>CM045568.1:3432620-4805742 GCA_024721245.1 Mitragyna speciosa
TTAGGAGGGAAGAGTAATTGATTTGAGAATAATAAGAACTTGGAATTTCGTCCATATAGATAATAAAGCATAGAAGAGTTTTGATCAATATAACAAGAGTAAAGAATAGATCTAATTCTTCAATTTTTCACGTGTCGGACAGGTTAAACAAATAAAAAAAATGTTTCGAGCAGGTCCAGGGAATTTGCATATGGATGCAACTTCTTGGATATAGCATTGGGTTAAATGAAGCTTTGCAGGGTAGTTTGATGATATAAATGGTCTAAAATTAGAAGATGACGGATATAATGACGGAAATGGGGCATTGATATCAATTGCTTAACTATATTAGATGGTAATTTGACGAAAATATTAGTTTAGATAGCAAAGGGTAGGATTCTGAAAATAGTTTTGATGGTAAAGTGGTTTCGTTTCTATATCTTCTCTATGACAAGGGAGAGGCAACATATCCTCGATAGTTTTTTTTTATTTTTATTTTTATTCTGGCAACCAAAGCCTATAGTATTAGTTAACTTTATCTGAAGGAGTACAGGAATTTTTTTTTTTTTTTTTTGCGTTTCTATTTTCGCACATATCTGGGGAACCAAAAAAAAAAAAAAAAAAAGAAGAAGAAAATGGCTTGAGCATTACTTGTACATTAGTAGTAAAATTCCTTAACACAAGATGCATATATTACTTGTTACAAAAATAGAATAGGAGCATTCTAAAAAAGACCTCGGACTCTAAACATCCGTGTTCATCAATAGATATCTTGGCATGCCAAAGCAAACATGAATAAGTTGTATGATGCAAAAAAAAAAATGATTTATATTCAATTCTTTCCAGTTTCCAGCAAAAGGGCAATCAGATCAAAACCAGAGACTCTGAATTATGTGTTGGAAGGGTCAATCACTGGTTTCAAGAAATGCATAGTCAGTGTAGCCAACAACGGGATCCGAGGTAAAGAAAGTTTCTCTAGTGGTACTTATTGAGTGGAGCATTTAACTCAAATCTCTTCGGCAAATCGGGATTGGCCAAGAACCAACGTCCATATGCAACAAGATCAGCACGATTTTCAGCCACAGCTTTGTTGCCATCTTCCCTGTCATAACCCCCAGCAACAATGAAAGTACCTTTAAATGCCTTCCTCATTGGCAGAAGGCTATCTGCAGATTCAGATTTTTCCCCAGGAGTCTTCATCCTTGGCTCAACCACGTGGCAGTACAAAATCCCGTATTTATTTAAGGCCTCAGCCATGTAAATGCCTAGAGCTTTTGGATTTGAATCTCCTGATTCCATGTAATCTGCGAAGGGAGACAGCCTTATGCCAACTCTATCAGCTCCTATTGCATCCGAAACTGCTTCAACTATTTCTAAAGCAAATCTGCAACGGTTCTCCAAAGAGCCTCCATATTGATCTGTTCTGTCATTGATTTGGTCTTTCAAAAACTGGTCTATTAGATAACCATGAGCCCCGTGGATCTCAACCCCATCAAAACCTGCAAATTCATATGCAGAATGAGACGCAAAGAACAATGATATTTTTCTTTACCCAAGTCCAAGATTTATCCAGGAAAAGAAAAAAAAAATCAAGTTTTGTTAGATTTCATAAATTCCTAATGTCCTAATAAAAACTTCACCTGCTTCGATGGCATTAATTGCTGCAAGTTTGAAATGGTTGACAATCTCAGGAATTTCTTCCGTCTTTAAACGTCTTGGCGGTGAATATTCTTGGACATCATCATCACCTTGGGGAGTTAATGGCTTGTCCGTGGATGAGATTGGAGCTTTTCCCTTAGGGTGAGAACCTTTAAATGACAGTAAAATAAAAGAGATTTTAAGAGGCCAGTGAGAGCTTATTAATTCCTACGTAAAATACTGCATATGCATGGCAATTTTAGAATCTAAATTCCTAGGTGTAATTCATTTTGAAACCAAAAGTGGCCTTGCTGAAAAAAATTGTAAAACCTGTCTTTTTGCCCTCTCTCTACTACATGAATTTTTTTCTAATGTCAAAATGCAATTAGATGAAATGTAATTCGGGAAGAAATGGGAGAAGAAGTTACCAGAATTAGAAACCCTTCCAACATGATAAAGCTGGCAAAAGATGATACCGCCCTTTGCATGAACAGCATCTACAATGGGTTTCCACGCCTCAACTTGTTCCTTTGTCCATATACCAGGTCCAAATGGAGATCTTCATGGATAACAAAACATTTGGAAAATTTAAAAATTAAAAGAAATTAGCGTGGAATGTGGATAAATTGATATTAGTAAACCTAATGTCATTTGCACATTTCAAACGTTGAATTGCTTGATCATTTTGCAGCTTAATTTTTATTCGTAACACTTTAGTAACTAAATTTCTTCTTATTCAAATGTATTAATGGCTAAGTGTTGCATCTTCATTGTAAATAGAGCACAGAAATTTGTCTTGGATGATGATATTATCCTAAATAATAGTCTTATGAATATTGAAGAGCTGACTTTTAATTACCCAATATTTGTTCAAGATTTAGCATTCAACTGCTAACTGTTCTAAACTGACAGAAAAATAAAAGGTAGTTTTGGCATTGAATTGTAGAAAATAAGAGTTTACAGTGAAACTTTTTAGAATCTCATTATTTTTATCGTGTAAAATAACACTAACTCTTTTTGTTATTGATGTATTGGGGTAGGGCGTTGAATAAGAAATGCTGCTAAAATTACCCGACAATCGATGTCTCAGATACTCCTTTGGATTCTGTTATGAGAAAACTGCCTTTGGAGGTCCTCTGACCGTAATACAATATTGCATGTGGTTGCGGTAGATTGTCATAAGATCTTAGCCTTCCCATTGGTGCCAAAACAATTCTATATATAATTGAAAAAGATGATGTATAATTAGCCTTCATAAAGCAAAAATAATCCTTCCAATTGAATAAAACTTCTACCTAAACTAGAGATTGCAAAGAAAATGACCATTATTACAAAATGGCAACTGTGAATAAAGAATATTAATGAAATGCGTAAAGGAGGAGTACCTATGAGATAGCTGAAAGTTGCCCAACTTATAAGGAGTCAGTAAAGGGATTTGCTGTTGGGATTGTTGCTCATCTTGCCCATTCTCTACCTTCTTTCCCATTTCTAAATTCTTGTTCTTCAATTTCTCTCTTAATCCAAAAGATGAAATGATACAACTAATGAACCAAAACTTTCTTTGTTCTTCTGCTCAGAAATACAAGTGTGATACAATGAACTTCGTGCAGCGGCCAGTCTGTTATTTATAGAGTCGAGGCAAATGTTAATAAAGCTTGTTTACCAAGTTTGACCAATAGTCCTACGGGCCAAAGAAATTATTTGTGGGAACCACTTGGGGAAAAAAAAAAAAAAAAGGAAGAATTGGGTCATTGAAGTCGTAACTGGCGACCGTTCTCCAAGTACACGGCCCATCGGAAAGGTCGATACTAGAACGATCTCTTTCATCATTTGAGCTCTGAAGTTGCATTACAAAATCATTTTTGTAATGATTTTTTTTGAAAATCATTTTTTTTGAAAGTAGACATTTGTGTATAAGTATATGAATGAGGAGACATAAAATATTAGCGCCTAATTTTAAAAATAAGCAAATATAACATACCTGAAAAAATTGGAAACCTTAAGAATAAACAAAACAGGGGAAAAAAAAATAGGAGTGCAAAGTGACATGACGTCCTTGGCGATTTCAAAAAGCGTTCATTGTCAATTTGTATTTTAGGGTCAAATGCATCTGTTGGATGTACTAAAGAACGTAATATCTTACATCACCAAAGACTGCTTACGTTTTCTATTCGTTATTGGAGCTCTGAAATTGAAAAAAGTATTAAATATATTACGTGTATCGTTACGTGGTATATTAAAAAGAATAATTTATTATCATGTGGCGATAATGGATCGCTTCTTATATTATTTAGCAATGTCTGATTGGTTCTAGGATAAGTTTTCTTTGTCAAGTATTCAACATTCTAATCTACTCCTAACCTATTCTAGGGGATGGTTCAACCAATAAGATGGTGCTCCTCTAAATTTTTTTATCAAGCTATCTGGTGCAAACAGTTCTAAGACAAGTTAAAAATTAAATATTTTACCCAAAAAATATTTCATCCCACATATATACACATATCACTCCCTTTTTTTAGCAGTCTAAGCCTAATCTATTGTCTGACCAAAAATATTTAGCAAATCCATTGTATAGCAAAATATTCAATAAAAAAAGAAGTTAATGTTTGGCTGTGCTCATAACTTTCTTAATTTTCAGCATAGGGTTGGATTTGAGTAGGTTAAAAAAAGACATACAACCTTTGGCAAGAACAGCGGATATGGAAGGCTCCAAGCACTATGGGAGAATTATTTTAGACAAACCAGTAATTAGAAGGGTAAATTACGAAATATTTCCTGTGATATCGCTTTTGACCATATAATCTCCTTATCTTTTTAATATGACCATATAATTTCGTGTGCTTTTATAAAATGTAAAAAACGGACGGAATCAATATTTCGTTACAGAATATTCTCATAATATTTCATATTTGATTCTACTGACACAGTATATTTTGTGATGTTAATTGGGTTAAATACATATAGTTCGCAATATTCTATTTTTCACATTCCATAAAACTGTGAGGTGATTGTGGACATTGAAAAGATAGAGGGACTATGTAATTGAAAGCGAAATCACAGGGGAGTGTTTCATAATTTGTCCTAATTGGAAAGGTAAAATAAGAACAATTGTTCACATTCTTTTAAGATTTAAATGCTGTTACCGTGGGGTTTTTCTACTTCGGCTGCTGCTTGCCGTTGTTTATTCCCACGTTTTTGTTTGAATTTGGAATTGTGATTGGCCTTTTTATTTTTATAATTTGGTCAAACCACTCATGTTCGGAAAGCGAAACTGGGTATAAAATTAACTGAGAAGCAATTTGATTTCTCTTTCTCTTCCGTATTTATCGCAATGGACTTGTTCGTATGAGTCCTCCAGATTCATGCCATCCATTAATGTTAAGAAGATTTTGGTTATTAATTCTATCAATTTTTCACATTGCATCTACACCTATCAAATGCCAAGCATATTTCTAACTTTTAAAATAAATTAGACAATTACTAAAGTGTTAATAAGATATTACAATTCATTATGAGCTTGGTATTAAAAATTGAGGATCTGAACTGTCTTGGGCTAGAGTTTTTCGAAAAATAATTTAATTATATAAGTTATTTGCAATATATATATATATATATATATATATATATAAAGAGTCATTAAAGTTGTTGCCCGTAGGGCACGTTGCTGTGTATGCGACTGTTTTCCTAATAAATAGTCCATCAGAAAGGTCGAGAATTATCACGATAGTTCTCGATTTTGCTGTATGATATTGTGGTCGACACAACCAAAACGTAGCATTGCAAAATGGTTACAAATTTTTTGTAAACGTAGCATCAATAAATCTCTATACAAATATTTATGTATCAAAGTTTAGATTTTCAGAACAGTTGTGATTGATAACTATTCCAACGGTCGAAATTTTCTTTTGGACAAAAACCATTTTACCATTTAAACAATTATTTAAATTTACATTTTGCAATCTAGTCTCATATTTTTGCTAAATTGCAATTTGAAGTTATTTGATCACAATGTCCATCTACATCTAGTTGATGGCTAAATTGCGATGCACATGCTTGTCACCTGATCATACATGCTTGTTGTATTTCGGCCTTTTATATGCTTTTATATGTTTTCGTTTTCATCTACTTCATTGTAAGTTGTCTCCCAGCATATTTCTGCAAGTAGCAACCAATAAAATGTCGGCCGCCAATGCTTAGAGCCAGCCGTCATCTTTGACAGATTTTGACATTTTTACTTTTATTTTTCCTCTAATTTCATTTTTCTCCACCACATCCCGTATCGACAGTGCGTGTACAAATGTTGAGATTGTAACCAAATTGCAAAGCAATAAAGATGTTATAAATGTTAATAGTACTCCTTCAGCTCCAAATTATTATTTTTTTATACACCCACACTATTACATTGGAAAAAAGAATTTACCGTTAGTAAAATTCGAACTCCCGACTTCTGAGGTAGAGTCATAGAGTTATAACCGTTTGGCTCTCTATTCGTTCTCGCTCCAAATTATCTTATTTGTTTAAACTATTCTACAACAATATGCATTGTTAAAAATTAAAAAAAAAAAAAGCCAACAAAGAGAATACTCTCTATCTTTAAATATTTTACACTCTATTTGAAGTAGACTTGCGCATTCCCAAAATCTCCTTATATATCAATTAACTAATGTGATAAATTCCAAGAAGGTGTTGCATGGCAATGGTACTTCACACGGTGGACTAATATTAACTATGTTCTACCAAATAAATTAGCAGCATCTTTGATGTCTAGTTCCTACTAAACAAGGTGGACCTACATTGCTTACTTGGTTGGATGTTATTAGTATTGGTGTGTCACTTAACACCTTGGTGTATCTTGACCATTTAATTTTTTTTTTTTATACTTTTAACAACTATTTAAATTATCACTTTCAACTGTACATATCTTTAAACTCGTGCTGAATCAAATTAAGAATTCAATTTAGGAGGGAAGAAGTAATCAATTTGGGAATAATGAGAACTTGGAATTCTATCAGTATATATAACAAAGCACAGAACTGTTTTAATTCATATACCGAGAGTGAAGAATAGATATAATTCTTAACTGGTTCAAGTGTTGGACAAGTTTAAAAAAAAAAAAAAATCAAAAAATGGTTCGAACAGGTCTCCGGGAATTTTCTTATGGGGCAACTTCCTGGATATGGGATTGGATTAAACGAAGGTTTGCAAGGTAATTTGATAATAGAAAAGGTCTAATATTTGTTTTGGACCAAAACGAGTTAACAATATGACAGATATAATGACGGAAATGGGGCAGTGATATCAATTGTTTTGCTACATTGACAAAAACAGATTTAGTTTAAACAGCAGAAAGTGAGACGTTGAAAATAGTTCTGATGGTAAAGTGGTTTTCCACGATAGTTTTAGTTTTCTGGCAAACAAAGCATATGGTACTAGTGAGCTAGTCTGCAGGAGTATATTTTTTTTCCCCCCTCAAAATTTTGCCTTTCTGCTTTCGCACATATTGGGGAACAAAAGAAAGAAAATGGCTTGAGAGTTACTTGGATCTCAAAAGTCAAATTCCTTAACACCAAACATGCATATATTACTTGTTACAAAAATAGAATAGGATTACATTAAACAAGACATCGGATACCAAAATAACAGGAACAAGTTGTATGATATATAAATATGATTTATATCCTATACTATTGTGTTTCCAGTAAAAGGGCAATAAGATAAAAAACCAAGAAACTCCGATTTATGAATTCAGAGAGTCATCTGTTTCAAGAAATGGATAGTCAGTGTAGCCAACAACTGGATCGGAGGTAAAGAAAGTTTCTCTATGGTACTTGTTGAGTGGAGCATTTAACTCAAATCTCTTGGGCAAATCTGGATTGGCCAAGAACCAACGTCCATATGCAACAAGATCAGCACGATTTTCAGCCACAGCTTTGTTGCCATCTTCCCTATCATAACCACCGGCAACAATGAAAGTACCTTTGAATGCCTCCCTCATTGGCAGAAGACTATCTGCACATTCAGATTTTTCCTCAGGATTTTTCATCCTTGGCTCAACGACGTGACAGTACGAAATCCCGTATTTATTCAAGGCGTCGGCCATGTAAAGGCCTAGAGCTTTTGGATTTGAATCTCCTGATTCCTGGTAATCTGCAAAGGGAGATAGCTTTATGCCAACTCTATCAGCTCCTATTGCATCCGAAACTGCTTCAACTATTTCTAAAGCAAATCTGCAACGGTTGTCCAAAGAGCCTCCATATTGATCTGTTCTATCATTGATTTGGTCTTTCAAGAACTGGTCTATTAGATAACCGTGAGCTCCGTGTATCTCAACCCCATCAAAACCTGCAATTCAAATACCGAATGAGACACAAAAAAATTTCCAGAACAACGCCATTTTTCTTTACCCGAATCCAACAAAAACTTCACCTGCTTCGATGGCATTAATTGCAGAAATTTGAAATGATTGACAATCTCAGGAATTTCTTCCGTCTTTAAACGCCTTGGTTGTGAATATTCTTGGACATCACCACCTTGGGTAGTTAATGGTTTGTCCGTGGATGATATTGGAGCCTTTCCATGTGGATGAGAAGCTTTAAATGACAGCAAAATAAAAGAGATTCTAAGAGGACAATGAAAGCATATTCATTTTGCAACCAAATCACTGCATAAGACAGCAATTTGTGAATCTAAATTCTCAGGTGTAATTCAGTATTAAGAGTGGACTTGCTCATAAAAATTGTATAACCAATCTATTTTCCTCTCTCATTTAGATGAATTTTTTTTCTAATGTCAAAATGCAATTAGATAAAATGTAATTTGGGAAGGAATGGGAGAAGAATTTACCCGAATTACAAGCCCTTCCTACATGAAAAAGCTGGCAAAAGATGATACCGCCCTTTGCATGAACAGCATCTACAATGGGTCAGGCCTCAACTTGTTCCTTTGTCCATATACCGGGTATAAAGGGAAACCTTCAAGAAGCCAAAATAATTAGCAAAATTAAACTATAAAAAAATGTAGGTATAACTTAATATAAGTAAATCTAATGTCATCAGCACATTTGAAGCATTGAATCAATTGACCATTTGCAGCTGAATTTTATTCGTAACACTTTATAGTGCCTAAATTTCTTCTTATTCAAATATAACGATGGCTAAGTGTTATTTCTTGATTGTAAATAGAGCACAAAAATTTGTCCTAGATGATGATATTATTCTAAATAATAGTCTTATGAACATTGAAGAGCTGACATTTTATTACCCCATATTAGTTCAAGACTTAGCATTCAACTGCTAACTATTCCAAATTGACAGAAAGTAAAAGGTAGTTTAGGCATCGAATTTAAAAAAAAAAAAAAAAGAGTTTAGCAGGAAACTTGTCAAAATCTCATTAGTTTTATCGTGCAAAATGACGGTAACGTTTTCTGTTATTGACGTAAGAGTAGGGTATTGGATAAGAAATGCTATTAAAATTACCCTATGATAGATGTCTCAGAAACTTCCTGTGGATCCCGTTATGAGAAGACTACCTTTGGATGTCCTTTGACCGTAATAAAATATTTCATGTGGTTGTGGTAGATTGTCATAAGATCTTAGCCTTCCCATTGGTGCCAAAACAATTCTATATATAATTGAAAAAGATGATTTCTAATTAGTCTTCATAAAAAAAAAAAAAAAGATAATCCTTCCAACAGAAACAAAATTCTACCTAAACTAGAGATTGCAAGGAAAATGACCATTATTACAAAATCGCAACTATGAAATGCGTAGAGGAGGAGTACCTATGAGATAGCTGAAAGTGGCCCAACTTATAAGGAGTCAGTAAAGGGATTGGCTGTTGGGATTGTTCCTCATCTTGCCCATTCTCTACCTTCTTTCCCATTTCTAAATTCTTCAATGTCTCTATTAATCCAAAAGATGAAATGATACAACTAACGAACCAAAACTTTCTTTGTTCTTCTGCTCAGAAATACAAGTGATACAAGGAACTTTTCTGTTATTTATAGATTTTATGCATATGTTAATAAAGCTTGTTTACCAAGTAAATCTTCTTTACCAAGTTTGGTAAGAGTCCCAAAAGTTAGTATTAGTAAATTATTTGTGGAGCCACTTGGGATTAAAAAAATAATTGGGTCATTGAAGTCGTGGCCCATTGGGCAAGTAATTGGCGACTATTCTCTAATTTCGGAGCCCATCAGAAAGGTCGATTCTAGAAGACTTGGGATAGTTCTGGGTTTTGTGGTATTATATTGTGGTCAAAACGACCAAACCATAGCATTACAAAATCGGTCAGATTGTAGGAGTTGCCCGACGCGTTGTTTAGGTCACATATTGTAAAAAATAAATAAAGAAATAGAGCAAATTTATAGACTATGCATAATAAATGAAAAAGTCTATACAAATCAAAGTTTCAGATTTTTCGGAACAATTGTGATTGATAATTATTCTAGCTTTTCTTTCTATAATATTGGTTATGAACTGCATATCATGATCTAAATTGGAGAATTCTTATATGGACTAGGTCTAAACTGCATATCATGAACTAAATTGGGAAATTTTTATATGGATTGGATCTATGACTCGATCTGTGGATCTTGTAGTCTAAAAACAATGTCATCTAAACGTAATAATGCATGCCGATATGAAAAAATGATGTAAGAATGCTGCAACCTCTATTTTAGATGATAAGATTTACATGTGAGGTCATGTACCAGATCCATATAAGAATTTTTCATCCTAAATTTGTACTTTTCCTCAGTCCCTGCATTAGGAAATGATTGGTTGCTGTACCGTTCTTTTTTGGCGAAAATCATTTTACCATTTAAAACTATTTTTAAAATTTATACATTGCCATCTAATTTAAGCTTTTTGCCAAATTGCAATATAAAGTTGAAGAATTGATCTCAATGTCCAATCTCCATTTAGTTGATGGTTAAACTGCGATGCACATGTTTGTCACCTGACCTGATCATGCTGGGGTACTTGTGATTATTTGGCATTTCATCTCTCTTTAAATTTTCCTTTTGATACTCTTTCTTGTGAGAGTTGCGTCACAACACACCTCTGCAACTAACCATCGTTGAATTGCCTACCACCAATAGCTAGCGCTAGCCGTTTTCTTTGACAACAATTTTGACATGTTTTCCTTAATAGTCCTGAGTTCGGCTTCCACTTCATGTAAGCGCTGAGTGAGGTCCTCCCTAGCTTCCTTAGCTTGCTTAAGTTGCCTCGTAGCTTCTGAAAGCTCGAACTCCAACCTACTTATCTCACTATAAGATTAATAGGCTGCATCTCGTCACTCTAGCCGATCTTCCATCTTGGTAGAGAAAACATAAGCCTAAAAAAGAAAAGTAGATTAAGGTTCGGGGAATATTCAAAAAATCAAACTTAAGAATATGATGGGAGGAACTCTCTAGATTGCTAGAGTTTCTCTCCTTCCTTTATGAGAGGTTTCTCTTTCTACTGGTCCTTTAGACTTTCCTCTTTTCTTTTCCCGTATTAACTTCAGCATTAACTCAACAATCATTCTGTTATGAGTACCGCCATTCAGGATATCATTCTTCAAATGCACAATGTGCAATTTGAAGAAGACGAAACTGATCTCATTGATGTAGGTGAAGCAGAAATCAAACAGGGATTAGTAGATTGCTCAAACAGCTGTTTTGGAAGATTCATCACTGACAAAGAGATTAACTTGAGAGGCCTGCGTAATGCCCTGATTAAAGCCTGGAAGTCTCAGCACTTCAAGATTTTTAGAGTCCAGGCCAATCTGTACCAGTTCTTCTTTAACTCACAAGAAGCAGCACAAGCAATAATCTCAAGAGGGCCATGGAACATTGAGAACAACCTTCTAATATTAAGAGGTTGGTATCCAGGAATCAAGATAGATCAGGTAGACTTCGACCACACTCATTTCTGGATGAATATCATCGGCTTCCCGAGAGAGATGTACACTAAGGAGGTGGCCCAAAAAATTGCAAAAAATCTCAAAGACGCTTCTGACATCCAGCTCAAAGAAAAAGGAGAAACAGGTGAGAGGTTCATCAGGATACGAGCCTCAGTAAATGTTAGAAAGCCAATCAGAAGAGTTGTGAGATTAAAGAAAGCAGACTCGGATAATAAAAGGTAGTTTTGGCATTGAATTATAGAAAATAAGAGTTTACAGTGAAACTTGTCAGAAACTCATTATTTATATCGTGCAAAATAACAGTAGGCGTTGAATCAGAAATGCTACTAAAATTACCCTATGATCGATATCTCGGAAACTCCCGTGGATTCTGTTATGAGAAAACTGCCTTTGGAGGTCCTCTGACCGTAATACAATATTGCATGTGGTTGCGGTAGATTGTCATAAGATCTCAGCCTTCCCATTGGTGCCAAAACAATTCTATATATAATTGAAAAAGATGATGTATAATTAGCCTTCATAAAGAAAAGATAATCCTTCCAATAGAATAAAACTTCTGTCTAAACTAGAGATTGCAAGGAAAATGACCATTATTACAAAATGGCAACTGTGAATAAAGAATATTAATGAAATGCATAGAGGAGTACCTATGAGATAGCTGAAAGTTGCCCAACTTATAGGGAGTCAGTAAAGGGATTGGCTGTTGGGATTGTTGCTCATATTGCCCATTCTCTACCTTCTTTCCCATTTCTAAATTCTTGTTCTTCAATGTCTCTCTTAATCCAAAAGATGAAATGATACAACTAATGAACCAAAACTGTCTTTGTTCTTCTGCTCAGAAATACAAGTGTGATACAAGGAACTTCGTGCAGCGGCCAGTCTTTGTTATTTATAGAGTCGAGGCAAATGTTAACAAAGCTTGTTTACCAAGTTTGAGCAAGAGTCCTACGGGCCAAAGAAATTATTTGTGGGAACCACTTGGCCTAAAAAAAGAAGAAGAGTTGGGTCATTGAAGTCGTAACTGGCGACCGTTCTCCAAGTACACGGCCCATCCGAAAGGTCGACACTAGAACGATCTCTTTCATCATTTGAACTCTGAAGTTGCATTACAAAATCGGTCGGATCATTTTTTTTTTTTTTGGAGACATTTGTGTATAAGTATATGAATGAAGAGACATAAAATATTAGCTCCTAATTTTAAAATAAGCAAATATAACATACCTAAAACAAATTGGAAACCTTAAGAATAAACAAAACAGGAAAAAAAAAAAAAAAGAGTGTAAAGTGACATGACGTCATTGGTGATTTCAAAAAGTGTTCGTTGTCAATTTGAATTTTAGGGTCAAATGCATCCGTTGGATGTTCTAAAGAACGTAATATCTTACATCACCAAAGACTGCTTACGTTTTCTGTTCGTCATTGGAGTTCTAAAATTGAAAAAAGTATCAAATGCACCACGTGTATCGCTACGTGGTATATTAAAAACAATAATTTATTATTATGTGATGATAATGGACCGCTTATTGTATTATTTAGCGATGTATGATTGGTTCTAAGACAAGTTTTCTTTGTAAAGTATTCAACATTCTAATCTATTCTTAACCAACTCTAGGGAATAGTCCAACCAATATGGACTAAACTACTATTGGACCATAAGATGGTGTTCCTCTGAATTTTTTTATCAAGCTATCTGCTGCTGCAGGCAGTTCTAAGACAAGTGAAAAATTAAATATTTTACCCAAAAAATGTTTCATCCCACATATGTACACATAATATCACTCCCTTTTTTTAGCAGTCGAAGCCTAATCTATTGTCTGACCAAAAATATTTCGCAAATCCATTGTATAGCGAAATATTCAATAAAAAAAGAAGTTAATGTTTGGCTGTACTCGTAACTTCTTAATTTTCAGCATAGGGTTGGATTTGAGTAGGTTAAAAAAAGGCATACAACCTTTGGCAAGAACAGCGGATATGGAAGGCTCAAAGCATTATGGGAGAATTATTTTAGAAAAACCAGTAATTAGAAGGGTAAATTATGAAATATTTCTTGTGATATTGCTTTCGCTTACATAATCTCTTTACCTTTTTAATATGACCATATAATTCCGTGTGCTATTATAAAATGTGAAAAACGAACGGAATCAATGTTTTGTCATAGAATATTCTCATAATATTTCACATTTGATTCTACTGATACGGAATATTTTGTGATGTTAATTGGGTTAAATACATATAGTTCGCAATATTCCATCCATTTTTCATATTAATATTCTGTGATGTTAATTGGATTAAATACATATAGTTCGAAATATTTGATCTATTTTTCACATTCTATAAAACCGTCAAGTGATTGTGGATATTGAAAAGATAGAGAGACTATGTAGTCGAAAGCGAAATCACAGGAGAGTGTTTGATAATTTACCCTAATTAGAAAGGTAAAATAAGAACAATTGTTCACATTCTTTTAAGATGTAAATGCTGTTACCGCGTGGGTTTTCTACTTCGGCTGCTGCTTGCTGTTGTCTATTCCCACGTTTTGTTTGAATTTGGAATTGTGATTGGCCTTTTTATTTTTATAATTTGGTCAAACCCCTCATATTCGGAAAGCGAAAGGGGGTATAAAATGAACTCAGAAGCAATTTGATTTCTCTTTCTCTTCCGTATTTATCGCAATGGACTTGTTCGTATGAGTCCTCCAGATTCATGCCATCCATTAATGTTAGAAGATTTTGGTTATTAATTCCATCCACCAATTTGAGCTAAGCATATTTCTGGATTTTAAAATAAATTAGATAATTACTAAAGTGTTGACAAGACATTGCAACTCATTATTATGAGCTTGGTATTAAAAACTGAGGATCTGAACTGTCTTGAGCTAGAGTTTTTTGAAAAATAATTTAATTATATATGTTATTTGCAAAATATGTATATAAAAAAAAAAAAAAGAGTCATTAAAGTTGTTGCCCGTAGGGCACGTTGTTGTGTATGGCGACTGTTTTCCAAATAAATAGTCCATCAGAAAGGTCGAGAATGATCACGATGGTTCTCGATTTTGCTGTATGATATTGTGGTCGACACAACCAAAACGTAGCATTACAAAATGGTCGAGGTCAAATTTTTTGTAAACGTTCCTGGACATGTTGTTTAGATTACATATGGTTATGAAACAAGTGCATACACTGCGATCAATAAATCTCTATACAAATATTTATGTATAAAAGTTTAGATTTTCAGAACAGTTGTGATTGACAACTATTCTAACGGTTGAAATTTTCTTTTGGACAAAAACCATTTTACCATTTAAACAATTATTTAAATTTACATTTTGCAATCTAGTCTCATATTTTTGCCAAATTGCAATTTGAAGTTATTTGATCGCAATGTCCATCTACATCTAGTTAATGGTTAAATTGCGATGCACATGCTTGTCACCTGATCATACATGCTTGTTATATTTTGGCCTTTTATATGCTTTTGCATGTTTTCCTTTTCATCTACTTCATTGTAAGTTGTCTCCCAGCATATTTGTGCAAGTAGCAACCAATAAAATGCGGGCCGCCAATGTTTAGCGCCACCGTCATCTTTGACAGATTTTGACATTTTTCCTTTTACTTTTTCGCTAATTTCATTTTTCTCCACCACATCCCATAACGACAGTGCGTGTACACAGAGGTGTCAACGGGTCGGGTCTGGGCTGAAATTGAATGTTCCGAACCCGGATCCGTTTTTGTGTTATGGTTCCGAACCTGGACCCGAGACCCGACGGGTCTTGCATTTAGTTTTCCGGATTCGGGTTCGTTCGGGTTTGGATCCATTCGGGTCGGGTCTGAGTCTTAAAAATATAAAATATTTTTATATATTTTATAATTATTATTTATTAAATATTGAGTATTAGAAGTGTAAAATACGTATATATATATTATAATTATTATTTATTGAGTATTATGTATTAAAAATTTAAAATACGTATATATAATTCCTAATTATTATATATATAAATGGGTCCGGGTCGAAACATAACATTCTGGATTTGACCCGTTTTTTATTAGGAAAAAACGGGTCCGAATCCCGGTAAACGGAATTTTATTCCTACCCGGACCCTGAAAAAATCAACGGGTTCGGGTCGAATCTGGGTCTAGACTCGGACCGTTGACAGCCCTATGTGTACATATGTTGAGATTGTAACCAAATTGCAAAGCAATAAATATGTTATAAATGTTAATAGTACTCCTTCAGCTCGAGAATTTGGTGTTAGTGGGATTCAAACTCCTGACCTCTGGGATGGAGTCATAGAGCTCTAACCACTCAACCCTCTATTCGTTCTCGCTCCAAATTATTTTATTTATTTAATCTATTCTAAAACAATATGCACTATTAAAAAAAAAGCCAACAAAGATAATACTCTCTGGGTCCGTTTGGTTGAATGTAAAATATTTTCTTAAAGAAATTATTTTCCTAAGAAAACATTTTACATAGAAAATATCATTTTCCTTACAATTTTCTGATGTTTGGATGACAGTGTGAAAATTTTTTGAAAAATAATTTTTTTGATATATTTTTATTTTTTATTGTTCATATGAGTTAAATAAACTAATAATAATTGTAATAAATGTTTGAAATGGAAATAGAGTTAACTAGAGATTGTTTTGTTTATAATTAATCTTCAAAATAATGCAATAGTAAAATACACAAAACTATAATCGTATTATTTTGGAGCCCGAAATGATGAAAAAATTAGTTGATAAGAATTAAAACAAAAATTAGTTTGGTAATTGACCTATAAAAGTAGTTATTTAAGGTTTAATGTTACTCTTGAACTCTAAGGAAAATAACTTACATTCATTGAGTATGTAAGTTATTTCAGTCAAAGGAAGGAAAATTAGAAAATATTTTCTGATGTTTGGCACTAGAGAAAATTTTAAAAATGTTTTCCAAGAAAATATTTTCAGTCCAAACAAACATACCTTCTATCTTTAAATATTTTACACTCTATTTGAAGTAGACTTGCGCATTCCCAAAATCTCCTTATATATCAATTAACTAATGTGATAAATTCCAAGGTGTTGCATAGAAAAGGTACTTCACACGGTGGGACTAATATTAACTATGTTCTACCTAATAAATTAGCAGCATGTTTGATGTCTAGTTCCTCCTAAACAAGGTGGACCTACATTGCTTACTTGATTGGATGTATTAGTATTGGTGTATCACTTAACACCTTGGTGTATCTTGAACAGTTAATTTTTTTTGATACTTTTAACAAATATTTAAATTATCACTTTCAATTGTACATATCTTTAAACTCGTGCTGAATCAAATTAAGATATTCAATTTAGGAGGGAAGAAGTAATCAATTTGGGAATAATAAGAACTTGGAATTCTATCAGTATATATAACAAAGCACAGAATTGTTTTGATTCATATAACAAGAGTGAAGAATAGATATAATTCTTAACTGGTTCAAGTGTTGGACAAGTTTAACAAAAAAAATCAAAAAATGGTTGGAACAGGTCTCTGGGAATTTTCTTATGGGGCAACTTCCTGTATATGGGATTGGATTAAACGAAGAAGGTAATTTGATAATATAAATGGTCTAATATTAATTTTTGACCAAAATTAGTTAACAATATGACAGATATGATGACGGAAATGGGGCATTGATATCAATTGTTTTGCTACATCGACAAAAAAAAGATTTAGTTTAGACAGCAGAAAGTGAGACGTTGAAAATAGTTCTGAAGGTAAAGTGGTTTTCCACGATAGTTTTAGTTTTCTGGCAAACAAAGCATATGGTATTAGTGAGCTAGTCTGCAGGAGTATAATTTTTTTTCCCCCCCTTAAAATTTTGCCTTTCTGCTTTCGCACATATTGGGGAACAAAAGAAATAAAATGGCTTGAGAGTTACTTGGATATCAAAAGTCAAATGCCTTAACACCAAATATGCATATATTACTTGTTACAAAAATAGAATAGGATTACATTAAACAAGACATCGGATACCAAAATAACAGGAACAAGTTTTATGATATATAAATATGATGTACATCCTATACTTTTGTGTTTCCAGTAAAAGGGCAATGAGATAAAAAACCAAGAAACTCCGATTTATGAATGCAGGGAGTCAATCATTGGTTTCAAGAAATGGATAGTCAGTGTAGCCAACAACTGGATCAGAGGTAAAGAAAGTTTCTCTATGGTACTTGTTGAGTGGAGCAATTAACTCAAATCTCTTGGGCAAATCTGGATTGGCCAAGAACCAACGTCCAAATGCAACAAAATCAGCACGATTTTGAGCCACAGCTTGGTTGCCATCTTCCCTATCATAACCACCAGCAACAATGAAAGTACCTTTGAATGCCTCCCTCATTGGCAGAAGACTATCTGCACATTCAGATTTTTCCTCAGGATTTTTCATCCTTGGCTCAACGACGTGACAGTACGAAATCTTATATTTATTCAAGGCTTCAGCCATGTAAAGACCTAGAGCTTTTGGATTTGAATCTCCTGATTCCTGGTAATCTGCAAAGGGAGATAGTTTTATGCCAACTCTATCAGCTCCTATTGCATCAGAAACTGCTTCGACTATTTCTAAAGCAAATCTGCAACGGTTCTCCAAAGAGCCTCCATATTGATCTGTTCTGTCATTGATTTGGTCTTTCAAGAACTGGTCTATTAGATAACCATGAGCCCCGTGTATCTCAACCCCATCAAAACCTGCAATTTAAATACCGAATGAGACACAAAAAAATTTCAAGAACAACGCCATTTTTCTTTAGCCGAATCCAACAAAAACTTTACCTGCTTCGCTGGCATTAATTGCAGCAAGTTTGAAATGATTGACAATCTCAGGAATTTCTTCCGTCTTTAAACGTCTTGGTGGTAAATATTCTTGGGCATCATCACCTTGGGCAGTTAATGGTTTGTCCGTGGATGATATTGGAGCCTTTCCATTGGGATGAGAAGCTTTAAATGACAAAATAAAAGACATTCTAAGAGGACAATGAAAGCATTTTAATTTGCAACCAAATCACTGCATAAGACAGCAATTTGTGAATCTGAATTCTCGGGTGCAATTCATTATTAAGAATGGAGTTGCTCATAAAAATTGTAACACCAATCTATTTTTCCTCACTCATTTAGATGAACTTTTTTTCTAATGTCAAAATGCAATTAGATGAAATGTAATTTGGGAAGGAATGGGAGAAGAAGTTACCCGAATTACAAGCCCTTCCTACATGAAAAAGCTGGCAAAAGATGATACCGCCCTTTGCATGAACAGCATCTACAATGGGTTTCCAGGCCTCAACTTGCTCCTCTGTCCATATACCAGGTATAAATGGAAACCTTCAAGAAACCAAAATAATTAGCAAAATTAAATATCAAAAAATGTAGGTATGAATTAATATCAGTAAATCTAATGTCATCAGCACATTTGAAGCATTGAATCAATTGACCATTTGCAGCTGAATTTTATTTGTAAAACTTTATAGTGCCTAAATTTCTTCTTATTCAAATATAATGATGGCTAAGTGTTGTTTCTTGATTGTAAATAGAGCACACAAATTTGTCCTCGATGATGATATTATTCTAAATAATAGTCTTATGAACACTGAAGAGCTGACATTTTATTAGCCCGTATTAGTACAAGAATCAGCATTCAACTGGTAAGTATTCCAAACTGACAGAAAGTAAATGGTAGTTTAGGCTTCGAATTGTAAAAAATAAAAGTTTAAAATGAAACTTGTCAGAATCTCATCAGTTTTATCGTGCAAAATGACGGTAACGTTTTCTGTTACTGACGTAAGAGGAGGGTGTTGGATAAGAAATGCTATTAAAATTACCCTATGATGGATGTCTCAGAAACTCCTGTGGATCCCGTTATGAGAAGGCTGCCTTTGGATGTCCTTTGACCGTAATACAATATTTCATGTGGTTGTGGTAGATTGTCATAAGATCTTAGCCTTCCCATTGGTGCCAAAACAATTCTATATATAATTGAAAAAGATGATGTATAATTAGCCTTCATAAAAAAAAAAAAAAAAAAGACAATCCTTCCAACAGAAACAAAATTCTACCTAAACTAGAGATTGCAAGGAAAATGACCATTATTACAAAATCGCAACTATGAAATGCGTAGAGGAGGACTACCTATGAGATAACTGAAAGTGGCCCAACTTATAAGGAGTCAGTAAAGGGATTGGCTGTTGGGATTGTTGCTCATCTTGCCCATTCTCTACCTTCTTTCCCATTTCTAAATTCTTGTTCTTCAATGTCTCTATTAATCCAAAAGATGAAATGATACAACTAACCAACCAAAACTTTCTTTGTTCTTGTGCTAAAAAATACAAGTGATACAAGGAACTTTGTGCAGCAACCAGTCTGTTATTTATAGATTTTATGCATATGTTAATAAAGCTTGTTTACCAAGTAAATCTTCTTTACCAAGTTTGGTAAGAGTCCGACGGCCCAAAAGTTAGTATTAGTAAATTATTTGTCGAGCCACTTGGGATTAAAAAAATAATTGGGTCATTGAAGTCGTGGCCCATTGGGTAAGTAATTGGCAATATTGTCTAATTTCAGAGCCCATCAGAAAGGTCGATTCTACAAGACTTGGGATGGTTCTGGGTTTTGTGGTATTATATTGTGGTCAAAACGACCAAACCATAGCATTACAAAATCGGTCAGATTATGGGAGCTGCCCGCCGAGTTGTTTAGGTCACGTATTGTAAAAAAAAAAAAAAATAAAGAAATAGAGCAAATTTATACACTATGCATAATAAATGAAAAAGTCTATACAAATCAAAGTTTCAGGTTTTCGGAACAATTGTGATTGATAATTATTCTAGCTTTTCTTTCTATAATATTGGTTATGAACTGCATATCATGATCTAAATTGGAGAATTCTTATATGGACTAGATCTGAACTGCATATCATGATCTAAATTGGGAAATTTTTATATGGGCTGAGTCTATGACTCGATCTGTGGATCTTGTAGTCTATAAACAATGCCATCTAAATGTAATAATGAGTGCTGATATGGAAAAATGATGTAAGAATATTGTAGCTTCTATTTTAGATAACAAGATTGACATGTGAGGTCATCTACTAGATTCATATAAGAATTTTTCATCCTAAATTTGTACTTTTCCTCGGTCCCTGTAGTAGGAAATGATTGGTAGCTGTACCGTTCTTTTTTGGCGAAAATCATTTTACCATTTAAAACTATTTTTAAAATTTACACATTGCCATCTAATTTAAGCTTTTTGCCAAATTGCAATATAAAGTTGAAGAATTGATCTCAGTGTCCAATCTCCGTTTAGTTGATGGTTAAACTGCGATGCACATGTTTGTCACCTGACTTGATCATATTGGGGTACTTGTGATTATGTGGCATTTCATCTCTCTTTACATTTTCCTTTTGATATTCTTTCTTGTGAGAGTTGCGTCAGAACACACCTCTGCAACTAACCATCGTTGAATTGCCTACCACCGATAGCTAGCGCTTTGACAACAATTTTGACATGTTTTCATTGCACTTTCTGTGCTAATTTCATTTGTCTCCGCCGTACATTCCATAATGGAAGTGGATGCTGAAATTGCAGCCAAAGCACAAATCAAAATGCATGTTATAATGTGGTAATTCCTTGGTTCTAAATCAAATATCTTATTTTTTTTTCTATTAAAAAATATATCCAATGTTTAAAAAAAGTTTAACAAATAAACTACTTTCTATTTTGAAATATTTTACGCTTTATTTGTAAGCGGATCCACATACTCCTACGTCTCCTTAAATATTTAATACGATAGACTATCACGTTTCCCAAAATGCATTGCAAGGCAAAGGTATATGTGACGTAGTCAAGCATTATCGTTTATGTTCTACCAAATAAAATCTGTAGAGTTCTGCATGCTAGCACCCACTTAAAAAGGACCGAGGTTATTTACTTTGGGGGATGTGAGTGCACTACTTGACAATGCCACATTAATATACTTTGACCATTTAATATTTTTTTTTATTTTTTACTAGTTATTTAAATTATTACTTGCAATGGTAGATCTCTTGAAATCCATGTCAAGTAAAATTAAAAATTGAAATTTAGAACAGAAGGAATAATTGATTGGAGAATTTGTCCGCATAAATAACAAAGCATGGAACAGTTTTGATTCATAAAACAAGAGCGAAGAATAGATCTAATTCTTCACTTCTTCAAGTGTTAGACAAGTTAAAAAAAAAATTTAAAAATATTTCGAACAGGTCTCCGAGAATTTACATCTGGGTGCAAATTTTTTTGTATATGGAATTGAATTAAACGAAGGTTTGCAAGGTGATACGATGATATAAATTTGTAATATTAGTATTTGACCAAGAGTAGTTAACAAGATGACGGATATAATGACGGAAATGGGGCATTAATATCAATTCTTTAACTACATAAAATGGTAATTTGAAAAAAAGAAAACAGTTTAGATAGCAAAGACTGAAATTTTGAAAATAGTTCCGATGGTAAAGTGGTTTTTGTTTTCTTACCCTCCTGTATGACGAGGAAGAGGTAACATATCCTAAATACTTTCAGTTTTCTGGCAAACAAAGCCTATAGTACTAGTCAATTTCTCTGGAGTAGTACAATTTTTTATTAAACTTTTGCCTTTCTACTTTCGCAAATATTAGGGAACAAAAGAAGGCTATTTGATTGGAATATTTCTAAAAAAAAAAAAACATTGTCCAATGTGTAGCTGTCAGAAGGCGTGTGGTCGAATATATACTCGACGTGTTTCACAAACACGTTGAGGTATTTTTTTTTTAAATCGAAGCCCGACGTGTTTGTGAAACACGTCAGGGCCGACGTGGTTCACAAACACGTCGGCTTGCTCGTCCACCCGACGCGTTTGAAAAACATGTCGTGCTGTGACGAGGAATTTTTTTCAAAAACCGAGATTTATATTTATAATTTTAAATGTAAATTATAAACCTTATATAACTTATATTATATTTATAAATAAATACACAACATAAATATAAATTATCTGATATTTATATTTATATATGAATAAATATTAAATTATATTTATATTTATGAATAAATACACAATATTTACAAAATTATCAATTATAAATAAAATTCAACTATGTAATGTATATTAAAAAAATTATATTATGATATATATTAAGTACTTAAGATTTTTAATCATAAATTTTACTTTTTTGTTCTTTCGTTAAAGACAATTTGTTAATTAATAACAATTGATTGGTGATTTATTGATTGGATAATACTTATTGGGGTTAATATACATTTTTTAAATGTTGGAGTATAATTGTTGGGCCACTTTTTTGTTCAATCCAACAATTTAATCTAAATCGATAATTCGATAAATATCTAATTTGGTACCGAATTTGAACTGTAAAATAACTTATTCATGAATATAAGTTACAAATATAAGTCATTTTTTCCAACAGTCACTTTGATATTGATAGAATAACATATACATAGTTCAGATAAAGGGAAGGGACCCTTTTTTTTAATGTATATTTAGATCAATTAGCCCTAAATTCAGCTTTAAAAAAATTGAATTGGGGAAAGGAAATGCATAGAATGTAAGGATAGCGAGAGAAAATGCAACTCTGATTCTTAGTCTTAACCAATTTTTTTTTTTTTGGAAGGGTTTAAGGTTAAGAACTTTTTGTTAGGGAAAGGAAATGCAAAGATTAATTTTTCACAATTTATAAATTAGATGTACGTTTATAAGGTCACAATTTATAAGTTGGATGTACGTTTATAAGGTCTAAAGTTTTTGTGAATTTTTTTTATGTTAAATTCTAGTTCGTCATTAAAAATGACAACGCTAGTGAAAAATTGTAAATTAAGCACTAAAAAAAATGTTCAATTATATAATTAGAGAATTTACAAAATGTTCAAATATACAATTTATGGGTGAAATCAACGTCGTCGACGTTGATCCTGAGGCGGATCTCGAGGGGTCGACGAGCAGCAAAATCTCCTAGGCCGTCTAATCTCACGTCGTCCATGCACAACCTGGTGAGCTGACAGCTCAACATCATCGGTCTCGTCATATCATCATCATCATCATCACCATCACCATCATCACTATCATCAAGTCCACGGTGCGAGTCTGTAGGATCAGAAGATGAATATGCACTGAATGGATCTAAATAACGATGATGGATCATGGTAGGTGGATGGGCCCGAAGATAGGAATGTGAGGAATAGGACCCGGTGTAAAAAATGTAGATGCGTATGGATCAGGAAATCCACCGGCCGATCTATGCAGGAACTGATATATAGGATGCAGGTCGGATCTAGTAGAAAATACAGGCGTATGAGACTGGTATCCAATGTCAGAAGTACTAGTATGCATAGCTGAGGAAGCGTATGCATCATACACTCTGTCTGTACCAGCTGAATGTGGGATCTGTGCACTCCCGACGGTATGTGTATAGTAATCGGTCGGGGTAACCTGCTCATCATGTCTGACATCATCGTGAAGTCCATGTCGATGACGACGTCGATCGCCTCGAGACGAAGCTCCAGCCTGACTAGGGACATGTCTAACTGGCCTCTGGTAATGAGCACTGCGTGACGTAGAAGGCGCCAATGTCCTGCCGGGGATCTAGGGCCAAGATCCATACGATCAGAACGCTGTAAGTAGTGCATAGACCCGAATGCTTCAGTCTCGAATCGTCGTCAAACTAGGATGAAAAGTCTGTGTAGGGTCAGCATGATGAAGGCCTGACACTGATGCCTGTCCTATCCTGTACATGCTGCTCATCTGTTAAGGCACATAAACACAAATTATTAGTAATGCAACAATATGAAGTACGATTTATTGAAAGAAATGCTATAACACTTAATAACAATTACCATGTACTCGAGCTGACCAGAAACACCTTGCAGTCCATCACGCCGGATCTGATGGACGAGAGGTGTGATATATAGAATGGTGTGACAGGTGGTACCACTGCTAGGTAATCGGTCGACGGCTGAAAAGTATCTATAGGCTCTCTTGGAACGATCGAACCTACACGGCTATACCAGTAACCTGATCCAAGAACTACGGTAATCACTCCAATCCCGTCCTGGGAACCCTGAAAGTTTTAGATCATGTAACATGGTCCGATCAGTGTTAACATTCTCTGGAATAGACTGGCGCATCCCGAACTGACGCATGACACGATCTGGTAAATGGATCTCGACGATGTGCCAAAAAATCAGAGGGACCTTAGCTCGCCAAATATGAGCCCCTGCTCTACAATAAGCTGGTAGTGACAATAGCACATCATCCGTGTAAGGCATCCATATAAACTGCAACAATCAACCAATGGTGAACGACATTTATAAAAACTATATGTAATATAGAACAAAATTTCAAAATGTATGAAAATATAAGAATACCTGATCCGGCTAGTAACATTAAAAGATGATCACGATAGTGACCGGCTACATGCTGGGAGAGCATTTCGAGTACTACGCCTGGTAATCCATCTACCTCCAAGTGGATAATCTCCGTACCGGTCGCTGATCGACTATGACCGGACGAATAGTCAGGAACCGTTCCCATGCCCATAGCTGTTCAAATAGAATAATTTAATATATTAGGTATTAGGTTATTTAACCAGTTGATATTACTTAACCAAATGATAATATGTAATAATGTATGGTTACTGTTTAAGTTTTTTACCTGCAGTAGCATGTACGGTCCAGCAGTGACCCTAGTGTCGGAACGGCATGCATGGCACATACGTCTGTACAAGCATGCAAGTACGGCACTCCCCCAACTGTACTAGGCCCATCCCCTCCAGATCTCTCAAATAATATAGCCAGCTAAGATGTACAACATTACCCGCACTATCTGCAAACAGATGACCTCCTAATAAAATCAAAAGTAATGTACGGGTATACTGGCGGACTATCTCATCATCGGCATCCGGTAGTAATGGATGATCTATCAACTGCTGGTACAAGGCCTCAATCTTGATACATGCTTCTTTCAAATTACTTTGCTCCGGCAAAAATTCCAACCACTAATTAACCAAAGCCAATTGCTGGGTTGGAGAAGTAGACTCGTGGTGTAATGTAACAGGTAAACCGTCTACTTGCAGGCCCCACAATACCTCGACATCCTGCAACGTGATAGTAGCCTCACCAATAATAGGAAGATGAAATGTATGTGACTCCTGTCTCCATCGCTCAATGAATGCTGTAATAAGTTCGTGGTCCAAACAGAATGTACCGACTCGACATACCCCGCCAAATCCAGTGGCATCAATATAATATCTCACTCGGGGATTTGCGGTGCGATATAACTGCCAAAACCGTTTATCACATCTCCTAACGTCTAGAGCAGAGCCCTCACCGTGAAATATCCCCGCAGATCTGTGACCAGGCTAGAGTCACAAAATATCATCATCTATAGGACCCTGAAACGGTGCCGCGGTACTCAGCAGCCGGTGATCCATATGAATTTGTGACTGCATATGCAAAGAATATATCAAATTGATAATTTCAAAGTAATTTAAAATGGACTGTAAATATTAAATAATGATAAAAAAATTTGTTGAAGCAAACAAGATATAATAATGATAACACAAAACCCAAAACCCAAAACTCTAAACCTTAAACCCAGATCTTAAACTCTAAACCCTAAACCCAAACCCTAAACCCTAAACTTAAACCCTAAATACTAAACCTAAACCCTAAACCCAAACCCTAAACCCCAAACCCAAACCCTAAACCCTAACACTAAATCCTAAACCTTAAACCCTAAACCCAAACCCTAAACCCTAAACTCAAAACCCAAACACTAAATCCTAAATCCTAAACCCAAACCCCAAACTCAAACCCTAAACCCAAAACCCAAATCCTAAACCCTAAAACCCAAACCCAAATCCTAAAACCTAAATCCTAAATTCTAAATCCTAAACCCAAACTCTAAATCCTAAACCCAAACCCTAATCCCTAAACCCAAACACTAAATCCTAAACCCTAAACCCTAATTCCTAAACCCAAACCCTAAACCCTAAACTCTAAACCCAACCCCTAAACCCACAACCCAAACACTAAACCCTAAACCCAATTCCTAAACCCTAAACCCTAAACCCTAAACCCAAACACTAAATCCTAAACCCAAAACCCAAACACTAAACCCTAAACCCTAAACCCTAAACCCTAAACCCAAAATCCAAACCTAAACCCAAAACCCAAACCCTAACCCTAAACCCTAAACCCAAACCCTAAACCCTAAACCAAAACACTAAATCCTAAACCCAAAACCCAAACACTAAACTCTAAACCCCAAACTCAAACCTTAAACCCAAAATTCAAACCCTAAACCCAAAACCCAAATCCTAAACCCTTAATCCTAAATTCAAAACCCAAGCCCTAAACCCTAAACCCCAAACTCAAACCTTAAACCCAAAACTCAAACCCTAAACCCAAAACCCAAATCCTAAACCCTTAATCCTAAATTCAAAACCCAAGCCCTAAACCCTAAACCCAAACCCAAATGTCATGCCAAATAGAGTCACATATATATACATGCTATTCAATTTACATATTTTAAAAGTTCAACATATAAAACATAGTAAAGCATTATAAGTTCAAAAGTTTCACATACAAAACATAGTAAGGCAAACATATGTCTTTATACATATTCCTATCTAGTAATCTAATCTAACTGCCCTACTGATTCGGTGGAACCCACACCCTCAAAGAGCTCTCTCCTTGGCTCATCCTTATGGGCCTCTTCGGCTCCAGGAGGTGGGTGTGCGGCCTGTCCCTAACTCAATATGCACTCCCCCATCTCGTGCCTCATCAACCACCCGGCCTATTATCTGGCCACACTTATCGATAACACGTTCGGTGTGGTCCTGAATGTGCTGTACGACTCGAGTGAGTCGAGCACGAGTGCCATGGTACAACTCTCTAAAAGTGTCGGTCCTCTGTTGCTCCTCTCGAACAACATCCTCCAGCTCTCGAATCCGTTGCGTCTATGCACGTACTACCTCTCTCAGTTCATGAACACGCCCCTGAGAGGTATCACCCGCGCGTCTTAGGCGCCTACTCTCCTCGATCAAAGAAACTACAATGTGATCAGGACATGAGTAGGTCCTCCAACACCCACATGCAGGACGCACTTGGCGAACAGGCGAAAAGGTCCTGTAAGGATGTCCAGGTCCCTCTCTATATTGAACAACCGGTCTAGCATGAAACCCCTGACGTACCGGAGCCACGTCAGATGGCTGGGATACCTCCCCCTGCCTACTCTTAGCCATACCTACATGTATCAATAACAAATCAATTAGGTCTAAACCCAAAAGTATTGAATAATAAGCAATACGTAAATATCACACTCAAAATAAAGCTTAGAAAGTGAACTAAACTATTTTCAAACATATTCACATAAGCGTTCAAGTACGGAAATTCAGATCTTATCACTCACAACTTAGGTTGATCAGGTCCAAACGTAACTGACTAAACCCTAAACCCTAAACTCAAACGTTAAATCTAAAACCCAAACCCTAAATCCTAAATCCTAAACCAAAACACTAAATCCTAAACCCAAACCCTAAATACTAAACCTAAATCCTAAACCCTAAACCCTAAACTCCAAACCCTAAACCCAAACCCAAATCCTAAACCGTAAGCCCTAAACCTTAATTCTAAATTCTATACAAATATGAACTAACTCTGAAAGCAAAAATCATAAACTCATCATAAACCATAAAAAAAATTAATACAATTTTATTGTATTTAATAGCAAACTCCATAAACAGAAAAAGGACAGCACAACAAAATTTTATTAAGTACGAAAAACATGATACTAATATTATACGATTAAAACCCTAAAATAAAAAAGATTTCAATAAGCATAAATCCTATATTACTAACGGTGAAAAAATTCAGGAAATGGGCAGTTTTGTGCCATGTGTCCTGGCTGGGAACAATTGCTACATCGTCGCGGTGCATCTGGACTATCTACGATCCATCTGATTTCGAATTCTTGCAGTCTACAATGGCCCCGGTCGTCTTTGTCTTAGGCGACTACCGTTCATTGTCAATATGAGTTCTGATGGAGGCCAATAGACTTGGTCTCTGAGAGGATAGAATTGGTTGCTGAATGTCGCTTGATAAGCATCGTATGTATACTGCTCTCCCACCAAATCCATAGGATTTATTTTGCATTGAGAACATGCCGCCATTGCATGCGAACAAGGGAAGTGGAGTTGTTGAAACTTACGACATGTGCACGTTCGCTGTGTAAGGTCTACAGTTTGCGTTTTTCCACCCTCGTGACCTCGACGATGGCCAGTAATGATGTTGAAAATCTGATTTCTGGAGTCATACACTTCAACTTTGTGATTTTTTCCTTTTTTCTCATTTGACGCGTATTTGATCCAACTGTATTCTGGAAAGTGGGTATCTCACATCCCACAGCCAATTTTTAATTCTTGACAAATAATTTAACAGTCTGTCTCAGTGTAAAGCAAACGCAAGCTGTGATAGGCAACAATCGAGCATCTCTGAGCAAGTTGTTGAAACACTCGGCCATATTTGTCGACGTATGACCCTAACGGTACCCCTCATCCATGCACAAAAGCCCATTGTTCGAGGTCTAACATTGACGCCTGTCAACCAATCGTACGCCTCTTGATTCAAACTCCGTATTTGTTCCATGAACTTCTCATACTTAGACGGTTGGTTGGCCATTCCAGCTGCCATTACAAGTTTTTTTAACCTGAATAATACGAAGTTTCGTTATACGGTATTAACTAAATATGTAAAATTACGTGATCACGTAAAATTAAATTACCTCTCATTTTTAAATTTTTTAGTGAAATTGCTTTGAACGTGCACAAGACAGTAGCGGTGGATTCTCATTGGTTCACGCCATTCTGGAAGCGTCATCATTGCGTGGATAATGGATTTGTGCCTATCGGATAGGACGCATACATTTTGAATATTACCCCATATGTGAATACGCAATAACCGCATGAATCAACACCAATTTCGGTTGTTCTCCTCATCGACAAGTACGAAAGCTAGCGGCAATAGGTGATTGCATGCATCATATCCGACAGCAACAAGTAATTTTTCTTGGTACGGTCCTTTCATGAAAGTACCATCCACATATATCACCGGTTTTATATGACGGAATGCTTGAATGACAGAACCAAAAGTCCAAACAATATAGTCGAAAAATATGTTAAAATGTGTGCTACTTGAATGTGAATCCCACACAACAATTGTCCCCAGATTGCATCACTGTAACTCTTCCATATAGGTTGGAAGAAGGCGTATAGATGACAGCCAATTACCATAAAGAATATCAATGGCTCTACGGCGACCGAACCAAGCTTTCCTGTACAACACATCGCAGTGAAAATGTTGCTTAACCGCTGTCATTATGTCCTTTACTTTGAACATGGGACCATTACTAATGTGTGGAATAATGAACTCAGCGATTAATTCTAAACTCAACTTGCCGGTGATCGTTATTGTTAAACACCCGTGCACATGTATGTTCATCGGCAAGAGTAACAATCATCCACATGTTATGAGAACGTCTCAACGTCGATCTCAACTGCCAATTGCATGGAGGTGTTGAGTTACGGGCCTTGCAACGAACATACCAAGTCGTTTGAGAACTTGCGCGCACCTTGTACTCTCTATTTTGCTTTATAGACCACTTTTGCACTGCTTTCTTAACCTTTTCTTTACTATCAAATAACATGCCCAACCGAAAGTTCCATTGTCTCCTCGTTCCACACATTAAGCCTCTAAGTTGGACCCGCGCCTTAAGGGGTCAAATTGTAAAGTTGCATCTACACCGGCATCATATTGAAGTGTTCCAGGATCATATCCAGTCCATGCTGAACTAGGACCAACATCGGAATGTCTCTGGCCGTCCTCCTATTCGAATGTATCATACCCTTGGGCATCATCATCGAAGTAATCATCTTCCAGTTCCGGCTCGGAGTCCATGTCACTATCTTCCTCGTTAGTCTCTGGTTCTGCATTAGGAATATGAAATGCATCATATTCATTGTGCCTAGAAACAGGCTCTGCCACTGAAGACAAATGAATTCCCGCAACACTACTACTAGGGCAATTATCAACACGGCTCCTGTTGTCTCTTCTTCGTCCTCTTCTAGGCTGCTGGATATCTCCGTATTCTAATTGTGTAGGCTGACTTCCCTACAAATCGGCTGTACACGATACATCAACCGAAAATAAGCCAAATTTACTAGTGCACTGAGTTGCATATTCTTGTACTATTGGGATCTCCTTAACCTCCACGTAGATCTCAATTACTTCTCGATTATTCCCTTTAAAATAATATATTGCGTTTACTCCGGTATCATCCACTAAAGGTATTACACCAGATGCACCTTGTAGCATGTAACCCCTAAGTATCAGAGTAATTTTGAATCTATTCCGGTCTAGATCCATAGCATCGTAGACTTTATTCATCAATTCATTCAAAATTTACTCTTTCCATAAGGAACAAAAATTTTTTAGGCATAAGGGAGTCATACAACATTGATCCTCCGACATATATGATCTTTCCTCCCCAATATAAATTAATTGGCAAGGTATGATCAGTTCGACATGTTTCGCCTAAATCTAACCAAATGCAAAACTAATAAGTTAAGGGGATAAAGTATAAAACGTAGTGCTTCCTAAGTAACACATTCAAAATATATAGAATTTATAGTCTATCAAATTGTAATTATTGAGTTTCAATAGGGCTAAATTATAATTATATAAAAGTTTAGGGCCCAAAGTATAATTTTTAAAACAAATTTTAGGTGAAACTGTAATTCTAAAAATTTTATTTGCCGAATAAAATATAGACAAAAGTTTAGGGGTCAAATTATGAATATGCAATAAAATTGGGGTTAAATTATAATTTTTAAAAGTTTAGGGGCACAAACATAAATATAAAAATATACAAGGGTCAAAATGTCATTTCAAAACTCTAGATCATAAATAGCAAATATACAAAAAAGTAGAGGGCAAAATATAATTTTTAAAAGTTTAGGGGCTAAATTATAATTATTCAGCAATTGAGGGGTCAACTTATAAAAATATAAAAGTACAAGGGTCAAGTTGTAATTATATAAAAATATAGGCATAAAAATGTAATTTTTACAAGTTTAGAGGCTAAACTGTAATTATACAAAAGTTCATGGGCCACAACATAAATATATCACAATACAGGTGTTCAAAAGTTATTTTTAAAAGTTTATGTGCCAAATTGTAAACATACAAAAATTTATGAGTCAAAACGTAATTAAAAAATATAGGGGTCCAAATGTAATTTTGAAAGGTTTAGGTGCCAAATTATAAATATACAAAAGTCCTGGGGCCATAATATAAATACATAAAAATGCAGGGCTTGGAATATAAATTTTACAAATTTAGGGGCCAAACTGTAAATATACAAAAGTTTAGGGCCAAAACATAAATATATAAAAATGCAGGGGTAAACTGTAATTTTAAAAAGTTTAGGAGCTAAATTGTAAATATAAAAATTTAGATGTCAACACGTAATTAAAACATGAAGGGGTCAAAATGTAATTTTTAAAAATTTAGGTGCTACATTGTAAATATACAAAAAAAATTTTGTCTAACATCAATACATAAAAATACAGTGGTCAAAATATAAATTTTACAAGTTTAAGAGCTAAATTATAAATATACAAAAGTTCATGGGCCAAAACATAAATATATAAAAATGCAGGGGTCAAACTGTAATTTTAAAATGTTTAGGAGCTAAATTGTAAATATATAAAAATTTAGAGGTCAACACGTAATTAAAACATGAAGGGGTCAAAATGTAATTTTTAAAAGTTTAGGTGCTACATTGTAAATATACAAAAAGATTTTTGTATAATATCAATACATAAAAATACGGTGGTCAAAATATAAATTTTTCAAGTTTAAGGGCTAAATTGTAAATATACAAAAGTTCATGGGCTAAAATATAAATATATAAAAATGCAGGGGTCAAACTGTAATTTAAAAAGTTTAGAGACTACATTGTAAATATACAAAAGTTCTGGAGTCACAAAATAAATACATATAAATATAGGGGTCAAAATATAAATTTTACAAGTTTAGGGACTAAATTGTAAATATACAAAAGTTTAGGGCCCACAACATAAATATATAAAAATGCAGGGTCAAACTGAAATTTTTAAAAGTTTAGGGGCTAAATTGTAAATATATAAAAATTTAGGGGTCAACACGTAATTAAAACATACAAGGGTCAAACTGTAATTTAAAAAGTTTAGAGGCTACATTGTAAATATACAAAAGTTCTAGAGCCACAAAATAAATACATATAACTATAGGGATCAAAATATAAATTTTACAAGTTTAGGGACTAAACTGTAAATATACAAAAGTTCAGGGCCCACAACATAAATATATAAAAATGCAGGGTCAAAATAAAATTTTTAAAAGTTTAGGGGCTAAATTGTAAATATATAAAAATTTAGTGGTCAACACGTAATTAAAACACACAGGGGTCAAATTGTAATTTTTAAAGTTTAGAGGCTGAATTATAAATATACAAAAGTTCTGGAGCCATAAAATAAATACATATAAATATAGAGGTCAAAATATAAATTTTACAAGTTTAGGGACTAAACTGTAAATATACAAAATTTCAGGGACCACAACATAAATATATATAAATGTAAGGGTCAAATTATAATTTTTAAAAGTTTAAAGGCTAAATTGTGAATATACAAAACTTTAGGGCTCAAAACGTAATTAAAGTCAAAATGTAATTTTTAAAAGTTTAGGTGCTTCATTGTAAATATAAAACAGTTTTTGGTCAAAATTGGAATACACAAAAAAATTGGGCTCAATCTATAATTTTAACAACTTTAGCAACCAAATTGTAATTACCAAAAGTTTGGGCACAAATATCTTATTTTCATAATTTTTCGATCCAACTTTTAATTAGACCAAATATCAACGCCCAAACTGTAAATATTAACATTTCATGCTCCAAAATTTAACTGCACAATAATTAAATTCTTTATCTATAAATGTAAATATCTAACAACATTCAATTCCAAAAATAATATATTTACCCTACATTATTTATTGGCCCAAAATTTATTAAACTTGTAAACATTCAACATATTGCCACAATAATTTTATTTATTTCAAAATTCAGAAACACAAATAAAATTTACCCTACGCATTAACATAAAATCATATAATATAATAACAAAAATAAAATTTAATTTAATTACATTAATTTACCCTACACATTAATATATCCTACACATTAATATAAAAACAAAAACAAAAACAAACATAAAATGTTTATCCTTTACATTACACAATAATTAATGTAATTAATACATAATATAAACAATAACAAAATTATAAAAATAAAATTACGAGACAAATACCTGGAGTTTGAAGTTTGCTAGGTTGTTGTTTGAACTGACTTAAAGCTTGAAAAACGCCTTTGTTTCTGCTTCAGCTTGAAGATGGAGTCGCTGCCCTTGTTTCTGCTTCAATTTGCTGGGAGGGAAGAAGCCGCTGGGAGAGGGAGGGAGAGAGGGAGGGAGAGAGAGAGAGAGAGAGAGAAGGGGGGGAGGGGAAAATGTAAACGGGTGAGGTTTTATAGGCCACCCAAATTTAAAAAAAAAAAAAGGGCCTGACGTGTTTTTCAAACAGGTCGGGCCGAGCTGGTCAAAAAGCCTGGCGCGCTGCAAAGGCTGACGTTCGTCAGCCTTTGCAGCGCACCAAGCGTTGTTGGGCACGGGTAGCCCGACATGTTTGTGAAACACGTCGGCCCCAACGTGTTTCACAAACACATCGGGCTTCGATTTAAAAAAAAAAAAAATACCTCAACGTGTTTGTGAAACACGTCAAGTATATATTCGACTACACCCCTTTTGATAGCTACACATTGGACATTATTTTTTTTTTTTGAGGAATATTCCAATTAATTAGCCACAAAAGAAAGAAAATGTCTCGAGAGTTATTACTTGTTACAAGAATAGAATAAGACCCCGGATTCCAAACATCTTTGTCCATTGATAGATTCCTTGGCATGCCAAAGTAACAAGAACGAGTTGTATGATACATAAAAATGATTTATATCTATACTTTCCAATTTCCAGCAAAAGGACAATGAGATAAAAAAATAAGAAACTTCGATTTATGCATCCAGAAAGTCAATCATTGGTTTCTTATTGAGTGAAGCAACACGATCAGAGGTATAGAAAGTATCTCTATTATACTTGTTGAGTGAAGCATTTAACTCAAATTTCTTGGGCAAATCTGGATTGGCCAAGAACCAACGTCCATGTGCAACAAGGTCAACACGATTTTCAGCCACAGCTTTGTTGCCATCTTCCCTATCATAACCACCAGCAACAATGAAAGTACCTTTGAATGCCTTCCTCATTGGCAGAAGACTATCTGCACATTCAGATTTTTCTTCAAGAGTTTTCATTCTTGGCTCAACCATGTGACAGTAAAGAATTCCATACTCATTCAAGGATTTAGCCATGTAAAGACCTAGCGCATTTGGATCTGAATCTCCTGATTCCAGGTAATTAGCAAAAGGGGAAATCTAATCCCAACTGTATCAGCTCCTACTTCATCTTAAGCTGCTTCAACCATTTCTAATGCAAATCTGCAATGGTTCTCCAAAGAACCTCCATATTTACTGTTCTGTCATTGATTTGATCTTTCAAAAGCTGGTCTATTAAAAAACCATGAGCCCCATGTATCTCAACCCCAAAACCTGCAAAATTCCTATACACGAGTCCCAGATTTGTCCAGAAAAAAAAAGAGAAAAGATTCAAATTTGTTAGATTTCTCTCCTGAATTCCTAGTGTCCTAACAAAAACTTTACCTGCTTTAATGGCATTAATTGTAGCAAGTTTGAAATGGTTGACAATCTCTAGAATTTCTTCAGTCTTAAAGGTCTTGGTGGTGTATATTCTTGGACATCATCACCTTGGAGATTTAATGGTATGTCCGTGGATGAAATTGGAGTTTTTCCATTGGGATGAGAACCCTTAAATGATGGTAATTTGAGAAGAGTGAGAGCTTATTAATTCGCAACCAAAACATTGCATACGACGGTAATTTGAGAATCTAAATTCCTAGGTTTAATTCATATTCGGATTTGCTCAAAAAATAGTAAAACCTATCTACTTTCCCTCTCTCTATTACATTAATTTTTTTTTCTAATGTCAAAATGCAATTATATGAAATGTAATATGGGAATGAATGGTGAAAAAGAATAAAACTATCAAGAAGTGGAGAGAATTCTCTGAATTTTCATTGAACTCAATCAAAATATTTATAGCTTTCTTACTTCTGTACAAATTGCTAAACAATAAAAAATTGACAAGTGTTAAACTCTTACTCATTTTAGAAGAAATTTCTAACTACCTATTTATATCTTATCTACAATTTACTTGGAGAAAATGTAAGCCAGAATTATCAGCCAAGCACGCGTGGCTCTGCAGCTGATTTCATGCTCTTGCAGCTCAAGTTGGTGTTCTTGTAGCTTGAGCTGGCTAATGGGCCTCTTATGAGCTACAGCTGACTTTTGAATTTTCTGTTCAATTCCATGGACTGCTGTTATTCCATTGTGATCCAAGAGGCCCAAACCCATTAATACTTCTTCATCCCCCTTTCAAGTTGCAGCTTGGTGGTAATCTGCCAAGCTCAACTTGTTCACCAATGTGTTGAATTGTGAACTTCCTAAGGACTTAGTGAATATATCTGCAAGCTGAATTTGTGAACTCACATGTTTTGGCACGATAAAACCTTCTTTGTACTTCTTTCTAACTACATGACAATCAATCTCCAAGCGCTCGGTTCTTTCATGGAAGACTGGATTTTCTATGTTGTGGATAGCTACCTTATTGTCACACCAAAGTGCAATTGATAGAAAAATGTCAATTTTGAAGTCTCCTACTACATATGTGATCCACTGTAGCTCACATACAGTTGCTGCAAAGCTTCTGTATTCTGCTTCAGCAGATGACTTTGATATAGTTGTTTGCTTCTTTGTCTTCCATGAAACCAGTGCTCACTACAATATCCTGTCAATTAGCTTTGAGTATCTAAGCATGTAACCCAATCTGCATCTGAATAGACTTCCAAGATAAAATTGTTGCTAGCTAGGAAAATCAAACCTTGGGATGGTGTACCTTTTATGTATTTAACCAAATGTATTGCTGCCTACTAGTGTAGCTTAGTTGGTGCTTGATTAAATTGATTCAGCTGTTGCACATAATATGTGATATCTAGTTGTGCAAAGGTCAACTAAAGCATTCTTCCAATCAATCTCCTATAAGATCCTGCATCCTCTAGTAGATCATCTACTTTAGCTGTTAGTTTTGTACCTTTAGCCATAGGCATTTTTGCTAGTTTTGCTCCCATTAGTCTAGCACCTTTGATGATGTTTAGTGCATATTTTCTCTGGTTAACATACATTCCATATGTTGTTCTCTCAATCCATAAACCTAGGAAGTATTTAACTGATCCCAAGTCCTTGATGGTAAAAAGTCTATATAGGTAATTCTTTAAACTTTGAATTTCTTCCAGATCATCTTTTGCCACTAATACATCATCCATATACAGTAATAATGCAGCGAAACTAGCCTTCTTTTGTTTAATAAAAAGACAATTTTCATGCTGACATTGTTCAAAGCCAAAATTCTTCAATCTTTTGCTAAATTCTTGATTTCACTCTCTTGATACTTGTTTCAATCCATACAAGCTCCTTCTGAGCCTACAAACCTATCCATGCAATGCCTTAGTATAGCGCTCAAATGTTATCACATACACCTCTTCCTTAAAAGTACCATGTAAAAATAAATTATTAATGTCTGTATGATGCAAAAACCAACTCTTTGTAGCCGCTATTGGTAAAAATAGCTTCAGTGTCACTAGATTGGCAATTGTGGCAAAGCTATCTTGATATTCAATTCCAGTTGTTTGGTCATATCCTTTTGCCGCTAGTCTTTCTTTAATCTGTCAACTGATCCATCTGGCTTTATCTTGATTTTGTACACCCATGTGGAGCCAATTGCTCCCTTTCCTACTGGTAGCTGAGTCAATTCCCATGTTTCATTTTCCTCCAATGCATCAAACTTCTTTTGCATAGCATCAATCCATTCCTTGTCCCTACAAGCCTAATTATATGACTAAGGTTCCTGCAAGTTAGTCACATTTGCTAAGAAAGATGTGTGTTATATCTAGATTTGATGTGAACTAGAAAGGGAATGTAGGTGGATGTAGTTAAAAAGTTTCTGGCTCGTGGTTTTTGAGACAATACTAGCAATTTGCAAGCTCTTTTCACACGTTACCCCTACTATGTTATCTTGCATCCAAACAGGTTTAGATTTCACTCTACCACTCCTTTTTGGTTCAATGGATGTTCTGGTTGAATCATTATAGATTGTGACTTGTTTTGTGGCTGTGTAATTTAGGTTTGTTATAGGCTTAGCTTCTAAGTTGTCAACAAAGCATTATCAAGAACATTTTCATTTTGGAATGGTGAGGTTTATTTTTGTGAGTCAACAGGTATAAGAGATAAGGGTGTCTGGTGACTTGGTTCTTGGATTTGAAAGTATGGAAAACTATTTTCATAAAATACCACATCCCTGTTTACTAGCATTTTGTGTGAATCAAGATCAAACAATTTATATCCTTTGTCACCTTGACTATAACCTAGGAATACACATTTTTGTGCTCTCTCCTGGAACTTATCCTTGTGCGGTTGGACATTGGTAGCATAACATAAACACCAAAGGTCTTAATGGTTGAATAATCTAATTTCTATTTCAACAAAAGCTCAAATGGGGTAGACCAATTCAAAATAGGAGTTGGAATTCTGTTGATGATGTGTGTGGCCATTAGAAGTGAAAATGGCCAAAATTTTGTCGAAAGGTTGGCCTGAAACATCAGAGACCTAGCCACTTAGAGTAGATGTCTATGTTTCTTTTCTACTACTCTATTCTACTGTGGTGTGTTATCCCATGTTGTTTTAACACTTGTTTTTGCATAGTCAACTTAAACAAGTCATCTAAGTTGTTACTTGACATTGAGAAATACATGTAGCAATGTAAAATGAATAAGTAATGTATAAGTGATGCATATGAGAATAATGGATAGTTAAGTGAATCATAACAATTTATGTTTTCGTAAGATTTCATCATGAGAATAGTTGAAATCTTATCATTTTATAGAGAGATCTAATTATGACATATATGAAATTGGATTCTAAACAATGCAAGGCAAAACTTAATAAGCCACTCATGCATGATTCATTAATGGATTCTATGTTATAGGATTCTTTACATTGAATTTTGCAATTGTTCTTAATCATACATATTCTATTGAAGGGACCCCATCACCACTTTTTAATTTGTTTGTGTTTAGATAATAAAAGTTATCCATAAAGTCTTAGTAGTTATAAAATTATTGATTTCTTGTTGGATTCGACACCTAATACTCCAAGTATTACAATAGACCCGTGAACTTGTGGTATAGTTGGGAAATTAAGTTTTTATTACTTGATTTGCACATTTTTGTTCATATTTACTATACCTAATCTACACCACATCATGGGTCAAAATGGTTAGTTCAACATTTAAACTTAAATTGTATTGCCTCAAACTTGGCATAACGGTGAATTTGAAAATATATACTTTACAAGTTCTAGTTGCACTTGTTAAAATAAATAGGGACAAGATCATGCGATGGAATCCCAATGGGATCGTAAATAAAGAAAATATACAAAAAGAACTCGGCAAAACAAAATTTTCATTTATAATTTCTAAACAAAAGTCGGGATATACATAAGAGCCTGACTAATCAATATGCGCCTTGAAAGATCTATGGTTTTCAACATGAAATAGTTTTTTTACTTGCACGACACTAAATATTTTTTGGCCACATTGGTCCATGCTAGTTTCTTCTTGGCCTCAGCCAATTCTCTTTCAAATACGTTAAATTTTATATTTTATTGATTGAGTATTACACATATCTTCCATCTGCATTAATATCTCAGCTAAAAAAGCGTAGGCCTACAATAATATCAGAATATACTTAGATTAAAGACAAAAAATTAGTTCAAGAAAAGTTGTGTGGCACAAGAGATCTTATCGCAGCCATGAAAACTACAAAATGATGACTAAGGCTAAGATTATTAAACGCCTTGGCATACCTCTCGTCATGGGGAACAATGGAGTCTGTCAACCACACTTTGGCCACTCTAGTATTAGTTGTCCTATCATTAATGCCCATATTTCATCGCAGGGAAAATTGGAAGCTAGAGAAGGTTTGGTCCTTAGCAAGAATGTCACACGCGTCCACAGAGAAGCTCCAATTGGATTTGTTGAAAAAGTAGGGCTCCAACTTGTACTTGAAGAGGAAGCCCTAAATAAAGGAGGCAGGAGAGAAGCACTAGAGACTTGCCCCTATAAGGCCATAATCTCCACGATCACTCTCGAAGAATGGTCCGACTCCTAAATAGCTTGAGCAGAAACTACCTAAGAAAAAGCGTTTAATTCTTCATGAGAAGCCTCCACTTCGAAATAAGCTTTTCTCTAATATGGCTTTTTGACTATACCCTCAGAAGAGTGAATGATGTCCATTATCTTTGTGGTGAAATAGGAAAAAATAAAAACCCTAAAGGTAAAGAAAAAGCCTTAAGAAAAAGGGAAAAATTTGATTTTCATAGAAAGCTCGGAAATAAGGCAATCAAAGGCTACAAAATGCAAAAATGGCTGATTCCCAATGTTATAAAGGTCTCAAGAAACCATTGTCATTTGAAGGAATCTAAAAAGACCCACCATCATTAATTGATTATCAAGTACGCTTTAGTTGGAGGCATTGCTCTTGAAAAATCACATTTTTTTAGAAACAAACACACGCAACAATTCTATCATCCTTTGGTTGCTTGTCACGTGTCCTCCCATTAACTCATAAAAGTTGCAATTTGATGAACTTGGATGTTCCATTATATTTTGTCTAAAAGAAATGCCAAACTCTAGAGCTAGTTTGGCCTCACACACACATTGGAGGAGTATTCGACAAATGACTGAAATGCTAGCTGAACTCAGTATGTATTTCTGATCATCTATTTGTGCCATTTTCTTATGATGATTATTCTCATTTTGCGAAACAACCTTCGAAAATTCTCGATTATCAAAATTTCTATGAATTTGAAATATTTTCTTTTATTGGCTAAATAACATATGTCGATGTAAGAAAACAAGGAAAATCCTGTACAGTCAAAGGCAAAAACAAAAGAAATATCTCTTATTTATGTGAAGAAGCACAAGCAGAACTACAAAAATTACATGTTGTTGAAGAAAAACGAATACTAAAATTCATTGAAAACCTATTCTATTTGGCTACGGGCCATTGTCTTTCTCCTCTAGTATTCTCAGATGCCGCAATTGGAGATCCTAAAAGTCCAATTGCCATAGTTGAGATGCTAAGGTATGTAAAATCAAAAAAGAGTTTACAGATTTAGCCTCGGCACCAGACATGCCCAGCAAGCTATGCCCAAATGTCAATTGATCTTAAGCCAAAACCCTCAATAATAATAGCCAAATAGCCAGTACTCTTCTTGGAAGTTGCTATTCAGATCAACTTTGATTCCATAAAAACAAAGACCCCTGAACTTCTCCTAAAAACATAAGCCTATCTGACGGAGTATTCTCTAATTCAGAGAGGCTTGATGTAATGGAAGATGTGAATTCTTCCGATAACGAAGGATGTGAATCCTACAAATGGACCCTTCATTAGACCATATGCCTTAATACAATAAATAATGTCTCTGGGACTTGATCCTGAGACAAAACTTGGCTTTTGAAAGCCTCTCATCTTTATGCAGAATGTATCCAAAATAACCACTAGAGAGCATGAACTACAAAAATAAATTTGTTGCTTCCCTATTTATAAGGGAATTTTTCATGATTTGAAATACCATTCTCAAGAAGGTGAAGGGCCATTATTTCAATTGCACTCTGCTCAATGAATCTAATCAAATCTCCCTTGAGAATAGTGGTGTCCTTGCAATTTCAAAATCAATCAAGTCACTCACATGTAGTCACGCGGTTGATCTTTCATAAGTCGAGACCTATGAGCTTGGGACACGATGATAGGAATTCATCGTCATCCTATTTGAGTTGGAGGTTTTGTGTGGATAACAAAAGTAAATCAACTGGACCATAACTACAAGAACCTAACTTTACTCTTAACTCTACGGAGCCCATTATGTTTTGAACTTCCATGTGTCTTGAAGGCCTTAGCCCGTCTTTTTTTGGTCTTCTCAATTTATGACTAACTTGGTCCCAACTAAATTAATATAGTTTCAACTCAAATAGGTGAAAAGGATTCTACAATTGAAGCCATCTCAGCTCTTTTATGAAAGTCCTAGGAGAGGCTAGAGGCTAAAGAATCACCGAGGTCCTTTCCTAAAGTAAATATGATATGATAAGAAGTGATATGACATATCAAGGCATAAAAAAATTACTTGCACACCTGGAGTGCATGCAAATGATCGGTCTACACCTGAAACAACAACCTTAAGGCAACATGCTAGAGTATCTACTTTCAATACACAAGGCTAGAGTCTTAAGCATAAGACGCCTTCTTTCTCTCTTCTCTATCGGGTATAAATACCCGACTTGTTCTCAAACAAAGTACACTCCTCTTTTGAGCAGAATAAGTCTCCTTATTCTTGCTTGAACTAACTATTGACTTAAGCATCGGACGAACTTTGCAGAACTATACTCCATCTGTTTCTCACCATAGTTGTGTTGTAGGTAACTTTTGAAACAAGATTGGATAGAGTGATCTAGCCTAGTCCAATTTAGCTCACATGATTCAGAGAAATAATTACCTTTGAACAAACCAAAGTCAAGTTTTTCAAATTGTTATAAAAAAAACTAAATTTAGTTATTGCTGAGAGGTAAATTTTGATGATTATGAATGTACTAAAAATGTTCGTGTAAATTTTGATTTGATTGAGTATTTGATTTGGATACACTATTTGGGGTAATAAAGATCAAACTATTAAATTGGTATAGAAAAAAGTCATGCATAATAGTTTTTTTGGTTATCTCGGATTCTCTTAATGATTAAAAAATTTGGTGCTAAAATTGGAGACATTGGAATGATGATTCAAGATTCTCAAATTGATGATATTGTTGATTGAATTGAAAACATAGAGTTTATTGGGATTGAAAAATTATTTGAAGACAAAAATATGAATGTTGATAAAGCTTTTGTATGCTAGTGGAGTTTTTAGATAATTTGGTTGTGAAAATTTTATCAAGAAAAAAAGATTATAATTTTTCATTTTTGGACAATGATGTTGATAATTCTATTAAGAGCATCTATGGTGATTCTGATGAACAATTTGTTTGTACAAATAAATATTATGATGAAGAAGAATTAGCTAAAAAACTTTCTATGAAGCATAAAGTTCGTTTATTGTCATGTGTGAAGATGAAGGTCAACTATAAGGTGTTACAAATAATGCATAACAAGATAGAATTTTCAATGCAAATCTATGCTCATGATGGCATTGGACTTAATGCAATAGATAGCTAGATTTAAGGAGCAATGTTAGAATAATTAAAGCAAAATTAAAATATTCCTAATTAAACTATAATAGTTTTGTATTTAATAATAAAGTAATGATACAATCCTGGTAATCCTCGTGCCAATCAATCAAGCTTCACCAAATTTATTCATCTACTTAAGCATCTTTGAAGGGTTTGAAGGGCTCAAAACAAGGAAATAAGACAAGGAAAATCTCCTACACGTTATCTATTTAAGGTCCAAAAGATTCGCAGTCACATGTACGATCAAAAGTACAGGTAGAACCTTTAATAGATAAAAAAAAAGAAGGTAGTGACAGCCACAATTGACCCCATGACTGACTAGCCACAGTTTTAGTCGCCAACGGCTAGCCCACGACTAAGAATCCAGAAGGGAATCACGGATTCTATTACCCATGGTTCCTTGGCTGATGCATCGTAAAGTAGCCACTAGACGAGTTACCCAAAGCTGACCTACGAACAAGCCTACAACAAGTATTGATGGAATTACAAGATTTAGTTGCTTTTAGTTTTGATTTAAACTTGTAATTACTTCCAACTTTCCATACAAGTTTCCTAGGGTATTTGGCCGATAAATAATCATAGTTTATATAGCTTTAGATTATGTGATGATGATTTTTCATGAGATTGAATAAAATTCTTATTTTCTCTTTTGAGAAATTTTCTTTAGTTATTAGGGAAAACTTTTGGCTTTCTAATCTCATAGCTTAGGTTATCAATATTATTTGGTTTGGATCTAGGTTCCCAATTCATTAGTTTAGTTTCAATCAACTTGTTTGATTAGGGTTAAATTACACCCTGATGATGGTCTTGCAGCTGACTATACTGTGTAAAGATTCGTGAGTTCTAGGTGCTTCATCATCCTAGGGTTCCCCATAATCCATCATTTGGTATCAAAGATTTTTGTTCTTGAAAATTAGGTTCTATGTTCTAACATGTTTTCTTGAAATTAGTTTTTTGAAAATTGGGTATATCCTTTTTTTTTTCAATTCCATTTGGATATATCTTTTGTTCTTCGCGTTTAATTGGTTCTTAATTGTTTCTTATTGTTTCTTTCAGGATCCAAACTTTGTGATTTATCTCATTCAGAATTTTGAATCTTTTGTTAGTTTTGTGCCTTGTTTGTGTCATGAAAATTGGATCTAGTTCCTTGAGTCAAGTTTCTTGATATTCTTGGGTAAAGATTTAAATTTTCTTGCAGTTCTTATTGTCCCTTGATCTAAGATTTGATTTTCTTGAATCAAAGTTTCGTTCTCATGTTTTTTGGGTACATGAATTGTAATTTCTACAATTCAAGATTTTTAAGATTTGAAAATTCCTGTGTCCATGAATTGTACTTTCTAAATCCATGAATTGTACTTTCTTCAGTTCAAGATTTTTAAGATTTGAAAGACATTATTTCTTGAATGTTGTGCAAAGAAAAGGTTCAACGGGAGACCATATTGTTTTTGCCATAGATGAACCAATGGAGGTGTCAAGGGAGGAGCATAATGAGATTATCATTGACCCACCAGTGGAGAAGCATGAGCTAAGAAACCTTTGGACGAGATCATTGATGCCATTAACAATGAGTCTATCCAAGAAGAGTCGATAATCAATGTATTGGGGGAATGTTATGAAGTTGACCATAAGAGAGCTATTCAACTTGTTGCAAATATTGAAGCTCACTTTTGAAAGACGTACCATGTTGCTTACTTACCTTGGGTGACAATTCGATGACGAATCATTTTGAAGAGATGGCGTCTGATACGATCCTAGTAAGCCTTGTGTCTATCAATCAAGCTTCACCAAAGTTTAATAAGCATAAAATTTATCTATTGTAGTATATGCTTTATTGTATGTTTTTAGTGCATTTTAAGTGAATTTAGTTTTAAATATCTTTATTTCTAAGAATTAGGGTTTTATCCTGAAATTTAGGGCTTTGAGACAGAATTGTTATTTGAGCTACTTAATGCACAAATTGTACGCTTTTGTACGATCATGATACTTAATCTCAATTTGGATCAATTAGGATGAAAGTAGATCAATATTACAGTAGATTCAAGTGATTAAGTTAAATGAACACTTGGAGAAATTATTGGAGAATAAATTGTGCAAAACTAGGGAATATGGAAATGTGTGAAAGATGTCTACACACACATGGAATGCCAACTCAGCAATTAGCAAATCAAGTGAGCCGTGCTGAGGATGATTCACGGATGACCACCTACGAATTGCTACCCGTGGATCCCATGTCAACTAGGATTTTCTAGATTTTGCAACTTGCATCAATTTATAGCTGTTTTTGCAAACTTTTATGGTGAAGATAGGATTTTGGCTGTTGAAGATTTCATTGGACTTTTGTGTCATTTTTTAATCTCAAGAGAGAATCTTCATCATTTCATACATTGAATGTATTTGTAACTTGAAAAATGACTTGATAGATCATTTCTTTATAAACAGAAGTCATTTGTAATGAATTAAGGGAAGTTAGCTAGAGTAGAAACAAGAGAATTAATAGAATTCTCTCACAACTTCAATAGAATAGTGAATTTCTTGTAAACATCTTCTTGTACTTTAACTTTTGGAGGAAGAATAGTAGCTTCAAAGTTTTTGTTCAATCTTGAATAATCCCCGATTAACTCTATCTCTTTTATTTCATTGAGTTGAACACGAATTCTTGCATCAATCTTGACCTTTTTGTTGTTTCACTAACCATATTGCACTAAATATCTTATCTAAAATATTGATTAAGCTAATGAAACTTAAGGAATGAATTAAGTCTTCCTAACTAGCTAAGTTTGCATTTGTTTGTTTATTTGTTCAAAATTTAACACTTTTTTTTTTGCTTGGCCATCATTAACAAGTCAATTAGTTATTACATGATATTAAGAAATGCATTTAAAAATGAAAAATGAACAGGTAATGCTTAAATTGTTCATATGAGAATAGTGGATGCTTAAATGAATCAAATTAATTCATGTTTTTCATAAGATTTCATTATGAGAATAGTTAGAATCTTGTCGTTTCTTTGTAAAAACAAGTTATGATTCGTATGGAATTGGATTCCTAAAAGGTACACCTTAGCAAGTCATCCATTTAACCTTTGGTTCTGATACACGCGGATAAATGTGAAATTGCTTGAAAGACCAAGTATGAACTTCGAACCTTTCCCCTTGGATGAACTAGACTCTAGAATCAGCACCAAAGCCTTGAACACGCAAGATGAACAACTCGAAAATTCATGGAAGCTTTGAACCTCCCTATGGAACGAACAATAACTCAAGGAATCAGTACCTAGAAAGTTTGATCAAACCAATAAGGCAACTCTAAGCTAGGGTTTTGAACTTGGAATCACTCTACAAGTTCGGGGGTTATTCTTAATCAGCAAAGAACGAAAGAAGCACTCAATTTGAGAACTCACAAAATTAATTAATCATAAAAACTTATGAAATTCGTATGAATAGTGACCCCTATTTATAGGGTTACATGGATGATTCTAGAACTTAGAAATTAAAGCAACAACTTAAACCTAAACATTAACTAATTGAAATACTTAACTTAAAACAACTTGTAACTAAATTGGAAGTCTTAAAATAAAAAAATATCTAGAAAAATAAAAAATGCCTTCAAACATGCAATTAGGTTGGTCGTCCAAGCTCCAAAGCCCAATGGACCAAAATTGAACTCCAATTTGATACTGGGCTTCAATCTTCAACTTAATGCTATATAGGTTGGACGGTTGGGCTTTGATGATCCATGCATCCATTTGAGCAGCCCAAATACTAAGTTGTGAAGCTTCTTTGTAGTTGAACTTGATCTATAACCAAAGCTCCAATTCTTGGCCCAATGGACACACTTGAATAGCTTGATCACCAAGTCCATTGAAAGGCCCAAAGTCATGAATTACACCATGACAGTCACAAAGTTTGAATGTTCCCCTCATGATCAACCATGATTTGATTTCATCTTAGCCCAAACGAGTTACTTCATGAGACTGTCCAAGCATCAAAATTGTAAGCACTCCTAGGATCACATCAGCTTCATTAGTTGATTTTTAATCTTTTACGTATTATATTGCTAGTTTTACTCCCAACCATCAATATCATCTTGAATTGTCATTGTTTAGATAATATAGTAAGTGATAACGCCTTAGTAGTTGTACCTATTTGATTCCACGTGGGATTCAATACCAATACTCTTAGTACTATAACCAACTTGTATACTTGAGGCCTATTGAGAGATTAGGTTTTTATCACTTGATAAGTGTTATGTTTTGATTAAAATTTGCATAAGCTAATCACACCTCATCAAAGTCATTCATGTACTTAAGCATCTTTGAGGGTTTGAAGGGCTCAAAACAAGCCAATAAGGTAGGGAAAATCTCCTATCCATTATTTGTTCAGATCATTAGGTTGATGGTCATGTGAACAATGGAAGGGGGCTAGGCAGAATCTTCAAGAGACTGAAGAAGGTGAATGCAATGACAAGCCACGATTTCAATAGTGCACGACTAACTAGCCACGTTCTCAGCCACCCATAGATAAGTTTCCAGAGAATAGAAGCCACTTCAGCTGCCTATGGCTGACCCAATGGTTGATGCATTGTAAAGTAGTCATAAGATGAGCCACCCATGGCTGACCTGTGAGTAGTTCCACGGCTAGTGTCAACAAAATTACAAGTATTGCTTGTTTTTAGGGTTTTTAGTGTTTGTTTTAACTTGTAATTACTTCAACTTTCTATATAAGTTAGGTATACTTTGTACAAGTTTTTCATTTTGTAATTAGATTTTTCATGAGATTTAATAAAATTCTAGTTTTCACTTTTGAGATATTTTCTTTAGTTTTTGGGGAGAGCTAGTTAGATCTTATCAAACCTATGCTTATGGAGACCTAATCTCATAGTTTAGGTTTCAATCAATATTGTTTGGTTGGGTCTTGGCTCCCAATTCATTAGTTTAGTCTCAATCAACTATTTTGATAGGAGTTAAATTACACCTTAATATTCAAGATAATCTTGCGGGTGACTATCCTGTGTCAAGAATTGTAGATTCTAGATGCTTCTTCATCATAGGGTCCCTAGTACTCTATCAAGTAATTTTTTTTGGGTAACTTCTTGTGTTGGGTATTTCTTATTCACCAAGTTTAGTTGGTTATAAATAGGGTGGTTATCATATTATAGTTTTCAAAGAGTCTACAGATTCCACAAAGTTTATTGAGAGTCCATAGAAAGTACTACTTAGTTGTTCATTATATGAGTTATTAAAAATATTTTAAATTTATTTTATTCTTCCCATATATTTTGTTATGATTGATTTACCTCGATTCTATAATTTTATAAGTTGATATTTGAACTCTTAAATTAAATGGGTTCTACACATAGGCTAAATTTAGTGTATCTAGGTTAGTAGTTTAGGTTAGTTCTAGGGTTTATTTGATGAACATTGTTCATATTTAGTGTCTATTTCTTCTTATCTTGAGTTTTATAGTTAAAACATGCAATTGAGATAATTAATGTGCAATTCTTTCTATTTGTAGCTTCTAGCTATGCAATCATCAATTCAGATCAAGTGAAGTGCACTTAGATGATATTTGAAGATGATAAGAAGTGGAAGTGATTGAAGCACAAAATGAATCAACACTGGTTACGGCACTGATCATTCTTAGATTTGGTGAACATTAGAGGTAGCAACCATGATTGGCGCAGGACATTGTACCTGTCATCCAGCCAACCATGGACGGATTTGCACATCCGTATGGAATAAAATGAGATCTAATTCAACTATATTTTGACTTGTATTTTAAAAGCTATAAATAGATGTCGGGAGTACGTTTTTGGGAGAGAATAGAGCATAGAACATCATAGCATGTTGTTTCTCTCTTTGAGAAAACCAACTAGGTTAGGATAATATCCTCCATAGAAGAACAATGATTGGAAGATTCTATTGTACAACTCAAGATTGAAGGAAGAAGTACAAGCATTAATTATTGTTCGTCAATAATAAGCTTTCTCGGCTTTATCTCTTTCTTTGTCTTGATTATTATGGATTGTGATTATCAAGCTTTTATCTTTGTTATGAAATCCATTTATATGAACTAATTTGCAAATCTAGGATTAGAGGAAACTAATGAATTCATACATATGGGTTAGTTGTGATTATTTAAGCTATCTTGTATTTGTTTGTTCATTATTTTGGTTTGTATAGATTTGTAGTTGCTTGATCATGAACTACATGTAATTAATTGTTATTATGCAAAGAGATTTGATAATAATGATGGAAAGGGAATAGTTGAATTATAAATATCATGGTACATGAGAATAGTAGTGCTCTTAGACAGATCACCCATAATAGAGATAATAATACATGAATTCAATAAACTAATAGTAGTTGTCTTTGCCACGAGAGTTGGAAAGCCTGGTATAGAGGTAGTTTTCAATTCATCTCAAGATCAAAAGTTGAGTACAATTAGAAATGGATCCCAAGCAAAACAAGAATCAATAGCATAAAATAATCCATTCATTCATATACACGATTATTAGTTGACTCTATGCCTTAGAATCTAAAGATTGATAGTTTTCTTCAATTGTTGTTATTATATAGAGTTGATTATTTTAGTTGTTGGTTTTATAAATTTCTATTTTTGCTTATATTTGATTTTTTTAGATAACAAAGCGAGTGATAAATAGGATCGATCATGTTGCTTTATACTCAATACGATATGTGCATTTGCAATATATCAGAAAATTTGATTTTATAATTTAATTTATTTGTTTGGGTTAGAATTGATTGGTTATTGATATTTATTAGCCTACTTACATGCTCTTAACGTCTTATCCAAATAATTAGAGGTCACGTAGAAAAGAAAGAAAGAAAGCAAGAAAGAGAAGAGATGAGAGAAGTGATGAGGTATGATGTAAGAAAAGGAAAAAAAATGACTACCTCTTGTCCTTTTTCATATAGAAGATAGAACCATATGACATAATGAATGGCAATAAACTTTACTGCTAGTACAATTTGTGGCACTAGAGCCATAGCATTGGGCAATAGCCCCAAAATTTTGTGCCACTCAAGGAAGGACGAATCAAAAGTGTTTGGTTTATTGGGATAATTTTAGGAAAAAAGGAAAAGGATGAATCTCAATAGAAATGACTTAGAAAGGGTCCTAACATTGAGGAGGAGGAATCTCCACTTTGCATGTGCAGTGCATTAAGATACTTTCTATCATACGGGATAGGCAAAAAAAAGAAAAAAGAGTTCTAGAGATGGAATTTGTCTCACTAAAATTCTAAGAGTTAGACATTCTTGATGTGAGAAAAAAAAAAGTAAAATACAGACAAAAATAAGGAATAAGAAACCCCTAACATAGATCACTAATTGGTCTATGAAATGTTAGAAGTTTGGGAGCTTCGGTTGAGGAACGAGGAGGATAGATTTAACCTACACCCAATTAGATCGGTTGTGCAGTGTAACATACTTTTTTCTAAAGTAACTGTAATTTATATTGCTTTTTGGATGGTAACTACATGAATACAATTACGAGAAATAAAAAAAAATCCTAAAAACACATAAAGACCGAAGGACAGAGACTTGGGAGGGGACGAAATATTCCTTTGAAATTGAATTAGTAACTTATTTGGGATGTACCATGCAATAGTGCATCACGAAAAATGCTAATGAGACGTGAAATAAAATATTTAAAAACTTGCAATTTGTAAGTGTAAGTGGTTAGAAATAAAGGACTGCAAATAATGGTACGAGTACTTAGAACTTGTGACTTGGTATTTTTCTTCTCATAGAAGAGCATAGGACATGCTAAGACTAGAATATTTTGTCACCAAAATGAGATTTTGAAAAGTGAGGGGCAAAGTGCAATTTCGCCATTCAAACCTTCAACCCTGATTTTTTATTCCAGCCGTCACTTATTTTTCTTTTCTTCTTCTTTTTTTTTTTTTTTTTTTGGAATATATCCTCCCATCTATCAACACACAGGAACTTGAAAACAAAAATCTCACCGGCCAGCCATGGTTAGCATGGTCGGGTAGTGACCGGAAGTCCAATACGAATCGCTCCTGAAAGAATTTTTCGTCCCAAATTTCACCTCAAGTCACGTGTTCAATTTCGTCTTTAGTCTTGTCAATTGGATTTAACACCACAAACTAAGTAATGGAGGAGTGGGAAAGAGAAAAAAAAAATGGAACCAAAAGTCACTTGGCTTCGGTAGAGGCTAGCTAACATTGACGAAAGCAATGACGGTGGCAGAAGCTCTAGTAATAGAGGAGGCTCCAGTGATGGTGGTGGACCAGGTGGTGTTGGGAGAGCTAGGCCAAACAATAGAAATGTTGACTAAGCCCCAGAAATTTTTATTTTGTTCTTTGGCAAAATTTGGAGAGAAAACAGAAACGAGGACAGCACACTTTATTTATTTTGGAGTTTGTACAACTTGGAACAAGGGCTGATTGTTTCTATTTTTCTTCTTCTTTCTTTCTTATAACGAGATAATGAATTACCAAAAAAAATTAAAAATGAAAAAGAATAATTTAATAGAATAAAATGGACCAACAAAAGTTCAGTGTCTGTATGCATACATTATATGATAAAAATTACAGTATAAGGTATATAAACATCTGTAAATACCATCTTATAAATGCATGTCCGTTATATTTATCAGTATAGACAAATGTAATGCATAATGTTTCTTAGTTATTGGTTTATACATATCCAAATGCGATATAGCAAATTCGGATTTGTTTGGTGTGGAATGAGACGTATAAGATTGTTAATCCCCAAAAAACAAAAAGACCCATAAGGTTTTTCTTTTTTGGGTTGCATAATAACTTTAACAACTTAGATTTTTCTTGTTTGCTCAAAATTCACAAAAGACAATTTGATGTTTGGCATAACTAATAGCGTGCAGTAGAAATATTGAAAATGTATTTACTCTTGTAAAGTGCTATTCAGAAAAATGTAGAACCAGAAACAAAGAAATAGACAAACAAAATTTGGATGATTGTCTTCCGAGTTTTTTTTTTCAAAAATATTACTGTAACAGTTTTGAAATTTTTTGTAAAAATGTGAATGTGAGATAAAAAAATTAATTGAAAAATGTATTTATAACTTTCTATAATTATGTTTTTAAAAAATATTGTCAAAAAGTTTGAAATGAGTAAATTTGATTGAAGATGTTGACTATGAAGAGTAATCCCATCGTCATGTCATGATCTCTTTGTTTTTTTTTTTTTTTGGGTGCAATCAAAAGCTATTGTGACATGTTTAAATTACATTTTCTCCTTTTTTGGCAGTTAACAAGCAGTCGAAAGCTACTAAAGCCTCCTTTTTTTTGGCAAGTCAAAAGCTATTATCACATGCTTAAATTAGCTAAAAAAATTATTTTCATCTTTGCCTCTTATTTATCGACTAGAAAAGACTACAGACTAATTAGAGGGGAGGCAAGTGAAATTTAGCCTCAATTTCCTCATAAATAGAATCCTCATTCGTGCTGCCTGTTAGTGACTTATTGAGAACAAGGTTAGATGGCTTGTTGAATCATGTGGATTGAATCATGTGCTCACTTGGAAGGACTCCAAACTTTCTCTATTATCACAGGGGCAACATTTGAGGGTCATGTGTTGGCATAGTTTTCAGATAGCCGGAAGCGTGCGATAACTCATTGACGTACTAATATTTCCTTTTGGCCGTTAAATGAAGGAGACTAATTGATTAAAAATATTAATAATAATAATGCGGTAAATTTGACAAATCTTCGCCAACCCAATGGTGTGGAACATGCCAGTCCCGTCCCGAATTCATCTCTATAAATGCTTCAGCTTGCTCCATATGTTTCAATTCAAAGTGGCTGAGCATTAGATCACTTGAGAGTCTCTCCAGCCAGCCAAGAAACAAAAGTAAGCATTCCAAGAACTTCGCGTACATGATGCTGATCACAACACCAAATTTTTTCCTTACTTTCCCCAGACTTATTGGAATACAGACCCAAAAAATCTGTGCTTCTTGGCCTGCACTCTCTAGTTGTCATATGTCATCTGCTAAAATCACTGCTTCCAGCTCTACGAAGTTTGACGATCAGTCGAAACTAAAATTTCAATCAGGAAATTACCAGCCTCTTAATTGGAATTTCAACCATGTTCAGTCGCTAGAATATGAATACACGGTAATTGATTTTATCATTTTTTTTTGTTTGGTTCCGCTCTCTTTTTTGGTTAACAAGAATGACCTGTACTTCATTACTCTTTTTACGCAATGATGGTGAAAAACATTTGCATAGTGCAGGGGGAAAAGTATATAAATCGGTCTGCAGTGCTGAAAGATCAAGTGAGGATGATGCTGGATCAAGAAATGGAGGTGGCCGATCAGTTGGAATTAATTGATAACTTACAAAGGCTTGGATTATCTTACCACTTTGAGGACAAAATCCGCTCTCTTATAAGTGAAATTTACAACCGAAATCTGACTAGCAATATGCCGAACCAACGGGGATTGTATGCAACTGCGCTTGAGTTCAGACTCCTTAGACAATATGGTTTTGAAGTCTCTCAAGGTAGGCATAATGCAAACATCGTTGCTGCTATTTGTGAATGATTTGTTGGTTTAATCAGATAAAGTAAAGGAAAGTTTTTGGTGGGTCATATATTTATTCTTCAAAAGGTACACCCTTCTCTTTCGTAGGCTGTGATAGGTATGGAAGCTGTGTATAAACCACTTATAAAAACATATTAAAAAAATTGCTACTTGTTCATTATCAGCAAGGGGGCAAGTTGCTTCCTCTAGACAACAAAAATACATCATCAAGGACCAAGTACCATGTCCACAAGCCAAGCTAATATTGTTTCTAAAAATCTAACTTTTACTGCTAATATTTTGTTAACTTCTTAATTGAGACCGAAGAGCATAGAAGATTTGTTTCTTTGTTTTATATTTTGGGAGATAAAAAAGAAAGTGATTGGTTAATTAGGATATGTTCCACGTTTCAAAGCTCCAATAATTCCTACATATAATGATCTGGAGAAAAGTAAGATCGCATCTGAAATCAGGAATCCTAAGCCAAAATTAGTAGTGAAATTGATAAATTCTAGTATTTGTTGGCATACCAAACATAAAACAAGAAAACATTGGAAATTTGCATAAAGAAAATTTTCTTTCTCAACTTACACTTCTTGTCAAATCCTCGATTTGTGTTCTTTGATCCATGCGAAAATAACTCTTCCGTATATCTAACATCCCGCGTCTGAGTTGGCTCAATAACTTTTGAACTTTAAACTACGGGTTCAAAATGTTTAAGTCAAGTTATTTAGTAATCCAAACACATGACATTATATACTGATCACTTTTTCTTTCTCCCACCGATGTAGGAGTAGGGTCTCACATTCACCCCTCATTTTTAGGTCTTTGCGTCCTCACAAAGCCCAATTCATATCCGAACTGTCCACTTAGTTGTGTCGGATTCTAGAGGTGGCTTCCGCCTTTAAGTCGACGTAGCACTTAGCCCCGTACAGCACTTAATTCTTTCACTTCCTTGCATAGTCGCGGCCCAAATACCATAGGCCCAATCTCACCTAGTGTAGAGACCACACGAGGTTCGCTCTGATACCATTTGTAACATCTCGCGTATGGACTGACCCAATAACTTTTGAGCTTTAAACCACAGGCTCAAAATGTTTAAGCCAAGTTATTTAGTAGCCCAAACGCAATACATTATATACTGATCACTTTTTCTTTCTCCCATTCTCACAGTATATGCTTGAAATTCTTTTCTGTCGTTCATCTTTGAACAATATTAAAATCAATTCATTTCCTTGTGCGTGTACAGAGATTTTTTATTGTTTCAAGGATGAAAGTGGGGATTTCAAATCTAGTCTTTGCGAGGATTCGAAGGGAATGTTGTACTTGTATGAAGCTTCATACCTTGAAATAGAAAATGAAAGCGATTTGGAAATAGCAAGAGAATTTACAGCAAAAAATCTTAAGAAGAACTTGGAGGATAACAGAATCGATAAAGAGCTTGCTGCATTAGTTGAACATGCTCTTGAGGTTCCACTCCATTGGAGAATGATGCGTTTGGAGGCAAGGTGGTTCATAGACAAATATGAGAAAAGATCAGACAGGAATCCCATTCTGCTTGAGCTTGCAAAATTAGATTTTGACATTGTTCAAGCAACATATCGGGATGATCTCAAATACGCGATAAGGCAAGATTTTAATCCTAAGCATTTTATCAACTTCTTAAGTTGCTACAAATTTCAAAATTTCGGTGCATAGATTGAATTGTTTGAATTTTTAATGCATACGCTATACAAAATTGTCTGAATAAATTTAAAATAAAAATCAGTTTGGGGAAGGGGCAGGTCAAGGCTTGAGTGGCATTTAGGAAATTTCTGCTGTGAATCGCTCCATATGGACCGGAAAATTTTTAAATGGACTTAACTCACAACCCTGCTTGTGGTTGAAAAAAAAAAGCCACACAAGCATCCTTACACTATTTTTTTCTATCAATATGCATCACTATATTATATAGTACTCTTTTAGATTATAAAATTTACAGATAGAGTCATCACGTAAGAATTTCCCAGCCATGTGAACCTGTCTCTCATGTATGGCGTGGGGCTCACAAATTGTGTAAGATGAACCATAGAACCGTTGATCAGAACTGTCGTTCTCTTGCATTTAATAATTGCCACTGGCAACGCCCCACTTGGAGAAAGATTGAAGCCTCCTAACATCATAGGATTTTAAGCTTATGAAGAGGAGTTGTGATTTTTCATCTATAGAAAACTTTAACAGTTCTTTTGTTTGTCCAGATGGTGGAGGGACACTGGACTGGCAGACAAATTGGCATTTGCTAGGGACATAATGGTAGAAAATTTCTTTTGGACTATTGGATTTCTTTCTGACCCTCAGCACGGATATGGTAGAAGAATGGTCACAAAGATCGCTGCTCTTATAACAGCTATAGATGATGTATACGATGATCATGGTACTTTGGATGAACTGGAACTCTTCACTTGTGCTGTTGAAAGGTTAGAATTGGACATGCTGATAACTATACAATTATTTACTGTTTTGAATTATTAAACTTACTTTTATTTTTTAATTTTTTAGATGGGATGTCAACTCAATTGATCAACTTCCAGAATACATGAAAATATGTTATCTTGCACTCTACAACTGTGTTAACGAAATGGCGTATGATGTTCTAAAAGATCAAGGAGTCAACATTATTCCATACTTGAGAAAAGCAGTAAGCTCTCTTTAATTTAAAAATTTTCTATGAATAATTGCATGCTTTTTCCCGTTAATTTGTTAACCCTATGATTTGATATTTTAGTGGGCAGATCTATGCAAAGCATACTTACAAGAAGCAAAATGGTACTTCAGTGGCTACGTACCGACACTACAAGAATACCTTGACAATGCCTGGATTTCGATATCAGGGCCTGCAGTACTAGTGCCTTCTTATTTTTGTGTAGACTATCCAATTAAGAAAGAGGTACTCGAATACTTGGATAATCACAAGATTATTCATTCTTCGGCAATGATTTTACGGCTAGCAAATGATTTAGGAACTTCTCCAGCATCGGTATGTGTGCAAAAGTCCTAGTTAAAAGTTAAAAGTGGTTGTTATTTACATTCAGAATTAAATATCTTCGTTTCACTTAGCACAGGCTCTAAAAGAGAGGTGAAAATTTATTTTTATTTTAGCAAAAAGTTAAAAGGACGTTATCCATGGCATTTAATAATTAAGATTAAGGAGAAAGTGGACTGAGGCCACTCCTTTTTGCTTATGAGTATTTTTTGAAAAGAAAGAGTTTATCGTTGAAAGTTTATGATATTACTAATTTACTATTAGCAAAATAATTTAATTTGAGAAGAGTAAATTAAAATTGAACACCCGAAGTAAGAATAACGTATTTCAGGAGGAGCTGAAAGGCGGTGATGTTCCAAAATCGATAGAATGCCACATGAAGGAGACTGGTGCTACTGAAGAAAAGGCACGCGAATACATAAAGTTCTTAATTATTGAGGCATGGAAGCAAATGAACGGAACGCAGGCTGTAGAGTCTCCCTTTTCTCCAAAATTTAACGGAATTGCAATGAACCTAGCTAGGATGGGACAGTGCATGTACCAGCATGGAGATGGCCATGGCTATCAAAATTCTGAGCCCGGGGATCGTATTTTAGATCTACTCTTTGAACCCATTTCTTCTCCTTCTTTGACCTAAAATGTAAAATTGATTGAGTAATTTACTGTTGATTGTTTTATTGTGCTTCCTTTAATTGGTAAGATCACTTTTTCAATCAGTTCTTTTGTTTATAACTTATTTTAAATCAAATGCCCTTTTCCTTAATATGAAAATATGGACTTTCCGACATTTTAATTGGTTTCATTCTCATTTTTTCTTTAATTTGGGAATTCATTTTCCTACTGAAGTTGATAGATCAATAGTGAAAGGCAAAGTATTTCACAGAACTGGAGAAATTGTGGATGAGAGAAAGCGAGCATGTGTCACTACAAGGAAAAACTTCGGAACCGTTTGGTTCAAATTCCTTAATCATTATCACTATCAATATCATTAACCTTATTTTGAGTATGAGTTTTGAATATTCTCCCTAATATATTTATTTGGTAATGGAATTGATATCAATTCTTCTAAAATAGTTAATGAGTTTGATAGTGTAGTTTTTTGAGCAAAATCATAAAAATTTTAATTAATCACTTTTATTTCGATTGAAGGATGGTGATAGTTATTTTTTTTAAATATTAGCAATGAGTTTCCTCCCTAATTCCTCTGAACTAAACATCCCCTTAATTAATAGCACTTATTTTAAAGGTATTCTCTTAAAATAAAGCCACCGCCATTGGTTTGAATGGCATTTTGTGGAATAACATGCCATTACTGCACTAGTGAAATATGTTGGCCCAATGACATTTCTTATCACTGTGTCATTCAATGTCAATTTAGTAACAGTCTAACATTTTACAAAAATGTCACTAGAATACTGGTTTTAGTGGATTTAAGAAACCAACACAACAAATAAAAATAAAACAAAATAAGAAACACAGTTTTTTCCCATCCGATTAAGCTTTTTATCCTATTTTACTCCCCCCCCCCCCCCCCCCCCCCTCAACTGATAAAAATTACATGATTATAAAAAGAGGATTTGCCTTAACGTAGTTCCTCTCAATCACTTCAACTCATATAAATATCTCATTCTGACATTGCATTTCAATCTTTCTCAATCACACTACATGTACCTCTTTTATCTCCATCTCATGAATAGCACATGCGAAAAACAACTTTAGATATGCTGAACTTTTAGTTATTTTCTTCTTTAGGTGTATGATTAGCACGCTAGATAGAATATGCACATCAATGCAGTGGTTCTAATTAACTTTTCATTCTTTGTCTTGTGACAATTTTCTCATTGATATTTCTTCATCTCTAATATGTATGCTTCCAAATTCAGAAACTCAACATCTACTGGCAATGTGAATTTTTTTAACAATAATCAACTAATCAAGTGTTACGCAAATACATAACACGAATAATAATTTTTTGTATTTCTTGATATGAAGACAGAATTATATTTAATTGTTTATCTCAATGATACTTGACCTTATGGTCATTTTTACCGCTCTTTGCATTTTTACATTTACAACACACTAGGTGAACTTTAGATGTTTTGCATCTCGATTTAACTAATTCAATTTGTTCATTGCAAATGGTTGAATTTTGATAATAAACCTATTCTTTTGTGTATTGAAAAAGTTTTACATGGTTAAAGAAATGGCTGGGAACGGAATGCTAAGAAATTACTCAAAGTCTCAACCCTATGTGTGTACAAATGATATTTAATGGTTCGTACATTATTTGCAAAAAAGTAAGGTAATATGGCACTCCTTTAATCAAATAAATGTCAAAGACAAAAAGTTTTCTTAGTTGGTTACAAAATGTTATCATAATTTTTCAACCACTTAAATGAGAAATTTGACTTCAGCAATAATAGGTTATGAAATCCATCTTTATGAGAACAAAGAATACTTATCCAACTAAAATTAAAACATAATGCTAACCATATATCTTCAATTTTGAATCAAAATTAATTCAATAATAAAACCACTAGAAAACTAGAACAATAAACTAAAGAAATCCTCACCTCTGGGCATAGGAAAATTTCCAATTCAGTGTCTAGTTTACTATATTAATTCAATCAATGTAGGATTATCAAATTAATAAGGGTAAATTACTAATAACCCCTTGTGTTATCGACTTTAACAACGTAATATCCTTATACTTTCAATATAACCACATAATTCCCTTATAGTTTTATAAAATGTGAAAATTGAATAGAATATTCTGCACTAAACGTGTGTAACCTACTCAACGTCACAGAATATTCTGCATTAATAGAATGATATTTGGAATATTTCAGGAATAATCCGTGCCAAAACATTGATTCGGTTCATTTTTCATATTCCATAAAACCACAAGGGGTTATATAGTAATATTGAAACTATAAGGGAGTTATGTGGTTGAACGATACCACAGGGAGGTTATTAGTAATTTATCCAAATCTATTGCATCCTCGAATCCTAAGTTTGGGTTGAATAATTATGTGCCAACAACTCACCATATAAGTGAAAAATAATTATTGAACAAATAATGCATTGCATCATTGTACCCTACCTTTGAAATAACGAGATGCTAGTACTTAACTCTATAAGTGAGGAGCAATTATTCACTTTGGTAACTACAATTAAAAATTTATTGCTTTGGGCAACTCTACAAGTGATCGACGATATAACTACAATGGAGAAGTTATATAAATTTTGGCAAATATAACATCTCCATGAGTATAAAATAAAATGCGTTTGGGTAAATTTTAATTCTATAACCATGAAATTATCATAGACATAAATAACCATTTAATATACTTCATCATAATTAGGTCACTTCGGTGACAACTAATTAATCATTGATTTACGTTTATATAGGTTGTTTAATCTTAAACTGCCAAAATTCTTTTATACTCAATATGCAATAGTTTGAATCTCTTGCAAATTCAATACAATTGTTTATATAATGCGTACACAATAATCTCAAAATTCATCGATAATTAGCATATCTAAAAAATTAATGGATTAAGAGCTTTTAGAATTGAGTATATTTGATAACAAAACTCTTTTATCACTTATTATATTATGCACTCTTTTACTTTGTGTACAAAATATTAATTGAAGACTTTTCACTTCATTTGCTGAATTTTGAACACATATATAACACTCTTTCCCCTTCACACACGTGTGTACTCTTGCATATGCATCTATGCTGACACACATGTACTCTCTCACACACATTTACACATTCACACAAGCAATCACGCTTGCAAGTAGACACGTATTTTTTTCTTACATATATATAAGTCTATAAACTTTTTTTTTATTACACACACAAACTCTCTCACTCACACTTACTCTTTCACACAAGATACATAGATTCTCCATCACCAACACACATGCACACACTCTCTCTCTTCTCCATACACAATTTCTCTCACATACAACTGTGTACTTTCTCGCATATACACTCTTACATTATCAATAAATTATTTCAACTTTTTAAATAAAATAATTATATTTATGAGATGAGATATTTAAATTCAGTGTATAACTTTATTTAATTATCAAATAAGTATAATTTTATCAATTTAACTAATTAATACTTTCAGTACTTAAAATTTAGATTTTAAATTTCAAACTTCATCACTCAATTTTATCAAACGTGTTCTTAAGGCAGTTCCTCAAACACTCAAAACTCATATTAGTATCTCATTCTGATATTGCATTTCCATCTTTCTAGAAGAATTGTACTATCTAAATCATATTGTGTCATCTTAATCATACAGCCTTGCCTTCATCCAACATCAATTGTGCATCCAATCGCTACGGCCTTGCATTCATCTTACATAAACATCGGATTAGGTATCACATAAAAGTACCCTCTTTTAAGTTACTACTTTGATTTTTTTTTTTTTTTTGGGTGTATGATTAGCATGCTAGATAAAATATTCACATCAATGTAGTGGTTCTTATTCACTTTTCATTTTTTCTTGTGACAATTTGATATCTCTTCATCTCTAGCATGTGTCCTTCCAAATTCAGAAACTTCACGTGTATTGGCAATGCGAATACAATAATCAACTAACCAAGTGTTATGCGAATTCATAACATAATTAATAATTTTTTTTGAATTATTTCATGATACAAAGATAGAATTATCTTTTTTTTTTATATCAACAAAATTTGTTCTTATGGTCATTTTTGCCACTGTTTGCATTTTTAGATTTATGAGACACTGTGAATTTTAGATGTTTTGCCTCTTTGTTTAAACTACTTTAATTTCTTCATTACACATGGTTAAAATTTGATAATTAAACATTCTTTTATGTGTATAGAAAAAGATATTAATGGTTGTAGAAATTTTAATAGAGCTGGGAATGAAATGCTAAGAAATTAGTCAAAGTCTCAACCCTGTAGGTGTTCAAATGATATTTACTAATCTGTAAATTATTTGCAAAATGTAAGCTAATATAGCACACCTTTAATCAAATAAATGTCAAAGCCAAAAAATTGTAAAAGTCGGTTGTAAAAATTTACCATAAATTTTCAACCACTTAAATGAGAATTTTGACTTCAATAATAATAGGGTATGAACTCCGCCTTAATGAGAATAAAGAACACTTGTCTAACAAAAATTAAAACATAGTAATGGTAACCATATATCTTGAATTTTAAATCAAAAGTAATTCAAATAACAAAACCACCTAGTAAACTAAAACAATAAACTAAAGACATAATCCTCACCTTTCGGCATAGGAAAATTTCCAATTTAGTGTCTAGTTTATTATCTTAATTGATGCGGAACTACTTAAAGGTTGAGCAAAAGCAAAGGTAGGGAAGTCATAGACTCTCCGTCGTTGACAGCCTGCGGTTACGGGGCAGAGAGTAGCTGCGGGTGGGGGCGAATTCTTCCAAATATTGGTCAAAAAGAAGAAAACTCTGGCAAATATGGGTGGCTGGCATTTTGTTTCTGCAAATACGGTCAATACGTTCTGAAAATGCGATGGGTGTAGAATTTTTTTTTTATTTTTGGGGGCTAAATTAGAATTATATAAAATTTGTGAGTGTCACCGTACACCCTTATGCGGTGACAATCACAAATTTTATATAATTGAACATTAACCCCCAAAAGTAAAAAAAAAAAAAAAAAAAATTGGATTTCGGATTGTGCGGCAGTCCAAAAGATTGTGGGAATTGAAGGGAATAAAGGTGTTCTGGGATGTCAGAAGCAATAAAATAATGCCTTTCTCAAATACTACCTTGGAAATCAATAAAACGACAAACCCGGCAGCCATGTTTATCAAGTTATAATAAGCATAAAGCTGAAACTCAAGAGAACTCAATTATTAAATGACCAGCCCCTAACTTAATAATATTATGTTTGTTCATTTGCACAAAGTCAAAAAGTGTGGCTTCTGATGTTTCGAATTGTACTGCAAATTGAATGGCAAAATTATGCGAGATTCATGCATAATTTTTTGACCAAATCTCAAGCAGATTTAGGCATTAAATAAGCTGAGGAAACATGCTAATCAATGTAGTATAACTAGGTGTTCATCATCAGTTTCCACGTGTTTCTAAGTGTGCCAGAGTTCAATGAGGAAAATAAAGAATAAAAGAGTTTGAACGTTAGTGAGCTTTTAATGTGTTATATTGAGATTCAACTAGAAGAATTTTTATACTAACATCCGGTGTCGCATATTCTTGTATTTGAGAGATTTACTTCGTAATTATTTATGAATAATTATTTTGTTATTAATAAAATAATGCAATCAATTTTTTGTTTTACCTCTCTATTTCGTGGATTTTAACCCAATATAATCAACTACAGGATTACATTGCTAAACCGTCTGATACATTTAACACGCCATAATCATCAATGCTCCCGCTGTTAATATGTTGTTATTAATGAACGTAAAGGATCAAATTTAGACATCTGTATAAATAATCAAAGTCGGTTGCCATCAAAGGCCGATTTTGATCACCAACTCAATTAGACAAGGCATTTTCCTTTTAAAGTTACAAATTTAAAACTACTATTTGGCAAGCTTATTATCGTGTTTTTAATTTTTAGGTAAGAAATTAAAATACATAACATTGCTGAAATCATTCCAACGCCAATTGGTGTAGTTACCTGTGTTTTTAAATTCAGACCGAACCAGTCGATCGAATCAAAAATCGATTAGATATTCAATTCAAGTCAAAATCGAATTTAACCGGAAATTTTAGAACCCCGGTGCAGAGACGCGCGGCTTACCAGTCACTTTCAATTTATTCCGTCTGTCAATCAAATCCGTGGGGTGAACTTGCAATCCTTTTGTGCCAAGTTTCGATTTGACATCTTACTGACCTAGCTAGAGGTATAGCGGGTACAATAGGCATTGGACAATTGAACAAGTGTGACCAATGTTTAAATATCGGACTTTGCTTTTGTTCACACTTTTGTGGCCCTCTACAGGATGTATTAATCGAACAAAATTAAATCTAAAAAATTAAAAAAAGAGTATTTTTAATTCTGAATTTTCAAAAATAGAGGTGCAGTTTATATGTTTAGAAATTATTACCAAATTAATATTTTGTAAAAAAAATTACCACTTACATAGTAAAAGTTATGTGAGTCATCATCTTATTTCTTTGCCTAATGAGAATAAAATAAAACTCCATTTTCCTAATATTTTTGGCTGGTTGTATTTTTTTTGAATTCGTTGACCTTTTTTACCTCGAATTGACCCCTAATCAAACTCATTGACCCTGACTCTTAAGCTCAACTGAGTAGATATTCGGTTCGAGTCTGATAACATAGTTTCTTATGTTTAGCTATGTTTAGCTACATCAAGAATTACGCAGCACATACAGATTTCCCACTAAGAGCATTGCTTGCAAGAGCATTAAGAAATATAAGTCGGAATCTCCTAAGATGGTAACAAAATAAGTATGTAAAGGCGGAATGTTCGAGTGGCTCGAAATTTTTTCTTTCCCACTAAACAAAATATGTTTCCCTAGTTCGTTGGCTACCATCCTTTTAAACAGTGTTTTTAGAATCGAATCGGACAAGCTAGTTCGATCAGTTGAACCATGAACCGGCTAGGCCTTCGATCTGATTCTATATATTGCACCATAGAACTTAAGAACTAGTGCGAATCGGGTCCAACCGTGCGATCGAATCAAACCGTTGAACCGTTGAACAGTATTTTTTAATTTTAGCCTTTCAAAAAAATTTTCCCACCAATGCAAGTGGTGAGGTCTTGAACCTAAGACCTCTCACTCAACCTTCCAACTACCAACCACCCAACCAACCACTTCATTGTTGGTTTCATGTTACGAATTATTTTATTTGTTCTTGTTTTTTAAGTTTTCTTTAATCATTTTAATAAAATTAATTGTTTATTACATTTTTAGTTTCTTTTTTTTCCTTTATCAATAATGTTTGATAAAATTAACTCATTCTTACTTTTTTAGTTTCTTTATTTTCATTAATCACATTTTATGAATTTAATTGATTCTTTCCTTTATTAATCATGTTTAATGAAAGTAATTGATTCTTACCTTTTTAACTTGGCATCCAAATTCATTATATTAAAGAAATATTGATTTATCTTTGTTTCCTTTATTAATCATGTTTAATGAAATTAATTGATTCTTACCTTTTTAACTTGGCATCCAAATTCATTATATTAAAGAAATCTTGGATTTACTTTTACCAAAATCTCTCCTACTAAGATTAGTATTTTATCTAAATTAGTTAATTATTCACTTATTCCTAAAATATTCTCCTAATTAAAAGTTTAAATTGGTATTTTTGTAAGTCATTTGTTTAATGTTTGAATTATAGGTTAATCATTATTCAATAATAAGCACATATGGCATCTTAAAAGTAAGTGAGTAGAAAGTTATTTCCCTTTATTAAAAAAAAAAAAGTAGTTCATATTATTAAAATCATATTTTTTCTAATGCAATATATTGACTCCAATTATTATAGCATCACATATCCATCCTTTCTTGATATACTAAAAGAAAATGTGTAAACTAGACAAAATTGATTAAATTAAGAACTAATAAGCAAATAGATTTACTTGTTAGTTTTATTCTTGAGACTATTGTATAGAGTGCAAATTGACTCGCTTAATGGTCAGATACCTCAAAAATAAAATTTCTTTGGAGAAAATAGTCTAAAGTTAAAGCCTAAAAATCGATTCTAAATAAAGTTTAGGCTCTTTTAAGAAATTATAAATCAAATCCTTGATTGATACTCATTAGGTCTGTGCAAAAAAAAATGTAAAATACTAAAAAATTAAAAAACTAAATAGATCTAAACTGATAGTAAGATAATCAAATTGAAATTTGAAAATCATTTGAGTATGTGAACCTACCTTAAAAAATAGGGCGAAAGAAAAATTTTTAATTTTGAAAAATTACATCTACTCGAACTGACCTATATACAAAGTTAATTGTATTATTTGGTATTAAAAATAAATTTAAATTTTACATTGAAAATAAGTCTTGATGGTATTAAAAGAGTAGAGAATGCGAAAACAAGCAACAAATATGATTTCATAATTTAGAATGTTCAAGACTGTAATTTAAAATATTTAAAAATATAATAATGTACTTTAATAAGGAATTTTAAAGTATCTATTTTATTTGTATTTTTTGATACGCTTACTTTTTATAGTTGTTATATGCTTTATACTTGTAATGCCATTTTCTTCGTTAATTTAATTAACATAGATGTAGAATATTTCATAAAATTTTTCCAAATATAATAGATTTATTAATTTGTATATTTAAATATATTCAAACAAGTAATGGGTTAACTTGTTTAATAGGGCGGGATATATCTAGTATTTGTTATTATATTATGCATTAAACTAAATTAAAAAAGAGAAAAAACATTGAATCCTAGTCTGACCAGTCCAACCTTGGACCGGACTCCTTCCGGTTCATTGACCGGTTCGATTTTTAAAACATTGCTTTTAATTCTATGGGGGCTGCCAAAGTACCAAGAAAATTTGCAACCCAGCCTTAGCTATAGTCATTAACTTTATAAATTTGTGAGTGTCAGTAACCCAGCCTTAGCTATTGTCATTAACTTTATAAATTTGTAAGTGTCACAGCACGACCTCTATGGGATAACACTCACAAATTTTATATAATTATAATTTAGTCCCCCAAAAATAAAAAAAATCATAATTTTTTTAAACTTTTGGGGGGCTAATTTATAAATTTGTGAATGTCACCGCACACCCTCTATGCAGTGACACTCACAAATTTTATATAATTGCAATTTAGTCCCTCAAAAGTAAAAAAAAAAATTATGTTTTTTTACTTTTGGGGGCTAAATTTATAAATTTGTGAGTGTCACCGCACCTCTATTTGGTGACACTTACAAATTTTATATAATTGCAATTTAGCCGCTCAAAAGTAAAAAAAAAATAAAATTGGATTTCGGTTACCGTACCTCTCCTGTGTGGCGGCCCTTTCACAAATTTTGTGCAACTAACACACATCTACTTGTTATTTAAAAAAAAAAAAATTGACTATCACTGCACACCTAAGTTCAAAAAATGCCTTGGCGACTTTTCTTTAAAAGTGAATTATTCAGAGAAATTTGCCAGTAAAAGAAATTAAGTTTGTTGCTACGAAAAAAAATAGGATAGCCATTTATAAATACAAATGACATTAATGATTTATTTTCATTTCTTGTTACAAATGTGACAGCCCCACTTTACCCTAAGGCGTACCAAAGGGCTTAGCGGACTGGCTGCCTAGTTCTCGCCAGGACTCGGGTCAAGCATGCACTAGATTATATGAAACAATCGATATTTTATAGAAACTTGTAAATATATACATATGATTCAACTTAAGAGCAAAGGTACCAGTTAAGTAGTTTACATCATAAATACCTAACTAATACAGTAAAATCTCAAACATCCTTTCACTAACAAAATCCTACCAAGAACCACTCTTGAATTCTCACCACCAACCTTAATAATAGGAGCCTGTTAAGGAGAACAAATAAAAAGGATGAGCTATAATAGCCCAGTGAGGTTTCCAAGCATACAATCACACAAGTAGACAAGTAGAAAAATAAATAAACAAATAACATGTGCCATAAAATAATATAAGAACCAGTTAAGTAAACAATTGATCAAATAAGGAAGGATACATCTCAACCACGGGAGCAAGCTCAACCGCGGGAGTATCAAGTACATAATCATGTGGCAATAGTGTTCGGACCAATAGAGAAAACCAGGTCCTTGCCAATGATCAGGTAAATATCATATAACAGTACCCATAACCACCTATGTACCTTTACCTCTTCAATACCTCCACACCAGGGTGAGATCTCAACCCTGGAGGGTAAAACAGTTTGTTTAGTCCGGAGTTGGCCTCTTTGAGGAATCTCAACTCAGAGGAAAGAACACAATCCCTAACGCCCAACACCTTATATCCTCCTCAATACCAGTATGACTAACCGTGGTATAACTGGTGAAGTATGACCACTGAAGTCTAGCCTGAAGGCTCAGTTCAGTTGAAAGTTCACAAACAAATATAGTCACATTTGACAGAAGTTGTGCATGTAACAAATTGCGGGATAGATGTGATAAAGTACACATCTTACCCTTATATAGCACGTTGTAGTAGCTAACAAGTATCAAGCATAAAATGGAATTAGCACTTAAACATGCATCAGGCGCACACAAGGAAACACTCACATGTAAATCTCAAGAAAGTGCCTCATAAAACATGTAAGGTTCAGATTCGGATCTTGAAATTCATAAGTAGCCTAATTAACCTATTGGATTTTCTTTCAAAAGAATTTTATAAAATGTACCCAAGTTTAACTAGGGTTTTAAAATAAATGTAAATTGGTTATAAGGAAAATCCAAGAAGTTGTAATTAAGGAATCCAAGTAAAACCCTAAATCAACCAATTAAAAATTTTAAGAAATTTCCTTTTTGAAACTACTTTGGTTCTAAGGGTAAATAATTCATTAAGTGTCAAAATTAAAGTTAAATTTCAAAAGAAATAATTAATACTAGAAATTCGTTACTAATTTCCGCTTAATGTACAATATTAGTTGCAAAACTTTAATAATTCACCATAAATTTTGGACCCAAAGAAAATATTGCTAAATACTATGGATTAAAGAGGTATTTTAAATAAATATTAATTAGGGTTCAAAGTTTTTGGTGTAAGAAGAAATTTTGCCCAAAATAATTAATTTATAGGTAAACTAGCTTTTAAAATCCAAGAAATATTTATTGGTAATAGTCAAGTTATGACAGCCCTACCTTACCCTAAGGCGCACCAAAGGGCTTAGCGGACTGCCTGCCTGACTCTCACCAGGACTCAAATCAAGCACTCACTCAATTGATCCAAACATACATAATCCATAAATACATTCATGTAATTCAACTTAAGAGTGCAAGTACCACTAAGTGTTTTACATCCCAAAAATATACACAGTAATTACATTAATAGCCTAAACAGTTTGGCTATCAAAACCCATCTAACATATCCAAAATCTGCTTTGCTAACCTTAGTAGTAATGGAAGCCTGGTCAAAGAAAACAAGTGAAAGGAATGAGTTATAATAGCCCAATGAGTGCTCAAGTCATGCAAACATACCAATAAACCATTATAATATTAAAGGATAATAACTAATGATTTCAATAAACAGTGTATAAACAAGTTAAATAACAAGTAGTCAAGGGCGGATACAGGCTCGACCATGGGAGCAAGCTCGACCGCAAGAGTAACAAATACTGAAGCATGTAACAATAGCATTGGGCCCTAGATAATAGCTCAGGTCCTCGCCAATGATCATATCAGTATTAACAAACAAGTACCCTAACCATCATTCACCTTATAATCTCCATACAGGCTACCACATCTGGGGAGTAATCTCAACCTTGGAGGGCCAACAAGCAAGAAAGTTCAATTCAGAGTTAGCCTCTTTGAGGAATTCGACTCAGATAGGAAAGAACAACACGTCCTAAAACACCCAGCACCTTATATCCTCCTAATCACGGCCGGTTTGACTAATCGTGAAGTAACGGTAAAGTTAGCCACGAAAGTCTCAAACACAAATAACACATTGGATAATGAAGGCATGTACCACATTGCGGAAAAGATGCGATAAAGTACACATCTTTTCTCAAGTAATACATTTCAATAAATAACATTTACAGGTATAACATAGCATTTCATGCATCATACATACATAGAAACATTCACCTGTAATAATTAAGACAAAATCTCATTGTAAGGACGCGATTCACTCTCGAATCCTAAAATTCGAAAGAAATAATCTAATGAAAACCTAATTAAAACCCTATGTAAATCAATAAGAAAATTCAAGAAACAACCCAATTCTTTCTAGGATTTAGGTTTTAGGGTTTTAGGGTTTAGAATTAGGGTTTTGGATTTGGGGTTTTCTTGTTCTAGGAGAATTAATTCACTACTAGTTCATTCTCTTGAAATTTTCTACACATCCAATTCCTAAATTTCAGCATATCCTAGGTTAAATTTTTCCTATCAAATTTTTGCTCTTTAGATTCTACCGAAATTTTGGCAGCATCTCCCCTAAAACTGGACTAACCCAAAATTTTAACTTGCAAGGAAATCAACCAACCAACCAAATTTCGACTAATTCTATGACTTCTATATCTTAATTAGCCATTATTTCACTCAAAATTTCAATCAAATCACTTGAGTCATACCAAGGTTCTTCAATTAATCAATAACCAATACTTGTTATTTTAAGATTTAAACACTAACTACAAGTCATTCAAGCCAATAAACATCATAACTTGGAATAAAACTTCATAGTCATAGCCTAATTTCTCATGCTCAACAACAAGAACTTGATTATAAAATTTGCACAACTACCACTTATAAACTTGGAAAAATAACAAAAGTTCATGGTGAGTATCTCAAATAAGTCTAGAGTTTTGCTAAGTGAAAAGATAGGCTCTCTTTCAATTGAAGAAGATGACCAAAATAAGAAGAAAAGCTTCAAGAAAATGGTGGCACAAGAGAAGAAAGCAAAGCAAGTATGTTTTGGCTCAAAGAAGAGAAAAAATAAAGTAGTCAAAAGTGAAAGTTTAGGGGTCTTGTGGCCGGCCAAAGCAAGAGAAAAGGAAAAAAATAAACCAAGAAAAATGGGAAAAGAAAATAAAGAGAGAAATGGGAAAAAACCAACCAATCCTAGCAAGCCAAGATTGACATAGAGGTCTTGACTTTTTGCCCATTAGCCATCAACTTGGTTTAATTTGATTAGAGGAAATTTTCTATACTTATTTACCCATTAATTTCAAGAGCTCTAAGGTACAACTCCTAAAAGAAAATGTACAATATACTATACAAAGAAGAAATCATGCTAATGCTTATTCATTTGGCTATTTTCGGTTTTCCCTTTTTTTTCCTAACATGTCTAACATAAATCTAAATAAGTTTTATAGGCTTCTAGGGTGTTACACAAGTATAATTTAATAACTTAGCAAAACTAATATAGGTTAAAATGAGAAAACTCGAAAATATCCTATACTTAGGTAAATTAATGGTTTTAAACTAATGAATATCAAACTAATGATATTTAATTAAATTAAGACTAGTTAAATAATAAATTAGGGTTATTTGGTGAAAACATACTAAATCAAGTGTAAAGTTAAACTAGTCAAAATTTCACCTACGCGTTTAAAAGTCAAGTTTCTAACTAGTGTAAATCTTCCAAAATTTATAAGAGTTTCTTCTTAAAATTGATTAACAAGGTTCCAAAATCATTGTACAACATTTTCCTAAAACCAGTTAAGTAGATTAAGTTTAAGATGCTCAATATTTGATATCACCTCAGCCAATTCACAAGCTGAAATTTCCAGCAGTTCATGTCATCAAAACTTGGCCAAAACAAGGTTAATATAGATGGAAATATTAAGTTATCAAAGCTAGAATTTTGTAAACTAGTAAAGCTGAAATTTGTTCAAGGTTTTGGAACAAGGAAGTGCTGATTTACAAGCTGAAATTCCAGCAATTTCAGCCCACTAAACAAGCCTTAAATGCTGTAATTTTTTCCAGAAATTTTCCTCTAATTAGCCTAGCCAACATGCCTTCTAACTCTAGTCAAAATTTCAGCCATAAATTTCAAGATTTTCCACTCAAATAAAGAATCAATTCTTATACAAGTCCATACAAATCAAGTAGGTCATAACATAGTTAATCTACTATCAAAGAAGGATCAAACAAGGGGAAACCTCATATATCATGAGTATAAATATTCATATATATAACAAGAGAACAAAATGTAACCATAAATCTTAAGTACTTAATGAAATCATAAGAAAAGCATAAGAATTCTTCTGTTGAAACTTGAAAAAACTTAAAGTTTCTTGATGAATTTACCTCAAGTAGGTAGGGTTTTACTTGAAGAAGAGTGAATGATTAATCCCTTAAGAATCTTGACTTTGAGCAAGAACTTGAGCTTGAAACTTGGAGAGAATTTGATGAAATTTGAGAGAATTTCTTTTCTAGTTAGGTTAAGCTTTTGATAAAAGATTAAGTTAGCCTTTTAAGTGTTTTGAAATTTTTGAAATTGAAGAGATTATTGGTATTATGGTGGCTGGCCAAGAGGGAGAAAGATGCAAGAAAAGTTGAGCCAAAAATTTGAAAAGAATTGGTAAAAAGTAAAAGTAAATGATAGGTGGCCATTCATGATATTAGGTGGCATTAATCTCCCAAATATCTAAGTAATAGGTGGTCTTATTTTTCTAAATATCTAAGCTTGGTTGGTAACATTTAATTGGTGAAATTTTCCTATGATTATCATCAAACATGTATTAATAATAATTCAAGAAATCAAATTGTAAAAGACAATTATACAATAACAACTAATACGGAAATTTTTTTACAACTAACTTTCATAACATAGAAACTAAGTGGTTTTAAGCTTCTAGGGTTTTACAACAAAGTCTAACTCTTTCTACTTAAAAAATACTACCTTTTAGCATAGTTCAAATTCTCTATCCATTTTTTTTTTGTGTCCAACTATATCTAGTGCAAAATTGCATTGAATTATTAAATAATATAATGTAATTTTATATAATTTTACATTGATATGAAAGAATTTTATATTAGATATCGTAAAAAATTGGATAGAGGATTTGACTTAATTTTAACATTATATATAATTAGTGGGTGGAGAATGAGTCAAATGTCTCTCTATTATGGCAGTAAGCCTTTTATTTCTACATTAAGGCAAGAAACCATTTGCTCTCCAATTAAAGCCCACATGTCAACATCAAAGTTGCTAAAGTAACTTGCATGTCTTTTTAGAATTCAATTTTTTTTATAACTTTTGGGAGGCGAAATTGCAATTATATAAAATTTGTGGGTGTTACCACATGGAGTATTTGCGGTGACACTTAGAAGTTTTATATAATTACAATTTAGCCATCCAAAAGTTAAAAAAATATTTGTTATTTTACTTTTGAGGTGCTAAATTGCAATTATATAAAACTCCTGAGAGTCACCGCACACCCTCCATGGGGTGAGACTCACAAATTTTATAGAATTGGACATTAACCCCCCAAAAGTTAAAAAAAAAAAAAGGGGGGATTTCAGATTGTGCGGCAATCCGAAACACTGTGGGAATTGAGGGGAATAAAGGCGCTTTGAGATGTTAGAAGCAATAAAACAACGCCTTCCTCAAATGCTATCTTGTAAATCAATAAAGCAACAAAGACTGCAGCCATGTTTATAAATTTATAATAAGCAGAAAGCTGAAACTCAAGAGCACTCAATTATTAAATAACCAGCACCTAAACAATATTGTGTTTGTTCAGTTGCACAAAGTCAAAAGGTGTGGCTTCTATTGTTTCGAATTGTACTGCAAATTGAATGGCAAAATTATGCGAGAATCATGCGTAAATTTTTTACCGAATCTCAAGCAGATTTAGGCATTAAATAAGATGAGGAAACATACTAATCAATGTAGTATAAATAGGTGTTCATCATCAGTTTCCAAGTGTTTCTGACTGTGCCAGAGTTCAATGAGGAAAATAAAGAATAAAAGAGTTTGAATGTTAGTGAGCTTTTAATGTGTTATTTTCAGATTCAACTAGAAGAATTCTTATACTATAATCCAGTGTCGTATCTTCTTGTATTTGAGAGAGTTACTTTGTAATTATTTATGAATAATTATTTTGTTATTAACAAAATAATACGATAATTTTTTTGTTTACCTCTCTATTTCGTGGATTTTAACCCAATATAATCTACTACAGGATTACATTGCTAAACCGTACGATACCTTTAACACGCCAAAATCATCAATGCTCCCGCTGGTTAATATATTGTTATTAATGAACGAAAAGGATCAAATTTAGACATCTGTATAAATAATCAAAGTCGGTTGCCATCAAAGGCCAATTTTGATCACCAACTCAATTAGACAAGGCATTTTCCTTTTAAAGTTACAAATTTAAAACTACTATTTGGCAAGCTCATTATCATGTTTTTTATTTGTAGGTAAGAAATTAAAATACATAACACTGCTGAAATCATTCCAAGGCCAATTGGTGTAGTTACCTGTGTTTTTAAATTCCGATTGCATTGGCCGGTCAAATTGAAAATCGATTAGATATTCCGTCCGAATTAGGTTATAAAATTAAAAATTAAAAAATCGGTCAAAAATTAAATTCAACAACCAAAACTGGGTTTGATTGAGAATTTTAGAACTCAGGTGCAGAGACGCACGGCTTTCCAAGCGCTTTCAGTTTATTCCATCTGTTAATCAAATCCATGGGATGAACTGGCAACCGTTTTGTGCAAAGTTTGGATTCGACATCTTATTGACCTACCTAGTAGGAGTGGGCAAAAATAACCGGAAAATCGAAAAACCGCAATAACCGGTCCATTCCGAACCGAAAAATGAGGGTAACCGAACCGAATTTTGAAAACGGTTAGGTTAACCGAACCTCATTTGTAAAAGCGGTTCCGGTTCCGGGTATCAATTTTCAAAAACCGCAGTTAACCGAACCGGTCCATATATACGTCTTAAAGGCTAATATTTGTAATTTTATAGAGGAATTGAGGAATATTAATTCATTTCATTTTCAAGTTTAAGATTATTTTAAAACGTAAATATCGTATTTAATTTTTCTTTCAATTTAATTTCTTGATGCTAACTGAAAAATTATTTTCATACAATTGAAATACATAAATTTTTTACTCTTAAAAAGAGCAATCTATTTTAACCTTTTTTACTTTTAAAAAGAGTGGATGCAAGAGTTTCAATTGTAATCTTATTGCTTGTTTTTTAAAGTAATTGAAATTGTATAAGCATTTTTTTAATTTGAGCAAAGGTTTATGTTATAATATTTTGATCTATTTTGTCAAATTAACTTAAACTATACGGTTCCGGTTACCCGAGATACCCGACCCTCTTTAACTGGGTAACTGATAAGCGGTTAACCGATTAATGAGGGTCGGATACGGTTTATAAATTAGGCAAACCGGTACAAGCGGTTCCGGTTCGAATATTAGGTGTGTGGATCGGTTAACTGGTCCATGCCCACCCCTACTACCTAGAGCGGGTACAATAGGCATCGGACAATTGAACAAGTTTGACTAGTGTTTAAATATCAGACTTTGCTTTTGTTCACACTTTTGGCCCTGTACAAATTCATTAATCGAACAAAATTATATCTAGAAAATTAAAAATGTTTATTTCTAATTTGTAAGCTCGCAAAAATAGAGGTGCGGTCTATATGTTTAGAAATTATCAAAAGATTAATATTTTGTAAAAATTTATCACTTCGATAGTAAAAGTTGTGTGAGCATCGTCTTATTTCTTTGCCCAACAAGAATAAAATAAAACTCAATTTTTTAATATTTTTTGCTGGTTATTTTTTTTGGATTTGTTGACCTTTTTACACCCCTTTGACTAACAATTAAAATTAAAAAAAATTAATAAGTGTATATACATATATATATATATATATACTAGGAATGAGGCACGTGCTCTGCACGTTTGTAAGTTCTGTTAACAAATAATGTTGCTTATTTTTTGTGAAAACTCAAAATGCAGACAAATAATTTTAAAGAAAAAGAGATCAACAAATTGAATAATTTTATTAATGCAGGATATCTCATTCCCTTTATTTTATTTCCAACTTCAAAATTCTATGTAAATTATCCTGTATGAAATAACTTTTTTTGGACAACATATTTATATTTAGTAACATAATTATAGACAAAACAATACACAAGATCTAAACTACAAATTCTCATTAATTGAAACTTTTGATGTGTATGTCGTAAGTAATATTTGATCATGAACCCCATGTTTTTCTTAGCTTCACATATTATTTTCTTTTCTAAAAGAATTTGAATAGAATAGATGAATGTCTCCAATAGCAAAAGAAAGTTGTTGCATAATGATGGTTTTTTTAAAATATCCTTGCAAAAAAATTTATGAAATCTTTTGAAAATTTTAAATTGTTATCATATAAAAGGTAACTTGTTATTATTTTGTACTTGAAATCCCTAAGCTTTTGATATTGACTAATAATTTTACATATTTCTATTATATCTATAAAGTATCAAATGAGACTTTAATATAATTGTGTCAAAATTAATATTTCTAAATGAGACTTTAATCTAACTCTTTATGTTTTCGTAAATGTCCATTCTTAATATGATTAGACTTAAAAGATAAGGATATTTAAAGAAATACATTAAGTGCTAAAATATCAAACATAAAGTTAAATTTAAAAAATATAAAATTATTTTCATTTTAAAATATTTAAAAAATGATTTCTCTTTCAATGTTTTGCCTATTTGTTTATTTATTTATTTTTGCTAAAATACTTTTTTGTTTCGATTATGAAATTTAAATTTATATACAAATAAATTAAAAATATTTTATAAAATAGGAAAATATAAATTTTTATACTAAAAAATAAATATATATTTTTGAAAAATCTAATTTAAATTTGTACTTGTTAAATATTTGTGAGACTTTTAAAAGAAGATTGAGTTTGATTAGGATTTCATCAATCTACTTTTTGTAGTCCCATTAGTATCCTTTTTTTTAATATGACTATAATTTAAAAAATAAGGGTACTTTTATGAAATACATTAATCATTAAATCACTTTAGGTCTTACATGAACTTTTTTGATACTTTTAGTCATTTTAAATTGGTTTATTATGATTTCTTTTTTTAACAAATCTAACATGTATATAAGAATGATGACAACTTTATCATATGAGCATATCAAATAAGGACAATTTACATGTTAAATTGGTAATATAAGTACTTTGTAGAGACATACATAAGTCTAGTGGTTCTAACTCTCGGATAATGAATTATTTTAAAAATAGCACTCGCTTGTTGCATACAAACATATTGCTACTATTGTGTAAAATTAATGAGTTAACTAAGTTATATCATTTGTTTGGATTGATTATGCAATAAAAATGTACAATTATTTTTTTTTTTTGCATATCATTTGCAATTTTGTGATGACTTATCTTTTTTAGTTAGGTTATTTTTGTTACTATTTTATTCTATCTTTATCATAAATTTTATCTTATTTCCACATAATTGGTAATATTCATCTCTTTCTTCTATGCTTTAAGCACAAAAAAAAAACAAAAAATTGTGCACCTAAGTTTTTTAAAACATATGTTATGTTTTATTTTCTTTTGCCAAAATAAAGATAATTATATATAAGAAACTACATTTCTGTGTATACTATGTTCTTAAAAATTAATATCATTTTGTGTTGTATTTTTTACACACACACACACACATTAAAAAACTAATAATCCAACTCTTTCTTTCAAATATTTAAATGATACGCTTTCAATGTATTTATAATGAAGTACTCTTTAATATATGATTTCCTTAAATTTGACAAATTTTAATGATCTTAAGCAATTGATAGATACATTTTATGAAATTCTTATTTTATGAATTAATATTATTGATTATTTGGCTTTTTCATAGATATTGACATAATTGATTACTCAATAGAATCGTTAAGTGTTATTCGCCAAACTCACAAACTTGTGTAATAAGTATATATAAATTTTCAGTGTTAATTAAAATATCATATATTATGAGAATGATGAGTTTTGAAATTTGTTCATAACAATATCCTCATGAGACTTGCAAAATCTTTTATTTTATATTTATTTTAAAAAATAATGCATTTACATGTGTTGAACTTCTAGCCTCCACTTTTTGTTAGTTTGGTTTCTCCTTTTTCTCTCCAAGTCCAAGAAATAAGATATGCCTTGATTTTGTGTCATATGAAAATTTAAAACTACAAAATTTTTTGTTCACAATGCATAAACTCATAGACACCCTTATATTTAGGTACTTCATTATATTTAGATACTTTTTTTTAATTAACTTCATTTTTTGAATAAGTAATACTTGACTGTTTACTTAACCAGTACCCTAATACAATCGTTAGCTAAATTACATATTTTTCTTTGATCAAACCCTTTCATAATCGTTAGTTACTTTGTATATTATCAAAACATAAACATTTTAATACTAAATAGAGTTTAAACACTAATTAACTTTCACATTAAAAATGATAAATATTTGTCCAACTACCTTGATTGAGTTGTTAAAAAAATTAATTCGAATTCAAAATTACACATTCAAAATCTCATGCTATATTAAGTAAAAAATCATATATTTCTAAAATAAAGAAGTTTTAATGATTAAACATGTTGTGAAATCTTGTTATACATGACGACCTTTTTGCAAGAATGAGGTTTTACATTTTTAAAATTTTAATTTTTGATGACTCTTTATAGTTGGAGTATATTCTTGAATTTAATTCTAAGTCTCTTGAAACATTGACTTATTTATTTTTCATAATATTTTTTTGTTTTAAAGTAATTGGCTTGGACACTTTGTGTTTAGGTTTCTAATATTATTTTTTTATGTTAAAGTACTAATACGATTACAAAATCAAAAAATATGAAAATTTCTCAAATAATAAATATCAGAATCAAGTAATTCACCAAAATTCTAAATCCATCCATGCTGGACCATTTTTGGTATTCAGTTTAGGTATTGTTCAGATTTTTTCAATCAAGGTTAATTAAAAAAATTTCTTGCCTCTCGGTTCATGGGATGTTACTTAATATTTTTGTAAGATAGTGTAATAATAGTTAGTTTTTGTATTGGATTTAATATGCTAAAGTAGTTGTTTTCAATTTTTATAAGTGAAATCATAGTAAAGAAAGGCAACAAAGTAGCTGTGTTAAATGAATTTAAGGTATAATAGTGTAGAAATTTTTTAAATGATTTTTAGTTCAAATTAGAATTTAAAAAATGGGATTGGCATTTTATATTTCTCTAAAATGGTTTTTTTTTATAATAAATTCATGTTGATCAATGCATGATAGAATGATTTTATTTTTTAAGTGCTAAAATATCAACCGTAAAGTCAAATTTAAAAAATATAATATTAATTTTATTTCAAAATATTTAAAAAAATTATTTATCTTTCAGTGTTTTGCATATTTATTTATTTTTTGCTAAAACACCTTTTTTATTTTTTGATAGATCATAAAATTTAAATTCGTATATAGATTAATTAGAAATAGTTTATAAAAGAGGAAAATAAAATTTTTATATTAAACAATAAATATATATTTTTGAAAAATCTAATTTAAATTTATACTTGTAAAAGGTTTCTAAGACTTTTAAAAAGAAGATTGAGTTTTATTAGGATTTAATCAATCTACTTTTTGTAGTTCCATTAGTATCCTTTTTTAAATGTGACTATAACTTAAAAAATAAGGGTATTTTAGGAAATACATTAAATGTTAAATGTTAAATCACTTAAGGTCATTCATGCTTTTATATAGATATAGATATATATAACATATATATACAGATATATATATTTTTGATCCCGAGTCGACCTCCAGCCTAAACTATTGACCCCTTACTCTTGAGTTTAGCATAGTCGGCACCCAATTTGACTGTGAAAACATAGGTAGTTACGTTTAGCTACATCAACAGTTATGCAACATGTACAGATTTCCTACTAATAGCATTGCCTGCACGTGCATCAATAAATACAGATCAGAAGGCCCACAGGCCCCTCCTCTAATCAGCATTTGCCTGGATAGTGTGGATTTGTGAGTCCTCCTTAAGTTTTTCCCTTCCCCTTTCTCTTAACGTTTCAAAAGAAATACAGATCGGAATCTCCTAAGATGATGAGAAAATGAGTATTGTAAAGGCAGAATGTTCGAGTGGCTCGAAACTTTTTCTTTCCCACTAAACAAAATCTGTTTCCCTAGTTCATTGACTACCATCCTTTTAATTCTATGGGGGTTGCCAAAGTACCAAGAAAATTTGTAACCCAGCCATAGCTATAATCATTAACTTTATAAATTTCTAAGTAGTCAGTAACCCAGCCTTATCTATAGTCATTAACTTTATAAATTTGTGAGTGTCACTGCACTCCCTCTATGGGGTGACACTCACAAATTTTATATAATTACAATTTAGTCTTCCAAAAATTAAAAAAATATAATTTTTATAAACTTTTGGGGGGCTAATGTATAAATTTGTGGATATCACCACATATCCTCTATGCGGTAACACTTACAAATTTTGCATAATTGCAATTTAGCCCCTCAAAAGTAAAAAAAAAATTATAATTTTTTTTACTTTTATATATTTGTGAGTGTCACCGTACACCTTCAATTCGGTGATACTCACAAATTGTATATAATTATAATTTAGCCCACCAAAAGTAAAAAAGTTTATAATTTTTTTTAAACTTTTGGTGGCTAAATTTATAAATTTGTGAGTGTCACCACACACCCTCTATGCGGTGACACTCATAAATTTTATATGATTGCAATTTAGCCAGCCAAAAGTAAAAAAAATCGACCCTTTCACAAATTTTGTTCAACTGACATACATCTGCATGTTATTTATAAAAAAAATGATGTCACCACACATCTAAGTTCAAAAAACGTCTTGAGGACTTTTCTTTAAAAGTGCATTATTCAAAGAAATTTGCCAGTAAAAGAAATTAAGTTTGTAGCTACAAAAAAAAAAAAAGGATAGCCATTAATAAATACAAATGACATTAATGACTTATTTTCATTTCTTGTTACAAAGTCTAACTTTTTCTACTTAAAAATACTACCTTTTAGCATAGTTAAATTATCTATCCTTTTTTTTTGTGTCCAATTATATCTAGTGCAAAATTGTGTTGAATTATTAAATAACATAACATAATTTTATATAATTTCACATTGATATGGCGTAGTTTCATATTAGACATCGTAAAAAATTGAACAGAGGATTTGAATTAATTTTAACATTATATATAATTAGTGGTTGGAGAATGAGTCGAATGACCCTCTATTATAGCAATAAGCCTTTTATTTCTACATTAAGGCAAGAAGCCTTCCATTTCACTAAGGAAATAAGCCATTTGCCCTCCAATTAGAGTGCCACATGTCAACATTAGAGTTGTCAAAGTAACTCGCATGTCTTTTTATAATATAGTTAGATTAGATAAAACACCACCAGCAATGAAAGTACCTATGAAAGTCTTTCTCGTGTGCGTGTATTGCGGATTTTTTCTACCTAGTATAGAAAAACCAAGTCAGTAACTGTACATTTGCCACATGTTGCATTGTGAATTTTTCCAACTTAGTGGGCTGCTTGGCCTTTTTCATTCTGTTCGTCTACTTTGGGACATTTTTGACAGATGGGCCCAACAGTTTTCATGAGTTATTTTTCAATCTTCCTAAATGTGGCCCGCGTTTCAATTTTTATTTGCTCCGGGTCATTGGATACTACTTTGCTGCAGAGGAGCTTCTACAGATTTATCTGCGATGAGTCAGGTTGTAAGTGGGATGCTGTGGCTGGTGATGTCAAGTGCATGACTCTGACTTTTTACCATTCATGCATACCACTACTGTTCTTTGTCTTTGTTTTTTACTACTTTATCTCTTGTATCTATTGATGTGTTTAACAGTTTTGCAAACTTGACTTGCTTCTTTTGTTCGAAAAGCTTTCAATAGCACTCACAATTGCAAATTTGTCATTTATTGGCTTATGGAAATGTTCTATGTGTCGTGCATGTGTTACCTTTACAACAAGTTATGCTATATCTTTTGTTCTTTGACTCTAAATTTTTTTTGCTCTTTTTTGTGTCTCTTTGTGCCCAAATGTGCTAATGTTATTTTAACTTTTTTTTTCACCATATAGTTTTTACATGAGAGTGCTTACTTCAGAGTGCAAGAAACTCTAGATGGTATTTGTCAATTCCATGCTACCTAATAAGTTTACATATGCTAAAATACAAGTTTTCTGGAATTTTTGGTGAGTAGAAGTGTAAGATTTACTTGCTTTTTAGCTTTTGGCACTGGAATATTTTGACTGTGATTCATTCATGAGTTTGTAAGTTTGATTATAAACAAAACTTAGCACGATTGTTGTTCATTAGGAGAAGTTTCCGCTAATCTTTCTTATGGATGGACCATCCAGGATGGAATTCAGCTAGCAATAGATGATCGTGAAGTTGCATTGAACTCGAAGCTGTGGACATTTGAGGCACAGATGGAAATGAAACACAAATCAATGGAAAAAGAAATTGAAGCAAAAGGAGGAGCTATTTAAAGGTAAAGAGCATGATTTTGAGATTCAAGCTAAAGTAATCGTGAAAAAAGAGAGACATTTGGAAGAAAGGTTTTATTCACTTTCCTGAAAAAGAAAGAATTTTTGTTGCTCTTAAAGGAGAGATGGAGGTGACAAAGCCTCTTCTGCATAAAACTTGACCTTCAAAAGTCTTTGGATTCTTTGGAGGAGAAAAAGGATTGGTGGATTTACGCTTGAATGTATTCTCTGTTCTTGGCTGGAAATTTTAGAGATATTGATTGGAAATAATTGTTGCAGGAATCCAACATTGAGATGTTTTAGTTAGTGGAAGCGGAAAAGAAGAAGATTAGACAAGAGTATAAGTGTGAGCAGAAGCAGGTTGAAGTTCACAAGAAAATTTAATTTTTCCTCTATGCATCACTGTAATTTTTCAGTTTCCTTTAATAGAAATTTCATATTGAAACTATTTTCATTTATTTATTTATTTTACTATTATATTGATTATAGAGTTAATTTGCTATCGAATGAATGTGTGTTGTAGTTGGTGTGTTAATTGTTTAATAATTTTATGATATTAAAGGGGTCTTTTTGTTAATTTAATATTGCATTTAGGTTTTGGGTTTGGAGGAGAGATCTGAATGTTGCTTTTTGAGTTGCTGAGGTAGTGATTTTGAGTTATCATCTCATGTGATGAATTTATATGTTTTAACTATCTCTATCGTTGAACAAAATTGTAGATCACAAAAATCTGACCATTCCAATAGGTTGTATTTGGATAGCCTTTCAGTTCTCTCTTGATATAACCCTTTGGAAATATGTAGACTTGTGATGGTTACATTTAATTTTAACAATGGACCTATTGGTAAAACGATTTCTGTATGCAATCTGGCAATTTGGTGGCCTTTTCCTGTATTGGTATTGAATTCTAACACATGGATCAGCTATATTTTGGATTTTGTCAGCTGAAGATTACAGCCTATGGGCGAATTGCTCATTTTTGTGTTATGGCATCATGATTCGTTATACATGGCATCGTAATTCGTTATATTTCAACTTCAGTTAACTGCAACATTTTAATATTAAGTCCTCTTTGATATTCCATTTTTGCAATGAGTACTCCATGCTACTAAATGCTTCTAGAAGTAAGGTTCTTCAAGCTGAAAATTATTTGGTAAACTCTATCAAGGAAGCAACACCAAAGGAACTTTTGCATGTGAGCATTGACCACCATAACTATAAGCAGGTTTTGAAAAATCTCATTGTTCAAGTACCAAACCAAACTGTTCAACTACAATATAATTTCTTCTTGAGTATTTCATTTTGGCTTCCTAGAGAAGAGGCCAGGAGTTTTTAGATTTAAATTAGGAGGTATCACAAATACCAGCACAAAAAACATTTTTGCATTTCTTTTTGAATTCTTCATCAAAATCTCAATTCTGTTACAAGACAAACAAAATTTGTAGATGTGAAACGAGATTTTCATATATAACTTGCATGTACTTAGTCAAGGTCATTAATGTTTCGAGATTTGGGATATCAATTTCATGTTGTTTGTGGGAATATGATAGCGAACATTATGTCTACAATTTGGCTACTACTATTTGGCTTCTCGTGATGTAAAAATTGTGCGTGAAAACACTCTTGACGCTAGGTTAGATGTTGCGTTCCATAAAAAACTTCCAGAGGTACCATTTTTTTTTTTATGTTTACCTGTAGTAATGCCATTTACTTTGATTCAATTGTGATAACTCTTAACAGAATTTAGCTACCTGCTCTTAAACTCGTGGTTCGATTGTTGGGTAGAGGAATAAAGTTTCCTTATGCATTCTGTGAATTGACTCTTGTACACCTATTTCACATCATTAATCTTCTACTTCTTGAGAGAAAAATTGTGGCTGACTTTTCCTTTGTCGAGGTTATTAATTGTTACATCATGATGATTCATTTTCTTGCAGGGTTTGGTTCACGAGTTTGCAATGGTGCTTCAGCATATTGCCCCTGAATAGGTGGCTTGCATTGCCATGTATCACGGCACTTTGGACTAAATAATATTTAAGTGGAAGTAAGGGGAAAATTGGTAGCAAAAAATATGGGGCCAAGGCCGCACTAGTATGTCTTAGAAAAAGGAAAAGTTAGTTGGGGTGTGAGACAGCTAGGCCTAAAAAAAAAAGGGGGGAAATTTTGACAAAGATTAGGACATTTTTGTTTTGTTCTTGGTCAAAAATTTAGAGAGAAGATGGAACAAGGACAACATGCCTCCTGTGTGTTTGTACAACTTGGAACATTGGCAGACTTTTTCTATTTTTTTTCTTCTTTCTTTCTTTTCTATTACAAGATAAAGAAAAAAATGAAAAAAGAAAATTTCAATAGAATAAAATGGACCAAAACAAAAGTCAGTGTCTATATATATGATTATATGAGAAAAATTAGAGTATAAGCTACATAAACAACTGTAAGTACCACATTGTACATAAATGCATGCCTTAATCACATAATTTATAAATATAGACAAATGTGATGTATAATTTTTCTTAGTTGTAGGTTTACATTTACATATACTCGTATATGCACACATATGTATTGAAGTGTAATATTGTATATGCATTTATCGAAATATGTATATACAAATGTGCTAGTAAATTCGAATTTGTTTTTTGGATTGAGATGCGTAAAATTATTACCTATATATATATATATATAGAGAGAGAGAGAGAGAGAGAGAGAGAGAGAGAGAGAGAGACGTACAAGGTTTTTCTTTCTTGTGTTGCATAATAATTTTCTCAACTAATATTTTCTTTTTTGCTTAAAATTCGCTAAAGACAATTTGATGTTTGGTATAATTAATAATGTGCTATAGAAATATTGAAAATTTATTTACCCTTGTAAAGTGCCATTAAAAAAAATGAAATATCAAAGGCAAAGAAACAACCAAAAATATTTTGGATGATTGTTCTAGGAGGTATTTTTTCAAAAATATTATCGCAGTAATTTTGAAAATTCTTTTGGATAAATGCGTATGTGAGACAAAATGTTGATTAGAAAATGTATTTAAAATTTTTTAAAAACAATCTAAATAATCACAAAAAGCAGAAGTTTGATTTTGAAGTGAGTGAATTTGATTGAAAATGATGACTAAAAATAGTAATCCTACCGGCATGTCTTGACCTCCATTTTCTTTACGTGAGTGAATTTGATTGAAAATGATAACTAAAAATAGTAATCCCACTGGCATGTATTGACCTCCATTTTCTTTACGTGAGTGAATTTGATTGAAAATGATAACTAAAAATAGTAATCCCACTGGCATGTATTGACCTCCATTTTCTTTAGGCTGACGTTATTGCCAAAACGAGATTTTTCCTGTCAGAGCAATTTTTGCTCAAATGCCAAGTTTACCCTTAACAAGACAACTCCAAGCCTTTTATTACATTAATGACTCCTTCCCTCCCATTGATTGTTTCTTATCTCCTCTCATGTGATTCTCTCTTTCTCTCCCTCTCTCTTTTTTTTTTTTTTTCTTCTTCCCCTCATTCATTTATGTATTACCTTTTGATTCTACCAACTTAGTTATGTTCATTAGTTTTTTTTATTTTAATTCTTTTGTTTCAATATATTATTCTATTTTTATTTGACAAACTATTTTTAATAATAAAACCTATTTATCTCAAACAAAAAAAATGAATAGATGCAAAAAAAGACTTGTACCTTTTACATCATATATAACACTAAAGAAATTGCTCTAATAGTCTTAAAAAATTCTTTCTAAATTTCTAGTTGTTATAAAATAAAAATTGTTTGAGAAATAATTTTGCCATAATACTAATCCCCACTTGTGAAAAAATAGCAAAACATTGTAATCTTGAGCAATAAACAAATAAATAAATAATTTTTCATTTAACTAAATTTTACTTGAAAAATTTAAAGGATAATTAAAAAATATAAAGGCTCTGTGCTTGTTCAATACGTACTTAAATTTGTTTAAAAGGGTAAAAAAATGCAAATTTGGTGAAATCCAAGAATTTTGTCAAGGAAAGACACATAAAAGATTGTTACATTTTTAACAAATTTTGCATTCACTTTTTTTTTTAGTAAGAGACTACTTTAGGACCTAATTATATAATCTCAAAAAGTCTACCACTAATTCTTTGGATAAATAAAAAATAAAAACAAGCAAAAAGGTACCCCAAGAGAAAGGTAGGTGGAAATAATAAGTTGTTTGTAATCTATTTACTAATAGAAGTCTTATTAAAAAACTAACATAAAAAGAGAAAAATTAAGGAAAGATAGAAAGTGATAAAAATTAGGAGGAAATGAGGAAAAATTAAGGAAAATTGTTTGTAATCTATTTACTAATAGAAGTCTTATTAAAAAACTAACATAAAAAGAGAAAAATTAAGGAAAGATAGAAAATGATAAAAATTAGGAGGAAATGAGGGAGAGGAAGAGAGATAAGGGAGTTAATTTAGAAAAGAAAGTGATTAATGCAATTAAAAGTTTGATGAAAATATATAGTGTGTCAAGACAACTTGACATTTGAACAAAAATTGTCCTGGCAAGAAAATTCGTACTCTAATAATATCCCTAGTCTTTTCTTTAGCAGTAAGAACTACGTGACACGTTTAAATTGCATGATCACCCTTTCGGTGTTGAAGTGGGCGAATTTGATTGAAAATGTTGACAAAAAGTACTAATCCCACTGGCATGTCGGCGTGTCGTGGCCTCCATTTTCTTTGAAAGTGAAGAGCTATTGTGACATGTTTGAATTGCATGATCTTCCTTTTTTAAGGCCGTCAAAACCTATTGAAACGTGCTTAAATTGCACGATCTCCCTTTGTATTGGCAAGACAAAAGCTATTGTCACATGCTCAAATTAGTTCAGAATTTTATTTTCATTTTTGCCTCTTTGTTTATCCACTAGGAAGGACTTCAAACTTTGTCTATTATCACTGGGGCCACATTTGAGCTTCATATGTTGGCATGCTTTTCAGACTGCTCGGAGCGTTTGAAAATAAATTTAAAAATTTGTTTTAACAAATATTTCCTTACTCAATTTATGACCAACGGTCAGTTTAACACTCCTTGACTATGCTTGTTTGATTTTACTAATAAGGCCATTTCCACAGTATGGTCTTAGGACCTTGACGTTTTCTCGATATAATATAGTGGAGATTAGTCGATAAAGCACTTATCTTTATCTTTATGAGTAACATAAGAAAAGATTACAAATATTACAATCTATTCTCTCATGTCTGATCAATGGATTTGCAAGCAATTGATACAAACTGTGAGGTAAAATTAAATTTGTCTGCCAATTGAGCTGGTGCGAAAGACTAATCAGGGGATTAAAAAACGATATTAGATGGTGGATGTTAGTTCAAATCAGAACTTGTAGACTCAGCAAATAAGAAAATATTAGGTGGCGAATGATAATGCAAATCAACAAATAAGCAAATTTGTTATTCACTACTACTACTACTATTGAGTCAACGAATGATTAATTGGGAGTAATCTATCCAACCGAGTAAAGTTGATTGAAGAGAGGTAAACTGAATTTTGGTATGAAATTTAATATAGTAGAGAAAAAGTTGATTTTTGGTTGCACTGGTTCCACGAAAGAAAAAATATCGGGCTAAAGCTGCTAACTCAAGGATGACTTAAAAAAAAAAGAAAAGAAAAGAAAAAACACCTACCCAGTGTCGGCAGATTCCATAAAAATGGGATTATATATAAATTAAAAAAAAAAGAAATGACGGGTTTGTGCCAGCAGCTCATTAAAGCTGCTGACTCAAGGCTGTCTTGTAAAAAGAGAACACGGATGGCCTGTGGAAAAGTATACAATACACCACGTGCATTGTCACGTGGTGTACTAGAACCAATAATTTATCGCCATGTGACAATGGTGGGTCATACCTTGTATTATTTGGCGATGTGTGATTTGTTCTAGTACACCACGTGACACGCCACGTGGCGCGCGTGGTGCATGCAATACTCACTCGATGGCCTGTGTCAGCGGAAAATTTCATCTGCATTTCAGTCGTAACTCATTGACGTACTAATAATTCCTTTTGACCCTTAAATGAAGGAGACTGATTGATATAAAAAAAAAAAAAAAAAAAGGATAATGCGGTAAATTTGACAAAAGTCCGCCAACGTATGGCGTAGAACATTTCAGTCTGTCAAGAATTCATCTCTATAAATGCTTCAGCATGCTCCAGATGTTTCAATTCAAAGTGGCTGAGCATTAGATCACTTGAGAATTTCTCCATCTGAGAAACAAAAGTGAGCATTCCAAAAACTTATTGTGAACGATGCTGATCTCAACCCCAAATTCCTTCTTTACTTTCCCCAGACTTGTAGGAGTACGAACCCGACAAATCTGTGCTTCTTGTCCTCCTTCCAGCTCTACTTGGCATATGTCATCTACCAAAATCACTGCTTCCAGCTCTACAGAGTTCGGCGATCAGTCGAAACTTAAATTTCAATCCGGAAATTATCAGCCTCTTAATTGGGATTTCAACCATTTGCTGTCCCCAGAAACTGAATACACAGTAATTGATTTTCTATTTTTCATCTCTTTTTTCCCGTTCTCTTTTTCGGTTAACAAATAATTCGTTACTCTTTTTACTCAATAATGGTGAAAGACATTTGCATAATGCAGGAGGAAAAGTATACAAGTCGGTCTGCAGTGCTGAAAGAGCAAGTGAATATGATGCTGGATCAAGAAATGGAGGTGGTACATCAGCTGGAGTTGATTGATAATTTACAAAGACTTGGATTAGCTTACCACTTTGAGGACAAAATCCGGTCACTTTTAAGTAAAATCCACAACCGAAATCCGATGAGTAATGTGCTGAACCAACGGGAATTATGTACAACTGCGATTGAGTTCAGACTCCTCAGACAATATGGTTTTGAAGTCTCACAAGGTAGGCATAATGCAAAAATCGTTGCTGCTATTTGTTAATGATCAGTTGGTTTAATCAGATGAAAGGAAGTTTTTAACAAAATTTTAGAAGGACATATATTTATTCTTCGAAAGGTACACACTTCTTTTGGAGTGTAATAACAAATGAAATTCGTAAGCTGTGATAGGTACTGTGTACAAACCACAAAATAGAATATTTGGGAAAAAATTGCTACTTGCTCATTATTAGCTAGTGGGCAAATTGCTTCCTCTAGACAACAAAAAATATATCATCAAGGACCCCAATTACCACGTACACAAACCAAACTTTTACTGCTAATATTTGTTAACTTCTTAATTGAGACCGAAAGTATGGAAGACTTGTTTCTCTGTTTTATAATTCGGAAGAATTAAAAAAATAAAAGAAAGCGATTGGTTAATTAGAATATGTACCACGTTTCAAAGGTCCAATAATCCGACATATAATGATCCCACGTAAAATGAGGAGTCCTAAGCCAAAATTAGTAGTAGAAACAGTTGATAAATCCTAGTACTAGTTGGTATAACCCAACATAAATAAAACAAGAAAAAAATTGGAAATTTTCTCAAAGAAAAATTTCGTTCTCATCTTACATTTCTTATCGAATCCACAATTTGTGTTCTTCAATCCGTGCACAACAACGCTTGCGCATATGCTTGAAATTCTTTTCTGTTGTGCATCTTTGAACTAATATTATTAAAATCAATTCATTTCCTTGTGCATGTGCAGAGATTTTTGATTGTTTCAAGGACGAAAGTGGGGATTTCAAATCTAGTCTTTGCGAGGATTCGAAGGGAATGTTGTACTTGTATGAAGCTTCATACCTTGAAACAGAAAATGAAAGCGACTTGGCAATGGCAAGAGAATTTACAGCAAAAAATCTTAAGAAGAACTTGGAGGACAACAGAGTCGATCAAGAGCTTGCAACATTAGTTGAACATGCTCTTGAGGTTCCACTCCATTGGAGAATGATGCGTTTGGAGGCAAGGTGGTTCATAGACAAATATGAGAAAAGATCAGATAGGAATCCCATTCTGCTTGAGCTTGCAAAATTAGATTTTGACATTGTTCAAGCAACATATCAGGATGATCTCAAATATGCGTTAAGGCAAGATTTTAATCCTAAGCAATTCATCAACTTCATAAGTTGCGACAAATTTCAAATTTTCAGTACATAGAATGAATTATTTGAATTGTTCGAATAGTTTGAATAGTTGAAATTTTAATGCATAGGCTATGCAAAATTGTCTGGATAAATTTAAAATAGAACTCAGTTTGGGGGAGGGGTAGGTCAAGTCTTCCGTTGCATTTAGGAAATTTCTCCATATGGAGCTGTCTCTCACATTGGGCGTGGGCCTCACAAATTGTGTAATAAGATCCATATAAACCTAGATGAGCAATGTCCTTCTCTTGCATAAAATAATTGCCACTTGCCACTTGGAGAAAGAGGATTTGTGAATTTTTTTTCATCTATAGAAAACTCTAACAATTCTTTCATTTGTCCAGATGGTGGAGGGATACAGGACTGGCTGACAAATTGGCATTTGCTAGGGACATAATGGTAGAAAATTTCTTTTGGACTATTGGATTTCTTTCTGATCCTCAGCATGGATATGGTAGAAGAATGGTGACAAAGGTCGCGGCTCTTATAACAGCAATAGATGACGTGTACGATGATCATGGTACTTTGGATGAACTGGAACTCTTCACGTGTGCTGTTGAAAGGTTAGAATTGGACACACTCATAATTGTACAATTAACTTTATGATTTACTGTTTTGAATTATAAAGTTTACTTTTATTTTTTAATTTTTCAGATGGGATGTCAACTCAATTGATCAACTTCCAGAATACATGAAAATATGTTTTCTTGCACTGTACAACTGTGTTAACGAAATGGCCTATGATGCTCTAAAAAATCAAGGAGTCAACATTATTCCATACTTGAGAAAAGCAGTAAGCAATCTTTACTTCAAAATTTTTCTATGAATAATTGCATGCTTTCTCCTGTTAATTAACTAACCCTGTGACTTGGTGTTTTAGTGGGCAGATCTATGCAAAGCATACTTACAAGAAGCAAAATGGTACTTCAGTGGTTACGCACCGACACTACAGCAATACCTTGACAATGCCTGGATTTCGATATCAGGGCCTCTCGTACTAGTCCATGCTTATCTTTGTGTAGATTATCCAATTAAGAAAGAGGTCTTGGAATATTTAGATAATCATAAGCTCATTCGTTCTTCTGCAATGATTTTAAGGCTCGCAAATGACTTAGGAACTTCTCCAGTATCGGTATGTGCTCAAGCTAGAGCTAAATCTTTCAAACTTTGTTGCTAAATTTCAAGTCCAAATTAAAAGTTAAAACTGGCTATTAAAATTAAATGTCTTGATTTCACTTGGCACAGCCTCTAAAAAAGAGTTGAGAGTTTATTTTTATTTTAGCAAAAAGTTTGAATGACGTGATACACTGTATTTAATAGTTAAAATTTAAGGAGAAATTTTGCTTACAAAGTATTTTATGAAAAGAAAGAGTTTATAGTTGAAAGTTTAGGGTATTACTAATTTAGTATTGAGTAAAATTAATAAAATTTAATTTAATTTGGCACATGTAAGTGAAAATCTAACACTTCAAATAATAAAATTGTATTTCAGGAGGTGCTGAAAGGTGGTGATGTTCCTAAATCGATTCAATGCTACATGAAGGAGACTGGTGCTTCTGAAGAAAAGGCACGTGAATATATAAAGTTTTTAATTACTGAAGGATGGAAGCAAATGAACGAAACACAAGCCGTAGAGTCTCCCTTTTCTTCAACATTAAATGGAATTGCAATGAACCTTGCTAGAATGGGACAGTGCATGTACCAGCATGGAGATGGCCATGGCTACCAAAATTCGGAGCCTAGGGATCGTATTTTGGCTCTACTCTTTGAACCCAATTCTTCTCTTTCTTTGACTTAAAATCTAAAGATTGATTTTAGTAATTTACTATTGAGTTGTTATACTGTGCTTCTTGTAATTGGCAAGCCATTTAACCAGTTCTGTAATTTATAACTTACTAAATCAAATACCCTTTTCCTAAACAAGTGGTCCAATGTTATTATTAATTTGTCTCCAAATGACGATTCTTGACTTTCTGCCCTTTTGGTTTGATTCTTAGTTTTTTCCTTTAATTTTGGGGTTTTATTGTCCTCTGATTTCAGTAGATCAATGTAAAGCTGATGTAGTTTGCAGCAGTGAAGAAATTGTGGATGAGAAAAAGTGAGCATATGTCACTGAGAGGAAAAATTGAATTAATTGTACTGTACTTGTAGGTATTTTCTTAAAACATGCCCAGCCAATTGGCAACCATAAATGAAAATTAGGGTCAAAACCCAACGTGAAACCCACAAATCGAGCAACCACAATAGACAAATAATTGTTTTAACGTACATCTTTCCATCCAAGATTAGTTTTGCTTTCTCCTTTGCTTTCCAAGCTTTTCGATATGTCATATTAAAATTATAATTATCCCATAAGTATTTGCACATTTGACGATAAATAGGATGGAGTATTAATTATTTTTTTGATAAATATGTTACCATCAACTTTGCATCGAATTTGGCCTAAATTTGAGTAAATCTCCAACTGAATATGTGGGACTTCCTAATGGACACAATATTTGTATTTTCCAACATCAACTCCTGTGATTTTCCATGAGCAACCATCAATAGCATACTCAATCTTCAAATAGTTTGGCTTGTTATGCATGAAGTAATATGAAAAATCTACGAACACTCGAGTACTTATATACAACAACACAAAAAGCATTAGCATCTTTAAATACTTTCCTAATCCCGCAATTATATCAACCCATACATTTGTTATATAGGGACCACTTGCTTAGCTAAGGGTTCCATCATTCCATACAAGGTACCATTACAAAAATCATTACTCGATGGAAAAGAGAGAATAGTATTATTTGATGACCTACAAATAAAAACAATTATTTCTTTAATTTAGATGTAATAATTTTGTTTTCTGCAAAACAAAATATAAAGTGTGATATAAACCATAGTTACATATTACTAGCAATTTGAGCCCATGGCAGATTTCTATATCTGTATTTGACACAGATAAATGGATAAACTCATCATTCATGTTTATCATCGTTTGCAAATCCATTTTATCTTTCATTACAATAAATTGTTTAGTGTCATCCTTTTTAGTGAAATACTTTGGCCGTTGGATCAAATTGTAGTTTATCATAAATAGTTGCTTCAAAATCCATTAAAGTTTGATGACAAATAGAATTTTTTTTCTTATTTGCAGGTAATAGAACCATCAAGAGAAATAACATTCTCACCTCCCCAGTTGCAAAAGTAGAAAATTGTTTTTTCAATAACTAAGTGATAGAATACCAACATAAATTATTTATCTTTATGAGTATCAGTTAATCAATTAAAATTTTGCATAAATAAATTAATAATTTGTAAAAATAATTTTCGAATGTGACTTTTTCTCACATCTCATTACTTGGCACTTTTGGCCCTTTAAGCATGACAATATTAAGACACATCTTAAACATAATCAACTACTAAATTTTGCTAAATAAATTTTTAACTAACTCTACGATCAAATTATTAATTAATAAAATTAATCAACTATGAGGCGAAGTTAAATAAAATGAAGATTTTAAGTATTTATGCCATGCTCTGTTTTCAGGGACATAACAAGTTGTATCTCAGTTTTTACTCCAACATGTAGGCAATAATACTGTAAACCAACTAAATCATCAAATATACTATTAAATAGAATATAAAGTATATGAAACCAAAATCTCATCTATTAGGATCAAGAACTTACCATCGTGCAAAAAGTGATTACTGGAAGTGAAGGTGCAACTTTATTTCATCAACCACAATGGCAGCAAAAACATCGTACCATGTTCGGCCAACATGAGGGGGCTGCACCTATGGGTGCCATGGGTTAGGTTGTTAGCCCACGGCCAGTTACATTCTCCCGAGTCAAAAGATGGTGCTGACCATAAAGGTCAACAATTACCCCACCAGCACCAGCCTAGGAGATTTGAACCCATGACCTCACTCTGATAGCAATTGTTAAGATCAAGCACTAACCATTGCACCAAAAGCAATTGATGTTAGTGAAAGCACAACTTTATTTCCTTAATTATGATGGTAGTGCAAAGCATTGTACCACACTCGGCTAGCATAAGGCAATGTATCCCTACGAGTGCCATGGGTCGGGCGGTTAGTTATGGCCAGTTTCATTCTTCTAAGTCAAAGGATGATGCTGATCATAAAAGCCAACATCATCAAATCTATAACTCACAAGAAATGGCCAATAGGTATAACTTTAAGCATTGCATACTTTGTCTATATTAGATGAAGGATATACATAAATATAGTAATAAATAAAGAAATTTTATGACTTGATCTCCTACAATCATTGGTCAGCACCTTTACCCTATAATCAGATGACTAAATTGCTTCATTGCGCAAAATATATATATATATATATATATATATAAATTATTAGTTTAAAATGGAGCAAGGTAACATGCTAGAACTACAAGTAGAGAATTGATGTTTATAGATAAGTAATAGCACAATTTATCTCTCCCTCTCTCTCTCTCTCTCTCTCTCTCTCTCTCTCTCTCTCATGTTCTTTCACAAGATGGGGCCAATTTGAACAATAATTGTGAAACTTTCACAAAATTGATGTAATAATCAAGCAACAAATTTACTTGACATATAACAATAATCAATCAACTTTGCCTCATAATTAAATGGCAAAACGACTAAATTGTTTCATCCAAAAAATTTGTTATTTTAAGATGGAGCCATATAACATGCTAGAATCCCAAGTAAGAAAGTGATTTTAGGGATTTGTAATAAACTGAATTTCCTATACATGAATTTTTGTATTCATTAATGATGTGAAAGTTTCACAAAATGACAATCAGTATAAGCAACAAATTAGTTTACAAGATGTATTCCTATCTACAAAATAGAAAATCAACATATCCTAGGCAAACAAAATCTACACAAATTAAAATAAAATGGAACAAACAGCCATACTGAAATAATTGTTCTTGTGCAAAGCGAGATTTCACCTTAAATATGACAAGAAAAATAATGTAATGGAGAAATATCCACTTTATGGAGATTTACTATGTTGAATTTCTTAACGGTAGAGTTTGAAATTAGGGCTTTGAGGATATGGCAAAAGAAAAAATGTAATGGAGAAATACCTAATATAATGTGGATTTAATATGTAGAATTCTCATAGCCTAAGGGGTAGGATTTAATATTATGAACTTAAAGATTATTTTTTATTTTTGAGGTTTTCAAAATAGTAGGTAAGTGCGATTTAAGTAATTGTCGATAGATTGCATTTTTTCGTTTAGGTTGGAATATTTACAAAATAGTAGCAAAATGGATGTCTATTAATCTAATAAGAAGTTCTATTTTTTTAACCAGAATAACTTTTTTGACCTTAATAGGAATTATGTAAACATTAGCTCTCTTTAATCATTTAAAAACTTCTAGCGCCCTTAAGGAGAATTTCCCCTAAAATATATTGTATATTCTAACAATGTAAAATTTATTTAACAGTTCAATTTACATTTTAACATTAAATCAAAATCCTTTAAAATGACAATTTGAAAAATTATAGTTGAAGACAAACTTTCTTTTCTTTTTATTCTTTTTTGGCAAATCGTAGACGCGGGGAGGTGCCACCCTCAAATTTTATTAAAAAACAATAAAGTAATGAGGAAGACATAAACCTTACCTCACAAAGTACTACTCCCTTTACATTAACACATCCTCAAAGAAACTAAGTCTAATACTGCCTTTACATTAACACATCCTCAAAGAAACTAAGTCTAATTTGTCTAACCGAAGTGCGCCTCTAACAAGTTTAGGCAAATCAGACCATTGATGATAAATTTTAATTCCAAGGTGAGAAGTCCCAACATTTGAAAGAAGATCTACTACCTAATTAGCTTCCCTCTAGCAATGCTATGAATCCATAGAATAACTCTCTAAAGAAAAGAGTTGTGAAGCTCATTAGCAATAGACCAAGGATTTTGGTACAAATGATTAATAATCTGAACTAAAACCAAAGAATCACATTCCTCCTGGCACAAAAGTAAAACAATGTTCAATACACAAATTAATACCAACCAGCAGAGCCTTAGCTTCAACTTGCATGCTTGTAGCTATGTCAAATGATGCCAAAAATGCAAAATCATATTCCCTTGATGATCACATAAGATACCACCCCCACCAGCACGCCCTGGATTTCTTGTCAAACATCCATCTGTATTCAATTTTATTCCATCCATCCTATGCTTCAACCATTCCACTACTTTATATCTATTAATCTTCTGTATGGCTGCTACCTTCTGATAAAACATCCCCCAGGAATTCACCACAATAGTATTATGAGGAAATTATAAATTAAAGAGATCCTGTATATCAACAAAAATATATGCTTACAAATTTCCTCTTGGGACACTTTTGAAGCCTCATAGACAGCTTGATTCCTTGCTTTCCATAATTGCCAACAGATCAAATAAAGGAGTAATTTGATGAACAAATTGCAAAAATTTGTTTCTCCATTTAACAATCTACCATCCCATAATCTGCAATCTAACAGAATTACCTTGAGATATCATCACCCAAAAAATTTCCATACCCAAGATGCAATATCTCCCATATCTAAGTGTTCTTCACCCACATTAGAACAACAATAGCATTTTGAAACAACATTTACGCCAAATTTCCTTAACACCGAATCCAAGGGGGGTCTATTTTTAAACAGTCTCAATATAAAAAATGAGATCTTTGTAGGTAGCTTCTCAAGCTAGATGGATTTCAAAACCAAAGAAGAACTACATTAACTTCGTGAAATTTTAGAAGCTGATTTTAAACAAAAACTATCAAATTGATTAGGCATCCAAACCATTGAGTCTGGCTCAACAGAGGAAAGTGGTATCCTACAAGAAATGTCCATAAAAATATTCAGTGGGATCCAATGCTGTAGCTCCTCCAATTTCCATTTCCCCTCCACTACAAAATTTTTAATGAGGTGATCCACAATGCTTGTTAAATTAGATGCCAACGACCCTGATCCCAACTAATTATCAAACCAAAAATTTGCATTTCCATTTCGTACAATCCATTCAATGTGGTTCTCTACCAAACTTCTCACATTCATCATCCATCTCCAAGTATAGGAAGAATGAGGCATGAGATCAACCATTCAAGGGTGAACATGCTAGCAATATTTAGCCCTCATAAATGTTGCCCAAAGAGAGTCCCCCTGATAGAATCTCCACCAAAGTTTTATGAAAAATGCTAAGAAAATTTCTTCCAAAGCATAAAAACCTACACCCCCTTCTTCTTTCGCAGCACACAAATCCTTCTATTTAATCCAATGAAACTTATTTACTCCCTTAGCATATCTCCATAAAAAATTAGCAAAAATACTCTCTAAAGACTTGAAGATTATCTTAGGAGGAGAAATAGCTGTCATCAAATAAATAGGTATTGAGGCTAGAATTGATTTAATTAACACAATACCCCCCTCCCATGGATAAAATTTGGTTCTTTCACGACATGATACAATCGAGGGTGGCCCATTTCGTATATCACATAAGTGTCTCCCCAAAGATCATCGTGATGAATCAGGTGACAATTTAATCCAAGTCCTTTCGTTGAATTAGACCAAATTATCTTAAAAAGTAACAACCTCGTTGAACTTTAGACCCATTTTGATTTGTAAAACAAAGCAACCTAAACATGGAGATTGGTCGCCTTGAATTAATCTCCTCTTCCATGACAACAATCCTAGAGAATAATTTTAAGCTAGATTGGGTAAACAAGTAAATCTACAAAGATAAACCAGTAGAACCTTAATCAAAACAAGGAATGGAACAATTCTAAGTTAGATTGGGTTTTAAACCACCACAAGAATCACTCTTGATAAGATCATAGTTCTCATCTCAAGAACTAAAGAAAACTCTCATGAAAGAGGAGAACAATCTTATTAATTATCAAAACTTATCAAACTTTACACATGGTGGCCTACTTATAGGCTTACAAAGTCATAGAATATGAAATACTGAATTCTAGAAATAGCTACCAACAACTAATTCTTAACAAATATAACACTTAACATAAAAGAATATGGAAACAATCTAGAAGTCTTGCCAACAAAATATTCTAAAAAATATATAAAAAATTCGCCATAAAATAAAAAAAATGAGCTAGCCATCCCTCCTTGGACTCCATTGGGATTCAATCTTGCAATTTTAAGGCCTTCAATTTGGGTCCATCAAACCTAGCAAACTTATATGCATCGTTTTTGGACCATATGCTACTTCTTGGGCTTTTTTTTTTTGCATGCATGCTTAATTCAAAACCAAAATGCAATCTTCAAGTCCAAGTCTCTTGATTGATCCACAAATTCTGCAAGCTCAAGAATGGTTGAAAACACGAGACACTTTGTAGAATCATTCAAATAGCATAAATTGACGAATATTACTGATGAAGCTTCCATGATTGAATCGAGTGCTACCATGCACATATCACGACAAAATTCTACTCATTACCATATTACAAATATCTAAAAAGAACTCCTTTTTCCTCCTTCCTACAAAAAGAGGGAACCCAAGGTACCTCACAGGAAAATTCTTTAAAGCAAATCCCGTTATTTGCTTAATTTTAGTCTTCCTTCCTTGAGGATGCTTTGGATCTACCATAAAACAACTTTTCAAGACATTAAGTCTTAGTCCCGACAAAGACTTATATTTCTAAATAGTCTTCATTATAAGCTTCAATGACCCAACTGATGCACTTGAGAACACAATCACATCATCAGTATAACTCTAATGATTCATCTCTGGAGATCCCCTAGGCATAGCAAAACCTCGAAACTTTAGCTGCCAGTATAATTGGTTGAGCATTCTAGACAGCACCTCTGCATCAATAATGAACAAAACTAGAGAAAGAGGATCCCCTTGTCAAAAACCTCTGGACCCTCTAAAAAACCACTTGGAGTCCCATTAATCAAAACTGAAAACCACAAAAATCAATCTCCACATGGAGCCCCATTAATTCATGTTGGTTTTAACTAACCAGTGCCAATGGTTATGGTAGGACAAGTGGAATAGTTCTGTGAATTGGATTAACATTTTTCATTTTTTATAACTGGTGCCACTCTCGTTATTGTCGACCAAGTTTAATACTTTTCAAAAATGGAAATAACACTTTCCCTTTTTAGGCTTGAATATGTATATGTAAGGCGCTTGTGCCTTTCTGTGTGTCTATTGAATCCATAACTTGTAATATATGGAGATAAAGTTTATCTGTTTGTTATTTTGAAGAAGATAGGCATAAGTGGCATCTGGCATAGTTCTCTGGTAGAAATGTATTTTTAATTCAAGATTATGGTGAAATTTAAATTTAGTGCTTGAATTGAGCTGAATTTCTCAACTTATAATAAAATTTATAGTTTAGGATTGTGAAGTGCCACAATTAAAAGTTTGGAAGGGATATCTGTGATTGTGAGTTTAGGTTATATCAAAATATAGCAATAAATCCACTTAAAATCACACAAACAAGTAATAAAATTTATAACCTAAAACTCGTTCCGCAAGTGCACGGTGAATTGTAGTTGTGACGAGTATTAGGGTCGATCCCACGAGGAAACATGAACTAGCAACTACCTAAGCTACTAACTTGCTTTATTATTTAAACTCTCAAACTTGAAGGTGGTGAAAATGGTAGGAAAATCAAATTAAAGTAACAAACAATGAAGAAACTAGTTAAACAAAGTTGACTGGGCTTAAGAATTCACCAAATATGAAAGTTAAACTTATGACCAATAGGATTTTTACTCATGTTTAGGATTCAATTCTATTTTTACTCCAAACTAGATCTCTCTATGAATGGAAGACTACTAATACATGAGCTTTCCTACTCTCGTGGTAAAGTCTAGCATGCATTAGTTCATTTAACTCATGAATTGTGACTTTAAACCTTAATCCACCTATGTGAATCACTACTCTCGTGAGATTCAACACAAGTTCCATTTACTCTTTCCATTGTTAAGTGCAAATCTCTTTGTCAAATAACAACTAGATGACTTGAAGTTGGTAGCTAATCAACAACAAGTGTTAAGACCAAGTAAATGAATAAAAAAGAATAAAGTTGGCCATAAACCAATTCATATTATAGTTTCATCCTAAACCTAGTTGAAAACAACTTAGTTCAACATGATAAAGATAATATTAAGCACATAAATGAAAGTAAACAAGCATGCATGAATGAAACTAAAAGGAATAAGGTTAGAGTTACTCATTTGGCGGATAAACTTGGCTCCAAACTTGTCCTTGCATTTCATCAAACATGTTGAGTACAAAGTAGTTCCTCCAAAGTCTTGTTACAAGAATATGATTTTGCCTACTACAAAACTAAGAAAGAAAATCTATTCTAAGTATTTACAAGGAGTGCTCCTCCTACCAAGCTCTAATTCTAGCTTCTTCAAGCATAAAATTAAGCATAGAACTCAGCATATCAAAGGCATCTATTTATAGAAATAACCCTAGTTCAAGTCCTTGTTCAAGTTGGAGACATCATGATGAATTTTGATTCCTTTGGCCTCCAAAGTCTTCCTTGAGCTTTGTGTTGTCTTCTAGGGCTTCCCAAAATGCAACTGGATGTTGGAATTATCTGCAAAAGTTGTGTGAACAAGCTGCAAGTTGAAGAGAGCCAAAATCTGCAAGTTGGTGTCGATACACGTCTACGATACGCGAATGATCTGCCGCGTATCGTGTGCCGCATATCACTCCTTTTTTACCATTTTGCCCTTTTTTAATTTTTGGCTATTCCGATAATGCCCTTGAGACATTTTTCCACTGTTTGAACCATAATTTGCTTGGTAGATTTTGATGAAGAAAATAATTGCCGGAAATTCCAAGCTTAAATGATCAAATTAGTACAACTTGAATCAACCTTGAATTTGATATTCTTTGAGCTTCAATTGATCCAAGTTGTGTTTAAACATCATTTTCCTGCAAAATCAAATAAACTTGGGCATTAATTTGCTCAAAATAATGTTTCTGCCTCAAAACCCAAATTTTCGGCCCAAAAACCCTAATTTTTAGAGCAAACCTTGATTTGATGATAAATAATGAAATTAAGCCATTCTAATATCAAAATTACTAAAAACATACTAAAAACATACGTAAATATTATACAAAAATAGGTAAATTTACTACTTATAAATCTGCAAGTGGTAGTTTTAAGGAAGTAAAATGCAATCAGCCCTAACGTTTACTCTAAAAATATTTGTTCTACATTATCATGAGACTTTTGCCTTTGAATTGTGAAAATGCTGCTTTCTAATATAAACTATATGATTTTATCAATAAATTTTGAATTGTAAAATGTACACTTGGTTACTATCGTTAAAATAACTCCTAAATCACAAGACCTTAAAACTTGATTAGATTCGGTTGATGTGATATCTACTTGTAATTCTTATTATAATATCTATAACGTGGCAATGAAGTTTATATTTTTTGACATCAAATTTTAAATATTCTTTTAGGAGAAAGGACAAGATATTGTAAAGAATTAGTAAAAGATTTTGCACATAAATGTCGAGAATTCATGTGTTTTAGCGGATGGTAAGTGTTGTTGTCCTGGCTGGGTTGCTATGTCCAAGAGATATAGTAGAGCATTTATTTACAAAAATTAGAAGTTGGAATACTATCAAATATTCCTTTATTTGGTGCTCTCCCATTGAAACTTTCCATTCCATTTCTAGTTTTATATATTTTTGTCTATTTTTCCCACTGAAGATTCTATAGCAGATTCACAGGAATTATTCCATTTCCAGGATCCCAATGCCTGATTTCTTGGCTAGTGTGACAAGGCCATTTTCTTTTTATTTTTTTTGACATAAAGGCCATTTTCTTGCAGTGGTGAAAATTCTGCTTTCTAATATAAACTTTATGATTTTATTAATTAAATTTGAATTATAAAATAACTCCTAATTCAAGGTCATGTTAATAACTAACTATTATGAGGTAAAATTTCCAAAAATTGCATGTACGTTAAATATAACGAACAACAACAAAACAATGATTTAGAAATTAAAAAATGAGTGACATTCATGAGTTAAATAAATGAAATTTTGAATTGGTGTCTCGAAACACCTACTAACACACAATTTAATAGCTAAACATATGTATTGACATTATTGTTCACTTACTTTTACCCGACCCGCTATTTATACCTTTAGGGCATGTATGATATCATGGAATTGGGTGAAATTAAAGGTTAAATTCCAAATCTAATGTTTGGATAATACATTTGCAAAAAACTTAGGGCTTGTTCTCAATAACTTCTGATTTTTATAAAAATTGACTTTATAAAAGATAAAAATCAGTTGTTACTGATTTTAGCTTAAAAAATCCAAAAACATAGGAAAAACAGTTGAAAATATCACAAAATAAATTTTTAAAAAATCAAAAACTAAAATCAAATAAAAAAAGTTATTAATAACAGGCCCTCAGAATTGAATTTCATCATAATTTTATTTCTTTAGTGTTCAATTCAATGGGTTGAACTCTTTAATTTTTAACTAAAAGTTTCAATTCTAATTTTTCACCAATTCCCCCCACCCTCCACCTTCAATTCAAACATGCATATTTTGTGCAACCCACCCTCCCTTCTACCCTTCCCCCCCAAAAAAAAAAAATTTAAATTTTGAGCGGTGCTTGACACACATTCTCATCTTCACCTTTATCTCTATTTCTGCCTCCACCCACATCTTATCTTTGCCTCTCATTGACTCCACAGACTCTGCTAGATAATCTTTTTGGTATTGCCGTCAATCTCCAATCTCTAGTCGCGTGTCGTGCGTGTTAGTGTGCCTTATATGCATCGTGTGTTTTATGTGTGGTTTTTGTTGTTTGTGACATAAAAAGTAGAAAGGGAGACAGAAGAGATGATAGTTGGGTGTGTGTCAGAAGAAAAAAAAAGTCGGTTAGTGATGCGAGAGAGTTAGACCAAGAAAATGGAACTGTTGACCAAGGCTAGGAAATTTTTGTTTTGTTTTGTTCTTCGGCAAAATTGGAAAAGAAGACAAAAACAAGGAAAACATTGCTTCTGTATTTGTACAACTTGGAACAAGCACATTGGAAGATTTTTCTCTTTTCCTCTTTCTTTCTTTCTCTCCATAACAACATAAAAAAATTACAAGAACTGCTTAAAAAAATTTTAGTAGAATAAAATAGACCAAGCCAAAATTTGGTGGCTACACACGTGATTATATGACAAAAATTACAGTATAAGTTATATAAACATCTATAAATACCATCTTATAAATGCCTGTCAGAATCACAGTTCTTAATCAATAAAGAACCAAGAGAAATCTCAATTAAGAGAAAATACACAAATTTATTGATCACGCTATCAAGAAAATTGTTACATAGATAGGCTATTTATAGGCTTATAAGTCATAAAATATGGTAAAGAGAATTCTAGACTAACTACCAAAACACTAACACTTAACATAAAAGTAATAGAAACAATCTAGAAGTCTTCCAATTAAAAACTTAGTCTAGAATATTCTTAATATAAAATAAAAAAAATAAGCCCAAAGAAGGCTAATGAGCTGGCCACCCCTCCCAATGAGGTCCAATAGGGACTGCCCACCATCCATCTCTTTCAATTAGGCTTATCTTCACTTGGTCAATTAGCCCAAATCACTCTCTAAGGCTTCTAATGCTTGGACTTCCACTTTAGCACTTTTATGTGGATTATCAATGGCCCATAATAGAGTGATCATCCTTGGTGATGGATTGGACTTGGCCCAAGTAGCTTCCTCCTCTTGTAAACTCATGATCAATCCTTGTAATGCTTGCTTCATCTTCTTAGCTCTTAGTCGAGTCATAGGGTCCATCAAGCCCTTGTAATAGATCTTGTTGACTTATCTCCACCTTGGAAGCCCCTTGATCTCCATCATTCCTCTCCTTCCTTGAAAGGATTCGTCCTCGAATCACCTACATCATACAAAGAAAGATAAGTAACATTGAATGTAGCACTTACATTACTATACTCACTTGGTAGATCTATTTTGTATGCATTATCTCCAATCCTTTCAAGTACACGGAATGGTCCATCTCCTCGTGGGTTTAATTTTGATTTCCTTTGGTGAGGAAACCTTTCCTTGCGCATGTGCACCCACACATAATCACCAGGCTCAAATACAACCTTCAAACGACCCTTGTTAGCTTGCTTGGCATTTTGCTCATTCCTTTTCTCAATGTTTGCTTGCACCTTTGAATGCAATTCCCTTATATACTCAGCTTTTCTTTTGCCATCCAAATCTACACGCTCATTAGTAGGCAAAGGCAAAATATCTAAAGGAGTTAAGGGATTAAAACCATAAACAATTTCAAAAGGTGAGAAAGAAGTAGAAGAATGAACAGTACGATTATAAGCAAACTCAACATGTGATAAGCATCTTTCCCAATTCTTCAAGTTACGTTGTATGATTGCACGCAACAATGTAGTGAGTGTCTATTAATGACTTTAGTTTGGCCATCAATTTGTGGATGTGCAACAGTCAAAAACAATATTTTAGTCCCCAATTTATTCCACAAAGTGTGCCGAAAGTGACTAAGAAATTTGACATTACGATCACTCACAATAATTTTAGGCATTCCATGCGAACAAACAACTTCCTTAAAGAATGAATCGGATATGAGTAGTATTATTGGTTTTAGCACATGCAATGAAATGAGCCATCTTGTTAAACCTATCAACTACCACAAAGATGCTATATTTACCACTTGGTGATGTTGGTAGACCTAAAACAAAGTCCATGGAGATATCTACCCAAGGTTGTGTAGGGATGGGTAATGGGGAATATAAACCATGTGGCATAATTTTAGAGTTGGCTTTTCTATATGCAATGCGCTTATCACACACATTTTGTACAACACGCCTCATGTTTGGCCAATAGAAGTGCTCATGCAAAATGCTCAAAGTTTTATGCACACCAAAATATCCCATAATACCTCCCGCATGTGTTTCCCTTACAAGTAATTCACGAATGGAACATATAGGCACACACAATTTATCTTTCTTAAACAAATAACCATCATACCTGCATATCTTAGTGAAAGAGCGTCAGCAACGACATTCTCCTTACCTTACTTATACTTGATAATGTAAGGAAATGTCTCAATGTACTCCAACCACTTAGCATGTCGCTTGTTGACCTTCCCTTGAGACTTCAAAAACTTCAAGCTCTCGTGGTCAGAGTGAATCACGAACTCCCTTGGTAACAAATAATGATGCCACATTTGCAAAGTCCTCACCAAGGCATAGAGTTCTTTATCGTAAGTGGGATAGTTTAAAGTTGCACATGGAGCTTCTCACTAAAGTAGGCTATAGGCTTGGAATCTTGCATCAACACAGCACCTATACTGACACCAGAAGCATCACATTCAACTTCGAACACTTCATCAAAATTAGGCAAACTTAATAAAGGTGCGTTAGTAAGCTTTTCCATTAGTAAGTTGAAAGCCTCTTCATGCTTACATTCCCACTTGAAAACAACATTCTTTTTAATAAGCTCATTAAGAGGTGCAAGCAATAGTGCTAAAATTATGAACAAACCTCCTATAGAAACTTGATAAACCATGGAATGATCTCACCTCATTGGCATTAGTAGGCGTAGGCCACTCCTTGATTGCCTTCACTTTAGCTTCATCTTACACTTATGCCACGTGAGTTTACAACAAAACCAAGAAAAATCACAGATTCCATGCAAAAACAACACTTGCCAAATTAGCATAAAGTTGATTTTCATGCAAAACAACAAAGACTTTGTGCAAGTGCTTCAACATGCTCATCTAGTGATTTACTATAAACAAGAATGTCATCAAAGTAGACTACAACAAATTTGCCAATAAAAGAACTGAAAGACATGATTCATAAGACGCATAAAAGTACTAGGAGCGTTAGTTAGACCAAATAGGCATGACTAACCACTCATACAACCCATATTTAGGTCTTAAAAATAGTTTTCCATTCGTCCCCTTCTTTCATGCGAATTTGATAATAGCCACTTTTAAGATCAATTTTAGAAAACACAGTAGAACCTATTCAATTCATCAAGCATATCATTAACCTAGGAATAGGATGACGATACTTTACTGTTATCTTGTTGATGGCTCTACAATCCACGCATATTCTCCACGTACCATCTTTCTTTGTAGCAAGTATCACAGGTACGGAGCATGGACTCAAACTCTCACGAACAAACCCCTTCTCCACAAGTTTATCAACTTGCCTTTAGATCTCCTTAGTTTCTTCAGGGTTAGCTTGATATGCAGGTCTACTTGGAATGCTTGCACCAGGAATCAAGTCTATTTGATGCTCAATGCCTCTCAAAGATGGCAATTCATGTGGTATCTCCTCAGGAAATAATTCTTCAAAATCTTGCAACAAAGAAAAAACTACACTAGGAAGATAAGGGTCAAGGTCGTTAGTAAAAAGGAAAACATCTTTATACAAGATAACAAGAAGTTGTTGCCTATTTTCTAGAGCCTCTCGAACCTCACTTTTACAAGCATGGGCACTAACTCTCTTTTCTTTTCTGTCATTTCTTTCCTTTCTTTTCTTCTCTCGGCCTTACCACTCAACTTGACTTCTTTCTTTTGTTCACTCTTTTCTTTTGTTTCACTCTTGTTTTTCCCCTCAAGTGAACTCGCTTGTTCTTCCCTCATTTTAAAATCCTTTGCAATCCTTACTTGATTAGTATGAGATTCAGATTGTGTTAATGGATTCAATGATAGTGTTAATGGATTCAATGAGATCTTCTTGTTATTTCAACTGAATGAGTACTTGTTTTTATACCCATCATAAAGCAACTACCTATCAAATTGCCAAGGACGACCTAGCAGTATGTGACATGCTTGCATTGGAATAATGTCATACCAAACTTCATCTTTGTATTTGCCAATGGAGAATGCCACAAGTACTTGTTTGGTGACCTTCATGTCTCCAGTTTCTTCCAACCAATGCAATTTGTATGGCTTTTGATGTCTCATAGTCGCCAATCCCAACTTCTCTACAAATAAGGTACTAATAATGTTAGTGCAACTACCACTATCAATAATCAAGTTACATACCTTATTATTGATGGGGCAACGGGTGTGAAAAATATACTCCCTTTGGATAGCTCCTTCATCTACTTTTGGTTGCACACTTAATGCTCGTCTTGTTATCAAGGCATCCCTACAATCTGCATTATATTCTCCCTCAGATTCATTATCTCCTTCCAGTAGTGCATCTCCTCATCATTACTAGAAGTCACACTTGCCACGTCTCCATCATCCATCACGATCATAGCTCTCTTGTTTGGACAATTTGCAGCAACATGTCCAAAGCCTTGGCAACAAAAACACCTAATCTCCCTTGTATGTTGAGAAATTTCTCCGGTCGAGTCTTTGTGGTTGAAGCCTCTTGCTTCCCCTTTTTGATCTCCTTAGATGGTTGTGTAGTGCGAATCTCCCTCTTTTCTTGTGGTCTAGCATCTCACCATTGAGGTCGATTTGAAGAGCTCGCATATTCTCTTAGTCTCCTTGATTTGAGTTGTCGCTCAATCTTAATGACCAAGTCTACCAAATCGCCTATCTCCAAATAATTATGCAACTCTACTCGTTCACTAATTTCTGAATTGAGACCACCCATGAAATGAACCATTAAAGCCTCACCATCCTTCTTGATGTCAGCACGGATCATCAACATCTCCATCTCCTAGTAGTATTCATCCACGGACATTGATTCTTCCCTTAATGTTTGCAATCTTCTATGCAAGTCAAGAGCATAGTAGCTAGGCACGAACCTCTTCTTTATAATAGCTTTCATCCCCCTCCAAGTTCATACGGGCTCCTCGTCGCACCTCCTATGCTCCTTGACTAGTTGATCCCACCAAATGCTTGCATAGTCAGTGAATTCCACGGCTGCCAGTCGTACTTTCTTCTCCTCAGAGTAATTGTGGCAATGGAAGATGTGTACCACCTTACATTCCCATTGTAAGTGCGCTTTAGGATCTAATTTCCTTGGAAGGATAAAATCTTCATCTTTATGTTTCCAAGATTGCTATCTTGTTGATGTTGTACCCTTCTCCCTTGTTCAATGATTATGTCATTATACTCGGACACTTCATCTCTATGATCCTCCTCATACATATGATTCCTCGTAACCCTGGTTTGGGCTTTAAAAGCAGACTCCATGCCTTCCATTCTAACATTCATTTGAGCCAATTGCTCTTACATAGCTTGCCACATAGACTTTATGTCAAAGTCTCATTCTACACTTTCATTAGACATGATGAATAAACTTACAAGAAAGCATTAGTTCAAAATAACAAGCATTGAAAAGAAAAGTCTTACTTCACTGCTTTAGTGTTTGCACTCTAGCTCTCGTGTGTCTCTCAAGTTGCATGGCTTTTACCCGATGATGTGCTCACTCCTAAGCCTTTTACCACTCTTAAGATGTACTCTTGTTGGCCCTTTGAAGAAGAACCTGCTCAATTTAATCTTACCAAGGTCTAGTGTAGAACAAAACACAAGAGTACAGTGAAAGTAAGCAAGAAACATAGCTTAGAATTAGTGTTGACCAAGAAGAAGTCAAGAAGGATGAAATAAACAAGATTTAGACTCAAGAAGACACAAATTAGATAGTCCTAATGTGTGGTATTTTGTGTGGTAAATCTTGATTTTCTAAACTTTCTTGAAGTAAAAATAATATTCTGGTGAAAAAATAAAAACTACTTTCCAAAGAAAACAAGCACGCACAAAAATAAAACTTTTCTTATTCAAAGCCACTCCACACTTTCCTTTTTCTTTTTCCTTTCAAACAACCAGAATTTTTAAGGGAATTGGTTGACTTTTCCTCAATCTCGCAGACTCAATTTACTTGGAAATGGACTTGTTTCCTTTTTCTTTAGTTCACAGGGATCCAATGCCCAATTTGAATAAGGCTTGTTTCCTTTTTATCTCCAAGACACATGGCCTTGCTGTAAAGAAAAGGAAACTTGTTTCTTGACCTTAGATCACTTTGGATAACTAAATACTTCCCTAACCCCATGTTTGATATGTGGGAATGGGGTGGAATGGAAAGACCTTTCCAACTTGTCCATTCCATCCTCATGTTTGGCATGAACATTTAAGTTAGAAAGACCTTTTCTACCTGGAATGCCATTCCAACTTTTTATTGGAATCACATTTCTCAACAAAATCTACAGAAAAGTCTTTTCCAACTTCATCTAGGAAAAGTCTTAAAAATAGGAGTCATTTTATCCTCACACATTTTTTTTCTACTAATTTTTTTTACCTAGGATACATTCACTAATTTTTATTTCTAAAATTTAAAAAATATTAAGTTTTTAATAACTTCAATTAATAATTTTTTTATGATTTTTAAATCACAATCAATTTAATATATGCATAGAAATTTTTTTCTTTTTGCTATAAAAATGTTTAAAATACTATTTTAAATTTTATGCAAATGTGTAAAAACTAAACTCTTTATTAATTAAATTAAATTGTGAATGTAGTTTCATTATCAATTTTTCACATTTTTAATTATAATGCTAATAATTATAAAAATTTTAAAATTAATTAAAGAGTATAATTGATTTAATTTTAGCAAGAATATTAAGAATTTTAAAATTAAAAATATTAAAGTCTTTTGTAGGCATAGATTACAAACAAAATAAAAATATGATATATTTTAGTGCAAAGAAGTAAGGGCAATTAAGTCAAATTAATATATATTTTATTCCATTCTGACACCTAATATGATTATACCAAACGTTAGAAAAGAAATAGGTATTCCATTCTGACTTGGGTTACCAAATAATGGATTGAAAAATTTTTTTCAGTTCATTCTGAGAGAAGAAGCATTCTGGGTGAAAAGACCTTTCAATTATGAACTATTCCAATGTACCAAACGTGAGGTAAGAATCTCGCTCAAGCTGGACAAAGACAAAGAACACCAATCTCAGCCAATTAGAAGCAATTTCCAGCAACGTATTCCTCAAAAATACAAATCTATTGCTCAAGAAACACACACTTATCAACCAAAAGATATATTCCAGCCAAGAAGTCCTTCAAGAACAAAATCCCAGCAAGCTAATTCTTCAAGAACTAACAATTCCAGCTATCACACTCTTCAAGAAAACAATTTCCAGCAAGTTTTCTTCCAGGAAAATAAATTCCAGCAAGTCAAAATTATCAAGAAATTCAAGAATTTTGTCTTCTTTGATTCAAGAACTCACAAGGTAAGTTCAAGAACTTCAAGAAACTTCACAAAACAACAAGAAAACAATTCAATCAAATTATGCAAGGCTTTTTCTACCCCTTCTTTGCATGCCTCTTTCACTTCTTTTTTTTTTTTTTTTATTTGCACTGCTCTTTACTATTTCCAAGTGCAAGCCTCTTTTTTTTTTTTTATTAAAACCAAACAGCAGCAAAACACTTTCAAGAAAATTTATTTTGGCTTTTAAGACCCAAAAACTTGTTTTCTTGAAAAGTTTTAACACAAGAACAATCAAGAAAATAAAGAAAACAGTCAAGCTAACAAATTTCCACACAAACACCTAGAATTCTTGATTGAAACCAACCAAGAACAACTCTAAGAACCTAGAATGACTTAGGATAACACTAGAACTAGATAAATAGCAGGAAAACAACACAAAGAACAAGGGAAATACGGCTGGAATTAACAAATAAAATCTGGACAGAAAAGAGAACACAAGAAACGCCACAAAAGACAAGCACAAGAACAATGATTGACACAAAAATTAAAAGGAGGATATATCCAAATTTTTGAAAGGAAAGATTGGATTGAAAAAATCCAGAAAAATCGAGGACGAGGCTCTAATACCAATTGGTACACGCAGAAGTATGAATTGCACCAAGAACGCCTTGAAGATCCAAGTGTGTAACTCATTGAACTCAAGACCGACGATGATTCGTAAATCAAAGCAACCTTGACGTGGAGTTGTTTGCTTTGAATCAACTCTCCTTTGATGAACTAGGCCCTAAAGAGGCTAGTTTAGATTTAGTCGTGCGTAAACAAGTAAATCTAACCTCTATGGTTATGATCAATGCAAGAAAATAAATTCTAAGCTAAGGTTTTGGTCACCACAAGATGAACTTGATAAGACGAAGAGTAGTTCTTAATCGACAAAGAACCAAGAGAAATCTCAATTAAGAGAAAACACACAATTTTGTTGATCACACTATGAAGAAAATTGTTACATAGATAGCCTATTTATAGGCTTATAAGTCATAAAATATGGTAAAGAGAATTCTAGACTAACTACCTAAAACTAACACTTAACATAAAAGAATAGAAACAATCTAGAAGTCTTCCAATTAAAAACTAGTCTAGAATATTCTTAATATAAAATAAAAAAATAAGCCCAAAGAAGGCTAATGGGCTGGCCGCCCCTCCCAATGAGGCCCAATAGGCTGCCCACCATCCATCTCTTTCAATTGGGCTTATCTTCACTTGGTCAATTAGCCCAAATCACTCTCTAAGGCTTCTAATGCTTGGACTTCTACTTTAGCACTTTTATTGGGATCATCAATGGCCCATAATAGAGTGATCATCCTTGGTGATGGATTGGACTTGGCCCAAGTAGCTTCCTCCTCTTGTAAACTCATGATCAATCCTTGCAATGCTTGCTTCATCTTCTTAGCTCTTAGTCGAGTCATAGGTCCATCAAGCCCTTGCAATAGATCTTGTTGACTTATCTCCACCTTGGAAGCCCCTTGATTTCCATCAACATTGTATCTCTAGTGATTCTTGCAGACCTTTTTATTTGTGAAGTGATTCAAAATAACCAAGTAATTTCTCAATGAACTTAAGTTGAAATCGTGGATTGGAAAAGAGCGTGCACAACCCAATTCAATCAAACAAGTTATTTCACAAATAAATCTAAGCAAAAATGATAACTTTCATTAACCAAATAATAGCAATCCCACAACAAATAGACTAGGGTTCAACCCATCTAAGTTCCTAATAAATTAGTTCATACTAGAATAAGGAAATTCAACAATCAACAAAGAAAAAACAATAAAACACATTCTCATGGTGATCTCGAATCTTCAAGTGTTGATGTAGAAATTCCCCCTTCTTTATTGCTGCAATCCTCTCACCTAGAGCCCTTCTATATGTTCTTCGTGGTTCATTAGAGATTGGAGCCCTCAAACCTTTGCCTCCTCGACTGGTTTTCTTTCACTCATTCTCTTTTTTTATGCCTAGAAGTCCTATTCTGTCCGTCTTTGCAGTTACCACTAATATCCCCTTGTAAAAACCCTCAAATCTCGTCAAAAGCGTGTCAAATCGTAGCTGCAGTGGCGAGGCCGCGGGGCAGGCCGTGACGCGACCTTGCCTAGGCCTTTCATCAAATGCTTTGCTCTTCTTGTGCTCCTTCAGATAGACTTTCTAACCTAGGTCGCAAGGCAAGCCGTGGTGCGGCCTTGGTAAGAAAGTTTACTTCTTTTCTGCTTCCTTGGGCGTCATTCTGACCTTGGCCGTGGCAAAGGTTGTGGCACGGCCTTGCTCGCAACCTTGGTCAGAAACTTTGTTTCCACCTTTGCAACTCCACTCAGCACCTTTAACACTTCACTTGAGGGATCAACTTTGAATCTGGTGGCATATCAAGTGCGGCGATCACCAAGTGGACCTCTAAGTGCACAAATACAGGTGAAAATCCTATCAAACACGCCAAAAATAATCGAATGAATAATAATCACACTCATAGACTCGAAGTAGAGAACACTTAATAAATAAATAATAAAATGACTAAAAAGCTTTACAAACCTACACCTAAATACTAAAGAAAACTATGTCACCTTGGCACATATCAAATCCCCCCACACTTAAAGCCATTATTTGCCCTCAAGCAGTGAACTATAAAGCACTCAAACAATGACTCAGGTAGAAAGAAAAATATGCACGCATCTTAAAAATACCTTCTTTACCAACCTAGGAAAACTAATACGAAATTATTCATAATTACCTCAGATAATCATCATGCTAAGCAAAGAAAAATGAATTAACTTTCGATTTAAACATTTTGACTCGTTCTTCCTTGTTATTCTCTTCTCTCTCTTTTTTCACAAATGAAATCAGTCATATTTCTATCGACTTGACCACATTGCAAGATTTTTCTTTTTTTTTTCTTTTTTTTAAGGAAATCATAACCTTTAGCTTTGTTTTCTATTTTAATACTTTTCATGCTTATGTTTAGTTATAGATTAGGTATTCACTCTCTCTCGATAGTTAGCTTTTGAATTTCAAACGGAACAACCTAGGTTTTAGCCTTCATCATGGTTGAATCTCAACCTGATGGGGGCTTGCAGGAGCCGATGGAGGGTAGGTGCTCTTCGGTCAAGCCTCCCTAAAACTTTTGCTGCAGCCTTATCTTCTTCTATGGTGTCCTCTTCTTCGAAAGTTCAGATTGACCATGCCAAACTCTCTTCATATAGGGGTTAACCAGCCCTCCTTCTTACTCGTCAAGAGATGAAAACTTTGGCTGAACCCTTTCAGAATGCTTTGGTAGGGAGATTTGCACTAGGCAGGCCTTCAATGGATGTCATCCGAAAATTTATTCTTTCTCTAGGTTTGAAGGCTGATTGTCCCGTTGGATTGCTTGATGGTAAGTATATCATTCTCCGGCTGGCTTGTACAGAAGATTTTACAAGGTTTTGGTGCCGCAACACGTGGTGTATCAGCAAGTATCCTATGACTCTTTCCAGATGGACAATCGATTTCCGTCCAAATTGTCAATCTCCGTTAGCTCCAGTTTGGGTGAATTTTTCAGATATTCTATTACCATTCTTTTCAATGCCGATGCTATGTAAACTCGGTAAACTGGTGGGATGTCCTCTACAAGCAAATGAAGCAACTACTGTCTTGAAAAGGCCATCTGTGACTAGGATTTTGGTGGAGCTTGACGTCTCCAAACAACCAGTTCACAGAATATGGATAGATTATGAGGATGGCGGCTTTTGGCAGCCAGTAGAATATGAAAACATGCCCAAGTATTGCAGCTCTTGTCATAAGTGGGGGCATAGGAATTCTGAGTGTTTTGTTCTACATCCTCATCTACGTCCTAAAGAAACTGCAGTCATTAATCAAAAAATAATGCAAGTAGATCAAGGGGGCAAATCTATCAAACATGTATACGTTCCTAAATCGAGTATCTCGGTTTAGAGCTTGAATGAACATCCAGGAACAACAGATGGGGATGACAAACATGACCAGGCCAACCAACAGGGTAGTGACGTGAAATATAAGGTGGTCCAGGCTCCTGTGATGATGCATGATGCATCCATGCAGAAACTAGAGGACCCTAACACTACTGATATTGGGAAGCAGACGAATCAATCTCATGATATAGTTCAATTTGATGGTAGTGAAGCCGTTCAAGGTCCAGTTAATTCTCCAGATGAAGTGAAATAGCTAGAAACACAGATGGTGACAATAGATGAGTTTATAGTAGAGTTAGAGGATGACGTTAATCAACAGCAGTTGGTTTTATTATAGTCTTCTTCCCTTGCTATGGAACCAATTTACAAATCTGATGGAGAGGCCTAGCAGGTCTGCATGTCACGTCAAAAGTCTAATTGCTTAACCTCCCCTTATCGTTTAAACACCAATAGCAGAAGAGGTGATATGTAGGAGATTTTAGCTGACCTTGAGGAGTTTCAGAACATGCTCCCAAAAAGGTTTACTGCTTCGGGAATCATTTTTGATGAACCTGTAGTTCCAAAAACTATCGAACCTATGGTCTCAGAAGTTGATTGGGTTGAATCTGGTAAGAAGAAAAGAAAAAAGCTAAACTTTAGGCCAACATGCAATTGGAGGAAACTTCAAAAGCTAAGTACTCTCTTAGGTCTTTAAATGTTAAGCCCAATTAATTTATTAATGTGGAATATTCGGGGTGCTTCCAATAAGAATAAACTTCGATACTTAGCTGAGCTATGTAAAAGTAATAATGTGAAGATTTTATTCCTTATTGAACCTATGTCTTCTTCGGATCAATTGGATAATGTTATGAGGTTGTTAAAATTTGATTTCAGTGGTTCCTTCTTAGATATTAAGGTTTGGATGTTTTGGAATTCTAAATTTTCTTGTTCGTTTACTGAAATGGAAGGTCAGCTAATTCACGTAAAGCTTAATAATATGTCGGGAAATTCTATTTTTGTTTCTGCAGTATATGCAAAATGCTCCATGAGGGAAAGGCGGATTCTATGGACAATTTTGGAGCAGCTTGCTTTGACTATAGAGGATCTTTGGTTGGTTGGAGGCGATTTTAACATTATCTCTATTGCAGAGAAAAGGGTTGGTGGGGCTCCTCCTAATTTTCAGGCTATGGAGAAGTTTAATGTTGCCATGCAAAATAGTGATCTCTTGACTCTCCCCTTTGTTGATTCCTTATTCACTTGGACCAATGGTAGGATGTGGCAAAGACTAGACAGGATGCTCGTTAATCATCAATTGTAGGCGGCCTTCTCTTTTTCAAAGATTTCTCATTAGGCACGGGTTCGGTCAGATCATAGGCTGTTGCTTTTGAACACTAGTTAGATGAATCGCTCCCCTGCTTCCTTCAAGTATCTAAATGTTTGGTCTCAACACAAAGGTTTTCTGGACGTCGTCAGATTGGCTTGGGAGACTCCAGTGGATGGAGTGGGGTGTCACGTCCCAAAAATCGTTAAAGGTTCTGTGAGGTACTTGTGGTGGTGGGATTGTTGACTATCGCGTTTCGAAAAGGTGATCTGGTCCGATGACCCTTTTTGAAAAACAAGTTTTGAAAAAACTGTGCGTGTGTGATAAAAATTGAGTTTTTAGTGAAAAATGTGTTTTTAGGAAAAATAGTATTTTAAAAGAAAATAAGGCTGAGACTAAAAGTGCGATAGTTTTGGCCAACTAATTTTAAAAAATGGTTTTATTTTGAAATGGAGTTGCCACTTGGTACTGAGTTAAGGTGTACTAAGTCACCAAAAAAAAATCATTTAACAAATCAAAAGTAAAAATTTTAGAAAAACTATTTAAAATCGTTTTCCGACTCCGGTCTGCGAAAAACGAGAGAAAAAAGTCGGAGAGTTACATTTGAAGAAAGGAAAGGCAAAGGCTTACGCCTAATGCACCATTTCTACCTAGCCGAGGCTAGGTGCGAGGTTTAATCAAAATTTCTTAAATTAACCCTAAGTTCTATCGCGTTCAGGTGTTTCTAAATGAATGCAAATTCTAAATTTAAATGTTAGCATCCAGAGGATCGGTATGTTCTGTCGAGGCTTGATCGGAATTATCGTATTAATTGCAAAACCCGAATCGAGACCTCGAGGGAGTCGCGAGTGTCTATACAAAAATGCGATGTAAAAAGAAAAGAAAACAATAATATATAGTAAGTGAAGAAAGAAGGTGGGTATACAACATGACGGGTATGGGAAATTAATATCTCGGGACTGAATGTTTCTACTCACGGAGGGGGGAACGGCATGTACGCCATTGCTTCCCACTCGAGGAGGCGACTATTTTTAGTTGGATCACACAAAATTATCTAAATTTTAAGTGAGATGCAACTCAGATGTCATACATTTGAAGATGTGTCAAAAATAAATAAATAATAGTAATAATAATAATAATAAAAATCATGGAAAATAGAAGGAAAACTAAAAAATGTGTGAAGTGGGATGTAAAATGCACACGAGTGTACCTAACACTAAAGTGCCCTAAGAGTTTAGCATTGGGTTACCCCTTTCTAGGGATTTCCACTAACGTTGGACTAGTGGGGAAACGATGAAGCCACAGCTAGCGTTGGACTAATGTGGTGACGAAATAACATAAAACATGAATTAAATAGTAAAGCGTGAATTAAAAACAAATTAAACATATAAAGACATATAAAGTCAAATAGGAGCACATAACACATAAGCATAATTTCCAAATGCAAAATCTTAATGAAAGCGGTAAAATAAATAAGCACATCAGCATGCAAAAGCACACAAATTCTAACTATTACACTGGGAAAATTACTACAATTGTAAGGGGAAAAAGTTAAAATGCCCTATCTATTACACTTGCTATCTAAATACAAAAATTTTGTTAAAATATGAGAAAAATAATCTAACCATTACATTGACTAGCTAAATACAAAATATTACATTTTTGCCAAATAATAAAATTCAAAATTAAATAAGTTAAATACGTAAATATGCGAAAAGTATGTAAAATAAGAAACAAATAATAATAAATAATGCATAAGAATCACATTGGGGCACATTCGAGCACATAAAGAAGATTTAACAAGTAGTAGGGATACCTCTTTGAAGATCCGGTACAAATACTTAAGAAAATAAACACACGAGTCAAGATATCTCAATATAAAGCAATAAAGCATAAAATACAAAATATTGGACAAATTGGGGTAAACATGTAAAGTTTAGCAACTAAGAGAACTAAAAAAAATTTCTAAGAGCTTGAGGGGTAGAATTAAAAATTTACATAAATTTAAGAGTAAAGGCACAAAAATTAAAGTAAATTGAGGGGAGAAATAATAAATTACAGCAAAAATGGGCCAAAAACATAAATTGCAGGACCTAATTGAAAGGACATAAAAACTGAGAAGGTCAATCTGTAAATGAGGGGGCCTTAAATGCAGTAATAAAAAAATAATCTAGGGCCTATCAATAATGCTAGTGAGGAGCAAGGGCTTGAACGCAAATATATTAATCTATGTAAGACAAATAAAAATGCAAAATTATATAAATTAAATCAGATTAATTAACCAAAAAATTATTTATCCAAATTAATTACTAATTTCAAGGTAGCATTAGCAGAATCAATAACCAATTAAGTTTTAATTAAACTACAATCAGTAAATAAAAGAAAACAAACCAACTAATTAAACTAAATGAGTTAACTAATTAAACTAAATAAGATAAACCCCTAAATTAATTAAAACTAAGAAAAAAAGAACAGAATCTAACAAAAACCCCTAATCATTTTCATCAAACCCACCCCCCCAATCGGTCATCTTCATCCTCGTTCCCTCTCCCTCTCTCTCTAATTTGTTCCTCTCTCTCTTGTTTACTCTTTCCTTCCTATCTCTCTTCTTCCCAATTCTCTCTCACTCTCTGCCTCTCTTCCCCGCTTTCCTTCTTCTCTCCGACCTGAAATCCCCCCTCTTACCAATTTCTCTCTTCTTCTATTTTCTGCCACTCTCTTCTCTGTCTCCTTTCCTCTCTTCCTTGCGTCTGGCTTCTCCTTCTCTCTTCTTTCCTATACTTCTCTTTTTTCCTTCTGCCTCATCACTCCCTCACTCTTCCTCTTTCTAGCAAGAACGAATTTCCCCAAAGTCAGCTCCCCCTTCAAATCAGAGGAAGGGGAGACGCGACGGTGGTGCTAGATGGTTGTAAATGGTGGGAACAAGGGGGTTTGGATGCTGTGGCACTTCTTTTGTTTGCTAGATTTTTTTTTTTTTTTTTTTTTGCAGGTGATTGTACTTAGGTGTTTGGCAGTGGGGGCAATGTAGGAGTGGCGGTGTAATGGTAGCTTGTGGGTAGCTTAGTGATGGCGTTTTTGGGTTGTTTTGTTGTTGGTTTTGTGACTTTTGTAGGGGATTGATGACGAAGACAAGGGGAGATGGCAGGGCGATGTTTGGGGTAGTTGTTATTGTGATGGTTTTTTGCAAGTATTTGGGGCAATTTTTGTCAATTGTGGCGGTGGGAATTGGCTTTGTTTTTGGGTGGCGTGTGTACAGGCGAGACGTGGGACGGGGGAGGCTTTGATGACTGCAATGGTTGCTTGTAGGTGATCATCAATGGATTGGGATATGGGCGTTGTGACTGATTTTTTCATGATGGAGGTATGGTTGCTTTTGATTGATTTTTTCAGGTTGTAGTGAGATGGTTAGAGGCTGGAGATGATTATTTGTTGGTGGGTTTTGACTACTTCTGGTATGGTGTGGTTAGGCGATAGACAAAGTTGGTGGTAGAGCTCATTAGGTGGTGGGTTGTGAAGCTGATTGGGCGTGGTGTTTCTGGGTTGAGGTTTTGAGGGCTTATGGTCGCTGATGGCTGTTAGTTGCAGGTTGTGGGCATCTAGGAATTGATGGGTGGTGGGTTAATGGTTGCTGGTCAATTGGGAAAATTAGCGATGGTAACGGTGGTGATTGGCAGGGCTTGAATGTTTGGTGGAGATATGGTAACTGGTTGCAGGGGAAACAAAGGAAATTTGGCTGGTTGAAGTTAGTTGAAGGTGGAGTTATGGATGATTTTGGATTGGACTTACCACTGGAAGGGTAAGGAGGAAACAGGGGAGGGTTCCGGTGGTTTGTGATGGATTGCTGGTGGAGGTGGATAGTTAATGGTGGCAAAGAGAGGTGGCGAAGAGAGGCGATGGAGAGAGAGAGAGAGAGAGGAGAGAAAGCCAGCAATGGAAGAAGAATAAAAACCCAGAAAGCAAATCCTTAAGAAGACTAAAAGAAAATCTCAGCAATAAAAATGAAAGTCCAGAAAACAAGAACAAGAACAATCTGATGATCTGATGAATAGTAACGTGATCTTGAGGTTGAAGATGATGAACAGTAGCCCTCTTGAAAAAGAATGGCTATGTGTGTGTGTTTTTTGGTATGTGAATGTGTGTTTTGATCTTTGACAATTTAGACAAAGATTTGTTTTTAGGGTTTTCAATTTTTCTCCCCCCTTTTTTTGATTTAAGGGGACTATTTATAGGACTAGTTGTCTTGGTCACCAAGAATGCAACAAAATAACAAAAACGCCACCGGTAATAAAAATTCTAATTTTATTTAAAAAAAATATTTTTAACCCAAAAAATTAAAAATTAATACAAAAAATTAACAATAATTTTCAAAATTTTTCAAAAAATTCAAAATAGATTTCAAAATAAAAGTTAGAGTTTAAAGCTGATAAAAAAGTGCACTCGGAGTATGAAATGACGATTTTGCCTCCGAACAACGAAAATATACTAAAAATAGCTATTGGTTTAAAAAAATTATCAAAAATTAAAAATAACCTTAAAACCCTAGGAAATGCATTTGTGACTCAAAAATTGACAAAAAGTGAATTTAAACTGTAAAATGATGATTTTACCCCTGAATAATGAAAATTCACAGAAAAATAGCTATTAATCTCAAAAAATTACTAAAAATTAAAAATAAGTTTAAAACTCTAAGAAATGCATTTATGACTCAAGAATTGACAAAAAAATAAATGTAAAATGTAAAATGATGATTTTGCCCCTAAACAATTCACAGAAAAATAGCGATCGTCCCCGAAAAAATCAAAAAATTTAGAAACATGCTTAAAGAATTAGAAAAATAAATTTAGGATCTAAAATGAGCTAAAATGGTGTTCGCGAGATAAAATTACCATTTTACCCTGGTGCTGGTGCAAATATAAAAAAATACCAATTAAATTCAAAAAAATCATAAAAAATTAACAAATTCGTATGAAAGTAAAAATATGAATTTAAAACCCCCAAAAGCTGATAGAAAAATATTTACAGATAAAAATTACTATTTTGCCCCCAAGATTATTGAAAAATTAAAATTTGGCTCAAAAAATGTAACATGCTCCCTAATGTTTGAAAATAAATGGTGCGTCAAAATTTGGTGTCTATAGTTTGCTCCTCTTTGTCGAGAATCTCGCAAAAATTTTAGACAAAGATGTAGACAATACTAAATTTTGACTCATCTAAATATGAAAGTGGATACTGTTGTAAACAAAACATCAAATCATGCATAGTGTGAGAACGTAATGAGATATAGACTAATGACCAAAAAATGTGGAAAGACATGTAACCGAGCTCTCAAGAATCTGCCTACATATCCCGATAAAGGGAATCAGGTCAAACATAGTTCCAATGCTGAAAGTAAAAAGTTTGGGTTGCCTGACTTAAAAAATAAAATTAAAATAAAATATGAAACGTCCAGTTTACTGGAGAGATGTGTGATCCTAGTTTGCTAGGATTGATGAAATGTAAAGAAATTAAATATGAAAACATCCAATTTGCTAACAAATGCAATCCTAGTTGGCTGAGATAAATGCAAGAAATTAAACATGAAGGTCCAGTTTGCTGGATATGCACCCAATTTGCTAGGGTGAGTATAAAAAAAATTAAACGTGAAGGTTCAGTTTGCTGAACATGCACCCAGTTTGCTGGGGTGAGATGCAATGTAAAGTTTGGTTTGCCAAACTTGAAAAATAAACGTGAAGATCCAATATGCTGGACATGCACCCAGTTTGCTAAGATGAGTACAAGAAAGTTAAACATGAAGGTCCAGTTTGCTGGACATGCACCCAATTTGCTGGGGTGAAATGCAAGGCAAAGTTTAGTTTGCCAAACTTGAAAAATAAACATGAAGGTCCAGTTTGTTGGACATGCACCCAGTTTGCTAGGGTGAGATGCAATGTAAAGTTTGGTTTGCCAAACTTGAAAAATAAACGTGAAGATCCAATATGCTGGACATGCACCCAGTTTGCTAAGATGAGTACAAGAAAGTTAAACATGAAGGTCCAGTTTGCTGGACATGCACCCAATTTGCTGGGGTGAAATGCAAGGGAAAGTTTGGTTTGCCAAACTTGAAAAATAAATGTGAAGATCCAATTTGTTGGACATGTATGAAAAAGTTTTTTTTTTTTTAATGTCGAAAAGCAACTCACAAAGCAATGTGAAAACGTCCAATTTGCTTGTAGACACCAAATTTTGACACACCTTTTGTAAAAATATGTGTGTCACTTTTATTTTAGGGGGTATTTTCTTATTTTTTGGGGGTCGAGTACAATTTTCGCATATTATATCTAATTTATCGTACTAGGGGCAAAATGGTAATTTCACAATGTAAATATTAGTTTATTTTATTTCCTAAATACATAATTTTACTATTTTTATCATTATTTATGATTTTAATGATTTTTGGGAGTCATTCATTATTTATTTAAAATTTTAGTATTTTTAATTCAACGGCACGTTTTCCAATGCACTAGTTTTACGATAATTTTCAAGTGAAAAATTTTATATTTGCATTTTTGTATATTCATAAATTTTCTGTAAAATTACATGATTTTTAGAGGTCATTTAGTATTTATTTATTTTTTGTCTTTTTGTTTATTAAGGGCACGTTTTTCGAGAATGCGTTAATCTTAAAAATTTTGAGTGAAAATTATACTATATGTGCTTTATGTGATAATGCATGTTGTGTAAAATTTTTGTGATGTCATTTATTAATTTTCATAAATTTTATGATTTTTGCCATATTTAGGTCACGTTTTCCAATGCACTTTTTATTTACAATTTTCTTTATGAGAACTTTATCTATGAGCATTTTATAAATTTTTATGTTAAAAAAAAAAAGAAAAAAAGAAGAAAAAGAAAAAAAATTATTATTATTTTGTTTTTTTGTTAAGACCATTTGATATTTATTTTTAGTTGTATTTTTCTAATATTAAATTAACCTTTAAGTTGTTGCACTAAATTTTACCTTTTTTTTTATTTTTATTTTTATTTTATATAATGTTGTATTTCAGTTTTTTTATATAATATAATTTAAAAAAAAAAAGGGGTTCAAGTAGTTTTATTTTATTTTCTTTTTCATTTTTTTTTTCATTTTCTTTATTTCCTTCTTTTTCCTTCAAAAAAAAAAAAAAAAAAAAAGAAGATGATGAACAGCAGCAGCAGCGTTGCTGCTGCTGTTTGCTTCCTGCCATGGCTGATGGCAGCCATGCTTCCAATCCTACCTAAACCACTAAACTCCATGCCTAATCACATCACTTGCACTCATTTTTTTTCTTTCAGATTTTTGGGGATTTGATTGAGTTTTTGGTTTTGACCATTTCTGCACACAGAAGCACTGCTTCATCCAGACTTCACAGAACACACACTCAACACACCTCACAGACATACACAGACATCAAGCACACAAGCCTGCACCAACACTCACACTACCCTCTCTGCCTCCTTCTCACAACAGACACAAACTCACCTTCACACACAATCAAACCTGCAATTCCCTCACTTCTCTCTGCCTCCTCTTCCCCTCACCATTTTCCTTCACAGACATCAGCCACAACGCACTAAAACACACGCCTGCACCTCACATCTCCCTCTCCTCTTCATCCCTCTCGTCCCCCTTCCCCAGCACACAAAAACTCACAGACTGCACACACAGATCACTGAAGCTCACAAAACCTGCATACACATTCAATTCACACAGACACACAATTCCCTCTCCCTTCTTCCCTCTCTCGGCCCCTCCCCTGCATCTTCATCAAACACACACTTTCACAGACACATAAGCTCACGCACAACACACACCTGCACTCTCCATCCCCTGCACCTCAAACGCACCCCTGCACCTGTTAAACACACACCACAACACACAAGAAACACACACCTGCATAAACACAAACACACAAACACACACACACACGCACCAGCACAACTCATACATAAACACAAACACACACAATACACATACACCTGCAAAACATATACGCACACACCTGCAAAATTCGAAAAAAAAAAAAAAAAAAAAACGACAACAAACAACAACAACAAAAGCAACAACAATTGCAACACAGCTCCTATTCCAGGTAAATTTCTTCCTATTGCTTTCAAATTTTTTTTTATTTATTTATCATTGAAACAGAAATTAAAAAAAAAAAAAAAAAGAAGGGAAACTGAAAAACGTCCGGCCGAGAGAGAGAGAGAGAGAGAGAGAGAGAGAGAGAGAGAGAGAGACCTGTGAGAGAGAGAAACGACGGCGAGGAAAGAAAAAAAAAAGAAGAAAAAAAGAAAAGAAAAAGGGGGAGAGCAGATCGGGGGGAGGGGAAAAGAAAAGGGAAGAAAAGAAGAAGAAGAAAAGGGAAGAAGAGAAGAAAGGAAGAAGAGAAGAAAGGAGGAAGAAGAAGAGAAGATCAGAAGGGAATCGGGGGGGAAGCAGAAGGGAATCGGGGAAGAAGAAGAGAGAAAAAGAAAAGAGGGAAAAGAAAGAAAAGGAAAGAAGAAAAGAGAGAAAAGAAAAAGAGAGAAAAGAAAAAAGAGAGAGAAAAAGGAAAGAAAAAAATAAAAAAGGAAATCTGGAAAAAAAAAAAAAAAAAAAAACCGAAATCAGCCGGAAAAAGAAAAAAAAAATGTTTTGGTGAAACTACGTCGTTTTGACGTAGTTTCACTCAAAACTACGTCGTTTTGGTTAGTTAGTTTTTTTATTTATTTTTAATTAATAATAGGTATTTATTTTATAGTCCTTATATTTTCAGTAATGCTACTGTGGCCCTGAAAATGTTTGATTTGTGCATTTAAATTTCTGTTTATTGTAGATTGACCCCCATAATTTAATTTTCTTTGCAATTAGGTCCCGATTAATTGCATTTAGGTCCCTTCAACTTTTAGATAATTATAATTTTGCCCCCTACGTTTTTTAATTTTTCTATTTTGACCCCTATATTTGTCGGTAATTACATTTTGACCCCTATAATTTTTCTGGAATTGCAATTTTACCCTCTGATATTTATGGAAATTGCAATTTTACCTCCCAAGCTTGCTGTTATTGTATTTTAGGCTTTAAATGTAGCTGAAATTCTGTTTAGGTCCTTGAATGTAGCTGGAATTTGCAATTTGGTCCCTCACATTGCTGGAATTTTTGTATTTTTGTCCCCAAGCTTGCTGGAATTTTACCTTGGCCCTTATACATTGCTGGAAATTCTATTTTTTGCCTTAGAATACTTGCTGGAATTTCATTTTTATCCCTCCCAACCTTGCTGGAATTTTATTTGAGTTATTACACTTGCTGGAATTTTATTTTTGGCCCCCTATTGTTGCTGAAATTTATATTTTTTGTCCTTTATGTTGCTGGAATTTGTTTTAAGACCTCCATTAATTGTTAGCATTATATTTTAGCCTTTTATTTGTTGCTGGAATTTGTATTTTAATACTTATACTTGCTGGAATTTTATTTTTGGCCATTTATTGTTGCTGGAATTTACATTTTGGTACTTTATGTTGCTGGAATTTGTTTTAAGACCTCCATTAATTGTTAGAATTATATTTTAGCCTTTTATTTGTTGCTGGAATTTGTATTTTAATACTTGTAGTTGCTGGAATTTTATTTTTGGCCCTTTTATATAGCTGAAAATTATAATTTGACCCTAAATGTTTGCCATAAATTGTGTGTTATTTAACGAGCTTGCTGAAATTGTGTTCTTGGCCTTAAATATTGCTGGATTTTTTTTATTTTTGGGCATTATACTTGCTGAAAATTACATTTTAGCTTTCAAATTTGTTGTAAACTATGTCATTACCTTAATTAGGGTTTGAAATTATAATTTTACCCTTTTGTTTCTCATAAATTGCATTTTCACTTTAGAATGTTGCCTAAATTTTCATTTTAATCCAAATCTTATAATGTTTTATTTTTCTTAAAAAAAAAAATTTTAAAATTAGTTAAGTCATCAAAGTTTTAAATTATTTCTTTTCACTTTTTCTTTATGTATTTTATCAAATTTATAATTAATGTTCTAAAATTGGGTCTTGTTATTCTAATTAATGTTCAAATTAGCTTCTTTAGTTTCCTTTTAGTTATTTTAATAATCATTATTTGGGATGTTAAAAGTATATATTATTGTATTTTATCTTCTATTATCATTTCCTTATTTTTGTTGTTTTGCTGTATTTATTTATTTACTTATTTATTTTTACTTAAATAATTTTCCTTTTTCTTCTTAAATAATTAATTATTATTATCATTTTATTTATTTATTTATTATTTTTATTATTGCTACAATTGTTTGAATTATCATTAGCAGGTTTATAGTGATTGCTCTAGAATAACTTAATTAATGGTTTATTTATTTAAACAATGATGCCTTGATTAAGTTTGTTCATGTTGATAGCAATTTGTACCGGGTCTTCGAATAGGAGGTACCTCGATTATCCTTTTAATTTCTTTTGTGTGCTATTACATGCTCCTATATGTTTTTCTATGTGTTTTCATGTATCTTTGTGCTTATAATTTTATCCATGTTTGAGTGTTTATTTATTTATGTCATATTATTTGCTCGAATTTAATTTTTGATTATTCAAAGAAATGTAATAGATAGGCAATATTATATTTGGTAAAATTTTTGTATTTAGATAGTTAATGTAATAGATAGTTTATATTTTTATCTAGTTAGCGAAAGCTTTTGTATTTTAGATAGAAGGTGTAATAGATAGGTTAGATAGGATATCTTTTATTTTCTTTTCATTTTTTAGATTGTAATTAGGTTATTCTCCGGTGTAATAGTTAGGGCTTTATGTGCTATGTGTGCTATGTGTTTATGTGTTTTATTTGCTTTCTTTAGGATTTTGCATCTAGAATATCATGTTTATGTGTTATGTGCTCCTATGTGCTATTATTTGCTTTTATGTGATTATTGCTTTAATACATGCTTTATTTATTTACTTGCTTTAATTATATATGTGCATCGTCGCCACACTAGTCCAAAGCTAGTTGCGGTTAATCTCGGTTTCTTCGCTAGTCCAACGCTAGCGGAGAACTTATAGAAAATAGGCTAGTCCAACGCTAAGCCTTTAGGTCATTTTAGCATTAGGAATATTTTTCGTATGCATTTCATGACATTTCACACACATTTTATCTTTTTAGGCTTTTCCCATTTTCTATGAGTTTTTTTTATATATATACTTTATAACTTGTTACTTATTTTAACATCTATTTGGTGCATAATTTTTAGATTCCACTACACATAGAATTTTAGGCCATTTGCATGATTTAGACTAAGAAATAGTCATCTACTCACGTGGGAAGCGATGGCGTACATGTCGTTCCCCCCTCCGTAAGTAGAAACAGTTAGTCACGAGCCCATTTCGTCTCCCGTACCCGTTATGTTGCATCCCTGCTTTCTTTGTTCACTTACTATCTATACTACTATTTTCCTTTTCTTTTGCATTCCATTTTTGCACCTATACTCGTGACTCCGTCGAGGTCTACATTCGGGTTTCGCAATTAATGCGATAATTCCGACTAAACCTCAATGGAACATTTTGTCCCTTAACGATATCCATTTTAGGACTAGATTTGCATTCATATAGTTGCATCCAAATGCGATAAAATTTTAGGGTTATATTAGGAAAATTTAGACTAAACCTCGCAACTAGTTTCGGCTAGGTTGAAAGGGTGCCTTGGGCGCGAGCCTTTGCCTTCCCTTTCTTCAACTGTGACTCCCGAACCTTTTTCTCTTGTTTTCAAAGACCTGGAGTCGTCTAAAAGGGTTTTCTTGTTTTTTCCTATATTTTTTCCAAAAATCATTTCCTTAAAAAATCATTCTTAATTTTCTTACCTTTTATAAAATATTTTTGGGTGACTTGGTACACCAAAACTCAATACCAAGTGGCGACTCCTTTTTCACTAAAAAACCCTTTTTAGACTCTATTTTCGGGCTCAAAACCGTCGCATTTCCAAAAGTCCCATTTTAGGCCCTTTTCATTTGCTTTCAAAAATAAAGTATTTCACGTCTTTTGTACAATATTTTCTAAAAATCATTTTATAAATACCTATCCTCTTTTCCCAACAAATAAACACAACAATGCATTTTAATTTTCCTTTTTCCAACTAACACATTCACCACACTTATTATTATTTATCATTTATTTTAGTTCTCTTTCGAAAAATGGGGCGCGACATTGCTGGACAAATTCGTGAAAATATTAAAAATGTCGAAAACAGTTCACAAAGCAATGTGAAAACGTCCAATTTGCTGGACAAATTTGTGGAAAAGATTAAAATGTTGAAAGCAATCTATAAAGCAATGTGAAAACGTCCAGTTTGCTGGATAAATTCGTGAAAAAGATAAAAATATTGAAAGTAGTTTACAAAGCAATGTGAAAACATCCAGTATGAATCCCCATTTTCTCTCAGTGTTCAAACACTGTCAAAAATCAATCTTTACAAAATTTACCTCGATAGTCAAATCAAGTTGAAATTATTTCAATCAAAATATGGTATGTTATAAGGCATCAAAGTCCCTTTTGAAATTAATCCTTCTGAAAAATTGCCCCAGTGTAAATCAGCATTTCTAAAATTCTGTCTAAGGCATAAAGTATCAAGATCACTTTGAAATCCAAATTTTTCATTAAAAAATTTGCCCCACTATATGAAACTCAAATCAATTTGAAATCATCCATTTCAAACTTTGGCCTTGTTCAAAGCATTAAAACCCATTTGAAATCAATCCTTCTAAAATTTGCCCCAGTGTAAATCGGAATCAAAATAAATTTTTTTTCTTTTTTTTTTTCAAATTTTTGCCCCAGCTTGACCCTTTCGGCAAAGTATCAATAATGAACTCGCAGCTTTACTTGTAGATGGAAAGTGAAGCATGATTAGATAATATGCCGCCACCGTGAGGTCTATTAGGCCTTGGGAAGCGTATAAACATGAGTTCTGGGAGTCAAAATCCAATCCGGAGTCTACTTTAGTGAGCTATCCCTGATTTTACCGTTCATCAATATCTTTTAGTTGACCTCTTGCTATGCCTCATAAACATTATCACCTGCTATGATCCTTCATGATAAATTATGGATCTTCTCAGGATGCAAGCGGATGATGATTAATATTATAGATAGCAGACATTCAGTTGGAACAAGTTAGATGCCTATGTCACGTTTCAGTGAAAAAAAATGTAAATTTCCAGTTAACAAATATAACTTTGAAGGATTTGTAATTTATTAGCATAAAAAAGTAATTTTGTAGAACAAAAATGTAACTACTTTGTGTACAAAGTATTCATTGTGTATGTTGAGTGACTTTAGCTATGTGGATGCCCTTCAAAAGGAAGTGAATGAAGGAATGGACATCCGCTCAGAGTCAGTAGGGTAGCGGACATCTAATTTAGCATCCGGACCTTCTCTGGATGCAAGCAGATGATGATTAATAGGGAGAAAAGAGACAGACGCTTTTAAAATCCATAGAGAGAATATGCAGCAAACGATCACTAGGTTTGCTACCTCTTAAGAGTCATAGGGAGAATATGAAGGAAAGAGACAGATGCTTTTGTCTCTTTTGTTTTGTTTGGAGAAAGAAAAAGGCAGGTGCATTTTTGGTGTCTTTCTCTTTGATCAATCAAGGTATTTTAGACATTTGATAAGTCATTCCTTTTCAATTTAAATTTGTACAATTCCCTCTTTTGTGGCAATTTTATCTTTTCACCTTGTCTGTTATACTAGCTTAATGACATTACTTTCAGGGGGTTGATTGTAATTTTGCAAAAATACAGGGTTCGTTTAGTAATATGCTCAAACCTCAGGAGTGTTAAATGTAATTAACCCATATTATTTGACTAAAATAATACATATCAAACTATCGCAGATAAATCATCCACTTTCTTAGCCTACCTTTCAAGGACAATGTTTATGTAAGGCTAAAATCATAGCGATTATCATTAGTGCATTTCATCTGATTCTCTAATTTTTCCTCTACTTCTGGTATTAATATTCCTTCTATTCATCATAACCGATACATCTACGAAACAATATTTGTTTCTTAATTGTTCCATTATTTAAAACTTAAGAAGAATAAATTAAAAGTACATAACATTCCCTTATGGTAATTCTTTCGGAAGAAGCCTCTAATTTGCATCATAAATCATAATTTAGCAAATAAAAAATTAGCAGCTCTAAAACTAAATAGTAATGTTAAAGTAGTACATAGATTTACGTATCAGCTGAACAAACAGCTAAAAGATTCAACACCAAAAAGATATCACAAAAAATACAATAATCTGATCAAAGGTATCAATTTATTTAAGTTGTCCAATTCACCGATAGATTACAAACAATAATCATTACCTATTCCTAAGCATGCAGATGCAAAATTACATACCTTAGCATAATCACAAACCACATTCAAATGAGGAAGACGATTAAAAAAGGGATTGAAGTGTAATTAAAATGCAAGCACAAAAATTAAATAGGAACAGCATGGGAAAAATGGAAAAATGCCAATTGGGCCTAACTCTACGGCTAAGGATGCATGGGTACTGAGAGGTAGAGAGAGAGTAGTGGTTGTAATGTGAAAATAAAAGACAGGAGGAAGGGGAAATGAGTAGGTGTTCGTGGATGACGAAAAATAGGGAAGCGAGAGAGGGTAGTGTCACTATCAACAAAGCCCCTGCTAAGCATATTGTTAGCACCGATGCAAGAAATGAAGGGGTGAGACGGAAGAAACAAGGCAATAAAAGAGTGCAAAATGACAAAAAAGGGCAAGACAATAACAATAATGTCCAAAGGCATATGGGACCCGTGCATGAGAGGGAGAACAAGCATAGAGAGAGGCCCGCCTGGTAGGGGGACTGAGAGATTCTTGCGTGGATTTGGTCCAGAGGCCCCACCGTGAACCCAACGGTGGATAAAAGAGCCACCCACCGAGCATTGGTGGCTCTTTCATCCACCGTTGGGTCCACGGGTAGGGCCCGTGGACCGAGTCCACCCAAGAAAAATTCAGGGGGAGTCAGATGTATAGCGGGCAATCTAAAAAAAAAGTCCATAAACTTGCTTAGAATTACAGTAAAACCGAGCCAAACCGTTTTGTGAAAAGAGAGCAAAAAGCTCGAAGTGACACTTTATATATACAAGGATATACAGGATATGCCTTGATTACTAGTCCACTTATATGTCATCCTTTAAATTTTATTTTTTGCCCCTTGTTCTAATTTTATTTTTTGCCCCTTGTTCTTGTTTTATACACGCACGCACACATAAATACATACATACATACACGCATACATACATATGTATATATGTGTGTGTGGGTGTATATATATACACACACACATACATATATATGTGTGTGTGTTTATATATGTGTGTGTACACACACACACACACACATAATATACACACACACACACATACATACACAGGTAGATACATAAAATACACACACACACATATAGATGTATAGCCTGAGAAAATGTTTGGTGTTATATTTATGTCATCCTTTGAATGTTATTTTTTTACCCTTGTTATATAATACACACACACACACACACATACACACATGTAAAGCCTGAGAAGATGTTTGGTGTTATATTTATCTCATCCTTTAAATTTTATTTTTTACCTTTGTTATATAATCTATATATATATATATATATGTATGTATGTATGTATGTATGTATATGTAGATTGTATCATTAAGACATTTTAGGGAGTATTTGGTTTAGGGGAATCAAGAATGAGAATGGATTCAGTAGTAATGACGTCTATCTTTCATGTTTAGAAAAATAATTATTAATATCTTTCAATCGAAATAAAAACAATTAACCGTGAACTTCATGATTCATCGCGAAATACTATTCTATCAAATTTATTAACCCTTTTGAGAGAATGCTATACATTCCATTACTAAATCAAACATGTTGAAGGGAATCGTCAAAACCCAAAACTTATGGTATAATTAATGATATTCATAGTGATAGTAATGCTAACCATTACTTAATTTCTCATGCCTTATACATTATTTTTCCTTATCATCTTTTCTTTAAATTCGGACTGGGGTTTGCCTTCCCGCTAGTTTTATTAAGCTTACATGAGCTTCTAATGTAACAATTTTAGTGTTGGTACATAATACACTTAGTCACTTTTATTAAATAACTACCAAAGCTCATTAGTTCTCCTCTTTCAACTTTCTATTTACCAGCCAAATTTTAAGTTTCATTCACTATGCCATCACCACTAGTCATAATTATGACTTATGAAAGATCACCAGTATGATGAATGGTATGGGAAATTTTTGGCAGCTAGCTTTGCAAGACCCGACCTTTGAATATTATTAAGAGTAATAATTAGGTTTAATTACACTAAAACCCTGAAAATTATGGTTAAATCAGATATTACCCTCCACTTCTTTGTAACACGACTTTTCACCCATAATTAACAGTCAAACTTTGTGGCCTATATATACGATCTTACAAGAGTACCCAAAACATCCATGCAACTAATTTTGCTTTCATTGCCGACATTACAATAGTGGAAATAGATTGCACAAAAGAAAGACAGTACAAGAAAGTTCTTTTTTTTTTTTTTTGGCAAAACCCCGTACACGGGGAGGGGGAGCCAACCCCAAATTTTATTAATAAGTAAAATAAAAATAAAAGGGAAGGAGGGGGACTAGATCAAAACCTTCCATTACATGAAGAAATATAAATGAAAAGCTATAAAAAAGGAGTACTACTCCCTTACAAAGCAATAAGGTAAGGAAAAGACTAAATAAATATAATACATTTTCATCCAGGGACGTTTTCGAATGTAAGGAATTCCTACTCTATCAGACTCACGAATAGCTCGAAACTTTTGAGGGAAAGTACTGGACTGATGAAGTGATGAAATCGTCCACTCTGTGCATTGTAGCCAAGAAATCAGCTGCTTGCATTTGCTTCCCTATAAATATGATTAATTGAAGCAAAATGACTAAGCTTAAGTTGTCTTATTTTCCTCAACTGATGACATAGAGACCACCTCCCTAAGGAGTTTCCTTCAATGATGTGAACAAGACTGCTAGAATCACTTTCCACCATTATATTCCTGATATTCTTGTCTGCACAAATCTGAAGACCATATAATAAGGCTAAGCATTCAAGCTTGCATGATATCGATCTCTCCAAACTCCTTGTAGGAAGCAAAAATAAGTTTTCCATTATGATCTCTAAGTAATCCTCCCCCTGAAGCTCTATTACCCTGAACACTTGCGTTCGTATTCAGCTTGAAAAACCCATTTTCTGGTCTCTTCCACCAAATAATTGAAACCCTCATAGATTTTATACAGTTTAATCCGAAAGAAATTAGAAATATAAGAATCCAAATCACCTTCGAGTTGCTGTAAATTTATCTCTTTAGATGCACCCAACAGCTGCAAAAAATTGTTAACCTAAAAAATGATTGAATCAGCAGACATGGGTTTATTATTAAAATTGCTCCATTTCGTGCTTTCCATATAAACTAGAAAATTAGAATAGGGATCAACCATCTGATATGATTTTCCCTTGGGGAAGACAAATACCATGACATAATACGGCTTGCTACACCCGAAGCTGTAAGAAAATTGAAGGCCAAAAGCTTTAAAAAAATTCTCCCATACCTGTTCAGCAATGAGCCCTTCTAAGAAGACATGTGTCACTGATTCCAAATGCTCATAACAACAAGTACATCTAGAAACAATATTGAATCCCCTTTGTTGCAAGGAAACATCAAGAGGAATAAAATTAAAGAGTAACTTCCATGCAAAGGAAGATATTTTTAAAGGCAACAATTTACACCATACCACTTTCAAAACCGTTGAAAGCATTCTTCCGTTGTCTAATATGCTCCCAAGCCGATGTTAAGGAGAAGCCACCATCCGAAGTGAGAGCCCATACTATCTTGTCTGGTTGCAAATTTGTAACCGGTATCTTAAGAATTTGAAGAACAACATTAGGAGATACCCACTGCGATAATTTTTTCAAATTCCACCCCTCATTGCTGAAAAATTCAGCAACAAGAAAATGGGGAGGATTGCTGGAAAAAGCAAAATTCACGAGTGGTTCTTCACCACACCATCTATCTAACCAAAAATCCACCATCCCTTCCCCCACACACCAACGAATATGTTCCTCCGCAACTTTTCGAACTTGTAACAATCTTCTCATGGTACTCGAAGGCCTTTTGCAGCTTACCAAAATAGGATGTGCTACTTTAATATATTTTTCATGCATAAATGAAGCCCAAATGGAGTCACCAGCTCTTAATTTCCACCAAAGTTTAATGGAAAAAGCCTTAAGCATGTTGTGGAGAGACCGAACATTCAATCCACCCTCCTCTAAAGGGTAGCACAACTTTTCCCAAGAAGACCAATGAATTCCCCTTTTATCTCCTCCAGAGCCCCACAAAAACCTATTAAATAGCCTTTCTAAATTTTGAATCACCTTCTTAGGTGGGTGCAAAACTTGAAAGGCATACAAAGGAATAGATGCTAACACATGCCGTAAAAAAATTAATTTCCCTCCAGCCGGAAGCAGTTTTGTACTCCATTGTTGCAACCGTGCTCGAACTTTTGACAAAATTCCATCATAGTGTACACACTTGGGTCTACCTTTAAAAAGAGGCACACCTAAATATGTGGCAGGAAGCTGTTTTCTACTGAATCCCACAATTCCTTCATTCATACGAGAAATTGACTGAGGAATCCTAGAATTCCCAATGAAAGAACTTTTTCCAAAGTTAATTTTCTGACCCGAAACATCTTCATAAAGCTGAAAGAAATTCTTAAGCTCAACCAGAGCATTTTGTGATGCTCTCATGAAAATGATAATGTCATATGCAAATGCCAAATAAGGAACTCTACCCCCCCGAGGAAGAAAAATACTTTTTAGGGTCTTGATGAAACAAGAATTCAATTCCTCTCCCTAAAAAATTCAGCAGCTATCAAATAACCAGGAGAAAGGAGATCTCTTTGTCGTACTCCCCGATAAGATTTGAAATATCCAGAAGCTTGACCATTGACCAATAAAGAAAACCAATTATTAGAAATCAATCTGTACACCAAATCAACACCCCACTCCCTGAAAACCAAAAGCCCGCATCATATACATGAGAAATTTCCACTCCATTCTGTCATATGCCTTTTCCATATCTAATTTCAAGATAATATTTGGATGAACTAAGTTCCTGTCTATATCAGATATCAATTCTTAGGCCAGCAAGATATTATCTGTGATACCCCTTCCAGGCACAAATCCAGTTTACCATTTAGAAACGATTTCCGGCAAAATTTTGTTCAACCTGTTTGCAAAAAGTTTAGAAATAATTTTCGAGTTTACGTTGCAGAGACTAATAGGACGATAGTCCTTCCAATATAGTGGACCCTTTTTTTTGAGAATCAAGACAATGGAAGTACTGGTTATTTTCCATGGTAGAGGTGCACCCCAGTAAAAAAATCAATTACTGCATCACTTAAATCCTTCTTTATAATCTCCCAATAATGTTTATAAAACGCTGCTCCAAATCCATCTAGACCAACACAACTCTAATCATCAAGAGAAAAAACCACTTCCTTAATTTCTTCTACAGTAGGAACTTCCTCAAGCATGTCATTCATCTGCTAAGTAACTTTAGGAAGCTGAAAAGATAGAGTTGAGATATTCTGAATGTTTCTGTTCGATTGAAACAGCTCACTATAATATTCCACTGCTGATCGTTTGACTTCCTCTTCCTCTTCTATCCAGTCACCAGTTGAATCTTTTATATGGGCAATGAAATTTCCACTTCTTCTCTGCTTCACCCTTGAATGAAAAAAGGCCGTGTTAGCATCACCCGCCTCTAGCCATTTGATAGCAGATTTTTGTCTCCAAAGATCACATTCTAGAGCACGAAGGTGATTATACTTGGCTCGAGCTTTGTTCCAATCAGAACGCGCTTTATCATCCCGTCTTTGATTATACACCAATTCAAATGCTTGCATCGTCTCATACGCTTGTTGCACCTTAATAATATTCCCAAAAGCCTCTTTGTTCCATTTTTTCAAAACCTTTGCAGTTAAAGAAAGCTTTCTGGCCAAGATTTGCAGTGGTACACCCTCCATGCTCTGATTCCAAGCTAAACTCACCGTAGACAAAAAAGATTCATGTTTGGTCCAAATATTGAGGAAGAAAAAACAAGACCCATTGCGTCTCCATTCTCCCGCCCGAATGAGCAAGGGGCTATGATCAGATCTACCCCTGGAGAGATGGGAAACCCAGGAGAAAGAATATCCATCATTTCACACTAAGTTAACCAGAACTCTATCAAGTCTCTACCATACACGTCCGTTGGTCCAAGTAAATATCGACCCATCAAAAGGCATATGAAATAATTCTGAGTTTTGAATTGCAACATTAAATTCCTCCATGCTTTGAATCGAAGGGGAGTTCCCACCTATCCGTTCCTCTACTGAAGTTACCACATTAAAATCACCTACCACCATCCATGGAGTATCTTCCACTAATGATTCAAGTGATTGCCACAACGATCTTCTAGCTACCCTGGTGCATTTCGCATAGACAACAGATACCATAAAAGAGCAACCCGAAGGAAAAAGAAAGCGACAATGAACCAATTGGTCAACCATTTGAAGAAAATCACAAGAAAATTCTGATTGCCAAAAACACCATATTTTCCCATCAAGAAAAGATTGTCCACAATCAAAACGTAAGGAAAGCCCTACATTAAGCAATTGGGTTTCCCTAGACATTGGTTCAATTAAAGCCAGAAATTTAACTTGGTTCTTATTGCAAATATCAGATAAATAACGTAGGGAATCACATTGGGACGCCCCACGAATATTCCATACTAAGCAGTTAAATGGACTTAACATGGGAACGTAATGAGTACTTAGCTTGTGAAGAGAATGGTGTCTCCATGTTCTGTTTTGAGCCCTTCGGACGTCCTGGTCTCTTTCAAACCAAACGTGCCAGTAACTGATCATCATCAATCAGCATCCCCTGATCATGCTCCTTAAACTTCATAGCAAACTAGCTATGAAAATCCTTCAAATCCTCCAAAGAACAAGCTGTCGCTGGATATCCCATTGACTGTCGACGAAGCCTTCTGGAATTCTTCCTCGGAGATAGAGGAGGAGACAAAGAAAAACAATGTAATTTTCCCTCCATTCCAATCTTCTGAACAGCATTCGCCTGCCCCTCCAAATTTAGACTAGCAATGGATGTCCCAGCTGAAACAATTGGTGCAACAGCTAGAGAAATAGGTTCATCGTTTGGATGAACTGGTGCATCAGCAACGTCACCTGGCCCAACAACTGGTACCAAAAGTGATAGTCCATCATGTCTATCAGCTGGGATCACAATATTCTCAGACTTGGAATGATTAGAAACTTGAAGGATCCGTATTGCTGTAGTATCTGGTTGCAGCTTGGGAACACGAGGAGGAAGATCACCACCTTCCTCAAAAATCTGCTGTGGTTGTGAAGTACTTCCTTCCAATGCCAAAAATCTCTTATTCCGTTGAGATATGTTGCCATGAAAGGGAATCTTCCTTAGGCAAAATGATTGGAACATCTTCTTTCAAGACTTGAGCAGCAATGTTGGGTTTCGGCACATAGGCCTTGGTAACAGGTATTTTCTTCTTCTCCACATGTTTCTTCCTTAGGTCAGGGAATTTCTGATGGCAATGCTCTTCCTCATGACCAATCCTCGAACAATATTGACAGAAAGCTGGCATGTTCTCATATTCTATAACTTGCCAAAACCCAAAACCCTCATTACTGATCCAAATCCTTCTCCTCAATTCTACTGCAACATCCATTTCGATCAGAATTCTCGCCAGCGAAGGCCTCTTTAATGTCGAGGTTACTTCATCTACCTTTAACGGTCGCCCTATTAAACTCGCTAGTTTATGCAACATCTGCATGGAGAAAAAAGGCAAAGGCAAACCTGGTAAGTTGATCCAAACAGGTGCTATTGAAGCCTCTTTGTTGGGACAAAAATCAAACTTCCATTTGGACAACACCATAGGGAAATTGTTGACAAACCACGTCTGTCTACACCACAGATGTGTATAGTCTTCTTCTAATACAGGCCTCAAGAGGATATGCTTCTGATCTAACAGGCCAACTAGACACTCTCCCTTTAATTCCAATGAAACGATGAACTTCCGGATTATCTCCAAAGACGGCCTTCCTACTGAGAACCCCCCCACCAACAAGTTATTGAAAGGCTGTGAGAGTTTGCTGATTTCCTGGCAAGATAACTGAAGGGATGGCTCTCCCTTGTATATCGACAACTGCCCAATTTCCACTGTTTCATTGGAAGATGATGACGATGAGAGAACCGCTGCAAAGGATTTTTTGTTTTCCGGTTGTGGTTGCCCCCCAAACTGATAGAGGGCCTCCATAGGTGGTGGCTGAAACCCTAACGATCAAATTTGAAACTAACGGCGTAGAGAGAGAGAGAGAGAGAGTTGTAATTCTGTATAACTACGAGCATATTAGGTAAGACATCCACTTATTCATCTTCATGATTATGATTGTTTTTTGATTTAGCTGCTTTACATGAGCCTACTTCATTTCAAGAAGCCTTGTCTAACCCTTTTATGTAGAAAGCTATGCCCGGTACAAGAAAGTTCGAATCAAGAAAGTTCGAATATTTCAAGCCAACACAATCATAAGCTAGCAGATGAGATTCTTTGTTTAATTTTTTATGGTGTATAATTGTATTTAATATAAAATTACATTGTATCAATATAAAATTATACGAAACTATATCGGATCATATAGAATGGTGTTTAATTTTATTTAATATGAAATTACATTGCATCAATAGGAAGCTGTACCAAATTATATCGTATCATATAGTAATATAATATAGTTTTGTATTAAACATAATTGGATACTAAAAAATTAGACATAGAATTTGAACCAAGTAGCTAGATAGAGACCCTAATTATTACTGACAAACCTCACATTTCATAATCCTAGGTTTGCAAGGTCTGAAATACTTGATTACAGTCCTTCCTACAAGTACTTTGCTGTAACGGTCAAAGAATACGCGGATAAAAGGAGAGACAAAAGGTTTGACAGATTAATTGTCAAAATTCTTGAATGTGTGTCTGCCTTGAAGAATCATGCGATACTCGTTTTAAGAAACGGATAGTCCGTATAACCAATAACAGGATCAGATGTATAAAAAGTAGCTCTGTTGTACTCGTTGAGAGGCGCATTCAACTCAAACCTCTTGGGCAAATCTGGATTAGCTAAGAACAAACGTCCATAAACAATAAGATCAGCACGATTTTCAGCTATAGCTTCATTACCATCTTCTCTCAGATAACCACCAGCAGCCAAGAAAGTGCCCTTGAATGCCTTTCTCATTGGCAAAAGACTATCAACTGGAAGTTCGGTATTTTCCATAACAGTTACTCTTGGCTCAACCATGTGCAAGTACAAAATCCCATATTTATTCAATGCTTCAGCCATATAAAGTCCTAAAGCTGTTGGATTTGAGTCTGCACAATCCATAAAATCCATAAATGGGGAAAGCTTTATCCCAACTCTATGAGGTCCTATTGCATTGGAAACTGCTTCAACTATTTCCAGGGCAAATCTGCAACGGTTCTCCAAAGATCCTCCATATTCATCTGTTCGATCATTTGCTTGATCTTTCAAGAATTGCGCTACTAGATATCCATGAGCCCCATGGATCTCCACCCCATCAAAACCTGAAAAATTAGAACATTATATTTGATTTTGATAGTTTTGGTCTTATGCAGAAGTCTGAGTTGATTCTAATACTAAATGTGTCAGGAATATAGTCAAGAAAACAAATGAGTAAAACGACCCAGCATGAAGGAGTTAGCTAGTTAGATAGGGAAGCAAGTGGTTAGGCAGTTAGAAGCAGTTTTCAGAAGAGCAGCTCAGCTCACCTAGAAGTATAAAAGAAAGAATGTAAACGAGAAAAGGATAAGCTGAATTTGTAACCAACTTTCTTCCTAATCAAGTTTCTCTCTCTCTCTCTCTCTCTCTCTCTCTCTCTCTCTCTCTCTCTCTCTCTCTCTCTCTCTCTCTCTCTCTCTCTCTCTCTCTCTCTCTCTCTCTCTCTGCAGTTTCTTCTCTCCTTCTCCACTCTGCAGCTTAGTATTATCAGTTCTCAATCCAATACTGCCCTAATCAACTTCTTAAGCTGACGAAATGTTGGCATAGACTGGCCAAGTACATTCTATATCGACTAGACAAAGTACATTGGGTCAAAAAATCTCCCGAAACAAATACAGTTGACCTTTTCCTACAGTAATTTCACCACTTAGTGGTCCAATTGTGAACAAGAAATTTCGTATCCCACAAAAAAATATATATATATTTTTGTCATGGGCAAAATTTGGAAGAAAACAAGGTTTTACTAAGAATTTAGCTACTACTATATTATTGCTTTTTTGACAGATTTGTGTAATGACATGATGCACATAAAAGATGAAATTAAATTGCATAATTCAAAGGTGAAACTGTCTGAAATTAAATAAATTTCAATGTGATTTCAAAAAAAAATAGTTTTAATGTGACATTAAACAAAATAAAACTAGAAGTATCTGTGGCGCATTTCTTTGAACCTAGACACACTCTTAAGTAAAGCAAACAGGGTATAAATACTCATCTCGAGATCTTGTAGGTTTTTGACAACGAACATAAAGATTATCATTCCATTTAGACTAATGTTTTTGTTCTTCTTTTTCTAGCTTCATTTCATTTGAATAATAATGTGTTTTGTGATTGACGTACCAAAAGTTCAATTGATTTAGATTTTAGATTAAATACCAAGTCCTGCCAAAAAAATGCTTACCAGCTTCAATAGCATTAATTGCAGCAAGCCTAAAATCATTGACAATATCAGGAATCTCTTCTGTCCTCAACCGTCGAGGAGGTGAAAATGTTAAATCATAACCACTACCATCTGATGCAAGGTTTGGGTTTATCTCCTTGTCGGTCGATGAGATTGGAGCCTGTCCATTGGGCTGAGCATCTGTAAATAAATTTAAAAAAAGGGCGTAAAGAGAAAGGATAATGCATAATAGTGTTTAAGCGCCCACATAATATAACTTTACAATTAGACAAAATTGGATACTATAAAAAATTATACGAAGAATCTGAAGTAGATAGCAACACACATCTGACTATTAGATAATGGAATCTCATTAAATTCCTTAGCATAAAGCACAAAATTCTGTATAAAACATCAATCGAGGTACTAAGATTTTTATTCTAGGATCATTATATTAATACTTTCGCTAATCTTGGCCAAGAGAGTGATGTAATACAAAAAAAGTAGTCAAAAAACTAGGGTGATTAAAACAGTTACCATAGTTAGAAAGTCTTCCCACGTGCCAAAGTTGGCAAAAGAAGACACCACCTTTGGCATGAACAGCATCTACAATTGGTTTCCAGGCCTCAACTTCTTCCTTTGTCCATATACCAGGTGTATCTGGATACCTACAATCATGTTGAAGCATAAAAAAAATAAAAATAAAAATAAAAATAAAATAAAATATTACTTGAGTTTGATCCGAAAAAACGAACTGAAAACGTGAAACTTGCATCATTATTGCAACTACAATTACCCTTGTGCTGTATCAGAAACTCCTGTGGCTTCAGCTATCAGAAGGCCGCCTTCGGAAGTTCTTTGAGAGTAATACCCTATAGCATGGGGTTGTGGTACATTGTCATAAGACCTTTGCCTTGTCAGAGGTGCCAAAACAACTCTGCATCGAAATTACCACAAAACCCCAAACAAAAGTATTGCACAAATTAGACTCCCAAATTTAAAATATTTCGGAAACAGATGAAAAGTATGTTAATTATCAAAACGTCATTGAGCTAAACAATCCAATTATGTTAATTATCAAAGCGTCATTGACCGAAACAATCCAATTTGGGCAGACAAAAGAAGAAAGCTCAATATCAAATGGGAAGCTTAGTTTGACAATTTAAACGTCAAAATACTTCAAATGCTAACACCAAAAAAGAAGTAATGCCCTGCCTCCAATGTTATCAAACCCAACCCCAGCTAGCGAATTAGTGAGCTAACTGGTTTTTCATTTCAAATTGTTCAACTGATTCGACTGATCGAGTCAACTGCTTAATATATATATATATATATATATATATATATAGTTAAAGATACTATAAATTGTCAAAAAGTTCAATCTTATAATTTAAAAAAAAATGTAATAGTGTGTTATCATGTTTAATTTATGTTATGAAATTAGTACAAGATACAAATGTCCATTTAGTCCCCCAAGAAGATTGATACATTAACCCCCTCAAGATTCATGTAGTGCACTTAGTACTTCATGGAAGAACTCATGAATTCATTCATGGAATAACTCAATCCATGTATCTTAGAGTTATAAACTATAAATGATCATTCATATACTATTCATTTTAATTCACCTATAAATAGGGGTTCCCTTACCTCATTTGTCACCTTGACAACTTTGAAAAACTTGGAAGAGAATTGAAAGATTAGTGAATAAAAAAAATAAAATTTCCTCTACCTTTTGTCTACTTTTCTCTACTATTCTTCTATATTATATTGTTCATATACTAGTATTAGTTTTACATCACGTTATCAATAAAAGTCTCTATGTTAAAGCAAGGAAAATCACAAGCTATTATTGGAGCAATCATTTGCAAGTTCCAAATATTGTATTGATGGGCATCAATATCTAACCAACTAAGCAAAGGTAAAAGTACAAATCTCAATTTTTGAGCCGTCAACTACAAGTCTAGAATTTGAATGCTCGTTGGATAGAATTCATTATATTTGATCTATCTTTGAGGTAAGTTGCTTCCCTCTAAACTTTTGATTTCCTTATTGCTAACCCTTGAGCAATCATGAAGCATGCACATTCATTGGGCACAAGTTACTTTTTGAACAATGAGAAAATTGCAGTTTTGATGCCAAAAGTTTGAGGCATTGACAGTTTTAGTCTTTAATGTTTGGATGGAAGCAAATTTAGTACCAAATGTTTCAATTTTTTAACACATTTAGACCTATTGAGGCAGTTTTATCCCTTAAAATTTGAATGAAAACAAACATAGTATCAAGTGTTTCAATTTTCCAGCATATTTAGTCCAACTTATCAGTTTTATCAAAATCTTACCAGAATCTGGTTACTTGATTCCCACATGCAAGCAACCAAATTAAAACAAAAAAAGAAAAAAGCAAAAAATCGTAATTGCCATAATTTGTAATTAAAGGCGCTAATTTGAATAATTAGTCTTTACTAAAAAAACAAATAAAAAAAGCCAATACACTTGGAAAAAAATTCGGATCTTCAGACAGGCAATCGTCTATTTTACCTTCTCCCTCTTCACTCCCACTCTTTCTTTTTCTCTCTTCACTCTTAAAAGAAAATCTAAGACCGTATTTTGAAAAAAAAATTTGCTTTTTATTGTCTCAAAAAATTCATTTAAAAACCGTTTGACGGTTTATAATTGTTATTCAGGACAAAGAAAATGAGATAGCTACCAAATTAAAGAGTATTTTATTCTTTAAATTTGGTCAACTACACACGAGTATCACGTGACTGAATTTCGGTAAGACTTTGACAAAATCGGTCAATATATAGGATTGAATATGCTAAAAAATTGAAATACTTGATACTAAATTTTCTTTGATCTAAACTTTAGGGACTATTGCTACATCAACAGGACCAAATGTACTAAAAAATTGAAATATTTGATACTAAATTTTCTTTCATCCAAACTTTAGAGACTAAAACTACTGATACCCTAAACATTTGGAAACAAAACTACAATTTTTTCTTGAACAATTTTTTAGGAAAATTTTGCTTTTCAACTCATTTCATCTTCATTATAATTATCTTGAATTTGTACTCCTTTTCTGTTCAAAAAAGCTTTGAATTTTATTGTGTATATTTTTCTTTGTTATTTCATCTTGAAGAAGAATTAAATTATCATGGTGATGATATATTCATTGATAGTGCTATTAAGCACACTATACTTAACAATGAAATGTATTTTACCTATTTGGAAATGGGAGAAACAAATGTTAATACAATAAGTGGTAGTGCAAAATTGACTTAAGGCTCTGGAAGAGCTACTCTATATCTCCCTGAAGAAACAAAATTTATTGTAAATAGTCACTACTTTCTCCCAAGTCATGATGAAATTTATTAAGCTTTAAAGATATCCGTCAAAATGGATATCATAGCGAGACTATGAATGGAACAAATAGTGAATTTTTATTGATTGCAAATACCATTTGAGGAAAGAAATGTGTATTGGAAAAGTTAACTTCTTTTTCTTCTAGTTTACATTATACAAAAATAAATGTAGTTGAGACTCATCACCTAGTAGACCAAAAGTCTAATAATCCCAATGATTTTATGATTTGGCATGACCGCCTTGGACATCCTGGATCTACAATGATGAGACGAATTATTGAAAATTCACATGGCCATTAATTAAAAGGACAAAAGGTACTAAAATCAAATGAATTCTCATGTGTGCTTGCTCCAAGGGAACTTAATTGTTAGATTTCACTAGTTAAAATGGGGACTAAATCCCTTACATTTCTAGAATGAATTCATAGTGATATATGTGGGCCTGTAGATCCACCATGTGGACCATTTGGATATTTTATGGTGCTAATTGATGCATTAACTAGATGGTCACGTGTATGTTTATTATCTCCTTGCAACCTAGCATTTGCGAGATTGCTCACTCAGATAATTATGTTGCAGCACAATTTTCTAGATTATCCAATTAAGAGAATTCGACTAGACAATGCTGGTGAATATTCATCACATGCTTTTGATGATTAGTGCATGCCCATTAGAATAACCGTTGAACATCCTGTAGCTTATGTTCACACACAAAAAGGTCTAGCTGAATCATTTAGCAAACGACTATAATTAATTGCTAGACCATTACTAATGAGGTCTAAACTTCCCTTATCTGCTTGGGGACATGCTATATTGAGAATTCGGCTAGACAAGCTATCATACCTATTTCCCCCTTACAATCGACTTTTGGTTTTGACCCCAATATTTCTCATTTGAGAATTTTTAGTTGTGCTGTTTATGTACCAATTGCACCGTCCCAACATACTAAATTGGGTCGTCAATGAAGATTGGGTATATATGTCGGGTATGAATTATCTTCAATAATTAAATATATTGAACCATTAACAAGTGAATTTTTTACTGCAAGGTTTGCAAATTGTCATTTTGATGAATCACATTTCCAGACATTAGGGGGAGGCACAGATCAACCAAAAAAAGAAATCAATTGGAAAACATCATTGGATTTCCGTGATCCTTGTTCAAAAAAATGTGAACTGGAAGTTCAAAGAATTGTTCATTTGTAGAATATTGCAAATCAATTACCAAATGCATGTAGTGACTTTAGAAGGGTTAGTAAATCTCATATTTCTATTGAAAATGCCCCAATTAAAATTGGTGTCCTTAAAGGAGAAATTAGAAGTGCTAATAAGCCTAAAGCACGCCTGAAGTGTGAAAGACCTCTTGGTTCCAAAAAATAAAAATCCTTCAAAGAAAAGAGGATTGATTAATGAAATTGATGAAATAAAATAGGTCAAGGACCTCAAAATACTACTAGTGACAAAATTTAACCTCTTGAAGAGGTTCCTCCGGTAGAGTTTGCTCTTGAAGAGCCAGCTTCCAAAGAGAACGAAATTATAGAAAATTCAATAAATTTTGTCACTACAAGAAAAAGTTGGAACCTAAAAGAAATAGTAATTAATAATATTTTCGCATATAATGTAGCACTTGATAATATACAAGAAGAGGGGATCATGGACCTAGATTGGTTGATGAATGTCAAGAAAAAAAATAATTGACCAAAATGGAAAGATGCAATCCAATTTGAATTGGATTCCTTGGCTAAAAGAAAAGTCTTTGGACCTATAGTCCAAACACCTAAAGGTGTAAAGCTAGTGGGATATAAATGGGTATTTGTAAGAAAAATGAAATTGTGAAATATAAAGCAAGACCTGTAGCCCAAGGGTTTTTACAAAGACCTGGATTTGATTATAATAAGACGTATTCACCTTTAGTGGATGCGATCACATTAAGATATCTTTGAGTTTAGCAGCGCACGAAAAATTAGATATGCATCTAATGGATGTAGTCACTACTTATTTATATGGGAATCTTGATAATGATATTTACGTGAGAATCCCTGAAGGATTCAACATGCTAGAAGAATGTAAATGAAATCCTAGAAATGTTTAATCTATTATATTACAAGCTCTTTGTATGGGCTCAAGCAATTTGGATGTATGTAATATAACTGTCTAAGTGAATGTTTTATCAAAGAAGGTTATAGCAAGACCCAATATGCCCATGTGCTTTCATAAAGAAAAATGGGTCAACTTTTATCATTATGACAGTATATGTTGATGATTTCAATCTAATTGGAACTCCTAAAAAGCTCCAAAATGCAATTTAATACTTAAAGAAAGAATTTGAGATTAAAGATTTTGAAAAAACAAAACTCTACCTTCGTTTTCAAATTGAGCATCTAGAAGGTGAAATTTTTATCCACCAAACTGCTTATACCTAGAAGGTATTAAAGCAGTTTTATATAGATAACCCCAATGATCGTTTAATCACTTGATCGTACTAAAGATCCTTTTAGACCCGAGAGGAAGATGAAGAGATATTTGGTCCTGAAGTACTATATCTCAATGCAATAGGTGCACTAATGTATCTAGCTATTTGTACAAGACTGGATATATCATTTGCTGTGAATCTATTAGCAAGATTAGCTCCTCTCCTACTAAACGATGTTGGAATGGTATAAAGCATATTTTTTGCTATCTCCAAAGAACAACTGATCTTGGCTTATGTTATTCATATAATTCTTGATATGAATTGGTTAGATGTGCTAATGCTAAGTATTTATCAGACCCACATAAAGCAAAGTCTCAATTCGATATTTATTTACAAGTGGTGATACAGCCATTTATTGCGGTTTACAAAACAATTAATAACTGCCACTTCGTCAAATCATGCTAAAATAATAGCAATTCATGAGGCCAATCGAGAATGTGTTTGGCTAATGTCAATGAACCACTATATTTGGAAAAATTATGGGTTATCCCCTGAAGAGGAAAATTCTCCTACAATATTATATGTAGATAATGCAACTTGTATAGCTCAATTGAATTGAGGATATATCAAAGGAGATAGGTTGAAGCATATATTTCACCAAAGTTCTTCTTTACTGATGATTTACAAAAGAATGGTGAAATAAATGTGCAATAAATCTGCTTAAGCAATAACTTGACACGTTTATTTACCAAGGCATTGTTGACTACAACATTCGAGAAATTGGTAAAAAGCATTGAAATGTGTCGGCTAAAAGATCTCAAATGATGTTTGAATCAGGGGGAGAAACAAATACATAATAATGGTGTACTCTTTTTCCTTCACTAGGGTTTTTGTCCTACTGGATTTTTCCCATAATAAGATTTTAACGAGACATATTCTTTGTGAAACGGACATACTAGGGGGAGTGGTATGAAATTATTACAAGATACGAATGTCCATTTAGTACCCCTAGAATATTGATGCAAACCCCTCAAGATTCGTATAGTGCATTTATTGCTTCATGGAAGAATTCAATTCATTCATGGAACAACTCAATCCATGTATCTTGGAGTTGTAAATCCATAGAATAATCTTTCATGTACTATTCATCTTGATTCACCTATAAAGAGGGGTCTTCCCCTACCTTATTTGTAACCTTGAGAACCTTGAAATTTTTGGAAGAACCTTGAAAAACTAGTGAATAAAATAATACAATTCTCTCTACTACTATTCTTCCTATATTATATTGTTCAGTATTAGTTTTACAATAATTTATACATTTCATGTGCACAATATATTAACAATTAAAAAAAGTAATGAAACAGTAAAAAAGATGACAAAAACCAAACATTGGTCCAATTGCTTTGCCGGCTTTGAAAAACTTTGACCGATTTTCAAGGCAGCTTTAACTTGGTAACGAGGCAGACCGGCCAATTTGATATGAACCATAGTGCAGTTATATATAAACCGTAGTAACAATAAATTAATACTGTCAAAGAAATTTGCCAAGTAAACTACAATCATGTTCTGATGATAAAGTACCTATGAGAGAGCTGAAAAGGTCCCATTTTGTAAGGAGTTAGTAAAGGGATTGGTTGCTGAGGCTGTTGCTTCTCTTGCTCATAATCAACCTTCTTCTCCATAATTTCGGGTTACTACTGTCTTCTTTGTCTCAAAAATCAAAGAAGATTGATGCTAATGGTACAAGGAACCCTTATGGATCTTCAGGAATTTATAGATATAGAAAAACAGAGATTTTTTTTTATAGATATTTAAAAACAAAGATTTTGTGGCAGTAGTTCGTACACCAAGGAAAAAGGCAATATTAGAGAGAGAGAGAGAGATTCTTGGTCAATTCAAGCCGCCCGGGTCCACCGTGCAGCCAACTATAGCCAAATATTTGTAAATTGCACCTAAAGTGCGACAAAAGTGCACTGATTAATGATAAATTACACTCAAGCCCCCGTACTTTTTGCTATTATCACTTTACCTCTCTAGCTATTAAAATCAACTTGAACATTATTTCAGGCGTTTAAACAAAATTAACCCCACATTTTTGGACTTTTTTTCCTTTCCATTTTTCGCTCCTCTTCCCTTTCTCCCACTCGTCGAGGGACCACCAACATTACTTTCATGGTCGACCCTCGATCCAGGATAGTCTAATAAGGCAGTCAATTCCTTAACTTACCATTTTTGAGAAACTCTTATCTAGCGTCTTTAATTTTTTTTTTTTTTTTTTTTTGAATTTGTGATACACATACTACAACTAGGAGCTCATGCACTTTGGTATATATGTCCAAATATAAGGAAGCAAAATTTTTCATTGGTTAGCTTGACTTCTTGATTTTGTGCAATCATGAAGTATATGTTTTTGTTCATTTTACTCTATTTTTATTTCGAGATGAAAAAATGATTATACTACAAGGAATTGTAAACTGTTATTGGGACTCAATTGTCCACGCTAAACAAAAAATATCATTTTCATAATTATGTAAGATGTAGAAGTACAAAAGTAGGAAACAGTGTAGCATAGCATAATGACAACAAAATAAAAACATAAGCTTTAAAGATTAATTGAGGATGTTAATTATGAATAGAATTTAAACCTCCATAAAAAGAATGGAAACGAAAAGAGAAGGATAAGAAAAAGAATAATGAAGGACCCTGGTGAAGTGAATGTACGTATAATTACAAATTGTTGTTAAATATGATTTTTCTTATTCTTTTTTTCTCTTTGTGTTTTTGGAATCATCAATATTAGTATCATTTAAATAGTTAATGATTTCAAGTAACTATAAGTGCTGCAATATTGGATCGTAGTTCCACTTAAGCCCAACATAATTTGTAATTGTGCAAATCAAGCTCTATGGAGAAACTAAATTCTCTGAATTTGTTCCTTCAAAATTTTAGCATTTTGATAATTGCTCCCTCAAAAAATCATATCTTCATTCCACCATCAGATCTCAAAATCAGCTTAGACTATTGTAGTTCGCAAAATGGAGTCAAAATCCTCCGTTTTATGCAGTTGATATGAGCGGTAACACTCGAAAAATTTTCAAAAGTCTAAGGGCTAAATTGAAAGTACAAATGTTTGACCACCCATTTGAAATTGAGAGAGTAATTAATTTGATCAACATAGAATTTTCGACTTTTAGAGATCTTGATTGATACACTTGTAAACTGGAGGAATAATTGGGAGGACATAAAAAGATCTTTGTACGTCAGACATGATCTCATTGCCGCTAATGAAATGGACGTTTACGCTTTTAGCTTTGTTGCCACTTCTTAAGGTCAAGTTCGATGTGTTGAACAACGTAACATCGTATCCCATCGAAATTGTCTACCACCTTTCCGGGAAGTCGGGAACGGTCAGGCTGGATATTTAGGAAAACTTTACATGAACATGATCCACTGCGTGGATATTGTGAATTAAAATAAATTTATATAAATATCTTTATATTATTTTTTTATATCAGTATACATCAGTATACTTATATAACTCTCTTTTAGATTACAAAATTTACGGATGAAGCTTTGATTTTGGTCCACTTAAAAATTTTCCATTTATTTATAAGATAATCCACACTCAGAAATCCACTTAGCCAAGAAAATAAGGGACTAAGAAAACCCGGCAGCCGATTTAGCCAGATTGGTAAAAATTATTGTTAGGTTTGATCACTATTTTTGTTTCTCCCTTTCAGACTAATTATTAAATAATTAGAAAGCAAAGTTTTTCCTTGCTGGACACACCTTCTCCAAAGTTTACAAGGACTTCTTCCTTAGCTAGAGAAAATAAAATTTGGTAAAATATTCTGGGAAGTGATAACTTTTCACTCGCAAATTAAATTTTCTTTCACTCCTTCAGTAACTTTAAAGTGACTAAAAGGCCCACAACATGAGTTCTTTCTCAACCCAGCCCCTCCCTCATGGCCATCAGCAGCCAATCTTAACCTCTGACCACTGTTCACCACCGAAGCCCCTGCCTTCTCCTCTGTCCAAAGCCAGCCTCTAAGTTATTAGTGATCTATTTATTAGATTTTTTTAATCAGATTTTCTCTGAAAATTTTCTCAAGTCTAATTTTTAAATATAAATGTTATTTAACTGAAATGCAATAAATGGTACTCTTCTCATTTTTGAATGGAATATTTGAGTTTAATTTTAGATATGAGATCGTATCTAAGTTAAGTGCAATAAATGGTAATTTTTCTATTTTAAATGCTCTATCTTTTGGAGTTGAATGTCTTGTCTTAGTTTAATATTTGGACATGAGATACTATATAACTGAAACGCAATGTATGGAATCTTTTCCAATTTATGTCCTAGTTTTGAAACACAATAAATGGTACTCTTTCCATTTTAAATTAAAATGCCTTAATTTGATTCAATACGAATTTTGGGAGATAGAAAGTTGAAAGTAATAGTTTAATTAGTTAGGAAGAAACATGTGCCCCATTACATTAGTTAATTTGAGATATAAGAAGATGGTGGGTAAAATGGTACTCTATCTATTTAAATTGAAAGTCTTGCCCTGAAATGCATTAAATAATACTCTTTCTTTTTTAAATTGAAGGTCTTAGTTTGTTTCAATATGAATTAGAGAGATAGAAAGTTAAAAATAATAATTTGATTTGTTATAAGCAAATATGTTTGACTCAATAAGAATTTTGAGATATAGAAAACTTAAAAGCAACAATTTAATTAGTTAGTAAGAAGCATTGTTGTATCACAACAATTAATTGATATGTAAGAAAATTATGATTCCCATCACTTTAGAATTTTGAGAGATAGAAAGTTTAAAGTAATTAGTCAGTATGGAACATTAATTAAGATGGTTAATTTAGTTTAAGCAAATGATACATGCGCTCCAGAAAAAGCTTAAGAAGCCCCTTTCAACTTTATCTTCATGTGAAAAGACAATATTGTTCCCTATTGATTCTTCAAATTTTTTTTACTTCCAAAACTACCCTTTTCTCTACAATCAAAGCCATCCAACTCAATTCATCAAACTTCGAAGTTACTGCTTATTCTCAACCCAATTCATCAGACTTCCCAAATTGGCGCAAGTTCATCCTCCCTTTCCTCTACGATCAAAGCAGTCTAACTCCATTTGTAAGTATTTGTTTCAGACAATGGCAAAAGATCAAGGTGATGAAAGTATGCTTGATTAGATGGAAATGGAGGAAATTTTTAAGATTGTGAAGAACACTAGATTGGAAGAATTTCCTAGCTATAATGAAATCCTTCAATCTTCCACAGGTAATGCTTTAAAGATTTTTTTTTTTCATAATGTTTTTTATTGATTAAGTTATGGGCAATCCATAAATGCTAGTTCTACAGAGAAATTGAATGTATTTATTACGATTTTTTTTTTGGGTTATTAAAGACAAAAAGGAAAAATATAAAATAGGATATTATAATATGGGTTTGATGTCTTGTAGTATGCCACCAAGACTTTTGTGATCAACAACCCTTTTTTTCATAGTTGGGATTAAAAAAAATTTTTGACAACAGAGAGCTTTATAGCTTGAAATAATAGTAAATCACGTTGAGTTACACAGTTGAATAAGAAATTGATGCCCAAATTACTTCCATTCATATTTTGGCCTTATTAATCATTGAAGGATTCTTAATTTTGTGATTATATTGTCAATGAGTAATATATATCTTTTTTGGCCAAGCTTGATGTTGAATAACTTGGTGTGAAGATGTCATTAGTACTGTTTCTAAATGAAACTAATGCAATCATCTTTACTTATCAGATGCAGTAGAGAGCTTTATAGTTTAGCAAGCTATATAGGTAATTGAGAAAGATTAGAGAAATGTTAGTTGTCTTCTTTTTCTGAAAATCGGGTACATGGCGCTTTAGACCATGGTTTTGAATTTATTAGTTGTTGTCTGTTTCTAAATAAAGAAAAAATTAAATATATAATGTTAATTTCTTGCTACAGATGGATTTTATTTGATACTTAATTAAGTATTAAACAAGTTGTATTACTTATATAGCTTGTGATTAGTTGAAATTAGTCAAGTTTTACTTTATTGGTTGAATATAATTTAGTGATATTTTTTACTTATATAAGATATTGACATAATTGTAAACAAGGCAAACAATGGAGGAAATATTGGATCAATTTCACAAGAAAAAATAATGAAAGATGAAGGAAAGCAAATAAATGAACTTGAAATTAATAAGCTAATTATGTTGCCCGATGAAAATTTTTCAACCCGTGGAGAGCTCCTAAAAAATGTTTGGGAAATCACATTAAAACAGGGATATGCAACAACTATCAAAAAAATCGAAGACAAATTGTTATGTTATTATTGGTTATGATAGAGGAGGAAAGTATTGAGGTTGCAAGAGTTCCATGGACCAAATAAAAAGAACGACCTCCACTCACTTGATCAATTGTCCATTTCAACTATGGGGTAAGAGGAAATTAGATGGATCTTGGAAAGTGGAGTTTAAAAATTTAGAGCATAATCACGAGCCTTCTTTAGATATGTCTGGCCATCCTTCTTGTCGACGCTTTAGTGAGAAGGAGATAAAAAAATTAGGAAACTGTCAAATGTTGGTATTCCTCTACTTGATCTATTTGGTTATAAATATGACTTTGAGACTTCACTTGAATGCAAGTATGATTTTGAGACTTACTTGTCTGTTTGTTTTTTTACTACTGCTGTTGTGTGTAAATAGGAGGTAAATGCAAATAATTTTTAGGTTGTAAATTATAGGTTTAAAAGTAAATTCATCACCTTGATCTCTGCCATTGTTGGAAACAAACACTTACAAATAGAATTGGAAGGGACACAGGCGTTCGCAATTTTAGGATGCTTCTAGTTGCCATAAGTTAATGGCCAAAATTGAAACTTGTATATGGATGGCTCAGATCAAGCCAGCAAGGAAATCGAGGAAGACGATGTTGTTTCATGGCAAAGAAAAAGAAAATGAAAAATGGACCAAAAAAGGAAACGGCGTTAGGAAATCGTCAACAAGCTGCCTAAATACAAAATCAAATAACCCAAATTAAAAACCCATAAAAACCAACATCAAATTGAAGCACAATGTTGAGGACCCTCGTCCCAACGAAGCGGATGTCCAGTCCAGCATCCAGATCCTCTCTGGATGCAAACGGATGATGATGGTAATTATAGATAGAGGCATTCGATGAGGACAAGTTGAAGACATGTGTAACTTTCTAGTAAAAAAATATAAACTTGCAGTGAACAAATGTAGCTTTTCAGAATTTGTAATTTATTAGCATCAAAATGTAACTTTGTAGAACAAAAATGTAACCACAATGCTCATTGTGCATATTGCATGATTTTAGCCATCCGGACGACCCTCAAAAGGAGATGGATGGCCACTACATCCAATCAAGCGTGTGTAACATTCTAGTTAAAAAACATACATTTGTAGTGAATAAATGTAACTTTTCAAAATTTGTAATTTATCAGCATCAAAATATAACTTTGTAAAATAAAAATGTAACTACTTTGCGTTCATATATGTTGAGTGATTTTAGCCATGTGGATGACTTTCAAAAGGAAGCGAATGAAGGAATGAACATCCGCTTTGTTGGGACGATAGATGAAGGGTAATTTTGGAAGCAAGAAAATTGAGAAATCCAATAGAGGGTAAGATTGTCTTTTTACATCAAGAAAAAGGTAGAAGGAGCTCCTTAAACTTTTTTTGGAGTGCAAATATCATTTCCCTTTACTTTATTCAGATGTAAAGAAGATTATGATACGCGCAGAAGTAGGAGTTGAACGAAGAATGCTTGAAAACCAAGTTGAACAACTTGTTGAACTTAAACCAACTTTTATTCGTAAACCAAAACAACCTAAACGTGGAGTTGGGCGCCTTGAATCTGCTCTGTTAAAGAATCTCAATCCTCAAAAGTTAAGTTATATTTGGTTGTGTAAACAAGACTAACTTAAGAACTCTAAGGAATCTCGATTGAACAAGATAGATAAACTCTAAACTACAGTTTGGTTGCTACAAGATAAACTTGATAAGGCCCAGGAATAATTCTTAATCACCAAAGAATTAAGAATGCTCTCGATTAAGAAAGCCCACCAAAATATCATAAATCCACACTTAAGAAAATTCATACATCATGGTAGCTTTATATATGTTTACAAAGAGAATTCTAAAACTTGAAGTTTAAGTCGACTTCTAAAGACTAAACCTAAACTAGTTAAAATATTTAACATAAAACAACTTGTAGTTGACATAGAAAACTTAAAAATAAGTCCTAAAAAAGAGAATTCTAGAACTTGAAGTTTAAGTCAACTTCTAAAGACTAAATCTAAACTAATTAAAACACTTAACATAAAAATAACTTATAACCGTCAAAAAAAAAAAAGTAACTAATCCTAGAAGGCTAGAAGACGCCACTTAAACTTGAGAATCGGCTAGTCGTCCATGTACATGGACCTAGCATCATGTGGCTTAAATTGTTTGGGCCTTAATCTCGCTTGGATAAGCTTGTAGTTCACGGACTTCGTGCTACAATCCAAACGTTCCATCAGTTTCTTCTTCAGCTAAAAGTGGAGTGATTAACTTAGGTGATGGTATAGATGAACTAGACTTGGCCCAATGAACTTATTTGTCGTGCAAGTCCAAGACCAAAGTTTGCAAAGCTCCGTTCATCGTCTTTGCTCTCAAATGAGTCATCCATTCTCCAATGCTATCCAAAGGGTATATGGACTTAGGCTTGTTCTCTTGGACAGCTCGTTGTGCTTCATCAAATTGTACGTCCCATAACATTATAATTAATTGAGATAGAAGCAGATAGCTATTCCTATCACTTCAATTAATTGAGATGTAAGAAGATGATGGGTAACATGCGACTCCATTTACATTTATAATGCATAAAATATTTGTAAATGAACAATATTTCAAAAATTAAAGTCCTTACGAACAGTAAAAATTTTAGAAAGAACTTAAAATACAAGTAAAATATCAAAAATTATTTTAAAACAAACTAAAAATACAAGTCAAGTTTTGAAAAACGAACAAAAAGTACATGTAAAATATTGAATTCAAAACGAAGAGTTTTCTTTTCTAGTTAGTGATTTCTCTAGTAGTAGCGATTAATATTGTTTTGCACCATTATTAGTTCTTTAGTCAATAACTAGAGGGATCGAAGGCAATTTTTCAAAATTCAGACGTGAATGGAGTTAAATGTATGCTTTAACAAGATAATCAACTGTAAAAACAACGACTGATTAATTCTCAGTGAGGAAAGAAATCAATTAACTTCAAAAAAATGCATCACAAAACCGAAAACGTGATTTGACAGAAATAAATCATAAAACATCCAATGGGAGAAACACGTTGCATACCTGCCACTCTGTGTTAGTAATTGGAAGATCATGTATCCTGCTAATCAGAATCAGTAATTGGACAGCCACCAATGATAAACATTTCACCAAATTAACATATTGAATCTACTGGTGAAAATCGACTTCTAAAGCCAGAAGCACGGTCGAAACTTCTCGCACATTTAGCATTCAATAGGAGTGTCTATATACCAAATTATGCAACACATTGCTAAAATCAGAAATTAGAAAGACGATACAAGGACTTGTTCTCAATAGTTTCTGATTTTTATAAAAAATAATTTTAAAAAAAGTTAAAAATCAGTTGCTCCCGATTTTAGTTTAAAAAAATCTTAAAAAATAGTTAAAAAAAAAAACAATTGAGAACATCACAAAATAAATTTTTTAAAAATCAAAAGTTAAAATCAGATAGAAAAAAGTTATTGAGATCAAACTGAAGTACTCTTGAGTTCTCGGTCTCAGGACAATGATTTGCTCTAAATCGGAAGGAAAGTAGCTTAAAATTGGGAGGCAAAAATGGAGGACTATAACGTCAACTACAGAAACCTTTACAGAAAGACAGATATTTTACTTGAAACACTTTGCGTCCAACAGAGGCTGACCCTCGAAAGGTTCGTAATCTTCATTCATATGGTTGACACGCTCTTTTTGAGCTTCATCATTGATGTCTACCTCCTTCCATTCATGCAGCTCCATCTCATAAACCTCATCCGTGATAAATTTGGCGATTTCATTACCACGGAAAAGCCACAATCCCTTGACATTGAATGGGGGCTCTGAACTACTCACCAACGTCTTCCCAAATGCATACTTGTGTGCAAGGTCCATTCTTTGCGGAAATCCACCAACCCTGTTCAAGGTTACAAATCCTTCTATTACAAACATGCATTCAATCAGATTCCCCCCTCCCCCCCCCCCCCCCCCCCCCCAAACAAAAAAAAACCAAAAAAAACACTTGCTAAAAAACTTTTCATGACCATGTTATGTTTTCAAGCTTGAGCTATGTTTTATTGTTGTTTGTAAGGCTAATTACGTAATTCCAATCCATAATTATTTTTGGAATAGGAAGTGTATAATTATCCCTCAATTAATTTTTTTTATGGCTAGGGGTACGGTTATTCTATCTAATGCCTTCATAACCAAATATTTGAAAATTTTGTTAAAGACCAATGAAGAAATAGAAATAGACAACGATGCACTTTTGGGGCAGAACGTAGGAAAGAAACACAATGATGTTTCATGAAAGGTAAAAAGAAACGCCACTATTACTACCTTCCTACATATGTTACTACATATAAAGCACGAGAACGAGTGATTTAATGTCACTTTAATAAATTATCAATACTAGCGCATTCGAATAATATAATATTTACTTTTTCCTCAAATATAAAACTAATGGTTTTATAGATTGTTTCGTAAATTAGTTACCCGTCCGCTTCCCTATTCATGAGCACATATACAGAATATGCATTGACCACTAGTCTACTGTATATAAGGCAGGAGAAAATGTTTGGCGTTATATGTTATGTCATCTTTGAGATATTTTTTTCCCTTTATTATATAACATATCCATGCTGTATATTTCATTAAACCATTTTACCTAGCTATAACTTCTACACATTTTTTCTATTACCTTTTCTTTAAATTTGCACCGGGGTGTGCATTCTTGCCAGTATTATAAGCTTAAATGAGGTTTCAGTGTAACATTTTTAGTGTTTGTACGTAATACACTCAATCACGTACTTTTACCAAACAACTTCTGTTGAAAGGGATATCTGATATGACATAGCATTGGCGGTCCAGTTGAATCCGATGAAATGAACTGGAATAATGGATACAATGAACCTGCACTCAACAAAGAAATAGATGGGCCTATCCCCTTGATGTACCTTCCATGCATAAATTAGAAGGGTGTAGAGAAGTGGATACAAAAGTTCAGCAGTGGTAAGAGGATATTGTTATCTTCTATCCCATAATAAATTTTTGAGAAGTTTTTATACTCTGGAAGGAAGAAAGAGGAAAGGGAAATATGAATAGTATTGAAACTTACCTTGGCAACAGACATGGCCACCACATTAGTTAACTTCTCAAAATCAAGACCACCCATGAACTTAGTGTCCTCAGAAAGAACTTCGTTTAATAATAGCTCAACAGCCGCTGCAGGAGTGGCAGCTTGATGATCCTTCTTTATTTTCCAATCTGAAAAATTTTCAGATGAGTTGCTCGGAACGGGAGCCACTGCTTGCTCAGGGACTGCTGCTAATGGTTTTGCTAGCTAGGATGGTCTCAATGAAGACAACTGCTTGCCTCGGCCTGAACTTCCGCTGCCAATTCCAAAAAATGGCACAATGGGGGTAAGCATAGGTACAATCGTAGTGCTCGAGCTCGGCCTTGTTGGAGCACTTGAGCTCGGGCATGCCTTGTGTTGCTTTTTCGAAGGACATGGTTCTTCTGGTTCCAGCCTGCATTTTGGTTTCTTGCTCATCCCAGTGCCAAAACCGAAGAGCAAGTCTGACTCGACATTGCAAAGAATAATAAAAGGATTAGTTAGTAATCAATTCGACTGAGACAAAAAAAAATACTACCTTTTTTATTAAGCCGATGAGAGAAGACATTCTAACCGAGTTGGACTCAAGTTTGGCTCAAACCACCTTCAACCAGCACCACCTCTGGGAATTCCCAATAGCTAACGCAGAATCTACCTTCTCATAGTTTATACTCTCTGTTGTATAAAGTTCCAGAGATGGAATCTAGAGCTTTGTTGTGGCTTCTCCACCAGAAGTCTTGTGGGAAGTATTCATTGGACAGGAAGACAAAATGATTCTTCCAATGTTTGATGGAGCTTGGCGAATCATAGGTCAACTTAGGAGCTCTAGTTCGGGCATTGAAGTAGAACCATCCCCTCTCTAAACCGTGCTTTTTTATAGTATAAACCTCCTAAAAAACTATACTTGAGAGTAAAAGCAGAGGTGTCGGTAGAGGAGTTCTAAACTCACCACAAACCTAATTGCATTTGAAGTGAGTTGTGTAATCCTTGTCCTCCAATACCGCAAAACATCCCGAAGAAACTGGGAGACTGGTATTCTTAAGCCGGCTTCGAGCTGGTTGAGATAAACTGCCACAAACCTTACTAGAGGTTCATGAGCTTGTTCTGGATCCCTACAGTGTACATTGCATAGTGACACGAGAGATATATTTCTTCTTTGCCATTCGGACTTCCTTCATGCTTACTGTGGAAGGATACTTTGGCATATACCTGCACGGTTTTGACTGGTTCAGCAATGTCTTCGTCCACTAAGATATCATATTGCTCCAAACTATGACCTGCAGAAGGCGTCTCCTCAGATTTTTCAGGGGAATTATTCTCAGAGTTGTTCTGTTCTTTATCGTTTGGGGTGTCAGATGCTTCGTCTCTTGATAGAGGAGTGGTGCTGGTTGCTTCTTCCAAGCTTTGAGCCAAGTTGCTCAGCCTTTCGGCTTCAAATATGCTGATTCTCACAACTTTAGCGTGGCTACCCGCAGTAATGGCCATATTTACTTTTTGACTGATGTTTTTGTTGTTGTTGCCTTCTTGTTTTGTTGATCTGCTATTCGAACTACAGAATTCACTTCTTCAATGAGAGATTTGATGTAGGCGTAAATTCTGGGCCAAGGTGGAATTGAAAGCGAAGGAAGAAAAGGCGTGAAATAAGCTATGCCTAGCTACTTGGCAGAAAAACATCCGCAGTTGAAGGCAAAAGCTAGTCGGGCCATTGGTCCAACCGCGGCTCAGTTTGACGAAGTTTCTGACTGGACCCGCGACTGAAGCCGCGCCACAGGTCACTCCACGGGTCCCATCAGAAACTCAACCATTGGTAGACCATCAACTAACTGCACCCACTGCTGGAGTTAACAGGCCTGCAGCTCATTTACGAAAAATTTATGAATTTTAATTATTTTGTAATTAATTTTCTTATTTAATTACAACTCTTTAGGTAGTTTACTTAGTACGAATTTAAATTAATTTTAAATAGTTTTAAGTCTATAAATATATTATTTAGCATTCTTTTAATGGAGGCTTTTATTAATTTGATATTATTATTGAATGTTTTTGATAAAACTGGAGAGATTTTTATTGTTTCTTGAATTTTAGATTTATATTTAAAAATTTTGTAAATATAACGAATTTTTCACCGCCACGCATTTCGTATCAAGATTTCCAAAAAAACAAAAAGTGAAAAATGATAAAAGGCCTGTCATATTTATACCAGGGCAGCTCAAAAGTCGAAGCATCATTTTGAAATTCGAAAAATGGTTATTGTTCTCTCTCATAATAAATGCCAAATCTTCTTAAAGATTTGAAATTGGAAGTGTCGTTTCAGTATAAGTTAGAACGTTTCGATAATTGAAGGGATACATCAAAGTTTCTTCTTAAAAAAGTGAAGACACGTGGCTTCTTTTAATCAATGTATCTAATTTTCAAAACTAGCTCGGATCATACCATCCTCTAACTTCGGTTCAATCTGATTTGAGCTGGAGGGCTTATGTAGGACCTAAGGTTAACTACAATCCTACTTACTTTTTAACTGATGTTTTTGTTTTTGTTGCCTTCTTGTTTTGTTGATTTGCTATTCAGACGACAGAATTCACTTTTATATTGAGAGATTTCAAGAATGAAAAAAGTGAAAAATAATAAAGGGCATGTCATATTTATACTAAGGCGGCTCAAAAGTTAAAGCATCATTTTGAAATTTGAAAAAAAAGTTACTTTTCTCTCTCATAATAAATGCCAAAATCTTCTTATAGATTTAAAATTTGAAACATCTTTCACGTCTTAAAAATCGTAAGTAAAACGTATTAGTGGAATCGTTGATTATCACATCTTGAAAAGACGGTCCGATCTCGTTGTCTCTTTTGAAAATATGTGTGTCTGATAAAAATTAAAATTTAGCGAAAAAATTGTATTTTAAGAAAAATAGTATTTTAAAAGAAAACAAGATCAGGACTAAAAGTGCGACAGTTTTGGCCAAATGATTTTTGAAAAAGAGTTTTATTCTAAAAAAATAGAGTCGCCACATGGTACTGAGTTAAGACGTACCAAGTCACCTGAAAAATCATTTAACAAAACAAAAATAAAAATTTTAGAAAAATCATTTAAAATTCCTTTTTCAACTCCGGTCTACGAAAAACGAGAGAAAAAAGGTCCGGGAGTCACATTTGAAGAAAGGGAAGGCAAAGGCTTGTGCCTAAGGCACCCTTTTAATCTAGCCGAAACTAGTTATGAGGTTTAATCAAAATTTTCTAAATTAATCCTAAGTTCTATCGCATTTGGACGTATCTAAATGAATGTAAATCCTAAGTCTAAATGTGAATATCAGAAGGGTCGAAATGTTCCGTCGAGATTTGGTCGGAATTATTGCATTAATTGCGAAACCCCAGTCGAGATCTCGAGGGAGTCACGAGTGTCTATGCAAAATGCGATGCAAAAGAAAAGAAAATAATAACATATAGTAAGTGAAGAAAGAAAGTGAGCATGCAACATGACGGGTACGGGGACTAATATCTCGTGACTGAATGTTTTTACTCACAGAGAGGGGAACAGCCTGTACGCCACCGCTTCCCACGTAAGTAAGTGACTATTTCTAGTCGAATCACACAAATGTCCTAATTTTTAAGTGAGATGCAACTTAGATGTCATGCATTTTAAAAATAATAATAATAATAATAATAATACTAATAATAATAAATAATAATGATAATATAATAATAATAGTAATAATAAAATCATGTCAAGTGGAAAGAAAACTAAAAGTGTGTGAAATGTGAAATACACACGAATGTACCTAACACTAAAATGTCCTAAGGGTCTAGCGTTGGGCTAACCCGTTCTAAAAATCCCACTAGCGGGAAAAGAATAAAGCCACAACTAACGTTGGACTAATGTGGTAATTGAATAACATAAAATATGAATTTAAATAGTAAAGCGTGAATTAAAAGCAAATTAAACATATAAAGACATATAAAGTCAAGTAGGAGCACATAACACATAGGCATAAAATCTAGATGTAAAATCCTAATGAAAGTGATAAAATAAGCACGTAAGTACGCAAAAACAAATAAACCGTAACTATTACATCGAGGCTTAATTTACAATTTAAGGGGAAATTAAAAATGCTCTATCTATTACACTTTTTATCTAATTACACAATTTTTGCTAAAATATGAGAAAAATAATCTAACTATTACATTAACTAGCTAAATACAAAATATTATATTTTTTCAAAAACAATAATAAATATTCAAAATTAAATAAATTAAATACGTAAATACGCAAAAAAAGTATGTAAAATAAGAAATAAACATATAATGATAAAAATAATGCATAAAATCACATTGGAGCATATTGGAGCACACAAAGAGGAAAATAACTAGAAGTTGGGATACCTTTTTGGAGATCCGGTACCAAAGTTTAAAAACGAACACACAAGTTAAAGGGACAACTACTTAACAAAATAAAGAGTGAAATACGAAATACTAACACATTAGAAGAATGTAAATTATAGCAAGTGAGATGGGGAAATAAAAAGTAGAGTAAATTGGGGCCAAATAATAAATTTAAACTAATTGGGACAAAATTGAAAATCTACACAAGTCTAGAGGCAAAAATATAAATTAACGCAAATTGGGGGGCAAATAGTAAATTCTAACAACTAAAGGGACTAAGAATAAAATTCCATAAGACTTGAGGGGTAAAATAAAAACAAATAAATCTAATTGGGGTAGAGATGCAAAATTAAAGTATATTTCAGGAACAAAACAATAAACTTTAGCAAAAGTAGGGTAAAAACATAAATTGCAAGACCTAATTTAAAGAGAGTAAAATCTAAGGGGTCCATCTGCAATTACTAGGAACTTGATTGAAAGAAATTAAACCTAAAAAGGGCAATCTATAATTAATAAGGACTGAATTGCATGACATAAAAATGGTTCTAAGGTCAACTCACATTACTCAAGAAAGTTAGGACTAAACCATAAATATTTACATCATCATAAAATAGCCCTAAAAAAAAGAACAAAACATGACACTAATCAACTGTATTAGCTTAGTTGCCTAACCTAATTAACTAACATAACTAAACAAAATTAGAAACATAAAACAAGTACTTGAACGGAACTAAATTAATTAACTAGGTAAACTTAATTAACAAAACCCCTTAACTGAATCTAACGAATTAATAAACAGAGAAAAATAATTAAACCAAAGAGGAAAAAAAAAACAAAATCCCCAAACACTGAAAATTTCCAATTTTTTCTGTCGTCTTACTTCTCTCTTCTTCCCTCTTCCTCTCTGAACCTCTGATTCTTCCCCTGTCTTCCAGCTATCTGTTGCCCTTTTTCCTCTCTTCACTCCTATCTCTTCCTCTCTTCACTCCTATCACTTTTTTGCCAGACTTCTTCCTTTTCTCTTTTTTCTCTTCCTTCCTCCCACTCCCTTCTTTTCCAGATTTTCTCTTTATTCTCTCTTTCTCGCTGTTCTTTCTCTCTTTCTCGTTGGTCTCTCTCTCTTTCTCTTTTTGGTTCTAGGCTACATGGCGATAGGAATTTGTTGTGGGAAGGGGATGAAATGGGACTTGGGGCTATTTGATTTTTTTTTCCTGCCGGCTAGTGGCTTTGTGATGAATCAATTGAGGATCAAGGGGGGATGATGGTTCTGGGCTTGTTTTCGACAATCTAGGGAAATTGATGGTAATGCTTGGTTGCTCCGATTAATGGGGCAATGGCAGGGGAGGCTCTGTTCTTCTCTTTTTGCAGGTTCCTCAATAATGGAGGTGTACTATCAATATTGGGCACTGATGAGGTGGTGAGAGTAACTGTTTTGTTACTGCAGATTGTGGGCAAGGTGAATGGTGCCGTTTTGAGGTTGTTTAGCTGTAATTTTGCAGTTTATTTTATGGCTATTGGGGTTGGAATTTGGGACCGGTGCAGCTGATGCTAGAGGAGGGAATGGTGATTGATGTTTTGATGCTGCTTCGGTAGATGCTGGGGCTGTGGTGACTAGGAAATTGGTGATGGCAGTGGAAGGGAAGGCAGTGACAGTTTTCGTTGATTTTGGGTTGTGTTTTGATAGTTAAAGGTGATCTCAAACGGTGGCTTTGATGAGGATCTGGCGGAGCTTGAAATTGCAGGCGGCTGATGAGTGGTCATGGAAATTTTTGCTTTGGCCGTGTGTTTGTGTGAATGGATGTGCGTGTGATGTGGAAATGGGGCAGCAAGTGGTTGGAATTTGGGTTGGGAGGGGCGGCTGCTGTGTTTGTTTGGTTATTGTTATGGCTGTTGGTGGGGGGATTAGAGGGCAGGGTTGTTGGCCGTCGGAGCGTGGTGAAAAATTTGGGACTATTTTGAAAGTGTGCTAAGTTTCGATGGGGGTGATTGTGGCAATTGTTGGGACTGTTTGCTGTGGGATGTGAATTGGAGGCTGCTAAACTGGGCTGCAATTTGAGCAATGTTTTGGGCAGTGGAGCGACTGTTTGGTTGTTTGTTGTTGCAGGTTGCTAGTGAAGCTAGGTGATAGGTGCAGGGTTCTGGTTGTGATGGTTGTGAACACTGGGTCATGTGACATTGGAATTTCAGTTAGTTATTGGGTGGTTCTTGGTCAATCAGGTGGTCTTGGATGGTTTAATTTAGTGGAGAAGCTATAATATTGGTGTCTATTGCTATGAGCAATGGTAATTGAGGCCTAACCCTGGCAATTTTGGGCAAATAATGGATATTGGGTTTCTGTCTTGGTGATGGTTTAGGAGGAGAAGAAGATGGAGCCTTTTTTTTTTTTTTTTGCTGTGGAAGTGGTGGAAAGTGTTTAATGGAGCAGTGAGGTGGTAGAAGAGAAAAACCAAAGCAGAAAGCTCAATCAACCCAATAAAAGTGATAAACCCAAAAATGAAAGAGATAAACCCAGAAAATTCAAACCAAAAAAAAAAAAACAAGACATAGAAATCAAAAGAACAAAATATTCAACCTAAATTTCAAATAAACACATACAATTAATCAGATTCATATAGGGAAATAGAAGAAAATGAATCAAAACAAAAGAAGAACCCACCTTTTTGAGCTTGCAGAAGATTGGTGATGAACAGTAACGCATTCTTGATGTTGAAGATGAACAGTAACCAAAAAGAGAGAAAAACGGTGGCTTTTGTGTGTTTTTTTTTTTTTTGGTGTTTTTGTGTGTTTGATCTTTTAAGGGCTAAAGTAAATGTGTTTTTTAGGGTTTCTCAATTTTTCCACTTGGTTTTTTGGCTGATTAAAGGAGTATTTATAGGCCACTTGTCTTGTTGGCCAAGAATGCTATAAAATAACAAAAACGCCACCGGTATTAAAAATATTAATTTTATTTAAAAAAATATTTTTTAACCCCAAAATTAAAAATTAATACAAAGAAATGACAACAATCTCTAAAATTTTCAAAAAGAATTCAAAGTAGATTTCAAAAATAAAAGCTAGAACTTAAAGTTGATAAAAATGCACTCGGGGTGTAAAATGACGATTTTGTCCCTAGACAGCGAAAATTCAAAGAAAAATAACTATTGATCTTGAAAAATTACAAAAAATTAAAATAAGCTTAAAACGCTAGAAAATGCATTTATGACTCAAAATTGACAAAAAATGAATTTAAACTGTAAAATGACGATTTTGCCCTTGAACAATGAAAATTCACAAAAAAATAGCTATTAACTCCCAAAATTACCAAAAATTAAAAATAAGCTTAAAACACTAGAAAATGCCTTTATGACTCAAAATTTGACAAAAAATGAATTTAAACTGTAAAATGACGATTTTGCCCTTGGACAATGAAAATTCACAGAAAAATAACTATTGATCTCGAAAAATTACCAAAAATTAAAATAAGCTTAAAACACTAGAAAATGCATTTATGACTCAAAAATGACAAAAAAATGAATTTAAATTATAAAATGACGATTTTGCCCTTGGACAATGAAAATTCACAGAAAAATAGCTATTAACTCCCAAAAAATAAAAAAAATTTAGAAACATACTTAAAGAATTAGAAAAATGAATTTGGAACTAAAAGTGAGCTAAAATGGTATTTGCGAGATAAAATTACCATTTTGCCCTTGTGCTGATAAAAATATAAAGAATACCAATTAAATCTGAAAAAATCACAGAAAATTAACAAATACGTATGAAAATAAAAATGTGAATTTAAAACCCCCAAAACTAATAAAAAACATTTACAGATAAAATTACTATTTTACCCCCCAAATTATTGAAAAAATTAAAATTTGGTCCAAAAAATGCAAACATGCCCCCCAATATTTGAAAATAAATGGTGTGTCAAAATTTGGTGTCTACAACGTCATTTCAATATAAGTAAGAACGTTTCAGTAACTGAGGGGATACATCAACGTTTCTTCTCAAAAGAGTGAAGGCCCGTGGCTTCTTTTAATTAACATATCTAATCTTCAAGACTAACTCAAATCATACAATCCTCTAACTTTGGTTCAGTCTGATTCAAGTTGGAGGGCTTATATGGGACTTAGGGTTAATTACGGCCCTATACATGCCACATTAGGTCATCAGAATGGCTGACATCAGCATCTCTTCGTTATTTCACCTCAGATTATTCTCACACTTCAACATAATTGGCCGGACTTCGACATCCATAACTTATGGTACTTCAGCTAGACTTCGGATAACTATTAGTAATTGGTCTGATCTAGTCATCTCGAGAGAGATCATCGAGCTATTTTTTATGGTGTGACATCTTGTCTAATCTACTGACATCAGGTCATCAGAATGGCTGACATCAGCACCTCTTCGTTATTTCACCTCAGATTATTCTCACACTTCAACATGATTGGCCGGACTTCGACATCCATAACTTATGGTACTTCAGCTAGACTTCGGATAACTATTAGTAATTGGTCTGACCCAGTCATCTCGAGAGAGATCATCAAGCTACTTTTTATGGTGTGACACTCTGTCTAATCTACTGACATACTGACTACCTACAAAAGTAAACTGTACCTAGTGATGTGCTGTCAAAATATGAGACAAACTAGGTGCCAAGTGCAGGCATTGTTTATATTTCCCTCTCCTCTCTTTTCCAAAGTATAAAAGCCTCTCAGAAATCTATCATGGGACAGAAGATAACATGTATACTCTTACTAATGCCGCCTTTCTGACTTAAGTATCGAAGGTATTGGGGGATAGGCCCACCTCTTTCTTTCTCAAGTGTAGGTTCATTGTATCCATTACTATATCTTCTTCAACAACTACCAAATGGAAGCTCATAACTTCCTCCTCCTTCAACTTTCTTCCCTTTTCTAAAGGTGTTTCCAGCCAACTTTTTAGATTCATATACACCACCATTATCAGTGGTCATAATTATGACTTGTTGAAACATCACGAGTACGAGAGTGGTGCAGGAAATTTTTGGAACTTGGCTGCTGGCTTTCTAAGTCCAACAACCTTTGAAGATTTTTAAGAGTAATAATTAGGTTTAATTACACTAAAACCCTTGTAATTGCGATTAAATAAGATGTATTCCCTGAATTCTTTTCATTAGAACTTTTTTATCATAATTAACGGTCACTAAAATCCTTGTAATTGCGATTAAATAAGATATATTTCCTAAATTCTTTTTTAACCGGGAAAAAACAATTTTGACTAAAAAAAATCGGATTTTTGTTAATGTTTTTGGCTAGTTATGATTTTTTTGGACTCATTGACCCTTTTTAACTCTTGATTAATAACTAAAATTGAACTAAAAGAAAGAAATTAATATGTGTATAATATATATATATGCCTATATTTACATACACACACATACACATAATGTATTTATGACATTATTCGATTCGATCCCGAGTTAACCTTCGGTCAAATTTATTGACCCCTGACCTTTGATCTCAACTGAGTTAATGCTCGGTCTGAGTATAAAAACATAGGAAATATATTGGGCTAAAGAAAGATGGGTACAAGAAAGTTCGATTATTTCAAGCCAAAACAACACAGAGCCAAAGTGGCTATACATTATCACGGACAATCCTCACATTCCAGAATCCCAGGTTTGCGAGTACTCAATCAAAGCACTTCATACAAGTACTTTCCAGCAACAGTCAAAGAATACATGTGGACAAAAGGACGGACAAAAAGTTTGACTGAGCAATTAATAAAATTCTTGAATGTGTGCTGCCTTGAAGGATCATGCGATAGTAGTTTCAAGAAACGGATAGTCCGTATAACCAACAACAGGATCAGACGTATAAAACGTAGCTCTGTTATACTTGTTGAGAGGTGCATTCAACTCGAACCTCTTAGGCAAATCTGGATTAGCTAAGAACCAACGTCCATAAACAATAAGATCAGCACGATTTTCGGCTATAGCTTCATTACCATCTTCTCTCAGATAACCACCAGCAGCCAAGAAAGTGCCTTTGAACGCCTTTCTCATTGGCAAAAGACTATCATCATGACGTTTGGTATTTTCCTTAATAACAGTTACTCTTGGCTCAACCATGTGCAAGTACAAAATCCCGTATTTATTCAAAGCTTCAGCCATATAAAGACCTAAAGCTGTTGGATTTGAATCTGCACAATCCATAAAATTTGTGTATGGAGAAAGCCTTATCCCAACTCTATGAGGTCCTATTGCATTGGAAACTGCTTCAACTATTTCCAGAGCAAATTTGCAACGGTTCTCCAGAGATCCTCCATATTCATCCGTTCGATCATTTGCTTGATCTTTCAAGAATTGCTCTATTAGATATCCATGAGCCCCATGGATCTCCACCCCATCAAAGCCTGAAAAATTGGAACATTTTATTTGATTTTGATTGTTTTGGTCTTTTGCAAAAGTTTGAAGTTGATTTTATCACTAAATGTTGACATAGACGGGCCAAGTACATTGTATCGACTGGACAGGCCAAGTACATTGTGTCAAAAATAATTTCTCTACCTAAATAAATACAAAGTTGACCTTTTCCTACAGTAATTTCACTACTTAGTGGTTCAATTGTCAACAAGAAATTTATTATTCCCCAAAAAAAGAATTATTTTTCCACGAACAAAACTGATGTCATCTTACTTGTGCACGATGTCATGGGCAAAATTTGGATGAAAACAAGGTTTTAGTAGGAATTTAGCTACTAGTTTTTGTATTTTGACAGATTTGTGTAATGATGCACATAAAAGATGAAATTAAATTGCTTATTGCAAAGGTGAAATTTTCCGAAATTAAATTAATTTTAATTTGATTTTCAAAAAAATTATTTTAATGTGACATCAAACAAAATAAAACTAGAAGTACATGTGGCACATTTCTTTGAACCTAGACACACTTTTAAAACAGGGTATAAATGCTCATCTCGAGGTCTGTTGTAGGTTTTTCAAACTGAATATAAAGATTATCATTCCATGTAGACTAATGTTTTTGTTCTTCTTTTTCTAGCTTCATTTGACTAATAATGTGTTTAGTGAATGACATTTACCAAAAGTTCAATTGATTTAGATTTTATACTAAATATCAAATCCTGCCAAAAAAAATGCTTACCAGCTTCAATAGCATTAATTGCAGCAAGCCTAAAGTCGTTGACAATACCAGGAATCTCTTCTATCCTCAACCGTCGAGGAGGTGAAAATGTTAAATCATAACCACTACTATTTGATGCAAGGCTGGGATTCACCTCCTTGTCGGTAGATGAGATTGGAGCCTGTCCATTGGGCTGAGCATCTATAAATAAATTTAAAAAAGGGTATAAAGAAAAAGAATAATGACATAATAGTGCAGAGTTGGACCCTACAAAAAATTATACAAACAATCTGAGGTGGATAGTAACACACGTCTGATTATTAGATGACAAAATCTCATTAAAACCTTAGCAAAAAGCACAAAAATCTGTGTAAAGAATCAATCGAGATACCAAGATTTTTATTCTGGGATCATTATATTAATACTTTCGCTACTCTTGGACAGGCAACCGAAAAAAGTAGTCAAATCTAGGGTGAAAGAAAAAGTTACCATAGTTAGAAACCCTTCCCACATGCCAAAGTTGGCAGAAGAAGACACCACCTTTGGCATGAACAGCGTCTACAATTGGTTTCCAGGCCTCAACTTGTTCCTTTGTCCATATGCCAGGTGTATCTGGATACCTACAATCATGTTGAAACATCAATAAAAATTTACTTGAATTTTTTATCAAGAAAATAAAAACGTGAAATTGTGCATCATTCTTGCTGTCTACAATTACCCTTGGGCCGTGTCAGAAACTCCTGTGGCTTCAGTTATCAGAAGGCCGCCTTTGGAAGTTCTTTGAGAGTAATACACTATAGCATGGGATTGTGGTACATTGCCGTAAGATCTTTGCCTTGTCAGAGGTGCCAAAACAACTCTGTATCGAATTACCAGAAAACCCCAGAAAATAGTATTGACTAAATTAGTCTCCCGATTTAAAATATTTAGGAAACAAGGTATTGAAATAGCATGAAAAGTATGTTAATTATTAAAACGTCATGGGGCTGAACAATCCAATTTGGGGAGACAAAAGAAGAAAGCTCAATATCAAATGGACAGCTTAGTTTGACAATTTAAATGTCAAAATACTTCAAATGGTAACATCAAAAACAGTAATGCCTTGCCGCCAATGTTTTCAAACCCAACCCACCTGGTGAATCTGTGAGCTAGCCGGTTCTTAGTTCGATTGGTTCATTCGATTCAACTGATTAAATTAGGTGATTGTTATATTTCTTTAAATATTTGAAAAAACGAAAAAAAAAAGTCAAAAAGTTCAGGCTTATACTGCAAAAAATGTAATTATGGTCTATTATGTTTTATTTATACATTTCATGTGCATAAAAGTATTAAAAAATAAAAAATAATCAAATAGCCAAAAAAATGAAAAAAAGCAATAATTGGTCCAACCGGGCGATATTTAAGACAGCTTTAACTTGGTAACAAGCCAGACAGGCCAATTTGCTATAAACCGCAGGGCAATGAAATATAAACCATAGTAACAAGCACTTAATACTGTCAAAGAGAATTGCCAAGTGAATTATAAGCATATTCTGATCATAGAGTACCTATGAGAGAGCTGGAAAGGTCCCATTTTGTATGGAGTTAGTAAAGGGATTGATTGCTGAGGCTGTTGCTTCTCTTCCCCTTCATCAGCCTTCTTCTCCATTAAATTCGGGTTGCTACTATCTCTTCTCTTCACTGACTTCTTTGTCTCTAAAATCAAAGAAGAATGACACCAATGAATGGTACAAGGAGCCCTTATGGATCCATAGGAATTTATAGATGTTCAAAAACAGGGAAAGGCAATATTTATAAAATTAAAAAATAAAAAAATAAAAAAAAACAGAGAGAGAGAGAGAGAGAGAGAGAGAGAGATTCTTGGTCAATTCAAGCCGCCAGGGTCCACAGTTGCTAATTATAGCCAAGTATTTGTAAATTGCATCTAAAGCACTTCTATAATGCACTGATTAAAGACAAAATTACACTCAAGTCCTTCGTACTTTTTGCTACTGTCACTTTTCCTCTTTAGCTTTTAAAATCTACTTGAACATTATTTCAGGCATTTATACACAATTATCCCACATTTTGGACCTTTTTTTCCTTTCCATTCTTACTCCCCTTCCCTTTCTCCCACTTCTCAGTGACCACAAACATCACTTTCGTTGTCCACCCCTACCCAGGACGGTATTCTAAGTAGCTACTTAAGGGATTCTTGCTTAGAGAGTCTTTACTTAGGATTTTTTATTTTTGGATTCGTGATACATAAACTAACTATAGGAGTTGTTGTATTTTGGTATATATATCCCAATATAAGGAAGCCAGAATTTTTATCCATTTCCAGACTTCGTGATTTTGTGCAAGCAAAAAATTCCGTTGTATGAAGTATATGTTTTTGTTCATTTTAATTATTTTTACTTTGGGATGAAAAAAAAAATATCATACTATATGGAATTGTAAACTATTATTGGGGCTCAAATATCCATGTTGAACAAACAATATTTTTTTCATAGTTATATAAGATGTAGGTGTACAAAAGTAGAAAATAATGTAGCATAGCATAATAACAACAAAATAAAACATAGCCTTTAATGATTAAGTGAAGATGTCTTCATCATGAATAGAATCTAAACCTCCATAAAAAGAATGGACATGAAAAAAGAAGGATAAGAAGAAGAATAATGAAGAACCCATGTGAATAAATGTATAATTACAAATTATTGTTAAATGTATTTTTTCTTCTTCCTTTTTCTTTGTGTTTTTCGGAGCTTCTATTCACATCGGTTAAATAGTCAATGATTTCGAGTAACAATAAATGCTACAACATTGGATCGTAGTTCCACTTAAGCCCTACGACATTTGTAAATTTTGTAAATCAAGCTCTATGAAGAAACTAAATTCTTTGAATTTGGCCCTTTGAAATTTTAGCATTGTGATAACTGATCCCCTCAAAAAATCATTTCTTCATTCCATCATAAAATCTCAAAAATCAACTTAGACTATAGTTTGTAAAATCGAGTCAAAATCCTCCACCATAAGTAGTCAATATGAGCAAATGGTGTACACGAGTCAGATATCTGACCCGCAAGAAGTATTTTTATCGAGCTTTCTAAATTTGAATAAGAAAAAATGTGACTCGTATCTATATCCACATGTGGAGATATCTGTACATTTAGATATTCACATTTTTCAGATCAGATATCCATATTATCTTATAACTATCTAAAAATAATATACTTCTCAATTGTTAAACTTGTTTCTTTAGAGATTTTGGACAATTAATAATCATCAAAGCACCACTTACTACAATATAAACTTAAACAATATATAATAAATCAAGTCTTATAAACCATTAATTTATTACCATCACTGAAAAAAACTTCCATTGTTTGAAACAAAAAAACAAACTTGCACACTTGTACATAACAAGTTTTCCAACAAAAACACTAGCCATGTTCTTGAGAAAAAGAATAAAAAAGAGAAACAAAAGACAATTGTTACAACTAGAAAATTCTTCAACGGCAAATTCTTGTTTGCAATTTGTAGTACAACATCTTCAATTTTTCACATTTCAACGTTAATAATGTGGTGCTCTTCACTGCCTGTGATTTCTACAAAATAAGAATAAATGTTATCGATATTAATATTAATGACAAATAACAAATATTGCACAATAATATCTAATAACAAAAATCAAAATATAGAATTTTATATCTAATTCTAACTTCTAAAGTTCTTCAAAACATATTTCTAAGTATATGGATTCATTATCTTTGAGCAACCAATCTTGCGCACAAATAGCTGATGCCTTGAAAGCAAATTAGAAATTGTCAAAAAAAAAAAACAAAAAAAAATTGACCTTTAACATAATGGAATTTTTTTTTTTTGAGTCTTTTGTTGCTATTCTTGTGGATTTGTCCAAGAAACTTTAAAAAAGAAGAAGCAGACAAACAAAAGAATAATATAAAGAATCTAATATTTATTATATTCTTCTATTAGTAATTAAGTATTCTAGTGGCCTAATTAAATTACATAATTACCCTTATATTCTGCTCAAATAAGATATCTACTAGTTTTTAAAATTCCGATCCGTTTCTGTTCCGCTTAATAGAGAAATCAAAACATAACTCATAGACAAAAAAATCTGACTGGATCGGATATAGCATTTTTCGAATCGGATCAATGAGGTTTTCTAGTTTTCGGATCAACTCGCATACCCTAATATAAGCGATAACACTCTATAAAGTTTTTAAAGTTTAAAGCACTAAATTGAAAATATCAAATGTTTTACCGCCTATTTGAAATTGAGAAAGTAATCAATTTGGAGGTCAACAAAGAAATTTCAACTTTTAGAGATCTTTATTGATACACTTATATGTTAGGGAAATAAGGGATAATTATAGTCTGCCCCTGAAAGTGGGAGTAACTTACACTTTGCCCCCTTGAATGCAAAAAATGTATATTTGCACCAAAACTTTGGGTTAAATTTTTTTTGTTTTTGTTAACGTTCATATTGCATAAATTATTAAAAGTCAAAATTGCACTTATAATTGCATGTATATTAACAAATATACCTATAGGTATTAGGACTTACTTCTTTTCCTATTTTTTCCTTTGCATGTCTATCATACTCGTATGATACGCATTTATACTTATAATTTTAAAAAATTAATATTGAAAAATACTTGTATGTGCTTTTTAACTAACCATATAAAATATATAAGAATTTTTGTTGTATTACACTTCATGATTAATATTTCAATTTGTGACAAAATTTTAAAATTTATATAATAGTAATGATATATCTTTCGCGTTATATACAAAACAATAAAGATTTATATCAAAATTTTTATACATGCATATATATAAACCAATAAAATGATAGAATTTTTAATTAATGTGATATTTCGTACATCAAGAAAAGAGTTAAAATTGATATTAATATAGTATAATTTATTAAACATAATGTAATATCTTATATACAAAAAAAGAGTTAAAATTGATATTAATAAGCATATTATATTAAACATAATTTAACACTTTATGCACCAAAAAGAGCTAAAATTGATATTAATGTAGCATAATATATTAAACATATTAAATTAATAAAAAATTCTATCATCTCATTGGTTTTATATATGTGTATGTAAAAATTTAGATATAAGTCTTTATTGTTTTGTATATAGTGCGAAAAACATGTCATTCCTATTATGCAAATTTTAAAATTTTACAACAAATTGAAATATTATTCGTGAAGTATAATATTACAAAAAATTTATGCATTTTATATAATTAGATAAAAAACATGTACAATTATTTTCTAAATTATATGTATAAGCATGATAGACATGTATGGAATAAAAAAGAAAAAAAATAAGTTTTAGTGCATATGGAAATACTTGTCAATAGACATGCAGTTATAAGGGTAATTTAGACTTTTAACAATTTATGCAGAATTAAGTTAATAAAAAAATTTAACCAAAAATTTTTGGACAAAATGTATATTTTTTGCATTCAAAAGGGCAAAGTGTTGATTACCTCTACTTTTAGGGGACAAACTGTAATTAATCCGGAAAATAATTGGGAGGACGTCACTAAAAAGATCTTTGTGTGTCAGACATGATCCCATTCTCGCCAATGACATGGAGGCATACGATTTCACCTTTTGTTGCTACTAATTAAAGTCAAAGTCAAATTTGATGTGTTGGGCAACGTAACATCTTACGCCATCGAAATTGTCTCTACTTCCATCCAGGTCGAATTTAGTAAGGAAAGATCAGGCTTAATATAATTAATAAATAGATAATCCACTCTTAGAAATCCACATAGCCAGGGGAACACAAAAATTAATAAGAAAACCTGGCAGCCGATTAGCCAGATTAGTAAAAATCATTTGACTGTTTGTTACTCCCTTTCAAATTCAAATTAATTAATAAAGTATAAGAAAGCAAGTTTTCCTAGCTGGTCCTACCTTTTCTACGTTTACAAGAAGCATGTTTTTAATAGTTTTTTTTTTAAGCTAATTTTAGCTTCTGATTTTTAAAAAATTTATTTTGTGATATTCTCAACTGTTTTTTTATTATGTTTTTAAAATTTTAAACTAAAATTAGAAGCAAATGATTTTCAATTTTTCTATAATTAATTTTTGTAAAAATAAAAAATCATTAAGAACAAGCCTAAGAACTTCTTCACTCACAAATTAATTTTTCTTTCACTCCTTCATTAACTTTTTTTTTTTTTTTTGAGAACACTCCTTCATTAACTTTAAAGTGACTAAAAAACCCATAATATGAGGTATTTCTCGACCCGGCCCTTCCTCGTGGACATCGACAACCAACCTTAGCCTCCAACCACTATATTGACCACCAAAGCCCTGCCATCCCCTTTATCCAAAGCCACCCTGCAGGTTGTTTGCCTTCCCCTTGGTCCAAAGCAGCCACCAAGTTGTTAGCGATCTATTAGATTCTCTTTCTTGTTGAAGACTTTCCCAAGTCTAATTTTGGGATATAAGATGGTATTTAACTGAAGCCCAATAAATGGTAATCTTCTCATTTTAAATGGAACTTTTGGCAATGAATAGTGGATCGAGTAGTTCTACAACCCCAGCCTATATGTCAGGATTTCGAATCCCACAAATGCTAATTCCATTCCTCCAATTATAATAGTATAGGTCTGATAAAAAAAAAGAATGGAATGTCTTAGTTTAATTTTAGACATGAGATGGTATCTAACTGAAGTGCAATAAATGGTAATCTTTCTATTTTAAATACTCTTTTCTTTCCTTTCATATGGAATGTCCTGTCTTAGTTTGAAATTTGGATTTGGGATAATATCTAACTACACGCAATAAATGGTATTATTTTCAATTTGGCTCAAGTAATTTTTTTGAATGCTAAGATTACCCCAAATTAAACACCATACATTCTCTCATTAATTGTTGTAAACTCTTTTATTATTTTAATTATGTTATAAAAACAGTAGTATTATAGTACTACTAGAGTAGAAATAAAATAACTTACAATTAATTATAAAAGTGAAGAAAATGTAATGACAAAACCAAAGTAGAATAGTGCAATATTTTTTCTTCTTTTTCCTCTTTTCATTTCTTGCACATAAGCTACTGTTTATAGGCTTGAGGTTCACCGCTCTATATTAAAGGTCATAAGGACCCAAATGTAGGTTAGATGAGTTACATAAACTAATAAAAGATCATGGGGTAGTGGGAGTTACAAGGAATAATGTAGGGGATTATGGGGTAGTGGAAATTACAAAGAATAATGAAGAAGATCATGAGGTGAACATAGAGAGACATCCACTAAATGATTCATAACAAATTACTCATTCTTCTCTCCTTAATTGTTTCTTCTGTCTCTTCATATTAGATTGATTTGGCTCTTTCTTATTTTCGCCTTTCTTTTTTTAAGCTCTCTCATTCACATTCATTTTTGTATTATTTAATAAAATCTATCAATTTGGCTATGCTAATTAACTTTTTATTTTAATTATTTAGTTCCAATATATTCTACAATTTTTTGTATTTGAAAGATTATTTTTAATAATAAGGCTTTATTTATCTCAAACATATAAACAATTGTAAAAATGTCAAAATACTTTATATATAATATAGAATATATTGCTCTGATTAATCTAAAAAATAATTGTATTTGGATTTTTCACTATCATGTAATAATAGTAAATTGAGAAATAATTTTTCCATATTACTAATCCACAACTGTGAAAAATAGTAAAGCAACATAATCTTATTTAAAGAATTAAATGTTTATTTTTTATTTAACTAAAATTTGCTTTCAAATTTTAAAGGATAATAAAAAAGCAAAGCTTTATATTTGTAATATGTACGAGGATTTAGTCAAGTCTTGTTATTAAAAATAGTTTTTCAAATGTAAAAAAAAAAAAAATAGAAGATATATTGAAACTAAAGAATTGAAATAAAAGAAAAGTTGATGAGCATAGTCAAATTGGTAGGTTTATAAATTCATGTATAGATGAATATGTGTGTGTTTGTGTGTATGTGTGTGTGTGTGTGAGAGAGAGAGAGAGAGAGAGAACAAAAAAAAATCAAAAGAAAGAGAAAATCAGCCAAAGATAAGGAGAGCAAAGAAACTATTGAGAAAAGAGAGAATGACTGATTAAAGTAATAGAACGATTACAAAATTAATGAGAGAATATATGGTGTTTAATTTATTGAGGTTAATTTTAGCATTTGAACAAAAATTGCTCTAGCGAAAAAATCCTTACTTTGACAATATCACCAGCCTTCCAATTTATGTCTTAGTTTTGAAACACAATAAATCGTACCTTTTCCATTTTAAATTGAATGTTTTAATTTGATTCAATATGAATTTTGGAAAATAGAAAGTTGAAAGTAATAGTTTACTTCGTTTGTAAAAAACATGTGTCCCAATACATTAGTTAATTAGAGATGTAAGAAGACGGTCGGTAAAATGGTACTCTATCTATCCATTTTAAATTGGATGTCTTATACAAAAATACTTTGAAAGTAATAGTTTAATTAGTTTGTAAGAAACACAGTCCCCTTACATTAGTTAATTTGAGATATAAGAAGACGGCACGTAAAATGGTAATATATCTATTTAAATTGAACATTTTAATTTGTTTTAATACGAATTTTGATAAATAAAAAGTTTTTTTTTAGGAAATCAATAAAAAGTTAAAAATAATAATTTAATTGGTTATAAAGAAACATGTTTGACTCAAATACGAATTTTGAGATCCAGAGAACTTAAAAAGCAACAATTTAATTAGTCAGTAAGCAATATGTGTCTTATCACATCAATTAATTGAGACCTAAGAAGATTGTAAGTTCGTTTCCAAAAAAAAAAAAAAAAAGAAGATTGTAAGTCCTATCACATTAAAATTTGGAGATATAAAAAGTTGAATGTAATTAGTTTGAGTGGGACATGCGTCTCATCACATTAGTTAATTGAGATGTAAGAAGATCATAGGTCCTATCAAATTAGTTAATTGAGGTGTAAGAACATTATAATCCCATCACATTATGGTTAATTGAGCTATAAGATAGTCCCATCACATTCGTTAATTGAGATGTAAGACGACGATTGGTAACACGTGAGCCCATTTATATTTGTCAATAAACAATATTTTAAACTTAAATTCCTTACTGGAAGAAAAAATTATTTTAGAATGAACTAAAATTACATGTAAAATAATCATTTTTAAACGAACTAGTAATACAAGTATTAAAAAATGAACTTAAAATACAAGTAAAATATTGATTGCATAATGAAGGGTTTTCTTCTCTAGCCACTGATTTCTCTGGTACTAGTAATCTATATTGTTTTCCATCATGATTTAATTCTTTAGTCCATAATTATAGGGTTCAAAGGCAATTTTTCAATAATTCAAAAGAGAATGGAGTTAAAATGTATGCTTTGACAAGATAAGCAACTGCAAAGACAATGACTAATTAATCCTCCGTGAGGACAGAAACCAATCAACCCAAAAATTAGAGATAAAAACAACCACAAAACTGAAAACGTCATTTGACAAAAATCATAAAACATCCAATTGGAAACACATGTCGCATTCCATGCTTGTCAGAACCAGTAATTGGAAGAAACATGTATCCTGCTAGTCAGAATCAGTAATTGGATCAGCCACCAATGATAAACATTTCGCCAAAGTAACATATTGAATACTAGTGAGATTCAACTTTTAAAACCACAAACACGGAAGGAACTACACATAATAACTCGCACATTCTGCATTCAATCGGAGTGTTTGCATCCCAAACTATACAACACATGGCAAAAAACATAAATAAGAAAGACACTACAAGGACTCTGAGTTCTCTGTCTATGGAGAATGATTTGCTCTAAATCGAACGCGAAATAGCTTAAAATTGGGAGGCAAAAATGCAGCACTATAGCGCCAACTCCAGAAACCTTTCCAGAAAAACAAATATTTTACTTGAAACACTTTGCGTCCAACAGAGGCTGACCCTCAAAAGGCTCATAATCTTCAATCATCTGGTTGACACGCTCTTTTTGGGCTTCATCATTAATGTCCACCTCCTTCCAGTCATACAGCTCCATATCATAAACCTCATCCATGATAAACTTGGGGATTTCTTTACCACGGAAAAGCCACAATCCCTTGACCTTGAATGGGGGCTCTGAACCAATCACCAACATCTTCCCAAATGCATACTTGCGTGCAAGATCCATTCTTTGCAGAAATCCACCAACCTTGTTCAAGGTTACAAAGGAAACTGTATTTTCATCATTGTACTTGTAGTCACAAAACCAGAGTGAATATCCCTCAGGATCATACATGTCCCAGAACCCTGCAAAACATGAATCGGCTAAAATGTAGGAGACATGGTGTTTAACCCAGCATTTGTTCTCAAGCTAGCACTAAGAGAATAAAGCAACAAGTCACACCCACAACAAACAAAACTGAAAACGCATCTTAAAGAAGGATCCCTTTACAAACTTTGTGGAACTCTATCAACCTTAGGGAGGCAACAAAGAAACCCAAATGCTTATAAATAAAAAATACAACAGCAAAACTGCAGCAAGATAACAAAACAGCCAAATATCTAGCCATAAAGACATTCTGCAGCTAAAATGTGAGCAATCTTCAACCAATAAAACAAGATAAAAATATGGCATCTTGTTGATACCAGTGGCACCAAAATCATTGACACAACTGTCACCACATCATCCCATGCTATTCCATTCTCAAGAAGCTCAACTACACAAAAACTCATATCATGTGAAGCAAAATCACAATCACAATCACAATTACAGATTCTCAACAAGCTCAACTAAACAAAACTCGTAACACACAAACCACAATCACAATTAAAGAATACAAGCTGAAAATTTTATCAAGAAGTTAAAAATAATTAAATGCCAACCAACAACAGATGCAAAAACTTTAATTTCCCAAAATATAAGAATTACAAAGCAAAGGAATTAAAATCACTAGCAATTTTTTTTTCTTTGTTATCCCTTTCCCAAAGCCTGCATCCACTTTTGTCCATTTTTCCCAGATTAAATGAACCACCTATGGTGCTTGCATCTTTACAGTTACGTGTAGTTTTTCAATTAAAAACAATAATGACAAATTGGGGCACTACACAGCATTCAGCTTATTTAAAATTATGTTTCCCAGTACTTCCTCAGAGGTAAAAAAGTTCATCGGAATATTACTTTGATTCTGCAGGATTGAAATTTGATCCATCATCCTGATTTACCTTCTGGGGCCTTTCGGTTTGTTACTATACATTCTCAATCATTACATTCAAGCAACAGATGGACTCAGAGAAAGATAAGTTACCCTTAATGGCGACTTCACGGAAGTTAGTCTTGGTGTTGGAGTAAAGCCTTTTCCACTCATCCAGTATCATCTTACTAGGTGGCAAAAGATCTAGAGGATTCTTTGCCTTTGGCTTGGGTGCTTCTTCCTCTAGATCATCATCTTTAGGCTTGGGTTCTTCTTTCTTTACCTCTTTCTTCTGCTTCTTTGGTTCTTCCTTTGCCTTTGGTTTTGCAGGTTCTTTTGGCTGTGCAGGTTTCTTGGATGCAACTGGTGGAACGGATTCTGTTTGCTTCACTTCGCCCAAAATCTTGTAAAACTTTGGCTGATTAACCAAGGTCCAGAAATATCTCTCAACATGGGGAAAGTCTGAGGTAAAGTTCTTGGTGAAGACACTTATAAATCCCATATATAGGTTGCATATCATAATAATGTCAGCCAGAGTTACACTGTGTCCAACCAAGTAAGTGTTAGAGGCAAGATGAGTGTTCAAAGCTCCAAGACATCTCTTCAAATTAAAAATTGCAGCTTCCTCAGCCTTCACAGCAAACAAGATAGTATGATAAGATGTCATGCCATTGTTTTCGAATAATCTAGTATATGTAGCAGATACATGTAGAGACTCTAAATATTTAAAAAAAAAAAAAGATAATTGAGACATACCGGAGGTAAGAAAGTCCTGTATCCAAGTCGTGGGTACAGCCACTGCCCTATATTGGCATCGATCTCAGTGGTAGCAAAGTCAATCCATTGCTCAATGCGGGCCTGAGAAAACAAAGCATTAAGTAAAAACACAAGACAAGCTGGACTTTTTACAGGCAGGTGAAGGCATCAATGCAATACGAAACTAGACAACATGGTGGATTACCAAACCGTATACTTGGGGAGAAAGAAAAAAGAAACTCCAAAAATGAAACCAAGAGAACATGCTTTGCTTACATATTCAATCAGAGATGAGCCAAAAAGGGGATTATCAGCCTTCAACTTTGTCACTGCCACGAATTCAAATTCAAATTCAAAGCATCAAATTAATATCACATAACAGCATCAAATGGAAAAAAATAACACTTCAAGAAACAAAAAAGAAATTACCATAGCGGGCGATAGCGTTACTCTCAAATATCGGGCCATCAGGAGTTTCAAGAACAGGAACCTACACAAGTACAAAAATAACTAAGATCAACCCACCGGGAAATAAAATGAAATCTAGACACATAGACAACAACCACACAACTGATAATCTAATCTAAATGCACCCATAAAACGATACCTTTCCAATAGGATTCATCTTGATAAACTCAGGAGTCTTATTGGATACTTCCATCACAAAATCCTTAACGAGTTCAACTTTAGCATCGCTGTACTCTGCCGCAATTAATCCCTTGAAACCATTTTTATTCGTGCTGTTCGCGTGCAGAATCTGAAATCACACATCAAATGCGATCAATCATCCTTCTCTTTTCTTTTTTTTTTTCGGCCAAATTCAAAAATTAACCCCAAATCCAACTCGTAATATTCATCTCCACCAAAAAAAAAAAAGATCAAATCACATGCAAATCGGAAATAAACAAGAATAATTATGCAATACCAAAGTAACATAAGCATGCATTTCTATGACCCAAAAAAAAAAAAGAAATTAAAAACTCAAAATCAGAATAATGCAAATTTTGATAGGGAAAACTCAGATCTATAACGAAATTTGATCTATACAGAAGAAAAGCTGAGATGAGATCAGTCTATAGTTACCAGAGCCATGGCTTCAGAGGTTGGAATTATCTCCCTCTTTTAATACTGGAAAAACAAGAGAAAAGAAAACCCAGGTTTTTATAATCATCAGGATCCAAACAAGGCCTTAGCAAAAAGAATAATAATGCAAGGAAGAAGAAGAAGAAAGAAGAATTAGTTACCCGTCAGCTACGCTTTAGGGGGGAGAGAAAAAGAGAGAGGGAGAGGGAGGACACTGGATCTGAGGAGGTTTAGGGTTTCTTTTATCGTTTCAATTTATAGTTATCTTAAATGAAACTAAAAATTTCCCAAATGATGATGCTGGGCTGGGCTGGGCTGGGCTGGGCTGGACTAACTCGAACTTGGAATTGGGATTTCTTTCCTAGCTCAGAGATTGGGCTGGGTCGGCCAAGAAATTGGGCGGCCCAATTTCTGGTCTTCTGATAGTGTTTTTGTGAAGTATGGGTAGAGTGGTAAATTTATACACGGGGTGAGGAAATTTAATGCTTTATTCAAACTTTCGAAATCAAAATAATATTCTTTAAAAGCTAAGGACCTTTTTGAAAATTACTTCTTGGACAAGAAAAAGTTAATTAGGAAGAGAGAAAAGGACTAAATATAGAAGAATAACAAAAGATATTAATAGAGCCTAGGCATATGTATATTTTTTTAATAAGGGTTAATTACACTAAACCCTTGTGATACCAACTTTGTCACATTTGCTTCATGTGCAAATTTTGTCATCATTTTGCCTCCCTAAAGTCTAAAATGCGTTTGGTAAAACTAAAATCTGAAATATGAAATCTGAGGTCTCAAATTTAAGTATGAAAGTATTAAGTTGCTAAATTGATAAAATTCTACCTGTTTGATAATTAACTAAATATATGCACTAAATTTAAATATATATCCTTGTAAATATAGTTATTTTATCTTAAAATAATTTATTAATATGTAAATGAGAAAGAAAGACATTGTTTGTTTGTGATGCATAGAAGATAAGTGTATTTATGTGTGAGAGAGAGAATGTATGTATATATATATATATATATAGATATAAATGTATGTAAGTATGTGACAGGAGAAAAATTAAAATATGTGTACGTGTATATAAGAAACAGAAAATGTATATGGGGAAGTGTGTGTGTGTGTGTGTGTGAGTGAGTGTATACATAAGAACATATGTAGGTTTGTGCAAGAGAAACTATGTGTGGGGGAAGAGAGAAAGAGAGAGTGCGTGTGTGTGTGTGTGTGAGAGAGAGAGAGAGAGAGAGAGAGAGAGAATATGTGTATTCGTGTGAGAGTATGTGTATGTGTGTGTGTGTGTCCATGTGTGTGAGAGTGTGTGTGTGTGTGAGGTGGAGAGAGAGAGTATATGTATTTGTGTGAGAGTGTGTGCGTGTGTGTGCGTGCGTGCGTGTGTGTTTGAGAGAGAGAAAGAGAGAATATGTGTATTTGGGTGAAAATGTGTGCGTGCATGTGTATGTGTGAGAGTGCGCAGGCGTGAGAAAGACAGAAAGAGAAAGAGATTGCTCATGTGAGAAAGAGTATGTGTGTATATGTGTGGATAGGTGAGTGTATGAGAGTGAGTGTGTGTATGTGTGCATGTGTGTATGTAAGGAGGAAGAGTATCAAAATTCAGCAAATTAAGTATATACAAATTAAATAAGTGTTTAATGTATTAAGTGATAAAAGAATTTTGTTATCATTGAACTCAAAAAGTTCTTAATCTATTAATTTTTGGCATTCAATTGTGTTTTCAAACATCCCTAAGAACTACAATGAATGGTTAATTTAAATATAGTCAGTAGCACCAAAAAGCTCATAATTTCCAAATTTAAAAATTCTGTACTGAGCTCATAATTTTCTAATTCTAGTTATTCATAATTTTCTTCTAATTCTTCTAAGTTTCCTAAATTTGTACATTGTTTACGTTGTCCAGAAATTCTACATTTACAATCTTCTAAAGACTCTTCTATTTATAAATGAGGGGGAGGTGCACCATGCTTTATAGCGTGCTCTGATGAAAGTAAGGGTAAAAGGGGTGATTTAAAATATACATACCATTTCTAAGTAATACTAATCCATATTGAGTATTTAATAAAAAATTTAAGTCAAGAATAAATCTTATGTTTTTGAGATTTAAGGTTCTCAATAACATTTGTGTACTGGATAAAGGTTGTGTATACCCTATTGAGGTCATAAATGTTATCTTATATTTTGCTAGAATTTGAGTATAACGGAATAATTTTTCATCCATTTGTTCAGCATATAAATACTATGATGTTGGTAACTGATAATGATATTCTTCAGGAACTAATTTACTATATAAAATAGTGTTAGTACTTCCAGTATCTACAAATCCTTCTACTTCTAATGTCCAATTTTCTATAATAATTTTACATTTTATTAAAATATTAGTCAATGCTGGAATTTTCCTAAATATTCTATTTGTGGGTTATTAATTTCTTGTAATTGCTCTATTCCTATATATTCTACCTTGTGTTGTATTAATTATTCTATCTTTTCTTTTCTTTTAGATTGGTGACTTAGTATATTTTCTATATCATCTAACCTATTTTCTATTTTTATTATTCTTCTTTCAAGGGTATCGTCTAAAGTGTTTTTACTTTTTTTCTTTCTATACTGTAATTCTGTATTTTGACTCTCTAAACAAAATTTACAGCTTTCTAAATTACATATGAAACATTTAAATTTATATTGTAATTCAAGATATCTACTGCAAAATATGGTCATTTGAGCCACATTTGTGTATCCATTTATGATTACATTCTATTTCTACATTCATTAAAGAAATGCTAGTATTGTTTAACATACTATTTAATTCATCTAATTCATTTACGTTGGATTCATAACTATCTTTAAGTATTTTAGAAAATCCTAATGAATCTTTTGCTAATTCTCCTTCATCACTACTATAATCTTCTTTTTCTTCTTCAGAATTTCTATCTTCTAATGATATTATGCTATATATTGATTCTGTATCATCCATATGCTCATCAACTTCTAATATGTCATCTTGTACACATTTTACTAAAATAGAAGTTTTATTTTGCATATTTACCCTTTTATTGCATTCTCTAGCTAAATGATCAGTACTTCCATAAGTAAAACAAGCTAGCTTACTATTATAATTTCTTCGAAGATTATATCTTCTAACATGTCTATATTTATTAAGATATGGCTTCCATGCTATAGATTTTCTAAGGAAATATTTCTTTTTAAGTCTTCTTGAATATCTATTTTTCTTTCTCTTTTTCTTTTTAATTCTTTCTTCTCTATCATATTTCTGTAGTGTATAAATTTGTTTACAAAAACTATATTCTCCTTTTAATTGTCTTGCTATTTGTATATTTGTACATTTTTCTACTAGTTGTTCTATAATAAACTTAACTCTCATTGCAATATTAACTAATTGTGGTTCAACTTGTTTTTCTTGATATTTTTTATGGATTTCTCTTCCTAATGGGTCTAGTAATTTTAAGAAGAATTTTTCTCCTATAATTTTGTCATAAAAACATCCTGCTATTGATGAATAATACATATAGTCTAATAAGAATGGTTTTATCTTATTCCAATATTTTATCTGTAGCTATTCTAATCTTCTCATAGCCTCTTGTTGCCTATAAGTATTTTCTAAGTTAGGGTGTGCTCCTAAAATTAGCATTTGTAGTTTATTTGTAAAATTATAAGGATTTGCTCCTAATGATAAGTCTACTGCAAAATCTTGTGGATAATTAGCTTTATAAGATTCCCAAATTGCTCTAATTGATTCTCTTAAAAACTTTTATAAGTAACTGTACATTTCTTTTGGTGTTTGTACTATACTAAGTTCATCCCATTTTCTTGTTACCATTTGTGACCATGTTTCTAAAAGTGTTGGCCAAAGTTGTGGATCATAAGCTGTTAAATTTAATAGTCTACCTTCATCTATTAAATTTTTTTTATCTATTACTTCTAACGGCATTCCTTTTCCTTTGGACTTTGTTTTATTATCTGAAGGTTCTCTATATTCATTGTAGGTCATTCTAGGAGGTTGCCCTGCCACTGAAGTTTGTCTGCCTAAAAATAGTGGTGGGGGCACACTACTACTAGATGATTGGGCTTGATTTTCCATTAATTCTACTTGTGATTTTTCTCTTAAATTTGGATTGTATTTTCTTATTCTAATATTTCTATCATGATCATAATATAATTCATCCTCTTCATCCATTTCTTTTTGTTCTACCATTTCCGTTTCTAGTCTTAATATCTTTTCTTCTATTAATTCTAATCCTGCTGGTATTACTACTCTATTTATATTACCTTGTATGTCTCTATTAACATATTCTGTAATATCTTCTATAGCAATTTCAATCAAATTTGTTTCTAAGTTACCTCTTATTTCTTCTAGATCTTGATCTTTGTCACCTTGTAATCTTTTATGCTCTTAATAAGTAAATCTCACACTATATGTTCCGTTAGGATTTTTATACATTAAATTTTCATTTGGGATTAAATTATTATTATTTTCTAAATGTTTACTAACATTCCATTCTTCTCCTGCTAAAATTGTTGGATCTATATCTAATGGTTTTATCATTTTAATACCTCCACTACTCATTGTTTCTATAATTCCTTGTGCATTTAATTTATACTTAGTTGTACTAACATTAGTTATTTTTCCTAAAAATCCTAAACTTATTAATAGGTTTGCTTGTCCATTAAAAGTTTCATATCCTTTGTTAGTATACCTAAATCTAGATGTTCTAAGTCATTTATGCTCAATTGAAAATCTGGAGAGCAATAAAATATCTCTTTATTTTCACTCATAACTACTTCTATAGATGCTAAGATTGCCTTACCTGCATCATTAAATCTTTTGTCTAAGAGCAAAAGTAGAGTCTTAGTTCCTAGTTTTCTTCTAGTTAATCATTTTATTCCTATCACTATTAATCCTATATGAACTAATTTTCTTCCAGAGTGTTTTAAATTATTAATAGCATTTCTGCTAATTAATTTAATATTTAAAGGTTATGTTGTTACTGCTACTTGTTCTTCTCTATTTATTCTAAGCAGTTGTGTATTGAAATTTAATGGTCCTGTTTCTAGAGTATTCTAGGATTTAATAATTCTATTTGGTGTGTATTATAAAGTTCTACATCCCTATTAATATCTATAATGTCTTCTAATGTTTGACTACTCGTATATGGCCTATGTGCTAAAATTCTATTCATAAGGCCATTATTTCCTATATTAACTTGTTCAATTAATTGAGTTTTCTCTAACGGTTCTACTGGTTCCTAGAAACATGACCGTATTTGTACTACTCATTTTTCTACTTTAAATGTTCCGAATACTAAGGCTCTTGTCTTTTTCTTTGGTTTATGATGAATTTCAGTTTTATCACTTATCTTAATACCTCTATTTTTCCTATTAGATAGTCCAAATCTTTTTTATATTCTAATTTATTTATTTTATTTTCTAATATATCTAATCACTGATGTAATAAAATTAATAATCCTATTATTATATTATTTTGCTTAGGATAAGTTTTATCTCCTAAACTTGTACCTAAGTATTTAGTAAAACCTTCTGGATCTTGATGATATTTTTGTGAGTTTATGAAAAGCTTCTTTATAATACTTATTATCTTCTAAGTTCATTAACTGAGTGAGATGTTTCTAATTTCTTTTAACAAGCCTTCTACTTTATTATAACTTTGTTCTAATTCTATTGATCTATATTTTATTTCTCTAAGTATATTTTCTTGGGATTTTTCTAGTTGTTCTTTATATAATTTTCTAATATTCTTTTCTTCTTCTGAATACTTTAAATTACTAATAATACTATTATTTTGATCTTTTATGTATTTTAGATTTTTTACTACCTCTCTTGATAACTTATTTTTATTTTTTAGACACTGATATAAAGAATTCCACAAATCCAGATTTTTATGTTGTTGAATTTCTAAGTGCTCTGCTAAAGATATAACCAGATCTACAATACTATTAAGTTGTGTATTTTCTGTGTGCAAATGATGTTGGAATAATGTAGAAAAATAACAATAATGCTTGAAATTCTGTATTTCTATTAATATACCTACCTTGGATGATGTATTTCTAAATTCAAAAATTCTAATAGTTTAAAACTAATCAGTCATAAAATAATTGTGTTATTGACCCAAGGAAAGCAACTTATGCTCTCATACCAAATTAGGGGTGATAGTGAGAGGGGGCTCTTTCTTTTGGAAAGAGTTAAAGATATGGAAGGTTAAAGTCTAAAGAAAACAACAAAGTTTTAAGATTTTTTAAGGTAAAAAAGGATTATGGTTAAATTCTACTGGCAAAGACTTTAATCCTATGTTTAGTGAAAGCCTTAATGAATTAAAGTCTATATCAAAGACTTTCTAACAAAACTTCAAGACCTTTTCCAATAAACACAATCGGGATATAAGAATTGATAATTGCAAATTAAGGACTTGTGACTTATTGTCCTAGGCAAAAGTCTTGAAGTGTATAATAAAAGTCTTTGGTTTAGACTTTGGCTTGGACTTCTAATTTAGTAAGATTTCAAAAACCATATAGGAGTTAAAATCTTAATATTTACAAATTAAGGGCATGCAGGCTTTTAATATTTACCAGGCTAAGGGATTTGTAATTCTACAGATTAAAGAATTCCTTTTAGTTATGTATATAAATATAAAATAAATATTTCTATTTTGAGCAAACAATAGTTGAAGTTTTACTTCAACTACTTTTAATTCTTCATAAACTTCTCTAATAGATAATCTTTTTACTAGTAAATAAATTAAACTAGTTGGATCTAAAATTTCTTTCACAGAATTTCGATATGCAATATGAATACAACCACAACAAATAGATAAAGGATGCAATTTACAATTCATAAACTTAATGGTACTAGGTTTAGAAAATAGGATTTTGAAGATATATCTGTATGAAGTATTCTGGCTGAACAAATTCAACTTTTCATTCAACTCTTCTTTCTGCCTCTTCTCCTAAAACACGGCCTTTCAACTTTTAGCCTTTCACAATGGGTACTTCGACTCCCTCAAAAGAGTCTACTAAAATTACTTATGTCTAGAGAATATTTTCACACTGGCATTCTTTTACCTATTCCTTCTCCTTTCCCTTTTCCTTTAAGTTTTGCTTAAGAGAAGGAAAGTAAAAAGGACTTAAAAGCAATAACAAAATATGCTAAAAAGGACTTTTATTGATCAACGAAAGATTTCTTTATAAGAGTTGAGAACTTTGTCTGCAATTGCTACAACTATGACTTCTACAACTATTGCTATGACTTTTGTTACCATGGTGCTCAACATGTCTGAGACTCGTGATAGTTACAGGCTATCTATCGAACTTCAAGTTTGGACTTTAAGTACATTTTAAATGGACTTCAAAACTTTAGAATCTGGAAAGTAACTTTGTGGACTTCAATTATGTTGGAATTTGAAAAAGTATGTAGGCCCCATCAGTCTTCCATCTTATTCTCTAGATTGTCCATTCTTTTGCTTCTAAAATTATCTTCAAAATTTTCAGCAGCAAAGTTGTCTTCTTCTGATTGGTTATCTTCAACATCAGGAACTTGCGTTATTTTTAAAATATATTTATCATATTCTTTACAATAATATTCAAATAATCCTGGATATGCTGTTTCTATATTGAATTCTATTTCATTGTTTTATATTTATTATCTACATAAATTTTTTGAAATGGCGTTTCAGAAAATAATCGGCAATTCTCTTCATAATATTCAACCTTGAAATGTTTGAATGCTAAAGTCTTCATTCTACAATGTTAGAGCTGGTATTCTATTGTCTTTGTACATACTTCTTCAGGTCCGATATTTGGTTCCATTTCATAAGGCTTGTAATTTAACCCTTTAACCCAAATTCGATGGATTGCCGAGATTAAGTCTTTCTTGTTCCGTTCTGGCGAAGCAGTTCGGATATTTACAATTACTGCTTGAGCATTATAAAGGACTTCCTTTTCTACTGCTGTACATAATTGTCTTCCAAAATAACTAAGTTGTGGCTTAAAGATTGCATCAGTTCCTCCGATAATAATCAATCTGTGGAGAAATCCAAAATCTAATAAAGTCTGGGGTGTCACTGTTATTTTTTCTTTTCCATTCCATATTTCGAATGACTGAAATATGCTAAGATCTACTCTTGCAGCTAATAGATAGTAGTCTACTTGATATCCACACATAGAATCACAAATAGAATTAATGAAAAACCATACCCAATCATCTAGTAGAAAATAGTGCACCCCCACCACTATTTTCAGGGAAATTATCTTCTCAAAAGCAAAAACCAATTTCCTTAAAAAAGCAAAAGCCATACAGAAAGCTCTTAGAAATTATATCTCTGTGCTATACGAAGGAATAACAATCAAACCAAACTTTTCTGTAAATAATTCTAAAGCATGCAAACCCAATTGTAAATACCCGAAGGTAGATATTTCTACGTGTAGATGTCAACTAAACTACTATCTATTAACCGCAAGGGTAGATCTCAACAGATTTTAGCCATTCGAAATATGGACTGGAAAAGAAAAAATAATGGTGATACCCCAGATTTCATTAGATTTTGGATTTCTCCACAGATTGATTGTTATCGGAGGAATTGATGTAATCCTTAAGCCATAGCTCAGTTATTTTGAAAACTATAACTGGTTGTTTTTCTAAACCCGTAATGGTTACAATTGTTACATCTAGTTTTGGTGAAACAATGTGGAGAGAAAAGAATAGATAAGGGCAATTCTTTTGTTTATTGAGAATTTTATGTGGGGATAAACAAAAACAAATAGGAAGAAATGGAAGGATAAAGAGAATATAAAATTTGAAAGAAACAAAAAGACAGTCGTTTAAAATCTTTAAACTTTCATAAAAAGAATCAAAATTTCCTATAAAAGGCTCGAGAACAAAGTAATAATACTTCATGAATCCGAAATCATCATTTTTCTTCCAAAATTCCAAAGGGTGAGAAAAACACATAAAAGTTCTATTTTTCTTTTTGTTTTTAACATAAAAATTGTGTGTGCCCTTATTTGACGTCTTTCCTCTTCTTTTGTGTCTTTTTTTTTTCCCTGAATTTTTTTTACTACTTGCTATTCCTAAATTTCCTTTGGTTTCTTTTTTTTTTTTTTCCAATTCTTCGTAGGATCTTTTTTCTTCTTGTCTTTTTCTTTTGCTCCTTCGATTCTCTTCACATATTTTCTTTTCTTTCCTTCTCTTTTTCCTTTTAGATTGAGGATATTATTTCTTATTATCTTTTTTTTCTTCATTTTTTCACTCTATCTATTATTTACTTATTTTTTTCTTTTTCTTTCTACTTTGTCTTAGATGGGCGATGTTATTTTTGACCTCTTTTGTTCCTCATTTTTTTCCCTTTAATTGATTTTCCTCCTCTATTTTGTTTCCTTTTTTTCAAGAGGTGATATTGTTCACGGAGAACCCCCTCCCCCCAAAGCCTGTCCGCTTGTTGATATGTTGATTTTTTCAGCTACTAATCCGTTGATTTATTTGGCAAGCTAATAGTAGCCATAACAATTTTCCCCCACTTTTTTGTTCTTGATCTGACTGCTAGCTGTTATCTATAGTTGCTCAACTTTTTGTATACCAGTTTTTTTCTTCCATCTTTTCTTCTTCTTCTAGACAATTTTCTATACTATTGGTTCTTTCCTTCTCCACTTTTTTCAACTATAATGCATTTATTACTATTCGTTTTATTGCATTTTCCCCAGCCATTTTTTGCTCCATCATGTCTTTGTGTTTTTCTTTCACGTCTTTTCCTTGTCGCCAATTTTGTATATTTTCCTGTCTTTCTAGACTCTTCTTTGTATGGATTGTTTATTTGTTAATTGTTTTATCCAGTACTTCTTTTGGATTGATGTGTTATTAACCCTTTTAACCTTCGTGCTTTATCAGTTGTGTACTTTCAAGACTAATAGGTTAGACGAGGAATTTGCGCCTTCTTCTTCTGGCAATCTTTTTCACGGATTTCACAGAAAGCCTGATCCTTTTGTACATGGGTCTATTCTTTCTTGTTCATAATGGCTTCTGTATAGTTATTAGTATGTTTGGTGTACTAATTTCCTTGTTTTGCTCTTTTTTCATTTTTATGTTTGCTTTCTCTGTTTTGCTATCCTCTCTTGCTTTCTACATCTTCTTCCGCTAATTTTATCTCTCTGTTTTTCTGCTTATGTTTATTGACTATTTATTCTTCCCGCGTTATTTTGCTTTGCAAAAGTTGTATTTTGTCTTTGTTTTTGTAGGTTGATAAGCCATTTTCTGTTGTTGTCGTTGCTTCCAAGCTATTGGTAATTTCTCACACCATTGTTTGTTGATTCTTTTTTTCCTCTCTTTCTCTTTGTTTTTTTAAAATTTTTATTACTCTGGATGCTATTATTTTAGTACCCATCTTAGTTCAACATGTCGTTGGTTATGCAGTTATTAAAATTTTTAACCTTTCTTCATTTCCCTTTGGATATTCAGTAACTTTTTTTTTTTTTTTTGGAGTATGTAATTAGTTGTTCTTCCTATTTTGACTTCTGTTTTACTACCGTTGCTGTATGTGTTGTGCCTTTGATTCTTAATCTTAAGCTTTCATTCTTTTTTTTTATTCTAATCTTATTTACATATTTTGCTTATTGCATAAGGTCTTTTAATTCTTATCTTTGTATAATGATATCTATTTTTGAAGATATTGTTTTGTTCTGTTGCTCCTTCATTACCTGATATTTTCCTTCATTTATTGTTTTTTTTTTGCTTTTTCCCTATTACTTACTTTTGTGTCTAATTGAGTTTTGCTTGCCAATTTTTTTTTCTCATCCTCTTTGTTGTTTTTTCGTTGTCCTGCTTTTAAAGTTGAAATTATTTTCTATACAAAATTATCCCTTTTTTGGTTAATCGGATCCTAATTTATGAATATTTGCAAGGTCCTATGTTATGTCATATGTTATGTATGAGGTTTTTATCCTTCTTTTGGTTTATAGCTTCCGCTCTTGCTGATTGTATTTTGCAATTTTTAAAACAGGTTTATCTGCTTTGGCTTGCTAAATTTGTCTCAGGTTTGTACTTTTTATTCTTTTGTTATACATTTGTTTTCTTTAATCAGACTATCTTTGGTTCTTTTATAGATTTTTTATTTCTTCCCTATGCATGTGCTATTTTAAAATTCTATTGGATAGCTAATCTGGTTTATTTTTCTTCATTGTTTCCCTCCTACAATTTTAAAATGCTAACTTAAGTCATGTATCTTGCCTTTTCTTTTGCTATTTTTTTTACCACATGATGTTTTGTCATTTGCACATTGTACCTTGTTTTTCTGCATCTTTTCTATTTTTTTTTGAGAAAATTACAGTTTTGATACCTAATGTTTGGGGTATCGACAATTTTAGTCCCTAAAGTTTGGATGGAAGCAAGTCTAGTATCAAATGTTTTGATTTTTTAGCACATTTAGTCCTATTGAGGTATTTTTATTTCCTAAAGTTTGGATGAAAGCAAATTTAATATTAAATATTTTAATTTTTTAACACATTTAATCTTATTGACCAACTTTACTTAAAACTTATCAATATCCAATCACGTGATACTCATTACCGGTTTCCAAATTTAAAAAAAAATATATACTCTTCGATTTGATACCTATCTTGTCTCCTTCCTACCGAATAATAATTACAAACAGTTAAATAATTTTAAAATGAATTTTCTAGAGATATTGAAGAGCAAAATTTTGTCTTCAAAGTACTATTGGTGGTGATTCTGGGATTGGTGGTGTGTTAAGAGATTCAAATGGAAAATTGTTACTTGGCTTCTCTTATTTTGTGGGGAAAGGTACCGGTATGTAGACTAAGATGAAAGGAATCTTGGAAGGTTTAAAAATTTGTATAGATTTTGGTTTTTCTCAGGTACAGGTTGAGTCAGACTCATTAGTTCTTGTTGGAATACTTCAACGAATATTTGTTTGCCCGTGAAAAATACAAAAGGAGGTGAATTATATTTGGAAGATGATAAAATAAGACCTTTATATTTCTCATTGCTATCACTAAGAAAATAGGGTGGCGGACTGTTTAGCAAATTATGGAGCATCTAATATGGGCTATACTCAAATGTTCATGCAAGAATCTAATTTACCTATCTTAGCATGTGAAGAAATGAGATTGAATAGGCTTAGTTTTCCTTTTTTTTTTAAAATGCATTTCTTAGTAATTTATGTAAAGGGAGTAGTACTCCTTCTGTATTTCTTTTGCTCTATTCTATGTATATCTGAGGTAAGATTTATGTCCCCCTCTTTTCTTAAGATTAATAAAAATTTGGAGTTGCGCCCTCCCCCGTGTATGGGGTTAGCATTTAAAAAAAAATTACAAATTATGATAATTTAGTTTTTTTATTTTTTTAATTTTTTGAATTTGATTATTTGTAGCCAATTTTTGGTAAGATTTTAACAAAACCAGTCAATTGGACTAAATATGTTAAAAAAATTAAAATATTTAATCTTAGATTTGTTTTCGTTTAAACTTTAGGGACTAAGAATGCCTTGATAGGACTAAATGTGTTAAAAAATTGAAACATTTGGTACTAGATTTGCTTTTATTCAAACTTTAAGGACTAAAACTACCAATATTCCCAACATTTGGTACCAAAACTGTAATTTTTTCTATTTTTTTCCCTGTGTTTGTATTATGACTTGCTCTTTTTTTTCAATTTATCTAGCATGCTTAATTGTTGTTAAATTTCGAATCACACTTTTTCAGTTATCTAAATGTTCAATTGCTTATACTTTTTTTTTAATTTTTTTCCTTCTTTATTTTTCTACCCTGATCTATGCTTGTTTTCTAGCTTTGAAATATACCAACTATTGCAATAATAGATGGATAGAAATGCTCATCGTCGAAAATGGTATGTAGAAATGCCATCTGACATTAAAGATGCATTGTTGCGTCGACAGCAAGAATCCAATGCAGCAAAAAAAAAAAAAAAAAAGGGATTTCACTTGGCGAAACAAATTCTGCTACTGCTTCAACTGAGACTTCTGCCCTGCAACATAAACAAAGAACTTATGTTACCAGGTTAGGCCTCAATCGTGTAGAAACTGGAATTTGCTTTTCAGACTACCAAATTCTCTTCCAATGTGCAATGACAAAAATTCTTCTTCTTATCACATACACAATGCTCAATATTCTGCTACTCCACCGTCTGTTTCACAAGCATTTTTTGCTACTGATCCAATGGGTTCAACAGTGAATCCTTGTTTAGATGATGATCATCTAACCCAACTATTTAATCAAATTCTAACTCATTTAGACTCTAATCAACAAGCTGATGCTTCCAATCTTCGTATAAATCCTGAAGGTCCCTCTGCATCTAAAGGAATTTTTCATCCTTCTGATGACAGAAGTAAAAATCAATTGTCTCTCTTCTTTCTTTTAAAACACCCTGCTTTAGTAGCTATATGTTGTGCTTTTATATTGTTCTCCAAAATATTATTACTCGGTTGTTAATGGAAATATCACACTTCCAAATCATTTGGTTATTCCATTTGATCGAAAAGAAACTTTACTACAAAAGTAAGGATTTCTTTATTTGTTCTTTTTCCAGTTGTCTTTTAGTTTATCTTTGTTTATCATCTATACTTATTCAGTACGAACTAGTTACTTTTACTGATGATCATGTACTATGAACATGCTGCTTCATTTTTTCTACTCAGATCTACAACTTTACTCAGAAGATCCTTACAAATTGATTGATTGGTGTATTTTGTCACCTACAAACAATTGCGTTGATGATCTTAATAGTACTATGATTGATAAATTTCTAGGTCAGCCACATATTTACATAAGCACGGCTAGAACATTAGATGAACATCTCCAAGGAGACTATGAAGATTTTTTAAACTCTCGGAATCCCAAGAGCCTTCCACCTCATAAGTTGATTCTAAAAAAATATTGTCCCTTAATATTGATATGAAACCTCAATCCCACATAAGGGCTATGCAACGGAATGCGATTACTCTGTAGAAAGTCGAAAGAGTACACAATTTTTGCAAAAATTGCTTTTAGCCAGTACAAAGGAAAATAGTTCTTTTTGCCACAGATTCTACTACAAACATCTGACGATGAGAAAAATGGAATTCCTTTCAAGCAGCTTCAATTTCTAGTTAGACTATGTTTCGCAATGACGATTAATAAGGCACAAGGCCAAACCCTTGATTGTGTTGGAATATACCTCAAGCAACCTATTTTTTCTCATGGACAATTATATATTGCACTCTCAAAAGCCAAAACTTCTGATGCAGTTAAAGTTCTAATTGTTCCAGGCACATTTAGTGAATCAAACAATCAATGTAAAATGAGAAATGTTGTTCATGAAGAAATCCTCTCACTATAAAAAATTTAAAATTTATTATACTTTTACTATTTCCAATAATAAAGTCAATGCTACTAAATTTAATACAGGTGCTTTTTTCTTTCAATATGTATTTCTTTCAAGGTTGTGCTTCTTCATTTGTTATGATATTTCTTATTCATTTTAAGATCTTTTTTTTTTAATTTTTTTTTACAGAATGGATGTTATCTTGCCAAGTGATGAAATTCGTCGAGGGATGAAGTCTTAATCTGCCATTGTTACTGTACAAGAGAAACGCTAGCCTACTGTATCAACTACTTTTGTGACAAAGTATCAAAAATTAGTTCTTGTTGATGCAAAGGTATCAATTTATTTCCTCAATTTTATTTGAACACTATAAGGCATACATTTTTTCTTTTCTTTTACTTTAAATATTTTCAAACATAAAACTCATCTCATTTTCTGTATTATTAATTTTAGGATTTAAGAGTTGCAGCTATTTTATTTAATGATGCCATGCAAGTTTTGGGAACTCATTTGGCTATTTTCAAGAAATACAAAATATCAAATGCTGAGGTTCAACATATTGAAGACAAGTATCAAGTTAATGGTTTGACTATACGTGTTGCGTCTTTTGAAAATCAGTTTGGAAGTGGTAAAGCTCAAAAGTTTGTCATTGTTATTGTCAACGAAAAGTGAGTAAATTTTCTTTTTAAATGACATCTTGCTTACCCTTAAATGATATCTTGCTTACCCACCTAATGATTTTATAGTTGTATCACCTACGATTATGTTTTCATAACAAGAAAATACCTATCTAGCTATCAATGTTTAATGAATTTATAGAAAGTAAAGGCCAACAGATTGTTGATGACAAGTGTAAAATTTACCTACTTTAGTATATGCTTTATTATAAGTTTTAGTGTGTTTTAATATATTTAGAATGAATTTGGCTCCAAAAATATTATTTTCCTCAAACTAGGATTTTCTCTTAGAAATTAGAGATTTTGATACAAAATTTATATTTTGAGCAATTTAATGCACCAGTTTATGTGATTTTGTAGGTTTATGATATTTGTATCAATTGGAGCACAACTTATCTCAATTTGAGTTGATTCAACATTAGATCGAAAGCATCACAAAACTTGAAGATTATTTGTTCAACATTTGGGAACATAATTCACTGACAAATCAACTATGGGATTCATGGATCATCCTCGCAAATAATATTTTGGGTCAAGATCTTGTGGACCAAAAAGTTGAAAGGTCCAAATTGGCCCAACTTGTAAATTTGGCCCAAAATGTTGAAAAGCCCAATTTGGCACAAAATGTTAAAAGGCCCAATTAGTCCAAGCTGGCCCAAGTTAGCCCAATGGTAGTGGAATTCTCTAGAGAAGCAAGTTGCAGCATGTTCACCCTTGATGTTCAAGATAATTCTAGAGAAATTTGTAAGAATTTTAGTCAATTAAAATTGCTAATTCCAATGCAATTCTCTTGAGAATTCTAGAGATTTTTGGAAGACAACTTGCATTGCAAGTTGAAAAATGATAGAATTTTGAAGAATTCTCTACACAAATGTATTTGACTATTCAAACCTTAGAATTTTCATTTTTAGGACAAAATTTGTAAGAATTGTTAACAAGAACTTGAGTCCCAATGTTCGATAATTAGGGTCCTTGGTTGACATATGGGCGATGTTATATATGCTATGTTAGGATATGTTGGGTTATGTTAAGTAGTGTATTATAGTAGAAATCATCTTGTAGTCATAGCAAAATTTCAATACTTGTAAGGGAACTCTTGGAGATTTCATTTGTATCAATTCATCTTCAAGGAGGAAATGGAAGCTATGGAGTCTTGTTCATCCATTAAATGAGCAATTTTTATCCTTATCTTTTCATTTACTACTTCTTATGAATTTTTACTTTGATGTTTTGTTCTTTTAAGTTATGAATTCTATGTTAAGCTAAATAGTTGTACTAGGGTTAGATATGTCTTGAATGAAATTAAACTTGCTATATCTTGATTTTACTTATTCATCTATCAAGGTTAAATATTTGTAGTTGATTGATTACCTACCTAATTGTTAGTATGATAGATGAAAGTATGATAGATGAAACCTTTGTAGTATGACATGAAAATAGTAGTACTCTTAGATGGATTGAGATTATTTTAAACCACAATTCATGAATTTCACAAAACTTCATCACATGAGTAGGTGAGTTTATGTCAATTCACTGTGAAAACAAGTTTTGATTACATATGGAATTGCAATCTCTAATAAATCAAGATTTAATAGCAAGTGAGAATTAGTGATTTCTAAACCCTCTACTTGCATGTTGTGAATTTTCTCCATTAGTTATCTCACAAGAAACTAAATATTCTTGAGTTTGTTTACTTCTATATTTTTTCCTACGACTTGTTTTTTTATTGTTTAGATAATAAAGCAAGTTAGTAGTTTTGGTAATTGTCACCTTATGTTTCCCTGTGGGATCGACCCTAATTTATCCCTATACTCAAATACGACTTGTATGCTTGCAGTATTGATGAAATAGGTTATATTTATTACTTGTTTATGAGTGAAATTTTGAAAGATTTAATGCCATATTTTATAGACCTAATCTACTCGCATCAATTGATAGCTTAAATAATTTCCCTGTGATTGTGTGTTAAAGAATCAAGGTTAAATCCTTTAACGGTAAATATAATGCCTACCTGTTTATATCTCATTCTAAAACTCTTTTTTTCACATCATTTTAGTTTAAATTTACATCAATAATTAACTGATGTTTCTTCATTTGCTGCTTTGACAAAGCTGTTTCACTTTTAATTAGAAAAGATTCAGTCATCCTTGTTGATCTATCTATCCTTGAAGCTGAGATCTTGAAAAAAATACTCATTCTCTTATTATTTTAAGCTCTATATATCTCTTTGTTTCCAATTTATTATATATGTTTTCTTGAACGATTCTAACAGGGCTGCTGATAATGCTATACTATTTGATAAGATTATTAGAGAAAGATCTTATGCACAATACAATCCCGATCTATTTGCTTAGGCCCCTCAGAAATTCACACTACTTACAGCTCTCTCAAAAAGTTGTCTATTAATAACATAATTTTTCAAAAATAAAATTCTCTTATTATTATTACTGATTAATTGGTTGTTGGTTTAGGTTACTTGGGTCAGAGCTACTATATCATTTCATAATATTTTGTAGCATTATTGGTACATGGATGTTCAAAATGTTACAAAGCAACTGGTGTGTCATATGGATATGCATACACTTGTAAAAAGTGCTTGAAGTCTCAGCAAGCAATGTTGAGACAAAAGGGGGTACTCTTGCAGGTAATCAATGTCAGAGTTATACCTGGATAAATTTCTCCTTCCCCAAGTACCAATTAAAATAGGAATAAATCAAATCACCAAACAACGATATCAACAGTAGTAATAGAATGTAAAAAAAATAAAAACACAAGACACCAAGATTTCTTAAGTGGAAAACCCAAATTGAGAACAATCACGAGACCTAGTCCAGTAAAAAAAAACTCCACTATAGTAATAATGGGCATACACAGGTCTATCTGGAGCATCTGGATGACAACAACTTCATCAACATCAACCAAGTTAAATTACTATAAATGTCAACTTTTGAAAACTACAACTTTCTAAGAAGTGAGTTTGGAAGGATGTTACCAAGTGAAGAGAAAAACCAAAATTAGAACCAATAGATGAGTAGAGGTTGATGAGAAAATCATGTGGTTAAAATTGTATCTCAATCGGGCTTCTAATCACCATCCAATCAAGACCTTGAAGTTGCAATCCCTCAAATTCTTTTTTTTTTCTCCCAATTTTTCTTTCTCTCTTTCACGAAGTTGATGGCCGGCTTCTTCAAGTGATTAATAATCACTTGGAAAATTGATTTGTTTTTGTCAAGCTAAAGCTAGAAATGGGCTTCAGGATTTAATGGTGATTTGGCCCACCAAATGGGTTGGACCCATAAGCCCAACAATCTTCTCCTCCAACTCATTTAGGGGGCTCTACCAAGCCTGTTCCTGTCTACAAAATGAGAGTTTTTTCCTAGGTAACGCCTTGGTCAACATATCAGCACCATTATCATTAGTGTGAATCTTCTCAAGTGTCAACAACTTGGAATCAAGTACTTCCTAAATCCAATGACACCTCACATCAATATGTTTGGACCTGAAGTGAAATGTAAAATTCTTACACAAATGAATGGCACTCTGACTGTCATAATGAAGATTATACTTCTCTTGTTTCATGCCCAACTCCTGAAGGAATTTCTGCAACTAAAGAATTTCTTTACATACTTTAGTGGCTGCAATATACTTTGCTTTTGTACTCGAAAGGGCGATACACTTTTGTAACTTGCTTTGCCATGACATTATTCCCCCCGCAAAGGTCATCAAGTACCCAAATGTGGACTTCCAGTTATCAAGATCACCTGCCATAACTACATCGGTGTATCCTTCTAGTATGGTCTTACCATCGTCAAAACATAAACACAACTTGGAAGTATCCTTGAGATACCTAAGAATCCATTTGTTAGCATTCCAATACTCTATACCAGGATTGGAGAGATACCGGCTAACTACCCCAACTGCATGAACTATATCTGGCCTAGTGTAAACCATAGCATACATCAAACTACCGATGGCCGATGCATAAGGAACCTTCTTCATGTCTTCTTTATCTTTCTCACCTGTAGGACACTGTTTGATGCTTAGTTTGAAATGACCAGCAAGTGAAGTAGAGACTTCCTTAGCCTTGCTCATGTACAAACGGTCAAGAATCTTACCAATGTACTTTTCTTGAGACAACCAAAGCTTTCCATTTTGTTTGTCCCGAGAGATTTTCATTCCAAGGATTTGTCTGGCCAGACCCAATTTTTTTCATTGCAAATGATTTGTTTAACTCCTTTTTCAACCTATCAATTTTTATAGCATCACGACCAACTATCAACATGTCATCAACATACAACAAGAGAATAATAAAGTCCCCATCTCAAAATTTCTTCACATAGACAAAATGATCAGATATGGTCCTGTGGTACTCATGGCTAGTTATGAAGGAGTCAAACTTCTTGTACCACTGTCTTGGTGCTTGTTTCAACCCATACAAGCTCTTTCTGAGATGGCATACAAGTTTCTTTTTACCATTCTCTTTGAATCCTTATGGTTGTTGCATGTAGATTTCTTCTTCCAAATCATTATGTAGAAAGGTTGTTTTTACATCAAGTTGCTCAATCTCTAGATTCAAACTGGTTGCAATACCAAGAACAACTCGAATTGATGACATATTTATCACTGCGAAAAAAATTTCTTCAAAGTCCACATTTTTTCAGACTGAATCCCTTCACAACCAATCTTTCTTTATATTTTGGCTGTGAATTATGCTCTTGAGTCTTTAACCTATAGACCCATTTATTCTTCAATGCTTTTTTACCCTTAGGCAGCTTCACCAAGTCATATGTGTGATTCTCATGCAAGGATACCATTTCTTCTTGCATGGCTTGCGACTAGTCTTCTTTTCTCTCATGCTCTAGAGCTTCACTGTATGACTCTAGCTCCCCTCTATCTATCAACAACATATACTCATTAGGATTATACTTGCTAGAATGTCTTCTCTCTCTTGTAGATTTCCTAGGCTGATCTTGTGGTGGTGGTGGAGTTGGTGGTGCCTCTTGATTAGGTTCATCAGTCGCAAGATCATTACCATCAATCTCCTCTCTATGCTCTGTCCCAACTCCCCCATGATCAAGATCAACTGGCTCTGGAACTGGATTTGAACAAGTAGGAATGTTATCAGAGGATATTTGTTTATTATCTTTATCAATGTCTTCAATGGTTTGATCTTCAAAGAAGACAACATCTCTGCTTCTATTCAACTTCGTTTTAACAAGTTCATATAGTCTGTAACCAAATTCTTCATGCCCATAATCCAAGAAAATGCATTGCTTTGATTTCACATTATTATTTTTTATATCTCATCTTTGGGAATATGGACAAATGCTTGGCAACCAAAGACTCTCAAGTGTTCAAATGATACATCTTTTGACGCATCTTTTCTTATCCATACTCTTTCTGGAATATTACCTTCCAAAGAAATTGATGGAGAAAGGTTGATTAAGTCAACTACAGTCCTTATTGCCTCACCCCAAAAAGATTTTGGCAGCTTGGTATTGGAAAGCATACATGTGATCCGCTCAGTGATAGATCTATTCATCCTCTCCACTACCCCATCCTCTTGAGGAGTCTTTGGTACTAATTTCTCTAATCTAATCCCATGAGACTCACAGTAGCTTTCAAACGGTCCCTCTGTACTCACCACCATTATCAACATGAACACACTTTAACTGTTTGCCAGTCTTTCTATCAACTTTGCTATAAAAGTCTTTAAATACCTCCAAAACCTGGTCTTTAGATTTCAAAACAAAACATCAAACTTTTCTAGCAAAGTCATCAATAAAAGTCATAAAAAAATAGCACTGCCAAGAGACCTATCTTTCATATAACAAACATCAGTGTGCACCAATTCTAATGAATTCAATTTTGTAGATGGAGTAAATTTTTTGAAATGCAACTCTCTGTTGTTTCCCATAAACACAATCTACACAAGATTTAAGTGCATTACCTTTTATTTCAGGTAGGAGCTGCTTGCAAACAAGTGTCTGAATCCTCTTCTAACTCATGTGCCCAAGTCGCCTGTGCCAAAGGTCAATGGAGGAATCACGAGCAACATTCACTTCTCCCTTCCCTAACTTGGCTTGCATCAAGTAAAGGGTACTCTACTTCTTTCCTCTAGCAACAATAAGATTCCCTTTTCTAAGCTTCCATTTGCCTTCCCTTTGAGTGCTATGGTAGCCTTCATCATCAAGTTTTCCTATGAAAATAAGATTAAGACGAATATTAGGAACATGTCAGGTAGTTTTCAAGATTATCTGACATCCAGTGTCTGTGTCCAATTATATGTCTCCTATGCCAACAACTTTGCATGAGACCTCAATTCCCATCCTAGCATAACCAAAGTCTCCTTCGATGTAAGCTGAGAAGAAATGTCTGTGGGGGGTAACACGGTAGGATGCACCCGAGTCAATTATCTAATCACTAGCATGACAAGTAATATTAACATGACCATCATCACAGAACACAAACATGCCATCATTAGCTGCTACAACTGCTGTAGTCTCTTCTTCATCTTTTTCTTTCACGTTGTTTTTGCCCTTTTTCTCAACAGGTACTCGTTTCAAATTTCTTCATTCTTTGATGTAATGCCTTTTCTTTTGGGAGTGATAACATGCATCATTTTTTGGGACTCAGATTTGCCTTTGGATTTGTCATTTCTGTTATGGGATCCTTTGCTCTTGCTTCTCCCCTTTCTTCCTTCTTTTCCATCACCAGGGCTTAGGGTTCATTGACAATTTCTTATTCTTTCCTCTTGAGGTTTTTAGTCATCACAGCCTCTTTTGCAATGGCCATGGTCAACATACCATTCGGAGCTGAATTACTAATAGAGACCACCATTGTTTTCTAGCTATCTGGTAGTGAACTGAACAACAACAAAGCCTACACCTCATTATCTAAGTTCAAGTTCAACATAGCTTCTTTGTTTATCAAGCCCTGCAAATTACTCAAATGCTCAGTCATATCTGCACCATCTTTGTATCTTAACTGAGTAATTATCTTCAGACAAGAAGCTTTATTCAAATTGGTTTTCCTTTTATACATGTTCTCTAACTTTTTCCACAGTACATCAGCTCTGGTGTCATTAGCAAAATTTTGAGATATACTCCAACTAGTCCACTTTCTAATATTACCCACAGTTTTTCTGTGCATAATTGCCCATTTTTCATCACTCAGGTCACTCGGTTTAGTCTTGTCTGTCGCGTCCAAAATTGATGAAGTACAGGGTGGGCCCGAAACTGTCGCGCCCTAAAAAAGCAGACCGGTATAGTGACCGTTTTGAAAAGAAAGTTTTGAAAAAAATGTGCGTATGTGAGAAAAAAATTAAATTTTTAGTGAAAAAGTGCTATTTAGGAAAAATGATATTTTAGTATAAAATAAGGTCGGGACTAAAAAGTGTAACAGTTTTGGCCAATTAAATTTGAAAAAGGGTTTTATTTTAAAAAAATCGAGTCGCCACTTGGTATTGAGTTAGGGTGTACCAAGTCAACCAAAAATTATTTAACAAAACAAAACAAAACAAAAATAAAATATTTAGAAAAATATTAAAAAAATCTTTTTGACTCCGGTCTACGAAAAAAACGAGAGAAAATGGATCAGGAGTCACATTTGAAGAAAGAGAATGTAAAAGCTCGTGCCTAAGGCACTCTTTCTACCTAGTCAAAACTAGTTGCGAGGTTTAATCAAATTTTTCTAAATTAACCCTAAATTCTAGCGCATTTGTATGCGTCTATATGAATGCAAATTCTAAATTTAAATGCGAATATTGGGAGAGTCGAGATGTGCCGTTGAGGCTTGGTCGGGATTATTGCATTAATTGCAAGACCCGAGTCGAGACCTCGAGGAAGTCACGATTATAGATGCAAAATGGAATGCAAAAGAAAAGAAAAATAGTAACATATATAATAAGTGGTCGAAGAAAGTAAGAATGCAACACAACGGGTGCAGAGGACTAATAACTCGTGATTGATATATTCCTACTTACGGAGGGGAGAACAGCCTGTCAATCTACCACTTCTCACTTAAGTGGACGACTATTTCTAGTCGAATCACACAAAATGGCCTAACTTCTAAGTGAAATGCAACCTAGATGTCATGTATTTTTTTAAAATGCTAAAATAGATAGTAATAATAATAAAATATATACCAAAAAGTCAAGCAAATATGAAAAATTCTTAAAAAAGAAAAATGTGTGTGAAATGAGAGGAAATGCACACGCGAGTGAAACTATCACTAAAATGACCTAAGGGTCTAGCCTTAGATTAGCCTTTTCTAAGAATCCCCACTAGTGTTGGACTAGCGAGGAAACGAGAAAAAAGTTATAACTAACGTTGGACTAGTGTAGTGACGGAATAATAATAAACTAATAAAACATGAATTACAACAGTGAAACATGAATCAAAAGTAAAAAAGTATATAAAAACATATAAGAATACGTAGGAGCACATAACATGTAAACATAATATTCTAGATGCAAAAATCTTAAGGAAAGTGGTAAAACATATAAGCACACAAGCACACAGAAACACATAAACCCTAACTATTACATCGGGGGGTTAACTATAATTTTTTAGGGGGAAAAAAGTAAAAATGACTATTTATTACACTTATTATCTAGATACAAAATTTTGCTAAAAATATGAGAGATGTAATCTAACTATTACATTAGTTAGCTAAATATAAAAAAATATTACTTTTTTGCCAAAATAATAAAATTTAAAATTAAATAACATAAAGTAAATAAATATGCAAAAAACATGTAAAAATAAGAAAACACGTGGGGAAAATGCATAATAAGTCACACAGGGGCACATTGGAGTGCATAAAAGAGAAATTAACAAGAAATAGGGATATCTTTTTTAAGACCCAGTACCAATGCTTAAGAACACGAATAAACATGTCAATGTATCACGATATAAATGAGTGAAAGCATAAAATATATAAGTATTGACAAATTGGAGTAAAAAAGTAAAGTCTAACAAAAAAGGGGACTAAAGTAAAATTCTATAAAACTTAAGGGGTAAAATTAAAAATTCACCTAATTTTGACGGGGTGAAATGCAAATTAAAGCAAGCATGAGACACAATTGTAAATTAAATCTCAAAAAGGGGGAAAATAAAATTCCAGCAAGTGTGGGGCTCAAATGTAAATTCCAGCAATATTAATGGGGTCAAACATGAATTTTAGCAATATAATGGGGATCTAAAACAAATTCCAGCAATATGTAAAGGGTTAAAATATAATTTCCAGTAATTAATGGTGATATGAACCTAAGATCAAGGTTGGAACTAGCTTAAGATCCAAGGATGGAAGAGTCTTGACCCCTCTAACCCTTACAAACTTGAACAATTTTGATACTATCTCAACCCAAGTTTGCACGAGTTAGCGAACCAAAACTATCGATAGAAGGCACTACAATCCAGTGCAGTTCTTAATTGATAAGCCAAGTTTTGAAACCCTTAGGTTAAACCCTAAGAATCTCAAATGAAAAGGCTTAAAAGCCAAAAGAGAGAAACTCTCAATTTCTTGAATAATTCTTCATAAAATTGTTTGAATAGTAGCTATAAGTTAAGTATTTATACATGACTATTAATCTGAACCCTAATACATGAACTTGATTAGAAAGGATTACATTACACCACAAAAACTTCAGGTCAAGTTTCGTAACCACCTTTGACCAAGGGTGATCCGCGGGTAGGTGATCCGCAAATGGCAATGAACAGTGACTCGCGTATCGCTGCAGTCGCGTATCGCTTGATGTCCCAAGCAGTTGATCCGCGGATGGATACACAGGTAAATGTCCACGGTTCACTGCGCCCGTGTATCTCATGCAGCTCCCAAAATCTGATCCGTGGATGTCGATCTGCGGGTAAGAGCTAATGGTGACCCGCGGATCGGCATCCTCAAATCGCTGAAAATCTTTGTTTTCAGCAAATTCATAAACTTCAACTGGTTCATTTCCTTCCACTTGAATCAGACAATATCCCTCTGATCTACCAAATTTCAATTCTTCAAGTGGCATGAAATTTTTCCTTTGTGATTGGACATTTTGAATGAATAGCTGAAGTCGATCTTTAAAATGCTTAGCCCTTGCTCTTATAATTGGTCCCTTTGGCATGATCACTTGGTCCTCTTGTCGAGTATTATCATCCATAGATGCTCCCACATCATTCCCCTCCTCTTGAAAAGGATTTGCCTTCAAATCGTCTTCCACTTTGTTTGTATAATAAGGATTTAAGTCAGACACGTTAAATGTTGCATGAACTCCATACTCACCTGGAAGGTCAAACTTGTAGGCATTGTCATTGATACACTCTACGCCTTGGAATGGGCCATAACCTCTTGGCATAAGCTTGCTACGGCTCTGAGTTAGAAATCTTTCCTTCCTTCAATGCAACCATACTTAATCTCTTAGTTGGAAGGTCATTTTATGGCGTCCCTTGTTGGCGTGCTTTACGTATTGCTTTGCTCTTCTTTCAATGTTGGATTTCACTTGTTCGTACAATTTCTTTAAAAACTCTACCTTCTTCTTACCATTTAAGTTCACTTGCTCAGCAACAGATAAAGGTAACAAATCCAATGGAGTAAGAGGGTTAAGTCCATAGATTTCAGCAAATTCATAAACATCAACTAGTTCATTTCCTTCCACTTGAATCAAACAATATCCCTCTGATCTACCAAATTTTAATTTTTCAAGTGGCATGGAATTTTCCCTTTGTGATTGGACATTTTGAATGAATAGTTAAAGTTAATCTTTGAAACGCTTAGCCCTCGCTCTTGTAATTGGTCCATTTGGCATGGTCACTTGGTCCTCTTGTCGAATATCATCATCCATAGATGCTCTTGCATCAAATGGGGCCTAAAATCAAAATTTCAGCAAGTCAAAAAGACTTAGGATAAAAATTCCATCAATATAGGACTTAAAACTAAAATTCCAGTAAGTTTAGGAACTTAGAACCAAAATTCCAGCAAGCCTATAGGATTAGAATAAAAATTCCAGCAAGTATCTAGGGGGTAAAATATAAAAACCAGCAAGTAATTAGGGACTAAATTGGAAAATTCAATAAGTTATAGTGGATGAAAATTAAAATACAGCAAGTTATTTGAAAGAAAAAAGAAACTTAGGGGCAATCTACAACGTTAAAGAATTAAAATGCAGAAAAAATGAAAATTTTTGGGGCACAATAATAATAATCAAAATCTAAGGACTAAAAACATAGGTTCATATTTTTATGTAATACAACAATATGAAAGATAAAAAATAAAAATAATCAATTGACTTAATTAACTACACTAAGTTAGTGAACTAAATAACTAAATCAAGACTATGTTAAATTCAAATCATATTAATCAACTACTAACTAGGTGTAAGGTAATAGCATAGGTAACGCAGCAGAAAAATAAAAACTTATTACCTTAACCATGGATCTCTTTGACATATCTATATGATTAACAAGGGGTTTTGCATGAAGATTACCTTAAGCACAGAAGATTTCTATGCTTCTAGGCAAAGATCCTTCGAAGAAGATGTTTGATCTACCACGAAAAGCCCTCCAAGCGTAGAGCCTCTAACGATATCCACACGAACAACTTCTTTGGGAACCTTGTAGGCTTGCTTGCTTTGACTTTTGAGTGCTAGCTCCCTTGAATTATTAAGAACACAAGAAGAAGAAAAACCTAACCCCTAGGAGAGAGAGAGAGAGAGAGAGACGCCTAGAGAGAGAGAGAGAGGCGTGCCTTTTCTTTCTTCTATTTTCTCTCACTAGTTTTCTTTTTGTGTAGCAATAATAATTCAAGAGTCAAAGCATGAACCTATTTATAGAGGAAGTATTCTAGTCTTTTAGGAAATAAAGCTAATTAGAAACCAAGAAGGTTTAGACAACTTACTTTAAGCTAATCCTTCTCCTTTAGGAAATTTATTCCATAAGGAAACCAATTAGTTACTTTATTTCTTTTAGGAAACTAATTTCCTGCAAGACTTAGAATATTTATAAATAAGTCCTTTAAGTTAATTTATCTCATAAATTAACCCCATAAGTATCTCATATTTCTCTTAATTACATTTTAACCCAAAGATTTTGTTCTTTATGTGTGTGACCCATTAGGTTCCATTCACGTTGGCAATAAGTATAAATTATAACTCATTAATTGAGCTAGATAAATTAAACACTTTTAATTTATCATTAATTCACTAATTAATCAATTCATACTTATAGATTATGAGTGGCGTCTAGCAATGCATCATGACCACCCAAGTGAATAGGAAAGTCATATGGTAGACCATACCCTTCAATGACAATGTTACCGTGTAATTAATATCCTTTCACCACACTATATCCCAATTAGTCTAAAAGTATAGTGCATACTTTTAAATGACTAATTTATATTTTCTTGTTCCAGAAATATAACTCTCCATGATGTATAACCTTGAAACTACTTCCAAGTTATACTATCACTTCTGCAGAAGATTTATGAGTTAATATTTCCAACAAGTGGCCATTAAGGGATATACTCTCCTATTAAGGAGTGGTGAATCCTATATTGATTACTCACTATCTTTCCATGCTTCAAACTATACCCAATCTCTAACCTATGAGCTACCCTTTTACGGGCACCGAGGAATAGAGTCAAAGTATAGCAATCCACACTCAAGATATGGTAATCTCAAATCAAAGGATCACTTACACCATTGCCATTAAGAGTTCAACTATTGGCACTATAGTTGAAACTTTTGGCGGATCAATCCAATGAACTTGTTCTCAAACAAGCATCCACATACTAGCTTAAGTGTTACGCACACCATAGTCAATGAGATCAACTACTACTTACCATAAGTAGAGGCAAAGTATGTGCTAGTCTATCCGTATTAATGATGTCCAATCTCATTAATACTATGACTAGGGATATTTAAGAATATGACTTTATGTATTAGAGTCTCATAATTGTAACCCTTACAATCTCTAATATATAGTTAATATTCTAAGGACTTTATCAATCAAACAAGTAACATGGAAATACAACTATAGATGATAAAGAAAAATACCACATGGATAAATATAACATAAATAAGTGTAAGACAAAACACCTTAAACCATCTTGGTTTTAGGGCATACACTAACACTAGGGAAACTAAAAAGAAAACCAAGAAACAAAACATTAAAAGAAAACAACCTCATAATTTGGTTATCCATTAACCAGGAAGGCAAAACTCTACAATTAAAGCTCCATGCCCCACCAGAAACATTCTTCACCACAAATCCCAAACCATCCAAACTACATTCTAAAACTTCTAACTCTCGAAATATTGCTAGTTCAAGCGATCAGCCAAAGCCATGAATCCTTTCTTCTTTATCCCCAAAATCGAAATCCATTCCTCTAAAGCCTTGAATTTCGAAACACAAATTCTCTCTTCCGAATTGATTTTTCTTCAATCGAGAGTCGAAACTCCCCTCAACTCCCAATTTCCTAATCAAAACTAAAACTCAGATTCCCCAATCAAACTTTTTCAATTTTCCCAAGTCAAAACCCAGAGACCATTCTTGGCCCAGTTCAAACAATTGAATGAAATTTATACAAAATCTTTGGATTTATGTGATAAACCAGAGAGATTAGAAGGTGAGACCATAGATTTTCATCTCTCGGCCAAACGAAATAGTGGGATTGAAAGAAAAAGGGGGTTGCCGATAGTGGTCATGTGCTGTTGCTAGTGTTGTGTGTGTATGCTATGTGCGTGTAGAGTGTGAGATTGTGTCAGCTTGAATTAATTGGGGCTGCAATGTTACTGTGGCGGTTTGTTGTCGCAGTAAGTTGAGATCCTTATGCTGTCTGGTGGTTTTGCAAATCCTACGGTGGGTATCAATTGATGAAATTTGGGAGTATTGGCGGTGTTTGTGTCATTTTGGGGTCTGATTTTGGGATGATTGTTGTGATTCTTTGTATTTGTTTTTGCTTTTTCTCTGTAGGTTGTGGCTGTGGAGGAATGAATTGGGGTAGTTGAATTGCAGATGGTGTGGTTGTGGAGGCAGAGATGTTGATTGTTTGTGTTTGTTTTCTTGGTTAAAATTGATTTCTACTGTTATGTTTGTGAATTGAGTGGGCGCTGGAGGTAAGGTCGTTTGTAGTGGATTCTGTGCGCGAATGTGTGGTGGTAATTTGGTGAAGTCCGGTTGTTGTGGTGTAGCCAATTCATGGCAATGGTGAAATGGTGGCGGTTTACTTCTATTGAGCTTGTCTTGTGTTAACTAGGAGATTATGGTGATGACTATTGATTTCTGCAGGTGTGGGTAGTAGTGGATTGAGGCCGTTGGAAATGGTTGCTGGAAGACGATGGTGATACTTGATAATGGGCAGTGGTCGTTGATAGCGGGCAGTGGTGGAGATAAGAGGAGGTAAATGGGGGTTTTAAGGGATTGTTTGTGAGATTATGAGGTTGAAAAAGGATGAAAAAACGTGAAAAATGAGGAAAACAAATCCAAAAATAAATCAAAGAAAAGTAAGAAAAACCTAGAAGACAGACCTAAGATTCAACCAAAATTCTCAAAAAACAAAACCAGCTTTGGTGTTGTTTCTTCATTATTTAATCAAATTTGATGGTGAAATAGAATAAAAATGAATTAAAGTCCAAGGAATCTAATTAAGATATTACCTTTTGGAAGTTGAGACTGGTTGACGAGGGATTGACGACGAATAGTAGTATTCTCTAGAGAAGATGAACAGTCAATGGCACGATGAAGATAACGGCTGTTTAGTGTGTGTGTGTGTGTGTGTTTTAGTATGTGTACTAATCTCAAAATGGATGAAAGTCTATGTGTTTTTGGGTTTTTGATTTTTTTCTTATTTTTTCTCTCTCTTTTCTGATTTTAATGGAAGTATTTACAAAGCCTAGTAGTCTTGTGCTCCAAGAATACCCCAAAATAACTAAAATGCCACTAGTAATAAAAATCTTAATTTTATTCTAAAAAAATTATTTTTGACAAAAAAAATCAAAATTGATACAAGAAATAAAAATGAACTCCAAAATTTGCCAAAAAAATTCAAAAATAGATTTCAAGATTTAAAAAAAAATAAAGATTAGAGTTTAAAACTGACCAAAAATATGTTTGGAATGTGAAATGACTATTTTGCCCCTATAATGACAAAATATACAGAAAAATAGCTATTGGCCACGAAAAATGCAAATTATCAAAAATTAAAAATAATCTTAAAACCCTAGAAAATGCATTTAGGACTCAAAATTGATGAAAAATGCATTTAGAGTGCGAAATGACTATTTTGCCTTTGAACTAACGAAAATACACGGAAAAATAGCTATTGGTTGCGAGAAATCGCTAAAAATTAAAAATAAACTAAAAACCCCAGAAAGTGAATTTGGGACTCAAAAATTAGTAAAAAATACATTTGAAATGTGAAATGACTATTTTGTCTTTGAACGCGACATTTATAGAAAAAATAGCAATTGTCCCCGAAAAAATTAAAAAAATTTAGAAACATGCTTAAAAGCATGAAAAATAAATTTTGGACTTAAAATAAAAAAAGATTGTGTTTGCAAGACGAAATGACCATTTTGCCCATGTACTGGTAAAATACAGAAAAATGCCAGTTAAACCCTAAAAAATTGCAGAAATTTAAAAATAAGTATGAAAGTACAAAAATATGAATTTAAAATCCCAGAACTAATAAAAAATATTTACAGCTAAAAATTATTATTTTGCCTCCCGAGATTGCTGATTTTTCCTCCTTTTTGCTAAAAAATCAGATTTGACAATGGAACTAGAAAAGAAAGGCACTTAATGTTGAAAAAATAAATGGTGTGTCAAAATTTGTTGTCTACATTATCCCTTAGAACAGAATCAAACAAATCTTTACAGTACAAATAGTCCTTCATTCTAGGCTTCCAAGTCGAATAATTAGTTGTATTCAATTTTATCATATAACCACTATTCGAGTCATTCATTTTAATCAATACAAACAAACAATCCAACTTGGCTGCTCTGATACCACTTGTTGAGAAAAGGGGTACTCTTGTAGGTAATCAATGTCAGAGTTATACATGGATAAATTTCTCCTTCCCCAAGTACCAATTAAAATAGGAATAAACCAAATCACTAAATAACGATATCAACAGTAGTAATAGAATGCAGAAAAAATAAAAACACAAAACACCAAGATTTTTCACGTGGAAACCCCAAAAGTCTAGTAAAAAAAAACTCCACTATAGTAAAAATGGGCATACACAAGTCTATCCAGAGCATCTAGATGACAACAACTTCATCGACATCAAGAAAGTTAAATTACTACAAAAGTCATCTTTCAAAAACTACAAGTTTCTAAGAAGTGGGTTTGGAAGGATGTTATCAAGTGAAGAGAAAAACCAAAATCAGAACCAGTAGATGAGTAGAGGTTGATGAGAGGATCACGTGGTTAAAATTTCACCTCAATCAGGCTTCAAGTCACTATCCGATCAAGACATTGAAGTTGCAATCCCTCAAGCCCTTTTTTTCTGCCAATTTTTCTTAAGACTTTGAAGTTGCAATCCCTCAAGCCCTTTTTTCTCCCGATTTTTCTTTCTCTCCTTCACAAAGTTGATGGCCGATTTCTTCAAGTGATTAATAATCACTTGGGAAACTGATTTCTTTTTGTCAAGCTAAAGTTAGAAATGGGCTTTAGGATTTAACGGTGATTTGGCCTACCAAATGGGCTGGACCCAAAGCCCAATAAGCAACTCTGAGGTCTGTTACTTTTGTACAACTATGTCGATCCTATTAATTCTCTTGCATTAAGTAAAGTAATAGACAATATCAAACTTTTAACAGGTGTCGCTTTGATGTCACACTGTCTAATAAGAGTGGATTTGTGACAGCTACCTTATTTGGTGAATAAGCTGAGAAACTTTTGACTCATATAGCTATTGATGCAATGCAGTATTTTAATAGGGTTGTCAATTTTTGCTTAGTATATATTGTCTTTTTTCTATGTCTAGATTCAAATTTTTTCAAAATTTTTTATATACTAACATCATATTTACAAATTGGATATGCACAGAATTTTGAGCTTCTTCCACAGCATGTCCATGAAAATTTAACAACTAAAGAGTTTGTTGTTCAACTTCAACTAGCCACAAGCTATTATGGAGACATTCAGCAATGTTATATTGTGTTGCACTATCATGAAGAATTTTTTTTTTATTTTTAAAAGCTCAAGTCAGCCAAATACTGAAACTCTTGATTCACCTTTTGTTGATTCTCCAATTCAAACTGCTGCACTACAATCCGCAGGTTACTCTTTAAAAGTGTACTTTTATTTGTTTACATACTAATTGGTTTGCTGTATATACTTTATCTTTTATGCATAATATCTTATGCCCATTTATATTTCCTTTTATATTGTTTTATTAGAAAATGAAAGCCACCCCTCCAACATCTATATCAATCTTGCAAGCAAATTTGATGAAGTTAGCTTTCCAGAATACTCAACATCAAAAGAAAACTCTGAAGCTCCAGAAACCACTGCTGCTAAGAAGACTTAATTGTCCTAACTATCCCTCTTTCTATACTTAACATCTACTCAGCTTAAGGATAATTCTGAACTTTTAATGATTATTTAATTTTCATAGTTTTGTAAGCAATTAAGTACTAAAACAATAGTACTTCTTTCTATTGCACTTTAGTACTGCCATATGTGTTTGTGATATTAGTTTGTTTTTTACTAGCAATGCATGTTTTGTTTGTCTTTTTATTACTACTTGTTGGACAAAAACTACTGTTGTCTATATTATTAGTAGTACAGACTTATTAAAATGCCCATGTTTGTCATTTAAAGCTGTTATATGACTTTTACTTATGTATATATATTAATCTACTTCTATTTTGTGTTTTCATAAGTTCTTTTTTTGATGAATAAAAATATTTTTAGTTATTTATTTAATAAAGATAACCATGTACAGTAAACTTACAAATTTAGCCTTTATTCAGTTACATTCTGACATACATAGTGCAACTTTTGAAAAGAATCTTTCAGTCATCTGATTACCTATCTTGTCTCTTTTTTATTTAACTGTATTAATGAATTCGATTCATTTGTTCATTTAGAAAAGAACATATAATCTAACCATCGTGCAGTGACCAACTTTATTGTCTGCAATGCAAAAAGGTAATGTTTTGCAATATTATAATCTCTATAGTGAGCTTATATTCCATTCTTCTTTGTTTCTTGTCTATTTCAACGTGCATATACTTTTCTTTTCTTTTTTCTTATATGTGTTATGTTCCTCTATAAGTATTTATCTTACTTCTTCTACTTTATCAAATTTCCTTACTTCCTCCCATATTGCATGCTCTAAGTTCTATTTCTCTTGTTATCTTTTTTACAACATTCATTCGAATTATTACATATTGATATTCATTTTACATGAACAGCTACTTTTTCTTTGAATTTCTAAGCTTGTTATTAATCCATTACTTGCTATAGGAAGATTGCTATTCCCTCGTGGTTGTCAGTTATGAGGGCTCTGCTTCTTCCACACCTCCGATCACAATTGATGATGTTACCAAATGTTGTTTTCTGTTAAATAATTGTAATAAAGAAAAGGTTAGGATTTTTTTTTTCTATGTTGATGTACGATTTTTTACATTTCATATATACTTCCTATAATATTCAAATTGTTTATCTTCCAAACTTTTTAAATCACAGAGCTTACCTATAAAGTTTTTAGCCTTGTTAAGACTTCACACAAGATGCATTATATTAATTGTGCAAGGTCCAAAAACATGGGAAATTGAAGTGTACCAAGAGAGCTTCCGAACATGATGGGTTGAATTTGCTTTTTGATAATCTAATCAAACCACGTGGAAAGATATTAATTCTCACAATGGAGATTTAATGTTTGATTTAATCTTATTCACAGATCTACAAATCAACACCTTTTTCCCATTAATCGTTCCACTTATAGATGTCTTACAAGCATACAATCCATATGCAAACAGTACATTAGCTTATGATACTTTTTTAACTATTACAATATCGAGTTTGTATCGAGCCACTAATATTTGATCATTTTTTATACAACATATGCTAAAGCAAAGTGTATCTTATACTAGCATGTTTGTACATCCATAAAGCCCAACATTGTTTAGAATCAAACTGATTCTATAGCAATTTTTTCAGTTTTATTCTAGAAAATATGGGGATTCAATGGTAAGTCAAACTTTATTATGCTTTTATTTTTCCAAATTTATATTACAATATATGTTTCTTAAGATTCATTAGAAACTTAATGTTGTATTTTTCTTCTAGAAAATACCATAGTTTGTCCACTATTTTCTCAATAGTGACAAGAATCAAGTTATTACTCTTCAAACTGGATATGAACCTTTTCAAATTGGTTTGCAAGACAACATCTTTACTGATAGCTGGAAGTCTTTGTTCAGGGACACCAGTTAGAAATAGGTAAAACTTTGGTTCTCATATCTGAGTCTGTGAGCAATATTATTATCCAAATTTATAGAGCAGATGGTGGGGAAAAAATCTTCCCTTGGTATCATAAATGTTATGTGTATTCCTATTTGTGAGCTTGCTACTTCATATGTAAACTTTTCAACATGAATTTGTTTAGTCAAGTTGTTTATCCATCAATACTTGCAATTATGCTACTTCAAATTTTTCCCCCTCATCGTCTTAACTGATTTTATAACAACTTCTCTTCTTAAAATGCATGATTACATTATGTAAACATACTAATGTATTAAGTATAAAACATAGAGAAAAATACATCCAACAAGCATTGACATATGAAATTTGATCCGTGTATGACCTATTTTATCTACTAATCTTAATTTTTTTCCCTAAGCCAAAAAAAAATGTTTTATTAATAGAACAAATATATTTACAGTGTGTCAATTGCATACTTCTTAGCTCGAAAAAAAGTTCTTCAAAAATTACTTGTATGTCAAGCTAAACTAAATAACATACTATTTAACAAACATACCAATACGTAAAATCTACAATTCATTCTAATAGCAGAATCAAAAGAACATATAAAATATAGTAGCATTTAAGCTTCAACATTAATATATTACTTCAGTCATAATATCTAATATAAACCAATGCATTCATTTAGACATCAATAGCTCACAAAATACTTCAACAATAGACTTCAAAATAAATTCTAGAAGCATCATCATTAACACATCACTTCAGTCATAATATCTAATACAAGTCAATGTATTCATTTAGATTTCACTAGCTAACAAAACACTTCAGCAATAGACTTCAAAATAAATTCTAGAAAATTCAGCAAAAGGATTAGATTCCTTCATTCCCACACACAATTGACACCCCAAACGTTGGATCTTCTGTGTTGATAAGCTCAAAAATACAAATATTAGCCACATTTTATTTTTTCTCCTTCACAAACTCTGGCCACTCCTTGCCAAACATTCTAGGCTGCCCACCGTCCTTGTGCCACTGGTTGCTATCCAAATCTTGAACTTTCATATAAACCATATTTGTAGTATGAATTGTAACTACTTTACAATATAAATGACATTACCAATATAAAAAAATGCATCACATTATACTTCTCAAATCCTTTATCTATATTTACTACCTCCTTATTTGCTTTTGGTTTAGTGGAACAAACTGCATCTCCTTCTACCTTACTAGACACGTTAACAATTTGCTTATCAATGCACTGACCAAAAACACACTTCATGTGACATTCTTGTTTTTTTGGATAATTGATTTCAATCGCAGTCACATCATATATACTAATATGAAACTTATTCCTTACTCAAAAGGACTAGAGTGCTAAGCTACCTTCCCGGCTGCACCACTATAATGAATGGCTCAAACAAATAGGAGATAAGAGAGCCCTTTCTTTTTCTATTTCCGAAGGCTAAGAAGCCAGTGCCGGAGAAAGAGCACTTGAAAGGAAAAGCCAATCTTTTTAGGAGGAGCTCCTCTAGAGTACTCAAACCCTAGCTCTTTCATTGAATCTCCTTCGCGTATCGTATGTGCCTGTCTGGAACTTCCTTTATTACAGAGAAATTGACATAAAGAGCGATAGGGCCGTAATTGGAAAAGTCTCTAGCCTCCCTTCTGTAGTTGTAGTAATAGGCTCCATCTTCAAAGCATATGTTCAAGTTGCCCTCTTTTATATAAAGGAGCCCCTGACCTCAGTTATTGGTACCACGAAGATAGCTCCCCCAACTTTCTCAACTGACGAGTGGCACACCAGAGGCCAGAGTGGAAAACCTACTTGCATTTCCTATTTACCCTCTTTTGCCTCCTCTTCACTATCAGATGTGACGCTAATAGTGACCACATTAGATGCGCTTTTCCTATTTTTGGCTGCCGGAATGACCAAGGGCTTAGAGCTCAGTGTTATGAGAAATTCGGAAGGTATTTTCATTTTTCTTGTGGAAGGTGAAGGATCCTTCTTTCCTCTAGGGGATGAAAGCTTTGTAGTAAAGTAAGGAAAAAAATGGCTAGTCAGTACACCATCAAGTAAGGGCTTATGCTGTAAGGGAGGAGGAGGGGAGCCATCCAACATGCAAACAACATCCATCTTGAACCATAATCCTAACACAATCACCTAGCTTCTAACCAAATTTATTAACAATAGTGGTGGTAGCATCTACAAAAAAGAAAAAATTATTTAATTATACTTTATAGGCTACAAAAAATACAATTTGTATATTACATTGTCTCTTTTAAGTTTAATATATCAATCAAATTTTAAGCCCAGTATGCAATTACCATTCTGCATCACAAGCACTATTCCTATAGACTAAAATAGCTTTTACTTATCTTCTATACAATTATATATTATTTTCTTCCATACAATGGTTTTATAACTAAATAAACAAATGAATAAATTATTATAACAAATAAATAAATACAAATTGTCTAACATCATCAATTATTTGTTATCTTTAAACTTCCTATGCCAAGGTGAAAAATATTTTTTCCCTTTTTAATTATATTCCGGTCACAATTATTATTTCATTCGAATAATATACAACGTTTTTTTACACAAACAGTATTAAAAAAACTTCTGACTATATTATATAAAATATTTTCTCTTCTTTAACTATGTTTCTATATTTTTTTTAATCCATTTTGACGCTTTGAATACTATATCATCAAGTTTAATTAAAAGAATAAAATACGTCATCCCTAAAACTAAACGGTCTTACATTTAATGCATAAAAAAAGGAAGGAAAAAACATACTTTTTTACTTCATGCTCAAACCTAAACATCCTCTAAAGATCGAAAAAAGAAATTGTTACTAGTTCGTCGTCAATCACCACAGGTTCTCTAACAATCCTGAAAAAACTAGTAGGATTAGCTCCCAACCATGCCATCCTTGTGGAAAATGTATTTTGCTTCTACAAGCATACACGCCTCAACAGAAAGGGAGAAATCTGTAGGTGGACAAGAAGAAAGGAAAAGTAAATTAGTTTGACCTAGGAAACGAGTAAAAAACACAAAGGTCAAACATATAGCGGGCCAACAAAGGGTTAAAGACTTTTGGGATTAATATGAACATATGCCCATTTTGATATAGACCCAAAAATATAGATCCATCTTCCGTCAAACCCAATGCTTAAAGACATGTTAACTTCCCAATCTACAGACTATGCTTGCACATTTAATTATTTTTTATGTACATTTTATAATATTTAAATGGATTAAAAAAGTCAAACACACCTTTTTTTTTATATTAAACTAATAGCAGGACAAATAAATACTTTCTTATTAATATATAATGTTCTAAAATCTTACATAACACCATAATAAATATATAGATAATACATGCTCCTTATCTTTTTTTTTTTTGAGGTGATACATGCTCCTTATTTAACAGTGTATACATGTAATAATAGCTCAATTCTTAATAAAAGGTTTTTATTAAAATTTCAATACTTATTAAGAAAAAAATAGTTTTCTACATAACGCATGACATAAACAATCAATTATGAAAAAAAAAAACAATTTTTCTTTCCAAAACAACAAAACTTATCACTATTTAATAATATGGTTGAATAAAATAATGTTCCTCATCTACCATCATTATTACAATATTATCATCAATATAATTATATTTTTAACTTATTCATTATAAATTTATTATTGGGCACAAATATTTTGAGCAGCACATATTGCCTAGTTTACCCTTATTTTGAGCAACACATATTTTTAACTTACTCCCAAACTAACCTTGTTTACCCTCAGAAGGAGGGGGACGGGCCAGCAAGTAATCAGGGCTATCAAGAGTTGGGCCAATCTGAACTCGACCGATTCAGCTTGCCAAAAGTTAGGTTATACTTTACATGAATATGGGGTACAATGGGCTTAGACTGAAGATCTAAGCTCATTTTAAGAATGGGTTGAGCTTGGGAAAAGATAGATTCAACAAATTAAGGCTTGACTTTTCTGCCTATTCAAAACCTAATTTTTTGTGATTACTTTTATGTATTTCTAATTGCTTTTTATAGAAATAATTACATTTAATCAAAACAAAGTTTCAATACTATTTAATAATATTCTTGTACAAAATGCCTAAAACACTTGATTTCTTTAATTACAATCTCATATTGTCATTAAAAATTACCTTTAAAAAAATGAAATATCTGAATTTGAGCTAAGATTTGGACCTTGATATTAATTAATTTGGAATTTGGGTTCTAGTTGGGATGGGCTTGGGCTTAAGCAAAAGTCCATTTTATAAAAAAAATATTGAGGTTTGAATAGTAAAGCAATTTTAATCATGCCAACGGGCCACGAAAAAAGAAAAAAAGAAAAAAACGGTGTTCAGCCTTAAAAGTATTATGAGAATATTCAGGGACTAATTTGGCAATTTACCCCAACAAGAATATAAACAAAGAAAAACACTACTACTATTTGCATACAGCAGAGTCAGAGCGGTAAAAAGGGTAGAGAAGTAACAGAAGAAAGCACTAAGCAAAGCAGAGCAGAATTGATGAGGGGAATGGGTCTTCAATTTTTGTTCATACTTTTTTTCTACCCTTTACTTCAACTACTTCCAGGTCTGTCTCTCTGATCTTTATTTTTATGGTATAATTGGTAATTTTCTTTTTTTTTTTTTGTTATTTTTTTATAAAGTTTTTGTAGGTTTTTTGTTCTCTAATTGCAGAACTATCTGTTTATGCAATTTTTGTACGAATTTCTTACATGGGTTATCTGATTTGATGTTGTACACCACGCTGCTGTAGTTGTATCTTTGCCAAAAGCTAACAGAATTTGTTGATTATCTATCTTTGAGCTGTTTCTTTTGTGTATTTCATTGTGTAATTTTGCTTAGAGAATGATAAAAAGGAGAAATTAGCAAACTTAATTTCAAAAAATGGTTTTAAAAAATTATAACTTTTATGTTATTCAAAGATCGTTGTAGAGTAACTTTAAAGGTAATCAGAACTGATAATTACTTCGTTGGTTTGGATTATATTCAGATTGATTAATTTTAATATTGCTTTGGATATTCAAAGATCCCTTTTTTGTTTGGGGAGAAGAAATCAGATTTTGTTAATTTGTGTGTTGAATCACTAAGCACAAGAATAGCAAATTAATGCACTTGGTGACCGTGTGTTACCTGAAAATTTTAGTGAGATGTGTTGATCTTAGTGTTTATGGATAAATTTTAGGGGTGGCTCAAAATTTCACAACTTGCCAGAAGCCAGATTGCTGTTTTGAACTTCCGGATGGTTGAGAAAAACTGAATTGGTTATGACTTATTGCTTGTAAAGTTAGAGGTTGATTTGTTGCTTTTTTGAGATCAAATTTTAATCTTTGGGTGCGGTTATTGCAGGCTTGGCAGACGATTCATCAGCTTTGAGTTTGAAAAATGAAACAAATGCTGTCAATCATAAGTCATCAAAAAGCTCTGCTGGACTAACCGTACTCCTCTTGATCCTTGGGCTACTGTCTGTTGTTGGGTTTTCTGTGTTCCTGTTCAAGATATGGCAAAAGAAGAAAAGGGATGAGCAGCAAGCACGTCTCCTGAAGCTCTTTGAGAATGACGATGAGCTTGAGGTTGAACTCGGTATTCGGGATTGAGATGCGTATTACTGCTTCTCAAGTGAGATTCCATTGGAGGTGCGCCCTAATCGCACACTTCTTATGAGCATTGTAGTTACTTCATTCGAGAATTTCCTATGGAAGCTAAAATATTGTTTGTTTTGAATTGAAGTATCACATATGGTGATTGATGTAGATTTTGTAATGTAGTCTTTTGAGTTGATAAATGGGCATTCTTAGTTTAGTCTCATCATTTCTTGTTAAATATTATATTCCAACTCATGTTCTTTCTTATTCTTTGTTATTATGGTATATTTTGACGTTTGGCACGAGGTTGTGCTATTGCTTATGTATACTGAATATCTGAAACAGTGGCAACTTCTTTGATCTTTATTTGAATAACTACGGAGCACGTCCAAATAACTTTTTTACAATCTAGTGTGTGTGATTTTGTTCAATAACTGCTTCTCTTTGTTGTTTGCCCATCAATATTATCAAGAAAAGCTTATGGTCCACTGTAAATAAGTTTGATGAAGAAAGATGAAATTGTTGAGCTAATAACATATTAAAGAAAATTATTTGTTAGTTTTCACTTGACTTTGACCTTGGGCAGAATAAAGCCCATTTTTTTAATGCTTTAGTGACTAGTATATTTCCAAGGTTCAATTATAGTTGCTGCATTGTCCTGTATGTCTATAGTAGGAAATCTTGGAGTTGATATTTAGTTATTTGGTCCAATGGCCACATAATGAATGGTTCAAACTTCCGACATACCATGGGGCTATTTCACCAGTTTGTCAAGCTGTTTTAGTTGTTTAATTGACATGCGATGTATTTGGGTTTTTTGGAAATGGATTTACTTGACAATGCCCGATTAACTAGTTTGGACAGCAGCTGGGCAGCATGATGTGCCTGATTCATCTCTCAAGCCCCTCTACCCATCTCCTAACAATTGTACAGCTTGGAGTCTGCTTTTCACCTGTTAAAATGATTTCACTCGACAGTATTAATGCATTTGAACAGTTAGTTATCATTTTCCCCGTGTGGTTTATAGTCAGTTTATTGTTCATATTGGTTGCTTTTTGAAGAAAGCTTGATTGCCTTTTTCTAGTTTATATTCTGATGCAGCCATTAATAGCAAGGTTTACTTCACTACCTATAAATATTTTGGTAATATCTTGCACTTTGGTCTTTACTTTCCACAAATGCATGTATGCTCCATATTTAAGTTTGTTCAGGTCAATGCTTCTTACAGCCACTGGCAAGACAGAATCATCCTTTATATTGTGAGTGTTTATAAGGTTTTTGAACCATTTATTTATTTATTTTTTTATACCAGTGGAAGCAAACATTTTGATATCGGTCAAACATCCCCATCTTATGGCTAGTCCAAATAAATCCATGAATGCATGAAATTGGACTGATTATATGGTAATAACACAGTTTGTTTTGGGCACATTTGGATACTGGAAATATGCTGATCATATAAAGTTATTATTGAATAAGAATATTTTGTACTGAATTATTCTAGTAGTCAGTTCTCTGTGATTGAGACCTAGCAACAAATATTAAATCTAGCCACAAGGCATATTTTGAAAATTGCCTAACTTATTAAAGATCAAGTAGATTGACATTTTTTTACTAGCAAAATTTTAAGAGAGCAATAAAGGGAAAATTGAAAAGCAAGTAATTGCTATGTTTTCCAACTGAAGCATGCCTAGATTATGAATGGGTTGGATTTGCAATCAAGTTTCTAAAATCTGAGTCCATTAGGATGGGATCTCATGAGGATAAAAAATTCCCCATGCCTTCACTCTTTAGTAGACGTGAATTGTATATGAAACTTTATAAAAGATCAAATCCTTATTCTGATATTCTTTTTTTTGGAGAGATTGTTCAGACATGAGGTAAGTGTGAGATTTAATAAATCAATGCAATTTAATTTTCTTTACTTGTTGTATAGGTGTAGTTGTTTATGTTTTAAATAAGCAGTACTTGTTGATCTATTGAATAGTTGCACGTGTTTCCTAACCATGTTATAGATAAGGGTTTATGTTTTCCCTGTAAAAATGTAACCAGGTGGCAATAAATCTTGTGCCACTTTGAAAGTAATATAATATATGAAGATTTTCTTTTGAGTGATAGAATAGAATCAGTAAATAGTTAAATTTCTTCCCAACATTTCAGTTACACTTTTCAGCCTATATATGTTTGTATTTTGATGTTTTGGTCAAACATGAAAGTTATTTGTCTTATATTGGACATAGGCTAATAATTTAGTTTATAGGACCTCCAAGTCACCAGATGGTTTTATTTTTGGTCAATTTGGTTTCCTCCAGTTGTCTATATATAAAACTCTAAAGATATTGCATCAATATAAAAACTAATCTGTTTGACCTAAAATTGCAGCCATGACTATTGCATTCTTTCTCCCTTGAAGAACTGATTTTGATGAAGTCAAACCATTCTGGTCTTAAGAGTCTGGCTCTCTTAATCTTTTGTGCATTTGAGTGGATTCATGAGCCCATCCGTGGCCAATCATATTGTTATTACTCTGATTGCTGATGCAGCTATAAGTTGTATGCATTTACCAAACATCTAGGAGTCTTCTTCCTTAATAATAGGCTTCAACGATCAATTTGTTTGCCTGGAGGCCTTATGTTTCATAATAGCTTCAGATTTTTTCACCGCAGATATATATGAATCTGTGCTGCATGTGTGCGTCTCATCAGACAGAGATCCAATTACTTGTTTTGCTCTGGTTTCCTTCGGAGTCTCCTTTGTTTGTTAATTTGTGCATTCCTTTTTTTATTTTCTAACACTGTACATATTTATTTGTGTATACTTGTTTGTATATTTAATGAACCTCTATGAGATGCATTGAGTACTTTAGCTGGTGTACAGAAGGAGTTGGATGAAGCTCTTTAATTTAGATACAATTTGTAATTTCTGTACTAAAGTTCCAACATCATCCATTTCCGAAACAGCTGTTTGGTACTCCAAAATGCTTTTATACTGTGATAAATAAAGACCTATTAATTTGAATGTTGTGGATTTGAAGTTTACTTGTTTTGATTCTCAACAAAGATCTTCGTTTCCTCTCTTTTCTCTCTATTTTTCATCACCTTGATGGTGTGGTCTTATGACATACTTTATTTAGGATTTTCTTCTTCAAACCTGATCAACTGTTGTTATTTTTGAGGTTCTTCAGTTATCTTTTTTTCTTTTCTTTTTTTTTTCATGATAATCATCATGCGTCTGTGGCAGCAAGACTATGACAGTAGACCACTTCATAAAATCAAAATGTTGATTAGCATTCGGCTTTGTTAATATGCTATAATTAACTTTAATTATCTTGGCTTTAGGATAACTGTTGATATAACTTATTGATGTAGGTGTCAAACATGACTTTGATGATTCTTTAGGGTATTTTATCCAGTTGAAGGATCCCTTTGTCAAATGTAGTGGTCCTTATTATGCTTCCTTGAATTGATATGGCTATTTTTTCACAAGGGTGAGGATAAGACTAGCAGATATGTGAAAAGTCTTAAATCTGGTGGCGTATTAATTTTTTTTTTTTAAAAAAAAAAAAAAGAAAGAAAGTTACTACAAAGAGTTCCTCGTGAATAATCCAACTTGAAGGTGTTGGGCCTCGATGAACTTGTAAATAAAGGAGAAGATTCACTTGGACAGTTCACTATGGGGCAGTATGTCCCTAACGCGTTCCATTTTGATTGTTGGAAGACGATCTTGCTTTAATTGTACTTAATGACAACTACTGATTCAGTTGCATTCCTGAAAAATACTAATTTTTATTCAGACTACCATCCCCTTTAAATGAAGTGATTGCTGGAATAGGCTATTACTATATCATTGCCAGTATGACTGGAGAAGATGTCCATTTTTTATTCTTGTGGAACCACGAGTTCATGATACAGGATGCATGAGAAGAAGTGGTTTCAGTTGCACTAAGCCTTTTTCTGGGGAATATTCCTTATTTTGGGGCACTCTTTTTTTCTTTCTACTACAGGGAAAGGAGCTAAAGGCTCAAAGTTTTGGAAGGAATCAAAGGGGTTGCCAGCTTAGAAATATCTCCTAAGAGTTATCACCTGCTGAGGAGGAATATTTGCGAGGTGTATTGCTCCCGGAGACTTTTCAACTAGGAGTGATCATCATTGGTTCTGATGTTGTCTTTTATTCAGTTTACTTTAAGGACTTGTGTTAACTATCTAAAAGTAAAGCTACAATTTACATGTTAAATTTCTATATATTGCCAAATGCTTACATGTTAAATTTCTATATATTGCCAAATGCTTCTCAGAATATCCTAATCTCCTTCAGCTTACTTCTTCTCCTTTTTTTTTTGGTGAAAAACTTCTACTTACCGAAATGCTAGAATATTATAAACATCAATGTGAGCCCATGTGTCCTTGCTTGAAGTGTTAATGTATTTTTTGCACAGCGTTCTGTGCATAAGCCTCCATATGTTGCATCTTGATGGAAATTTTCATAGCCATTAACTTTTGGTTGACTAGATGCTACGAACTTGTTAAATAGCGCTCTGCAACTTCTGGATGAGAAAAAATAATACAAATCGCAGTTAACATAGGACCAAAGTTTTCAGTTTTATCATCAAATGCATTAGTTTGAATCTGTTAGTCTAACAAAGCCTTGTCCCTGATGATATAATTAGCAGTGAGGACTGCTGTTATGGCTGCATTACTTTTTACTGCTGCCAGGGCTAATGTGATGGACTCGGTAACAACTGATTTATGTTACCTAACTTTAAGTTGTAAACATTCTTGATGCAAGAACCTACTCCAATGTTTGCAATCTGAAGCTTCTTTGAAGGTGATGTTCAACTTAGGGGTGTAAACGAACCGAGCAGCAAAGGTTCGACTCGAGCTCGAAGTTGACCGAGCTCAAATCGAGCTTGAGCAGCTCGAGTACGTTATCAAGCCGATTTCGAGCTTTTATGTCTCTCGCTCGAGTGCTCGTCGAGCTATTCGAATACACCTCTATTTATTATTTTTATTTAATATATGTAAAATTACTTAAAGGTTTTTCATATTTTAGGCAAATTACCTTTTCTACTATCATCTACCTTTAAATAATGGAGGATAATTTGGTAAATTCCAGTTTATGTAGAATTAAAATTACAAAAATAGGAAAAAAATAAAAATCACTCCTTACACCCCACCCGTTTCTCTCCCACTCCCCCTTCCCCTTCTCTCGCTCTCTCTGTTGGCTCTTAACCTCCCCGGATTGCAGGCCATCAAAGGCCAAATCGATACACAAAATCACACACACACACAAAGAGACACACGCCCATCTGCGATTTTTGTTATTTTTATTATATGTTGGTGGTGATTGTTGGTATACTTATCGAAAAGAATGATGGGTTTTGAAGTTTTTATTTGTACCTTTTTGGCTTTGTTTGCAACTGATTGTTTATGTAATATTGCTCTACGGATCATTCTGGTCATTTTGGTATAAAGATTGTCCGAATCGGAGGTGATTTGGCTAGAATGAATGTCGGCCTAATCACGATTTTCTCTTTAGATCTGCAAATTTGGGCTATTTTCGTCCAAATCCGAACTTGAATCTGTAATTTATGCGAAAAATCAAGTCCGATGATGTGATTTGGGAACGAAAAAAGTCGCCGGCGGTGACTGTAGGCGGCGAACCACCGGCGGTGGTCTGCCACCCACTCCAGCTGAGGGCCCTCTTGTGAAAATTAAAAATACTTTAGGGACTTGTATGCAAATATATAAAACATATAATACAAATATATAAAGTATGTAAGTTTTTATTCTTTGCATTTTTCTCCCTTATAAATTTTTTTATAATTGACAAATTGACCCCAAATTTAATAAAACATACTAATAAGTTCGAGCTCGAGCTCAAGCTCGAACATGACCCAAGATTTAAAAGCTCGACGAGCTCGAGCTCGAGCAAGGTGATTTAGTAATCGAGCCGAGCTCGATCGTGAGATGCTCGAGATCGGCTCGACTCGATTACACTCCTAGTTAAACTCTCTGCAGTCAATGATGACAAAGCCACTACTTTGTTTGCAGGGGATGAATAATTTGACTGAAGAATGGAAAATATCTTAGCTGCTTGGCATTACCCTAATGGGAAATGACAGCATTTTTACTCCACAATGAGTCCTCCACTTAGAAGAAAGTTATGTCAATATAACTTCTTTACTTGATGTGGTCCAACTTTCTTGAGCAAGAAATTGACATAAATGGTAACGGAAAGAAGTTAGCCATGTGATTGATTAAATGCATCTGTAGACTTGAATATATCTTTTTCTGGGGTCGAATAAACTTGAATGTATATTACCATGTGGTTTAATAAAACAATGTTGAATTTCAGTCTGTTTATGCACAATACATAGCAATAAAGTTGTTTTAAAACATAATAGCATAATCATTAACCTTGACAGGTACATGTTTGTTACCTGGGGGATATAGACTTTGTGAGCTCAAGTTCTATACCCTTTGACATGCTGGAGGGATGGGGCCATTTTGGTAAAATAGTCATTTTAAATCAACCAAAAAGAAGAAAAGTTTGATACCAGAGTTAAAGACTCAGCTAAGGACTGTTATGCTACAAATTTCAGAGACTATCCTTGAGATTATGACAATGCGAAGAGAACATTACTGTGATTTATTGTTCCCCTTGTGGAGTTCTGATCCTCTGAAACCTCGCCGTTGAACAAAATCACTTACATTTTCCAGTTCAAAAATTCTTGAATCATCAAGTATGTGGCCATAATTAACTGAATTTCTTTTCATTTGAATAATGGAGATATATCTACTGGTGCACTTAGCATTCAAATAAATACCAATGTGACTGTTGAATCGACTGGCAAAAATAAGATATCAAACCAGCTATTGAAAAAATTATTATCTCAAAAAAAAAAAAATACATTGAAATATCTGAGGAGATGATGTGTAAAACTACCACTCTTTGGGCAGTCATTTACTCTGAATCAAAACATCCCATGAAGCGCAAAAATTTATGATCGAAATAATTACTTTGGAGGGGGGATTTACTCAATGACAATTGAATTAGCTGTATATGATATCATTTTCTTATAAGAACTATACGCAACATTTTAAGGCAAGAAAAATTTTGTTTCATTTATGGTGGCTACATCCCACTGGTGGTTGTGGGCGGGGACCAACCACTTACAAATCCAATAAACACCTTGTCGACCTACAGCATGGTGCGGTCCATAACCTACTGGGGAAAATCAAGACATCAGAGGCTTTCTCTCTTCTTTTTTATTTTTTTGTGAGCTGTGGGGAAATTTCCTTAATAGTGTATGGTTTTCATATCATATGGACATCAATCTCAGCTGTTGACACCTAAACTGACAGAGAACAAGACAGATTAAAGCAAAAGAAAGATTTTCAATCCCATAGACTCTCTCTCTCTCTCTCTCTCTCTCTCTCTCTCTCTCTCTCTCTCTCTATATATATATATATATATATATATATATATATATATATATATAACACATACCTACATACACACACAAAAATTTTATTGGGGCCGCTTGAGAAGCGCTGTGTAAATTCCATAAGCAGGATTCTTGAAGGAAACGAACTTCAGGACATGACAGACAATTTGGAATAGATATTGAAATTTACTTGGTTTGATTTTCATCCAGTCGAAATGTATAAAATTTAAATATGTAATTTAATTAGGATGGATTTGTCCTTAGACTATAATATCTAGCTTCATTTTTGAAGTTTATGTATTTTTAATACTCCTTTGTTCTAAATTGAATGTTTTACTTATCTTTTTAGTTCGTTTCAAAATAACGTATAAATGTAGGGAAGCCTACACATTTCCCACTACTGCCTTACATTTTTATTGCTCAGAGGTGTTTGAAGAACTTAGCATATGGATTTGGCCGAGAACATTCATCAATAGCTTAATAGTAGTCTTATGCAATCTAGGCTAAGCATTGAGTTTTTTTGACAACTCTTCTTCTGTATATTATATATTCAGCTAGATACCAAAAGGACTATCCCTTGAAGTCTTTAAGCCGTTGAGCAAGTGATATACCTGACCTTGCACACAAAAGCTATGAACTCCTTTGTGTTCTTTATCAAATCGTGGTCACATTCAGCTCATAAAACCAAAACATTCTTTCTGAATTCTGCATTTTCTTCATCCACATTAGCAGAAAATGCTTAGGAGATCATATTACGTTGCTAGAATGATAAGCTATACTTCTCCTCTAGCGTAACAAACATTTAGAGGTTCCAAATGAAACCTTCTGGCACCATAGCATTCACAATTCGGAGTACTGGGGAGCAACAAAATGCTTCTTAGGGATTTTCTCCAAGCTAGTTAATTGTTTTTAACAATTTTGCGACTTTTTGCCGAGAAGAGTATCGCATATATATCATTTACCTCTACAACAATAATGTGTAATGATAATATTTGAACAAAGCTAACAAACCTTGGTTAACAAGCTGGACAATTCTACAAAGAGAGGAAATAGGTGCAGTAAAAGTAATAAAAAGTGGTTCCTTCGTTCACAGGTTGACCTTCAATAGCAAAAGTAGGATTTAAAAAATTTAAAAAGAGTGTCTACTTCATTCAAATAGATAACAAGATAGTTTTTATATATTATTCTGAAGAAACATAATTATGAAGCTGAGAAAAGAAGCTGTAGATCGAAGAGGCAATCGATAAGGATTTATTTTTTGTACAAGTGACTTTCAACAAAAATAGGTTACAAAGGCAGACCTGTTGATGAGAGTATTGAGATAAAAATCTAAACTATACCTTCAGTAGGTATGGTCCATTTGAAAAATGAATGCATAACAGGAAATGATTGCTTCAGATTTCTTCGGACATCTAAGAAAAAAGCCTAGTTCACCCTAATGCCATTCACCTGCCATCTTACATTCACACTATAATAATTATTTGATTAATCTTAAATGTGATAAGTATAAATATAAGGCAGTAGTCTTTGGTGAATGGCACTGGGGTAGCGCTCGAACAGGCAATGAGGATCTGAACTGCTAATTCCTTAGTCATACTATGAAAAATCTTAGCTATGTTCTCATCGCCAAGAAAGTCTTTACTACGAGAATGAGATGCCTTATCACCATTCTGAATATTAGACTGAGAAACCTCATCACTATTCTGAGTATTAGATTGGAGCACTTCATCATCAAGATAAGGAAAAGCATACTAGTTTCCACATGACTGACCCATGTTTTGAGATATACTTTTCAGTAAATCTCTTGCGATTCTTTGCTTAAGTTGCTAAAGCAGGAGATTTAGCAATAGGCTGTTCCTTTTCATTCATTTGAGCATATAGCCCTCATCAGCAGTTCAGATCTTCAATACCAGTTTTTTCAATGTCACCCTAGTGCCATTTATTAAGAACTGCCACCTTGTATTCACACTTATTTATCTTAAGTGTGATAAGTGTGAAAGCAAGGTGGCAGTCCCTAATGAATGGCATTGAGGTGACACTGGAAAAACTGACATTGAGGATCTAAACTGCCTCAGCAACGCTGTAAAAGTTGTCTTTCTATTCTTGCAGTATTTCAACACAGCATTTGTGGTGCAAAAATTTTTTAGCCATTCAACTGCTGAATATACTCTATAACAAATTGGAATCAAAGCAACATGACTAAATCAGAATAAAACTTAAGCCTTTTTTTCTCTCTCCCTCTTTGTGAGACTCTGCCTATTTCTTTGATGACTCCAATTCGAGACTTATCGATCTCAGATAAAGTATCTTACCAACTAAATCACACTTCGTTGTCCTTATTCCATAGAAAAACATACAATACTAGTGGCTACGAATAATATGAAAGTGTGTAAAAGGATTCTAGTTTTAAAAACTATCCAATAAATAATACAAAACTATACCTCATCGTGCAAAAAAGTATTCACATCTAATGGCTAAGAACAACATGAAATAAAAATATTAATATAACAAATGGACAGATAGTTATAAGCACCACGAATAGAATGCACAACTATTTTGCATTATGTAGACAAAACTTAAAATCTAAAAATAGTAAAGGTAAGAGAGAAAAACCTGTTAAGTGTATAGAAACAAAAGACAGAAAGTAAAAATTATTTTAGAAGATAACCGACAAAGAAAATTCAGCTAACATCTACATCATGAAAGAACAACAGAAAAGTATGAAGAGTCGGATGACAAAGAGAATATAGCCATCAGAATTGGAAAGGAACAGAGAAACCAAATACACATTCAACACAAATGGAGTATTTAATTGGTATCTTAGAGATCTTATCGGTCGGCAAACCGGAGAAGGACGCAGATAGATTGGGCGGGGGGGGGGGGGGGGGGAGGGGGGGGGGCGAATAGGATAGGTTATGCAAGGGTCATTAATCCAACAATGTGTGCTACTTGATGTGTCTCTATTTGCCACTTCTTGATGATTTGCTGACCTGGATGGATCAGTTGACCTGCACCACAAACAAGTAAGAAATTAGTCTCTTAATGTGTCTCCGATACTTAAGTCAAGACACAAGTTTTCAAATAAGTAGTTCGGGAGATTTTTAGTGTAATAATGCGCGTACCTCATGAATGAAATAGTAGAGAGTCTTTATAATGATAGAAGAGAGTAGGAACTATAGAAAAATGTGTCACAAGCTGACAGTTTAAGTAGCTTAGACAATAGTGTCAAGTTATAGGGTAGGTATGATGCGTGTCAGAGTTATCCCTATATAAGGAATTTGGCAATTATCTTGATAAGAAGTTCGTTTGTTACCTTGTTACTTGAGAGGAAGAAAAACTTGAGTCTTTGGAAGTTAAAGATGTGGCGATATGGAAACCTAGGCCGAGCTGACGTGAAGACTTCGATCCAGTTGACGTAGAACTCGGCTAGATTGGTATCACACTACTAAAACTGTAGCTCATACATTTCCTTTTGAAATAGTCAAATCCATCTAAATGCATGTTTAGCATAATATTGACAGGCTTCAGTCCATTTTGGCATTCATAAAAGAATGAAGAAGTACTGTGATGGAAAATAAAGGAACAAAAGAAATAAAAGAACGACAAATAGGAAAGAAGCCGGTCAAAAGACGAGGAAAAAGTGAGATAAAATCCACCGGCATAATAATTATTGAAGGATTCTGTGACAGATTTATTTTTTACAGTTCCTTTGTCGATTTTATGAACATACACATACTCAAGCAATCTCACCAGTGATTTACCAAATTGACTGACTAGTTTTGGAAAGGGATCTGCAGGCAATTACTGTATAATTAATTAACTAATGCTCGTAGTTTACAAATTGTGCACAACTTAAATCACAAAATGATTGTTGCGTATACAATTTTATAAGAAACAAACTAAAAAAAAAAAGTTTGGCGTTCTGTGTAACTTGTTATATTGTAAGTCACGATTCAAACTGCAAAAATTAATTGTGTTTCTTATCGCTGCTTTTCAATGTGAAACCAAATTGCTTCCTTTTGAACTCGTAGCATCTTGGATAGAATTACATGCATTAACGTAAAACTCGGAGTTGAATTTGGTCGCCATGGAATTTGGTTGCAAGCTAAATCTGTTGGGCAAATTTAGACACTTCAACCACATCAATTGAGTCAATGCCAGCCATTCCTGATAACCGTCTTTCGTGGGTTCTACGTGGAGTGCACCCAACCCTAACGTGTCAAATATATGTAGCTTCATAAAAATTTATTCGCATCCCACCCACAGCAGCATATAAGATCTTAAGATGGTATGGTATATATTTTATCCATATATGATGCTTCATGGATGGAGCCACCAAACGATATGTATCCAATTGATGGTTAGGATCATTAAACTGAAATGGGAATAGATAATTTTTTTTTTTTTTTTGGGTAAGTAAGATTTTATTCATACCAAGGAAATACCACCACACCCAAGAAAATACAAAGATAGGCACAACCCAATCATCATAATTCTATCCAAACATCGTACATAAGTCTATGGTAGACTTGTTAGTCAACAAAAACATAAGTGAAAAGTCCCTAGCAAATTGAATATTAAACTATCTACTACAAATACCAAAAATCATGAAAGAAAAATATGCTCAGGTAGTAACCACTTCCTCTACAACCACCTATTAGAGTTAGTTTTCTTGATATTTTGTAGATAAAACAACTTGCATCTAACAACCTCAAAAACCTCCTTCTGAATTGTACCAGCATCCCGCATGTATGTACAAAATATCTCCAATTCCTCTGTTTCCAAATGCAACATACAGTAGCTGCCAAAAGCACTCTGCACTAAGCCTTAGCTCTTGCCTCTCAAATTAATACCAAACCTAATGATGATAACTAGATAGTTTTGTCAATGATGATAACTAGTTTTTGATTAAAAATTTCTGTGTATATAGTATATCTCATATTGTATTCAGTATATGTCTTTATTCACAAAATGCACATCAAATTGTAATTTTTGTTGTAAAAAAACACATTAACTAATGAAATTCATCTGATGCATGAATTGTTTGCGATATTAGTATCAGGTTCCTCTCCTGGATTTGACATTTCTCCACATTAATAAGTCATCGTTCATAATCTACACATATTTACCCACATTTTAATAAAACTAAACAGTTTTTGACAAAGAAAATTATAGGATGGTCGGAGGAAGAAAGAAGCTCAAGACTGTAATGAATAGATTCAAAATTGAATTCCCGCATCGACATGAGGAACAAAATCGCTAACCTTGCTTTAGACAATTTCCAAATTGCACCAAGATGTGCTCACAATACAACCGTGTACCATTTGAACTGTTGAAAAGCTCAACCATTTCTTTTTTTTTTTTCCTTGGTATATTTGTTGAGGGAGGCCGTCAAAATGGAATATATTTAATCAGTAGACTAATAGATTTCAATTAGTATTTCTAAAACTCCAAATTCGTATTTATACAGGATTTATGGTTAATTAAGTGAAATAATTTACACACTGTACTTTTTAGTACATATATTCCCCTCCCCTTTTTTGTATGTAAGAAGTTCGAAATAACATTAGTTTTTGTACAGTTAAATTGAAAGTAGTTTAGGAGTGTTTTTTATGAAATATAAACATAAAGTCCCACAATAGCTAATCTAATATTTTCATCAAGGAGTGCATGCATAAAAATTTAGAGTATATAAACCATTTCATTTAATTAATAGAAGTACTATAACAAAAGAGTTCTTACACAGTAGAGGGGCATATTAGTCCAGTTTCCAAAGGCAAACTCTTTGCAGTTTTCGGTGGGAACTCCCTCTGCAAAGCTGATAATCCAAACCAACCCACAACTTCACGTAGTGCATAAATCTGGAAAAAACAACTTAAAAAAGGCACTCTTAGGGTCTTTGTCTTCATCCTCTCTCTCTCTCTCTCTCTCTCTCTCTCTCTCTCATTAGTCATTACACACAACCAAAACTTGAGATAGGTATAGACAAAGAAAGAAAGAGATTTAAATTCAAAGATTGTGATTTGTGAAACTGATAGTGGAGTAGTAGTTTATGAAGCACACAACCATTTCACCTAGAAAGGAGTCTTTGGAACTCGTGTAAGCTTTCGGGGCAAAAACAACAGCATTGAACTCGCCGGAAAATAGCAATCATCGGGTTTGTATATTACTACTACTAAGATACCAGTGCTAACTTGCATCTTAAATTATTTCAAGAAAAAGGGAAAAGAAACTCTTAATTAATTTTTACACATTTTTCTCTCATCCATGCATTTGGTGCAGTTTCAAACGCTTTCCCTTTCTCATTATTAGTAACATATATTGTCATGTCAAAAAATTTGCAAGTTCCTTATGGAATTCATCAGTCAAGAAGCTTTGAGGTAAGAGGAAAGATCTGTTGCTGCTGCTTCCACTTCTGATCATCAAACCTTATTCTTCTCACAAGAGAGATTTTTTCCCTTTTGTCTTCTCATCTTTTTGTCAGCTGGGCTTTTTCCAAAAGTATGGCTTACATCATGATCTATATATTTACTCTTTCTTTACTTTTCATATTTTCCGAGCAATCGTGGTTATTTTTATGGAAACAAAATCTTCTTTCTTGCATAAAAACTTGGCTTTCTCTACCAACCTAATCTGCTCAAACCCTGGTGTAATCTTTTGTTGTTTCCACACAAACACACCAAAAAATAAAAATAAAAAAAAATCATGCAATATTTCTCTTGTCAAGCCAAAGGGTTTTTCCTCGTTAATTTTGAAAAATTCAATTGGCACTACTTTTTTGAGCTGTTACATTCATTATATTTGTTTTTGCAACCTCTGAAGTGGTAGCAAAATGGAGGTATTATTTTAATGTTAAGTTTCTAGTTAATTCTTGCTAGCAGTTGATTTTTAGGATTAGTCCATTTTCCCTTTTTGTATTGTGTTTAGAGATAAAAACAGGATCTTGCACACCAAACTTAAGCTACTTGATCTTTTGAAGTCAAGATTCTGATCAAATTATGATCCAATGAGTTTATACCAGGACATACATGCTCACACTAATCTTTACTGGTCTTCTTAGTTTCTCAGTTTTCAGGCATTTCTACTTCCCTTCCCTCAATTCAGTTCGCAACCAGGTCTCTTTCTTTTGGTTTTATCAGATTATATGCAAGTGGAGTAATTTTCTTGGAAAAACTGATTCTTGATCTTATTACGTCGGTCACGTTCTCCTGTACAAATTTCTTCATCCTGATCTCTTCTGCTCCATTCCCTTGAACAAGCAGTTCGTATAACAAGCAAAAAGTTCCATTTTTTCGGTTTTTATTTTTTATTTTTTATTTTTTATGTATCAAAGTTCAGATCTTTTCATAGAACTTTTTCGTACTCTAACATGATTCAAGACCTTCTACTCATTTTCTTGAATCTAGGCTCTAAAATCAAGGGCAACTAGATCTATCCATCTTTCATTCCCTCTTAAGGGGGACAAAAAAAGGAAAAAAAAAAGAATGTAGTAGCCTTTTTTATCTTTATGGATCTTATCAGCTATGGTAATTTTGCTTGAATTTGTCCAGTACCAAAACGGTTCACTGGAAAAATATTTTTTTTTCGCAGGCTTGAAAAATGGGAAGAGGAAAGATTGAGATCAAGCGGATTGAGAACAATACAAATAGGCAGGTGACCTTCTGCAAGAGAAGAAATGGACTTCTCAAGAAAGCCTATGAACTTTCAGTTCTCTGTGATGCTGAAGTTGCACTCATTGTTTTCTCTAGTCGTGGTCGCATCTCCGAATATGCCAACAACAAGTAATTTTCACTGCTCAGCTCAACACTTTTTCTTCTATCTGGTTCTTCATCAGTTCCGCACCGAAAAAAAAAAAGAAAGTCTATCTGATGAAAGAGTATATCTAATGTGGTTGAAGAATCATATGTTGGTGATAAAGATCGTGCCTTTATTGTTCCTTTCTTTCTTTATTTTTTTGGTTAATTTCTAGGTTTATTGATGACTTATATGCATGATAAGTTCTAATTGGCAGAAAAAGGCAGTTAGTAAATTGACAAGCATAATCAGCAGATGAAAATCCTTGATGAAAGCCTGATCAGAGATTTCCACCGTGTGCTTTAGGTCATTGTCCGTTTAATGAGAAAACTAGGAATTCAGTACAAGAAGGAGAGACGAAATTAGACCACAAAAATAAAGGCTAATGCATTTTGTAGTTTTGCAGGAGAGACCTTGTGTGTGTGTGTGTGTGTGCGTGTCTTGACTCGGACAGTATCCTATCAATATGAAGGCGAGCATAGTTTCTAACAGTCACTTACAGTAATAGATTGTTCGAGTTAGACTTCTTGATGAGTTGGAGAGGAACAAGAGTGATCCCTCGGCAACTGAGAGGACTAACTCCCTTCATTCCCTTTAATTACAATAAAATTGACTAGGACAATGGAAAGTTAAGGCTGGAGGGGTTTAAATCTTAAGCTGTTGATTAATTTCCATGTTTCAATACTTCTAAATTTTGTTATCACACAAAAATAATTATGGAGTCCAAAGCAAAGAAGAAAATAAAAATATAAAGAATTATTATGTAGATAAAGCATTTAAATTATAGAGTAAAAAATTGACATAATCAAGAGTTAGGATAAATGTAATTAATTCAGTGAGAAGTTCAATAAAACTGCTAAGTGTAATCACTATGATAGTTCATTACATCCAAATTGATATAGAGATCAAATTAAACTAGCGTTAGGGTAATATTTTTGGATATTTTACTTCTCCAAAAATCGGTGGATTTGTAAAGTAAAAAGAACTGTCTAATAGGATTTTTTAACTACTGATGTTGTTTTATAGGATACCCCCAAATGGGAAAAAAAAAAAAAAATCCCTGGTGACAGATTACAGTTCCTGTTGCTGTTTCCATCTCTTTGCTTTTACAAATATCCCTCTTTATTATACATTGTCATAATGTTCCATTACCTTCATTTCCTTCTCCCTTCTTTTCCTGTATTCTTCATTTTTTTTTTTCAAGGCTTTCTTTGAGGAATATATATAAAGTGTGCAATATGTTGATAGCTGCTAAGGAATGATGTCAATCGTGGAAAAGTTGATTGACTTTATTTCAATGTATGAGTCAGTGAGAAGAAGTTGAATTCTTCTAGCTAACAATTCCAACCTCTGTTCATTAATACATTGACAAATGTTTCTGCAACATATATGATAAGTTGTCAATCAGCTTTCTGATTTGATTGGTTTTCAATTGGCAAATTCTACTATAGTGTCTTCCGTACAGAATATATGTGGACTAGATGCTGAAGTATGCCCAAATCTCAAGTGAGAATTCTTTTGGGTCCCTAAACTTTAGATGATGGTTTGGTCCTCAAACTTTTAATAAGTGCAAATTTTTGCTATAATTTTTCCAAATTATAACAATAAATTGCTAATAAAAAATTTAGAAATATCCAAGTATTTTCACCCTTGATGCATTAAAAGTTTGGCATGATTGGATACAATCTTGGCGATCAACTAGGAACGTGTTTTCAAAGCTCTAAGGATAAACTCAGTCAAAGTTATAGGATCAAAATGAGATTTGTTTAAGAGTCATGAGACTTATTTCAAGAATTCCATGTTTACATATCATATACATGCATGCTATATATGTACAAATGCGCTAGCCTCACATTTGTAAATATTAAGTAATTAAATTGACTCTTTTTTAGATCAACAATTGTAAGGGCATCATATATATTTCTTGAGATCTTACTACCCTTTCTTTTAATATATTTTCTGTTACAGAAAGTTTTAACTTTCTAATTTGTCCTTGTATGCGAAGATCTCCTTTCCTATACATTAGCTGGTAAACTTCATAAGGTTATTGTAGTTTACAGAATATATTACTTGGTCTTAAATGAATTCTGGCCTTTTGTGCTAGTATAGAAGAATAGATATTCTTGAATTCACCATTGCAGAAGAATGGTGTAGTTGGGCAGCTGTAATTAGAGGCATAGTACTCGCCAGCAGTCACCATTCAACCCTGCCATATTCTTGGAATGCCAACCAAGAAAAGCATGCATGTAGTATCACATAATTGATAATCACCAAACGAGTATAGGAAACTGCAGTTTACCACAGAAGTTACTTTTGATTCTTGCCTATTTCCATCTCTGGGGTCCTTCAATTTCCATGCCTCTTTTTGTTCCCATTTCTAGCTCATAAACCTTCCTCATGTCCTATACTCTTCTTCTTCTTTTCAGTGAAAAGTGTATTTCACTAACTGTCCTCTCCCCTTCTCTCTCTTTTTGCTCTCTGATTCCCTCAACCATCCGAGCACTAGTGCAACACCCGCGCCTGAAATCAGTACTTGAGTTAACGAAACTAGAAAAAATTTTGCTTTTTCTATATTTATTTTCAGTTTGAACACAAGTTAAGTGAAGCAGCGCGTAAGATACTAATGACATGAAGGAGGAAGTTTAAATATAAAAGAATGGGTTGATTGCACTTTCCCCTCCAAACCTTAGGGGTGCCCTAAAAGTATATATTTTGCCCCTTGCTATTAACATCATCGATTTTATTCAATAGAGAAGAAACAATGTCATCTTTCTTAGACCAAAATACCCTTTTGTTTTTAAAGTTTATAATTTCATTTTTAACACATACAACATAGTTATAAAGTTAAATTTTTATTTACATAATATTCTAAAATTAAACATAATTCCTTCTATTTTTTGAAAAAATCTCATGTAGTTCTTCAAAAATAAAAAGAACCCATAGGCCAAAAATTAGGATATGTTCTAGGAAAATCAAACTTTTTAAAATTTCTATTTTGATAATTTAAAATTTCTAAGATGGATTAGCTCTTCAATTATTTATTTCCATACTATATTATTTATTTTAAAAAGACCATTTTAATATAGATTTTTAATTATATTTTTAATATTAAATTTATATAGACTGGTTAGAGAGAAACAAATTTTGAATCTTTTTTTCAAAATTTAAATTTAAAAAAATAATAATGACAAATTAAATGCAACAATTTAAACTATTTTTCATGCTTTTAAATATTTAATTAGGATTAAAAAAGCTTATATATATATATATGTTATGTATGTATATGTATATATATAATACAGATAATTTCTACATGTAAGAATTAGATTTTTGTACCTAAACAATTATGATATTTAATGGACAATAATGTTATGTTGTTACCTAAATAACACGTTCTAATAATCTCAATAATGACGCGCGCACACACATAAAGAGAGAAAGAGAATAGCTACATAATTATGATAAGGGCAATAATGTCATTACAATAACTTTTCTAACAGAGTTTGCTTTACTACCAATTGATTGGTCTTTGTACGAATAAACTGTATATTTTAGAGCTAAGAGAGTTAAAGTGTTAGTGCGCGTAATTTCTAGGGCAAACTGTAATCAACCCTAAGAGAATAGATAAAACCAAGCTCTTCATAGTGTAAAATGTGAATAAAGAAAAGGAAGAATACAGCATATTTGAACTATGAAATGAGAATTGTTGAGATGTAGAGGTAGTGGCTTTATAATTTTGTAGTACTACTTTCAGAAAGTTGATTGAGATTCATAAAGGAAATGATATATGTATGGATAGTGCTTCTTATTTGCTTCCCATTCCCATCAACTAGCGATGACTACTCACTAACCCACCCTGTCCAGTCCAACTAACCTCAGTGTTACTTAGTCAACCTCGTCCCATCGTTATCCTTTGCAATTACTGGAAATAATCATCTCATGATTGATCTTGATCAGTTCCTAAATTCATATTTTTGCATCCACAATCTTAATTAACCTAATCAAATACATGCATGTTATTCGTCGGGCTTTTGGAACAATAAAGTCTCTTGAATATATCTCAGAAGATGCGTCACCTTCTCGTGTAAATCATGCCAAAAAAAAATTTTTTTTTTTGATAAATAAGGGTTTTTTTTTTTCATTTAAGAGGATGTAATAAACACTTTCAATTATCAAATTTCCAATTTTGGTGGTTAAAGATTAGACATAAAATTGAACTTGTTAGAGTTAGAAGTATATCTAAGTGATTCAAGATACGGTGAAATTGATAAGCATCCATATGATATGATGTCTCATGACCAAAATCAGAAAAGGGATTTAACTCGTTGTTATCTCTACTTTCCAACTGCCTTCTTTTGTGAATTACACCAGAAATCCATGCTTGCATGCTGCTGAATGTAAAGTGATAGCTAAGGCTGGCCTGATTCAGAATAACATGCATCAGTTCATCCTTTGGCTCGTCAATTTTGACTTGCACCAGAAGAATACCCATTTAACAAGCATTCTTTTCAACTTCTACTCTATCTTCAATTCTTGTGTTAAGAAGGCCTTACATGTTATCTATTCTCAAGAAATATCTACTCAGTGCCTTCTTTTTCAAACAGGAGATCTTACATCACCTTCACATTCACATCCTTTTTCCTTTACTCTAATGTCAACACTTAAATTGATCCATTTCTAGATTTTATTTCCAGTTTTCGATATCTTTTACTGCTTCCTTTTCTGAACTTGTTTCACTTCTAAATTCTATTTCCAGCTTTCGATATCTTTACTACCTCTTTCTCTACTCAGAAATGATTCATCATTTATTCACTCTTGTTTACTTATATCACTCTGTACACTGGTGTCAATATTTCATTAGATTCTTTTATTCCTAAAGAGTTTTGCAGCTTACTGTCAAGAGTTGTTTGGAGGAAGCTGGCACAATCAACCTTCTTAGGGTACATTAGGACTTTGGGAATTAGGAATTGGAAAGGATTATAAATGGGTCAAATCTTTTGTACCATTAATACGGTATAATTTTAGATTAAACACAGTTGAATTTAAAAAAATATCAACCGAAAAATATCAAATTGATGCTCTAGAACTAGAACCAGGAAAATTTATTAAAAACCTACGTTGACCATGCATGTACCACTAACTTTGGTTGGTCTTCCGGAAGAACTTCAGCTAGATGCCTTACCTTTTTTCTGAGTGTGTGGGACACTGAAGTTGCATCACCTTTCCTATCAGGGTCACAACTATCCACGTATCCAAACTACTGTTTGTCTGCCTTCTTAGGTGTTCACTTGGGATTCTGTGTTTTTGTGCGAGTTAGCATTTTTTTGGGAAATAAAAAAGACAAATGATATGATATTCTCACGTTGGAGACATTGGAGAGATATTTTTGACACTTTATAACTCAAAATTTAATGACTAAACTCTTTATTGTTTTATTTTTTTTGGAATTATACCGACTAACGAAATTTTACATATTCTTAATTTCTTTGTTTTCATTTTTTTTCTTTTTTTCTCCTCATTGCTGTATAGCAACAAATGTCGAATATTCCTGAGATATTACCTTTATCCCAAAAATTGCATAAATGTTTAATTTTTTTGTTGTTGTGGTAATTGGTAGAGCCCTTATATTTATTAGTGGAAGGTTCAATGAATGTGCAAAATGTAATTTTATTCAGGCCGCAGAATAAATTATCACAAGAAAAATCCAAATATATTCTTCTTTTTACCAATTTCAAATCAATGTTTTTGGATAAAAATTGTTTATTCTTATCCCCATTAATTATTAAAATTTTTTGTCAAGCACAGCATAAAGGGTACTATAGACCGGTATAGAAAGGTAACTGCAGATGCTTCAAACACATGCTCTACTCAGGAGATCAATACTCAGGTAGCACACTTCCTGTGTTAACGCTACAAAAATATTATGTCCTGCCATACTCTATATACATCTGCAGTGATAGAAACTGAATATTGCTTAAAATCAACATTAGATTTCGTTCGTATTTGCCCTTAAGATTTGAATTTTGGCTTGCGTTTAGTTCTACCAGCAAGAATCAAAGAAGCTGCGCCAACAGATACAGATGATCCAGAATTCTAATAAGTGAGTTCTACGTCAGTTGTCAACTATTTCTTCACATAAGCATGCATGAGATATATTGTAGTAATAGGTTAGGAGAAAAGATACACCTTTATGATGACAATTTTGCATTTAAACCAATTCATATAGTTCGTGTTATGAACATGTACCCGAGTATGGCCTAATATGTGATGTTCAGGCTAAAATGTCGTATTCTCCTGGATAATCTTAATCATATCTCGTGTCTTTCTTAGTTGGGAATTCTTTTATCAAATTTCGTTAGCTTATTCATTGTCAAATCAGAATTGAATAACACCTAAACAGATAACTCATATAATTGTTAAAAAAAGGAGTCAGTTTAATTTGCAATTATGGGAAGATTAGATTGTTAGACCGGTTACTTTACTTCCATATTTTGAAATCTTTTCTTGCAGGCATCTAATGGGAGAGGGCTTAAGCTCCTTAAATGTGAAGGAGCTTAAACAGTTGGAGAACAGGCTTGAACGAGGCGTCTCAAGAATCAGGTCAAAAAAGGTATTATTGCTGCCAATAAACCAAATAGACAATTTCTCAAGACAAATCAGCTCCGATCATATTAACCATTCTGCCTAAAAAGAAGTCCTGTAGCCTATCAAACAATCAAAAGTTCGTAAGGTCTGTTTCAGTCCTTTGAATAGTTGAAATTGTATTCGCCTCAAAGTTTGCTTAAATCCTATAGAACATAAATCCAATTCAAATTCTCTCAAATAATCAAACACAGTTAATTGTCCACACACACATTCACCAGCAGATCTAAAGTAATCAGCTTTCATACATTTTTTGGAGCATGGACATCATCGTCAATTTATAACCCTTAACTATCTAATGCATAGCCATTTGGAAAAAAAACAACTCTTTTTCAGTTAACTTCATTGTTAGATCCCACAACTTTTTTTTATCCTTGCATAAACATGTATCGAGAAGGTTTTTTTTTTTTTTCTTTTCCAGAAGAGTATGAGCACAAATTGGGATGAATCAAATTGTTGGCCTAACACAATTACTTTCTCCTTGTTCTCATGGTCATTTCCATTTTTTTCATGATCTTAAACAGCACGAAATGATACTTGCCGAGACTGATTCTCTTCAAAAAAGGGTAACTTTTAAATTTTATAGACCATGATTATATATTAGCATATTATTTACAAATTATAACCAAAAGTGTTTTTTCCTCCTATTTTTTTGGTGATAGGAAATTCAGCTGGAACAGGAAAATGCTTGTCTCCGAGCTAAGGTAATGCTAATCACAGTACTTTAATCAGTTTTCATTTATCAAGAATACAGAAAATTTTCAAACTAAAATCTTGAAGCATATTTACTCTGACGAAAGATGGGAATGAGGGGAATTATCCAGGTCTGCTAGGTACATGTCCGCCTTTCTAGCGAACCAAAAGATCTTGAAAATAAGAATGCGACCATAACTAGAAATTATCAAGTACTAGTACTTGATGCTGGTAATAACTATAAGGTATATTATAACAGAAGGGAATACAACAACATAGATTAATCCTAGCAGATGCAATAGTTGTGCGAGTGGATCAAAATCTACACCGCGTATAGTAGTGATTTATATCTCAAAGTATAAAAAAGATCCCCCAAATTATGGAGTACAAATAAAGATTTTAGATGGAATTTTACAATTACAGTTACTAAAGTAAGTTTTACGAGCTAGAAGGTTTTAAAATTTTCCTTTCAGATAGCAGAAAGTGAAAGGCTTCAGCAACTAAGCATTGTGCCTCCTGGACAAGAATACAATGAAATGCAGGCTTATCTGGCACGAAATTTGCTTGAACTCAACATGATGGAGGGTGTGCCTGTCTTTTCAGTTGCTGAGAAGAAATCTCTCCAACTTGGGTAAAATATACAGTATATAAATTGGCTACTGAACTAGAGAATATTTGTGATCAGTGTGTTTGCATATTGTGAAAACTATTTGTTGAGACAATTCAAGATTCCACTTCTTTTTTGGTCAATTTCAGCAAGTTACACTCTAATGCACAATGCTGTAGCTTAATGTCACATTTTCCTTTTCAGGTTGGATCTAGTAGGCTAATATGACTATCTAAGCATCAATTTGCTGTTCTAAGTTTATCTTGGTAATATTCTCTTACATTTTGGGAAATGCCCTTTTTGAATTCTCTTTTTGTTATATTATTACAATCTTACACCACTCCATTAGATCTCATACTTGTTTTTCTAGCACTTTATTGTGTGCTAATGGAGGTTTTTCTTTAAGCACTGGTTTATGCCATATATTATCCTTTTTTATTTTTATCTTAGTTTTCTTTTTGTATTAATGCAGGTAAACTCAGGAGGTACATAGCTCTTGCCATTTATAAAATCAGAATAATATTTGTATAAATTGCCTTTAATATTATTGTTGTAGCTAAATAGAGACAAGGTAGATTGAGAAGTAAAAATAGAAACGAATCGCTGTGCTGAATTGACCATATTAATCCTTTTTATTTTGTTGTTACCAGTAAGTAAGACATGTTCTTTTCCTTATTTATTTTAGGGAGACGACTTCATAAAAAATTTGGCAAGAGGTAATAAAAATCTAACCCTTAGAATATCTAGAATTACATCATAAAATTGCACAGACCACCAATTTTCAGCACCCCGTGAGATAGTTTTCCCTTGAGCTCTCACCAGATGCTCTCTTGATTTTTACCTAAAAATTTCAATGGCAAAGAACTTTGGAAATCGTGCTACTAGCAATAAAATGACAAAATTCAAAGAAGTACTAAACAACTTTTTAAAACCATCAAAATTTAATAAAAAATAGAATAATTTTAGTAATTTATAGAATCTGAAAAGGACACGTGGAGTCGAATTATCATTTTGCTCCTAATTTTCTGAAAAATAAATGTTTGACGGTTTTCAAAATTTCTGAATTTTCCTGTAGGCATATAAATTTATATAGTGAATTTAAAACCTCAAAAGAAACTTTATAACTGAAAATAATTTCAAATAAGTTTAAGATTTTACATGGGTGTAAAATTTTGAAATTTAACCATGCTTTGACAACTCCATTAACCATTTTAATTATAGTCAGAATTCGATGCCTCTCGTCACTAATTTGAACTTTTAGTTGGTCATATATAACTAACTAAACAAATCAAGAATTTTTTAGAACTCATCTTGCCCCTTTTCGATCCACTCCAATATTTAAGAATTTTAACATTCTATTTGGTTTGCGCAACTCACTCTAAGTTGTAGATATAAAGCAACTAACTAAATTATTCTCTAAATGAAAATTTCAGTACGTTATTAACTAAATTATTCTCTAAGATACAGAAATAGAAAAAAAAAACTGAATTACCCATTGTGATAATTTGAATTACCTTTATGATAGATAGCGTATCTTTAATAACAAAAGCATCTTATTTACATTTGAAAATTAATTAAAATTTTCTGCAATTGACATTTGGAAAAATTATAAAAGAAGTCAAAAGCTCTAGCTTATGACACAACAATCACATTTACTTTTAAAAATTAGTTTAAAATTTGTAGAATTGACATTAATAAAAAAATATAGAATTGACATTATTCAAGATTTGTAAAATTGATATGTGGAATAGGTATAAAAAAAAAAGGCAAATGTTCTTAAGAAAAAGACAGCATACAAAAGTCTCATTAGCCATTATTTATATATCCAAAGAGTCCCTCCTTTAATTGAAGAAGGTCTCTCCAATTAAGAACTAAAAGCACTCAAGAAGCATAGGAAGAAAAATGTAAAAGCTCTTTCATATAACCAGTAAGATGTGAATCCAAATATCTTCTCAAGAATCGTGAGAGCTGAACAAGCCAAAGAAGCATGGGAGACTTTACAAAAGGAGTTCCTAGGGAATCTCAAGGTAAATAATGTTACTCTTCAAATTTTAGAAGAGATGATGAAAATTTAAATTAGATGAGTGATGTTGAAAATCTTCAAGATTGCTACAAAATGATCACCAAAAATTGTAAATGAAATTGAAGACCTTTGGTGAAGAGATTAGTGATAGTAGAATTATTGAAAAGATTCTTGTTAGTTTACCCCCAAAATTTGCCCCGATGATGTCTATAATTGAAGAGACAAAGATATTTCTTCAATGAGTGTTCAAGAATTGACGACATCCTTGAAGACTCATGAGATAAGAACGGCTAGACATGCTGAAAATTCTATTGGAAGTGTTCCAATCAAAGCTGAATTTCAGCCTCAAGATTCATGAAGGAGAATCCTCTAATAGCTACAAAGAGGAGAAGACTCACAAAGAGATGGTGGATATGGCCATGAAGAGGTAGAGGTAGAAATTCAAGAGGAAGAGGAAGAAACAACTTTCAAAGAACGTTTAATGCCGAAAATTCATAACATCGCAATTATATATTGTGGCAGAAGCAACCATCTTGAGAAAGATTGTTGACACAAAGACAAACCAAAGTGCTACTATTGCAAGAGATTTGGCATTCTTGAGAAAGATTGCATATTCAAGACAATCAACAAGCACACTTTTCAGAAGAGAGACGAGGTGAAAGAAATTTGTTCTACGTTTGTCATATGGCCGTTGAGATTAAGAACGATGTATGATACTTGAATAGCAGTTGTAGCAATCATATGACAAGAGATAAAACCATTTTTGTTAATTTAGATGAATGTGTGAAAACTAATTGAAAATATGAAATGAAAGCATAGATGAAGCACAAGAACTGGGAGCAACAAAAGTCCAACCAAGCAAGGTACAAAGTTAAATTGTGATGCTCTATTTGTTCTTGATTTGGACCAAAATTTATTTGAGTCTTGGATAGCTTCTTGAGCATAAAAATGTGTATTTAACTTCAATGGTTATGAATGTTGCATCCATGACAAAAAGGATGGTAGATAGGTTGTGATGAAAATTCAAATGGAAACCAGTCAAAGTTTCCCAATTAACTTCAAATATAGTGAAAATTAAACCTTAAAAGCACATGTGAATGAAAATTTATAGTTCTAGCACAAGAGGTTTTGGTCATTTGAATTTTCACCGCCTCAAAGTACTTAAACAAATGGGGATAGCATATGGCTTACCAAGGATTGAGGAGAAATATGAAGTTTGTGAAGGTTGTGCACTTAGAAACAACACCGGCAACCATTTCCTAGAGAGTTGCATGATGAGCCAAGAAAATTTTGGAGATGGTTCATATGGATGTTTGTGAAATTGTGAGAACAACCTTTTATGGAGATAACAAGCATTTCATCCTTGTTATTGATGATTTTTCTAGAATAACTTAGGTTTATTTCATGAAAGAAAAAATCTCTATGAACTTGATGTCAAATTTGTGTTTTTGAATAGAGAATTGAAGGAAGAGGTGTATGTTCAACAATCTCAAGGCCTTTCAAAGAAAAAGAAGACAACAAAGTGTATAAGTTAGGCTTTGTATAGGTTGAAACAAGTTCCAAAAGCTTGGTATAGCGAAATTGATCCTTACTTCAAGGAACAAGGGTTCAAGAGAAAAGAGAGTGAGCCAACCTTGCATATGAAAACTCAACGTAACTCAAGCATACTCCTTGTTACTTTATGTGTTGATGATTTCCTTTACACCAGTAACAATAAGAAGATGATTGCTGATTTTTAAGAATGATATAATGAAAAGATACGAAATGAATGATATGGGACTACTTCATCATTTTCTTGGCATGGAGATTTATTGATATGATGCTTGGGTCTTTATTTGTCAAAAGAAATATGCTGAAAATGTTCTTGTGAAGTTTGGCAAAGTTAATTGCAGTGGCTATACCACTTGTTGCGAGTGAAAAACTTGTTAAAAAAGATGGTGAAAAGAAAGTTGATTCTACTTTGTATAGAAGTTTGGTAGGAAATTTACTTTATCACATAGCTATAAGGACGGATATCATGTTTGTTCAAACTTATTATCAAGGTTTATTCACAATACCAGCCTATATTACATCTTGAAGTAGCCAATGAAGTATTAAGATACATCAAAGGAACACTCAACTATTTGCATGGTTATTGTTGGGGGAAAAAATATAATTTGAGTACCCAGTAACGTTTAATGGACCGGATCGACTCAAGGAAGGGGACCCAGGGCGCAACCTGGTCAAGGAATGATGAAGATGGTTGAAAGGGCCAAATCCATGTGCTTTAAAATAGAAAGGTGAGGGGTTGCCCACGTTGAAGGAAGTGCACAGAAAGCAGGGTAGCCCCATGTTGAGTAGTGGGTGGTTACCTCGAGCATAACCGATTGAGGCAAGAACATCTATAAATACCCGCCAAAAGCCAAATAGAAGGCAGGAGAAGAACTACTCACACATTAGGAGTCCAGCTAAAATTTCCCTCTTTTAGTTTAGGAGAAGCTCTTTTAATTTCAGCAATTCAATATTGTAGCCTTCTAGTTAGTTATATTTCCAGTCGTGTTTTTTTTTTTTTTCAATTTCCAAGAAATGATGGTTGTAGCCAATGCATTCCTGATGTTCAATCGATGTAAATACGCTCAATGTTAATACAATTTCCGATTTCCTCATATTTCATTGCCAAAGAATTATAATTCTCAGTCTTGGTCATCGTTAGTAATCTAGAGGTGCTATTATTAAGTTCTTAACCGAGGTAGGACGAACAGCAATCGACTTAGAGGTCAAGATCGATCGACGTACTATTTCAACCATTTTTCATCTATCACACATCACACTCTTGGTATCGACTTAATGGCATGCCTACAAACATAACTGACCAAAGAGATTGCTTTGTTGCCAATTTTGTGCGCAAATAGTTATTATGATAGTGATTGAAATGGATGTCTTAATAAGATGAAGAGCACCTCAGGCTATTGTGTTTCACTTGTTTCGGGAGCGTTTCACTTGTTTCTTTGGGCATTAAAGAAGCAACAAAACATGGCACAATCATCCGCTAAAACTTAATATGTCTTTATTGTAGACACCAAATTTTGACACACCTTTTGTAAAAATATGTGTGTCACTTTTATTTTAGGGGATATTTTCTTATTTTTTGGGGGTCGAGTACAATTTTCGCATATTCTGTCTAATTCGTCACATTAGGAGCAAAATGGTAATTTCACCATGTAAATATTAGTTTATTTTATTTTATTTCCTAAATCCATGATTTTACTATTTTTATCATTATTTATGATTTTAATGATTTTTAGGAGTCATTCATTATTTATTTAAAACTTTAGTATTTTTTAATTCAACGGCACGCTTTCCAATGCACTTTTTATTTAAGATTTTCTTTATGAAGAATTTTGTCTACAAGCATTTTATAAATTTTCATGTTAAAACAAAAAAATTATTTTTATTTTTTTATTATTATTATTTTTCTTAAAGACCATTTGGTATTTATTTTAAGTTGTGTTTTTCCTAATGTTGAATTAACCTTTCATTTGTTACATTAAATTTTATCTTTCCCTTCTTATAATATTGTATTTTATTTATTATTAGTATTATTATTATTATTATTATTTATTTTTATTTTTATTTTATATATATTATTTTAAAAAAAATTCAAGTAGTTTTATTTTATTTTCAGTCTCTTTATTTCTTCTCTTTCTTAAAAAAAAAAAAAAAAAGAACAGCAGCGCTGCTGCTGTTCCTTCTGCAGATACCATCCCCTATCACCAACTCCCCTACATTTCAGCAGATTTTTGGGGATTTTTGCTGGCATTTCCCTCACTCCCTTCTCTGCCTCCCTTCCCCCTCCAGAAGCACACAATTCACATCCACAAACACATACACAGACCCACAGACACTCACCTGCAGCTCCACCTCTCACCTTCTCGGCCTCCCCTCCCCTGCACCAAAAAACACACAGCCACAATACACACCTGCAGGCAACACTCATCCTCCCTCTCTCGGTCTCCCTCACTCTCACTTGCACACACACGCACAACACACATTGCACAAGCACAAAACACACTATTTTTCACATACCTGCACCTTCACACACCACACACACTTGCACATACACACCAGTTCAAACATCACACACATACACAAACGCACACACAACATCACACACAACCGGACCAAACACACACCTGCAAATCTCATCACACACAACCGGACCAAACACACACCTGCAAATCTCATCACACACAACCGGACCAAACACACACCTGCATATCACACACCACTTCACACACATCACACACCCCTGCATACACAATACCACCACACACACAACAAACACACACACTACACACATCTGCACAAGCACCACAAACACGCATCAAATACACGCCTGCACATTCACGCCATCACAATACTGTCGCACCTGCACACACCATAGACACACAACACACAGTCATTCCCACATCCATCAGTCCACACCTGAGCATCGCCGGCAACCTCACCGAAAACAGCATCACAGTCGCACCAATACCACCAGAACCATCTGTTTTGAGCTATCTCGCACCGCCTTATTTGCCTGCAAAACCAACAACCCAAACTTCCACCGCAGCCCACCATCGACGAACGGCGCCACCACTATCGCCCTCATTTCCCCTCCCCAAAACCAGGTAAAACTTCAACACTCTTCCCATTTTATTTTAGCTTTTAATTATCTGAAATCGGGTTTGATTATGTAAATTTGTGAGGGATTGGTTCGGGATTTTATGGGAAGAAGAAGAAAGTCGAGAGAGAGGAGAGAGAACCGGAGGGACGGACCGAGAGCGATAGACTGGGAGAGGTAATCCGAGAGAAGAGAGAGATAGAGAGGGGCAGCGAGAGATCGAGAGTGAGACAGAGAGAATTGGGGGGGGGAAGAAGAACCAGGGGAGAAAGAAGAAAGAAAGAAAAAGAGAAGAAAACAAAAAGGGGTAATCTGGTAGAGAAAAGGAAGAAAAGAAAAAAAAAAAAAGAAGGGAAAAGAAAAACTAAAATCGGTAAAAAAAAAAAAAGTGTTTTAGTAAAACTACGTCGTTTTGACGTAGTTTCACTCAAAACTACGTCGTTTTGATTAGTTTAGTTTTTTAATTTATTTTTAATTAATAATGTGTATTTATTTTATAGTCCTTATACTTTCATTAATGTCACTGTGGCCCTGAACATTTATGATTTGTGCATTCAAGTTTCTGTTTTTTTCTAGATTGACCCCTATAATTTAATTTTCTTTGCAATTAGATCCCGATTAATTGCATTTAGGTCCCCCAACTTTTATATAATTATAATTTTGGCCTCTACATTTTTTGATTTTCCATTTTGACCCCTATATTTCTCGGTAATTACATTCTTACCCCTAGATTTTTCTGTAATTGCATTTTTACCCCCTGATATTTATGGAAATTGCAATTTTACCTCCCAAGCTTGCTATTATTGTATTTTAGGCTTTAAATGTTGCTGAAAATTGCATTTTTGCCCTTATACATTGTTGGAAATTCTATTTTTGCCCTAGGATATTGCTGAAATTTTGCATTTTCGCCCCTCAAGTAGCTAGAACTTGAATTTTAGCCTTGAATGTATGCTGGAATTGTATTCTTTACTCCCAAGTTTGCTGAAATTATATTTTTTAGCCTTAATAATTGCTGGAAATTTTACTTTTAGTATTGTGTTTGCTGAAAATTATGTTTTAACCATTTAAATTTGTTGTAAACTAGGTCATTACCTTAATTAGGGTTTAAAAATTATAATTTTACCCTTTTATTTGTTGTAAATTACATTTTTCACTTTAGAATATTGCCCAAATTTCTCTTTTAATCCAAATCTTATAATATTTTATTTTTGCCAAAAAAATATTAATTAAAATTAGTTAAGTCCTCAAAATTTGTAATTATTGCTTTTCACATTCTATTTTATTTTATTTATGATTAATGTTCTAAAATTCGGTTTTTTGTTAGCCTAATTAATGCTCCAATTAGTTTCTTTATTTCTCTTTCAGTTATTTTGATAATTCTTATTTGTGTGTGGAAAACCTAATCACGTATTATTATATTTTGTTTTTATTATTTTATTTTACTTATTTATTTATTTAGTTTACTTAAATAATTTTCATTTTTTTTCCTAAATATTTAATCATTACTTTTCTTTGATTCTTGTTTACTATTGCTATAATTGTTTTGCATTATTGTGATGTGTTTATAGGGATTAAGCTAAAAATTATTTAATTACTGTTATTTATTTATTTATTTAAATAATGGTACCGTGATAAGTTTGTTCATGTTGTTAGCATTTGTACTGAGTCCTCGAACGGGAGGTACCTCGACTACCCTTTTAATTTCTTTTTATGTGCTCCTACGTGCTCCTATGTGTTTTTCTATGTATTTTCATGTATCTTTGTACTTATAATTTTATCCATGTGTGAATATTTATTTATTTATGCCATGTTGTTTATTTGAATCTAATTTTGATTATTCAAATTAATGTAATAGATAGGTAATATTCTATTTAGTAAAATCTTTGTATTTAGATAGTTAATGTAATAGATAGTTTATGTGTTATCCATTTAACAAAAAATTTTATGTATTTAGATAGAAAGTGTAATAGATAGGCTAGATAGGTTACTTTTTATTTTTATTTTTAGATTGTAATTAGGCTTCTCTGGTGTAATAGTTAGGGTTTTTGTGTGCTATGTGTGCTATGTGCTTATGTGTTTTATTTGCTTTCTTTAGGACTTTGCATCTATAATATCATGCTTATGTGTTATGTGTTCCTATGTGCTACTATGTGCTTTTATGTGATTATTGCTTCAATCTATGTTTTATTTATTTACTTGCTTTATTATTATATATGTGTATCGTCGCCACACTAGTCCAACACTAGTTGTGGCTAATTCCGGTTTCTTCGCTAGTCCAACGCTAGCGGAGAATTTATAGAAAATTTTTTAGTCCAATGCTAGTCATTTTAGTATTAGAATCATTTCTCGTGTGCATTTCATGACATTTCACACACATTTTTATTTTTTTTTAGGCCTTTTTCATTTTTGTATGATTTTTATATACTTTATCACTTATATCTATTTTAAACATATATTTGGTGCATAACATTTAGATTCCACTACACATAGAATTTTAGGTCATTTGTGTTATTTGACTAGAAATAGTCACCTACTCACGTGGGAAGCGATGGCGTAGATGTCGTTCCCCCCTTCGTGAGTAGGAATAGTTAGTCACGAGTCTATTAGTCCTCTGTACCCGTTATGTTGCATCCCCATTTTCTTTGTTCACTTACTATCTATACTATTATTTTTCTTTTCTTTTGCATATTCACTTTGCATCTACACTCGCGACTCTATCGAGGTCTAGACTCGGGTTTCGCAATTAATGCGGTAATCCCGACTAAACCTCAATGGAAAATTTTGTCCCTTAACGATGCCCATTTTTAGGACTAGATTTGCATTCATATAGTTACATCCAAATGCGATAAAATCTTAGGGTTATATTAGGAAAATTTAGACTAAACCTCGCAACTAGTTTCGACTAGGTTGAAAGGGTGCCTTAGGCGCGAGCCTTTGCCTTCCCTTTCTTCAACTGTGACTCCCGAACCTTTTTCTCTTGTTTTCAAAGACCTGGAGTCGTCTAAAAGGGTTTTTTCTTATTTTTTCCAAAAATCATTTCTTTAAATAAATCATTCTTAACTTTCTTATATTTTATAAAATATTTTCTAGTGACTTGGTACACCAAAACTCAATACCAAGTGGCGACTCCGTTTTTACTAAAAACCCTTTTTAGACTTTATTTTTGGGCCCAAAAACCGTCGCATTTTCAAAGTCCCATTTTAGGCCCTTTTTCTTTTGTTTTTTTTAATAAAGCATTTGTTTGTCACATTTTATCAAATTATCTTTTATAAAGTATTTTCTAAAAATTATTTTTTACAAAATTTACACGCTTCTTTTTCCAATAAACACAACCACATTTAACACTTCCTTTTCCTTTTTCCGACTCACTATATCTACTCTATTAATTATTATTCTTTTTTTCGAAAAATGGGGCGCGACATCTATAAGTTTGGCAATATCACAAGACATTTGGCTTAGGAGAATTCTTGAAGAAAACAACAAATCAGCAATCGACATTGCCAAAAATTTAGTTTATCATAACAGAACTCAACGCATTGCAATTAAATACCATTTCATTCGAAATGCAATTGAAAATAGTGAAGTTGAGCTGAAATTTTGCAAGAGTGAATACCAAGTTGCAGACATCTTTATTGACGCAGTTCCAGAAGACAAGTTCAACTATTTTCAAGAGATGCTTAGAGTTTAAGAACAGCACATTAAGAGGGATATGCTGAGTAATGTGCGAACACAATTTGTTTGTTAGTAAGTTATCGAGTCAGTCAACAAGTTATTAGATTAGAATTTTCTCTAAATATTTCAATGAATCTAGAATGATGTTTCAACTATAGATCTTGTAAGCATCAAGATAATGTAGAGAGAAATGAATCAATGAACTAATCTTGGCTCCAAAACAATCTTATCAATTATTGGACCAACTCCAAACACTGCAAAAGCTAAAAACAATACAAAATATAAATAACCAGGCAACGTCATGTACATCTTAGCTTTATAAATATAACACGTAGATCCATCTCCACATAATACTCAATCACAAAGTCACTTACCTTTACAGACTCAGAATGACTTGTGATGTTGTCAAAATTCACTCCATCTTCTTCAAGTTCATCACCGCTCGTAAAAACCACGATCATATAATCGGCCATTTTGTATTTGAGGAACTCTTGCAAGGCCTGAATCGCAGTAGCTTCTTCTATGGTAATTACTGCATGATGCCATCCTTGGCCATGTCAATGCATCTCACAATCTCTTTGCCGATGAACTCAGGTTCGATCAATTTGTATAATAGCCCTGCAATTTTAGCAATTTAACATTTCTAGGACATTAGCTAGCTCTTGTTGATGTTTAATGATTTTTCCATCTTCCAGCTCACAGTCCTTTGTAGCTCGCAAGTATTTGTCACATCATCCAGGACGTTTCATTGACTTAAATGCCATCCTTACCAGCTGCACTTTTTCCATTGCCTGTACGCAACTAGAGCAATTGTTCGAACCACATCTGAAGCACAATCAAGCTCCCAATCATCAGCAACAGAACTCAGAAAATCTGTAACAAAAGCGAGCCCCAATTTTTGATATATCTTTTGAATAAGAAATATACTTCTGTTGCAAAAAATATAGGTCCACTCATAAAAAAGTGCATTATAAGAGAATGAAAGTCTCCAATGTTCTCCTAAACAAGTTTAAAATATTATACAGAATTTCAAGTTTACCATGTTTAACCTAGACAAGCTAAAAATATTATATGAAATTTCACATTTACCATATTTAATGAGAATTGCAGCATCAAAATTTTTAGTTCTATTCTGTAATTTTTGTTTAAAAAAAAATCCATATATGGTATGGGTGCTCTAACGTTTTTGTTTTAAGATTAAATTATTTTAACCTCTCATCATTTTTTCTTCTACTGAACTTTTTATTTAGCTATGCGATGTTTTATTAGACATTGAGATTATTTTTTATCTTTTGGTTTTAAATATTTCAAGTAATTATTTGTATAAGACTATTATTATTTTTATTTAAAATGTGATCCACAGATAAAATGCTCATAAAATTGCACCATACGATTATGACTTCTTCGAGATTTAATAGCTAGAAAAGGGAGACAAACCAGGATTACAACAAGCAACCCTATTTACATAAACAATTTTAAACCAATAAGAAACTAATAAATGCAAATCTAACTAAAGACTAACAAAAATAAGCTATTCTTTGTCCAGTTTGGTTGGAATATGCTACTCCCACAAATTTCAATCAACCATGTTTCCACTCAATCGCTATTGCCCAAGAAACTTTTATCTGCGCAATATAACACTGGCTTAATAGCTAAAAAACATAACACTTTAATACTAAAAATTCAACCACATTGATTGTACTGTTCAACCCACAATGAAAAATATCAATTTCATGGACACTAAACACGCATACTAGTGCTAAAAAATATCATGATTAACAAATTTACTGATTTAAATTTTACTTTTAATGGCCAGTGCTACAAAAAAAAAAAAAAAGGCATACTTAACCAAAATAACATCACAAAAAAATCAAAAAGACAAAAACAACTTGGCCAATACAAAAAATAATAATGATGAAAAGAAAAGCAAATAATTACTTATAAATACAATAATAGTAATCCAAAATATGATGATTGTTGCAAGGAGGAATTTAACGAGAATAACCTTTTTAACTTGGGCGCGATCATACCAGCACTAAAGTACCAGATCCCATTAGAATTCTTAAGCATGTTTGGGTGAGGTGGTACTAGGATGGGTGACATATGGGGAAGTCATTGTGTTACACCAATATTTCCCCCAACGCCCCCCCCCCCCCCCCCCCCCCAAAAAAAAATAGAGGATGGGACAATAAAATTTAAAAAAAGAAGAAAATCTTTTAACTTACAGTGCCGAGAGAGATAAAAGAGAGTTGGAAAGAGTGAAGATTGTTGGATATATTATATAGAAAATATTGGTGATTATTAATTAATGTTGTCAACTTTTATGTACATTTCTATTGTTTAGCATTTTCTTCAGTACTACACCAATCATCATACAACTCTATTTATCTTAGAAATTGGTCTGTATCGTGCTTATGTTTTTCCTATGTTGTTGAGATTGGTGTTAAATTATATTGTAATTGTTCATCGCTCCTTTTAACCGGTGAACGTACACTTTTTTTTTTTCCGGTGCATTTCTTTATACAGTGAAAATGCTAAGTAAACATAAAACAACAATGTAGCCAGTGAAATTCAAACATAAATAGATAAGGAAAATACTTACTTAGATGACCAGGTCCAGATACGGTCGTAGATCTTGTGGTCTAGAATGTGTTACCTTGTCAACTAAATGGGCCATGGGTGGGTTATAAGGCTCACCCATAATTTGCCTAGTTAATGAAGTAGTTATATTTAGATTATAGGGATTACGATCCCACTCGTGGATCTGATTTATGTAAATATTTTTTAATAAATAAGGTCACCCGACGATATAGTAAGTGAAATTCAAACATAAATAGCTCCTGATACTTTTTGGTTTTAGAGATTGTACCTCATATGATGGCCGGGATCTACTTAGAAACTTCAATAATCGTTCATGAAAGGGATTAAATATGACCTGTGGGAAAAACCAGAAATGCAAAAAATAGATGAGTTCTGTACCTATAAGTAGAGTGACTGTTACGTTAGCTTGCAAATTGATGGTATAGGAAAATGCACCACAAAATTTGCTGTTGAACTGATGACAGATGGTCAAAGTGAAGTGGCCTGGCACAAACTTGTGTAGCTTAAACACTAAATTCCAAACCACTGTTTCATTCTTTGGCCGCTTTGAGTGATTGACCTTTAAGATATATAGGCTGCAAAAAATGAGTAATTATGATACTTGGTGCGAACTATACAGTAAAGTAGAGTAATAGAGAGTTATCAGTACTTATTATTTATACATGATTATTTTAAGGAGTACTCATCATAATTATGTTGTGAGATGTAATAAAATATTAATTTATCATGTGACGTATCTTGATCATGTAATATTTTTTTTATTTTGACAAGATAAATACTAATATATCATGTGACGTAGATTGACCGTGTAATATTTTCTTTTCCTTTTGCAAGATAAAAACGGAAGATATAAGTCACATTGGGATGAGTAAAGCTTGAAGCTCTCTCCACCCTAGAGGCTACTTTGACACTAAATGGTAGACAGTTTACAAATTTCTTGTCAACCAGTAGGAGCTTTGAAAACCAGTAGTTAATAGAGTTGTTTGACACAAAAGGGTTAGGTTTCTACATTTTAGATCCTTCTAGATTTTATTTTAGTACTTAAATGTTCTTAAAGCTATTGACACAAGTTGAAAAAGAAATCCCTTCACCAAAGAGCCAAAAAGATTTGAGGACTAAATTCGAATGGTCAAAGAGGCAACCCCATATAGAATACAGATGGACACCTGGGCGGCATCTGCCCCAAAATGTTTAGGACACTGGTAGAGAGAGAGAGTGCAGTGGCAACTTAATTTAACTCCTTAAAGTCCACTCCTTCAAAGACCATCTCCAACTTGGAACGGTCTGTTGAATTGTAGGCTGCTCAGGGCATCAAACAAACCATTGATCAGACAAGTACATGAGCATACGATTGCATGTAATTGTCCAACAAATAGGTAAAAAGAAACAAAATTGTGTAATCATTTTGATTGTCCCAACAGTCATGCAAAAAGGAATAAATCTGTTTACACAAAATCATATATCATTCTTTTGCTATTACAGACAATCTATAAATATGCCCACTTAAGTTGTCTAGCCAATCATTAATTTTGCCCTTAAGTGTATTCAAGCATTGCCCTTCTCTTTTACATCCAGGATTGCATTTAATACTTGAACTTCCAAGATGCTGCAGATGATTGAAACCATAACATAAATGAGGTGGTGCATGTTTCAATAAGATGACAATTTAATTAGAAAAGAAGACCTCTTAAAATTTGTACTTTTCCAACAAGGTTTGAAGTCTTAACCTGGAATGGCTCCACGGGTCAAAAGTCATAAAATCTAAATTTGGTCTACAATCACTCAGTTTCTACCTTATCAGGGGAGCTACGTGTATCCTTCAGAAGTAAGTCTGTGTTCTAAAAGGAATTAAAGAAAGAGAACAACTTTCTATTATACAACAAATAACATTACATTTGTGTACAGTAGTCTTACAATAATAGTTATCCTCTCTATGAAGCAAGTATTTCGTTGTGATTTTTCTTTTTGGTAAAATGAAACTAGTAGGGTCCTATGGAATCTGAGAAATCTCAAGTAAAATTTTGTGCAGTGACTGTGGCTTTGAGAAGAAAGGACAATGATCACTGCCCTTGATCTTAAATATGCCTTCTGGGGGATTTTCTCTCACAAGCTTTTCTTGGACATCTGGTGATAGTGCATGATCTTCCAATGTCTGGATATAAAATCGACGGCCAATTCCATACTTTTCAGGTGTTAGTGAAAGTTTCTCCATCATGGGACCAAGTGGAGTGGGTCTCATTGAAACCATGGCCAGAGCAACATCCTGAAAGCACAAAAATTTTTTTTTTTTTTGGTCAGTGGCTCAAAATTGGATTCCATGCCTGTGTTCCTTGTGTAATGAAAGTGCAACTTTTCAAACAAATCTTTTGGATTATTTAATATAAAACATAAACTCAGTCTAGTGATGACAATCCTGTTTAATGAATTCATGGAAAAGAAGCCATTGTGGAGCAGTAAGGGATTCAAAGACTTGCCTCGAAACAAGATGAGAAGTGCTTTCAAAAAGATGACTAGAAAAATTCACTTTTCATGGAGAAAAGAACTCTTGAAAAAACTACATATGTAATGTAGTTATCCAAAATAAAAAAAAAATAAAATAAAAAAGTACAAAAATAACCTCATTAAAAAGATTCTTAATTCTCTACAATTTACAAGTGAAACATGATTGTTTTTATGATAATAGGTGTTCTCAATACTACGCTTTAAATCATTTCCGTGTTTCAATTTCTTACTCTCATTTTCTGGTTTAGTGACATATAGCAACCAACAAAATATGCACAGTAAGGACATTAACGTGGTTATCATGCATGCTATGACTGCGCATGGTCAATAAAACAACAATTTAAAATATCTCAATCCACAAATATTCCCATTGACTAGTTTCAGCAGTAATATGGAAAGACTATACCGGGTGGCCGCGTAAAATGAAGAAAAAAGACATGAGGTATAATGACAATACTCCTACCAAACAAGCATCAGCACTTAATATATACAACAGGGATATTTCATTCAAAGCTTCTATACTAGACCTCGGTAGCGCATTTTACAATCATATCTGTGAACATATGTGCATGTCCCATTCATTAAAAATAGAAAATTCATTCATATACATGTGCACTGCATGTGTAAACTACATATATGGAAGATAAATGCCAAAAGATTCTCACGAGGATTTCACATTCCCTTTGGGTTGAGGATTCACGTATTTATTTCTTGAAGAAGATGCTTATATAAGAAAGCTGCAAGTCCCAAGTGCCCCTTTTTGCCATTAAATTTATATTCTGACTTAGGTTCCAACTCTTGGTGAAATTACCGAATGCTTAAAAGAATGATCAACGAAGAAAACTCAGAGATTGTAGAGACTGACAGCTGGACTTAAATTGTAGAAGTACCTTGGTCGGAGATTGGTTGAAATATAAACCATTCATTTGCTGTTTCTCAAACATAAATCCAGTTGGAGGCTTGTCATTGCCATTTCCATAAATCAAAAACTTAGATTCCTGCATGAAAAGTTCTGCAGAGCCAAGCTGCATAAAAGATCTCATATAAGAACAGCAAAATATGGAAAATAACAGCAAGGAAGAGGGAAAATCCCACACACAGACATTCCAAAGGAGGAAGTTGCATTGACAAGGCAAATTCACTCTCATTTTTTCGTTTTCAGGTGAAGGTATGGGTTCAAAAGGATGACATGAGATATGGACACAAAAATTACAGCTTATTTTAGACCTGTTAGTAATTGACACAAAAAATATCTTGGCAGAGTCTTAGCCCAGTTTATAAGGAAAAAACCAATAATTTTAATTTTTAACATACGAAAGTGATTCTTTAGGTAGTTACTGCACTCAATATGACATTTTAATCAAACTTTAACATCTTCTCAAATGTCTCAAACTTCATTTTGCACCAGTCAAGACATCCTCATGTGTTTCTTTTACCCTTTTCTCAGGGAAATATCCATAACAGTGAATCAAACTTTGGAACAAAATTAAGAGGAACAATCACTTGCCTGTTCAGCAAACACATCAAAGGGCCTTTGCTCATTTGAAATCATAGTAGCACACAGGAAAACTGCTTTAGAAATCTTGTCAGGGAAATGCTCCAAGGCATAGGAAATGCAAGCACCTCCACCACTATGACCAACCAAAATAACCTACACTAGATGTAAATTAAGTCACCTCTAAAGTACTAGAAAAAGAGATGCTATAGTCAACAAGTCTGAAGGAAATCCTGCAAATAACCCTTACCTTTTCGTCCTCCTGTAGGTTTTCCAGATAATCAATCAATGGCTTTGAGTAGTCCACTAGTGATGTCACATCTTTGGTGTCTGTTAGATCAATGCCAGATCCTGTAAGATCTAAGGCCACAGGATGTAATCCTGTTTCCTCCAAGAGAGCAATAGTTTTATACCAACACCAAGCTCCAAATCCTTCTCCATGTATCAAAACAATTTTCTTTGTTTTGATATTCTCCAAAAATTCTGGTAACTACACAGGATTTAATTTGTATAGAATTAGCAAAGTAACCGAGAAATTGTTCATGGCAAACTTAGTAGCAAGTATATGCATGATATGTGGTACCATGGAACATTAACATCCATATATATAAAAGATTGCAACATCTTCTCATCATTAATAATGTTCAATAAACAGCAAAATTTCTTGCCTCATCTCTATGTTTGGAAAAAGAGATGAAGAAAGGGTCATGTTACATGATCCACTAAATATTTTTGCCAGGAATCCTGGTTTTAATCCAAGAGCTTATATTTAGAGATAAAATTTACAACTTATACACATTTCACCATTTGGAACTACTAAATATATGAGAAGGGATGATCTTTCAATTGTTTCTGTTCCCTCATGTACTTGCTCTTCCCTCCATCAGCACTTGTTCATCTTAGCCTAATGGCATTTCATCTTATTACACTCCATTGTTGTTAATCTGAAGTAAGATGTGAGTCAACTAATGAATGGGAATTACTGAGATTCAATGATCCTCCTCTTAAGAGAAACATAGGGCAAATAAATGGAAATACAATGCCAAAACAAAAAAAAATACGGCTTTTTGGCTTAGGTTGCTTGTTAATTTTTATTATGTGAAATGCGTTCCTAGTATGAAGTTGAGGTTCCTTCAAGTAGTCACTTTTCCCTAAACATTATAATTTTACTGTCAATCCAATTTTGAAGGAGCCGCATTATGTGATCGACATCCACCTCTGTAGGAACTTCAGCACACAAACTTAGTCATTGTACACTTGCCTCTATGAATTTTGCACCGAATTTTGAAGCCAGATGTCACATTTTTGTAAAACTCGCTTGAAAAGTGCTACACATTACGTGCACAAGTTTCATATGTAATGGGCATTCCCACATACCAGCAACTGATCTTTGAGTTTGATCTAGTGCCACTACTTTCAATCTTGACCCCCGCTTATGAGCCGACCATTAACTTAAAAGATCCATTAAAAAGTGGGGAACATACCATCAAATAATCCCTATTACTAGTTCTTTGACAGCAACTACAGTATTAAATGAGTCTACTCAATACAAAAATAAAGAAAAAAAATAAGAACAAAAAAGTAAGAAATACAAAGCATCGTATCAAAATTAGCAAGAAAAGCAAAATGCAAGATAATGATTTCTCCTCCCTTAGCAAGAGAAAGAAGTTTTTGATGAAGTAGGGGGCCCCTGGAGACAGTTATCTTATTAATACAACTTTAATTTTCTTAATCAACAAAAACCCTCTATAGCTGAGGGCAAATATTTGCTTGAGCAAAATCAAAAACGTATTTCATATGAAACATTGAAGCACAAGCTTGGCATAAAATAAAAGAAAGAAAGAAAGAAAAAAATCCCAAATCCCAAAAGCTCCCCACACAAAAACAAAAACAAAAACGACACAAAAGGTAGGGTTCACCTTTCCTCAACTCCTCCAGACAAAAAGTCCCTCATCTCCTACTTTTCCTCCTTACTTTTTGGCATCATCATTGAACTAAACCGTATCCATTATCACTTTAGACACTAATAAAAGCTTTTTTCCAGCATGACACAAACAATAAAAATCTAATTTTTATTTTCCTGCTTAGATCCCAAATTCCACATCATCAAACTTATCCTCTCTCCACCCCACCCCCTAAAAAACTAGTAAAACCCAAAAAAAAAAGAGGAATATTCCACAAAAATGCAATCTTGAAACAAATAATTGGTAACAGTACAAAAGTAAAGAACAGAAGTAAACAGAAAATGTACCTGTTTACTGGAATTAGAGAAAGAATCGGATATATTATCATTATTATTATTGCGACGTCGAGAGCTAGTGGATCCAATACGCCTAGACATGGAACCTTCAAACCTCTGAGACAACTGATGCTGCTGAATTGCCATAGATAGAGCTTGCCTGTGCAGCAATTCTTCCTCCATTAAACTCCTCCTCTTGGATGATTTCTCACCATTTCTCTTACTTCTTGATCCGATGTTGTTTTCTTTAGTGATATCCCTTTTGGTCCTACAAACCAACTTATTCCCCATTTCGTGAAATTATTCAAAAATCCCACAAAAACCCAGATATTATTTTGCCAAAAAAGACGGTCCAGATGAAGAACAGCAACTCAAAAAGTGGGAATTTCGCAGGCACTTGGTTTCTTGAAAACGACAGCGTTTTCTGAACCAAGGAGAATCAAAGTAGATATGTCTGTCAGTCTCCTCCTGGTTTTGTGCTACTAATGGTAGAGATGGGCTGTGGATATTTTTATATAACAAAAAATTAAATTTGATAAAAAAAAAAAAAAGAAAAGAAAAGAAAGAGGGAAATTGTAGGAACAGCTCAAGAGCCAACTCAACAGAATATGCAAGCATTTATTGCTTTCCTTTTCAACCTCGGAGGAGTTGGTTTTCGGTGCTCACTGTTTCATCTACTATAAAGACACATTTAATAATAAAAAAAGGAAGATGACATATTCACACTTTTGATCCCTTTCAATTATTTTGTCTGATTTGTAAATTTCGAAATCTATGATTTTGCTTTTACTGATCTGGTACATTGGTTTGGTAATTTCTGAAGCTTTAAAGTCCAAGAGTAGTTGAATACGTTTTCTTTTTTTCTTTATTTTTGGTGGGAATTTGACTAAAAGAAAGTTGGATGAATATTGGCCAGCAGCTAATAGACTTAGAAACAATAGCTAAAAGATGATTGAAAGCAACTATTAGCAAGATGCTATTAAATATGGTACGAATGCTTAAAGTAAATTGCTTTAAATAGTATTGATGGTGGGTGTGATAAATCAGGGGAGCTAACCTTGATAATTAATTGTTTGACTTTTTTTCTTTTTTTTTTTTTTTTTTTTTTTTGAGAGAGACTTTTTTTCTTTTTTTGATTTTCATTGTATCTCTAGGCATCATCTTGAAGTTCGTTTTGTGTATGAATCAAGTTACCTTTATCAAGACTATAAACACCACATATGAAACTTAGATGGAGCACATGAAAGTAATTACTGTGTTTAATTATCCCTTAGGTGCACTGATTTTCTAAAGCGTTATGACTGGATCGTTTGTTGATTTGTCACATTTCCATACAAGACTATGTTGGCACTCCTTTTATGCTATTAGCACTTTATTTTATAAAGTGTATTCAAATCCGCAATACTAATAGAGCAATTTTTATCTTTTGTATATTTATAAATTTTGTTACACGTACCTTCATATAAAATAAATTTACAAAATTCTACAATATAAACCATTTGAATTTTACAAAAATTCTTCAATATAAAACCATCAAATAGCAGTGAGTGTATTTTGAATTTTTTTGTAATTCTTGAATATTTCTTTAAAGGTTAAACTGTTTACGTTTTGTAAATTGATTACAAAGATAATGTGAACAAAATCATCTGTTGAATAAAGAATATTTTCAAGATTTTTATTCAAACCAAAAAACCAAGTTTGAATGTATTTCTGTCCTATTAAAGTAAAAAAAACACAAAGTAAGGAATGCTATTTTTATCTCATAAAGAAATACAAGAATGAATGCAAGATTAACTGTTATTCCGTGAGATTGAAAAATGCTCTTTCAGAGGTGCAGAAGACTATGTTTTAACACATCTCAAGTGAACAAATGTTCAGTTTACCATTTAAAAAATTTTATTGGTATAATGTTTATACGATCGGTTATAAAGTCAAAATATTGGAAAAACATCATAAGTAAAACATTTACATCAACAATTTAGAGAACCAATCTAAATAGACTATACAAAGCTTTTACTTTTCCAAAAAAAATGCAATGAATGGTGTAGTTGTACGTAGATAACTGCTGGGTCCCTTTTTCCCATCTACTTTGACCTTGTGTCTCTAATAATTTGCCATATCTTGTTTAGGTGTTGTGAAGTGAATATTTCTTTCAATGTCTTTTGGGTGAGAAACAGACTATATTCAGTAGTATGTTTTTGTAGGACCAAATATCTCAATGCCAATCATACTTTACTTTTATCTTGAAAATTAATTTCTTTAGTGTTGTTAGGTTGGGTTTTTATTGCTCAATCCAAAAGGTTAACAATTGTGAGAGTAAACCAGTGACTTTTCTATAAAAAGAAAAGGGTTAATTGCACTTTGCACTCCTAAACTATCGCGAAATCACACTTTGCGCCCTAAAGTTTCAATTTTAGCAATGCACTACCTTCAACCATTAAATTTTAGCAATCCATCACAAAAGACTCATTTCCAGACAAAATGGACTGGCTAGAATAACGTATGTTACGCATTTGATCCCATTTTTTTGTACATGTAATGAGGTTATTATATAATGAGACAATTGAATATTGCTACTGTTTGAAATTTATGACTTGAAAAAAGGGAAAAAAATTAGGTATGTAATGGAAGCAGAGGGCGACAGCCAATAAGTTTACTAATACGCAATTTACATTTTTAAAATAGGGTCAAATACGTAATTTATATTTTTCTAGCAGGTCCATTTTTCTAGAAATGAGTCCTGTGTGGTGGATTACTAAAATTTAATAGTTGAAGGTAGTGCATTGCTGAAATTGAAAGTTCAAGGTGTAAAGTGCGATTTCGCAATAGTTTAGGGGTGCAAAGTACAATTAACCCAAAAAAAATCCAATTATCTTGAACAATGATAGTGACCAATAACCTATCAAAATTTGCAATTTAAAGAAAATTTGCTATGAATTTTCTTCTACAAGGCAAGAACGATGTCTTTCATCAGTTTTTATATATTTATTATTTATTTATATATTTTCTGCTAAAAGAACCTCACCAAAAAAAAAAAAAAAAGAGATCTAATACGAAGGCATTTTACATGATCTTAGAATGTCGTGACAATATCGATTTAAGATTAGTGAACTCACCATGCTGCATACGAACGATAAGACTCGTAATAGTGTATTATTTTATAGCCCAATCCTCCCACGGTTCCTTTTTAGCACAAGCCCTGTAAGGAATTGATTCTTTATATGTTCTTCTTAACTATTATCTTATGGCTTTAACTTAGTTTTCAACCATGTAATTTGCAGTAATCTTTTCCTTCTTCGAGGGACTTACAGCTTCTTCAGATTTTAGGATCTAGATAATATTATTGTATTGTTTGCTTTCTCTAAATGAAAATTCAGAATTAGGAAGAAGTTGATGAACTCCCAATTGGTATCAAGGACGATTCTCTGTAAACTAACGTTCGAGAACATTTGACAAAATGCGCGAACAAAATCGTTTTTTGTGTATTTACTCACTGAGGACCACAAAGATTTTTGAGATATGATATTGAAACAGAAAATGTCCATAGCATTATGAAAATCCCTTGAAACATCCGTGTCCCCGAAAAAATGAAAACATAGAAAGGCAAAAACTTTTGAAACATCAATTCAGGAAATTTTCAAAGTTGTGCTTAATTTCGTGTATGCTATTTTTGTTTAATACTTGTGAAAGGAAATTTTAAACCCTTTAGATATTACAAGTTTAGAATAATATAGGATTCTTTAAAATCAACTATTTAGAAAATATCAGGAGAATTACCAACTCCATGCGCTGCATTGAATAATGAGACAATAACAGCACATTTATCTTAAGCTTTACCAGCAAAGGATAGGATCCCATTCAATTTGGTGAAAGTCGAGGATAGTAGGCATCCAACCTTTGACCAAAAGCAACGACACTATAAATTTATGAGCTGTGATTAGCATATAGGATAAATTTAACTTTCCACCCCCTAGTTCTGTATCAGCCGTGATTTACTCATATTTCACTTGCAACATTTCCGGTCCCTCGTATTCCTGTTCCAAAATTTGCATTTGCCCAGGTGAAGAAGGAAAGGAAAGGATGCGGGCTGATATGGAATGGGATCCTAGGATTTCAAAGAATGTCCATTTCCCAAAAGACAGCGGTCTTAGTGCCTTGATTAGACACTTGAAATTATCCAAATTTCGCACTTGTACACCATCTGAGTTTGAGATCACAAGATTAAGAAAGTAGACTGAAAAATAAAAAGAACAACTATATACTAACTTCTTTAATAGAAGAAACATGGAGTGACAGAAAGCAGAGGCAATAATTCTACCTGTACAAAACTTGCAATGAGCCCAAACCCAAATAGGGAATTAGGAATCAAGGTCTAAATTGTTGTCAGACTCTAAACCTGCAGCGAGGTCTGTGGTCCAATGGCAGGTCTCTCGCCTCAGGAACAAAAATCCCAAATATGCCATTAGCGCACGGTAGATCGGCTCGAGTCAACATCTTTCAAAGATCTTGTAAAGTTTCTCAAGTGAAGCAACCTAAAGAAAATGGAATGCAAATAACACCATCACTAAACAAACAAAGAGAAGATGTGTGTGCGTGTGGTTTTTTTCTTTGGTGTGTGTGTGTGTGTGTGTGTGTGTGAGAGAGAGAGAGAGAGAGAGAGAGAGAGAGAGAGAGAGAGAGAGAGAGAATATTCTTCAATATGTGAGGATAAGAAACTAACAAGTCATGCACCCATAAGAATGTGATTTAGAATATCTCAAAATCAAATGTAGTACCTGTACAAAAGTTCCATTTGTAGCCATTGAAGTCGGTGGCTTAAAAAAGAGTCTCATGGATGGAAATAAAATGTGTTGTATTGACCATTCACGCTGAGCCCAAGCATTTTCAGCATCTGAAAGTAGCTCATGCTCGTATTCCTGTTCCATGCTTCCATCATCTGCACAACAATGGCATTTTTCTTAAAGATACATAAGCAACATCTCTAAAATTTATGCAGACTGATTTTATTTAACAGTTTTTTTTTTTTGTTAAAAGAATAAAAAATAAAAATAGACGGGAAGCGCAAAGGAGGAAATCAGAATGGGGTAGGTGAGAATCAAATCCTTATGCTAAGATAAGAAACAAAGACCCTTAACAACTGGGCTATAAACCATTCTTGTTGTTTTAACAGCTTATTATCATAATCTCAAATCTTATCTTCGTTTATATCATTTAGTTGGAGGAGGGGAAAAATGGGAAAGGGGTCATGCTTGATCCTTTATGAACTAGAATAGATCATCAGGTCTTAGATTTGCCATCAGCAAAAATCATTAAAACAGAAGAAGCATCATGTAAAATGCTATATTTATTTTGATAGACAACTTAAATTTTGCCAGGATGCAATGCAAAATAAATCTCCTAAACTGAACAAACCTGCAACTTTCGAGGATTCTCCTCCTGCTTGAGGACAGTTGGAAGTAACCCTTTTTTTGTAGAACTGCAGTCCTTCACCTGATGGATTTGGTAATAAAGGAGGATGCATGGCATAAAAGTTTCCAAGAGCAGCAGCAATTGTTTGGAAACATATTTTCTCATCATCCCAGTCAACCTACAAGATTAACCGCAGTGAAGTTCAACATTAGTCAATTGAAGAAACAGGATGAGGTTTTTTATAGGATATATGGTTTGTACAGAAAGAAAAACAAAAAGAAAGAGCAATAAACTGATCTCAAATCTACCCATCGTTTAGACTTGAATGATCTCATTTACCCATCTTTTTAACATTCTAAGTTTTTCTTTAAGTAGTAGATTCCGCCCTCATCTCCTCGTAACTTTGTCCAATTATTATCAGATACTAAAATCATATTAACACACATTACAGGATGAAATACAACAAACTCCATTATCACTGAACCACATCACCACACCATTTAGACTTCATTCATCGAAGTAGTGCTCCATTAACCACTTACAGTCTTTCTACCAACAGCTTAGAACTTTAGTACTTAAAAACTAAAACAGTTAGGCCCAGATACATATTACAATTACTGAACCTCCCAAATCCTTCGAAACCCATATATCTCTAGAACATAAATAACTATAATACATATAATAGGTAAACCTTTAGCGATTACAGTAGCTAGCACTTTCAAGCTAAATATTCAGCAATATACACTCCTCCAACCGATAAGACACGGGTCAATTGAAAATTTTTTTACTGTACCATGTGAATGAACAAATTTTACCTGGGACTATAAAGTATGAATATGAAGTTGATAATGATATATTATTTAATGACAGCATTCGGATAAGTAACCAGAAGCAACAGAGAGAGAGAGAGAGGAGAAGGAAAGGGGGGGGGGGGGATTCAATGACTTTGAACTTACATCATTCCCCAAACAAAGTACAAATTCAGGAACACGGTCCATGTCAGGTGTGTACTGATCTAGTATGACAGGAAGCCTAGACAAGCTACCATTTGTGTCGATATGGATACCAAAATACTCCTCCAGCATTTCAGCCTTTTGCTTGAGCAACTGTGTGTTCATCTGCAGTATTCAAAAGGAAAATCAACATAGTTCATTAACAGCTTTTCATCGAAGAAAATGAATGCACCAGAGAAGGTCAAAATACAAATCATATACATATTCCTTTATAGATCACAAAAGATTAAGCAGCACACAGGATCTGCTTCAGCATGTCAGGCACCAAAGTGTGGATTGCAATACCTCAGGCTTAGATGAATATTAAGCAACTGCCTGAGCAGCACTTCAGATTCCTCATCCATTCTACTGTACCCCACCCCAAATAACCCGCGCCCCCTTTTTCCCAAATTTCAGTTTTTGTCAGTCTCCCCTACACAGGCCTTGAAGCAATGGTAACTTCACACATTCCAATGACACATAGATAAACGCTAAAAAAAAAAATAGTAGTTTTCTTCATCTGTTCATAATTTGTTTCCCCAAGTCCTCATGACTCCCTATTACTCCTCATTTATCAATAAGTGAAAAAGAAATTCTTAACCAGAAGAAAGTTGAACATATAACAATGATGAGAAATACACATGAAACCATAAACCAAAGATCACAAAAGAATGCCTTCATATCCTCTTGCATTTCCTTACATAAATGGCATTTGTGAAGAAAACCAAATGCCCACTTCCGAATCACAAAGCAACTTCAAAAGCATGAATGAGTTTGGTTATAGTTTCCACATCGTAGACTAAGAATCCCCTGTACAATTTCATATGCTACACCTTCCAAACACAAATATCTTTCAGCATAAAGTCTTCCGCGTTACCCATGGGCACCAAAGTTCATATATAATTACGAAACAAATTACCTCAAAACTTCCAAGCCATCGTTAACAGTTCACGAAAAAATGACTCTGGTTTCCCTTTAAGATTTACAAATTGAAAGAATAATTTGACAGAGCTTTTACAAGCCAGTTCACCGTCCGATGGTGATAAAAACACCATGATCCACTAAAAAACTTTGGATATTTGAGGAAATCATGGTCGTCCAGATCTCTTTGTGCAGAGAAAAGCAAGGAGAAGTATTAGGGTTCACAAGTGTTGGAACAGGCTCAGAAGAAAAGTATACTCCCGTTCCATGTACAAGTGAAAAATAAGAAGACCATCTCTTATGCTTATACGACAGTAAAGCAGATTAATCTACTCTCTCGTATCATTACTTTTTCTATCTCGTATCATTATTTTTTGTCTTTATAAAGTAATGACATGGTGATAAATATAATTTCCTAATGAAAACTTTAAATTAACTCCTGTTTCCACAAAATTTAGCAAACTCAGATATTTCTCTAAATTGGGTCATACAATACCACTCTTGACTGAAAAATCCTAATGTTCTTCAAAAGTAGTCAAAGCCCCAGCCTCATAGATCAAATACACTATAAGCATTTGTCATGATGCAAAACAGATAGAGCCACAATGTTAAAATATCCAAAAAGAAGTCAATGAGCATAATTAACCAGATCAGAACAGCAGTTCCAAATAAATTATAGGCAAATTGGAAAAGTGATGCATGTATACAAAAAATTGTGTAAAATGAATCTTGGATAAGCAAGTTCACATTACGATTTGGTCCACAAAACATTTTTATGGGTGACTTTACTCCCTGTAAGATGGAAGTTCCACCCTTTCATTACTAGAAATTTCAGTCTCGTCATTGAACAACAAAAATATAACCAACGTTACCATAAAGTCCATAGTAACGGATTGTTGTAAATTTTATGCTCCAGATCACAGTTTTTATAGCAAAGACATCAATTCAGTCTCTAATACTCCAATGCAAAGCATTACTGATTTGAATTCACTAAAGAATGATATTCAAAGCTTGAGACAGCAACATACGTAACAAACTCTAGGCCAAATTGCAATGCACTACATTAATTTGCTATTAGCAGTATAAGTATTAATTACAATGAGAAGAAGAAAATTATGTAATCTAATAAGTATCAAAACACAGAAAATGAAATAGATGAGGACAAATGAAAGGACAGATTTATGTTGCACAATTTCATTAGCACTGGAATATTTTGCCAACTTTCATTATCAATTCACTTTTGAGTTAAGATAAACTTACTTCAGCAATCTTTTCTTTCAGTTCATGGTTCTCTTCCCCTTTTGTATCTAAATCCTCCTCTTTCAGAGCTAGCATTATAAGATCAGGAAGTGGAGCAGGATCACTCAACTGTATTGCATTAAAATGAGCAAATCGTCGCAAGACTTGCTGATACATGAGCTCTTTGCTGTCAAGGGTTCAAAAGCAATAAATGGTTCAAGAGAGCATGTGATGATGCAAAATTATACTGGGGTTGATGCAAGCTCAATGTGGACAGATGTCAACTTTTAATTCCGGTGACCAGATTAATTATTACAAGGAACAAAGGAGAAATATTTCAAAAAAAAAAAAAAGAACCAGCTGCAAAACTAGTGAAAGTATATAATAATCTGCTAGCAAAATTAGCAAGAGAGAGCATATATTTGGGCAAAAATCAATTTGTAGTTCAAACTATTTCAGATTTCCAATTACCCGTAGACCTGATGATTGTCCTGGCCTATAAGTCAACGATTAGAATGAAATTTCCATCTCCATCCAATCTTTACCGAATCACCAAAGACTTTGATCATTAACTAAGTTTGGATCCCTAATGAAACCAAATGATTATCTTACTCTCTAGACCTTAAGCAAAATCTACAACCAAATAAAGAGTGCAAATCTGAACGAGTAAATAAAGAATATCTAAAATTTTGAATTTCCAACTGACTTTGGCACAAATCTACACATAAGAAAATTGTTTAGTTGCATTAAGTGTTTAACCTTAGTTATTGTAAGTATTTGAACTATGTGATGTAGTATGGTTTGAGATGGCAAATTGAGTTGAATTTTTTATACTCATGCAATTTGGAAAAAGATATTCGTCCTGGTGGAAAGTTGAGATATCAAAAAGGGAAGGGGGGGAAAAAAGCATAGATCGTAAAGCAAAATTTCTTGACCTACAGGAATCAAATGATAGGTGCAAGGATTTCCTATATAAGACGCTGTCAATTTAATTTTCATAATTTTCATTCAATTTCCATATAATTTTCTGTGCTAATGTATGTGTCTGCGATTTGTGTTAGAAAAGGATTGTGAGAGGAGGCCATGCTCTGGCCTCTTCCTACATTAGGTTTTCATTTCTTCCTGAAAAGATTAAGTCACCCTGTTTGCAACATTATAAATTTTCCTCAGGTAGAAACAAAAAATTAGGGATTTTGCCAAGGCAATTTCCACATTTTCTTTCAATAAACAGACACAGAGAAAAGGTAGAAGAAATAGACGATTCGGGAATAGCACAAATATAGCAAAACATGAAAAAAAAAAAAAAAGGAATATTACCTCAAGTTAACAACATTTGCAAGATAGAGGTGAGTATTGTGCTGAAGCAACGCAAAAACATCATCTGCCATCCCGATATATGTGCAGTTCCTAATAGTTTCCAGAAGACCTGCCAAACATTGTGATTATTGGAAAGAACTTATCATTACCCAAGCAGGAAAGGAACTTCCAAAAATCGACAAGGGGGAAAATAAAGCTCATACCTGAGTGACAATCACGGTCAATATCATTGACAAGCTCATGAATGCTTGTGAGATCAGCAGTTTCCCTAGGATTCCTCCTTTGTCTGATGGAAGACCTTCAATTACAATAGTCATATAAGAACACTGAACAAAAGAAAAAAAGAAAAAAACTTTTATGCATGTATTGTACTATTCTCTTTTTATGACAACATAGATTCTGAAATATCAATGCTTAAATATAAACGTCTCAAAACACATACATGAGGAAGGGAAAATAATACTGATGCAAGGCGTATAACTGCTACTAAAGCTTATTCTACACCAATTTTCCTAAAGCAGCCTTAGGAATGACAAAGTAATTGGTACATCCAACTCAATCACAACACCTGTGAGGAAACAAAAACAAATTAACAAAGAGCATCCAACTCACTTATAACACCTGTAAAAAGTTCTTTCACATAACAGCAGATAACAACAGAAGGATTTCATCAAAATGCAGCCAAATTGACAAATGAACTCTGCTAGAATGATATACTCATTCTCCTCTTTTTTTTTTTTTTTTTTTTTTTTTTTTTTGGGTTTATGAAGCTAGTGATTAAGCATTTTCACATCATTAATTATCCAGGATAGGCTTGATCCAGGTCTAAAATTACAATACAACAGCAGATTATTAACTCCAAATCAGATCATCCTAACTAGAAACATATGCCGACATTGACTAAACATATGATAACAGTGAGTTGCTAGCTGTACTAAAAGGAGCAGCAACATATGGAAAAAGCTATAACCAAATAACAAGATGCAATATGAAAAATCAAATCAATTACCATAGCTGGCCACACATCAATTTTGAAGCACTAGGTAGTTAATATCATCAGTGACAAAAGTCAAAACAGCCATACAAGTTAGTGGGTGGACATGGAGGAGAATGGTCTACCTTATAGAGGCCAAGCAACTTTTATCTGGCTGACTAGAAGGTGTTGCTTGCAAGTAAGCATGCAGCCTTCCAGCAGGATCGAGTGAATCTATACGCACCATTTTATTCACAGGAACTTTTTCTGATTTTTCTGCTATAAGAAATAAAAGACCAAAAAAATGGATTCAAAAGCAGAACCTGAAATAGAAGAAGTAAAAAAGAAGATCCACTAACACTTCACTTTCCAGCCGAGCTCAAATAGAAAACATACTCTGCAAACCAGAAGGTGTGGGATTCTTGGCAGATTCTTTCTGTGTAGCCGGAGGACTAGATATAGATGCATCCAGTGTCTGCCTCATTTGTGGAATGAAGAAGAAAAGGTCAATAAGTGAACAAGCTAAGATGATGGGAAGCATTGCAGGTAGGAAAAATATCAGCATTTCCAGCGAATAAATATTACATCAAAAAAGTTCAAATGCAGGACAACTTGTTAGCGTGCGGCACACCACCATTCGATATGGCATGCTTCTTTGCTTTGAGATGTACTAAAATGTTCATTCACTAAAAAAATGACAGAAGTTACACTGTTAGACTTCTTTATCTTACCCCTCTAGTTTCACTAAAATGAAATCAAATGTTCACTATTTCACAATCTCCTACACAAGTGTAAGATATAATAAAAATTTCATTGAATACTTCACTACAGGAAACTCACACTTATAGCCACAGTATCGGAGGACAATCTCCACTTTCTAAGTTTTGAAGTGTATGGAAATAAAAAGATACATAAAATGTCAGATTGCACCAGAATAATTTTGGACACACATATTTAATAGTTATATTACATAACCATATTTTCAAAGAATATGTTCCATTCCTAATGACATTGGTAAAACATAAGTTTAAATAGAAGCAAATAAATGTTTTTTAATTGAAAAACTATTTTGAATCGATCGACCCTCAAAAATCATACCACAGAAGTGAAACAACACAGTAGTGAAACAATGGAATTCTGAAGACGGTTGGATTCAACTAAATGTTACAAAATTGACAAATTATTGAAGATGTTATAAGCTCTTTCTGAGATGCATTTCCAAAACAGTTAATGTCTATTCCCTCCCATTAGCATCCTAAACACTAATTGACAACATGGCCAACGATATGTAAACTGAAAGCTCAAATTTATTGTTTATCAGTTGTTCTATGCTATACTACTGCACTCCTGCTGATGCATTTAGACATTATACTCGTTCCAACCTTAAATCATAATCAAAAATAAAACAAGAAATTGTATTTCAGTAAAAACTACAATTTAGCTATCAGAATTTCTGTCACCTCCATATACTGCTCAAAATTAATCTGACCACAGTGGTCACATAATAGTGACAAAAATTATCAGGACACAATGACACAGGAATTATACCAAAGATTCGTTTGAACTTTGCAATTTCCCATTAGAAGGCTCATGGTTCAAACAGATAGTTCATACTCAGTCAAATTCAAATATTTTAAATTTTTAAAAGAACAAAGTGATGAAAACTGAGTTACTAAGAAGATTTGAGGTGAATATAGACCGATTACGGTCCATTCATATTTGTCAAACTGATGAAAGACGGTGACACCACCCAAAAAATAAAAACTAAAAACTAAAAAAAATAGTTATGCAATTTGAGAGCTTTGCAAAGATTAGCAAACCCAAGTTGCATCGCATAACCAGCACAAAAGATGAGGTCACAATGATCAATTGTTTCATCTCTAGTTCCATCGGTCTAGAAATCAAGTGAGTTAAGCAATCATCCAGGGAAACACCCACGAGTAACTGAATGATTCAACTATAGGTATTTTTACTTTTTTAAACTAGTCTCCATTATGGGCTATAATTAGTGGATAAAAGCAAAATACCATAGATGGTTATGGCCTACTTTTGTCAAGGTATAAATCCACCACAAAATCCAGCAAAACTATTTTCAGGTACATCATTTAGAGAAGGCAGAAATGTAGGATCAAAATAACAACTATTGATGAAACAAAAAAATCCCTTATATGTTATTTGTGCACCATTTTTATTCATAAACTCGTATGCTTTGCTTATAATTTCTTGTCCTTACTACAAAAATATCTAAAGACAAACTGTTAGACAAGTCATAGTTAAAAAGTTTCCCACTATGTAGCAGCACTTTTTCAGCATAAGCAAGAAATAAGATCAAAATACTTTTCTATTTGTATTCGGCCTAAGCAAGTCGTTAAATCAAAACATTTTTCCTACTTGTTTTTGAAGTTCTTATAACAACTGGAATTACCTGTTCTCGAAATGTCCTCGACTCATTAGAGTTCCTCAGTCTTGATTCAACTGCAAGTTGTATCTTCTCAACGATAAGTTCTTGATTCAAAAGACTTACCTGCATTCAACAAAATTGCCAAAATAAAGCGTGAAACAAAAAAATCACAGAGAGCAAACATGCAAGCTAAAAGAGAGGGAGAGGACAAGGAGAGGGGAAGAGGAAGGTAGAGGGAGGGAACGGGGGGGGGGGGGGGGGGGGGGGGGAAGAGAGACAGAGAGAGAGAGAGATCTGAAGAGATGAATTTCAACAGAAACAAACAACACAAAACAGGTGTACAGAAATGTAAACCAACAGCATGACCCCTCCCACCTACAGAAGGGATAGGTAGGGATAGGTGTGCATAATCTTAACCCAACAAGCAAAAGGTTACTTATTCACACTCTGCACATGAACTTCCCAGTCAAGCTGGTGCATGCTGCGAAGTTTCACCTGATTTTTTATTTTTGTGGAATGAAATCAAATTATGAACACAACATGACAAACACAAGTGACTAACAAAAATCAAGGAGAGTAAACAAAGAAAAAGTGGATAAAAATAAATGTAAAATTCCTAAAATACTTTGTTCTTTCAGAAGATTTACATTAGGAATCTCCGAAGGCTGAAGTTGATAGTAATAAGTAATATAAGAATCAGAAGACTTCTGTAACTTAATTCCCCCCCCCCCCCCCCCCCCCCTTCTTTCTGAAACGGTGATATGTGAAGGATTTATGACTCAAAATAGTTAAAAACTTTGGGACCTTTAGGAGTTATAATCAAATGGACTGCTTTTATGCCTGAAAATATGCCACTCTTCATAATTCTAGATCTATAGAGAACAATTGGTTCCCGTGTGTTTTTCCAAACAATACATCATATAGAACTGAAAAAGTAGAATGAAACTCATTTCAAGAAGATGACTAAGAAACTAATAAATGACTTATTGTTCAAATGTTTTCAAGATCACAAAATTGTGATTGAAGGTTGACATCGTAGCCGCAATTAAACTTTAAGCAAATCCAGGTTATCATAGTAAATTTCCTAAACCTGTCCTGAGGACTGCATAACTGTCTAACTCTCCCATAATTATCCGAAATATGTCTAAAATTATTACTTCCCTTTTCTTACTGGCAATATAGCTACGAAATGCACATGCTCAAAAGCATTCAAAGAGTGCTAGAAAAACAACTCACGACATGACCTGACAACAGCCATGCACCAACTGTCTTTGTGTTTCAAAAGGCTTTTAAATAGGAGAGAGAATACTACAATTTCAAATTTTTCATATCTCTAAATTTAAGCATGTTCATCAGATTCAATTGACATTAGCTTCCTTAGAAATTGAAACTTTTGGTGACTAGCAAATTGACATTAACTTCTTTAGAAATTGATTTTTTTCTTTTTTAACTAGGAAAATATAAGTTAGAAACTCACTGTAAGCATCATAGTAATGCTCTAAACAAGGTAATAGGTTCTTTAGTGACACCTCTTGTTACTAAACCTGCGAAGCTAATTCAACTGAATTTTAAACTGTGTTTTATGCAATTCTCCTGCGTATTATCTCCTCATTTCTGGAAGAAAGCTTTCTGATGCCCAGAAAGTTATTTGTAAAGTGAAAAGTGAAGAGAAGAAAGTTCTTCAGCAACAAGTTATAGCCTGTTAGCCAAAGGAACGTTGTACTATGCATAAGAGATGCTAAATCATTAATCATAATATAGAATACCATATGCTTCAGGTACCCAAAGATTCAAAACAAATTTTTCATTTAATAATTACATTTAGATCATCAGAGAAAACAAACTTGGTCTGACAAGAAAAAAAATAGGGAAGAATTTGCCAGCAATGAAGTTATTGATAAATATATATGTCGTACTGAAGAAATTCAAGTGAAAAAAGATATACCTCTCTCTTTGTTGGGTGCACATTCACATCAACATGCTCGGATGGCAATATGATTGACATGTATATAAAAGGTTTTGATGCTTTAGGCAATGTAGCAGAATAAATAATTTCAATTGCCCTCTTTAGAGCACTGCACTCTACCAGTCTATCTGAGAAAGGAAAGAAAGAAAAAACTTAAGGAGCGAGAGCAGAATGTATAATGTTTTCAGTGGTTTTCTAATGACTTAAGAAGCGAAATAAAATTAAAAATGCTCCTAGATGAATGAAAATGTTAAGAAGTTTTCCTGAAATAACAGAAAGAGATATAATGCAATACAAGTTTATTGTGGTTAAAAGGCCCAGGTTTGAAAATTATACTACCTCCAAAGCTACAACAAATCTTGGGAAAGTTTCTGACTACAATAAACAGAAAAACAACTCTTGCACACCTTAAATATTCAAGAAGGAAGTGGACAAGTATGATGTAGACATTGTCAAAGGATCAGTACATGGGACAAGCATGAAGTCACTTTTTTTTTTTTTTTAAATTATATGCAGTAATAGTTATTCTCAATTTCTCATATGAGCAAATTGCCTCTGATCATTTCATAAACTATCAAAACACTGCCCATCATACTACGAGGATCAAACAACACAAGCATGATGCTTAATGGACCAGGTGCCTATTCTTGTCATGTCAGATGGAAGGATTTTCCCTGCAGAGGTACTGAATAAGAAATACGTACTATTGATGAAAAGCACCATTGTTATCTTCTTTGCAATGTAATTGGAATTTGAGATGAATCCTTCCATTCTGAAAATTGAACTAGACTGCTCATTCTCAGAAGCTTCTATTTTCATCAGATTCCTAGCAACAGACACTCCATAAACAGATCTGATTGCATCAAGCTTAAAAGATGTTGCCACAGAGTGAACATCTGCTCTAGCAGCTCCATGCTATGTCAATGATAAAAGCGTGTAAGGTAGGTACATCTTGTTATCTTCTAACAAAAGGCAAAAAAAGACAGTAAGAAAAACCACAGACTGCCAAAAGACTGACCTTTCTACAAGAGAAGCTCACATTTGTGTGATGAATGGCAAACCGACTCAGCAAATCCACAATTTTTGGATAGTCATCAGCTGAATTTTGAAGTGTTTTCCGGCGAGCAATCATGTTATAAAACAAATTCTCAACCTGGGGAAGAAACACAGAACATTACAAAAAGAGTTTGATATTGAATAGATCATACTTCTTAAAGTGTGTGACAACTCACAAAATCATTCCTTTTAAAATCAAACAAGTGATTGGGCATTTCAACTACATTTGAATTTATACTTGCATTAAATTCCAAAATAATCCCCGTTTTTCTTTCCCATAAATATGGCTCCTTGTAAATTTCAACAAACATAACAAGTCACACGAATAGGATAAAACTGAATAGTTTCATATTTACATTCAGCATTGGAAATATCTACATTTTCCTGTCAAAGAGATACCGTTCCTCAAACAATTCAAGCAATAGAAGAAGCCAGAAAACTTCGAATAATATCCAGAAAGTTCCATATTTACATGAAAAACAAGTGGTGGATTTATGCTCTGAAATGATTATAGCATGATATCATGCATCTTTACCTCTAACTCTTGCAACTTAAATAAAACATTACTTCTTCATATTCATTTTTATATTCTTCTAAGATGCAAAATTATTGGAATGCCAAAAACGAAAAGCTGGTGCCTGGGGAATTAAGTAAATTAAGGTAACACTAAGAAACAAACCATTATTTGAGTCCCCTTCACAGCTGCACATGCTTTTGGTTCATGCTCCATAACACCGTCTCTGTAGGTTGCCCTGAAAATGAAATGGAGGGAAAAGGAAACTGCTTTTAATTTACAAACAAATTCAAAAGCTCATATCAGTATGTGTTTTATACCTGTTATACAATAGTATGGCTAACAAATTGAATAGAAGAAGAAATATTAGGACTACACACCAAATAAAAGAAACTGAAGTGAAAAGCAAAAGAATGTAGTATTTTCCTAACTCAAGGGGCCACTTCAAGAAAATCATAAAAACTGCTGGTTTGTACATATAAAGAGTCAAAAAAGATACTTGCATGACAAAATTATAGTCAAAAACAAGAAAGGGTTCCAAAATCAAAAAAACAAAAGACTACCTCAGCAAAACAAGCACATTCAATAAAGCATGCACTTTGATGGTAAAAACATAAAAGAGAAACAAACTTTAAGATATCTTAAACAAGTAAAAGTGCCTACGATCCTCGAGTCAATGAGTTCAAGTAGAAGGAACACACTAAAGCACAGCAATTGAAAAAATATGCGTGGACATGCCTCATGTCGCTGAATATATTACTTGTAATTATTACCTGTAGCCATGTAACTGACCCTTCGTAATGGTGGTGACAGTCACATGACCCACATAAGTCATGCTAGCTAAGGCCTCACCTCTAAACCCCATTGACTGTATGTTCTGTAAATCTTCAAAATGGCTCAGCTTCGAAGTTGTATGCCTTTCGCATAATATTGCCAAATCCTCGTACTAAGCATGCATGACAAACACAGAAAGGTAATGTGAACAAAATTGTACATGTAAATGCTCGTGTGTCTGAAAGAGAGTTACCCCAAATTATTTAACAGCTCATTTATAAGCAAAGCTGGTGGAGCCAAATGGCCCTACAATGGTCAGTCTTGGACAAATATCAGGATTTTTTCAAATAACAGTAGCAGGAATTAAATCTACCGCCAAAGTAATAACAACAACTGCTTTGCTACTGAATGAAATATCAGTCTTTTTAAAAATTGAAAGCCTTCCACACTCAATTCCTACTCTTGATTTTTCTTGCTTGATATTTCGATTCACGTAACTTAGCTTTCTCAAGATTGAGCATCATTTTTTTTTTCTTTTCTGTTTTCTCAAGAGTGTTTTGTGGAATCAATTAGGGATTAAAACTGGAGGAGGAGGGTTTACGCGGATGCCGTGGCCATCATCGGAGACTTGAATGAGCTTGAGCCCGCCGTCCTTGACGACGACGGAGATAGAAGTGGAGTCAGCATCCAAGCTATTCTCGACGAGCTCTTTCACGGCGGAAACCGGCCGCTGGATGACTTCGCCGGCGGCGATTCTGTTAACTACGGACTCCTCGAGTCGCTTAATTTTCGGCGGCTCTTTAGAAATCGGAGGAAGCTCTTTTTCTTCTTCTTCTTCAACTTCCATTTCTTGAGGTTGCTCGGTTTCAGCGGCCTCGCCATCCATGGCTTCCTCTGAAGAATTCGTTAATGGCTTCGCTTTTAATTTTGCTTTTTTTCTCCTTTGGTTATGCGAAGGAGAGGATTATTTGTGGAGTTTGGTAAAGTTGGCGCCAAAGGATTTAGGCTTTTATATTGGGCCGTGAATTGGGCCCCGGGATGTTTGTCGTATTTCACCTTCACCGAATAACAGATCGGGGCCGAAATCGGATATGTTGTTTGGATAATCCCATCATCAGACTTTAGAAGCCGTTTTAATCACTGCTCTAAAATGATTTTGAAGCAGTTTAATAGTTTTTTAATCTAATCAGATTATAAACCCTCTTTACCTCAGGATGTATGTAATATGTCAATGCTTGTCGTCCCGGAAAAATTTGTGTATGGAACACACTTTGTAATATAATTGTTGTGTATCATATGCTTGTTTTCGCAAACCGATACGTAGGAATGTTAACGTTATTTAGTATCATTTTATGGTGGATTACTTCTAAATTATAAGGTCAACAAGTCAACACATATATCTGATCTGATTGATGTAAGAATTTGCTTCTTGTTTAGGAATGCAATTTCTCGAGTAGGGTAAAATAGAATATCCATGTTACTGAGATAAATAAATTATTGAGATTACCAAAGATTTTTATTTTTCTTTTGTCTGGCTAGGATAATGGGGTGTTATTGGAGTTTTGGTATGGTTGGCACCAAAGATTTTGGGCTTTTATATGGGCTTGTAGCCTGGATCTTCTTAGTGCTACGATATTGATCTAAGGCTTGGGCTTTTAAGGGAGCTGAACTAATTTGGACTTTTTGTTTCTGGATTTAGAAGCAAAGTAGGTGTGTTGGGTTGGTGCAAGGACATTGAAATTTGAGTACTTGCTGTAAAACGATATATGAAGGTCCTTAAATTCTAGGTTGTTGTACATGATTCTCAAAAACTTGGTGGGGCAAAATTTTTATTTAACTTGTATAAATATCTCATCTTACTGCCCCCGAGGTTAGTCGGATGGTTCCGTGTCTTCCTAGTTAGGGGATCGGTCCAGGATTCGACTCTTGAAAGTAACATTGTTCTGCATTTTGAGACAGGTTCTACACAGCTGTAGGCGGAATAGTCTGGTAAAGATGAAACACCTCTTGTGTCGAAATAAATAAATATCTTATCTTACTAGCATATAAAATGTAGTTGAGCCAATGCAACCTCTCCTTTGTTGCCATGTGTCAGTAGACATTCTAGGGCTTTTTGGCTGCTGTAAATGTGTTGAAGTTTCTAACCTCTTTGTGGCAATTGGACTGGGTATGTTTGTTAGAGCCTTTTTTTCACATGCTAATTAAGGTTTATTTTTAGTCCTTAATTAACTCACAAAATTTATTATAGTCACACGTTATTTCTTAAGCTATAAAGTTATGTCATTGAATTTTTTTTTATATTATAGTCATTTTTTTTGTCCCTCTTATGTCGTTCATGTTATTGCTAAGTTGTAAAATTAAGCCTTTTTTTAGTCAATTGTGTTGATAGCTAGATAGTTTATTTATATTGTTTACTATGATATAAATTTACTTTGCATTATTATATTTTGCAAACTTTATTTAGATGCCATTATTATCCTTGTAATATTTACATTATTTTTGTTCCATTGATTTATATCATTTTTTACTTTTAAATCCATCCAAATAAAAGTATATTTAGCTATCTTTTTTTTTCTCTAATGTGTTGTTACATTATAGCAAATCTCATTATCGAATTTTTACATTAATTCTTTTATTTATTGCATATTTGTTTTTGGAGCACTATTTTTTACCTAACTTTTAGCGAAAACACTTTTTAAAAAATTCTTATTGCATGCAAACCTAACAATTAATCCAATTTTAGTTTAACTGCGTTTGCAATTAAAAAATGTCTTACATAATTTATATTAATCAATGCTTAGGATTAAAATTAAAAATGCCTATATTATAAAAATTTCCCCTTGCTGCGCCTTGTGCAGCCAAACACCACGAGTGTTAACATTTTGGGATTGATGGTTCAACACTTCTCAAATGGAACAAGCAAATTTATTCCATGTCATTCAATCAAAGAAATAGCCTGTTCAACTTTTGTTAAACACCTTTTGCTCTTCTATCGTAGATTTATGTTCTGGCATAAAGGAATTAGTAATTAAAATCTGAAACCTTATGATGCTTGAAACAATAAAATATTAACTCTACCGTGATAGAATTAGGTAAGACAATCAGTTCCCCTGAGACCATGCATAAAATTTTTTATATTACATGATAATCCATCGTAAAAAGGTTTATTAACAGCCTGAAACCATGCGTTAAAATTTTTATATCACAAAATAATCCATCGTCAAAAGGCTTTTTAAGAGCAATATTTAACCTAAATATCACTCCTCCAGCTTTCCCAATCCACGAAATGAAGGGAAAAGAGCTCATGAATCAGTTGTTCAAGCTCTATGAACAGTGAGAATATCTTTCTTTTGACCTTCGAAGCTCCCTTTGTGGGTGTACGATGGTAGCCAAGCAGAAACATTTTGTACTAGACTGATTTTTTTAAGTGTTATATCCTTCAACAAGACATCAAGAGGCAATCAAAACAAGCAAGAGAATAGTAAAACAGTGGTTTTTATTTTTTTTCCCCCCTTTTCCTTTCTACGTTCTTTGTTTGCAAGTATCCCCGCCCCCAGCACAGGCAATTTCTTCCAGGTTGCAACTTACAAGAACACAGGAGATTTGTTTAATTTAGGTAATCATCTCCTTTGGAATAGTACTATTGCAATACAAAGTTTTCAACAATAGTAGTTTACATCTGTCACTTGAACTAACTAAGGCCGTCGCTTCTGATCCTCATCCTCATCATCGTCAGAATCACCACTCTCACGGAACCGTGGATTTTTTTCCTGCAGTAGTAGATGAATGTCGGATTATTCACACGAAGAATACAAATAGCAGAAACTGCCCAAGTAAACATGAAGATTACATCAATGCTATCTTTTCTATTCATAAGAGCCATAGTTATCACAAAAGCCAAGCAATAAAACTCAACAGATGAAACCACCCCCCCCCCCCCCCCCCCCCCCCCCAAAAACACTTTTAGAGGAGCTAGGATCCTGATAGCTTCGTATAAAACATGGCTCTGATGCCACTTAAGTAATCATGCTAAAGTGCTGCATACTCGCATCGTTCGATAATTTTACCAAAATCCCAGAATACAACTGACAAGTAGAAAATCATGCACGACAAATAAAGCTGTTTAAGCACTAAAAGCACGAGTCAACATAGGAGTCTTCTGTAACTACTCAGATAGTGTAAGCAGCTACATGACAAACCACTCCTTGTTGAATTGTGCCCAATAACAAGAAAGAGACATCAAAGTTACAGAGTTCAATTCAATTTGGTTGAATAGATCTTCTGCAGGATATACTAGTAAAATAAATATTTTACGGCTACTGACTGTTTGGTACGAGGGCTGCCCTCCTCTCATCATGATATTGAGTTGCAGATGCCCCAAACATGTTCATAAAATGTGTTCATTCTTGAAGAACTAAAAGTTATTACTTATCTAATTTTAAAAATAGTGAAAGAAAAATAAAAGGAAAAAGAAAAAGACAAAAATTTTACCGGTCTAGAATCATGATCAGCACTTCTCCTAGATTCATGATCAAAATTTCTCTTTGAAATCTCCGGTCCGCGGCGGTCATCTTCACGATGTCGCTTGCGATGGTAATCTGCTCCAGAAAAAACAAGAGCACAGATCACTAATAACATAGCTACCAATTTTAGAAGAAAGTAAAATATACTGTCCGAGAATGCTACCTCTACCATGTCGATTAGATCCCCCATAACCATGGTGCCCACCATGCCTACCATCTACAGGACTCAAAAGGTCAGCAACGATACAATTACAGGATATAGACAAGGAAATCAACAAGATTCCCTAACTGGTCAAGATTTTAGGAGTCAAGTGCATTCTCAAATTAGAAGAAAAAGGGCTTTCATTCCGATAGCAGGTGATAAGAATTTTGCATTACCATTAATTTCATAGTTAAGTCCAGCTATTCATTTATTTAGAAACGATGAAATACTTATAACTAAACGATGGGATCATTTAAGAATGAATTTCACTAGCTATCAAAGTAGAAAAGAATAACACGTCAGAGTGTCATGCTTACATGTGCCAAATGAATTTCAAAAGCCATATTCTCTGCTTTGAATGCACTAATGTTATCACATATTTATGTACTTAAGAGCTCATTTAGAATTTATAGCTATTCAACTTAAGTATACCAACTTCAAAGAAAACTATCAAGTACAGTTACTTGCATATAAGTTCAAATTCAAGATGATTACTTGAATAAATTAATTCAGCAATCAAGATTACTTGTGTAGTTGCACATATAATATAAATGATTCCAGGATAAGAAACCAATGTTAATCAGTATCTAGCAGCTGAAAGAATAAAGAAAGCTACTAAATTACTTCTAACTTACAATGAGGTGGCATAACAGGTGGAAATGAGCCTAATGATCCTGCACCTAATGATCCTGCATTGTAATCCACCAGTTGTCTTTGTGCCTCCAACTCTCTCTGAACTAATTTTCCATAACCACCTCTAGGTATTGATAGTTAATGGAATTTGGATATTCACAAAACAGGCTTGCAAAAAGAGATGGTTTACCTAATCAACATACAATGAGCTGCAATACCATATGCAAAACAACGCACATGTTTGTGATTCAGCTAAATCCACGTAGGGCCATAAATTCATAGACATCAATCAACGAAATATAACTGTTTCAACCTAAAGCCAATTCTTTTGAGCTGGAATCACTGTGAGACAAAGGAAAAGAATTTGGTGATGGAATGAAAATACTTTTGTTTATTGAACACGACTGATAATTAAAAAGCCAAAACCTTTGGTGTAAAATGAGTAAATACTTTATTTGCCTGGTAGGCAATTTTAAATCACGAAATCTGATTAAAAAAAAAAAGCCACCACCATTTAAGCATATCCATATATCTGCAGGTCAAAACAAAATGAAAGTTTCCCATCAAGTTTCTGGTCAAATACAGCCAAATCAAGTATCTCCATAAGTTATATAATATAGATTTATGAGCACACAAAAGGGACCAGAGATACATTATTTCACTGATATATTGCCACCAACAAACATTTTAACAAACAAATCTGACTGCTTAACATTAGTGATACTAGACTAACAGTCAAAGCTATTAATGCAAATTTGTAATTGTTAGTCCACTAAAATCATTTGAAACTCAGCACAATGTCCCCCAGAAAAAGGCCAGGCTATTGAAATTTATCAACCATTTGTCCACCGTGAAAGCAATTATCAACGCAGCAGGGAGATCAAAGAGGACAACAAACACGGAATGATGACGAATGCATTATCATTGTGAACATAGACGAATAAACACTCGCATGAATTAAGCAAAATTGACATTGCTAACCCAAAAAAAAAGAGATACCAATCGATGCTTCATTTAGAACATCTGGACAATAACTTAGAATTAGTGCGCCCCCCCCCCCCCCCCGGGGGGAGGGGCGGCAGCAGTGGAAGCATGTCTAAACACTTTTCCACACTCTTAAGAAGTTGCAGTATGCCTAACTAATGTTAAGAAGTACTTCCAAACATCTTCTCACCTGGATAAAGAGTTTAAATCACTAATGAACATGTTAACTTAGATTATCATAATCTGTTTGCAAGGTGATGATCAATTGATTCTTTGCAACTCCACAGTGTTTGACATTATGAGATGACACTAAGACAAAAAAAAAAAAAAAAAAGGCATAGCAACTTGTCATTTATTAGCTTCAATTGAAGAGACTCCAAATTTAGTGTCCTAGACTTTGAGCAGAAAGCTCCGTTCCAGGGATAAAGATACGGCTCTACCAGTGCCTCATAACTTGTAGACTTTTGGACAGAAACTTTGTCCTCCCCTTCTGCTTCCTCTTTTACCCTTTTTTTTCTTTTTTTTTTCCTTTATTTTATTTTATTTTGCTTTTCTTTCTCTACAGGGCAGTGATACTTCATGTTTTCTAGATGGTTTTTAGCTTTCAAGACATGTGCGACTGATGAATTGGCTTACAGCAGAAAAATGAAGATAAGATTTAGGATAAAAGCACACAAATTACCCCCAGACATGTTAGGATTACTGCAGTGGAACCTATCGTCTTGAACGAAAGACCATAAACGCATAAAAGGCAAACTGAAAGGATATCTGGATCATAGTCAGTACGATATTCATCCCGAACCTGAAGAAGAGGAATAATGAGATTAATGATGATTCCATGAATCTTACTGAATAGAAGAGTTGATAAGAATCACAAAAGAGAAGAGAAGAAAGGGGCAGCACATTACTTGTCCACCACTTCGGCCACGGCCCCACTGCCTTCCCTCTTGAAAACCCCAATCAAAATCTACACGAATAGGGCGATCGTCAAGAATTGTCCCACTTATGTATTTAACAGAATCTTCAGCATCTTCTCTAGAGTAGTACCTGGAAAGTGCAAGTGTTGGACATTTAAACTATGACCACATTAATCATCACCAAACTAAACAAAACATTACTGAACAAAATCAACAAACTGACTGATGTGTGTATATTTAGTATTGTGCTTTCTTTGCTACAGCCATCAACCATGAAATCAAGTATCAACAATCACTAATCACAAAGGACATATAGATAGGCAGCAAGTCATCTAAACTTGAACTTCTGTCCTCTTGCTTCTAATCAATCATACTTTATTTTTATTTACTTTTTAAAAACAGGAACTGCAAACAGCAACTGAAGTGAAAACAGAAAACCATTGTATGGTAGAAAATATGGTAAGATAATAGGATTTCTAACAACTCATTGCCAACAAATGTGAAAAAGAAAAAAAAATACAAAAGAAAAAACAATTTATAGCCCATCTGTTGGCTTGAACCAAACTACAGAAACAACATTGCTTGAGTTTTCATAAACAGAAGACCAAAATCTTCAAAAGCTAATGTGTGCAACCTAAAACTCATCCAAGATGAACCTTAGCACATAATATACCAAATTCCACGCAAGCATCCTATACAAGGGTTATCGAAGCCGGCGAACTACAATCAATTTTTTAAGCCAAAAAAAAAAAAAAGCTACCATCAGCTTCAACAAGCAACAATAAATTATTTACAACCACAAAATTGATGAAACAAAAAATGTACGAAATCAGGCACAACGAAATAACAAAACGGGTCGAGCCTTAGCCTTACATGACAAAGCAGAAACCACAGGGAGTTTTAGTATTCTTATCCAAACCCATGACTATCCTCTTAATTTCCCCTGCACGCGAGAATAACTCGTAAATCTGCTCCTCCGTAGTGTAAAACGACATGTTCCCTATATAAACAGTAGTCGATTTCAGCAATGCTTGCTCAAATTCCTCTTGTGAACCCGCAAACCTCCTGTCTCTGTACTGCGAAAGCTTGCTAGTATCCTATAAACAACAATCAAACCCACCAAAAATTTATAAAAAAAAAAAAAAAAAAAAAGCAGCTTTAACAACAAAATATATGCTACTCAAAACCTTTATTAACAAGAAAACAAAGATTACTCATTCCCGCATAAAACCAGTTTAATTAGCATAACAATGCTTAATTCAGAATAAAAAAACTTTAATTAAGATAATTAATTACAACTGGCAGGTATCAATTTTGAAGTAGGAATTTTTCTTTCACCTTGAAGAGAGAGGCCATGTTGCTGTTCTTCGATTAAGAAATAACCGGCTATTAATCTTGACGCTGAAAGAAAACTACCGAATTAACATTTTTTCACCTGAAATTTGAAAATTTTCAATGCTTTTTTCAGACGGAATTGAAAGGGGACAAAAAAAATGCACAGATGAAACGTACTTGCAAGTATTTGGGAACTGAGTATTGAAGCCCTAGCTAGAATGAGAAGAAAGGGGTTTACCGTAGTTCCTTGAAACGTTGTCGTTACATCTAGGAATAGTTCTTTTTTTTTGGGGCTAATATTAGAGGTGTGCAAGTTGATCCGGTGACCCGAAAACCCGGTCGATCCGATGCGGATCCGATCCGAACAATGCGGGTATCCGATCCATCGGATTTTAGTCGATACGGGTCATATGCGGGTTACTCTATTAAGCGGGTCAAATACAAATCATGATTTTTAAAACCCGACGGGTATCCAACCTGACCTGTATATGGGGGTAATGATGTAATTTTATAAGGTATCCAAATATTAATATGTGATATTAGTATGTAATATTACTATGTGATGTTATTATTATTATGTAATATGCTATTATATATTATTATGTGAAATTACTATATAGTATTTGTTATTTGTTATTAATAGTAATATCAATATATTTTATTCTTATAAGGTTTCCTAATATTAATATGTGATATTATTATGTAATATTACTATGTTATATTATTATTATGGAATATGCTATTAGATATTATTATGTGAAATTACTATGTAGTATTTGTTATTTTTTATTAATATTAATATCAATATCTTTTATTCTTATTTTGTCATCCTAAACAATAAAGAGTACCGCATTATCAACATTGAAATATGAAAAATTGAAGATGCAATAATATAAACTCTAGTTATGATAGTTGTCTTGTGTGTTTTTTTATTCTTTGCCTCAAAAATATGGTTGGTGTTTATGTTCTAAAATTTGTGTGTACAGTATTTCTCTGTCTCAAAAAATTAAACTTTTCTTCAGTGCTTGCGATAAATTCATGGTTTGTAACACTTGCTTTAATATATATTATTTAAGTTTATATTTGTTATCAATGACGCTCTAATTATTATTAGATTATCTAGGATTTGAAGCAAATTTAATAAAATGCTGATACGACCTGAAAAAATATAGATATCCGACCCGAAAAATGAGGATATCTGACTTGCCGGATATCTCCATATATGGATACGGATACGGGTTACAACTCTGCCTAACCCGCATATAGCGGGTCAAGTCAGAAAATACCCCATGCGAGTCGGATATCCGATCGATGCACACCCCTAGCTAATATATGTTTGCCTCCCTAAGGTTTGGCTAAAATACAGATTCAATCCTAAGATTTGGATTAAATTGCAAACGTACCCATTAATAATACCATATCAACCAACAAGATACAAAGGCAAAACCTAGGTCATACAGCCTTCCATGTGTAGCCAGTGCATTTGTTGTGATTGTCCTTTGCAGAAGTGTAAGGGATGTGATGACGATTGTGCCCTACACAATAAAAATCATCTTATGAATAGTTTAAGACTATTCGGTGCTTTTTTCGTAAATTCGTTTTAGCCTACCCAATGCTTTTTTTGGCCAAATTACTTTATCGCCTTAAACAAACAACTATTAATTCTAATAGTATTACACTGTCAACGGGTTGCTTTGTCATTTAATGGATGTTCCTTAGGGGTGAGGTTCGGACAGTAATTCGGTAATTCGAAATCTTTCAATTCAGTATTTTTTTTGTAAAAATTTTCAAACTGAATTTGATTCAATTTCAATAAATATAGGTACAGTTTCGATTTCAAGTTCAAATTGATAAATCGGTATTTGAATTTGGCAACTAAAAACAAAATTAAAAAAATAGAAAAACAACCAACCTACAATGCAAGCTAAATCCAAAGCTCAAAACATTAAATATTATAAATGCTAAATCTAAAGATCAAAACATCGCAAGCTTAAATCCAAAGCTCAGAACGTGAAATATTATAAAATACACAAATTTAAAATTTTGGTATTAAATATTCTATACACCTTCCCTGCTACTAAAACAAAACAACTGCATTTTTTATCTTTATTTTCCCCCCTTTCAGAAACAAATAAGACTGTCAATGGGGCTAGGACAACCCAAACCCGGCCTATTCAGCCACGAAAAAACACCCGTGAACCTAACCCTTTGTCGAGTCAATTTGAACTTGAGTCTAAATATAAGGTCAGAAATATTTTTAAGCTAAGTTTGGGCCTCAATAGACTCAGACTTGTACAAAGGCCAGCCTATATATATATATATATATATATATATATATATATATATATACACACACACATAAAAAAAAAAATTACGTATAATATATAACGAAATTTTTAATTTTTCCTCTCTCTTCAAACAACTCCATTGCCACCTAAATCCCTAAATTTTCCTTCCCCCAACAACTCTGTTGACTTTTTCCTCCCTAAATCTGAGGATTGCTTAGCATAATTCACCAAGTTCGCACTTCAACCAACTAGAGTAGCATTGAGTGTTGTAACTAGTTAGCTTGGGGCTTGTGCACTGGTCAGAGCACGAGAATTGGAGCTTTAGTTAGGGGACCATGTACTAAAGAGCCAAGAGCGGCAAAGCTTCTTTCTTTCTTTCGTAATTGGTAGTATTATTGGTTACGGTTTGAATGATTTTCTAGATGCATGGGGTTTTTTTATTGATTTACAAGTTCAAATGATTTCTTTTGAACTTCCTTGTTGTTAGTGATGATACTTTATGATTACAAATTTTATATTTTATTGTCATTATTCTCTAGTGAATTGTAATGAAGCTGCATTTTAGGGAGTCTTTTGAGTGATCAAATTCTTGACTTCACCTATACACCAACTTAGCATGAGTGATTGGAGTGCCTGGAGGTCCCTTTGTTACTGAAAAAAAAAATAGTAACATCTATTATAACTCTTGCTCTCGAATTAGCTTTTGTATTTGCAAAATTTATTTTTATATAACTTCTTGAGTTCATTATGTGGGACTCTAATTGTGTCTTAAAGACCAAACTCACTTGTTATTGTACTAGAGAAGAATTTGAATTGAATAGAAATTAACTTGAGACTATCTTTAAACAAATTGTTTATTTGATGAATTCACAAGTGGGGTAATAATCAAGAAATTTGGGGTGCCTAGCCTACAACTACAATTGATAATGCACTTTACACTTCAAGATGAATAAAGCAAGATAACGTAAGGAAGCATAAAAGATAGAATCCAGATAAGTATTAGAATGCAATTGATCCAATGTGGATTTTTTTGACTTGGATGTGGGATTTTCCCTTACCTGACCTATCAAGTATATGTGAACACTTGAATTTGAAGTCAAAATATTTATTAAACCTAATTATCCCAGATAATTTTGAATATGGCTAGTAGACTTTTAGACTATGAATTTGCAATTAGAATCACTTGTATTAAGCTTACTTATTGTACTTAAGATATACTTCATCATTTCTATGAGGATGTTGAATAGTAGGAGTATCTCAATAGGTTTAAGCTCACCGCCTGAATATTTTGTGAACTGAGTATAAGCTTCACATTTATAAACCTGAAACTCATAACCTGAAACCCAAAAATGCTACTAATTATATGAGCCGAGCCTGAGCTTGTTAAAACCCTGCTCTTAAGGCCCAACTGCTAGTCCTAGAAACAAATCAAATCAATAGGTTCAAACCTAGAAAAACCACTAGCACATGAACTCTATCTAACTGCAGCTCTAACGGTGTAACTATTTCTAGGAAATAAATAATTTTCGATAAAGACAATCGTGAAACTTCTCACTTGTTGCTTGTGCCTTGAGTGCTTACAAGTTAGTGATTAAAAAATAGAGCTGAAATAGATTCTAACTCTGTGAACCTTTTTTATTCTGAATGCAAAATATGAAGGAAAAAATATATGGAAGGAGGAGCCAAGGAGTCTAGAGAGGTTATTTATGTACTAAGAGATAAGGATTTTTCATTTTTGTTTTGGGGGTAGGGTGTAGGTTGGACCTATTGGTGGTATATTAATTGGGCCCAGTCCCCAACCCAACAAGACAACAAATTATAATAGGATTCTACCAAGTTCAACCTCCATCTTGTAACCAACTCCATAGCCCAAATAATCAGGCCCCAACTCAACAATCCTACAAAGTGGATCATTAGGCACACAATGATTTAGAATTATTGATGAATTCGGTAATTTGAATTTGGAATTCGAATATCAAATTCAAATTGCTGTATCGAATTCGAAATTAGTATTACTAATTTGAAAATTAACATTTTCGAATATTAATAGAATTTGATTTTTTTTTAAATTTTCTGAATTATTTGCCGAATTATCAAATTTGATTTACAATTTGAATTAGAATTTGGTCGGTAATTTGGTATTTACCAAATTTGCTCGTCCCTAGTGTCCCCTTACAAAGTGAGCTCCTAACTACCATATGTTTCCACGTGACCAAATTGTCTGATTGTTTGTAATTCTGCACTTTATCTTTTTTGGGCTTCGTTCTTTTTCGCTTTGGATTTTTGGCTACGTGTTTGGTCAGACTACATCTGTGCGTTTGTGTTTTCTATTAGTATCTCAACATTCAATTGCACATTTTGGATTGCCTAGACACCATACAGCCATTGGATGAGCTTTGTAATATTTTCAACGACTCATTTCATTTAGCCATGCCATGCATTGTACTATTCAACCTCTTTTTCCTGGTATAATTTTAGTCATTTGATCTTTTCTCTTTATACCCTTAGTTCATTCTTTTCCTTTGAGTTAACTTACTCCTTTTGGGAAGATTTGATTGTTGCTTCTTTTGTTGTGCAGTGATTGTACTCCATTCATCTTTTTCAATCAACCTTCTTCTCTATAGTTTTATATTAAAGAACAGAAACTATGGGGCAACTTGGACCGTATATTGGCATGGCAACATTGATGGTATGATGGGTGAGTTTTCTCCCTAATGCAACTAGGTTTTGCAATCATGGCAGTGCCTTCCATATTGACAAATTTGAGCCTCAATATGAGTCGATTGTGAGCTCCTGCCAGGAAATTTAGTGCAATTTTATGTGATCTTAATTCAATTCGCTAGATTTAATATTATAGTGTATTTGCTGCTAAAGCTTTTTATGATTATTTTTTTGGTGTAATTCTAGGTGCTATTTGGTCACTAAGAGAATTCATGGTGCTATTTTTATTGGGAGTAAAGTTTTGATCTTTATGCTTAGTGCTATTTTGTTTTGAATTTCTACGGTTTGTTTAACACTTTGTTTTGATAATTTATTTGTTTTTTCAGATTTCTTTTCTTTATTTTTTTTACTATTTTACAAGTGATTCTATTTTGTATTGGATACTACAATAATTTGTGCTTTTCAATTCTAATTTTCACTGATGAGTTGATTGTTTGTTGCAATCATCTTTGCTATATATTCTTTCAGTATATTTTGTGATGCAAATTTTCTTTGGAATTTTTGTTTTTTCTCATTTTTAAAACTTTATAGGTTTTATGAGTGATGATTTGACCCATTGCATGTAAGTAATGCAATTCATTTTCTTTTTTAGATTATTTGGCTATTGCTAAGCAGTTTTCATGTTTTGCTGATTTTTAATTGTTTTGGTGAAGGAAATTATCAAATTTGTACTCCTTTTTTGTTTTGTTTCTTGCTTTTGATAAATGACCATGAAGAGGCTTTGAAACCTTTTTCCAAAATTTTGTGGGCCTCTTTTTCTCCTCACATCATTATGCCAACTTCTTATTCATCCATTCTGATTTTTCTTTTTTCCCCCTCAATTTAGTAATTACTCTCTTTTTTTACCAGTTTTATATTTTGAATACAACTGTGTGTACGTATGAGCAGTATTTTTTTTTTAGTTCTTTTCTTATTTGCACATTTGCTCTTTTTGTTTCTTTTCATTTCTTGATAGAATTTTACATAGATGGCTATCATTTTTGCTTGACAATATATAACCTTTTAGTAGGAATTTTACAACGGATGAAATCACAACAAATTGGCCAATTGGGTTATTTTCATATAGGCTATGACGATACAATATTATTCTTTTCAGTTGTATTTCAGGCTTCAACCTAATAATTGTGATATAACCTTATTTTAACAGGCAAACCAGATGGCGTTTTAAGGTAAATTCACTCGTAAATGCAACTAGGACCACATCCATGATAGTACCATTCTTATTTGCCTGAGTTTTATCCAATAACCTGAGCCTTATCCTAACTGCCAAAATCCATTTTTCAATTTTCAGTTTTAATAGATTTCTTTTTAATTTATGATAAATATTTGAATTAGTACTGGATATTGTGGCAATAGAAAACTGGTTTACATCATGGATATTGTAGAGATTGAGAATTGGTTTGAACTCAATCCAATTAGTTTAAGTCTAATGATCCTTTTGTTGTTCGCATCATGGCTATTAGATTTGCACTTATTTTTAACTCATTTTGTTCGAATCGTTATATCAAAATTAATAATTGTGGCAAAAGAATTTGAAATTAACCCATTTAGTTTGCCCTTTACATTTCTAAACATAAAAAAAATTAAAGTTAGGTGTAATTTAGTTTGAATACGATATTGAAATATGGCTTATTTTACCCAATGGCTTAAGTATGCTATCGAAGTTTATATGTTGTTTTGAGTGGTTATTTCAGTGATCTATTTGTTTTCATTATTTATTATTCATCCCACATTATCATTTTTTATATATAAGAATTTTGTTTTACATTGTGGCATGATATAGATTGCTTTACATACATGTAGGCTATGTTGTTCATTTATGCATTTCATTATCTTAAAGTGAAGTTTCTTGCAGCTTTTGTCTATAAACTAGAGGACTTGGTCATCATTAAGGTTATACTGTAATCAAACGAATATGGCATTTGGTGTTTCATGATCACTTACATTATCTTGTAATTTAGCATGTCTTTGACTGTTAAACCAGTATTATTTTTTTCTTTTATTTGGCAATCTTGGAAGGCCAGATCTTAATGAAACAAGGTATGTTTTTTGTTATTTATAAGAGAAAAAGGAAGTTGGGGCTTGATTTTTTTATTTTTATAAATTTCACACTTAAACTATTGTTGTGAGATAAAACGCTGCTTAATGAGCATTGAATTTTGAAAACTCTTGCTATCTAATTTAATTTGAATGTAACTAGAGCTACATGAGTTTACAATTGGAAAGTGGGTACTTCTTTGGGTGTCAAAATTCATTTTTGCAATGATTTTGGCTCCATAGTAATCATCTACTGCTCATGAAATCAATTTATAAGATCTATATTGACCCCTATGGCTGATTATTCTATGTTTTAACTTCCGCTTGAGTCATACACTATTCATAAAATGAAGTGGACTTTAATATGTTAAAATCTCAGACTATGAACTTCTCAATCTAATAGAAGTTCGAATCAAGTATTATTAAATATGAATAAACATATCAAGCATTTGTATATTTCTAATAGCTTTTTGGAGATTTTTTCGAATATTTTCACAAAATCAATGAACTTAGGTAACAATTTGGAACACATGCACATTAATTTTTTAGTTTGACCATATTAAAGTATTCTCTATTTTTCTATTTTTTTATTGCAATAAAATTTTTCTCATAGATTCAAGTTATTTATCAGACTATAGTGCATAAAATATCTCAAAATACATTGGACCTCTTCTTAAATAGATTAAAATTTACAAAAAAGTTACCATTTTGAATGATTGGACCCTTGTTATGAAATAAGCAAACACAATATTATTTTTTAAAAAATAATTCTTTTAGAATGATGAAGCTGATAGTTTTATATAGGTAATTGTTTTTTATTCACATTATTTTTGAAAGGTTTGATTGGAAGGATGGAACTTTCCTGGCTTTTTCTTTTTTGTTTGACCTCGTTGCACTGTTGCTTTTTATATATGCATTCTTCTCTCAAGTGGTTTAATATTAAGTGATAAACTTAAAATTCCTCCCACAATTATGTGATATTCATAATTTAACTTTTTCTTGATTTAGTTATTTAAGTGCTATTAAATGTCTGTCAAAAAAAAATTTCTTTTCAAATTTAACTTTCTAAAGACTACCAAAAGGGTTCTCTCATATTAGATTAATTAAATATGATTAATTTAACCTAGCATTAAATATGATATAAAAAAACTCACAAACTTTCATACAAGTATTATAGAAAATCTTTATTCATGTAGGGTGGACTAAGTGAAATACAATGAAGGGCATGAAGTAGGTGAATTATAATCAATTTTAACCTCCTTAAAATTGGGGAGAAAATAAGTAGCAAACAAGTTGGGCCGAGGTTGCACAAGTCTACCTATACTATATAAATGTATAACCTTGCTTTGCAGCCTCCCATGTGTCTGTTTATGATTGGTTGTGGTCATGTTTATGAGAGGACTAAGGGGTGTGAAGACATTTGTGCCCTTATCAAGATTGCTAACTTGGTAAATAGTTGCATACTATTTTTGCCTTTTTCTGTAAATTTGTTTTGCCTTGGCCTTGTTTTCCATCTTTTGCACATGAATTACTCTTCTGCCCATGGACAAACACCTTCCTATCTAATAATATGCTATTCTTCATGGTTTTGTTTGTCATTTTAAGTGTCTACATACTATTTATATTACTTGGGTGCCCTTTTAAAAACAATTGCTTCGATGAACAGTTTATAACTATTCCCATCCTCTTTTGTCTTTTCATCATTTTCCTAGGTTTTGCTTTGCATACTTTCAAAGGTTAGACAGCTAAGAAAACATAGCAAATTGGGGCACACTTTCAAATGTCAAACTTTATTGCTAGCTTTCCCTCAACCATTGATTCTTGGTTTGGTATAAGATGCATCATTAGTGTTCTTACAAGCAATGAAGTGAACCATGTTAGAGAAAAAATTAACAACGATGTAAATAGAATCATTACCTCTCTTTGACCTAAGTAAACCAAGAATAAAATCCATTGAAAGATCAAACCATAGTTCCTTCAAAATAGATAAAGGAGTATATGAACCGTATAGTAGCACCTTAAACTTGGCCTTTTGGCATATAACACATATTTTTACAACTCTCTTAATGTCTTTCTTCATGCGTTGCCAATGAAAATGTCCTTACAAGACATCACAAGTCTATGCCATTCTGAACTGTACCATTAGACTTCTATTAAATGACTCTCTAATAGGTAATTCATAAATTGAATCTTGAGAAACACATAGTTTGTCTAAATACATTATATAACCATTTGAGTTATAGTATTTACCAACAACATTTTTACTACACTTCTCAAAGATTTCATCAAAATCAGAGTCATTAGCATACAAATATTTAAGCAACTCAAATCCAAGTAACTTAGTATCGAGAGTAATCATCAAAGCATACCTTCAAGATAGTGCATTAGCTACTACATTAGCCTTACCAAATTTGTACTTAATGACGTATAGAAAAGTCTCAACAAAAGCTATCCACCTAGCATGCCTCTTATTTTGATTATATTGGGCCTTTAAGTACTTCAATGACTCATCATTAATAGGTATGTATCACAAACTCTTTAAGCCTCAAATAATGTTGCCATGCCTCTAGGGCTCGAACCAAAGTATACAATTCCTTGTCGTAGGTTGGAAATTTCAATCATGCTCTACTTAGTTTTTCATTAAAGCATCACATTCAATTTTAAAATTTTTATCAAAATTAGACAAAGAAAATAAAAGTGCATGTATGAGTTTGTGTTTCAATAATTGAAATACATTTTTTTGAGCTTCTCCATAATGAAAGTTCTCATTCTTCTTGGTCATGGCAATCAATAGGGCAGCAATAGTCCTAAAATCTTTCATAAAACGTATATAAAAACTTGCCAACCCGTGAAAGCTCCTCTCTCACTTCTCCAACATTTTTAGGTATTGGCCAATCCAAGATAGCCTTCACTTTATTCTCATCAACTTATGTACCTTGTGAGCTAACAACAAATCCTAAAAACATAAGTTGATTAATGCAAAATGTACACTTTTTAATATTAGCATAACGCCTCTCCCTTTGAAGCATATAAAAAATAGATCTAAGATGATCAATATGCTCATCTAAACTCTTATTATAGATCAAGATATTATCAACATAAACAACAACAAACTTCCATAAGATTGCACGCATAATTCATTAATCTTATGAATGCACTAGATTCATTAATTAACTCAAAAGGCATAACTAACCATTCATAAAATTTGTGTTCGGTTGTAGTCTTCTATTTGTCCCCTTCATTTATTCTAATTTGACGATAATTACTCTTAAGATCTATTTTAGTAAAGAAAATGGAACCATAAAACTTTTAGATATTAAATTTTGACACACTACTTAATTTTCTAATATTTGGGGATATTTTTCTATGTTTCAGGGTCAAATTCCAGTTTTTGTGTTAAAAATAGCAAAATCAGCACTTTGAGGGGCAAAATGATAATTTCAGCATATAAATATACTTTCCACTATGGTTTTTAAATTTATGCTTTATACTTTCATGCATTTTTCCAAAATTTTGTAATTTTGGATAGTCAACTGTTATTTTTCTGTATATTATATCAATTCAAGAACAAAATGATTATTTCACCTCGTGAATGCCCTTTTAGCCCATTTTTTAGTTCTAAATTCATATTTCATACTCTCAAGCATATTTTCAATTTTTGATAATTTTTTAGGGTCCAAAACTATTTTTCTGTGAATAACATGTGTCAGGGATAAAATTATAATTTTGACACATAAATTTCTTTGTCTTCTGTTTTTTGTTCCTAAATTCACATTTTGTGTTTTTAAGGATTCTTCTAACTTTTGCATGCATTCAAAGGTCAATTGCATTTTTTTTTATAGCAAATCATAAGTTTCAAAGATAAATGGTCATTTTAACGTGGTTGGCGGTATTTTTCTACCAGTTACATCATTCAGGGCAAAATGGTAACTTAGACACGTGAGTATTTTTTTTGTCCAAATTTTTATTCTCTATTCATAATTTGCAGTTTTAAGTTTTTCTTATTTATTTTTAAAAAGAGCGTTTGTATTTTTTGTAAAATTGTGTCAAATGAATTTTTTGGAGGGGTAAAATAGTAAAATATTTTTCAAGATTATTCGAATCTTAGAGATAAGACTTAAGAAGCCATTTGGAAATTTCTTTTTTCTTGAAGAAAATTTCTTGGCAGTTTCCTATCAAATATAAAAGCCTATGTTTATTTGTTTTGATTAAAAAAAAAGTGAGGAAAAAATCATAGGTAGGCTATGTCACATTTTTACTAGAACACACATTACACATACCACACCAAGAACACACATTGCACATACCACACCAAGAACACACATTGCACATATCACACCAAGAACACATACTAAATACACACACTAACAAGTCAATCTTTAAGAACACGCACTACACACATTACACCAAAAACACATACTACACCAAGCACACACAGACACGCACTATCACACGCACATCACACATACTCACATATCCACACACAATCAATCACATATCCACATTTAATTGCACACACATACGGCTCTTAATCACACAAATCACACAAACACACATGGTGAAAGAAAAATTCAAGCCACTAAAAATACCTCAACCATCAGCTACCTAAAATCATCAAGCAACTAAACAACCATCAAAGCACCACCAAACAACCCTTAAAATAGATCTAAAAATAGCCACTTTCTTCTACCTAAAGAGCCACAAAGCAGTCCCAAAAATCAGCCAAAAAACTACCACACTAACCCCTCAAATTGGCTACCCAAAGTCACTCCCAAACCGCCCCATAATCAACACACATATCGCAGCCAAATCAGCTCCAAAATGCCACTAAAAACCACCTCCATAACCACCTGCAAAACAACTTATAAATAGTTCTAAATCACCAAAAAAAAGCACCCAAACGACATGCAAAAACAGCCCCAAATCTCCACCAAACAGCCTCTTAAATCTTTACCCATCAGCCACCAAAACAACTACAATTGTAGCCCCCAAAACCACCAGATTGGATCCCATTAAAATAGCTTAAAACCATCATCCACAAGCACCTCAACAACCATCAAAATTGCAGCCAAAAGTATTTAAAATCGCCACCCGAAACCACTAAACAAAAAATAGCTCTAAAACTCCCTTAATCAATCTCCAAATTACCACCATAAGAGCCCAAAAATAACCACTCAAAACACCCCAAAACAGCCTCTTTTCACAACAAGATGGCCGTCAACAAGTCAGTCACACAACTATCACCACCAGCAGTAGGCATAGTTGCGAGCCGCCCATGCTAAACTACAATTTTCTTAATTGACAAGGTAAATTCTTGAGCCTCATCTTTCAATTTCTTTTGTTCATCATCTAATCAAATATAGTTTGGCATGAATGTTGTTAATTTGTGATGATTTCCTTTCTGGGTTGAGATATTTAGAAGTTTGAGTGGAGACTTAACAAATTGGATTCTAACTGGAGATAATAATTTTTAGTTAAGGAATTGGGAGAGAAATGAGAGTTTAAGAACTTTTGGTTATGAAGAAAACTAGATTGGGGGTGAGGTTTTGTTTCTTAATTTTATTTTAATTAAAAGCAAAAGATTAGAAAAGTTAGTATTTTGATCAGAAAATTTAGTATTTTGTTTTATGTAGTTAATTTCCTTTGATTTATCCTTGATTTGTTTTAGTTCAAATTTATTCTTTAGTTAATTTGTTAAGTTAATTAAAAATAACTTTGCTGAATTAATCAAGTCCAATGTAATTTGATGTTTTCTTTTTGGTTATTTTGCCATATTAAATGCGTTTATTTATGTTTTAGCCCCTAAAATCTTGGTTAGTACTATTGCACTCTTGAACATTTAGTATTTTTACATTTTAGTCCTCAATAATTGTAGAACAACCGATTAACTTCGATTTTCTTTCATCTAAGTTCTATTTAATAGCAATTATGTCCTTGAGATTGCTAGAATTTACAATTTAACCTTTATAAACTTGCTGATTTTTCAATTTAGCCCCCTAATACTTGCTGGATTTTCATTTTATCCCTACGTATTGTTGGAATTTGTTTTTTAGTGCTTATACGTTGCTAAAAATTTCTAGTTGAAGCCTCATTTTGCTGAAATTTATATTTTTCCCCTTCATGTTGCTCCCTAGAGGTTAGAATTCATTTTCTATGCTTTATGTTATCTACATGGTGATACTTTGACGTGTTTGTTTGTAATTTTAGTACTTGTGTATCGTCAACGTGTTTGTTTGTAATTTTAGTACTTGCGTATTGTCTTCAAAAAAGAGGTAACCCGATCACCCGTTAATTTTTCTATATGCTCCAATGTGCTCTTATGTTTTCTTTTATGTGTTTTTCTTTACATGTTTCTTGTTTTATATATTTTTTGAGTGTTTATTTACATCATGCTATCTATTGAGTTCGATTTTCATTATTAAAAAGATATAATAGATAGATGATAATTCTTTTTATTTTTAGCCTATTGTTGTATTTAGTTAGTTAATGTAATATATAGACTATATTTTTCTTATTTTGAGAAAATTTTTTTTATTTAGATAGAAAATGTAATGAGTACGTTAGATAAAGTATGTTATCTTTTCCCTTAAATTGTAATTAGGTCCCTCAGTGTAATAACTAGGGTTTTTAGTATGCTCAATGTTCTTGTGTGGTTTGTGCTTAGGTATTTTTATTATTTTCCTTAAGGCTTTATATCTAAATATTATGTTTATGCATTACGTGCTCCTATATGCTCTTATATGCCTCTATGCGTAAATTTGTTAAGAATGGGACAGTCTAACGCTAGAACCTTAGACCCCTCACGTATAGCTTCATCATTTGCATGTAATTCATCTCGCTTACATGCATTTTTCTATTTGTAGAATTTTTTCATTTGCATGTTATTTCCCCTTGTATTACCCTTTTATCTCCATATATTAAGTATGACATTTAGACTTGCATCTCATGTAGTATTTTAAGACTTGTATTGCCCTATACCCTATTTTTTATTTTTTTTCCCTGCATCTCATTTTGCATTATACTCCTAACTTCTTTAAGTTATCATTTTGCATTTCACAATTAATGCGATAATTCTAATTGAAATACTCGTATCCAATTATAGGTTTAAGTACAATTTATGAACAGTAAATTTTGGGCCATTATATAATTTTGGATAAGCTGAGGGCTCAAATCAACAACAATAATAAAGAAGATAAATAAAAGTATTTATCTCTTTTCTTTATAATACATAACAACGTTTTATTTTCTCCTTTCCTTTTTTCTCTGAATTGATTCTCTGCTTTTTCTAAGGGCATGATCTAGAGGTTAGTGAAAATTTTGTAAATCCGAGGACTGAAGACCATTCCTTTGATCCCTACAATGAACAAGGTTAGATTGGTTTTGATTTTATAATTTTATTATGCTTAAAATTAGGTTTAATATAGTTAGATTGTAGGAAATTGGGATTTTGAGTTACTGACATTTTATAAGCCTAATTATTTTTTTTAAATTGCCGTAGCTTTTTGATTCGCACGGCACTAATTTGGAGATTTTGGCATTGGAGTATATCTGTAGCTGTTTGAACAAATGGTAAAAAGGCATTGGTGGACAAAGTAGAATATACTAGGCAATGGATCTAATTAAATAAAAAATCTTCTACGTGGATTTCTTTAGGTATAATATAGTTTTTCTCTTTGATTGCTTTAAAATAATGATAAGTTCGGTTGTCAAAATTGGGCATGGTTTGGTGAAGCAATTGGAAGTGCTTGGTTTCCTAAGTTTACTGAAGATTGGTGGATTAGAAGCTATTGGAAGTCTTTGACTTCGTTTGTTGGCAAAATTTGAAGATTGGTGGATTAGAAGTTATTGGAAGTCTTTGACTTCGTTTGTTGGCAAAATTTGGGAGATCAAAGTGGGCTAGAAGAAAGGAATATAATACTGATATTAGAATGAAGTAAAACTAAGAACATGGATGTTTTTGTTAAAAATTTTGTCAATTAATTGTGGGTCCTCCCATGAAAAGTGTTGTTTGTATGGTTTTGGAAGTTGCAGATTATTGTTGGGTAGTTTATAAATATGCTATAGATTATTTTGAGTGTTTTTGGAACCTGCCGAATCAAACTTTGGGTCTCAATAGGTTCTACTATTAAATTGGAGTTATAGAATTCTTTATATAATAGTTTTAAGACTTTTTAGTATTTTAATAATTTAGTTATTAAGTGAATTGTATGTTCTTTTGTTGGTCAATATGTGGTGATTATTTCTCAGATCGAGATTATTTGAACTAGTTCGATTGATATTGGACTTTATTGTAAGTGGTTCCTAATCTTTCTCATGTTTTGAAAACTTCTTTGTATATAAATATTAATTTATTTAGTAAATATTTTTATAGTATGAAACTCAAATTGGGCGTGTTATATGTGCGATTATTCTTCTTATATTTGTGATATCTTGACTATATATATGTATATGCATGCTTGTGTATGATGTGTGGATGTATAGCATATATATTTTGGCTTTGACGATAAGTAGTCAGAACACGTATATACGTTTTATGAGCCTCGTAATTGGGAAAAAGTTAGGCTAGATATCTAGTACCACTGGTTCTTATTTTGAAAATCTAAGCTTACCTCTGTATGATCATGTGTGTATTGACTACATCTCGTTTGATATGCCACGATCTTGATATGTATTATATATTATTATTTTGTGTAATTATAGATGGTATATGATTGAATGAGTGCATGTATTATATATATATATATATATATATGTATGTATGTATGTATGTATACAAGCAACTGCTTAAACTGATGAGAAACGAGCAGAATTGCTTACTGGACATATTGATTGCTCACCACATTTATGCTATTTATTTTTACAGGTGCTTTTAGTTTGGGATAGACAAGTGGGGTGGTCTTTGGCTTGCCAATAGACAGATTTATTTTTATTGGAGACTATTTAGTTGGTAGGTCAACGACAGTAGTTTTATTTTATATTTTATGTTATTATTTTACTTAAGAGAATTTGGTTACCTCAATGGATGTTCAATTTTATTATTTTGAGGATTGTTTGAAATGATTTGAAGTATTTTGAAATTTATGTTGATTGTGATTTAGATTCGCTTTGAGTAATTTTATAGCCTTGTGTATTAGATGAGGTTAATACGTGGCGTGTTACACTTGAGCACATTGTGTGACACTAATTAAGCCTCGAAGGGATTTTTTGTCCCTCTCAATATCCTTTTAGATCTAGGATTTGCATCCATATAGTTACATCCTATTAGGATAAAATTTTGGGGTTACTTTAGGAAAATCTTAACTAAACTTCGTAACTAACATCGACTAGATGGAAAAGGTGCATTTGGTACAAATCTTTGCCTTTCTTTACTTCAAATGTGACTCCTGAGCCCTTTTCTCTCTTTTTTCAAAGATCTAGAGTCATTTAAAAGGGTTTTTTTATTCAAACATTTTAAAGAAATTTTTCTTGTTTTGTTAAAATGTTTTTTTGGAACACTTGATACACCTAAACTCATTACCAGTGGCAACTTCTTTTTCATTAACCTTTTTTAGATTTTTTAGTCAAAACTATCGCATGTTTAAAAGTCTTGGCCTTATTTTTTTCAAAAGTAAAAATTATTTTTCAAATAGATTTTTAAAAAAACCCACTTTTCTCTTTCAATTTTGAAAATTCGAAGTGCGACAAAACTTGTCAGCATGTCATCTACACGAGTGACGTGATGTAGATTAGGTATAATAAATAAGAACAATTACACACAATCAAGTAATAAAAAAAACCTAATCTCTCAACTTAATCGGCAAATGCACGGGTCGATTGTAGTATTTGGAGTATTAGGTGTCAAATTCCACGAGAAATCAAATATGTGCAATTACTTAAGTTTTTTCACTAACTTTTATTATCTAAACATTATCAAAATAAGATGGATATGGGGTCCCTTCAATAGAATAGGTATATGATTGAGAATTTTTGTAAAATCAAAGCAAAGAAGTCTAGAATATAGAATCCTCTAATCAATTTTGCGTGAATGACTTATTAAGTTTTTACCTTGCCTTGTTTAGAATCCAATTCTATAAGTGTCATAACTGGATCTCTCTATTAAATGACAATATTCTAATTATTCTCATGATAAAATCATATGAAAACATGAATTGTAATGATTCACTTAAGTATCCATTATTCTCAATGTCAAGTAACAACTAAGTGACTTGTTTAAGTTGGTCAAGCAAAAACAGGTGTTAAAACTTGAACAAATAAATAAATAAATGCAAACTTAGCAAATTTTGATAATATAAGTCATGCTTTTGGATTCATTAGCTTCATCTATATTTTAGATGAAACCTTTAGTGAATCATGACTAATGAAACAACTAAAAGTATAACTTCAAAATAAGAATTCATTCAACAAGTGAAAGTAAATAGAGGGGAGTAAAGAATTGCTCAATCAAAGTTTGACAAATCTTCTCTTCTTATTCACCTTCAAAGTTGAATTTACAATAGTTATCTTACAATGCTCCTCACTATTTTATTGAAGGATGAAGAGAATTCTATTAATTCTCTATCAAAACTAGTGTAAACTAAGCTAATACTACTTTCTACTAACTAAAACTTCTTACAAATGCTTTACAAATGACTTCTATTTGTAGACAAATGTTCTTCAAGTCATTTTCCAACTTGCATGAATCATTAATGCATGGAAATGATGAAGATTTGCTTGCGGATTACAAATGAGTACAAAAGTCTTCATTTATGCTTTCAATGTATTCTCCCGCTTGCAGAACCCTATCCTTCATTTGAAAATGTTTGCAAAAACCAGCTGGAAGAGGATGCAAGTTGATGCCCTAGAAAGTTCAGCCGTACTTACGATCCGCGAATGTTCATCCGTGGATCTCCATCCGCAGATCACACCTTTGTGGCCCCCACTTAATTTCTGATTTTTGCTGAGCTAGACCTCATGTGTGCAAGCATTTTCCACGTATTTCCAAGCATTGTGGTGAAGAATTAGATTTTTTCATTATTTTTGCACAATTATTCCTTCAAGTTGTTCATCCAACTTTAACTCTTTGAATCACCATTGATTTTGATTTTCCTTTACTCCAATTGATCCAAAATAAGTTTAAGTATGATGAACCTGCAATTATACACAAAAATTGTGCATTAATTTGCTCAAATAAGAATTCTGCCTCAAAAACCCTAATTTCGGTAAAAAATCATAATTCTTATGAATTGTTGGAAAATGAGTCATTTGCAACCAAAAATACTATAATTATGCTTAAATAACATCTAAAACATATAATAATATAATAATAATATTGTAAATTTATTACTATCAAACTCCCCCACACTTGAATCATTGCTTGTCCTCAAGCAATTGGAAAATCAAGAGATCAAATAATGATTCAAGGCTTGAAATAACCAATGCCTCATTGTTGAATGCAATTCCACAAGATAAAGCTAAATAGGCATTATGCAATTCCTTGTAAAGTTTCTAATACTCATCATATCCAAGTAAAAGGGAAGTAAGTATTTCAAAATTAAAACTATGTTCAACAAAATTTCAATGCCTTACAAAATCTCACATTCTAAGTATTCAATATGGACAATCATATACAATTTAATTTACACACAATAGGGACGTATTGCATTTTGTATTTTGTAAGTGTTTTTTGACGTGAAGGTTGACATTTGTAGATGAGAACCCTCGGTTACTCAACACTTTTATCATTCCATCCACTTTGTAGCTTTAGTTTGAGAAGTGAAATTACTTTTTGATGAAAAGGTCGGCATTTTGTGATGAAGACCCCTTATTACACAACAATTCACTTTCAATCAAACTTGCTATGCATACTCTTAACTCAATTGCCGTTTGACGCAAAAAATTGACATTTTGTGATGAAGATTCCTGATTACTAAGTAATTTAAATCATTGGAGTAAAAATAAGTAAACATGTATCATTTTGCCCACAATATACTTCTCCCTTCATTCAACTAATGCATAAGTATACTTCTTATCCATATCTTACCACTTAATAAGGTAAAATTAGTAAAGAAAAGAAGTTTAAAATCAAACATGCTAAATCAAGACATAATTACAACCATTTTACAAGGTATACTTTCTTAGAAACAAAACTGCTAATCATATAATGACTATTTCTCATATTATTGTAGAACATATTCAAGCAAAGTTGCATAAATTACTTCAAAAAGTAAAGGAATTTAACAAGTGTATGGCATGAAAACATGTTAAAGAAGCAAATTTTAAAAAATTTAGGCCATATTTTACCAAAACAATATCTTGACACTATTTACTCCAAATTCCAACCAAACACTATCTTACACCTTCCCCCCACACTTAGAATGATACATTGTCCTCGATGTGTAAAGGAAAAATTAAGAATGAAAGATAGAACAATAAAACTCCCCTTGTTTGGTTTGAGAATCCTTAAGTTGATATTATTGATGTCCTTTAAGTCCTTTAGCCTTTCTTTTGTTCAATCATTGCTCATTGTTCCTTCTGTCCATTCGTTACTCATTGACCTTGTCTTAAGTTTAAAATTACTCAAAAGCTATGTTAGTTGACGAATAGAGAACTACTACAATGCAAAAGCATCATAGCATACTTATCTTTATGATTTCCCCCCACACTTAGTTTGTGTAATGTGGCTCTAAGGGAGTGAAAATTTGAAAGACAAGCAATATAAGCAAATGTGTTATGTATTGATGAAGTACAAGATGAAAGAAACTTGCTCAAATTCACTTTATGTCAAAATTTCAACCATTTCATGTCATGTACTCAAAATGTTAAGTTAAACTAAAGTTATGAACATGCAAGATTGGAACTTGTTGAAGTGTTTATTTAATTGTCCAAAACATGTGTGCAAACCACGAAATACATGTTGCAAGTGAACCAATTTGAAAACCAATGAAAATGATCATGACAATCCACTATGAATAGTGATTCACGGGTGTGTACTCGCGTATCTCCTAACTTGTCCGCATATCTCTGTGCAGCGTATCAACTTCTGGGAACTCCCTATAAAGATCCGCGAGTGCGATCTACGAATGACATCCGTGTATCTCATCCATGAATCTCATCCTGCAAACAACAGTGATTTTCAAAAAATGCAGGTTACTGTTTCATTGGTTATTTCCATTTTCTGCAGCACTTTCAACTTTAAATTCAACATGTTTATGAACCAATTAACACTTGAAATACATTTAAATCATAAAAGTACACATGTGCACACACAAATCCTTCAAACTTTACATAGAATTCACAACCTTTATGCATATTTTGGGCATGAATCTTCAAGTTGCATATTTTGCAAAGTTTGAATACTACTTTCAAACCAACTATGCACACATGTTTCTTTAGGCATACTAAGCACATAATTAAGGTCAAACATCATATAATCTAACTAAATCCTCAAATGACCTTTTTGAGCAAAAAGTTTTCAACCATGAATAGTAACTTCTATGAACTTTTAACTTCAAAAATACATTATATACTCTACATAAAGCATGATCAATCTACTTTCTAAGTATGAAATGCATTCAAATAGGGGTTTAGAAATCAAACTTGTGATCTTGAGTCCTCTTTAACCAATCTCGCACGTTTGGTTCCTTATTAAAATTCCTACAAAACAAGCATAATAACATGCTTAAAACTTCATAATATAATAAATGAAACTAAAATTTCATCAAAAATATTAAAAACGTTGGGTTCCCTCCCAACTAGTGCTTCATTTAGAGTCTAGAGCTTGACTTTGTAAGTGTGTGCTTCACTTTTGAGGAGCATGACCCAAAGAATCCTCCACTCCTTTGGGTGTAAATATATCAATGAAGTGTATTTGGTCCTTTCTTTTTAGCTCTCTTTATTTTGTACTTTTGTGTCCTACAAATGAAAAATTAAGCACATTATCTTCAAAATCATCAATAAAATACACATTAAAAATAGAAGATGGAAGTTTCATTTTTTTGTTCAATTCAAAAGCTACTTCCTCTTCCCCTACTTTGAACTTTAATGTGCCATTTTTCACATATATGATTGCATCGGTGGTAGAAAGAAAAGGTCTACCAAGTATTATACGCATATTGATATCATCCTCCATATCTAAAATAACAAAATCAACCGGAAGATAAACTTATCCACTTTCATTAAGACATTTTCAAGAATTCCTAGTGGATGCCTTATGACCTATCGGTTAGTTGTAAAGTGATGTTTATATTTTAAACTTCTTTAAATCCGAACTTTCTAGGCTATTGACATAGGAAGCAATGAGACATTAGCACCTAAATCACATAACGTATTGGAAAAATTCACATCACCAATAGTGTATAGGATAGAAAAGCTCCCTGGATCATTGAGTTTTGGTGGTAGTTTGTTTTGGATCCATGCACTACATTCCTCTGTTAGTGCTATGGTTGCAAAGTCATCAAGGACTCTTCCTTCCTTGTCAAAAGGTCCTTCAAAAACTTGTTATACTTGGGAACTTGGAAAAATGTATCTATAAAAAGGAAAGTTAACATGTAATTACTTGAGCATTTGTGCAATCTTTTCCAATTTCTTCTCTTGCTTGTCATTTTTAAGCTTTTGTAGAAATGAAACTTGTGTTGGAAGAAGAATAGTTTGTGAATGAGAGTTCATATTTTCAACACCCATTTCATCTTCACTTACTATTTCTTTTCCTTTTTCTTCTTTTTCCTCTTTTTCACTTCCACACTCTTCAATAATTGGTTCATTGAGCACTTTTTCACTTCTTAATGCAATTGCTTGGACTTGTTCCTTAGGATTGATTTCCATTTTATTAGGTAATTTATCTTTTTTTCTAAGGTTTATTTGTTCGATAATTTAAACAATTTGATTTTCTAAAGATCTAGCCATACCAAGAATTCTATGTTCAAATTATTTAACCCTTTCCAAAACCTTATCATTTGCCATCTCCCAAGCCGGTTTGTTTTGAAAAAATTTGGATTGTGTTGTCATTTTAGGCTCCCTCTACTCAAGATTTGGATGGTTTCTCCACCCGTGATTGTATGTGTTTGAAAAAGGATTATTAGAAGAAGAAGAATTGTAATTATTGACATATTGAACTTGTGCACATGAAGATGGATCATGAGAATCACCACACAAATGACAATATGTAACACTACTTTATGAATTTGAAGTACTACAGATATGCTTATTGAAAACATTCATCATGTTTTGCATTTGAGCACGTAACATATCTAAAGTATCAATTTCATACATATCTTGTGATCTTCTTTTAATACCTCTTTCATTAGCCCATTGGTAGTGATTTGTCGCCATTTCTTCAATCAATTTTTGGACTTCTTCCGTTGATTTTGCCATGAGAGCTCCCCCTGCAGCAGTATCTATATTGATTTGTGTTTGATAATTAAGTCCATTATAAAATATTTGAATTAGTAACCAATCAGGAAGTCCATGGTGTGGACATTTCCTTATTAGGTCCTTAAATCTCTTCCATGCTTTACAGAGAGATTCTCTTTTGCATTGGTCGAAACTTGTTATGTCCATCCGGAGTCTTGCGGTCTTTCCCGGTGATAAATATTTGTTCAAGAATGCTTTGGAAAGGTCCGTCCAATTTGCAAAAGTATTTGGAGAAAATGATTGAAGTTATTGCTTGACTTTGTCTCTTAACGAGAATGGAAATAATCTTAGCCTTATGGCATCTTCGGTAATACCATTTAATTTAATTGTATCACATATTTTTAAAAAATTGGCCAAGTGTAAATGTGGATCTTCATTTATATTACCATCAAATTGGTTTTGTTGAATCATTTGAATTAATCCCAGCTAAAGTTTAAAATTATTTGCATTTACCGGTAATCTTATTATACTACAGTAAGAACTGGTTGGATCGGGCATAGCAAAATCTCCTAAAGAACAAGTTTGAGGGTTAGAATTTTGGGTTACCTCCTCCATCGTTACCTCTTGTTGATGTTGTTGAGATTGATATGTACTTGAGGTGTCACCAATTTCTTCCACCTTAGCTTGTTCTTCTTGCTTTTGTCTCCTTGCTTTCTTTGCGGTTCTTTCTATTTCGAATAAAATGGAAGCACAATTCTTAAGCTCCTATGCATGCACCTACGAAACAAAATAATTATTTACAAGTAAATATGTATAGAGTTTAGATTAATAAAGTTAGCTTTTAGCTTTAGTATTGCCTTGATTCCTTGGCAATGGTGCCAAAAACTTAACGTAGTGTAGATTAGGTATAGTAAATAGGAACAATTACACACAATCAAGTAATAAAAAAAATCTAATCTCCCAACTTAATTTGCAAGTGCACGGGTTGGTTGTAATATTTGTAATATTAGGTGTCGAATCCCATGAGGAATCAAATATATGCAATTATTTAAGCTTTTTCATTAACTTTTATTATCTAAACATCATCAAAATAAGATGGATATGGGGTCCTGTCAATAAAATAGGTATATGATTGAGAACTTTTGTAAAATCAAAGCAAAGAAGCCTAGAATATAGAATCCTCTAATGAATCTTGCATGAATAACTTACTAAGTTTTTACCTTGCCTTGTTTAGAATCCAATTACATAAGTGTCATAACTAGATCTCTCTATGAAATGACAAAATTCTAACTATTCTCCTGATGAAATCTTATGAAAACATGAATTGTAATGATTCACTCAAGTATCAATTATTCTCATATGAATCACTTCAGCATTATTTGTTCATTTTTCATTATTACAAGTATTTCTCAATATCAAGTAACAACTAAGTGACTTGTTTAAGTTGGCCAAGCAAAAACAAGTATTAAAGTTGAATAAATAAATAAATAAATAAATGCAAGCTTAGCAAATTTTGATAATATAAGTCATGCTTTTAGATTCATTAGCTTCATCTATATTCTAGATGAAGCCTTTAGTGAATCATAACTAATGAAACAACTAAAAAATAACTTCAAAGTAAGAATTCATTCAATAAGTGAAAGTAAATAGAGGGGAGTAAGAATTGCTCAACCAAAATTTGACAAAACTTCTCTTCTTATTCAATTCAAAGTTGAACTTATTATAGTTCTCTTACAATGCTCCTCATTATTCTATTGAAGGACGAAGAGAATTCTATTAACTCTCTAATCAAAATTAGTGTAAACTAGGCTAATACTACTTTCTACTACTAAAACTTGTTTAAAAGCTTTATAAATAACTTCTATTTATAAACAAATGTTCCTCAAGTCATTTTCCAACTTGCATGAATCATTAATGCATGGAATTGATGAAAATTTGCTTGGGAATTCCAGATAGGCACAAAAGTCTTCATTTATGTTTTCAATGTATTTTCACACTTGCAAAACCCTATCCCTATCTGAAAATGTCTGCAAAATCCAGTTGGAAGAGAATACAAGTTGATGCCCTAGAAAATCCAACCGACTTATGATCCGCGAATGGAGATACGCGGATGACAACCTGCAGATCTCTATCTGCGGATCACAATTTTGTAGTCCTCGATTGATTTCTGATTTTTGCTGAGCTGGACGACATATGTGCAAGCATTTTTCACGTATTTTCAAGCATTGTAGTGAAGAATTTGGATTTTATCATTATTTTTTGCACAATTATTTCTTCAAGTTGTTCATCCAACTTTAACTCTTTGAATCACCATTGACTTTGATTTTCCTTTACTCCAATTGATTCAAAATAAGTTTTATTATGATTAAGCTGTCGTTATACACAAAAATTGTGCATTAGTTTGCTCAAATAAGAATTTTGCCTCAAAAACTCTAATTTTGGTAAAAATCTTAATTCACATGAATTGTTGAAAAATGAGTCATGTGCAACCAAAAATACTTTAATTATGCTTAAATAATATCTAAAACATATAATAATATATATAATAATAATATTGGCAATTTTATTGCTTATCAATGAAGAATAGGATGATGATACTTTATTATTATGACATTTATTGCTCTACAGTTAGGGTACATCCTCCAAGATCTATCCTTCTTCAGCACAAGTATGATAGAAACGATGCACGGACTTAGGCTCTCTTGTACCCATCTTTTCTCCAATAGCTCATTCACTTGCCTTGCATTTTCTTTATCTCCTTATAATTGCATCTATTTACTGGCTTATTTGGCAACGATGCCCTAGGGACAAGGTCAATTTGATGTTCAATTTCCCTTATTAGTAGTAATTCACTTGGCACTTTATCAAGAAACACATCTTCAATTCCTACCATATAGACACAACAACGTGGGCAAAGATGGCTCAAGCTCATTAATAGAAAGAATACTCTTTTCACAAAAGTATAAATAGATGTTGATCATCATGAAAGGCTTTCCTCACATCTTTGGTTTTTGCAAGTAAATTTTGTTTTCTTTTTTCTTACCTTAATGACCGAATTTTCACTTGCCTTTTCTTTCTCATTTTTCTCGCACTTTTGCACTCTTTTCTTTTCTTCTCTCTATCAAGGTTATCTTCTTTCTGCAAAGCAACTTGGTCCTCATTAACTTGCTTTGGAGTGAGTAGTGTAAGAACAACTTTTCCATTGTTATGAACAAAGGAATACTTATTGGTATTCCCATTATAGTGAATCTTTTCATCAAATTGCCATAGTCTCCCTAACAATAGGTGGCTTGCTTGCAGGGCACCATTGCAACTTGTAGGGTTGAGGATTATCCAAAGTGGGCAGTGCAAGCTTCTTCACTATCAATAAGCTTGCCACATTTGTGCAACTCTCAACATCATGCTCAAGCCACGACTGAAGGTGCAACTTCTCTCTGTCTAGCTTTTTAACCACTTCGTTCTAGCCCCTTCTTCTACACCAATGAGTGTGCAATCCTTAGCCCCTTTAATGGTAATGCTTTCAATTAACTTTGGCACTCCAATTTGCTTATGAATGGGATGAACAAAAGCTTGCATTGACTCACAAAACCTCTTGGCACAAGCTCTTGTAATTGATCCAATTGGTACTTTCACGACTTCATCATGAACTCCACCAAAGTCCTCTTGATCATTTTTTATGTCTGCATCACGGTGATTATTGATTTTGTACAAAAGATTTAGTAGTTCCCTTGTGACTCATGAGCTGAATTTTTTTAAGGAGCTGATTTGATATATCATATATTATGAGTATGAATCTAGTTGCCATTAATGTCTTCAATGGGGTTATTCTTTATTTGTTTTAGTTTTTTTCAATTTATTCATTTTTATTTTGTTTGTCATTTAAAGGAAGGAAAGCTAATATAGGTATAGCAAAAATTTTTTGTTTGATACTATCTATATGTTGTGATGACTTTTAGTTCATCTTGATGTAATCCTAGCATATTTATAGTACCAAATCCTACAATGAACTCGCAAATAAATATCCCTTGAAGATATTTGTAACAATAGATGTAGATCAATTAATCATATATCAACCTTTTACATGTTATTATGTGGAAGAAAATATCAATATCTTAAAGCTTAAGTTCACTTTGCTCTTTCACATGTAAACTATGAACCTTGGCATAAAGCATACATAGAGATATGTAATACAAGCATTCTAGTTAAGGTAGCTTGTTCATTAAGCTATGCAGTTGCATAAATATCCTCCATCAAGATTAATGAATCTTAATTTATTTTGGGACATAAGCTCACTAACTCGTTGGAAATTAAAGCCGCTCAAATGATTTTCTTCTTGAAAAATTGAAGATGAGTGGACAAACTCTTAGGTGCCGACAAGCAAGAGCTTCAAAAGAAGGCAATGGCCATCGTTAAATCTTGTTCAAGTTTGATAGGCTCATAATTGAGTTGATGAAGGGTGTTTGAGTAATGTCTCAAACATACAGTGACATTAATAAAAATTTTGTGTTATGCATAAAAATCTTGTGTTCAAGGTTAACTTTTCTTTCGTTCTTTTTTTTAATACCTTCTTTAAGACCAAAATGTTGTGTTGATGCGTTAAAATAATATTTAATAATTACTAATTTTTTTTAATATTTTGGTCAAAATCTTAATAGAATGATTTAAGAAATCTAAAACCAACGGCAATTGAGTGTCACGCCTCGAACTGACACACGATGGGGTCATTGATTGTCACGTCTTAAAAGGACGGTCCAGTCCGGTGACCCTTTTCGAAAATAAAGGTTTTTTAAAAAAATCGTGCGTGTGTGACAAAAATCGAGTTTTTAGTAAAAAACGTGTTTTTTAGGAAAAATGATATTTTAAAAAAAAGTAAGGCCGGAACTAAGAGTGCGACAGTTATGGCCAACTGATTTTAGAAAAAGGATTTTATTTTAAAAAAATGGAGTCGCCACTTGATACTGAGTTAGGGTGTACCAAGTCACCCGAAAAAATTGTTTAAACAAAACAAAAGTAAAATTTTAGAAAAATTATTTAAAACCCTTTTTCGACTCCAATCTACGAAAACAAGAGAAAAAGGTCCGGGAGTCACATTTGAAGAAAGGAAAGGCAAATGCTTGCACCTAAGGCACCCTTTCCACCTAGTCGAGGCTAGTTGCGAGGATTAATCAAAATTTCCTAAATTCACCCTAAGTTCTATCGTGTTCGGATGTATCTAAATGAATGCAAATCCTAAATCTAAATGTGAATATTGGGAGGGTCGAAATGTCCCGTCGAGATTTAGTCAGGATTATCCTATTAATTACAAAACTTGAGTCAAGACCTCGAGAGAGTCACGAGTGTATGTGCAAAATGAAATGCAAAAAAGAAAAAAGAAAATACTATAGATAATAAGTGGTCGAAGAAAGTGGGTATGCAACATAATGAATACGGGGGACTAAGAAACTCGTGACTGAATGTTCCTACTCATGGAGGAAAGAACGGCATGTATGCCATCGTTTTCCACGTGAGTAGGGGACTATTTTTAGTCAGATCACACAAATGTCCTAAATTCTAAATCAGATGCAACCTCGATGTCATGCATTTGAAGATGCGTCAAAATAAATAAATAATAGTAATAATAATAAAAATCATGCAAAATAGAAAGAAAACTAAAAATGTGTGAAGTGGGATGTAAAATACACACGAGCACACCTAATACTAAAATGCCCTAAGGGTCTAGTATTGAACTAGCCCTTTCTAGGGATTCTAACTAAAGTTAGACTAGCGGGAAAATGATAAAACCACAACTAGCGTTAGACTAGTGTGGTGACGGAATAACATAAAACATGAATTAAATAGTAAAATATGAATTAAAAGCAAATTGAACATATAAAGACACATAAGGTCAAGTAGGAGCACATACCATGTAAGCATGATTTTCTAGATGCGAAAAATCCTAAAGAAAGCAGTAAAGCAATTAATGTAAAATAACTTATCTGTTACACTTGCTATCTAAAATACACAAATATTTGTAAAAAAAAATATGAAATATAACCTAATTATTACATTGACTATCTAAATACAAAAATATTACGCTTTTTGCCGAAATAATAAAATTTGAAATTAAATAACATAAAGTAGATAAATTTGCAAAAGCATGTAAAATCAGAAACATGTGAAGAAAACACATAATAAATCACATAAGGGCACATTGGAGCACATAAGACAAAATTAACGAGAAATAGGGATACCTCTTTGAAGATTCGGTACAAATGCTTAAGAGCACAAAAAACATGTCAAGGCACCTCGGTATAAACAAATAAAAAATAAACTATGAAATATTAGCAAAATTAAGGTAAGACGTAAAGTCTAGCAGCTAAGGGAACTAAGATTAAATTTCTACGAATCTTGAGAGGCAAAATTGGAAGTTAAAGCAAATATAAGGGGTGTGATTGAAAATTAAAGCAAAATTGGGGGGCAAAAATATAATTTTATTAAATTAAAAGGGTAAAAATGCAATTACAAACCTAAAGAGATTAAGGGGCAAAATTAAAAATTCAACAAATTAAGGGGTAAAAATTAGAAATTAAAGCAAAATTGGGGAGATAAAAATATAAAGTCTAACAAAAATGGGGCAAATTGCAATCAGGGGACTTAATTGAAATGCAACGTGAAAATCTAAGGGGTTTGATCTGCAAATGGAGGACTTAAAGTGCAACAATTTCAAAATGTCCTAAACTGAATAATTGTATAACCAAAAGCCCATAGGTTAAAATGCAAATAGCAAGTCTAATAGGAAAACAATTAGAAAAATGTGCCAGCCAAAACGAAAAATGCTAAACCAAAAATAGAAGATAAATGAATAAATAATAAAAATAAAAAAAGACTAAATTGTTTAACTAAAATAACTAAAACAACTAAATTAATTACTCAATTAAAATAACATTAAATTACATTAAAAATAAACAAAGACTGAACAAATAAATGAACAAAAATTAAACCTAAACACATAACACAAAATATAATAAAACAATCCCTAATGAATTAAGTCATTATTCTTTTAAACAAAACTAACACAATTAAACTGAAAATCCAAACCTATCTCAAATACAAAATCACCTCCTTTATTGTTTTTCCTCTCCCCATTTTCTTTCTTTTTTCCTTTCAGCCTTTTCCATTTTTTTATTTTTTCTCTCCGTTTTTTTTTCTTCTCTTTTCCGTCTGCACATTGCAAGTCTTCTTTTTTCTTCTCCATTTTCTTTCTTTCTTCTTTGCATCTACTTCTTCTTTCTCTCGTCACCTCTCTGTTCTCCACCGTCTGATCTCTCTCTCTTTCTCCAACTCTCAGTTGCTTTTTCTCTCTTCTCCATTTCTCTTTGCTAATCCCTTCCTCCCCTCTCTCTTTCTTTCTTCTTCCGGTTGCTCTCTCTTTCTTTCCCCTCTCTCTCGAATCACTCTCTTTTCTCTCTCAAATCTCCAGCTTTCCGTCCGTTTCTTCTCTCATCTCTTTGGTCTATTTCTCTCTCAGTCTTCTCTCTTTCCCTCTCTGTTCTCTCTCTACTTTTTCTCTCCTCATTCTTCTCCTCCTCTCTTGTTTTCTTTTTCCTTGTATCTGGAGGCCGACAAAACCAAATTCTCCAAAATCTCTCAATTGAGAAACAATTAATCAACAATAACCTAATTTCATTGATCAAATATAATGGAATTGAGATTAGAGAAGGGAGTCTAGGATTTTACCTGTATTCAGATGGCGGTGGAAAGAGAAATGGCAGAGCTCCTAATCTGGAGCAACCGTGTACTGCTGGTGGCGTTCCACTACTGCCGACGATTATGATTGGCTCTTGGTAACTGTATGGCTGTTTTGGTTGTTGGTTTTGGGCTGGAATTGATGGAACGCAGTGGAGTTGATTTTGTTTGGCTGTTTGGGAAACGGCTTTGGATGGTAGAAGGGCTGCAATTGTTTCATGGTGAATTGGGGCTGAAATTTTGGGTTGCTTGAATGGAATTTGTTGTTGTTTTGCAGGTGATAGCAGCAGTGAGATGGTCTGGTGAGGCTATTGGTCATTGGTAGCGGATGGAGGTGCTTGTTCTGTGGGGAATTGCTGAATTTTTGCTGGCGTTAGCTTGGTTTTGTGTTGGACAGGTAGAGGCCTTGTTGATTTTGGTGGTTGTGCTGGTGGAGATTGGGATTACAGGGGGATTGGGTGGTTTTGGATGATGGAGATTGGTTTTGCAGGTTTGGTGCAAGGGCAAAGAAGGCTAAAAGCCGTGATGTGGTTATGGCTGTGATAAAATTGACACTAGGGCAACGGTTTGAAAATGGTGAGAGGAGTCAGTGGTGGTAGGAACTGGTGTTTTTCAGGCTTGCTAGTTGACGATTGGCAAAGCAGTGGAAATTGAAGGTTGATGAGAAGTTGTTTATTGGAATTTTGGGTAAAATTTGAGACCAATCCTGGGGTTGGCTTGGCAATTTGTGTGATTGTGAAGATCAAGAGCAGGGAATGGCTAGTGAATCGGAATCTGATCCTTATGTGTGTTGTAACATGTGTGTTTGCGTGAGATTCGTGTGTGAGTGTGTGTGTTTGGTTATGCTTCTATGAAATGTGTGTTTTGTGTGTGTATTGTGTGTGTCTGGGTTTGACAGTGTGTGTAATGCGTGTGAAAATGGTGTGTCTTCATGTGTTTGAAAGACTCTGTTTGTGAGTTGGTGTGTGTACGTATGTGAACCGTTTGTGTATGAATGTGTGTGTTTCTGTGCGTGAGGAGTGTGTGTAGTGTGTGAGAGAGAAACAATGAGGTGTATAGTGAGTGAGAGAGAATGTGAGTGTGTGTGAGAAAGTGTGAGAGAGTGTAAGTGTGTAGTGTGTGTGAGAGAGTGTGAGTGTGTGAGTATGTGTAGTGTGTGTGATTTGGGAAAGTGTGTATTCTTGGTATTCTAGGTGTAGGTTGAAGATGTACTAATGTGTGCTTTAGGTGTTTTAGGTGTAGCTTGAAGATACACTAGTGTGTGTTTTAGGTAAAAATTTGAAAATACACTAAAACCTAGTAGGTGTTCTAGGTGTTCTTGGTGAAAATTTGAAGATAAATGTAGGAAAAAGTGTGTATTTTTGGTGTTCTTGGTGTAGTAAAAACTAAAAACTAAAAACTCTCTTTAGGCTTTTTCATTTTTTTTTTAAATCTCCAAGTGGGGGTATTTATAGTGCACAAAAGACTTATCTTCCAAGAAATGACTAAAAGACCAAAACATTTTTAACTACCAAAATTATAACTTTACCCTTACAAAAAAAAAATCAAAAATCTATATTCTCTCACAAAATCAAAAAAAAATTAAGAAAAATTTAAATACTAAATTTATTAATAGCAATTCACTCCAAAAAAATTTAGAAAAACTTAGAAACATGCTTAAAACCTAAAAATGAATTTGGGACCCAAAAATTGGTGAAAAATGAGTTTGGAATGTGAAATGACAATTTTGCTCTTGGATAACGAAAATATACATAAAATAGCTATTGGCCTCGAAAAATTATCAAAAATTAAAAATAAGCTTAAAACTCTAAGAAATGCGTTTATGACTCAAAAATTAACAAAAAAAAGGGGGTTAAAATGTGAAATGACGATTTTGCCCCTTAACATAGTATTTACAGAAAAAAATAGCAATCGTTCCCGAATAAATCAAGAAAATTTAGAAACATGCTTAACGAATAAGAAAAATCAATTTGGTACTAAAAAATGGGCGAAAATGGTATTCGCAATGCAAAATTACCATTTTGTCCCTTTGCTGGCGAAATACAGAAAAAATCAGTTAAATATGAAAAAATTACAAAAATTTAAAAAATACGTATGAAAGTACAAAACGTGAATTTAAAACTCCAAAAACTAATAAAAAATATTTACAGCTGAAAATTACTGTTTTGCCTCTTAAAAATGCTGATTTCGTTCCCATTTTATTAAAAAATTTGAATTTGACCCCAAAAAATATATAAGTACCCCCAATGTTGGAAAAATGAGTGGTGTGTCAAAATTTGGTGTCTACATTAAGTAGTCTCAGAAAGTACATTGGTCCATCTCCAACCTAAAGCATTATATGTAAAATGATATGTAAAAATATGACAATTCAAAAGTTTGTATAGATTTTATTTTATTTTTTTGTAAAACAACTATACTAGTAATTAATAGTTTTGTTATTTAAAACAATTCTTTATATCACCTCCAAATATAAGCAATTTTAATTCTAAACAAATTCTTTACCATCCACACAGAGAATTTGAAATTCTAATTTTACACTTTTTTCAAACAAAGGAATTCTAATATTTGTCATTATAATTCATCGATTTACAATTCTACAGAAATGTGATTCCAACTCAATTTCAATTTTGAGGAGCCAAATGCAACCAGAAATAAAACCATAGTGAATGCATATGGACACAAATATATACAAAGAAAGTATAAAAAGCATAAAAAAGCCATAGAAAGAATACATATAAATTGTACATGAAAGATGCAGCAATTTTAAAATTTTAAAATCCATACAAAGAAAGTATAAAAAATGATAGGTTTAGAAATATTGAAAAATATAGTGGATAAATACGTCAAAATAGTTTAATTTGTTGGAATAGTATAGTCTTTATAAAATAAAATAAAATTTTGTTTCGTATAGAATTCTCAAAGTTTTAAGGATAAATGGATAATCAAAATGTATAGAATAAAAAAGGATGATAAACTGTTTAGATTACTATTATGTGAATATGATAGTAGCAAGAACAAGTATTAATCTTATTTAAAAAATTAAAAAGAAAATCTATAGACAAATTGAAGGACACAAAACAAAGTGTGAACCTTATATAAAGATAATAAGATACTTGTCTTCCAGTTAAGTAAAAAAATGGAGGAAAAGGGGAAAGAAATTAACTTTCATTTTATTATCCTCACTTCAATTTCTCACAAGCAATAAACTAACTAGGGGTTTTAGTGAACATAGCTAACGTTTGACTTGAGTTCGGCATTGACTAAGCTCAAGTCGAGCTCTAGCAGCTCATATGATCAACGAGCTTGAATTTGAGTTGTAAAGGGTTAGTTTGAGTTGCTGGTTGAGTTTTTATGAAATTACCAATTTATCCATATTCCTCTACAAAATTTGAGAGTTCAGGCTCGATTGTTTTCATATGCTCTTTCTAAAACTAACGAGCCGAACTCGAGCTCACTCTAAAATTAACAAACCGAGCTCAAGAATTATAAACTCGATCGAGCTCGTAAGTAGCAGTAATATTAATGAGTGCGAGCCCGAACTCAAGTTCAGTAGTATTTGAGTTCGACTAGACTCAATAACACAACTAGAGCTAATATTTTAGAGGGCCAAATTGAGAAAATTAATCAATTCAGGGCTAAGAGCAACCCACATGAAATTTATTGGGCTAAATCAGAATTTTCATTATAGAAAAAGTGAAGGAAGGAATGAGAAGAAAAAAGAAGTTTCTCAAATCAAATCAAAATAAAAAGTTAACACTCACAAATAAAGGGCAACCAAATTTGAAATCCCGACTTGATTTTTGAATATTGAATTTTAGTCTCAACCAATTTCTTCCCCCAATTCCCATTTCTAAGCTCCTCCTCATCGTTACACAATGGACGCCAAAGCAGCAGAATTTAATACCAATCCCGATTCCAAAACTTTTTCTTCGACGGCGTTATAGGTTCGACAAATGAAGGAGCTGATAGTACGACGTCGGATCAAACGCATTCCCCTCCGAAGCTCTCTACCCATCTTCGACGCCATCTTCTCCAGTCCAAAACCCCTTTCCCCATTGCCCAAGACATCGAATCCAAGCTCAGAGATGCCCAAATTCATCGCCAAGTTTATTTTCGCTTTATTTTAGGTGTAATTTAATTTATCCTGTCCATAATTTAGCTAGTTTATGTACAGGATATAGAAAAAGGTATAATCTTGAGAAATTTATATATTTAGAGGTTCCCCAAAATGCTAATTGAGCTAAAACAAGCTTTTATCGAGCCAAATTATGGCCATTATTACAGATAATTATTCATACTAGTTTTATATATTTTTTTATTTTTATTATTATTAGGTGAAAGACTAAAATTTTGGTTTTTAGAACTCATGACTATTTTAGTTTTTTTACATAATTGAAAAAGAGGGAGCGTTAAATAATTTTTCTTTATTTAAGTATTTTAGTTACAATTTGATTACTTGATGAATTAATCTTGAATGGACATTTATCAAGCTGAGTTCAATTCTGTGCTTTGGGTAGCTTGGTTTGTCTGTTTGTCTTGATGATATTGAGTCCAAGCAATTGATTTCAGGCTAATATGGTATAGCAATTGTCCTATGATATATTTTGAGGACTCAAAATTTGTGCTTGGACCTATGTTATAGTCACACGTTGCACGTGTCATAGAGGCTTCAGTTGGGTTGCAATTTCATGGAATGTGAAGGATGATGAGTTGAGAATGAGGGTGGGTTTCTTCTGTCTTGAATGGAGAAATTCATGAATGGTTTATATGGGTTCTTAGAATTTGTAGGGAAAACTTGCTAGAAATACCAAACGCTACACATTGGCATTAGTTATTTGATATTTTTTTTTCCTTTTGGCTATTGCTTAGAGATGGGTTAGGCTGGTGAATTTTATGTTGCATCAATGATTTTATGGTCAAGTTTATGGTTTTTCTAGGCCATACAGGTTCTGCTTTGTGCTTCCTTATGAAGTTTTTATATTCTTTGTTGTTTATGGAATTTGATAATGCAGTTCATGGAGATTTGCATACATAATTGGAATTTCCTGAGTATATGTAATTATTAACTTTAAGCTAGTTTCATTAACAAATGCAGCAATTCTATGAGTTGCTGTCAAGTAAAGCACGGTCAAAGACTAGGTCTCTAGCATGGTCATCTTTGCAGGAGGAAGGACTAGACCAGCGGATTGAAGCTAAGCTTTATGTAGCCAAACAAAAAAAAGTGACACTTTTTCCTGTTTGATAACTATGTTCTTGGGTATGGTATGAGATGAATGTGCCTAAACTGCATTGTGTGATCTTTTTTGTGAATTATGTGTTATTTTGACAAAATTGGGAGTAAATTTTTAAAGAAAACATGTAAATTAAGATTATGCTCAAGGCATTTGGGAAAAAATGCATTATTTACAAAGTCTCACGAGTACTCTCTCTATCCTGTCATTACTAGTCCCTTCAAGATGGTTTAAGAGGAGTACATTTCTTTTCTCCATAGTTGTGATTCTGTTCACTATGTACTGAGTTTACCCTTTATTTGAACATTTTGGCTTCAAATCTTTGATGCCAATCATTTCCATATAATGCTAAAGAATCTAGTAACTAATGATATTTGAATATTAATATTGGACAGTTGTTTTGGGACAACTTAGAAGGGAAATGTACTGATAAAAATTGAAGGAATGGAGGATTATTGCTCTGTAATATAAAATTGGTGTTTCTTGCACTCTCCTACTTATTTCTCTAATTATGGGCATGCTTTTCCATGTTCTATGGGAAAGTTTGGGTTTAGCCTTGTTCTTAATTTTATATTACGTGTCTCATGAATATATATAATGTCATTGATAAGTGTTCTAAGTGTGTAGGTTCATATCTAATGTGTGGCTTAGTTTTGATTCTCAGTTTGCTAATTTATGTGAGTAAAGGAATGTTAAACAAAATGATTAAGAGTAGAGCACTTGTAGAACTTATTTCCCAATCTTCATCTGATAAGCAGGTTGAGCATCCTTGCAAATGTTCAAAAGTGCTTGTCTAGAATGGATGGACTGCGACAAGCTGCTAAAAATGGACTAGAGTTACATCATAACAAAGAAAGGGAGGAACTTGGTGCAAAAGTGGAATCGCGGGTTCAAAAAGCAGAGGCAAATCGCATGCTGCTTCTCAGGGCTCGTAGGCAGAGGAATACTAAAAAGGAAGAAAGAATTTCTCAGTTGTTAACAAAGAGGCTGATTCAAGAGAAGAAGTATAGGGAGTTTGTGTGGGCTAGTATTCACTGCAAATGTGAGGCTGTTGAGAAGAAATGGTTGGGACGGTTTGAGGCAAAGAAATCTAGGGTACAGACAAGAGCATTATAAGTTTGGTAAAAAGCTAATGCATTCCAAAGTAGACAAGAAATTGAGAAAAGAAGACGGAAGAATCAATTGGAAGCTAAGCTCTAGAGGGTATGTATTAAGTTAAATAGGCATCTGTTAGTTAATTTGTATCTTTCTTTTAATCACATGATAGTTTCGATAATTGCTAGGCTAAGAGGCTGAGGATGGCATATTTAAGTAAAAGGGAAAATTTGTGTAGTCCAGCTCATGACTCTCTAGTAGTAATCGATCGTGGGAATCTTCTCTTGAGGAAGCTTGCAAGGTAGATAAGTTGCTTTCCCTTGAAAAGTGTCTACAGTTTTACACACTTAATAGTCCTTCACAATTGCATTCAAGCTACTAATTCTGGAAGGCAAACATTTTATTTATTTGATTTTTCTTTTATTAAATTTTTGCATCTAAAACTGCACATCAGTGTGAAACAAAAGTTGAAGTTCCATAGACTTCTACTGCCATCTGGAGTATTTCTTTTCTGCAGTAAAAGCCAGTAGATTGTTGTCTAACTGGAGGTCGACTGAAGTGGAAAGTGACTGCATATTCATGGGTTCATAATTTGGTGATTCCAAAGCTGTGCTTTGTATGTTTTCATTTAATTAATGGATTCTTACGTCCACTCAAAATTTGATACTATTTGAATGGCATTTGTTCATAATTTAGTAATGCGAATATGATCGTTGCTCAATGGTGGCAGTGAGAGGTGGGGGTGGATGAAGCTTATGTTTAAGTAATTTGATACAGAATTTATGAATACTTCCAAATCATTTTGAAGATACCATGAAGCTGATTTTATTACCATTTGCATATGAGTTTTGTACAAAGAAATGATCCTATGATAAAGTCATTGAAATTGAAATCAGATTCTGATATAGTAATGTTACTTGGCCTATTTTATATGTAACATCTTACCTGAGAAATCAGGTAATGCTGGGGATCTTAATCTAAAGTGTGAAAATTTCATTGTTTTTCTTGCAAAAGAAATTTTTACTTTTAATTTGGAATACTTTAATCAGACTTGAAGGATTCTTAATGGCTTTATATACTTGTAATTGCAATATAAGGATTATGTGATCCTTGATAGTTTTTACGCTTGAAACACTATAAGTATGAGTTATGACAGATCCTAAAACTTATTAGAAGCCTTGCTCAAAAGGATCACACATAGCCAATAAGGTACCCATGATTGCCTAAACTGAGAGGACATGTCATTTTCTTCAATTAAAGAGCTTCTAGAAAGCTTATATTTTTTTTAGCCTAGAAGAACCTACTAACAAAGTGAAAGGAAAAGGAAAATTGGAAAGAAAAAAGTAACTGGTAAAGTAGTTATTGGTGTGTAAATAGTTCAAATCAATAATCATATCAATATGATCACAAAAAATAAAAAATAAAATAAATATCGGCATGTAATTAGAATCACATGAATATGCTTGATTTAATAGGACTCTCTATTATAGTGGATGTTCATGCTGGGAGATTTCTGCCTTGTTGTTTTGCAATACTGGCACTTGTGTTAGCTATCCAATTTTGTAGAGAAAAGGGGAAAGAAAAGACAGAGAGGGCTTATGCATGGATTGAGGTAACATTTGGTTGTTCAGTATTTTTTATCTTAGAAATTATTGAGAGCCAATGGTATATAGCTGATAACAATTTTTCAATGGAGCTGCATAAATATAGCAGTCCTAGTCCATGACTAGCATGAGTGACTATAAGCTTCAGGTCTTTTTTTTTTTTTTTTGGTTCTTTTCATCAAAAAGGAAAAATGATTGTTCACAATGAAGTATTCTCCTGTAACTCATTGGTATTGTCCTCAAGTTGCTAACTTTTGGTTGGTGTTGATCTTTTTCTTTCTTTGTATGGTTCTTATTTTGTATGTGGTATTTGCTCTCTGTCTCTGACTCAACATGTTTTAGCATTAAACTCGAAGATGCTTTAGCTGTTCTTTGGTTTCAAAACTTAGATGCGTGATGTTCTATGAAGTAATTTGTTTGTAATTTATAGGTGTTGGAAACAATTTATGAGGGAAAAATGAACTACATTTTCTTTGGCAAAAGCATATGCTGCCTTAAAAATCAATGAAAAATCTGTCAGGTTAATGCCGTTTGAGCTACTTGCCGCATAGATTGAGTCAAGTGCATCCATACGAACTGTTAAAACTTTACTTGATCAGCTGGAGAAGCGCATTAGAATCAACCAAGAGGTTGCTGGTGCTAATGAGCAATTCAGTCTAGAAAGAATAGATTATCTTCTTAAACATGTCATTTCACTTGGTAAAGGGAGCGTTTGGAAATGTCAAGGTCCGATGAAGTTATCAAGGTATCCAATAAGAGTTGTTTTCTGTGCTTACATGATTTTGGGACATCCAGATGCAGTTTTCAGTGGAAAGGGCGAGCATGAGGTTGCTCTTGCTAAATCTGCAAAGACCTTCATTCAAGAGTTTGAATTGTTGATTAAAATTATACTGGAATGACCTATTAAATCTTCAACATTAGAAACCATTTCTTCTGTTGGAAGTCGGCTTTCTTTTTTATCTCAATTGGAAATTTTTGATAAAGCGTGGTGCTCTTACCTGAATGCCTTTATGACATGGAAAGTTCAAGATGCTAAGTTGCTAGAAGAGGATTTAGCGAGAGCTACATGTCAGCTGGAGCCCAAGATAATCGAGAATCTAGAGCAGTCCTTAAAGGATCGTAGTCAACTTAAGGGTGACTTTAAGGCCTTTCACGAAAAGGTATATTATAACTCTAAAAATGGATCACTTGCTTTAGAGTTTTATGATTTTCTTATTTTTCTAACATTGTACTGGAATTTTACTTTAGCTGATTAGTGACAAAATTCAGAGCAATCAAATGTGCAACTATTGACTAGTAATATTGGATTCTGATATATTGAAAGGATTCATGCTTCTATATGGTAAAAGTATATCAATAGGCAAGCCCAAGTGGTGATTGACATCTTCACTTTCTTTTGTTGTAGCTTTGAGTTCTCCTGTGTCATCTCAAGGTGCAATAATGAATGATTCTAGCAAAGATGAGTATGAAGCCCACCATGGAATTGGGTGCAGGCCAGTGGAAAATGATGTTTCCATCTGCAATGAAGCTGGTTCTGTAGTTCCTTTGGTAGCTATTGACAGTAATTTGCCAAAGAATACAATTTTTGTGACAGACAATAAAATACTTGTAAATGAGATTGCGCATGACATAAAAGAGGCTTGTTTGATGGCTTGAGCATCACAACTGCAGATAAAGAAAGCATGAAGGTTGTTAAAACAAATCCATCTCATATGGATTTTATGGAGTCATTAAGCTCAAGGGTAGTTTTATGATTGTATAATCTTTATTTTATTTTTTGTAGAGTACCAGAAAATAGAGTTCCTTAAGGATCTCACTTCACTTTATTGTATTGTTGGCAATTGTAAGAGATAACATGGAAAAGGCTTTTTGGGATTGTTGCAGATATGGTATATTATAAATTAGTGATAGTCTATCAATTAGTATTAATGTTACAGATATGGTATATTATCTATTAGAGATAGTATATCAATTAGCATTAATTACAAGATTGTAAATATCTCAATTAGCCTAATTAGAATCATTAGAATTAGTTACCTTGTATGATTATTGTCTAGATTCATTAATGTATAGTGTCTAGGGTTCATTTTGTACAACATATAAATATAGACCCTTTGTACTCATTCAGATGGAAGAATACAATATACAAGTTTTCTTCTCCTTAAGTTTATATGGTATCAGAGCCATAACACCAAGATTAGGATTTGAATTTGGGTCACTCGTCTAAAGTGACTGTTTGTCAACACTAGTCTAGCCAAGAGCGCCACCAACCGACCGATCGGCGTTTTCTCAAAAGTCCGGTGCTTTGTTTTGTCAAAACCAAATATGGTGTTGGCTTCTCTGTGAGACAGGTTCTGTTATTCTCTACTCTTATTTCAAGAGTTTGGATCTATCCTTTTGATTCTGGAGTTTTATTTTTTGAATAATGGCTGAGAAAAAGTCTGTTTTGATCTCTGCAAAAGAATTTGCTAAATTCTCTCAGTACCAAGAATCTTTAAAGTCTTCATCTACTCTTATAACTGCCATCGCCGAGTCAGGTAAACCAAACACATGTCTTGTATCCTCATCCTCCAAATGGGTAATTGATTCTGGTGCCACAAATCATATGACAAGTAATTCTAGTCTATTTTCTACCTTTCAATCACACCCATTTACATCCACTGTTACCCTAGCTAATGGGTCAACATCCCATGTTCTTGGATCGGGTACAATTAATCCTACTCCATTGATATCATTATCATTTGTCTTAAGTTTGCCTGAGTTGTCTTTCAATTTAATGTTTGTGAGTAAACTTACTCGCACTCTTAATTATTATGTCTCATTCTTTCCTGACCATTGCTTATTTCAGGATCTTATGACGAAACAGATTATTGGTAAAGGGCATGAATCTGGAGGTCTCTACATTCTTGACACACAGATGCCAAAGCCTATAGCTTGTTATGGAATCGTAACCCCATTTGAAGCACATTGTAGACTGGGTCATCCTTCTCTCCCTTTGTTAAAGAAACTTTGTCCTCAATTTCAGAGTTTGTCTTCATTAGATTGTGAGTCTTGTCAATTTGCCAAACATCATCGTGTTAGTTTGAGTCCTATAGTCAATAATCGGGCGAATGCTCCTTTTGAATTAGTCCATTCAGATATTTGGGGTCTATGTCCAGTTATGTCTAAAATTGGATTAAAGTATTTTGTTACTTTTGTTGATGATTACTCTTGTATGACTTGGTTATATTTTATGAAAAATTGTTCTGAATTATTTTCTCATTTTTGTGCCTTTTGTGCTGAGATTAAAACTCAATTTAACGTTTTGTACAAATATTGTGAAGTGACAATGCCAAAGAATATTTTTCAGAAATATTTCAGTCTTATATGGTGCAAAATGGGATTATTCACCAAAGTTCTTGTGTTGATACACCATCTCAAAATGAGGTAGTTGAGCGAAAGAATAGACATTTGTTTGAAACTATAAGAGCTTTATTATTTTAAATGCATGTTCCTAAATATTTTTGGACTGATGCAGTGTCTACAGCTTATTTTTTAATTAACCGTATGCCTTCATCTGTTTTTAATGGTAAGACTCTTTATCATAGTCTTTTTTCAACTAAACCTTTGTTTCCCATTGAGTCTAAAATATTTGGTTGTACTTGTTTTGCTCGTGATGTTCGTCCTCAGTTTACAAAATTAGATCCCAAATCATTAAAATGTATTTTTCTTGGTTATTCTCGTGTTCAAAAGGGGTATAGATGTTATTGTCGTAGCCTTGACAGGTACATTGTGTCAGCTGATGTTACTTTTCTTGAAAATACACCTTTCATCCCATCTTCAGCTCAGTCAAGTTAGGGAGAGGATGAGGATTTGTTAATCTACACTGTCACATCCTCAGTTTCTCCTCTTGCTAAACCTCTAATATTTCAAGTGTATTCTCAACGACAAAATTCTCCAGATGCATGTCCTGAACCAGCTCATTCGTCATCAGATCTCGTCTCAAGTGATGATCTTCCTATTGCTCTTCGCAAAGGTAAACGTCAGTGTACTTATCATGTGTCTTCATTTGTGTCTTATAATCACTTACCGGCCTCTTCTTATTCCTTTATTGCATCCCTTGACTCCATTTCTCTTCCTAAAACTGTTCATGAAGCCTTATCCCATCCTGGATGGCGTAATGCTATGATAAAATAGATGAATGCTTTAGATGGTAATGGTACTTGGAACTTGATAAATTTACCTGCAGGGAAGAAGGTTATTGGGTGTAAATGAGTTTTTTGCAGTTAAATTAAATTTGATGGGTCAGTTACTCGGTTGAAAACCCGTCTTGTTGCAAAAGGATATGCTCACATTTATAGAGTGGATTATTTTGACACTTCTTCTCCTGTTGCTAAGTTAACATTTGTCAGGTTATTCATTTCAATGGCAGCTACTCATAATTGGCCTTTGCATCAACTAGATATCAAGAATGCTTTTCTTCATGGGGATCTTCAGGAGGAAGTTTATATGGAGCAAACTCCGGGGTTTGTTGCTCAGGGGGAGTTTGGAAAAGTCTGCCATCTTCGAAAGTCTTTGTACGGGTTGAAACAAAGTCCTCGTGCTTGGTTTGGAAAATTCAGTCAAGTGATTGAAAGATTCGGAATGCAGAAAAGCAAATCTGATCACTCTGTTTTCTATAGACAGTCTAAAGCTAGTATTATTTTGTTAGTAGTATATGTGGACGATATTATTATCACTGGGAATGATACTACAGGGATTTCATCTCTCAAAATCTTTCTCCACAGTCAGTTTCAGACGAAGGATTTGGGAATGTTAAAGTATTTTTTGAGTATAGAAATAGCAAGGAGTAAGAAGGGGATATTCCTCTCTCAGAGGAAATATGTTCTTGACTTGTTGTCTGAAATAGGAAAATTAGGAGCTAAACCATCCAGTACTCCAATGGTTCCTAATTTGCAGTTCACAAAAGAAGGTGAATTGTTTGAAAATCCTGAGAGGTATAGAAGATTAGTTGGAAAATTGAATTATCTTGCAGTAACTCGTCCAGATATTGTATATTCTGTTAGTATTGTTAGTCAATATATGTCGGCTCCAACTATTCATCATTGGGCAGTTGTTGAACAAATTTTGTGTTATTTAAAAGAAGCTCCCGGACGTGATATTTTGTATAAAAATCATGATCACGCTAGGATTGAGTACTTCTCAGATGCTGATTGGGCAGGATCTAAGGAAGATCGAAGATCCACTTTAGGATACTGTGTCTTTGTTAGGAGAAATCTAGTCTCATGAAAAAGTAAGAAGCAGAATGTTGTCTCACGATCGAGTGCAGAGTCAAAATATAGAGCTATGGCACAATCAGTATGTGAAATAATGTGGATATATCAGCTCCTAACTGAAGTAGGTTTCAAAATTTCAATGCCCGCAAAATTGTGATGTGATAACCAAGCTGTTCTTCATATTGCATCTAATCCCGTATTCCATGAACGAACGAAGTACATTGAAATAGATTGTCATTTTGTTTGTGAAAAAATACAGCAAGGCTTGATTTCTATAGGATTTGTGAAACTGGAGAACAGTTGGGAAATCTCTTTACAAAGGCTCTAAATGGAGTTCGAGTTGATTATCTATGTAACAAGTTGGGCATGAGTAATATCTATGCTCCAGCTTGAGGGGGAGTGTTGCAGATATGGTATATTATCAATTAGTGATAGTCTATCAATTAGCATTAATGTTACAGATATGGTATATTATCTATTAGAGATAGTATATCAATTAGCATTAATTATAAGATTATAAATATCTCAATTAGCCTAGTTCGAATCATTAGAATTAGTTACCTTGTATGATTATTGTCTAGATTCATTAATGTATAGTGTCTAGGTTCATTTTGTACAACATATAAATATAGGCCCTTTGTACTCATTCAGATGGAAGAATACAATATACAATTTTCTTTTCCTTCTTAGTTTATAGGAATGGTGTCTTGGATGGTTTGAAGCAGAATGAGCCTAACTATAGCTGGGTGCTTAAACTTTTGAAGGAAGTTCGGGATGAAATATGTGCAATGTCTCCTTCCAGTTGGAGACAAGAGATCTTTGGAGCCATTGATGTTGATATTTTGTCATAGGTAAACGTTATTTACATATAATCATGTTGCAAGTGTTAGCAGTATTTGTCTATTAACTTGCTTCTTCCCATATTGTTATTCTGAAACATGGGTCCTCAAATCAGGAGTAACTGACATGGATTATCTTGGAAGGATCCTGGAGTTTGCAATGGTTACATTGCAGAGACTTTCTGCTCCTGCCAATGAGAATGAATTAAAAGCCACGCATAAGAAGTTGCTAGAAGAATTAAATGAAATTTCTCAAACAGCAGGCTCTAATGTTACATTTGCAGTTATGATGATCAAGGGTCTACAAGTTGTTCTACAGTAGATTCAGGTTGACTTGCTCTCTTTTGTATTTTCTTCATCATGCATTTCTTAAGAAATTGGCATATTTACAGCAAATGCAACTTTTTTATCCTTTTCCCTTTCTCAGTTAGCTTTAAGTCTTCACGTTTATGGGTCTAATTCAATTTATTAAAAGGTGATTCTTCTATTTTATAGGAGACTTACAAAATTGTATGGGCATCCACAAAATATGATAATGGACTTAAATAGAAGAATTTGTTGAGATATTTTCTTTGATACACTGAAAAGTGTCTTTCTCTACGTTCTATTGTACATATGGCTTGTATCGTGCTATTTACATGATTGCGGGTGCTTTTATAGTGTGAACTGTAGCCTTAAACTAGATGCCATGTTACCAAAGATATCTGAATACTGAGATTTGTCTAGATGACTCTGTAGAAATCGTGTTAACCATGTTTACATAAATTACTCTATTGTATTTACAGGTATGGAAGTTACAATTATAAAAACCGTTAAGTCTATAATTGATTGCAAAACCCATGTGATTTAATTGTGATGAGTGTAGGTAACTGGGCATTTGTATTTCATAGAATAACCATGTACCAAAATAACAGCATATGCAAAAAAAAAACTAACTCAATGTTTTTAAATAGCTAAGTTGGTTGTTAGTTTAGTTGAATATGGTGGAGCTTATCATCTCATGGAATTTAAACAATTAATCTAACAGCAGATAAGGCATTATTTATCTCCTAAGATGCTAGAATCAAGCTAGGAATTTAAACCGATTCAACCCTTTTAATTAGCCGACTTGGTTACAGTCCAGTTAAATCAAGTAGAATTTATCATCTCATGGAAGTTTAACAGTTAAACAAACAGCAAACATAGCATAATATATCTCCAAAGATGCTGGGATCTAAGCTAGGCAAAGTCCTTTTAAATGCATATGCTACTAACACTTTTGATGGTTCTGTGCTTTTTATGTATTTGATTAGTGATTTGAAGCGTAATTCAGAATGAATAAATGAGTCGGCCGATGCAATGATTACCATAGACTAATTTAACCTGGTAGCCAGCATGCATTTTCCCATCATGCTGGAAAAATTTATTTTACAGCTTTAGGGCATTGTTAAACAAGCTTCACTCTTCAGTTAGGAAATAGATAAATGAAAATAGAAACGGATGATTTCAAGAAACGGAAAAAGTTTTAAATATAGCCAAAAGAAAGATTCAAAATTTTGACTTTTCAGTTTCATTCTAAATCTTTTCCCCCTTTATAATTGCCAAAATGCTACAGAAATATTGTGAACAGAAGAAATTCAAGTTAGTTTTAGGCTTCCAATTTTATTAAAAATTGGACGATGCTTCAGTGTTATCTCTTCTGTAATTACTTCTGGTTAGTATTATATACATGTAATCTTTCTTTTTCCTTAGGATGGGGGATGCAGACAGAGAACCATTGTCCAAATGCTAATATTATTTTTCGATTCTAATTTGTATTGTATGTGGAAGTTTATGATCATACCTCTATAATTCTCTTCTAAATTGAAGCATTAGGCCAAAATTCAACCCTGTAAATTATTTTAAATAATACCTATTCTTTTCACTTTTACTGCCATTTCCATTACCGTAACTGGCAGCAAGCACAACCCCATTTCCACAAACATCTCAGCTGGCTTTTCCCTCCATTTCTTGCCACCTGCAACTAGCACTATGACCTTTGGCAAGGACTTCCAACCACTTCATCATGAACACTTAGCCAAAGTATTGCGGGTTTTTAATTCAAACAAGATCAACCAAGTAATTATTAAAAATTAAGGGTACAAAATTTGAGTTCTAGTTTTTATATTCAAAAGATAAAATTGATGTTGTTAGGGATTTCATTCAAGAATGACAAATTTAGATATTTGTAGACTCTTATTCCATGAATGGAGCCTTCCGTTATAATCTATGGATGTAATCAGCGTTTGCATTTCAGCGACAGAAACTCAAGCATGATATAAGCAAAGCACACATTGGTATGTTGGAGAACCTCTTATAAAGGGACCAGTTGGTTTGGAATATCTCAGAAGCGCCTTCGGGAATCGCTATGAAAATCCTACTGAAGCCCCTCTCTCTTTACCTCTTGTTGTGCAATGGTTTTCCTCCATCATGCTAGACTCTAAGCAGGAGTGGAAAGATTACCTTGATTCTGTCCCAACTCTGTCATGTCAGGGCCTTTCTCCTACCAAACTTCATGCTGGAGGCAGTGTTCTGAAGAAGGTGACAATTGGTTGTCCAACAACAACCGCTATAGGTTTTGACTTCACTGTTTTTCAAGTCCACCTTCCATCCATCAGTAGTTTGTTTCCTTCTCTTTTAAGCATTGTAACTTTTTTGATAGAAGAAGTCATTCTGAGTTTGAATTCATCCTATTTTGTTTATTTAGGAGCTGAATGCAAGGGAGTAAAGGTTGATCTACTTCTAAGACTTGGTCTATTAAGGCTTGTTAGTGAAATTGAGGGGTTGACGGTTGAAACTCTACCTGAGACTCTTAAATTAAATTTCTTTAGATCGAGGGATGTTCAATCTCAGCTTCAAAAAGTTATTGTTATAGGCAGTAGGTGGGTGGCTTGTTCTTCTCATCCTAGTGCTTCATGTTACCTGTTTCTGTATGAATTTTTATGCATATCTTGCTTTTGATATAAGGCTGCTCTACTCCAGATGGTGATGTACAGTGGATTATGCAAGCTTTATCAGCTGCTTTAGTTTTTCTTCTTGATTTTGTTTCACGGCCTGATCCTAGTCAGTATGGTCATAATGCCAAATAAAGTGAAGTTGATATATACTGTTATTTGGCAGATATATGTTAACAATATGAACAAGCATGTAGGATTTATTCACAAGAATAGCAAAATATATTCAGAATTTAGTTAAGTCAAAATGATAACTGAAATACTCAAATTTATATACGTGACAAACGGTGAATAGTTATCTTGGGATTTGTTATTGGCCTTGCGTAATGCTTCATAAGATTAGTTGCAATTATTGCTATTATGGTTATGTCTATTTGGAATTTGTCATAACTTGACATAACAAAATTATTGGCCTTGGAAGTTTAATATAATTTGGTTGTTTATCATGCTAATTCTACCCTTTAATTGAAATTCTTCTCTGTCCTCAGCATATTAGTTCTGCGACAAACCCGTCTAAGTGAGAGACTGGTGACTACCTCTACAGACGCGGAAGACATAATTTCACAATGTGTAAAACGTCTTTCTAAGCTCCTGGACAGCTCAGAAGATGTTGGAATATCAGAAATGTTTGAGATAATGATCAATTTCTCAGAAGGCAATAACCCAGATAGAAGCCAATCTAGGAAAGAACTGATGGCAAACATGTTATCCATGAGCTTGACAGAAGGAGATCCCATCTTTGCACGAGTTTCTCGCATTGTTTACTTGGCAACCAGGGGAGTAATGCTTAGTGGGGGTGGAATGAAGGGCAGACAACTAGCTGAGGCATTGCTTAAACGTACCGGGGCATCACATGTTACCACGAAATTGGTTGATGCTGTGGAAGTGCTTGTCGTGATGGCAAATATATCGGCTAGTATCCATTGGGCTTGGTATGAACAAATACTCAATAATTCACGATAAGATTTTCATAATTGTTGTTCTTCTCTATGTAACATCAGCTTGTATTGTATGTATTATAGTCAGAACAATGCTGTAATTCACTGTTTGGTAATTTCGTTTCTCTTGTATATATGATTGGCTGCATAAATTGTATAGTAGGATTGGTAATACTCAAAAGATACGCCCAGAAGTCCTCTGTTCTAGCTGTATTTTTACGATATGACAAGTTGTATTTAGTGTTCGTCATTATGGCTTAACTATGGAAAAAAATGTTGTGTTAACAGAAAGTCATTAAAGAAAACTAGAGAGTTCTTTTTTTTTTTTATGAAAATTTATCATTTCTAAATTGAATTTGGTTACATTGTAATTTGACAGCATTGTACTTGTCGCCATGTTTGGCGGGTGTAATTCTGCCTGCTTTAATGGAATAAATTAGAAACTGGATTGGAAGGCATCTGTGAACTGACTCGGGAAGTCACTGGAGTTGCCATCAGCCTTCTTTTATGCATGGTGGCCATTCGTGTTGGGGGTGAGACTCTCTTTTATAATATTTTATCTTTTTGGAAAGAGGAAATGTACATAAAAAAGTTAAAAGAAAATTACAACCTTTGAGCCGAAAATTAGTAGGAAAGTTGGGCTTGGAATTGTGAATCGTGAAATCTAAATATAGATAAAAGAGGCGCGAAAAACTTCACATTAAATCATTGGTCTATATTAGAAATGATATGAGTCAAATTTGAGTAGCATAATGCTTGAGCTCGAACTCAACAACCACCATCGGTGCTACTCAAACTTGATTGGAACTCGAGCTCGAAGTAGTGAAAATTGCTCAAGCTCGACTTTACAATTTTTTTTTTTTTTTGGCATTTGCGAGCCTACTTGAGTTTGGGTACTCAAAGACAATTTTGGAAAATTTTATAGCTTTCACAAGTAAAATAGTAAATACATAATAAATAAATATATAATTATTAAATAATTACATGTGCTCGATAAGGCTTGACGAGCTTTCAAGCTCGATAATTCATTATTTGAACTAGACTCGTTAGCTTAAGTTGAGCTATTCGAACTCAGTTAACTTGAGTTCGAGCCGAATAGTTGACCAAACCGTGCTTAAGTAGAGCTTGATAATTCATTACTCGAATTCAACTCGTTGGCCTAAGTCAAGTTGCTTGAACTCAATCAACTCAAGTTCGTGCCGAATAGTTGATCGAGTCGCTCTTGAGTAGAGCTCGATAATTCATTACTTGAACTTGACTCGTTGGCTTAAGTCAAGATGCTCGAACTCAGTCAACCACAGTTCGAGTCGAATAGTTAATCGAGTCGCTCGTGAGCTACTTAAGAGTAGTTGGGTTTGATAACACTCTTAGGTCCTCAATTATCAAGTGCCCCGTTCTTGAACATATTTTTTGGATAAATATTTTTTTATTGGGTCAAAAGACACGAAACCTTAATTGGCCGAAATACTACAAAGAAAGAGAAAATTACAGTTTTAGTATTAAATGTTTGAGGTATCGACAGTTTTAGTTTTTGAAGTTTAGATAAAAACAAATTTAGTATCAAATGTTTCAAATTTTTAACACATTTAGTCCTATTGATCGATTTCTCCTAACATATTTTGTTTAGTAATAGAATGGGTATCATTCTCCTAAAAAGGTTAATGAATTTAATAGAGTAGTATTTTGAGGAAAATCATAAAGACTCCACTTATCACTTTCATTCAGATTGAATAATAGTAATAGTTGGTTTCCATACATTAATAATAGATGTCATTACTATTTATACCGATTTCCCATTTCCCTAAACCCCCCTTATTTTGAATATTTAAAATTAGCATGTATTTTGTATATATAATATTTCATTCCAGCTATTTAAAATTAGTAGGTAATTTGTATATATTCATTTATAGAGCAAAATTGGGTTCAATATTTTTTTGATCATTTTATTAGTATGTGGCGTAGACATCAAACTTTAAGATAAACACAAACAATTAAAATTTGGAGACTTGCCATAACATTTAGAACATGTTGAGAGCCAAATTACATCATATTCAACGTGACAAAATGTGATGATGGACCATTCTTGCAATTTTCTCAACTGGCTTTTGTCCCCGATATAAAGGTAAATTTAATCAGTGTCTCTCTCTCTTCCTCCCATTTCCTCCCGCTGCTACTCTTTCTTTCATTCCTGAAAGCGAGAAAACCCCCCCTTTTCATCCATCTTCTTCCTGGGGACTAATTTCATCATCAGATTTCGATTTATACTCGCTATTTTCGCTCTCCAATCTCGGTATGCCTGAAAATGTTTTCTTTTTGTTTCACTTTTATCTTGATTTCAGATTAGGGTTTACGATTTTCCCGTATGCTGCTTATATATATATTTGTGTGTGTTCGGTGGAGTGTAAATATTGGTTCTACTGCGTGTTTTTGGTGGATTTCGTAGATTGAGAATTTGGGCTTATATCTGTTTCTTGTATTTTTTTTTTTAAATGATTGAGAAGTAAGAATTTATTGAGAATTAGGGTTTGTACTGAACGAAAGAACTTGTGTGGATTTCTGATTAATTTTTTTTGTTTTTTGACAGGATTTCTGATTAATGTTCCAACTAGAACTTTTTTGGGCATTCTGTCGAACGCCTTATGGATTGGATTTGATTGGAAATTTTTTTTAATGTTGTCTTTTTAAGATATTTCTGTATAATGGCTTCTGGATTATATGATAGCTCTACTTTGATAATTAAGATGTTTAGAATCAAGTTTGTTGTTTTGGGTTATCTAATGAGTTTATTTTCTGTGGACAGTTTTGAGAATTTAGGGTTTCACAGTGTACGGGTGTTGTTATCATCATGGATGATGTTAAACACAAATCAAGGAAGGATGATTCGGAAAGGAAGGAATCGTCGCTGAAGAGGAGTCACCGAGAGAGAGAAAGAGAGGATAGAGACCGTGACAGAGAGAGAAATGGGGAGAGGCCCAAGGAAAGGGATAGAGACAGGGATCACCACCGTTCGTTGTCTGATAAAAAGGATAAAAAGGTACGGGAGAGCCGTCACTCTGAGAGGGAGAGGAGTAGTGATGAAAAATACAGGGAAAAGGATAGGGATAGGGACAGGGAAAGACATAAGGACAGACATAAGGAGAAGGATAGGGAAAAGGAGAGGACTACTAGCCAGGATGCTGAAAGAGTTAGAGACAAGGGTAGAGACAAGGAAGACAGAGAAGCTGATAGAGAGAAAGAAGAAAAGGAACGAGAGAGGGCAAAGGAGAGGGAGAGAGAGCACGAAGAGAGAGAAAGGGAGAGGGAAAGGGAGAAAAGGGAAAGGAATCGAGAAAAAGAGAGGGATAGGAAGGAGAGAGAGAGGGAGAAGGAGAGGGAAAGAATCCGAGAAAGAGAGAAGCGTCGTGAAACAGATAGGGACTGCAGCGGTGATGATAGTGATATTAGGGACCGTGACAAGAAGAGGCGGAGGAGAGATGATAATCACAAAGACAGGGATCGTGAACAAAGTATCAAAACCAACAAAAACAAAGATGAGGCTGAAGGTGGTAGTCCACAGAAAAGAAACAATGAAATCTTGGTGGCTAAGAAAGATAACACCCGAGAAGAAGATCTTGCTGAAGAGCAGAGGAAACTGGATGAGGAGATGGAAAAGCGGAGGAGAAGAGTTCAGGAATGGCAAGAGTTAAGAAGAAAAAGGGAGGAATCTGAGAGAGAAATACTTGGAGCTGCAGCTAGTGCAGAAGAACCCAAGTCTGGCAAGGCTTGGACCCTGGAGGGGGAATCTGATGATGAAGAAGCTACATCAGAGGGAAAACAAGATGCTGATATGAGTGTGGATGGTGGTGGCAAGCCTATGGATGGGGATGGAGCTAGCATGTTTGTTGACTCTGAGAATGGGAATCTCATATCTGCAGCTCAGAATGACGTGGAAGGTAATATGGCTGATGAAGAAATTGATCCTTTGGATGCTTTTATGAACTCTATGGTATTGCCTGAAGTTGAGAGGCTTCATTCAGAGCCTCCTGCATCTGAAGATGTGGATACTGGTTTGAAGGAGAAAAATAGTAGAGGCAATGGAGAACAACCCAAGAAAGGTGCGAATAAATCAATGGGGAGGATTATTGCTGGTGAAGATTCTGATTCAGATTACGACGATATTAAAAACGAGGAGGATCCCCTAGAGGATGAAGATGATGAAGAATTCATGAAAAGGGTAAAGAAAACTAAAGCAGAGAAATTGGGAGTCGTTGACCATTCAAAAATCAACTATGCGTCATTTCGGAAGAATTTCTATATTGAGGTGAAGGAAATTGCAAAAATGACATCTGAGGAGGTAGCTGTTTACAGGAAACAACTGGAATTGAAGATACACGGAAAGGATGTCCCAAAGCCAGTTAAAACCTGGCACCAGACTGGATTATCAACTAAAATCTTGGACACAATAAAAAAGCTGAACTATGAAAAGCCCATGCCTATTCAGGCTCAGGCGCTGCCCATCATAATGAGTGGTAGAGACTGCATTGGCATAGCAAAGACAGGCTCTGGCAAAACTTTGGCATTTGTGCTGCCAATGTTGAGGCATATTAAGGACCAGCCTCCGCTGAGTTCCGGAGATGGGCCTATTGGACTTGTAATGGCACCAACTAGAGAGCTTGTCCAGCAGATTCATAGTGACATCAAGAAGTTTTCTAAGGTATTGGGGCTCAGCTGTGTCCCTGTTTATGGTGGTTCTGGTGTTGCCCAACAGATTAGTGAATTGAAACGGGGGGCAGAGATTGTTGTTTGCACTCCAGGTAGGATGATCGATATTCTTTGTACTAGTGCCGGTAAAATAACGAATCTGCGTAGGGTCACTTATTTGGTCATGGATGAAGCTGACAGAATGTTTGATATGGGCTTTGAACCTCAAATCACAAAAATCGTCCAAAATACACGACCAGACCGCCAAACTGTACTTTTTTCCGCGACTTTCCCTCGCCAGGTTGAAATATTGGCTCGCAAAGTATTGAACAAACCTGTTGAAATTCAAGTTGGCGGGAGAAGTGTTGTCAACAAAGATATAGAGCAGTTAGTGGAGGTGAGACCTGAAAGTGATAGGTTCCTTCGCCTTTTAGAAATTCTTGGCGAATGGTATGACAAAGGAAAGATTTTGATTTTTGTCCACTCACAGGAGAAATGTGATGCATTGTTTAGGGACTTGCTCAAGCATGGTTATCCTTGCTTATCTCTTCATGGGGCAAAAGATCAAACAGATCGCGAATCCACTATTGCCGATTTCAAGAGTAATGTATGCAACTTGTTGATTGCAACAAGTGTTGCCGCAAGGGGTTTAGATGTAAAAGAGCTTGAACTGGTTGTTAACTTTGATGTTCCTAACCATTACGAGGACTATGTTCATCGTGTTGGTCGAACTGGTCGAGCTGGTCGAAAAGGCTGTGCCATAACATTTATATCCGAAGAAGATGCAAGATATTCACCTGATCTCGTCAAAGCTTTGGAACTTTCTGAGCAAGTAGTTCCTGATGATTTAAAAGCTCTTGCAGATGGTTTCATGGCAAAGGTGAATCAGGGGCTTGAGCAAGCCCATGGAACTGGTTATGGGGGTAGCGGATTTAAATTTAATGAAGAGGAAGATGAAGTCAGGAGAGCTGCGAAGAAAGCGCAGGCAAAAGAGTATGGGTTTGAGGAGGATAAATCTGATTCAGATGATGAAGAGGGTATTAGGAAGGCTGGCGGTGACATCTCTCAGCAAGCTGTCCTTGCCCAAGCCCTTGCCGCTGCAACTAAGGCGAGCGTTCCAATGCCAACCCCAGCTGCCCAGATTGGTGGATTGCCTGTTTCTCTTCCTGCCATCCTTGCAGGTATTCCAGCTGTTACAGCAGTTGTCCCTGGGAATGGACCCAATGATGGGGCAGCCAGGGCAGCAGCACTGGCTGCTGCTATGAACTTAAAGCATACCTTTGCGAAGATTCAAGCTGATGCCATGCCTGAACATTATGAAGCTGAGTTGGAGATAAATGATTTCCCGCAAAATGCTCGTTGGAAGGTGACACACAAAGAAACTCTGGGTCCAATTTCTGAATGGACTGGAGCAGCCATCACAACTAGGGGGCAGTTTTTCCCACCTGGCAAGACACCAGGTCCAGGTGAAAGAAAGCTGTTTCTGTTCATTGAAGGCCCTACTGAACAATCTGTCAAAAGAGCAAAAGCTGAACTGAAACATGTCTTGGAGGATATTACAGCGCAAGCATCATCCCTTCCAGGTTCAGCCCAACCAGGACGGTACTCAGTTCTCTAAGATCAATGCCGAGTGTCGGGGACACTGATTGTTGGTTTTTATCTGTTTGACATTTATGAGTGGAATATTGTTTCTGCTCTGCATAATTGATCTATACGGGGAGGACTTATCAGTCACCTTACCCCCCCCCCCCCCCCCCCCTCTATCTTCTCTTCTTTTTTTCTTTTTTTGTGTAATGCGTTGTTTAATCAGTTGTTTTGGACATTTCTTATTTTTCAGCTGATGCGGTATAATCAGACTTGTAATAGATATGTTGTTTCTGTTCTTAGTTATAGACAGAAAATGCTTATTAAATTAGGCAGAAACTGGAATTCGACTCGCACTTATTGCGATGTTTAGTATTCTGTTAGCAAATGAGCTTGTACTTGAGAACTTGGTTCTGTCGATCATACTGTTGCTTCATTTGTTAGTGTTCAAAACCATTTCTACTCCTCGTGTTGGTTTCTGCTGGCAAGAGCAAGGGAAAGGTCAAGAAATGTCATTTTGGTTTATATTGGACGTTATTAATGTAGCAAACTGCGAGTATGAGGATTGCAAGGAGGAATGATTTAGGATTATAATCCGTTCCGGGCGGCGACTGAACTCAGATGAGAATTGAAGAATCCCCGGGCCTTTGACGTCTAAGCAGCGATTGGCTGGTGTACAACCTATTCATTTATAAGCTTTTTGAGTGTTTGATCTCATGTTGAAACTCTGCTTCGTCTGTTATAGCTGTTCTTATTTTTATTTTCTTTGTTCTTCGTCTTTTTGGAAACTATGGCTCCGTTTGGATAGCATTATTTGGAGTGTTTTTGTAGAATTATTGAAAAAAATTATTTAAATTGTTTTTTGTTGATTTTTTTGGAAAGTTAAAAAAGTGTTTGAATGTGAAATTTTTTTTGATGTGACATAATGGTAGCTTGAAAAAAGTGGAGTGGACGTCTGTTTCGTCGTTCGCTTTTCGCTGAGACATTTCTGTGTCTTAGCGAACGGTCTCTTAAAAAAGCAGATGTTCTCTCCGTCGTCTGACCTCAAAACTTATCGAAAATGGATCTCATTTTATTACTCGCAATTTTTTTAATTTTTCTAAATAAATTTTGAACATAAATATACTTGTTTCTGTGAATAATTATGAAAAAAATTTTAAAATTGATTTGAAATTTCAAATGAAAATTTGGTGAAAAAATTTAGTTAAAAAGTTTGACTAAAAAATTTTTCACTTATCTACACGAATTTGGAAAATTTTATTTCAAATAATGCTCCAAAAAATCAATCCAAACGAAGCTTGTGTTTTCATTATAGCTATGTTGATTTTTCTCGAATTCTGAACATCTCATTCTTTGACTTGAAGGTTTTGCATTGACGAATGATTTTAAAATGACTTTTTTTTTTTTTTTAACATTTACACCATACAAGAAGCCCTTTTACTTCACGTAGTGAGGGAATATATTCATGTCTTTTTTTTTTCATTTATGACATAGATGTCTTTACATTTCTTTCTGCTTATAGAATTTTTGTTGCAAGGGTTTGTCACGCCCTGTGTCTTGAGACGTGGCACTCGCCATGTCCTAGTCTAAGTTAGGACACAAAGCTAAACGATACAAAATATAATCTAACACCATAGAACGCTTAAAGAATACTCAATAATTCCTAAAGAAGATCATTTCATTAATAACCAAAACGTACACTATCTATATATAATTTCATGGCCCCATAACAAAACAATTGGGGTAGTATGTATAATTTAGCCTATAACAAAAATTATGGCTATACATCAATGAATTAGAAGTAACCTCATTTACATCTATACTAACTACGACTATGAGATCCAAAAGTCGTCCCAATCTCCTTCTACAAAATCATCACTAGTGAGGTTAAATGATGGGATGAGTGATAAAATCACCTAGTAAGTAGTAAAATGTTTCTTTGGGCTTAAAGTTGTTAAACATATACTTATACTTGCAATGCAAAATAATAGTTTATATAATTCAAAATATATGTAGTCATTCCAAGCACAATTCAACTCATATTCACATACACGACACGATACAATGAGAGCTCAAGTAGTTAGTGGACAAATGACCCTAGATATCCAGTTGTTAACTATGACCCAGTTAACGCGATTCAAAACTAACTACCACCTCGTTGGTCCGGTTCAAAACTAACTATCACCTGGTTAGTACAGCTCAAAGATTTTACTACGATCACCAAAGTTAAGGAACTAGTCTCGTCACAATCCATTTCGCATACAAGAGCTCAAAACCATAGTTATTCAACAATCAAATAGTCTACATATACTCATTTCATAATAAGACATGAATATAACCAACTCAAGCCCAATTATATAGAAATTACATTTCCAAAACTATAAGGTTAGCAAGGCATATTTTCAAAGACAAAAAATTTCAAGTACTACTTACCTCAATTCAAAAGCTAGTTCAAATAATCTGAGTAGAGATAAACGCCTTTGTCACCTATAATACAAATTAACTCTCGATCATAAACTAATTCTATGGAGAATACGTATAAATAACTTAACTCCAACATTAGGACACAGGACAAGACAAAATCCTAAGAAGAAAGCTGTTTGTGATGCTGCCTGCAGACATACCTGCTACGCGGACAGGTATATCCGTGATGCGGATGCGCGTCGCGGATACGACCAATTTACTGGAATTCCATCTGCGAGCTCAACCTGCTATCAGCAAACTTATCCGTGACGCGGAAAGACCTATCCGCTACTCAGATAGATGTCGCAGATACGAGAAACCTATTGACATACATCCGCCAACTGAGATTGGTATCTGCGACACTATTCGCGTCGCGGACGTTGCGGATATGAACAATCCACTGGAATTCCCCTGCGATTCCAGTTCTTCTTCCATCCAAACTCCAACCATTCAATCGAACATCAATCCAACAAAAAAATAACCTCAACACGGTACAATCAAGCTATAATCTAACACATTGAGCTCAATATACATAAATCATAAATGCAACCATAATCACACATAATCTTTCCAAAATTCCTAGCTTCCTACAACACCATCCACCATCAACTCACACATACACATATACTTGCACAAGCTCCTACTCAAAAGCATAAAGATCCTACATTTCTCAAGTAACCATCCCTCTATTCCTACTTAGCACAACCAAGTCAAGGGAAAAGAAGTGAGCTCAAAGAGAATGTACCTTGGTTGGAAATTGGAGTCAAAGCTTCAAAGGTTCCACCACTAGCTTCCCTTGGAGAGTGAAAGTTGGGTTCTTCAAAACCTTCTTAAAAAATGTGGAAGAGGAATTTAGAAAGAATAAGAGAAGAGTTAGAGAACAAAGAAGAAAAAAGGAAGTGGAGAAGAAATGCCCCAAGGCAATTTGGGCATAGGAAACAAATTTGTGGAAATTGCAAACAGCCCCTCAAGAGCTTCCATATTACATTTTCCTCCAAAAGGTCTAAAAGACCAAAAGTCCCATGAATACCCTTGATATTACATAGTTCTTCTGCCGTACAGGCCAATCCGTTGCTTGCAGCATCATTTAAAAGGGAGGGAGGGAGGGAGAGAGAGAGAGAAGGCCCCCGCGGGGCCGGGGCCGGGGGGGGGGGGGGGTGGGGGGGGGAGATCAAATGAAAAAATATAGATATGAGCTTTGCTGCTAGGGACAAGCGGAAATATTTTCAAGTTTTGAACTGTGGGATATAATCTGTTGGCAAGATAGGATTATGTGTCTCTCCATGGCAAGACTTTCCTTGTAGCCTGAATGCATTTGCTGCAATAGAAACATTCTTCCAACAAAAAATTTCAATCCTACGCTTTCGGCCTTATGTATTATCCTGTGAGAAACGCAGGCCCCCTTCGTTGATTAGATATTTCGGTGAATTAAAGTTTAATGACATGAAAAAATGAAAACAATTTCATGGGGTGTTGTTGAGCAAAGCTTGGCTGGAGTCTAGGCCAGCCAGCATGGTCACCTTTGGAAGAGGAAATTATACGCCCGCATGTCGATGCTAAAATTGGGATTTGTGGAGTGGTCTTTATCTACCTTTGGATAGTTATTGGTGAAAATTGTTGGTATTTGCTGCTATTCTTACCAATGAATAATCGTTTCTTGATTGCGCTCTGTTTTTCTGACATGTAACCAAGTATTTCCTTTTTTTGGTTCTCAGTTCTGATCAAAGGAATTTTGGGTCCATGATCAGGAGTTTTCTCCTGGTGCTTGCAAAATTTATTTGCCCGATGTTCATCTTATCGGTTGGTTGAACACCGTGCAAAGGTTCCAAGATCTTGTCTAGAGTGCATGACCTTCAGCAAGCACTGGTAATAGAATAGCATCATGTCTAGAGAACACAGAGGGAAGGTCTGCCCAAGTGGAATTATGAGTGCAGATAATGCAAATTGCGCACTATTTCTCGGGGGTTATTTATAGGGATGGATATAGCAAACAAAGGATGGCTCAGTTGGACATTAAGGAACTGATTCAATCAAAAAAGCGTCAGGAACATTTAAGCGCTTGTATTTTACCACAAATGTGCTTGCCTTTAAGAAGAAAGGTTGGGAGTGCTCTAGGGGAGGACACCATTTGAATTTACAGATGCTGTTAACATATCCATGTTCCTTTGTTTCTTTATTTTCAATAACAAAGTACAGCTTTTCAAAAATTTTTAGTAGCAATTGTGCAACCTTTTCTTATTAATTGTTTAAATTAATTTTCAATGTTGCTATTCTACTGAAAGAAATAGATTGAATTTGGAAGGTATTTGTTTTTAGCTGCTAGTGTGGGGTTAACTTATTGGCCAAGGAATCATCCACAAAGGGCCTGCCATTATTAGTCCTGATATTGCACGAAAGTTGCCAGTAAAAACTTAAAACTAACGAGTGTATGTTATTGGTTCAGGAAAATTTTCACCTCTCCCAGCACGAGAAATTTGCGATGATGTAGTTTATCATGGTAAAACACTTCCCAATTTATTAAGAATTTCCGGTATACATGTATGTATAAACGTGTGTGCAGACTTTTCTTTTTAACTACTGATCTGATATGAAATAGTAGCTTTAATGTTCTCAAATAGGACAGCGTCCAGATGCTGTAAAACCGGTTAAACACACATTTTTCATCGACCGTCAACAAGTAAATCATACGATTTTCCTTCTATTTCACAGAACGACCAGTTTACATAGGACTGGATGAAGAAAATATTGAAGCATAATGCAGAAGCTTTCTTGGACTCGACCTGGATGTGGAATGCATTTAAGCTTTCTACGGTAGCCGGTGATGTTGACTGCTCTTTTTGATCCTATAATTCTTATTGAGAAGCATTGCATTGCTCTTTTCTCTGATGAGCTATAATGCAGTCTGTTCTTTTTGCAAAGAACTTCTCAGCTTCAATATAACGTTATTGTCTTTACAATGCGATAAGAAACGCTACAGATAGTTTGCATATTTCCTTATTCTGGATAATGAATATATTATGAACAGTTTGGGATTGCCCGAGTCTGGATACCTCAGCGGATGGTCAGTATTACAGGGTGTTGACATGTATGTTTGCCGATTGCCTGCCAGATTCAAATTGGCAACTTGTAAAAGTTCGTCAACAACTGAACATTCACCAGTCACCACTATCTAATATGATCAAGGCATACCGAGATACGACAAGCAGAACCACTCCTTTTACCAACTCCAGTAATCAAGGCAAATTGTCAGAAGATGAATATTCCTTAGATCAGATTAATATCAAAAACTAAATAAAAAATATAATCAAACCTCTATTTCTTCAATTCTTAACTATTTGATCTGAGAGAACTAGAAAATGCAACAGAGAATTGGAAGGAATAACGTATACATGATTTTTTGCCTATAACTGTATTGTTCCACACGTACTTTCATTCCAAACTCCGACAAACTTAAGAACCCCAGCGGCGATTAACCAGGACAGAGCGATAAAGAGCAGCAACATGCAGAAAGCAGATGAACAAAATAATGAGATCATCCAGAAGACCCATTACACCCAACACCCCTGCCAAGAGAAAAAATATGTAAAAGCAAAAATGAGGAAATAAAATACCAGTCAGGGGAAAGAAAAAGAAAATCATTTTAGCGATTGGATAGTACCTTCTGGGATTATATCTACCGGACTCAGAACATAGATAGCACTTAGAATGGCCTGCACAAACAAAAATAATAGAAAATTGTCCTTAACAGAAGATGTTTCTTCACAATCTATAGGGATAAACAAATTTCTGCATGCAATCAAGTGGCTTAGATAATATATGTACACATGTGAATGTATTTTTGTGTGGGTGTGCGTGCTGCTTTTGCAGGTCAACGACATACATACTCCAGTAAAAAGTATGGTAATATTGCTGCACCCAAAATTGTACAGCAGAATGTTGTATAGGTTCATATATATATTATCTACTTAACTGCCAAATAAACCCGTGCCCTGATGACCAGTGGAAGAGATCTTTGGGGATCCATAATATCTCGTAACAACCTCCTTAGTAGGAAAGGTAAGTCTTGCATTCTCTGTCAAAATAAAGGATAATCTGTCAACTTTCACCACAAAGTTAACTGTTTGTTATATGTCCTATATGAAAATCCAAACAAAGTCACTATGATGAACTAGAATTATCAAGAAATACGATCACCTCGGGCTACATATCAGAAAGAATACAATGAAGGAAGGCAAATAACATAATGGAAGCTCATTATCTCCTGGCTAAAAGTGAGACAGTGAAATGGAACAGATTAGTCATCTTACCATCAGGAAAGAAATATGTGGACAAATTTTTTGTACTTAAATAAACAGATGTCATTTCTTAAAGCATCTCAAATCTTCAGATGGGCTTTGGAAATGCACCGAACATGAACTGATACCTGAATAAGACTACTTGAGCGCTGGCCAAAAAGACGGTTGTATGTTTCCACCTTGTGTAGAATCTCCAACACCTCTGCATTGTGCTGCTGCCTGGATGATGCTTCACTAGGAATCAACAAAGTAATCTGACGGCGACATAAAGGACATCTGCATGGCTGCAGACTACGTCCATGATTCCAAACTTGTAGAATACAATTAGCTGAAACAAGAATGCATCAATTGAAAATATTATATTATGTTTAAGTATTTAAGGAAAAAGCATATGTACAATGCGCATCAAGTTTCCTGACCACCTTAGGTCACAAGGGTGATGTGACCTCATAATGACATGGCCCAATAATTGCTAGCAACTTGATAGAAATCCACAAACGACACCAAATGGGAATTTAGTTCCCACTGATGAGAAGATTAATTGGATTCATGACTTTAAATCATGATCTGATATAAAAAGAACTAACATCATCAAAAGACAGCTAATACTGAACAAACAATATCAGTCTTCTACACATGATTTTTGGAATAAGAAAAATCAAGATTATATCTATTTAAGTTCCACCAAGAAACCTTCTTTAGAACGCAAGTATGTTTAAATAAAGTTCTTAATCTAGCTATGTAGCATGAAGATACTTGGAAAGTCTCATATCATTGCTTATGAAACTTCATATTATTCCTACCACCTCAGTTTTACAAGACAGCAGCCTGTTACCTAATTACAATACATTTGTCCCAACTTCTTTGATGTTAAATCCCAGTGAAAGACGTTACTCACAGCTAAGACAAGCAAATGGCAGAGGAAGGAAAAGTTTAGAAAGAGAAATTTCCTTTGACAAGCCTCCTTATTGTTCTACAAAATCTTCTTCTTCTTTTAACTAGGACTCTCTATTGGTTCATTGACTTTTTATGCTACACATCTCAATGTTGCCACTGATTGTTCACCTTTAATTTTTGCACTTCTAGGTCCATTAAATGTAAGGACCATGGATTGCTACAACAGCCATTTGATTAGTTCAAAGATACTATCATAGATACTATAGGCATGCCAAAAACCTCAAATGTACGCTATTTGGATAATTCTACTACCACTGAAAGTAGCTGTCAAGTGTGCATCAGTGCATGAGAGATATGTTCTCCCCTACCAAAAGTAGTGTATATTACATTGATAAGTAGATAGTTTAGAAAGGCACAGTCATGTCCAAAGACAAAAACCCCTATTATTTTTTATAAAAAAAAAGAAAAAGTAAACGTATGTAGAGATGTATATCCATAAAAATATGCACCTATGACTGCAGCAATGTTGGACCACAGTACCAGTGAGTGAATTGGTTTGGCAAAAAAGTGCTGAAGTTGGTTTGGCATATTGAAACAAAATCATTCTCCAAAGGTTCCTTCTGTTGGCCTTTCACCTTTCACTTCAACCGAATGAATTGTTACCGAGTATACGTTTATAATAATGTATGGATCAGTGCTAGATACTCCAAATGTAAAACTCGTAATGATACCATACGGCCCTTGGATGTATTATGTTGAGCTTCTACCTACAGCTGTGTTTTGCTTACTATTCAGTTCAATAGGCTTAAAATAAGAAAAGACTTAATAAACAAATTACATTTTGCAATTCAAATTCGGAATAAATCGGCTAAAAAATTGGAGAAATATCCCCATTAGCTAATTAAAAAAAATATGTGCATGCAAATGAGAAGAAAATTTAAGTATGTGCATCAGGAAATATTAGAGCTGGTTGACAGCCAGAACCATTCATTTTAGATTGAAGCAATGCCGCCTGCAACAGCAGAATGATGCACTCAAATCATTTTCATATGTTAATCTAGGTGGTAGAACAACGGTAGCATAGAATATAGAACCAATATCTAATAGAAGAATAAGATACAAGAGATGATGTTACAAACTTGAGTGAAGACACTCAATATATGGCCGTACATACCAAAGTAGTTTATGTAGTCAAAGGCCATATTTGATGACAAAATTATCAGTCTGTGTGTCGTATGAATTTCAAAGAACAAAGTCCTGTTTTATGATTCTAAATCAAAACGAATCACAGCGTCATGTAGTACAGTGAGTAAATAACTTAACTCACCTCAAATTCATACGCTTAAACTAAGTGAGAAGAGGAAAAAAAAGTAATCCGCCTCTATTGCACCTCTGAAAAGGTCCTTGGATGGTTGCCACTATAGCAAAAACTTAAAGTCATGAAAAACACTGACTAGGCTAATAGGTTAACTGCCCTTCATTTTTAATTAATAAGGCATATGCCCGAAATGATTAAGGCCAACTACTTTTCCTTCAATACATCTTGTCTCAAAAACTTCTGCAGCGTTTTCAATCACAGAGGTGCTAAATAGTTTCCCCAGATTTTCAAGGTAATTCATTTTGGTACAGAAATTAGCATACTGATGAAAAAGTCACTACACTACAGCTCAAATTCAAAACCAACATCCGTCAGTCTTGAATTAAGTCTATTAAAGAATAAAGAAAACGATTCAAAGAGCGGTAACTGTTATAAAAATAGTTATATCTGGGCAATGCCATCGTAATGCTCTTCCCTTCCTTACCTAATAAATTTGTTTATCCTCGAAAGGAAAAAAACCGCAATACACAAAGAAATACAAGAAGGCCCTCAAAAGCCTCCCTCAAGATTTAGACTATAAAACCATAAATCTTCCAGAAACATTTATCAGTTCTCAACATGATAGCAGTCCTCATGTGGGACTCAAAAATTTTTCTGTTAAAATATCGACTCGATTAATTTAAGGTCACTTTCGTTTTCATAATCTTTTTAAGGCCAATGTAAATCACGGATTAATCCATACACATCCAAATCAATCACAGTAATTCATCAGTCGAGAAAATTTCATGCAAAATCCTATCTTTTCCCAATAATCTCCACTGTTGTTTTATTTATTTATTTATTTTAAACCGAAGAAAAAGGCAAAATAAGCAGAACCCATTTCAGAAAAAAGGAAAAAGAATAAAAGAGTCGGTCTTACTCACAGCAAAACCAGTGAGAACAATTAGCTTGGGAAGGAAGGTCGAAGTTGCCGCGACATATTGAACAGAAATCATTCTCCGGTGGCCCGTCCATTACTCTCTCTCTCTCTCTCTCTCCTCCTCCCTCCCTCCCTGAAATAATGCGAGTATATTTTCTCTGTCCTCACCAAAATTGTAGTCAGCTCAAACACAAGCCGAAAATGAGAGGGAATTGCAGTTTTCTTTAGCGGCTTTTTGTTTCTTTCTTTTTTTTTTTTTTGCTTCAGTTTAAATAGAGCTTCGAGGCAATTTCCATGTGTTTTACTTCCACTCCAAGACCTTTACTTAGCTTATAAGGCGTTAGGTAAGTCAATGTATGGCAAATGACTCGAATGCTTCTCTAACTTAAATACTAAAACTAACCTGGTCACCATGGCTTTTGCGGGGAATTGTGGTGGTGTTCCTTGCATTCCTCCCTTTTCCTTATTCCCCAGTAAGTGTCAAAAAAAAAAAACTAACCTGGTCACCATATTCTTTTCTTTTTTTTTTTTTAGCCGTTTAGATCCTTCAACTATTTATTATGAGAGAGGGGGTGTCGTTTTTGACAATTTGACAATGAATGGTGAAAATTAGGCATGGCACCTTGTCCTTTGTCATTTTTCACAATTTAGAATAGTGTAACTGCTCAATATTTTGATGTGACTGTTTAATATTCTGGTGTAATTGTCCTAGATTATGATGTAACAACTTTTCTTTCCAAAACCATCTCATTTTTTTTTTAATTTTTTTGAATCCAAATTTGGTTCAGTTAGCATACATCTTGGCCGTCCATTTTGACCAATTAAATTAAAGCCATTAACTTGTAAGAAATGATACTTATGAAGGCCTTAGTCTATTCAGATTAAATTAACAAAGTAAGAGTGTATTCAATATCTGAACCATCTATTTGCCAATTTTTTATCTCGATAGTAAAAGTATCCCAAATATAAAGTTTTTAAATTGTGAAGCCCAAGTCCATTTATTATGCCTCGATCTAAACTCCAACCATTTATTATGGGTGGATTTTAATGATTGTGAAACATATTCAATTCCATTTCTTTTTGAAAATAAAATATATTCTATTTCCAAGCAAGAATTTTACCTTCATCTAGCCAAACTTGTGAGACTCTAGAGGACATAAAAAGGATAAGGGAACAAAAAAAAAAAAAAGAAATCACAGTTGACCATTAGGCAACATTATCTTGCTTACTAGTAATAAAGGGCAAGAGGGTTTGGTCTGATTGTCTCTCTCGATTTGATTTTCTCTCCCTCTCCTATTTTTATTTATTTTTTTAAAAATCCCTTCTTTTAAGTTATAACTTTTAGAAGTAACTTGCAACCAAAAAAAAAATATCTACAAGTTATTATTTATGCAGTTTTAGTTTTACGGCAAAAAATTTATATAGCCACTAAATTATGTTTGTGGTCCATTTATGATTATCAAATCATTTTTTGTTTTAAATTGGGCACTAAACTATGTATAAAATCTACACATGATCACCACCCTATTTGTTGTTTCAAATTGACTATCGAACACTTAAGAATGATATATTTATGGACATACCATTAATTTTGGGTTGAAAGAATTAGATATCAAATTTGCATTCAAGTTCTTAAGTAATTTCAAATTTTAAATTGAATATCATTAGCGCTAAAATGAGTGGTTTTTTCTCAGAGCCACCAATCCAGTCAAGACTACACCTATTGATGGTTTTTCACCTCCAAATTTTTCCTCCAAATTCCATTTTTTTCATAGAGCAATGGAATTGAGGTTTAATTTACACAAAATTAGAGTGGCTGGACAAATTTGCATTGTATAAATTAGAGATGCCAATGGAAGGTATTCGTTAAGAATTCCGTTATTAAAGTTGCTACTCGTTCAGAAGGTGTGTTACCAAACCTTAATGAGTAATTCGACGAGTTTACTTTCTAATTCTAGACTAACTTAGAGAGATCTAATACCTGATGATTGCTGGTGTTTTCTTTCCCCAAAATAGAATTTAATAAAGGCATATCTATAACAAATGAAAGGATTTCTAGACCCCCTGAATATTTTAGCCAATTATTACTTTGCCCCTTAACATTTATATCCTACCACTTAACCCCCTTATCATTAATCAATATGATATGGTGTCAAAAATCAATTTTTTTTTTCAACAACAGGGGAAGGGAGGAGAGTAGAAAGAGGAGAGATGAGGTATACAAAAGGGATCACCTTTTGTGCAGTCCATCAAACTTATCTACCCATTTCCTATTTTATCACTTATCAATGTGGGAATTCTACTTGACACAAGAAGGTAACTAGCAAGCCTTTACTAGAAGTTAACTAACATTCCACTCAACTAGATTAACACCTTGCAGATTGTTTGTTTGTTTTTTTTAAACAGTTAACAGGGAAAGGGGGGAAAGTAGAAAGAAGAGAGATGAGGTACACAAAAGGGATCACCTTTTGTGTAGCCCATCAAACTTATCTACCCAGTTCCTATTCTATCACTTATCGATGTGGAAATTCTACTTGACACAGGAAGGTAACTAGCAAGCCTTTACTAGAGGTTAACTAACACTTCACTCAACTAGATTATCACCTCACAAGTCGTTTGTTTTCTTTTTTTCAATAGTTAACAGAGGAGAGGGAAAAGTAGAAAAAGGAGAGATAAAGTACACAAAAGGGATTACCTTTTGTACAACCCATCAAATTTATCTACCCATTTCCTATTCTATAACTTATCTATATGGAATTCTACTGTATCAAAAATCAATGGAAAGACAAATATAGTCCACCCATCCTCACGACTCATCTCCTCCATACTTCTCTGAGTTGCTGTGGACACACCCTCCCCCCACCTTCATCTAAACTATAGGCTTTCTACAGCTAGTTGAGTTGCTGTTGCCACCATCCCTCCACCGCCCCTTCAAACTACCACCAGTTAACACTATCGGAGACTAGAATCACAACCACTGCCTGCCACCATCTCCCACTCCTTCAAACTTTCCAATATCTTCCTTTTCACACCATTTATCTCCCCCTATGCATGCATGTCCCTCCTTACTCTCCACTCGCCCCTCCATTCTTCCATTTCCTGTATCTCTTTCCCATCACGCTTGTACTTATATCTCCAACCATGGAGAGCCATATACTTTAGCGTGTTCTCTGGTGTGCACAAAAGAATATTTGGTTTAAGATATAAAAATATTCAAATTTATTTCACTACTTGGATGGCATTTGATTTGTAGATTTCCTTTTCAAGTACTCTTTGATTGTTGTAGATTTTGATAAAATTTGACAAGAGGGTTGGCAGTTTTTGTTATTGGCAGAGATGGTTAGCCATTAGAAGTGGAGGTGTAGAGAAGCTTGGAAAATGATTTTTGGTTATGGCCATTCATGGAGTTTAAATTTTTAAAACGGTGGGTATATATTTGTCTTCTGATGCATTTGACAATGTTGCTTTCTTTGACCACTAATCAAAGGGTTTAAGTGTCGAGAAGAAAACAAGAAAAAAAAAAAAAAACACATAAGTGCAACGTGATAATTGGTTGAAACGTTTAGGGATTTGCTGTTATTAACCCAAAATCATATAACAAATAACAAGCATCTCAAAAAACTCAATGTAAACATTTGTCAAATGCAAAACTCAGAATTTGTAGCCAATTTAGTCTGAATTTATTTTCTTAAGAATAAATCATGGGCTTGTTTTATACTAACAACTACCCATCAGTCATAATTAGGGTTACCATCATCAATTTGAAAAGCCATAGATATTATGCATTGCATTGGTAACTGATGTTTCAAATTTCGTATTTGTGAACCGTGATAATGATACGATCAAAATCAGTACTTATTTGTCTATTTCATTTGACCAAGGATTAACGTAATATTTTGATTGTGTGTTTGAAACAAAAAGTAGTTTGAAAGTTATAAATAGAGTATGAATGTATAAATAATTAGCGGCCAAGTTGAAACAAAAAAAAAGTTTGGCCAATAGAAGTAGATCATAAAATTAATTTAGTAGGCATATAAACTTTTTGTCTTTAATTTTATGAATAAATAACTAGTTCAATTTAAATTTCCAATTACATAAAAATTAATTTCTTTGTCTATTTGGACATTTTTTTAGAATCGTATTTTTAAAAATTTTATACATATTTTTCAACCATCTGATTATCTCGATATATACTAATAGAAAAGAAACACTACAACGGTTCGAGTAATATTCTTGATAAAGAATGAAAAAAAAAACCCATTTAAGTGAATATTTTTTAGTGTACCTAGAAATGTTTGACCATCCTTTGACCTTCTAAAGCCAAACTAAGAGGGCTTGAGATCAAATAAACAAAAATAAGGAAAATATCTGAAAATTCCTAACCCTAACTCTCAGTTTTCTCCATTGCCGTAAACTTCGAGGGTGGAGAGATCGATCAACTCGCCGGCGCCGGTACGTCCCTCCCGCCGAAATAGCCTTCATCCCTCCTTCGGCTTCTTCCCCACATTTAGATCTAATTTCTTGCAAAAATAAAAAAAATTTTGTTGGATTGTCTACAAAAATCGTAGCTTTTTATCATAATTATGACATTTTATCTGATTATTATCATTATTTTCCTGATATCGTTTAATTCCGTTTCAAATGCTTTTCTTGATTGAAATTCCAGATTCGTTTGCAAGGTGGGGCGAGATTTTCCAGCTGAAGCTCAGGAGGAGAAGGTAGAATTTCCGATTTTTCAATAAATAAATTCATCTAATTTTTTCAAATTTTTTTCATTAATACTGATTAGGATTGTTTTGTTCTTGAATCTGGCATGGAATATGATTTCTACTAGTTTTCGAGGTTCATGATTTTAGATATTATACAGTATGTTTAGTTTTAATTGCTTGGTTCTGGTACTCAGTATTGAAATTTGATGATGATGCGAGAGCTTTATTGAGGAAATGTTCGGTTGTATTTATGGTGAGAATTATTTTGAACTAGAACGAAGTCATTTACTAACTGAAAAGGGTGTGATTTTAGCATAATTGTTGAGGAAAATCGAATGTGTCCTTGTGTTTATTGAAGTTATAATGTATGTGCTGCTGCTGCTATTGTTGATGGTCTGATTTTGTAAAATTTGCTCGCATGTTTAATGCATGTTAAATTAGCAGGTCAAGAGGTACATTCTTGTGGTAGAGTGATTCTGCAATATAACATTGTTACTTATTTTTTAATGAGATGTAAAAGTGAAGTCTGCCTAAACCAAGTGTTTATGTGCTACCACTTTTCATTTTTATGATTTTTGGATTGCCTGCATATTACATGTCTATTCTTGATTTTAGTAGGCTTGGTGGGGATGAGATGTGCATAGTTTTTTTGTTGTAAGAAAAGAAGTTATGACTTCTATGACTTTGTGTGAATTTGGACTTTACTTTTCATTTGCTGGTTCATCTCATTCTTCATGAAACTGGGTATCTCAAAATTTACTGAAAAGGTTTGGCTGTTTCTGTTAAAGTATTCAGGTTTCAAATTTTTACAACATTGTGATGGTTAACTCAGTTTGCTCTATGCAATGCTTTATGGAGCACAAGATGTTCTTAGTGTTATACGCTGCATCATCTCGGCGATTACATCTTGCAATATCGAAGATGTGATGAAAGAAAGATCCTTACCAAATTATAAACTTTTCATTTGGAATCTAGGTTCTTACATTTCCTTTTTGTTGACCGGTCCTCATTTTAATGTTATTCCTTAGGTTGCGTAGGTTATTGACTTTGTAGAAATTGAGCATTTGCACTGAAGGAATGATACAAATAAATCAAATTGGATTTTGGGTTTAAAGTACTTGTGTAGAGTTTTATGGCATTGAAGATATAATTGATCATGTAGTGGCTTTTTTATTACAAACATGACAGGGTATTGGTGCATCATGGTAATTTATCTGAAAATAACATAAAGAATACATGACTTTGCCCTTCGATCCAACTAAAAATGCACTTGCACTTTGTGCATGTTATTAAACTACAGACAGCCTTTGCGCTTCAGTGTCCTTGTGTCCTTTAGTTACTATGACAAGAAATAGGAGCATATACCTCTTATTATATCTGAGATGTAACACACATGAATTCGTTCACGAAGATACTTCTCTGTTTCAACCATTGGACATAAATTTTTACAATTGATGTAGTGAAAACTTTGCTTATAGTATCTGCTTCTGTTTGTATTCAAGAAATTTGGATTTCTCTACTTACCCAGGTAAAGGTAAAAGCTGCCAATCTTCATAAAATATTTGACAAATGATTAGCCAAAATTCTTTCTGCTACATATAAGAGGAAAAAAGCTGTCTTTTAGCTCTATGCATGCCTCATTGTGCACATATACCCTAAGAAGATATTGATGCAACAGCAAGAACGCAAGGGGATTCGATGTGATTCATAACTTAGTGGTAAACCTTTTAATAAACTGAAGATAGTTTTGGAACTTTTAGCTCTGAACATCTGAGAATAAGAGTCTAGACCTACCACCCATAGACCTCAAGCAGATGTAGGATGCCTACCTAGATATCAATCGTGGCACCTTTTATATCTGTTCTGCATTTTTTATTAACCATTCAGAGTTGCACACAAGGATTTATGATTGCCTTGAAAGGTCCAATATATGTACATTATTGAACCATTCGAGTAACATTCAGGAAGATCTTATGAAAATTGAACATTTTCATACAGAAGATGCAAAACAGATATTGGGCAGTCCTAGAAAATCAAACAAACAAAGACAAAGAAATAAAAAAGAAAATAAAATGTAAAGACAGGGACATGTCTTTTTCAGTGCATCATGGGTTACTTGCTTATTCCTTCAAGCGTGGAAAGGGTAGCATGGACAATAGATCTGGAGAGGCGGCTTCTATTGTCTATTGTCTAGGAGGCATAAATTTTCATTTCTGTGCAGGTGTTTTGGTGATAGATGATTACTGATCTTGCTAATTAATTGACATGGACGAGAGAACAATATGAGACAAACTTATGCTTTTCATTCATATGCATTTTGGATGTGCATTGTATGCATCTATGGAAAAATAAATTACTAACCACTCTTGCTGTAAAATTTCTTCTGAGGGGACTTGGAACATGTTTTGCTAGAACCAATCTTGGGCAGATATATAAGCATTAAGAATGAACGTGTGTTCTTGTATGTTGAAGATTTTGATTCCATTTGTATTTTGATATTCTTTTAATTATTTAACTACATCTCTTTTTCAGAATCACATATTGAAGTTAATTGAAATGGATGATAATGATGTGCCAACTGAGAACCTTAAAACTACTTCTGATGCAAATGTAGCTCCTGAGAATGAGTCAGATGTATCAATGGATTCCCTGGCACGAAAAGTCCAAGAATCTCTCTCTCTTGCAAAGAGGCACAAGTTTTGGGAAACACAACCTGTGGGGCAATTCAAAGATCTTGGGGATACGAGCCTGCCTGAAGGCCCTATTGAGCCTCCAATACCCCTGTCTGAAGTCAAACAAGAGCCTTATAATCTTCCAAGTCAATATGAATGGATTACCTGTGATATTGACTCTGAAGAGATGTGTAATGAGGTGTACAATCTCTTAACTAATAATTATGTTGAGGATGATGAAAACATGTTCAGGTTCAACTACTCGAAGGAGTTTCTTCAATGGGCACTTCGTCCTCCTGGTTACTATAGGAGCTGGCACATTGGAGTGAGAGCAAAAGGTTCAAAAAAGTTGGTTGCATTTATTACTGGGGTTCCTGCTAGGATCCGTGTTCGTGAAACAGTTGTAACCATGGCAGAAGTTAATTTTCTCTGTGTCCATAAGAAACTTAGGTCAAAAAGACTTGCTCCTGTCATGATCAAAGAAGTAACGAGGAGGGTTCACTTGGAGAATATCTGGCAAGCAGCATACACTGCTGGTGTAGTTCTTCCTACGCCAATAACAACTTGCCAATATTGGCATAGATCTTTAAATCCAAAGAAGCTTATTGATGTGGGGTTCTCCAGGCTTGGTGCAAGGATGACAATGAGCCGCACTATAAAATTATACAAGCTACCGGATCAAACAGCCACTCCGGGTTTTAGAAAGATGGAGCCTCATGATGTTCCTGCTGTTACTCGATTACTTAGAAATTACTTGAAGCAATTTATTGTTTCACCGGACTTTGATGAAAATGATGTAGAGCACTGGCTTCTTCCTAAGGAGAATGTCGTCGATAGTTTCCTGGTTGAAAGCCCGGAGACTCATGAGATCACTGACTTCTGCAGCTTTTACACGCTTCCCTCATCTATACTAGGTAGCCAGAATTATTCTACGCTAAAGGCTGCTTATTCTTATTACAACGTGTCTACAAAAACACCTTTAACCCAACTGATGAATGACGCTCTCATTGTGGCAAAGCGGAAAGACTTCGACGTTTTTAATGCTTTGGATGTCATGCAGAATGAGACTTTCTTGAAGGAATTGAAATTTGGTCCAGGTGATGGGAAACTGCATTACTACCTATATAACTACCGAACAAGACGCGTGTTACGGCCATCAGAACTTGGGCTAGTACTCTTGTAGTTTGAGCTTGCTTATTTAATTCTGTTGTGCGCCACATGAAGCATTCTTGGTGCCAAGTTTCAGTTTTTCTAATTCTTAGGCTGCCGCTAAGTGCTCTGAAATTATGTTTTTTGCACTAGTGATTATAGAGGAAAATTGATGTGCAAGTTGGAGAGGTAAATTTTGGGGCTGAACTTCATGGTGCCCAAGTTTCCTGGGTGATTTTTCTGTTTTGTGCTTGTCCTGTTTTGTTGGAACTGCGGAAATAAGACATCTCACTTTTCAGTTACCACTATTGGATTGCCCTTCTGTTGTTGAACATCGTCAGTGGTTCTCATTAATTGATTCAATACACAGAGTGGCAATTTTCTTGTGATCAACTATTGTAATTTCAACGATACATGAGATTTCAGTTTACGTTTATGCTAGCTGATGCAAAATATGATAGGTACAAGATTAGTTACATGAAAACTATAGGTATAAGATTAGTGATTTCTCTGAGGAGCTTGAAGTTAGAATATTTTCATGAATATTTTGGCATGCCGATACTGAGTTCTGTGTCATGAGAATTGAGAGCTAATGTGGAATGTTTTTTTTATCTTTTGTTTGATGATAAAGAGTGAGTTTGTTGTTTCTCCTCAACCCTGGGAAAAATGTAAAAAGAAATTTAGATACATGAAATAAGAAAAAAAGGGCTGGCACAAATAATTCACAGAAAACAAGTGCATGGATTTCATACATGCGCAACTCCTGTTTAAACATGTATGTGTTGTAAAATTAAGGAGTTGGTGCAAACTGCTATTCCGTATGAGCTATGTAACAAATAAATGAAGCTTTGATTTTTGTGTTTTGAAGTTAATAGTTCTTCGAATTTTATACTTTAGGAGATAAGCTATTATGTGAAGCTATGGAAGAAAGTCAGACACTCAAATGAGTTTCTGATAAATCGGTTTTTGAAACGAGGCAAAATAGCTACAGCAATGTTAATACTTCAAAAGTTATATAAAACATTTATTAGTAATATAAGTACTTACTAAATTTTTTTTTTTTTTAAACACCTTTGACTACTTAGAGAGGGAGGGATAAGAAATTTATTTTTTATAACAACTATAACTAATAACACAAAGGAAAAAGATTTTAAAAAAAATATATAACATAAAGAGAAAAGATTTTTAGACGTTATAGAAATGATTCTTTAAGATGAAAATTTTTTGAATTTTTAAAGGAATGAGTCTTATATCTTACTTTCCTAGTCAAATATTTTTGAAACAATTAAAATATTCAGTTTTAACACAATTCTCAATTATCATCTTATATCATACGTATAATAATATAAAAGTGTTGTATTAATATTTTTTAAAATATCCCAAAAATAATAATCTAAATAAAGTCACACTGTAAAAACTTTAGAAACACTATCTTGAATTCCATGTACAAATACTAATAGTTCATTTGTAATTAAACACAAAATTTCAACTATCATCTATTCTCATATGTATACTTATATATATAAAAGTGCTGTATTAATACACACGTGAAAGTCACATCTATTCATCGATATCTTCGTCTTTTTGGTATAATTGAAAATCCACATGCATGTATTTACTAAATGAAAATTGGAAAATATCTTTCTGGCTCCCAAGCCTCTCTCATCTTTGAAAGAATAGCCGTCATTTTTTTTTTTTTTTATATTTTGGACACAGCAAATATTTGTAGAGATAGAGACAATTTAAAAACTTTAGGAGATGACTTTAATCAATTTTCATAGAGTGCATGATACAATATTTATTTGAATATCTAGTGATTATTTCCATTCCAATGTATTACCAAAAGAAAAGAAAGTTTTTAACTAAATAATGTTAAACATTTTCTAATATTATTTTTAGGTTACCATATTTGTTAAGATTATTTGCATGTGCAAAATATATATATATATATATATATAACTTTTTGTATATCTTATTTTAGCACTTCCACAAATGTGAATGTATGTGTGAGTATATAGGCTAGTTACATAACACACTATTCATCATATATTTTTTTCTGCCAATAGACTAGGTTTTGTTTTGGAAGAACAGGATAGGAAACAAAAGAATAAATAGAGTGGGAATATTATTGTGTGAATATGGAGTTCATGACTAGATTTGGAGATAAAGACTGGATTTGGAGATAAAGTAATATTTGAGTTAAAATTTCAAAAGATATACATAATAAAGACTAGTAAACTTCAATTTTATGCATGAGAAGGTATCTATCTCATTCTGACCTCGACAGTTGACTCAAATCTCATTCTGATCTTGACGGTTGACTCAAATTAGTTTTTAGTGTTTCCCTCATGTGATAAAATATGAGTCATTTTGGGACAATTTCATGTAATTATTTAACTTAGAATACATGTTTAAATATTTATTATAATCAATTAACTTTATATATTGTAGCACACCAAATTATTTTACAATATTCATAAATTTTATGAAGATTTAACAGTTAGTTAATAAATATGCCTCGAGTCTAGCATTGGTGGATTTATCACCTCTCCGTTGAGATTGCATAGGCCCAAAAAAAAAAAAATTCCTGAAAAGGTTAGGTTAGGTGTTATTGTCATACACCCTAGCTTGTTACTTTTTTCTTTTTCCTTTTTGAGCAAAATTTACAAAATTTTATATTCTAAACATACACACAATTCCTACGTATTTTCATATTTGGGTATGTTATAACATGAGAATGAACAATGGGTCAAATATTATCGTAAGAATATATCACTTCAATAAGCGTAATACTAAAAATAATAAATTAATAATTATCAAGTTGAAAATGAGAAGAAAAGAAAGCTATTATTTGATTTTTACAAGTATCCAACCCTTGAGCCCTTCAAGACTTTGACTAACACATAATGTTCACAAATTTAGTGATTTATCTTTATCCATTATAACAAACTAAATAAACAACAAAAACAAAAGGCAAAAAAGAAAAAGTGTTAAGTTAGTGTTTATGATGAATGTACCTCTGGTTTGACAAAAACACGTGCGCTAAATGTGCTTTTCTCCACAAGAGAGAGAGAGATAGAGAGAGAGAGATGTGCATTTGGTGAATGCGCAGTCAATAAAAGGTGCATTCACCAAATGCGCAAACCCTTCTTTTGCACACAACTCCCAAAAGCACCCACATTTTCAAACCTTCTTGAAAATTGCCCCCATTTTAGCAATTGCTCATTGCCAACTTTAATTCCTCTTTCCTCCTATCTTTATCATTAGGAGAGGCAATTTTTAGCAGGACATGATAGCACTATTTGAACACGACCTATTTCGTTGTTTGTCTGCTAAATTGTTACCAACCTGAATTCTCCTTTTCTCTTATCTTTACCTATAATTAACATTAAGGATAGCAATTTCTGGTACAACACAATAACACTACTTGAACACGACTCGGAATTAGTAGATAGTAACATGACCGAAATTTAAGTGGATTATTATTGAGTCAACCTGACATGACTATCTTTACCATTAGAAGTAGTAATTTTTGGCGCAGCACAATAGCATTACTTAAATACGGATTCAAAATTAGGAAGTAGCAACATGACCTAAATTTAACTGGTCATCATCGGACCAATTTGGGTCAACTGCAAATTGACACGCTAACTCTGTATACTCAAAATAATGAAATTTTGAATTCACTATTAAAAAATAATGAAAACTAACACATAACATATTTTTGTGTGAGTAATATGCTCGTTTTGTTTTGACAAATACGAGTGATAAGATTTCGTATTCTTATGTATTTTCGTTATATGTTATCAATCAAACAACATTCAATAACAAAATCATAGAAATACAATACAAATAAAAGTCAATCATGATTAAGGTCATAAAAAAGTAATCCACATTTTTTTTACAAAATAGGGTTATGTTTATTATTTTCCTAAAAATGCATTTCCATAATAAAGTAATACATAGATGCTTAGTCCTAGCATGCGAGGAAAAAGATCAAATATAACACTTAAATTTTTTATCAAATGTAAAAAAAAAAATTCAAATGCATATAAAATATCTGGTAAATTTGTCTCACTCAAAAAGTGCTTCTAAAAAAAAAAGATCAAATGTAAATAAAAAATAAGATGTTGTGGAACTTAGTATCCAAGGTTGGCTATTTGGATACGGAGGTAATGATTACAAACTCTCCCTCTTTATCTTACATTTTTGTTTAATATTAGTTTTGAGGATTAGATGCCGTTTGGTAAAACTTAAGTTTGAAATTTGAAATTTAAGTACTAAAAATATTAAATTGCTGAATTGATAAAGTAGTATTTGTTTCATACTTAACTGAATGTATACACTGAATTCAAATTTTTTACCTTATCAATATAATTATTTTATCTTAAAAATTTGAAATAATTTATTGATAATGTGAATGACAAAGAAAGATATTATTTGTTTGTGAGAGATAAATAATAAGTGCATTTGTGCATGAGAGAAAGTATGTGTATATGTGTGAAAGTGTAAAAACGTAAATGTATGAATGTGTGTGCAAGTATATGAGAGAGAAAATATTTGTGGAAGTGAGAAAAAATAATATACTTATGCCTGTACGTATGTATATGTGTGTGTGTGTGTGTGTGTGTGAAAATATGTGAATCCGTTGAGAGAAACTACGCATGGAGGAGAGTATGTGCATGAGTGCATGGTGTATGTTTGTGAAAGAATGAGAGAATGTGTATATTTGTGTGAAAGTGTGTGTATGTGTGTGTGAGAGAGATCGTACACGTAAGAAAGAGTGTGTGTATGTGATAAAAAAGAAAGCTTATGTTATTACACGTGTGAGGAAAAGAAAATATGTATGTATTTGCAAAGGTAATTGTGTGTGTGTGTGGATAAATGTCTGTGTAAAAGAATTTGTTTGTATATGTGTGTGGATCAGTGAGTGTGTGACAGTGCGTGTATAGCGGCGAGAGACAAAACAACATGTATCCAAAATTCAATAAATTAAGTGAAAAATTTTCACTTAAAATTTTGTGTACAAATTAAATAAGTGCTTAATACATTAAATGATAAAGGAACTTTTGTTATCAAACGTGTTGGATTCGAAAAACTCTTAATGTATTAGTTTTCATCATTAAGTGGAGTTATCAAACACTCCCTTAATTACAAAAGTATCCATGATATTGTTATAAGATACTATGCAATTGAATTTAGATTCTCTATGGATATTAATTTAAAAACTTTTGAGTAGATTCAAGATTCCATTTATTGAGGTAACTAAAATTTTAACATTTTAATCTTTTATATATTTGTGCATTTGTAATTTGCATCTAAAGATTAAATGGCTGTGTTTGGATGTCATTATTTGGAGAAATTATTGAAAAAAAATTATTAGGAGAATTTTTTGTTGACTTTTCAAAAAGTGAAAAGTGTTTAACTTGTGAAAATTTTTTGAAATTATTGTTGGGATAGTGAATAATTTTTTTGTTGACTTTTTTGAAAGGTTAAAAAAATGTTTGAATTGTGAAAAAGTTTTTGGTTTGTTTAAAAACTTTATAACAACTTTAGGAACTTTTTACACAATTAGTCACAAAATCAAACACATTTATATTAAAGATTTGCTTAGAAAAATTGAAAAAAAGGTGAATAATAAAATGATATTAATTGTCGGTAGGTTTTGTGATAGATTTTGTGAAATGAGCACTGATGTCGGACGTTTGTAAAATGACAAATGCCAATAATCTTTTAATGTTCAGACAGTATTGGACACTCGTAAAATTACTAGTGTTCGATATTAGTGCTTGGTCTACAAAACTTAGTACAAAACCTATCGACAATGGATCTCATTTTATTGTTTATGATTTTTTTAATTTTTCTAAACAAATTTTGAACATAAACATGCTTGTTTTTGTGAATAATATGTGTTAAAAGTTCCTAAAATTGTTACAAAGTTTGAAAAAATATTTGAAATTTAAAATGAAAATATTTGGTAGGAAAATTTGAACCATTGCTTTGAAAAAGTGGGAAAAAATTTTTGGTCCAAAATTTCTTGATTTGTGGCCACATAATTTTTCAACTAACCAAACACATTTGAGAAAAATTTGTCCAAAAAATCCCCAATAATGACATCCAAACACACCAAATTTTTCCGTTGTACCATTTAGCTAGATTGAAACAGTGTTTATAAAAATAAAAAAAAACTATTAGCTGGATGGTTCCAAAAAACTTGTAAATTTGGCTGAAGATTGCAGCAAGAAGATTTGAAAACTCAATTTTAATTGCATAATTATTAAAATTTGTTTTGGTCGAAATTTATAAAATCCAGTTGAACTTATTATGTTGAAAACTTTTTTTTTTTTTTAATGTATTATGTTAAAAAAATTTCAAAAGTTAATAAATTATTTGACGATGGGTTGGATCATTGTACAGCACGATTTAGTTAAGACCGTTGCCACCTCCGTTGCCATTTATCATCTCTTCCCAAAACCCTAATTCAAAAGCACCCGCAGCAACAGCTGACCCTCCGGAATAAAAAATCCTAATAAAATTCCGAAAAAAATGGGTCCGAAATTATTCGACGGCGACAGCTCCGGCGAGGAAAATGAGAAGCTAAACAAAATCGAAATCAACCAGGAGTTCGCTCGCCGCTACGAGCATAATAAGAAGCGGGAGGATTTACAGCGACTCGAGGAGCTCAAGAAGAAAGGCGCGATTGATTCGGATTCAGATTCTGACGAATCTTCTTCGTCCGAAGAAGAAGAGGACGAGGAGGAGAATGGTGAGTTGAGTAAGAGAAAAGATTTGGAATTTTTTGATGCTTTAATTAGAGTTAGAAATAAAGACCCTATTTTGAAAAACAAAGAAGCTAAATTATTTCAATCCGAATCCGACTCTGAAAGTGAAGAAGTAGATGAAGATGATGATGATAATAATGGAAGTGAAAAGAAGGGAAATAAGAAGGTGAAAAAAGATGCTAAAAAGAAGGAGAAAAAGAAGCCAATGTATTTGAAAGATGTTGTGTCGAAGCATTTGATTGAGGAGGGGCCAGAGTTTGAGGATGCTGATGATAATGTGGATGGGAAGAAGGTGAAGAGCTACCCAGAGGAGCAAGAGGAGTTAAGGAAGGCATTTTTGGAGGCGGTTCAGGAGGCCGAGGCTGAGGAGGAGGATGATGGAGGAGAGTTTTTGAGGGAGAAGAGAAAAAGTGGTGGTGAGGATGAGGAGGAGGACACTGGGATTGAGGAGATGCTGGATGAGTATTTTGGCGGAGACGAGAAGTTGGATGAGGATATGATTTTTTTGAAGGATTATTTTAGGAATAGGATGTGGGTTGGGGATGGTGATGATAAGAAGGGGATGGATGATGAGGAGGGTTTGGGAGTTTCAGAGGATGAGGAGGAGATTGACAGGCAAGAGGATTACGAGAGAGAGTATAATTTTAGGTTTGAGGAGAATGCAGGAGATAGGGTGATGGGTCATTCCAGAGTAGTAGAGGGGTCGGTTAGGAAGAAGACGAATGCAAGGAAGTTGCAGAGGGAGAGGAAGGAGGAGAGGATGGCACAGGCGGAGTTTGAGAGGGTAGAGGAGTTGAAGCATTTGAAGAATGTCAAGAAGAAGGAGATGATGGAGAAGCTTAGGAAGATTAGGGAGGCTGCTGGAGTTGGGGAAGATGGGAATTGGTTGCTGGATGAGGATGACTTGAAGGATGAATTTAATCCGGATGAGTATGATGAGAAGATGAAGAAAGCATTTGATGAAAAGTATTATAAGTCTGAGGATATTGACCCGGAATTTGGAAGTGATAAGGGAGAAGACGGTGAAAAGATTGAAAAACCAGATTTTGATAAAGAAGATGAGTTGCTTGGACTTCCTAAAGGCTGGGGTGATGTAAGCAGTTCCTGTGATGGGTTCTTGTCTGCCAGAGAAAGAATTTTGAAGCTCAAGGCAGCGAGCGGAGACAATCATGAATGTACAGGTGACAAAGAAGATGACATAGCACCTGAAGATGGTAAACGAAAGAAAAAACGGAAGCGTCGGACTAGTGAGGTGGAAAAGGCAGTAAGAGATCAGTTGATGGAAGAGTATTATAAATTGGACTATGAAGACACAATAGGTGACTTGAAAACTAGATTCAAGTATAGGGCTGTCGATCCTAAAAGATATGGACTGAGTGCAGATGAAATTTTGATGATGGATGATAAGGAGTTGAATCAGTATGTTTCTATCAAGAAGCTGGCTCCATATAGGGAAAAGGAATGGAAGGTGCCACGAATCAAGACATATCAACAAAGGCAGAGGAACAGGGAACTTCCAGGAGATGTATTACCTGTGACAAATACTCATAAGAAGAGATTGAGCAATAGTGTGAACCTAAATTCTGTGGTCAGTTCTGCAGTGAGTGAGAAAGCACGGCCTGAGAAATCAAGTGTAGTTGCAAACAATTTATCACGGCATGGTAAGAGAAGGCATCGTCAAGCTGAACTGAAATTGTCGCGCTCAAGGCTTATGGCATACGGGAAAATCCCCTCTAAACCAAAGAGTAAAAAGAAGTCATGAGTGCAAGATGCAGTTTAGGCAGCTTTGTTAGGAGGTAATGTGAGATAACTTTTTCTCTTTGGCACATAACTCTTACTGTATGGATGATAATTCCAGCAATTTTTCATTAATTGATATGAAAATACCACCAGTTTGTCAAAGTAGTGAAACATGAAGAAGACAATGTAGGTTGAACTTCAAGTTTTATGGCAAAATTCTTGTTTACTTCATGGATCAGAAAATGCGCCCTATTTCCAATGCCATCAAAAGCTTATCCCAAAAAATTAGAAAACGTAGGATCAAGATAGAAGAAGGAAAAAAATAGGCATTTTTCTTCTTAATGTTGGTAATGATGAGTCTGGAACTTGTACATGATGATACAAGCAGTAGTTCAAATGGAAAAGAAAATGTTACTATAGTACAACCAATTTCAATTTTGCTCTACTTGGTAAGCTTGTGACTTTCTTTCACATCTTTTCCTGTCATACTCTGATTGGTCTTGGTGTTTTGGTTATATGTATAATTTTGTATCCTCTCCCCATTGACTCTTAATGCATGACTTAGTTGTTAAGCCTTTCACCTTATTTTGAACTTTTGGATGTTTTGTGTTTGCATAATTTTCCTTGTGACAAATTATTTGCTAACTAATTCTTTTGAAGAATATACCGTATGGTTAGTTTCGTTATCAAGAAGTTCTTCCCTGTTTATCCACAATTACCTACTTGGACATAGTATATTAGATAATAAATACATTGTCTCTGCTTTCAGAAAACTTTTTGTTCAATGTTATGTTATACTTAGTAGAAAAGGTGCACATTTGAATTATACCTAAGACGAAGATATGGCTTTTAAAGATATTCTGATGATATTCTAACTGATCTGGACTTGGAGAGAGGAAAAGCATATAATTTTCCCACTGAATTAGATATCTGTTTTAGTTTTACCGGGGAAGAAATAAACTGTTTTTGGTTGCTGAAGAAATAAACTGTTTTTCTGCTTAAAATTAATTTGAGTTCATAAGACTTCTTGTGCTACGGAAATTTACACATTTGACAAGTAGCATAAGGTTTGATTACACTATGTGGTTGAGATGCATGATACCTGCTTTTTAAGTCTCTTCAAGAAGTCTTAATTGTTGCTGACGAGTCAAAATAATGTAGCAATACATCTTCATCGAATAAAATTGTGCCTTAACTTTTGCAGGTATTTATTGTCACTCGGATGAAGTTTTGCTGAGGATGGTGATGGATTATTGCGAGGCATGCTGATTTTGCAAAAGCATGCCTTGGATTTGAGGTTTGAAAGCATATAGGGGAATCAAGCTTCATCCATAAACAAGCGGATTTTTAAATTGATCAATTTTTGGTACGTGGTTGACAAGGATGGAAAGAGACGACGTTTGACATCTTGTCTTACAGCCACGGCTAATTTTTTTTGTCAGTCATCTTTATCTAATCGATCTTTTTGTTGGAGCTGGAAACTGTTATTGATATTAATTTGTGTGATTAGGGAGATTGACAGGAGTTTTGACTAGTTGTGAATTATCTCAGTTATATGAATTCGTTCCCTATTTTATTATCTGGTGTTGCACTTGCTTCTCCACTTTAGGACAGGTTTAACCAATGGGCTCAACGCTTGGGAAATGATGAGCTAAAAAACTGCAATAGTTTACCTCAATTCGGTTTACAAGAAATTGAAAAATAAAAAGGGTGATTCTTTATTAGGTTGTCAATTGCAAATTACTTCCTCTTGCTAAAGTGGATAGTGGATCCTGGAAAGATTTCAAATAAATCTCGAAAGGTTGTGGAACAAGAAGATCAATGGAAGACTATTTATTGTCTATTCGAAATTTTGTTACGTCTAATAGCGATTTTTTTAAAGCAGACTTCGCAAGAATACGTGGTTTGAATGCCCTAAATACCGAAAACACGCTTAACTTCAACAGTCTGAAAGCCCCTCTAGCAGATGCTTGACTTGTTGAATTAGATTTCCATCGACTGCCATGGACACTTGTGGAGTATTTACATCGAAAAACATCAGAAACTCCTTTGTGAACTGCAATAGCTTATATACAAGGTCACTTCCGAGGCTTGATTCCTCAACATGATCTGATCTCTGACAGACCAGATATGATTACCGCAGCAACTAATGTCTACTAACAGTCATGACTCTAACCAAACTCGTTCCCAAATCGTTGCAGTAAAATGGCACCAGAACACGAAATGATCGAAGGTTTCATTTGCTGTTTCGCAAAGAACGCATACAAGGTCAACACTCATGCCCAAACATGATTAAAAGCCATGCACCCAGCACTTAACTAACTCTCTCCATAGATTCTATGATACTCTTGGGTTTCCCATTAGTACTCACAACCATACATGGCAGAGAGGACAGAATAATACTAGATTCAACCCTCTCGCAAAATCCCAAATGTTAGCTGCCAGAGCAGTTGCAAATTTTTCTCCAGAACCTCAAAGTAGTGCTTAATCACGAATGCAACATCTTCATAAGAATGAATTAAGTTCTTAAGGAAGTTATGAGCAGGTATGAGATGGTTTTTTCAAGCTTCTATCAAGTTGTCAGGTGGTATACATACCAACTTGGGAATATCCAAGCTCGAAATCCTATATATTGTAAAAACTGAAACTTGGTAAAAAGTTGTTGTCAGTGTTGACTAAGAGAATTTTGGGTGAATCCTTATAAGGGCTAAGATTTGAGTATTACAAAATCCATGATTCTTGAAAAGTGCAAATACTTCTGCATTTTTTGGGATTTCAAAGCTAAAATACTTCGACATCAAAAGCGCTTTTTCTTGAGAGAGCCACGAGTTTATCATGTAAGAAACAATTAGTGACTGCTTATCAGAAGTTTTTGTAATTGATGATGATGAAAAAGACCGGTGGGTTTTTTTGCCAAGCCTGTCATTCGTCGAGGAGAGCTTTAGACCTTTCTTTGGTCCATCAAATTCCAGAAAAAAAATATGTCTGATACTATAATACCGCAGAGTGCATAACAAAGAAACAGAAAAATAATACAGGTAATTGGTACGGTTGCAGTCGCAATATAGAAAACATCCCTGTGAAACCAAAAACGCTATAAAAAAAACCCGTACAAATGCTTCGACAATGAAATCAAAATGTGCCATGATAATCAGGTGGTATAGTTAATCACTTCTTGTGGTTGATTTGTTGAAGAGCTTTCTTAAGTGTGGTTGAGAGTCAACATTAAATTCCCGACTATCAAACTGTTTTAAGTGTGGTTCACCTAGCTTGAAAACTCGAAGTCTGAAACTGAAAAATGTAAATTTTTTAGTCAAAGTTATTAGGAAATTAACATCTCTTGTATGTCCACATGTCAGGCAGAGGCTTCTAAGGAGACTAAAATACCCTCGAAGAGTAAAGCTAAGGCATGTTACTTGGTCACTTGGGAACTTTGCTCGTTGTCCTTGAAGCCATCCAAAGCCTGTGCCTACTCGGTCTTTAGACAGATGCTGGAACTGAGAAATCCTCTTCTTAGGTGAAGCTAATGAATGGTTTTGGATGAAGCTACTGAATGATCTAGGTCTAGCTCTTGGGCCAAAGTAAAGTACGATAATTTAAATCTTGATCTTCTTAATGAATTTTATTTCATATTTGCTGCTGTGTACAGTGTAAGCTTTGCATTTTTCTTGGTTACAGGTTATCCAGCCTTTTTCCATTTAGGTGTCAATAGCTAGCAGCAGCATTGAGTCTCAACGAATGATACTTATGAAAACTCGCATTCTGCAAAATAGGAGTCTAAATAGTCACTCCAAACGTCTAGGTTCTGTGAGTAAAACTCTAATTATCAGCAAGAATAATAAAGATAGCTGACACATATAATGGGTACGTTGTACAGCAAAAATTTGTGGTGCAAAGATGCGGATTGAAATCGTCCAGGAGCAGTTCATGTTCATCCAGCTAGATCCATGCTCAGGCATGAAGTGAAGCTACATGGCTCACTGAAAAAAAGTGTTCATCAAAGCTCACAGTTAATGACTCGTGTACATAATTCAATAAGCAAATACTTCGGGTGGAAATTTTAAGTGCGTACAGTGGATTTTTTTAAGAACATAACTAACGATTTAAAAGACAAAAGTGCATGTCATTCCACAATCTAAATATAGAGAGGTATTTAATGGGTTAGAATTTAGCAGTACATATCCAGGCAGATACTTTAGTCTCTACTATCTCCAATCACTTATCAGCATCAAGGATTTTAGCTTTTCTAGCTTATTAGCTTTTCTAGCTTATATTTTAGTATCTAATATCAGCTCATCTCTGGCAAGATGTCATCATTTGCTCCATGATTTTAGTTTCTTCGATTGTAAAATTTGTTTGTGAACTCACCATCAAGCTCCTTTATTAGTCAAAAAAGACCAAAAAAACAAACTAATAAGCAAAACCTACATGAAAACACTAACAGTGACTCCAATTATTGTCACCCAATTGGATCGTAGTTCTAACTTCTCAGCTGTCGCTGCTATCATCTAGTAAAGTGATAAAGCAATAGCAAGAAAACCATAACAGTAGCAAGAATAAACGATTTTTCTTTATCCACGGGCTAAACTCTTCTTCAACAATAGACCCCTTCTCAAGAGTACAGAAGTTGCTTTTATGTAGTTAAACCATTACAAGAAAGGCATCCAACAGCTAAACTACTATTGCTGTACCCAAGCTTAAACCATCTCAGAAACTGTTTTTTCCTGCTAAATTACTCCCACATACCATACTGAGATATAAAAAGCGAGAAACCATCATTCATTGACTAAAACATGACAACTGGATCTAATTAGACGCCCATTTAATATTACATTTGAGGCCTCACCTCCAACCCTACCTAGAAATCACAAGACACACAGTTCTGCTACCCAAATTAATTGTGGAAAACTGAAACAAGAAATTTCTTGTCCACCTTTTGTCGATAATATTGCCCAAGACTTTGTCTTCAGTAGCTTCATCAGAAAAATGTTATCTGATCACTCTAGTTCAAGCAAACCGAGAACAAATGTTGATTTTCTTTTCCTCATTTTGATGATGATAATGAATTTTTCATGCCAACATATAGATTGTAAAAATAGCTCATACCATTTTGCAAAATATGTTACTTGTGAATTATTAGCAAATATTTCCAGAAAAGGAGAGAAAAATTCTTGCATCATACTTCATCAATCACAGGTTCAGCAAGTGTAGTAAAAGGTGTTTTCACAGTAGAACTTTAGAAAGATTAGATTATACTAATAATGCCCTGGGAGGATTGTGGAAGAATAAGAGATCTACTAAGAAAGATTTCATTCCAGAGTTCTAGGACACATTCTTCAATAGCCTAGTTTTTGACCAAGTTTACTTTGCTAAAGGAATGATTTGTAGGTTAACTATGGATTCTAGATTCTATCTATACTAAAATGATTCTTGAACTTCAAGTATTTTTCTTCTCACTTGTACATACACCCACACCATAAGTAATTCTGAAACATTTTAGAAAGCTTTAGAAACAAAAAAACAATGTTGAAAGAACCTCTGTCTCGCGGTTCTAGAATTAAAAGATGCAAGAAATACCAAATATTTAACTAATGCAGGAAATACCAAATATTTAACTGACTTTCTTGATCAAAGCAAATGATATAATTTTAGTAACTGAGAATGGATTATCTTTCCTAATCATAAATGCAGAGGTGTAGTCCATAAATCAGAAAAATGCCAATTTTCAACGAGTATATGTAATAAGAAATTTGACTTTCAATAGAAGATTCAGCTTGGCAAAACATAGAGGAAACAAGGCAGGTTCCAGAGAACCAGCGATGTCTCCAAGTTTTCAGTTTGTTAATTTTACACAGTATTCTGCAATCCCTTCTCAACAAACCAGGAAGCAAAAGGCTAATGTATGATTAATAAAAACTGAAGACAAGATATCCTGTTCATACTCATATGGGAGAAATAACTGTCTAGAAGAAACTATTTACTGCATCATAGTGGATATAAGAAACAAATCAAAATTTGGATCAGTTGCAAGAGAGTAAATAGATGAAATTAGAAAAAGACAAACTTGCAGCTGCCCAAAAAAGTCATACATACAATCAACATAACAAGGTTTAAGAAATCACTAATAATCAAAGATGACTGATTGATCAATATTACCTCTCTTGCTCAGTCTACTAGGCCACTCTATTCTAATCAATTCGAAAGTTTCAATTTTTTCTGATACAAGTTCAACAGCTCGGAGCTTCCTCTTTAAAGGTTATGACAAACCTCTCAAGAAATTGCTTTTCTGGGCATTCTAGCAACTGTCATGGGCCAAGGTTCTTGTTGACCAAACCTTTCGACAGCAGAACTTGAAAAACTGAACACCTTGGAATAATTCTCTTCTTCAAACTCAGAGAAACGAGGAATGGCCTTTTCGCAAAAATTGAAGGATCAAATCCCATCTTTTGTACCAAAAAATCCATTGCACCTACGATCTTATTTTCTGATGCCAACATACAACGTGGAAGCCTCCTAAAAGCTGCCAGCACCTCTTCCTTAGACCAACCACATTTCTTATAAAGCTCAACCTTTCGTTTCCAAGTTGACCTAGCTGTTTTTCCTATCACATGAAGTCCCTCAACAAATATTTTACTTTGAGGATCAAAACCCATTCTCTTAATCATCTCCACAGTTTCTTTAAATCTATCAGCACTAAGAGATAATACTCTCGGTGACCATCTCAAAAACAATAGAATATTAGATTCACCCACACCAATCTCTCGCAAAATCTGAAGATTAGGTATCATAGTATTCTCAAAGTCAAGCTCTAGAACGTGCGGGTATTGCTTAACCGCAAATACAATATCTTCATCTGAAAGAGATAAATTCTTGAGGAAATTATAAGCTGGAATGAGACGGTTTTTCAAGCTTCTATGAAGTATTTCTGGCGATGCACATGCCAACCTGGGAATGTCAAAGCTTGAGAATCCCATAGATCGTAAAAATTCAATCTTGGGTAAAAATGTTTTGACGGGGTTGGCTGAGAGAATTTGTGGGCGGATCCTGACGACAGTTGAGATTTGAGCATCACTAAATTTATGATTCTTGAGAAATGCAAGTACTGAGTCAGCATTTTCTGGAGTTGTAAAGTTAACATATTTGGAGGCCGAAAGGGCTTTTTCTTGAGAGAGCCCACATGAGTTTATCAAGTACGAAACTACTATTGACTGCTTATCTAAAGTTTCTGTGATGGATGATGATGAAAATGACTGGTGGGTTTGAACAAAATGCAGTTCTTGTTTATGGGCTAGTACTGAAAATGAAGTAGCATCAGTTTTAAAAGTGAAAGCAGAGCAATTTCTTGCATAAGCTAATAATGTTCTATAATTGCGTACAAAATTGAACATTCTTGAGACGGAAATAACAAAGGGAAGGGAATGATCATCAGAAGGCTCACCTCAGGTTATAGATATCAGACAAGTGGTATTCTCTATATCTAAATCCAATACAGTCTCAAATTCTCAACTCATAAACCCTAGGCATGTCGCTGCTGCCTCGGCAAGCAAAACTCACCCAAATCGAGTGTTTTACGCTCTCAGCTCCCCTCCCACCAAAGGCTCCACTTGTGAAGGCTTTGTTATGGTCAAAGGCGTAGGGTCCATTCAATGTTTTGAAAAACAGACTGGTTAATGAACCAGAGTAGATTCGGTTCAAGATTGGACCGGTTGGATCATAATTCAATATTTTTTTTGTTTTTCATAATTTAATTTAATACATAATATAACAACAAATACTAGATATACCCTATCCTATTGAATTAGTTAACTCATTACTTGTTTGCATATATTCAAATATACAAATTAATGAATTTATTATATTTGGTAAAAATTTTATAAAATATTCTATGTCTATAACAATTAAGTTAACAAATAAAATGGAATTATACAGTATAAAACATATAATAACTATAAAATATGAGTGTATTGGAAAAAAAAAGAATAAAACAGATACTTTAAATTCACCATTAAAGTACATTATTATATTTTCAAATATTTTAAATTAGAGTCTTGAAGATTTTAAATTATTAAATCATATTTGTTGCTTGTTTTCACATTCTCTACTCTTTTAATACCATCAAGACTTATTTTTCAATGTAAAATTTAAATTTATTTTTAATACCAAATAATACAATTAACTTTGTATATAGGTTGATTCGAGTAAATGTAAATTTTTTAAAATTAAAAATTTTTCTTTTGACATATTTTTTAAGGTCGGTTCACATACTCAAATGTTTGTCAGATTTATTTTGATTATCTTACTATTAGTTTAGATCTATTTAGGTTTTTCTATTTTTTAGTTTTTTAATTTTTTTTGCATGAGTTAATGAGAGGTAATTTTTAACAATTTTGTATCAATAAAAAAGTTGATTTAGAATTTCTTAAAAGAGCCTAAACTTTATTAAGAATAATGATTTATTTACTTTACTTCTTAATTCATACACTTAACCATAATTCAAAAACCTAAATGATAACTTACAAAAATACCAATTTAAACTTTTAACTAGGGAATATTTTAAGCATAAATGCATAATTAAACAATTTTGATAAAAGGACTAGTCTTAGTATGAGAGATTTTAGTAAAAGTAAATATGAGATTTCATAATGAATTTGGATGTCAAACTAAAAAATGTAAGAATCAATTAATTTCATTAAACATGATTGATGGAAATAAAGAAACTAAAAAAGTAAGGATGAGTTAATTTCATTAAACATGATTGATAAAGTAAATAAAAAAAACTAAAAATGTAAGAATCAATTAATTTTATTAAAAATGATTAATAAAGAAAATCTAAAACGAAAGAAGAAATAGAATGATTTATAATATGCAATCACATCAAGCAGGCCTCGATTTGGTGGTTGGGTGTTGGGAACACAAGTGGGAGGTCTTGAACCAAAACAAAACTTTTTTGACCAGTCTTGCCGGTTCGATGACATTCACCGGCTTTTATAGAGAATCGGACCGAAACCACGGTTAGTTCGTTGTTCAACTAGTTGAATCAACAGGTCTAGTCTAGTTCTCAAAATACTTCTGGTTCACATAGTTCAACCTATTCTTGCTAGTTCGTTAACATCCACCGGCTTTTATAGAGAACTGGACAGGAACTATGGTCGATTTGCGGTTCAACCAGTCGAACCATCCGGTCTAGTCCGGTTCTCAAAACACTGGGTCCTTTTTCATTTTGTAGAGCTTACAAGAAGAAATGTGAATTCTTGAAAGTGGAATTAGAGACCTCATCATATGATTATTTCAAATTATGCTTGAAACTGGTATCACACAGAAAATGCTTTGAGTATTCGATTGGAACCTCCTCACCAGTTAAATTAGATCTTGAGATTGGTCTTTTATGCTACCTAGTTTCAGAGCTGCTCAGATACTCGTAACCACATGATTTTTGGCCCAACACTCTATACAAGTTCCAAAATTTGGTCATTATTGCCTGGAGAATTTCAAAATAATTGAACTTCTCTTCATTATTGTTGAAATTAGAACTCAACGAGTCAAACTCAAATAATTTAATTTTCTTATTTAAATTTTAAGTTTTTCACTTCCAGTTGGGGGTTGGGGTGCAATAGAATTGAAAAACTAATGAGTAAACTATTTTTTAGAATTGATTTTTTTAATGTGCCCAATGGACACTGATTTATATTTATAATACATTTTATGAGTGAATAAAAAGTAATGCCTTCAGCATCCACTTAGTAATGTCACATGACATTAACTGTTTCCTTTTTCTAGTTCAGGGGAGACTTTAAAACTTATAAGGGTAGTAAAAAATAATGAGAGTTGAACCAAAACTGCTACTTTTACCTAGTTAATGATTCTAGCTTTTAAAACAAAATACCATGTGTTTTGGATCATGTAGTTCTTGTAAACCAGATGCACCATGTCAGATCTAAGAGGCCAAGGCCCATCAATGAAAAGAGGGCCAGTCATAACAATTCTCTAGGTCATATCTACTTTTATCTAATAAGAAACTACATTGAATCTTGTGCTCCCTCTGTACTGCATTTAATCTCCTTACATTTTTTTTTTATGGTTGTTTTGGGGTTGCTTGGGAGGGGGGCGGGAGTTTGGTGGGGGGTGGAGGCCACACTCTAGTTATTTGAAGTTCTTATGATGGAAGATGATGATCAATGAAAAAATATAAAAGTATTATTGTGGGTTGTTAGTGATTTATAAAATACTAAATCTTCATACAAGAACACTGTCTAGCCAAAATATTGTGTTGTAACATGTGCAATTTTGGAATATTTAATCAAAATGTTACCAATTTTAGTTATTTTTCACTACTTTAGTTGTCAGTGCATGGATATGTGGTTGACTGAAGATATTCTAAGACTCAAAATTTTCACCATACTACTTGTACGTTATGGAGTCATGCTATAGAATCTATATGGATCATCAGTTCTTTTTAAAGTCTTGCCCCTGATTGCTAATGTATTAGCACAAAGTTCAGAGTTCGTGTTTCAGTTATAGCAGTATCATTTGAATTAAAGTGTTCAATTTGGTTAACGAATCATTATGGTCATAACACTCTTTTGTTGGACATCTAGAAAGACTAGAGTTAGTAGTCACTACTTATCGATTTAGAGGCAAATACTGCAATCAAAAGTTGTTTCAGAAGCCGCTATGTCCAACTACTCTGCAAATAATCTTCTTCAAGCTAGTGCTGTTTGATAAGTCAATGTTTGATTATGTCCCGGACAGTGGGAGAACATCCAAGGTGAATTGCGATCTTGCAATAGAATGGAGTCCTGGATTCAAGTTTTTACTTAGCTGCGTCTTACACTGATGTTTACCGAATTTGTATAGAGATTGCGACTGAGAAAACTGACTTTCTATATCAGGATTATTCCTTTTCTGTAAACTCCTTAATCTATAGAAATAAAAATTCAAAGAATTGTATACAGGGAAAGCAATTAGCTTGAATGAAATGAAAATTTGATGTTTTATCTATTCTAGACTGCAGGTCATGTTCAAGCCCCTTATATCCTAGTGAAAATGGCTTCTAATAGATTTGCCTAAATACTCTAATCATTATGACTTTAATCATTTTTGTAAGCAAGATAAAGAAATTAATTTTAAATTTTAATAATCATTATGATGATTTAGAGTAGTAATATCCGCTTTCCAATTAACCATTTTTCAGCTTTTGTTTCTTACCAAGGAATCAAGTTTTTTCATTAAGATTCACCAAGGTTATTATTTCCAACAACATTGTCGCCTTTATTCCTCTGTTAATACTATTTGTTTATTTTTTAAAATTTTGACAAGCCATATGGAATTTGGTAATTTGCTGAAATTCTTGTTCTTTCCCTTTGATTCGATTATGCAAACGATTTCTTGATGGAAAATAAGAGAACTTGTTATATAATGTCAATTTATTTTATATAAATATAACGAAATCCATGACATTAACTTTTGCATGCCCGTGTATAGCACAGGGTTCATGCTAGTACATATTGAGAACAAAGTCATGGATAGTTTTCTAGCTGTTATTGTACCAGAATTGTTTTTGAAGATACTCGATCACTTTCTTGTCCAGATGGAATGCCTTGGTGAGAACCTCTGGAGAAATGGGAGGATCTGATCCAAAGATTGCATTTGCAATGGTAATTACTCCAGGATTTTGGCTGCCGAAACCAACAAATGCAACAGCATTTGTCTTCGCAATATTGAGTTGGAAGTGAATGAGACCTTGTGGGAACACAAAAACATCTCCTGGATTTAAGATTTTGGTAAAGAGGGGATTTTTCGTGTTATTCGGTGGATTTGAAAGGACGAAGCCAACGTAGAGAGTACCCTCTAAGACCAAAAGGACCTCAGTAGCACGAGGGTGGGTATGAGGTGGGTTCAGGCCATAAGGAGCGAAGTCAATACGAGCTATCGAAGCACCAAGAGTGTTGAGCCCAGCTAGCGCGTCAACATTCACTGCAGTAACAGCAGAACCAAGTGGATTTGCTATATTTCCGGGTTTGTTCAGTCCCTGATAGAAGAAATCGTTGGCGTTCACATACTTTGGGTTCTTACAGAACTTTCCGTTTACGAACACTGCATGCAAATGAAAAAAGTGTCTAGTGTCAAAAACCAGAATACCATATTACTTTGTGCATGCATATTAGCTTTCAAACTACACGAAATTTTATGAAAAGGCGAGAAATTATATGTCTAGGCAAATGTGGACAGCGCATAGAAAATAATACTTGCAAAAAAAAAAAAAAAGCAAAAATTTATTAGTTAGTTGTAAAAATTTACCAGCAGCTTTGGGATCATTGATTGCAACACAAATATCCTGCAATTGGCTAGGATCAGAAGCGAAAGCGAAGGATGAAAGTAGTGCCACAGTGGCAATGGTTATCAAGATTAGAGCTCCCATTGCAACTGTGATGAGATGAGATCTAATATGCCACTTAGACTAACTCTTTGGATGATGGTTGTGGGATTTTGGCAAAGATTTGATGGTTTATATAGGCATGTTTCATTTGACTGAGTCACTAAATTTGCTCCAATTCATAAAGCAGATTAGACCCTTTAACAACCAACAAACCTACAGCTTGTGCATGTAGATTAAACTAGTCCTTAAATTACAAGGCAGATGCATATTTCTACGCCTCTTAGCTGAAAATTTTGCAACTAATCTTTTCTTAATTTTTTTCTGTAGACGCATCCTATATGCTTAATATGAACTGGAAGGCATCAGTAGTCTCTCCCTTGTTTTAAAAACGCTTCTCTAGTCTTTTCTTAATTGTTTTCGTGTAGTTCTCTGGTCTTTTTAGATTAAAGTTTTACTGTAAAAAAAATTGAAATGGTCATGAATGTCTTGAGTCTGACTCTTTATAATTCTAGAGGAAAGAAAGTTTCTTTTTCTTGATTTTTTGGTTAGCATATTTCTTCAACTAATCTCATGCCTGAAGTCTTCTGAATGGTTATTGCTGTGCTTTCTTTGAATGTTCAAGTTAAACCAACGCATTGAAGTTAATCCGAGTATTAGGTAGTCTTGCTTGATTATTGTAACTTTTTTGTATTAGGTAGTTTTGTTTGATTATTGTAATTTTTTAAAAAAGTTTGACGATTGTGCATTGTTTTCGAGGATATTAGATTTTGCTTATATTACTAGTGAAGCCCCTTACTTTTTGTACTCGTGTCAGTTTACCTTCTTGGTTTTTTTGGCCTTTTGGATCAAAAGTCTAAATTTTGTGAAGTGAAATACTGCTCGTATTAAAGAGTGTATGTGCATAAATTTCTAAGACATATTTAGCTATTAATCTACCCCATTTCTTTTTATATTTACACACACACACACACACACACATATTGAGATGCACTACATTTCATGCTATTAAAAATGGTAAAGGGGAAGGGGTTCAAGCCTCGGACATTAAATAGGTTACACAAAGGGTTAGCTACAGCTAGATTCACAATCGTTGATTCTATGTAAATATTTGCATTTAGCTGTCTGACAAGTTATTTCTCATTTCCTTTTATCCAATTTCTGCTCATTCTATACCGTAACTAGGGGTCATTTTATAGCACTGCAAAATGAAGGTAGAAGAATCTCACAAAGTCATGCAGTGGGAAGAAGAGGAAGAGGGGACAGGGAAGAGAAGGGGGGGGGGGGGGGGGGGGGGGAGGCGAGGAGAGAACAAGGGAACTCCTATAACTAATGATAAAGATTAAGTATTAGAAGTTGTTCCAAAATTTTAGGGAACAATAGCGAGAGAGGAAGAGAGGGGGGGGGGGGGGGGGGTGTTGAAAAATATGATTAGCAATTAAATATTTATTTTCCAACTTAGTGCGGAAACAAGATACTTCAATGACACCTTAACTTTAAGAATAACATGGTTCACTAGTCATTATGGATGATGTTAGTAAAACCAATGTTCGATTTTTCATTCCAAGGGATAAAATGCTAATTCAAAATGTTGAGGGTTGAAATTATAAGTTTCCTGTGGCAAGAAGAAGAAATTGAAAGAGCGAAGTAAATGAGACTATGACTTCCCGTAGAAATACTTTAGTCCTACTAAATCTGATAGGTAACAATGCCATCTTTTGCCTCTTTCAATAACTAATCTCAACTGAAAAGTCTTTCTATATTTGGTTAGTGGTGTTAGCTGGTTCAAATGGTCATAACTGCAACTAAAAAAATAAATTTATAGAACTATTAGGTGGTCGTGTTTCATGACCAGTTTTCTGGTTGTAGAAAGTCCATTAATTTCAACCACATTTTTGAAAAACATGCACTCTGAAATTGGGGGAACTTTATGTCCTAAATCTTTACTGGAAACAGAAATGGTACTCTATGCTTTGTGCTCTGTTGTACAAACCAGTGTCCTTAATCGAATATGGAAAGAAGAAGATTAAATTGGTAGCGCCAAGACCAACACTACCTTTGTTTCCTTTTTGATGCCTACAACAACTAACAGCTGAATTTTGTGGTCTAGGGACTCATACTTCTCATATCAACCTGGCAATTTTAGAATACTCCTGGAGAATGACTCCTAGAAAGATAAGACAATATGCACCAAACCATATAGAAGAAGCTATTTGCATAACTCATAGACAGGCTATAAATTAAACTGGGTAGTGTTACTACTTTTGAGTCCTGTTCTCTTATCGACAATTTGACCTTCTAAATTTGATGGAATGGCTTTTGGAACTTGACTTTCTTGACCATGCATATAACTAAATTATTTTTTTTAAAAAATAATGTGATCTACTAGGCTTCTCCTTTGTTTGTGGATCTACCTGAGCTAATCGACTGCAATTTCTCAACTCACTTTCGTCTTGCGAAAAATTTTAAAGATCAGATGCTTCTATATTCACATATCCCTCTTGTAGGGTGATAACACACCCTCCAAAGACGTGGTTTTTGGTATGAATACTCAACATCACGCCTTTTACCTTACGGTTGTATAAGCTTTGTATTACTGGTTATTTGCCCTAACAAAGATTCTGTACAAAGATGGTGTTTTAGCCAATTAGACATAGACCATATCCAGATTATAGAGAAAAATTGTGGGAAGAGGCCTATGAGGATGAGCTTCAGACAATTTTGGCAGCAGATTACCTAAAACAGCACCTTCCAGTATCATGAAGGCAGCCTTGGTTTCCCAAGCAAAATTTCCTAAATGTTGATGTTGAATTTGCTAAGTTATGAACAACCAATTTTATATTTATCGTACCACTAGAATGGTTAACTAAACCTGCATTTAGATTAATTAACATTATTTTGATTTGCTTTCACGGAAAGGAAGAAAATTGTCTGAACCTTCATTTATCTTAGTTTTAAGCAGTTGTCAGAAGTCACGAAGAACTCATGAAGGGATTTTTTTCGTTTTGAATTTCTGTGTTGTAGGATTTCGGAACAAACACCGTTTTTGCAATGCCAAGGTGCAGATATTGAGTGCCAATGTTTGTTACTCCTTAATTTCTCATTTTTAGCTCTTACCACAGATCATAGCTCAAATTTAGCTAGTCAAATACCAGACTGTGTTAAGAGGCAATGCAGATATGCACCAATAATCTGTAATCCAATGGCCGCCAATATCATCATGGAGCCCCCACACTAACTGGATAATAGAATCAGCATTTGCTAATCCATGAAAGCAGATGGTTGACATTTTTTAAGCACTTTTACTCACAACTGATACATACTTCATGTTCAACATCTTGCAAATTAAGACACGAGTATACACAAGCCTGTACATTAGCAAATAGGTGTATCTTCACCCACAAAAAACTTAATGGACTTTGTCAAATCCTTGTAACTACAAACTGTAGATTCCAGCTAGGCTGCACTACATCATAATCATACAGGTACAAACGGAATAGACATTCCCTTATCTACAGAAAACCATATTCATTATGTTTCTATGGCCAATCCATCATGCAGCCAGTTTCTCATAATAACAAATGCCTCCTCTGCATCTTCATCTTCTTCAGGAGACTGAGGCCTGTGGGCAAAACCATGGCCTCTTCCCTCGAAGACTACTATTCTGTGGTGCTTAATTTCTTTCTCAATATCTTTTAAAATGTCTAATGGACATAGTGGGTCATTGTCACCTGCAATAAGCAGTACTGGTACCTTTATGTTGGCTGCAACAGAGGTGTTAATTTTTGTTCCGTAGAATGAGACACCAATGCCAAAACAGCCACCTTGGTCTTGTGCAAGAATATCTATGACTTGGCCACCTCCAAAACAAAATCCAATGATGCCTAGCTTCTTTGAGATTCCTGCTGCAACAAACTCATTGACCATCCAATTTGCTGAGGTAAAGATGTCTTTTGCAACGCGATCCGTGTTCTGTCTAATGCGCCACTCTTCAAAGAGAGATTTAGGCCTCTCTTTGGTCCATGGATCCCCACGAAAAAGGTCTGGTACTAGAACGCTGCAGAATGTTCACAAAACAGCAGAAATATTTTATCAGCAAAAGAATCCAATTGCATACGGAACTCCCTCCTGTCAAGCAAACATTTCTACTAAAATATTTACAACTACATTGTGACAATAAGATGAAAATAGAAATGATAACGAAGTAGTACTGGTGATAACCCCTGATTTCGGGATTGAAGTTATATGATTTCATGATTATCAGACCTTTTGATGTGTGATTCACCTATCTAAATAAACCTTTAGATGCAATTGTTATCTTTCTGATTATTTTCTTGCGGAACCTGTAATCCCTTGAATCTTCATGTGTTGGCAATTACTGGAGATAGGAGCACAATTCACAGAGCAGAAATTAATATGCCCCTAGAAGAAGAAAATAAGGCTATCATATGACTTATGGTTGCATATGGTATATGCAACTGTTGTACACCCAAGGATGGTTTGACACTCATTGAGTAATACCCTGGAAATGCTTTGCAAGAAAGAAATCTTGGGGTGAAGCCAGTCAGGTATTAGTGTTACTAGCAAAAGGGCGAACATTGCAACTAATCCCTGACATAATCTGCTTCCAGTGAGTAAAGCTCTGATTATTAGAAAGGTATAAGCTCAAAAAGGGCAAAAGAAGAAAAAAAATTCATAAGAGAGAAATATGAGATATGTCAACATGTGGAATGGGTACTGTAAACAACTAAAACAATCCTCTCATATATGCTAAGGATTTGGAGTCATCCTTGAATGATTCATGTCCAACTCGCTATTTATCTCTTTCATTTCATGCATTAAGTAAATGAGTTATCCAATTCCAGCCACAATACTTGGCATTTTAAAATTCTAGATCAACATAAATCAATTGTACCGAAATGTATTATACATTGCTAAAGTAAGAGAATGTAGTTTTTTTGGTATAGGCATATATGACCAGATGGTAGATTCTACACTTCAGGATTAACTGCCGATATTGGCACTTGTTTTGCCACTTGCCAAATTTTACGTGTAGTTAAAAATAGGATTTGAATTTTACAACCAAAAAGAGGCAAAAAATGGGAAAATAAAATCAAACAAAAAAAAGTGAAGGACGAGAGCCTGCAGGACAGAGGGGTGCTCTTCCTTGTGGATTGCATTGATGAATGCTCACTGTGAATAACTCTTTTCCGTCAATAAATATTGCATGTGGAAGTCTAAGTATGTGTAATGGACTTTTTACATACTCAATTGGACAAATTGCATATCAAGACTATAAAGTTGGTAAATATTTTTTGATTTAGGGGAAAGGTGAGCTAAAATCAGTCCTCAGCATGAGTTTCGAGTCATATGTTTAACTGAATTAGCTAAACAACCTAAATCCAAAACTGCAAGTAAATTTTCAGTAAGAAAACCAGCAGGATTAACTTAGATACAGAACAGAAGAACAAAAGCGGAAATAGTCTTCATATATAGCTCAGCTTTTTTCTTTTTTCTTTTTTCGCACTTATCTATATTCAAAAGAAGAAAACTGGCCTTGAGCTTATTTTATTTATTGCGAACAACTTGAAATTTTAGAGAAACTGAAGAAAATTTAGTTCCTCAGATGTTGATCACCGTCACAATCGTCAAGTAAAAACAAGCATGAGTAGATTTATAAGAAGTGCAGCTTTCCTATTCTAAGATGTTCTGCAGCATCCATGGATAGGTCATTCTTTTATTCAGGATAAGAGATCATGGTAATGCACTCTAGGTCTCAAATTTGCACAAGCTTATCGTTTGGGAGAGTAAAAATACTTAAAATTTAGTGAGACTTACTTGTAACCATTGCATGCAACACGATATGCAAAATCTCTTGTGGCTGAATCTTCAAAACCAAATATGTCCGATAAGAGCAAAATGCCAATTCCATTATTGTTCTTCACTGCCTTGCATAGATAGGCACTAACCGCATCATCTTCCTCTCCAATCATGAGCTCCACACCATTCACAAGTTCACATGCCTCGTCTTCTATGACATCTTCAACTTTGAATTGACTGGCACATATTCTACTGTTCTTGTTCTTTTTAGAAAGCAAGAAGGACCTCAAACAATTTATACTGGTTCTCTGGATAATAACTGAAGCTTCATAGTCAGAAGTTGCCTCTTGATTGATCTTACGCAAAGGAAGAACATAATCATGGAGACAGATGCCAGTTACAATTGCAAACAAAAACTCTTATTCAATTGATACAGCAAAGTGATGTTTGTTAGTATTCTTGTGACAGTTAGACAGGTGTGATTTTTTAGTGGACATGTGAAACAATAAAGATGCATGCTTTTACCGCATAAAAGTGTAGAACTTTACTGACACCAAAAAGTATAAAGTGTAAAAGAATATGAAAGTTCAACTTCATCAAGTGACAATTTGATGTAAAATTCTGTGACAGTTTTTAGGCCCTAGTTAATTTTTGGCAATTCAGCAAACAATTGATCAATTTTTTGAGACTCAGCTTGTCATTTGTTATTCTTTTATAGGTTTTTAAAATCAATTTCAAATATTTCCGTCATCATTTTAGTATTCAATTGGCTCAATCTATCCTAGTATAGACGAATAAATTTTCCTGTTAGTCTCAGGAAACATAGACATATCTAAAACACTATAATTAAACTAGATAAAGAACCAATTCAGGTTGACCTGTTGGATCAAACATGAAATGCTGTTATCTGTTAACCATTTACCAACCATATTGCACAGACAAAAGATCCAATTCTGGCTTATTCTTTATTCTTTTCATAACATGGGTTTCATGATTGATTCATCTGTTGGATTTGATACTTTTAAGATGCCTTACAGCGACGCCCTCTTTCTGAATAGTTCTCAAGATAGAAAAGACATGGACGGTTACTTGAGGTTTGATAAAAGAATGCTACGAACTCTACTGAAAGAAATTTAACTTAAAAAAAAGCACACAAAAATCAGAATTTAGTTAGCTGACGCATGAGGAATTATCCTATACTGAGCTTAACAGAGTAGTTGGAATATTTTCTTAAATTAAGTATTCTTCTTTAGAAGTTAACAACAAATACCAAATTTGGAAAAACAAGGCCATAAAATTCAAAGAAACAAAAGACGTACGGGAAAGTGGAGCTCATTAGGTGCAAATGCCGGAGCTGGCAGCATTGATCGGTTAGGGAAGAAGCTGCTACTGATGCTGCCGCATAGAGTTGTTGGAAGAGCCCCGGAAAAGGGCGCCGAACCCGACCACCCCATTATCTTTCTCAGAGTGTAGTCCACAGCCCGCTGACAACAGAAACTGGCAAAACAAATATCTAAGTAGCCTACTTGTGCATGGCAATATCTCACTATACAAGATATGGTCGCTGGTGGACTGACTCATATGGTGCAAATTAATCGAATTTTGGCCCCAGTAGAAAGGCTGGACAGCCTCGGGTGAGGTCAAACCACAGATTAGGATCGTCAGATTTTTTGTCACTTGGGGAGAATAGCTAGATATCTCAATATTGTCACTTTTGGCTAAATATCAGATTTCATGAAAAATTTCAGATTTCAAGAGCTTTATACTATTCTATAATTTTACAATGTATATGAGAAAAACAGAGTTCAAGTTCCTCTATAGTAATTCTTGAAAAATTATTAGGGAAGAAAAGAGCTGTCTAAAAATTACAGATATCTAAGTATTTAAAAGAAATTAAAGCTGTGTTTGTTTGTTTGTATTTCCTAAAAACTTCAAATACGTTTTTCAATTAACTTTTTATCTCACAAATACATTTTATATTTTTTGAGAAGAATCTTTAAAATTACTATAGTAATATTTTTTAAAAAACACCTCAAAAAACACTTAAAAAATACCTCAAAAAACACAAATGTCCAGATGAAGCCTATTTTTAATTAGGGTTACCGATAAAACGCGCACTAATAGGATTTCTGTTCCATTCAACCATCAATTCTTTGTGGCTTCTGACCTTGTCAAGACCCTGGCAAGGGGCCACCATTGGATTTATGTATCTGCGGATTTAGTAGTTTAGTCTGATTTATAAGTTCATTTATTTTTGAATCCGGATAATACTTAACTCAAAAATTGTGAATAAATTCTGGATCCGTACTTAACTCAAAAATTGTGCTCAGTTAATTTTAAGCTCTCAATCTTGACGCAACCAAAAAACCTTTTACTATGGCTGCTAGTTCTTTGGTTGCAATTAGTACTTCAAGACTAGATTTCCAAAGGAGTGAGGATGGTATAACTTAGTACTACATATTAGTACTTTGGCAAAGTCATTTGTCACACAAATTTCAGAAGCATGCAGGCACTTCTCGGAAAGGTCTTCCCCCCCCCCCCCCCCCCCCCCCTCTTCTCAAAAGTCAAAGTTAGATCCACTGATCCCTCAAAACATAGGTTCTAACCTCATTGCAGAACTCGTATGAAGAAGTTTCAAATGGTAGCCGCATAATCCACTGAATCTGTGCTGCAGAATATAAGCTAAGACAAAATTTGCCCGCAGCCAACACAAAGGGTACATCGACCAAAAGTCTAGCCCATACAGAAACAAAATCGGAGAAGCAAAGGGAAAAAAAATAATAAAATCAGTTCGAATTTCAGAAATGCTTCCTCTAAAAGACAAGCTCATGGGGTTTGTCTCCTGACTTGAGTGAAAACCTTGCTCCCAAATAAGACTTCAAATCTGGAACTCCCTCAATGGCTTTGATTAATTGTGCATCCAGAGCTTTCTGGTCATCTTTCTTATCCTGTGGGAGCACATTCTTTGCCTGCAGTTCACAGAGAGCTTGATTACAAAACTGAGAGGTTGGGAAATAGTCACAAAAAGGAGGGAGGTACAGAGAAGATAGTATATAAGCAAACCTCTTTCTCTGCCTCGAAGAACTCGCCCTCTCCTTTCTTCTTCTTCTTCTCCACTTGCTTTGCAAAGTACTTATCATCGAACTTGTCCACGCTAACCTCGGAGATATCAACTTTTGTTGAGGTTGCAATAACATAAGACTGATTGACCCTCCTCAGAGGAACACCATTAATCTTGAATGGTCCTGTAATAACAAAGCAGCAACTGGCTAAATTAGCACGCTGTAGAAAACAAGGCAACTCAAATAGCTAGCTCAGATAGCCCTTCCAAGCTGAACTAAGGAAAGAAACATTGCAGACCAGGAAAACTGGCAGAGTTCCACTGAGTAATTGAGATCTCGACAATGAATAAACCAAAACAGTAATCAATGATCCACAAACAGATATCAGCATCATGCGCTAGCATCATGTATAACAGCCCATTAGTTGAAAATAAAAAAACAACGGCACTTTTTCAGAAGTTAATCTTTTCTCATTTAGTTTGTAGGTAGGGGACAATTCATCTATATGCATTTACTCCCATTCTTTTCTCACCTAAGTTTAGGGGCATTAGTACAATCAAGCTTTCAGAACAAAAGAGAATGCTTAGCGGTCAACACTAATCGCTAAACAATTGGAGAAAATAACGAAAAGCGTAGCTTAAACGTCCAAATTTCCAAGCCGTACTAGTATCATCTGATATTTAAAACCATGAGTTCATCAAGTCTCGTCACTAATATTTTCCAACAGGCATCATATACCATCAGACACCAATTCACATCGGCTCAACTCACATATAGTAGAAGATACATAAGAGACTCATTACGTGATCGAGTAAAACCTCAACATATCCTACATGAATTAAGTAAACATTTCCAGTTATTATTCTCCGCATCCTTCCAAGATTTAGTCCTTTTTTCCAGCCTAACCCAATACAGTAGCAGCTGGACCTAAGGATATAAGCTACAACTACACATTTTTAACCATACGAATTCAATTTAATGAATGTCAAATCTACCAGACGACCATGAAATTGCTTATCTAAAACCATTTCCCATTTGAAGAAAAGACATCAAATATAAATGCAATTATTTACGCCATTCCATTAGAAAAAAATAAAAAACAAATCGCTGCATTGTTGTTCTCCTTATCATAACCTACAAATTTCAAAGGAACAAAAAAAAAAAAAAAAACCTTGGAAACAACTAAAACTCCAAGAACCCCACGAAATTTAAAAAAAAAAAGGACCAAAAAAAATAATAAAAAAGCACGAAAACAATATTTTCTAAAATTAAATTACCAGTAACAAGCAGCAATCCAGAGGCAAGTTGCTTCAAGAAAACCACTCTTTTTCCCATAAATCTTCCGGCCAATATTATCAATACAGTCCCCGGCGTAATACTTGCCCTAGACAATTAATCCATACAATAAAAACTCTCAAAAACCCCATAAATTCCAAATAAATAAACAATCAGCTGAAAATGCCCAAAAAGAAAACCTGAGCTTGGTGGGTTTTGGCTTGCGCTTGTTAGCCAGTGGCTTCTTGACGTCATCAGCTGGGTAGAACTTAGCTGGCTTCTCCGTGGCGGCGGATTTGGGTTCTTGAGCGGGTTTCTTGGGGTGGGTGGGGAAAGCGCCGCCGTTTTTGGCCTTGATGGCCCATAAACCACGCTTATGGTACATTTTACAGCGCGAATATTTTCCCACGCCCCTGATTAGATCTGGGTTTCTGCAGATCTTCTTCTGCTTCGCCGCCATTGGTCAGTTACCGTGTGTTTTTGCGTGTTCGTGTGTGAGAAGCTCGAACCCTGGAGAGACTGACAAACCCTAATCCCTAAATGGTTACAATATATAAACCCTAGTAGATAGAGGGCCTTCTATTTTAAGGAAAAGGGGATGGGCCAAGTCAGTCCGACGAAAAGCCCAGATAAATCTGGGCTTCTTGCCGCCTTGGGAAATTTTGTAATATCGTATTAATGAGAAAATTATAATTTTGATATTAAATGTTTGGGTCATCAGTAATTTTAATTATTAAAGTTTGGACAAAAGAAAAATTAGTACCAAATATTTAATGTTTTAGCATATTTAGTATTAATGATCAGTTTTATAAAACTCTTATCCAAAACTGACCATGTGATATTCGCATGCCAGTTATAAAAATTTTAAAAAAGAATTAGATTAAAGAAAAATTTTAATTATCGTAATTTGTAATTAAAAGTACTTATTTGAGTTCGCAATTGATAAATAAGCAGATAAAATTTAAAAAAAAATCCGTCTGGATAGTGCATTTGCATATGTGCTTTTAATTACAAATTATGACAATCAAATTTTTTCTTTTTTTATTCTTTTTGAAAATTTTTATAATGATCACGTGAGTTTCACGTGATCAGATTCTGATAAGATTTTTGAAAAATTGGTCAATAGGACTAAATGTACTGAAAAGTTGAAACATTTGGTACTAGATTTACTTTTGTCCAAACTTTAGGGATTAAAACTACTAATAACCTAAATATTTGGTACCAAAACTGTAATTTTTTTCGTACTAATTATGTGAAATTAATAAAATTTTGGATTTTGAATCTTTGGAAATAAATTTTGTTTTAAGGGGAATGAATAATTTATCAGATATTGTAATTTAATCATGAATAATCATTTGCTGCAACACCATCATGTTTCCAAAAGTTATCTTTAACAGTGTAAAGTGGGACTGTAAACCAACCACTAATCGAACCAAGCTGCTGGCATAAGATTGTAAATGAATCAAATTGATTAAATCGACAACTCGCAAACAACTTAGTCACAGACTCAACTCGAACTCAAAATTGACCGAATTTGAATTGAACTCAAGCAGTTTGAATAAATTATTTAGTCAATTACAAACTTTCAAGTATTTGACTCGAATGTTCCTCGAGCTATTTGAATACACACATATATATTATTATTTTTATTTTGTATATGTAAAATTACTAAAAGATTTAAACTTTTTAGACAATTTACATCTTTTATGGTTTTTTAGTTTTGGATGATGTAAGATAATTTGGTAAAATTGTATTAATGTAAATTAAAAAATTACAAAAACCAAAAAGTAAACAACCTTGTCTTTCTTTCTCTAGGCAGATTTTGTTCCTCCCTCTCTCCCTCCCTCCCTATGTCTACCCCTACTTTTATTTGCTTGTACGACCTCATAGACCTTTACAAGCCAACTTCACATATAGGTAGACCCATTGATGGGTGGGGTTCTAGCCAAGATTGGATACTTTGGACCCGGACTTGTTTGAAGAGAGATGTTTCGGACCCAAAACCAGATGGGTCTCACAAATCGAGTCCGGATTCGAAACCGATCAGGTCCGGGTAGACCTGTTCCAAAGAACCCAAAAGAAAAAAAAAATTCCACCTTATAAGCCCAATGTCCATTGTCAAATTGGTCCCCTTTTTGTTTTTTTAAGCCCAAGTTTTTTTCTTTTTTAAAGCCTACTTATTTTTTTAAACATTAATGCCCAAATTTACAAAACATTCCCTTATTTATTTTAAAGCTCACTTTATAATACACACAAACACACACACATGTTCCACCTTATTAGCCCAAAGGTCTATTATCAAATTTATCCTATTTTTTCTTTTAAACCCAAGCTTCTTTCTTTTTAAAGCCCATTTGTTTTTTTAAATATTAAAGCCCAAATTTAAAAACCATTTCCTTATTTATTTTAAAGTTCACTTTAGTTTATATATATATATATATTATAAACGGATTCGGGTTCGGGTTCGGGTCGGGTCGGAATTGAATATTCCATACCTGATCCATTTTTTATTAGAAGAAACGGGTCCTGGTAAATGGAATTCTACCTCTATTCGGACGGACCGGAAAAAAATCTAACGGGTTCAGGTTGGGTCTGGGTCTAGACCGGATCCATTGACAGCCCTACGTATAGGAACGCACACGCCCCAATAGAGACATCCTCACTTACACAAAACTGATTATTGTTATTTTATGATGTTTTGATGGTACTTGGTCTTTTTATTGAAATAAAAACTATGGCATTGAAGCTTTTGACTTTGTTTGTAACTGATTGTTTATGGAATCTTGTTCTACATATTGTCCTTATCATTTTGGTATAAAGATTGTCTAATAGAGATGATTTGATTAGGGTCAATGTTGGCCTAGTTGCTATTTCTTTGTTAGATTGTTGTCCAAATTCGAACTTAGATTTGTAATCTATGTGAATAAATGAATTGAAAGCAAAAAAGTCGCTGATTGTAACTTGGCAGTAGACCACTGGTGGCTTGCGGTGGTCTACCACCCATTTTGATCGAGGACCTTTTTCTAAAAATTAAAGATATTTCGGTTACCTGTACACAAAAATGTAAAATATATAACTTTTTATTCTTTGCATATTACTCTCTTATAAATTTTGTATCAATTTATAAGAATTTTAGGGGTAAATTCAAACTCAAACTCGAGCTAAAGTATGTCTTGAATATGGCTCGAGTCGAGCTCAAGCTCTAGATTCACATATTCGATGAGCTCAAATTCGAGTTCAAATACAGTTATTTAGTAGTCAAGCTAAGCTCGAGCTCACCTTGACTTGGCTTGATTAGATGCCTAGTATTAAGTGCAAAGCATTAGGAAAAGATTCAAATTGAAATGAATATCTATCATTCCCTTAACCCTTTGGGGTTACTTTCAAAAAGAAAAAAAGTCTCACATTAGGTAGGTAAGTGTGCGTGAGTGTAGATTGAAGATCCATTGGCTCATCCTTCAATCACTAATTGCCTGGACGGAAGGAGTTAGTGGATCCTACCTTAAGATTTCTTTCTCTTTCTCGGGCCAATTCAAGCCAGCCGCGTCTAACTGTACGACATACTTAACCCCCTGCTTTTCTGGATTAGTATCGATTCAAACAAAGCCAAAAGTTTTGATCGGCACTTAAACCGCCAGTAGACACAAATGGACAGTTAGAAGTCGTTTCGTAATTTTTTTTTTCACTTTCTTGTTATTCTTTCATTAGCTTATTTACTTTATTAACAAAATTTATACTTCGTCAACTAATTTCGTCTTACCACAGCATTTTCCTTCCGACCTATCTCCACAAAGTGTAGCTTTGCTATGCCATGGATAAGCTACACTCTAGTCCCCTCATGATCCATTGATTCGGCATCTAGAAATTCAAATGTTAATGAAGCAGTGTATTCCCTTGCTTCCCGAGATTTCTTCGCCATCAACCCACACACTCCAGGTCTAGCCATCTTGGTCTGTCGGAAGAATAAACACTTTCTATCCGACATTCCCATTCTCAAATTAGGCCTGCAGACCTTCCTTGCCCACCCCTGGCATGTCCATCCAGAGTCTTGTAGCTACATCATCCGACCAAAGCTCATAGAAATTCCTATTTCCACGTACCAAAATTGGTTTCTCGGAAGAAAGAAAAATTAGAATCAAGAAATTATTCCCCTTGTAAATCGGTAGTCGTAGCCTCAAGATATGTAATTACATCAATCTTCTTAGGGTACGTTTTGTTACATCGGATAGCATAACTAATCACACGTTATTCCATGTTTGGTTAGGTTTTTTAGGTAATATTAATCATCCTACCTCACTAACATAATCTTTTATTCATAAGATAAAATAATTTCATGGGGGGTTGGAATTAGTTATCTTGGGATGAAGTGTGATATTAAAAAATTTAGACAAATTTAAGTTTATCCTTATCTCATAACAACTAATTTGCCTTCTTTTCAAATCCTCTCTAGAACTAATCTACCTAACAAATATTTAATACAAACTTTGATTTACTTAAAGTACCTTTTTTTTTAATTCTTAGTCTATTACAGTTATTGCATTTATGTTATTGATATGACAACTCTTATAATACTATTTGAATATTATTTGTTGAATTATCAAATAAAAATAGTTAATTATCTAGTTCTCATATTTATATTTTAGCATATTATAATTCTTAGAATGTTATTAAAATGTATTTTGAATTACTAAATAAATATGATTACACAAATTTAGGGGCACTTTAGTCAATAAAATGATAAATCCAATAGTTAATCAAATATTATATGACTCATTCCAGGATTTAATCCACCAAATCCATTAGCAACCAAACACAGAACATGTGGGCTTGTGAATTTTGGGATGACTTATCTCAGGATTATTAATCCTAAAATGAGTCATCCCATCTCATTCTTTCCGTGAACCAAACGAAGCCTTACGTAGGAAATAGGATCACCTATATGTCAAATACATAGTATTGCATGCTCATTAACCTTTTTTTTAATGCACATTTTATGCACGATTTATGATTGGTTTCATATTTCATATTCTACCCCAACAAATTTGAAGCAACTTTTGTTTACCCTTTACGGCACATATGGACCCAAGATTGAATCATGTTGAATCACACTATTGGCACCCTAGCAGTTGTTGTCCCTTACTTAACTCAATCAGTTTCTCAATTTAATCGCATATTTTTGAAAAATTAATATATGATATTCCAATAATAACGATTATTGTCCATTCCTTATATCACGTTTCCCATCCAATATGACTTTTTGAAAAAATTGACATATGATATCCCTATAAACGAGTGACCCAGGACATAAAATTCTATTGCTTTTATGTGGGGCGTGCTCATGCCTAAAAGTAACTAAGAATAAATTAACTTCATTAAAAAAAAAAAAAAACACTATGATGAATGCTTCGGGGATACTTGTTAGAACACAAAAATCACTCTATAAACTCACATGCTCACAATTATTATGCTTTCTTGTATTCAGTCATTTTCTCGATTTAGTTTCACTTTTTAAAAAAAAAAAAAAATTTAAGACTCCAATTCATGAGCACCCCTAAAAACTCATTAAACAACCCTCCCCCACACAAAAAAAAAAAAAAAAGAAAAAAGAAAAAAAGATTTAGCAGTTTTTTCACGTTTACCCTATTAATATGGCAGTTGATAATGACATATTTATGCATTCATTTAGAGGGTCTAATTTAGTTTTTTAGGTTAGTCTTTAGGTTTTAGTCTTGTATTTTGGATCAATTCATTTATTTTTCCAGCCAATTTTTAGTTGTCCACTCGAAGCACACACTTGAGCCTAGTTGAGCTAATTACTCACAAATGCTCTATGCATTTTTTTGTAGGTCAAGGCATCCATCACTACAAGACCAATTTGTTGCAAAAGATTTCCACTAGAAGTTGATCGTAAATGATGAGAAGAAGTAGAATGAAGCAGCTGCTAGGATGAACCAAGAGGTGAAGGATTATATTTTTGGCACAACAGGATGAAACCGTGAATCCATAGGGTTTTAGCATAGGGACAGAGTAAATAGAGGGAGATTGTAGAAAAAGTTTCAAGAGGCAACAAGAAGTGTCTTGGATTAAGAGCATTGCAGCAACCTAGAGGGATTTTTAACAATTGCAAGTGGAGATTCAAGGGTATTCCGTTAGAATGAGTTTTCCTGCCTTCCATTTGTTTATTGTTGTATTTTCTTTAGAAATTATGGAGCAGAACCTTAAGAATCTATATGGGTTGAACCCTAACATGGATTTGTTGAATTGATTTATGGATTAATGCAATTTACTTTTCTTGATTTGGGTTTATTTGTGAATTTCATGCTTAATGGAATTGGGTTTGTGCACAATTTTTTATTCAAATTTATGATTTCAATTTTGGTATATTGAAAAATTGCCTAATTGATTAGATCATTTCACAATTGAAGAAAACTTGAATGAGTCTCTAAAAATAGGACTACATGAGTTTTTCCCTAGCTTGGTTTTTGGGTAAAACTTGACCAAAGCAATAAAACTTATTGGAATTAATGCATCCTTTTGGGGTTTTAGTTGAGAAGAGATTCTAGTTAATCATAATCAACCGAGGGATAGGGGCTATTTCTCTTGAGAAAGGCTATAACCTAATTGAGAGATTTAGGGTCCAATCAAGTTGATTGTTTCATTAATCCATGATTAATTCGACAAGGAATTGTTAGGAGATGCCACATCTAGATTCTACTTGCTTATTTTGTTGTTTTCCCTCACTTTTTACTCTCTATTGCTTTCTCATTTAGTTATTTAGTTCTCATTTAGTTAATTATTGTCTAAATTCTTTATTGATTGGTTCGGTTAAATAGTAGAGTACAAGTGACGATTAGTATTTGCAATTCCTCGCGTGATGATAGGCGGTACTTCTACACACACTATAACACGGGAAACGATTGGTGCACTTGTGTACATTATCCTTAGTGTAGTTAAGGAAATTCCAGCAGTACAATCATTTGTACTTTTAACAATAAAAGAAGCAAATTTGTGCAATATTGAAAATTAATCAAGTTTTAAAGGGACAATTGAAAAAAAAAAGGGAAGAATGAGAAATATATTAACCTCAATGCTTATCGTTCCACAATAGGGCATTAACTCTAACCTTGAAAATCACATTTATACCATAGATAAAACCTTAAACGCCTAAATCATATTCAGAAGTCATGGCATAACATATCCTAATATCTTACTTATATTCCATAATCTATACACCCAAAACACATATTTGTCTTGGACTCGACTCCCTTTATCTCAGGCTATCTTCTTTAAACCAGACCTTTCAAAGCTTCCTTGCTCACCTCGGCCATGTCCATGGTCATCACTCTTACAACTTTGTCATCCGATATGTATATCATATATGGTCTTGTTTACAAATATTTAAGAAATGTTTTCAGCCAAACTTTTGATCAGTTTTTCAAGGAGAAATTCCTATGATATGCATACGTTTAATATTTCACATTATATCCTTCCTATATTTTACTAACTATGGTGGCGATGTTTTTCAAGGAACAATTTGCTCAAATTGAACCCATTCCTAATAGCCACTTTTACACAGATAATTGAACCTGATAAGAATATTAGTTGCTAACCGTGTAATGCATGGGATATTTGTTTGGTGGATATCAATGTCTCCTTTATCGACTGAATAAAATGGTGGCCCCAAAAAACAGAATATTACTTAGATTATTTAATCTCAAAGGAACATAAAAAAGACACATCAACAAACAGTTTCCTATCATATGCACAATAAAAGACGGCATCAACTTTGTTGCATTTTTTTGGCCTAAATCCATGTTGCATTCCCTAACTTATACTAGATTTTCCTTTCTACCTTAAACTTTACTTTAAAATAGATTGCACCCTGAATTGTCCAAAACATTCTATTTAAATCCAATCGTTAACGGCATCTACCAAACTAATGGAAGTTGGGCTCCTGCGTGCAACGATTGAACTAAAGTGGAATGTTTTGAACAGTTTAGGGCGTAATTTGTTCAAAATTGATGTTGTCAATGATTGGAGTTAAAAGAACATTGCACCCACATGCCTAAGTTCTGTTAGTTTATTGACGCCATTAACAATTAAACTTAAATTGAATGTTTTGGACAATTGAGTGTGGAGTCTGTTCAAAATCAAAGTTTAGGGTGCAAAGTGAGAATCCAATCTAAGTTAGGAGATGCAAAGTGGATTTTGGCCTTTTTTTTTGTGCACATGACAAAATTAATTATTTCATGTTTTGATGCTTCTCTAACTGGGCAGTGTGGGCATATTGTCTCTTTTCCTTGTATGAAAAAGTGCAAAAATGATAAAAAAATAAATGAAAGGTATGATTGAAAAGATTTAAGAAGTATGAAGCAATATGATCGTATTATTCAAGTACACAAAATAATAACAACAATAACAGCAATAACAAAAAGGACGAAACATCCAGGTGCGCATGTATATACACATACAGTCCTTTTATCATTTGCCCAGTCTTTTATTTGATAGCTTGATAGCTATTATTTAAGTTTCAAGCTTTAGTGGTCAATCAAAGAATCATTTGTGGAAGTTAGTTGGGAAAACAAAATTTTTGGACCTTATAAATGATAAAATATCTTCAACGGCTAATAAACAAAGAAAAATTTGACCGTTGGACTCAACGTATATGAAGAGTATAATTGTTTTTAGAAACTGTTAAATAGGTCATCTATTTCTCAGTTAAAGCTCAGGCAAAATATTCTTATTCTTGGTGCAAAGTATTTATTGTTTGCATTCAGGAGCAAAATACAATCACATAAAAAGGGAAGCATTAGTAACTAACCCTAAGTTTTCTACGTGATTAATCTTCTCATGCCAACAAATCATATATGGATTTATTATTATTATTATTATTATTATTATTATTATTATTATTATTATTATTATTATTATTATTATTATTATTATACAATTGCTTGATGTACCAAAAAATGTACATGTTGTAAAGAAATGGTAAAAATACTCTTTAAAAAGTGAATAACTCAAATTTGTGCATTCTTCATTAATTAGGGAACATGGAATGCGTTTTTAATAAACTATTTCCATTACTAGATTCACACTAATGCAACAAAATAGGTATCTTTTTGGCAAGTTGAAGCTGAGATTACTAATTTCTGTAAACACTAATATTACAAGAAATTATTTTTACTAGAGAGAAGGAGGACAAAGTTCAGTATATACATTTTATACTTATCCTGTTCAAGATGAAAAGACCAGTTTCAAAGATATCAAAAGTTTGAAACATAAATAAATATTGGATATGCAAAACCTTTTATTAATATAAGGAATATTTCCATTTATCATCTCATACAAAATTTTGTCGATTTTTAGTCAAACTTGTTAATTTTTGGGGAGTTACTTTTTTTTATTTATTTTTTTGGTTAAATTTTTTAAAATTTAAACTTTTATGGTGTAGTTTTCAACAATAGCTTTTATATTGTGCAATTATATTTTGAAAAGCTAAGAAAACCAATATAAAGTGTAGCTTGAAAAATAAATCTATATAGATGAAACATGGAGAGAATTACAATTTTAGTGGAACTGAGAAAATAATAATTTATTTTTTATTAATATAATCAAATTTTTTTTAATAAGCAATCACAAATCCATGACCCGTAATAAGTCAAGTGGTATTAATCCTAGGAAGTATAATTGCCTATAAAGAGAATAAATTTTTTTTTTGTGGATAAAGAAAGCTCTTTTTGAGAGTCAGTGAATTTTCAAAATAAAGCTCTTCTCGCTTATAAACTTTATTTTAATAATAAACTCAAAACTTTCATTTTTATGTGGAGGCAATAATAAGAACTTTATAATTTAAAGTCCAATGGGAGGGCAGTAATTTTTAGAAAATCCGAGATTCCTAGTTTAATTTAAAAATTTTGTTACAAATTCACTTGAGTGTATGAGTGTAATAAATATAGGATTAGGAGTAACTTAATTTCCATAATTAGATAGAATAGAGCATAGTTGCTAATTTCCCTCCACTCCAATTGTATCATGACAAGGAATGAAGGAGTGAGGCCCATCGTGGAGCAATCTGAATAAAATTTCCCAATCCGTGTGGATTATGGAACTCTCTCTACCTGCATGCATGCATGCATGGGTCGGAAACAAAACCTAAGCAGCAAAGAACTAGCATTTAGTCCACTCCGAAACACAAATCGAAAAGGAGAAAAAAAGAACTTGTCACTCTATGCGAATTAAAATACCCATGATTCAGTTCTAATCCTTTATTGATAATGGATAGAATTTGATAGTCTACTTCTATTCGGATTGGCCTTCAAATTGCCTCTATAAATTAACTTTGGGTTCACAAAACTTGTTCATTCTTACATCCTTAAGTAATATCGCTCGGTGTTCTCTCTCGTAAACTTATTAGTAATATTGCTCGGTCTTCTCTTTCTTAAATTTATTAGTGATAATTTCCAGCAACTATGGCGGGAGGTTTCGCTAATGGTGCTGGTGGTGGTGATAACAGTAGCGGAAGTGAATATCCTGGAAAGCTAACGTGGTATGTGATCTTCACTACTTTGGCAGCCGCTATGGGCGGTTTGATATTTGGCTACGATATTGGAATCTCAGGTAAGCTTTTATTTGCTTTGTATCACAACATAACAAAAAAAAAAAAAATTGTTTAATACATGTCAATAGATATAAGAATTATTCAAAATTATTACTTCTAGTATTACTATTTTATTGGTGCCAAAATTAATAAATTATTAATCATGCAGGCGGGGTGACTTCAATGGCTCCATTCTTGAAAAAATTTTTCCCTTCTGTATACCGCAAGGAGGAGCTTGATCATTCAACAAATCAGTACTGTAAATTTGACAGCGAGCTTCTAACCCTTTTCACATCCTCCCTGTACATAGCTGCTCTTGTAGCATGCTTCTTTGCTTCGGGGCTGACCAAGAAATTTGGCCGTAAAGTCACCATGTTTTTTGGTGCCATAATTTTCTTGGCTGGTGCAATTTTGAATGCTATTGCCAGCAACGTCATGATGCTCATTGTGGGTCGTATTCTGTTGGGAATTGGTGTTGGTTTTGCCAATCAGGTAATCTTAATATTTCTCTTAAACAAGAGGACCCTGTTTGTTTGAATTGTACTTTTTTTTTTTTTCCAAATATTATTTCCCATATGAATCGAAATACGTTTTTTAATTAATTTTTTTAGATCGTGCTGAGAGCTAACGTGTTATTTTGTCAAATTGCAGTCGGTGCCAATTTATCTATCCGAGATTACGCCACACAAATATCGTGGAACATTCAATGTTTGTTTCCAGTTGTTCATTACAATTGGAATATTTGCCGCCAACTTAGTCAACTATTTTACCGGCAAATACTTTCCCCATAACGGATGGAGGTACAGCTTGGGAGGAGCTGCGGTTCCCGCACTTGTGATGGGAGTTTTAGCTGTATTTCTACCTGATACTCCCAACTCCCTGATAGACAGAGGCAAGTTAGATGATGCCAAATTATTGCTCAAGAAAATCCGTGGAGTGGAGGACATTGATCTTGAGTATAACGATATATTGGAGGCTTCTTTGGCTTCAAAAGAGGTGAAGAACCCATGGCGCAACCTTGGAATGAGGCAATATAGGCCTCAGCTATGCATGTCCTCCTTGATTCCATTCTTTCAGCAATTTACAGGCATCAATGTGGTGATGTTTTATGCTCCGGTGCTCTTCAAGACACTTGGATTTGGCGCCAATGCCTCTCTCATGTCATCCCTTATCACTGGTGGTGTTAATGTCGCGGCCACCTTGATCTCTGTTTATGGCACTGATAAATGGGGTCGAAGGCCGCTACTTCTTGGCGGTGGTATCGTCATGATTGTTTTTCAGGTAAAATTTCATTCGCAATAGAAATAGCTGGTTTAATAAAAAAAAATATTTCACAAATTTCACTTATTCATTACTGCTAATTCACTTACATATGTTGTATTTGCTCGTGTTGTTGCGCTTTTATAGGCTGCCGTGGCAACTCTAATTGGGATCAAGTTCGGATGGTCAGGACAAGTGGATCATTTGCCAAAATCTTTTGCCACAGCTGTTGTAGTTTGCATATGCTTATTCGTTTCTGCTTTCGCATGTTCTTGGGGTCCTCTAGGATGGTTGGTTCCAAGTGAGATTTCTCCTCTCGAAATCAGGTCAGCTGCTCAAAGTATCACTGTCGGAGTAAACATGGCCTTCACGTTTTTGGTGGCACAGGTCTTTCTTAAGATGCTATGTACCATGAAGTACTTTTTGTTCGTCTTCTTTGGAGCTTGGGTGGTTGCTATGACTCTATTTGTGTACCTTCTATTGCCTGAAACCAAGGGGATCCCCATCGAGTATATGTCACAAGTCTGGAGAAAGCACTGGTTCTGGAAAAGATACACATCAGACAACAAAAATAATGGCTTGTTGCCGTAGGGTGTTTTATAGCTAGGGTCAACTAGTATTTCTTGTTTCTAGTATTTACCATTAGTTTTTCTTGTTCATAGTTTTTATCATTAGTCATCTAGCGATTAGTTTGGTGTATCGCATTTTGTTTTCAGACTTTACAAAAACTTGCAATTTATTGTGCAGTAACAGAGTTACCATATCATTGTTCTTTATTTTTCTTGTCTTTCATAACTTCAAGTTTGAGATGCTATAAATGATACATATAGTGTTTAACATACTTTTGTCGAGGAATTCAGAGACTTTGATGCGAGAATAATGACAGTAATCAATCTGCAATTTCATGATAGAAAAGAAGTACAACAAATGTTAAGTTATGTTTGATTTGATTCCCTGATAAATAGCAAGGACTAGGATCAAATAAATATAGGTTTGTATTTATATTTACATTTTAAAAGTATAATTCCAATTTTCTTAATAATGCAAACACAGCCTAAGAATTCCTAGAGTCACTTGGCACTTGGCAGGGTAATATACTAAGTTGCTCTCTATTTGAAAGAACGCAAATCATTTAAATAATATGAGGATTATAAATTCCACAATCTAAATCTCAAATGGAGGTTTTGGTGCACATTTGACTACTGATTCGAAGACTCCCAGAATGAAAGATTAGATGTCCGTCAATATCTTTGATCAAATGTCGAAAAACTGATGTTTTCCTTTTTATAAAATTTCGCTGGTTTATTAACGAAAAGTGTAAGCAAGATTTTCTAACAAGTATTGCCTAACACAGAAGACAGTGTGTTGCAAAGAAATTTCCGATAAATGAACAGAGTAAGTTTAGTTTCTTTAACTATAAAAAATTTAATATCCTAGTAAGAAGTTAATTTCTGGCCGTAGATTGCTTTTCTAATAATTATGTACCACGAGCAAACAAAAGGAAGGAAGAAGAATACTTATGTACCACGATTAAACAAAAAGAAAGAAGATAAAAAAGGGCTTATCAAGTATCCACTTTCTTTTTTTGATATATTTAAGCTATTTACAGACCACAATGCTAAACAACGCATTAACAAGTCCTTCTCATCTGCTAAACTCAGAAGCCACCAAAATGTACTACTAATTCTGTAAGAAAAAAATTTTTTTTTTGGAGCAAACTCATACTATTACATTGGGGAGGGGAATGGTGTTGGTGAGATTCAAATTCCTAACCTCGTTGGGATGAAGTTATAGAGCTCTAACCGCTCGACTTTCTATTTGTTCCTTGTAAGAAAGTTGAATATGGCAAAAAAGGACAGAAGATTAAAGGGGAATTGTTAAAACAATTTGACAAGAATTATTTATAAATCATCAACAGAAGCCAAAAGATTTAAAACCAAAAAAAAAAAAAAAAAATCAACCTTTGCAACAATGGTTCTTAACAAGAATGGATTTTGATATTAGTTTCAAGTGTTGGAATACATAATCGGTAATGGTTCTAGTGTATCAGAGCTAAGGGGCATCCAGACTTACCAAATCAAAAGCTCAAGACTTCAGATTTTCTGTTGAAGTTATTGCTGAAGAGGGAATTTTTTGGAAGTTGTTAGTTGTAACATCAGTTATTATTATTTAGAGTCAAGACGTTCCTAGACTTGTGTCAATCGCAGTCATGCATCAGTTGGTATCAGTTGGTCCAAATTTTTCTTCTGGAAATTTGTATATATCTTTTGTTTTTTTTATTTTGTCAAATCATGCTTGTGAGTCTGTGTTCTTGCTCGTTCCTTTGTTGCTTTAAATCTTACCATGAGTTCTTTGTGCTTCTTGTCTCGTTCCTTTACTATCCTTATTGTTTTGTTTCTCTAAAATATCATCTAGTGTCTAATTCTTGTCATTTTGTTAGTATTTGTGCCCATTAGAGTCGTTCTTGATTGTTTATTCAAGAATTCTAGGTCCGTGTGAAAAACAAAAGTTTTTCAGAAAATCCAGAAAGTTTTAGTGTTGATTTATGTGGTTTAAAAAAAAAGAGTTGTGCACAAAAAGGGAAGGAAAAAGCCATGCACCAAAAAAAAAAAAAAAGAAAAAGAAAGTTAGTAGGTGTGTTTTGAAGGGGTAAAAAGCCTTACATAATTTTGCCGTCCAAAGTGTGATTGAGGTGTTTAAGGGTACTTGTGTGTCATTTAGAAAGAAAAAAAAATCAGCAACTTACTTTGTTTAAAATTTGTTTTCTTTGAAAAGTGCCTATCGTCAATTAAGGTAACTTGAGTAGTATTGCTGGAATTTTGTTGCATTGATTCTAATTTTGGAAAGAGAATCAATCCTAATTGATTCTAAATTTTTTGGACGGACTTTAGACCAAAACTTGATTGGTCCATGATATTGGAGTTTTTAGTTTTTTACAAATAAATTATGCACTATTTTATTTTCAAGAAAAGTATTATTATTTGAGATTTCATACACAAGGAACCACACATTAAGATGTCATTCATTTATGAAATTCTTTGTGAGTCAAACCTTGTCTCTAAGCATCCTATTTTCTTGATTAATCCTTTTTTCTCTTCTTGAAGTGATTGCTCTAGGACCTTGGTAAGGCTTTATTGAGTAGGTTCTTAGTAAAGAGCTTAAAAGAAGCATTCTTAAGAGTGGTAAAAGGCGTAGGGATGAGCAAAGCATCAGAAAAAAGCCTAAGATTCTTGAGTGAAACACGAGGGTTGAGAATATACACTAAGGGAGCGAGTGAGGCTTACCATATTATTTTTTGTGTGCTATTAACATTTTCTTGCATGTTTAGAAATATGGTTTGGACTGATGATAAAACTGATTTGATCATGCAAGATATCCTTCACCAAAGCAAAGCTATGCAAAAAAAAAAAAAAAAAAGATGAAGGCAAGCAATGATCGATGGTATTCCAAGGAGAATGGCTACTTTGAATCTCAATCTAGGTCTTCTAAGGAGTATGCTACTGGATATGACAGTGAAGATTCTTATACTTTAAGGAAGGTATAGAGGAGAATGCAATCAAAGAGCTCTTAATATCATTCCTCTGAGAAGTCTATTGACAATCATGGCTATAAGGGTGTTGCTTCAAGGAGGATGGAGAAACCGTTGTGTTCTAAACCTTCTAGAAGACAATCTCTTGCTTCTAAAAAGACAAAAAGTATGAAGCACAATGATACTTTTGCAAAGGAATGCACAAATAGTATTAAGGCTCAATTTGAAGCCCCTATCACAGCTCAAAATGAAAAGAAGGCTTGTGAAGTTGAAGAAGAGGAAGTGCAATCTAAAGTTAAGGAGCCTATTGAAGAAAATGTACAACCAATGGGGCAAGATCTAAGTGTAAATAGTGATCAGTCACCATTGAAGGAGCCAAACTTGGAGTATTTTCATGAGATTGACCTTATAGTACTATTGGAGGAGCTGTGTGAAGCTACAACACCACTACGTGATGTTGACCTTGAAGCATTAAGAAAGGTTAAAACATCATCTTTGGAAGCAAAGCAAAAGAATGCACATGAGATAGAAAAAAGGAGTGATCAAAAGGAAAAGAGTTTGCAAGACAAGAGTGAGAATGGCGAATGCTATGAGAGGAAAGAAAAGAATGAAATCCATGTGAGCATGAGGGCAGAAAATTCTGATGAAAATAAGATAGTTAGTCAAAACAAGATTTTTTTGTTTATAAGGACAAAATCTCTAGTAAAATTGTACTCCAAAGAAGAAGTTTATTTTGCTATTTCACTTTATTAATATTTCCCTAGTGTTTTTGTCTCCTTTTTGCAGATTGGTTCTCCAAGAAAGATGCTATCCATGTGGAGTTATCTTGATGGTGATGAATCTAACTTTGTTAGTTTAAGAACGGTTGAAGAGTTTAAAGGAGATTCTATGATCTCAATGAGTCAAATAAGAGGATGGATGGACCACCATCATTGTTTGAATGCCACCACAATTGAAAACTACTTGTTTGATTAGGTTACTTGGTGGCATGGAACAATTAGTTCCAATTTTTTATGTGTTTTTCCTTTTAGTTCAAATTTGCGTTCTAGTTTAGACTTATGCATTCATGAGTCATTTTTTTATTTTTGCATTAATGACCATGCATTGCATTCTAGTTTATGCATACATGATTATACTTGTTATTCCTTTGGTAGTATGACTAATTGTGCATTGTGTGTCATGGTTTGTCATAACTCACATGATTCTTCATGTTATGTTCTTCATGTTAGGGACTATGTGCATACTTATGCATTCTGTATTATAGATTTGGTTGCATTTAAAAGTCATGTTTTAAGCATCTTAGGGTGTTCATTGTGTGATGAGTGTGGTGAGCATATTTATTTCCTTCATTATTCACATTTGGAAGAAGTAAGTCCCATTAATGTGCATCATTTAGATTCTACCTTTAGAAAACTTTTTCCCCTTTTGTGATAGTTGCTTGCATAGTTATGCCATAACAAGTCCATATATGCTATTATGTTTCATGTTTTTAGAGATCATGTGAATCAAGAAGAATTTGCTATTCTAAAACGTCAATTGATCTTTGCATATTTGTTTCATATTTTAAAATACATTGATTCTTTGTTTTTCTTTTCTATAGATTTTGGTTCTTTTCTAATTGATATCGATTGTCTGGGGGATGTTTATAAGCAAACCTATGAGCTAAGTTTGCAAGGTAAGAACCATGACTTGAATCAAGTTTGCAATGTTATTCATGTTAATTTGTATGTTATAGGCAATTTGAGGTGAATCTTGGCAAAAAAGGAGGGAAAGATAGGATCCCAAAATCACTTACGCAACTTAATCTTGCTGATCATGGAAGATTCAAGTCGCCAAGCCAACATCGAGTTTTTGAGCATGGAGTAAAGGATCACTTAACACGGATTGAGCTGGAGGACACATTGTTAGCCATTGGACAGAACATACAAGCAAGGAGAATTGGACCAAGACATGATTTCAGGCTCAAGGCTTTTTTGGGGCTTAAAAAGCATGAGATTCAAGCTTGAAATATGGCCCAAAAGATGCCTCATTGGTTTTGGATCAAACATGTATTCAAAGAAGGCCCAAGGAGTATCAAATGGTCCAAGAAGTTATACAAGAGCTTGACTGGTCTTGATGATTTCAAGTTGAAGGCCTTAGAATCCAAGTTGCAATTTAAAAAAGCTCGCCCAATAGCACTCCGTGGGCTTGATAAGCCTAATTGAACTTGAACTATAATCTGTTATGCTCACAGTAGCTAAGCTATCAGCTTGACTCAACTAGTCCACACTAGATTTAGTAAAGGAATCAGTTAAATAAACCGTTAGCAAAGTTAGTTGGAAAGGTAGTCAGCAAGAAAAGAGTTAGTTAAGAAAGCAGTTAAGGGGATAAAAGGGAAACAAAGAACAAAAAGAAAGGCATGGAAAAACTGATTGTAATCTTCTCATCTCTCTCTAACTCTCTCACTGTAATCTCTCTCAAATTCTAATCCAATCTACATTTTCTCCCATTTCTTAACTTCTATTCTCTTTGAAACTCTTACTATCTACTGCTGTTCATTATCTTCAAACACAGGTACCCATTCGCTGAGGAGTAGATTGAACCTCAATCTACTACATCTATATACTAGAGTGCGACAATTTGGTATCAGAGCCAGCAATCCTTGGCTATTAACAGCTACTCAAACAAATAGTAGAAGGCACCAGATTGAAAACCCTAGAAGAACACATCAAGAAACAAGAACTCAAGTTGCAGGAAGTGGCGGAAGACTTGCATAAATTTAAACAACAGATCAGAGGAGAGCTAGATGGGAATCACAAGATGATTGAAGTATTCATCAGCAGCTTAGACCTCAAGTTTAATGCATTGGTTCAATTGATGAACAAAGACAAAGAAAACTTGGAAGATAATAGGCTGCAGACGGGAGATCTACCCATCTTACCCATGCCTCTAGGTTTCCAGAAACTACAGAATGAAGGGGGTTCAATAGCTTGGTTTAAAGAGAAGAAAAGTACTATCATGTTAATCCCAAAATAGAGCTAACCATATTTTCTGGAGATAATCCACGTGAATGGATTAGAAAATGTCATAAATTTTTCTTGAACTATCAAGTGGAAGAAGAACATAAATTAGAAATTGTTGAAATGTACCTGTAAGGTAGGCTAGACATTTGGTCTCAAGGAGTGAAATTAGAAAAGAAGCAATTGAATTGGCAAGAATTTGGAGAATTGTTGTGTCAAAGATTTGGAGAGAAAAATTTTACAAATATTGTGGAAGAATTCAATAAACTACAACAATAAAGTAGTGTAGAGAAGTATCAGGAAAGATTCGAGGAATTGAAGTCCCTTATGTTGTTAAGAAATCTTGTACTTAATAAGCCATACTTCATTTCTAGCTTTACAAGCGGTCTAAAAGAGGAAATTGAAACAATGGTCAAGACAATGACCCCTGAAACATTGACTAAGGCTATGAGATTGCTAAGCTACAAGAACAAATTTGTAATTTGCACAAGAAGAGTTGGAAAGGAAAGAATAAACAGGTCATAAAGCCCAGATATGGTATAGTCAAGAATAGGGGAGTAACTTCCAGTGGAACCAGTCATTACAAGGTCCCCAACTACTCCCAACATGAGACTCCAGGAAAAGCTCAGGATTTCAAGAAGTTATCACCCCAGGAAATGCAATATAGAAGAACTAATGGTTTATGTTTTAGGTGTGGAGAGAAGTATGGAGTAGGTCACCAATGTCGCAAAAAATAATTGAATATGATTATGACTGATGAAGAAGGAGAAGAGTAGGAGTTTAAGGATGCCATTGGGGAATAGGAGGAATAATCTAAACAACCTGGTTAGGTAATGGATATATCTCTAAACACATTATCTGAATCCTTAAAGAGGAAAACTATAACCTTGCAAGGGGAATTGAAGGGGATACCAATAAAAATCCTAGTGGATACAGGGAGTTTTGGCAGCTTTCTCAATTATAAAGTGACCAGGCAACTAGATCTATCTTTTGTTATTTCAGAACCCTTCACTATCACCATGGCTGACGGTAGTGGGGTTACCAGCAGTGCCATATCCCCAGTGTTTCATGGACAATAAAAAAATACCATTTCTGTTATGATTTGAAAGTGATGGAATTAGGGGGTTGGGATGTAATCTTAGGGGTGGACTGGATATTCTAGTTCAATCCCATTACCTTTGATTTTCACCAGTTTAACATTAGCCTATACAATCAAGGCAATGTTGTGGAACTCCATGGAGTAGTGGAAGCTCCCACTATGCAGCTCATCAGAGAGAAGGATCTGAGAGAATTTATACATTAGAAAATAGGTATCTAGCAGCTATTCACGTGTGTCATCAGGACACTAAGGACCATGAACTTCCAGCAAGTACACTATAGTTGCTAAAACATTATTCAGTGGTGTTTAAAGAACCCATAAATTTACCTTCTGAGAGAAATATTGACCATAACATTCCTCTTAAGGCAGAGGCTCAGCCCTTTAAAATGAAACCATATAGATACCCTCATTCTCAGAAGGACGAGATAGAGAAGCAAGTCACTGATATGCTGAAAACAGGAATTACACAACATAGCAGTAGCCCATTTGCTTTGTCTGTGTTACTGGTCAAGAAAAAAGATGGCAGCTAGAGGTTTTGTATGGACTACAAGCGCCTTAATGAGTTAACAATCAAAGATACGTTTCCTATATCTAACATTGATAAGTTGTTGAATGAACTAGGGGGTGTCGGGATCTTTAGCAAGATAGACCTCAGATCTGGGTACCATCAGATAAGAGTCAAAGCAAAAGATGTCCCAGAAGACAGCATTCCAAACTCACCAAGGCCACTACGAATTTTTTGTCATGTCTTTTGGTTTAACAAATGCCCGCCACTTTCCAACATCTTATGAATCAAATTTTCAACAATGATGTAGGAAATTTGACTTAGTATTCTTTAATGACATATTGGTTTACAGTTCCACTTTAGAAGATCATTTGCCACACCTGGAAACAATGCCCAGTATCTTGAAGACACATCAACTTTTTGCCAAGAGATCCAAATGCTCATTTGCTGAAAAAGAGATATTTTATTTGGGGCACATCATCTTAGACAAAGAGGTAAGCATGGATCCTGAAAAAGTTGAGAGTATGCTTCATTGTGATATTGCAAACAAACAAGGTAATAATCAATCATTTTTTTCTTTTTTCACCCCGCAAACTTGTGTTTAGATCTATGAATGAGTTGCGATTAGGAGAGGCTATAATGTTTGGGTGGGAAGCATTGGAGGTCTGAAACGACGCATCTCTTTCCAAAAGATTTTGCATATTTGTTTAGGCTTTTTAAGAAACTTCATTTGGTCATGGCTTGGGTAATGCAACAAGACTAAAGCAGTTTTTCACAAAACCTTATTATAGATGCCATTGCTAGAATTCTTCACCACTACAGTAATTAAAGAAATTGAAGCTGAAAATTAGAACGAGAACAGCTTTGCAAGTGGGACGCAGTTATTCTCCTCTTAGTCTCTTACTTTCAAACCTTTTTTGTTTTCTTTTTTTGGGTTTGATTTGTGAGAGGAAAAAATGAAGTGAGGATAATGAGAAATTTAGATAATATTGAAGTTTTTTTAATCTAAAAGTTGGAAGCACGGTACTTCGTTGGTGCCAATTGCTGAAGTGATTCTATGCTTTTTGGGTCAAATACTTTCTTGCTTCGCCAAATAGATTCAAATTCCCACAAGGAAGTTTGTCAACAGTTGCACTAATTAATATTATATTTTCTGGAAATTGCTTTGCACAGTGCAGGGTAGCTAAAAAATATTCACAATTATTTTATAGCTTATCAATATAAGATTATGAATATTTATATGTCTAACTTTAATTAAAAAGTGCTGATCAAAACAAATAGAATTTTGTTTATTCTTTTTTCGATTAGTGATTTTTGGGGTCTTGCATTCGAAAGAATGGAAGCAATAGATTCTCTACTCTCTCGATTATACTTTGTTAAGTCGGTATTATAAATATGGTTTATAGGATGATATAAAATTAGATTATCATTTGGTCAAACTTGTTTTCCATTCATGGTTGTTTTAAGAACTAGTCATTGGTGTGTTATGAATGGGTGTTATACAATGCATGATCTTAAGAATGTGTGATTGCACAGAAAAAGTAATTAAAATAACAATAATCTTCAAGTCTATTAAATGGATTAGATGATGATGAATATCAGTTTAAACTCTTGTTCATTGTTTCTCTATTGTTGTTAGAAGCACAATGCCGTCAACCCTTGGACTAAATCTCTAGTCGTTTGATTTATTTCTTGAGTACTCTTTATTTATGGATGTCCTAACCAAACTGCTAGTGATGGGATCTGAGACGGAAATACTTCCTATTGCTTCTTAGTTAGCACTTTATTTGTAATTGTTCTGTGCTTACTTTCATTCATTCACATGTTTGATTTGATTGAATATAGATTGAACTAAAAAAAATGTTTGTTAAATGGATGTGAAAAATTACAAACATAATTAGATATTATAATGATTCCCGAGTTAACAATTCATGAAGATTAGATGCTATGGTTTTTTCTCAGGGAATGTTCCAAGTTGTTTTTCATGTTGTCTCCTTTTTCTTTCTTTTTTTTTTCTCTACCTCCCTCCCTCCCTCCGTCCCTCTCTCCCTCTCTCTCTCTCTCTCTCTCTCTCTCTCTCTCTCTCTCTCTCTCTCTCATTTTTCAGATTTTAGCTCTATGTGAAAATACATTTATATTCCTACCAAAAAAAAAAAAAAATAGTTTTCGAGAAATCTAGCATCATTAAAGTCATGTCCAACAAAGGAGTTAGAATGCAAATGCCATTTTTAAGCTGCTAGTATCTATTGAAGAATTGCAGTTGGGACACATAAATATTGGATTCCATATCTATAACAAAAGAGTTAATATGCTCCAAACTAGCCCAAAGATTTATATTTGTTGTCATTTGATTGTGATTATGAAGTTATTATGTACTAATTGGATGTCTAATTCCTCTGTTTCGTCATTCGACATTGAATTCCTAATACTACTATTTGATTTGCCTTGCATTTTTCTATTAATTCTTCTATTTTTTTGGGGTCATGTGGCTACTTGGGTTCGTGTTCATAGTTACTGGAGTAATTGTTATAGATGATACAATGATGAAGAATTGAAAATTGCCCTTCCATTATTTTACGATAGTTATGAGTTTGTTCCTCAAAATTTTTTTGATGTAGTTTTGCCCAAGAACTTTGCTCTTTGCAATTTTTTAATAAGCATTATATAATTAACTGGATTTTCTTTTCTTTTCACAAAACAAAACTTAACTATTCAATAGTCAGTTGTTTTATTTTTCCCCTTCTTTACTCCCAAACCCATAAAATGAAGAAAGATGCAAGTAATTACTGTTACCTTTTTTAACAGAATTTAGTAAGCTTAGAGATTAAGGAAAGCCAGTTTGACTGCATTTTTTTAAAATGTGCAATTGTATTTTGAAGTAGTAGTTGAAGAATTTATTTTTGGAGCTAGCTAGGAATCTTAAAAGTTACAGATCATCTAAGGGGAATGGTATAATTGATGTAAAAACAACTTATAAGGTTGTATTTATCTACAGTGGGATAGTCAATGTTGGGATGAAGGGAAAATTTTCTGGTGTCTTTTGTTGTGAACTTTTTAGAGAATAAAAAATGAACCCAAAAAAAAAAAAGAACAATAACTTTGTACATGTTCCTTCTTTCATTTCCTAATGCTCCCTCGAAGTGTTTGCAAGAATTTTATCAGACCACAGTTGAATGCTTTTTTAAAGGGTAGACAGATTGCTAATAATAATTTACTCATGCATGAATTTGTGCATTGTAATAATAGAATATGGGGCAGCCTAGTAATGTTCTCAAGACATTATAATAAAGCATTATGACATTGTGAATTGGCCATTTTTGTTTGTTATTATGGAGATGATGGGATTTCGACATAAATTAATTTCTTGGCTGGACTAAGAATTTTATGCCAACTACAAGATTTTTCTATGAATTTGAATGGTTCTTTGGTGGGATATTTTAAGAGTGACATGAGTTTTTGTTAGGCACTTGTAGCTTAAAAATGACTTGGCAAGACATATCAACTCAAGATAGTTCTTTACTTGATTTTGGACAGGTTTATATTTGCTGGAAAGTATTTGATTGAGAGAAATTGTTAGAGTTTGGTATTCTTGAGCAGGTACATTATTTTATTGGTCTTATTTTATACTTTCACATGCCTAATTAGTTTGGTTTTAATTTTAATTTGAATATGGAATGGGTATTTTATGATTTGAATTATGGTATTGAAAGTATTTATACATTATAAAGGTTATGCAAATGAAATTGAGTAGTTTAGTCTAGTTTACTTCTGTCTTGTAATAAATTACACAACTATTGGTTGTTTTAGCTTTTATCTCATGTAAAATGTTTTATTTTAGGTACTCAATCGTTAACACCCCTATATGTTGTTTTGCTGAGTAAATATTTGATAATACTAATAACACGGATAAGACTTGGATGTGGAAAGATAGAAGAAGTGGTGTGAAAAGGGTTTGGAAATATTTCCAGACTATGCCTTTATGCATTCAAGTAATGGGAATGGAATAATTGCTTGTCCATGTTTAGAATGTAAATGTGGTGTTGCATGTCTAGGGCAGATGCAAAAATTCATTTGAAAATCTTTGGATTTCTTAAGGGATACACACAGTGGGTAGCACATGGAGAATTTGCACATTCTTCTGTACCGACATCCACTTCAAATAATGTTTCTCATAATGTAATTGACATATGTGATGACATGCATGGTCTAATTCATGAAACCTTAGGAATATCACAACAAGATCCTGTTATGTTTGGTACACTTGAATCTGATCAGGAACTACATAATTCAGTTGCTGAAAAGTTTTATAAGTTAATTGATGATGCTTAAGGAGAACTTTACCTTGGGTGTAAAAATTTTTCCAAGCTTTCGTTCATAATTCGATTGCTTCACCTGAAGTGTCTTGGTAAATGGAGTAATAAAATTTTTGATATGCTTCTTGAGTTATTAAGAGAAGCATTTCCTGAAGCCATGGAAAAATTGCCTAAATCTTACTATGAGTCTGAAAAATTAATGAAAAGACTAGGACTTAGACATGAAAAGTATAATGCTTGTCCTAATGATTGTGAAGGTAATAAAACTAAGTCATTTTACACATGTATCAATATTTGTTAGCTATTTATGATATTGTGGTTAGAATCTAAGTACTTGAAATATGTTTTAGGAAAAGTTTGATATTCCTCCTAGTGCAAAATCTGGATTCTTCGTGCTTTGGTCAAGTATTGGAGGAATTGGAAGGCATGGATTAAGGCAACACACTACAAGCCAGATATACCAGTTGAAACTCAAATGCTCAATTTAGATGTACGAGTGGTAAAAGATCAATACAAAGCCATTGCGAGTTATTGGGAGTTAGAAGATACAAAGGTATAAGCATATTTCCTTTTCATAGTAGCATATTAGATTATTTTGGATTCTAAAATATTTGCATGTGATATAGAGAACTGATGAAAAAAATAAAAATGCAAGGGCAATGAAGACCGTGAATCACAATACTAGGAAGAAATCATTTGCCCATATTCGAGTAGATTTGATAAACATTTCTAACTATTTTAGTATATTTCACCTAATAGCATTTCAGTTCACTTAAACAAACCATTTCTTTGATATAGAAGAAAAAATTAGGTCACTATCCTTCACGAGTTGAAATGTTCAACTATTGCTACACTAACAATAATAGTAACCCATCTAGTAGTGAAGCAGCTAGTCTCACGGTGAGTAAAATCTTTTGTTATGGAATCTTCTAGAAAGATGTATCCATTATCTTTTAATCTATATTAGTATTGAATGAATGTAGTATATGATATACATTCTACTTTTTATACTTATGCAGTTCGCAATGAATGAAAAGGTTAGTCAATTGCCTCTCGGCACTGAAGATTCTGCTGGAAAAAATGATACATTTGCACAATTAGTTGGGCAAGATAAGCATGGGCATGTACAGATGTATGGTTTTGGTGTATGTCCAACTAATGTGTGGGGTTATGAACCTAGTTGAATTGGATCTCAGCGATTAGTGTGGATAAAAAATGTGAACTATTGAAGATGAAGGCAAAATTTGCTCAACAAGAGGAGCAAATTAAAGATCAAGCAAGAGAACTTGCTAACATAAAAGCTTATTTGGAGCAACAAAATGTCATAACTTTTTGACTCAATCTAGAACTACTTTATCACCTAATCATATGTCAACATCAAATTCCAATCTTAGACCTCTTAAGGTAAGATTTGAGATCAATGCATTTGCTCGGTGATGGTAGTCTTCTTTGCTTGGCAGTGATTTGCTAGTTATATATGTTTTGCTATTGCAATATTAATACCTTTTTGCTTTAGTTATTTTTATATTTTTTACTTGGATGTTTTGAGTAGTTGTGGACTTTTTAAGGAGTATAATTTATAACTTCCTTACTGTGATGTTATTTATTGCACAACATGGAATGGAATTTTGATGTGATTGTTTTGCTTATGGTTGGTTTTTTGATGTTCTGAATTTTGCAATTTCATTTTAGGAAGAAGACTGGGTTTCTCTTTTTAGCTTAGATAAGCCAACAAAAATTGTGGCAGTTGGACGGCTTCAATCTCTTGATCCTTTTACGGTAGTTGGGGCCAACCATTAGGCTCGAATTGGTGTGAAGTACTAGTACAAGTAATGGTTGAACATTATGAGTATTTGATTAGGTCTTATTCATATTTGCAGACAGTTGTTGATTCTATTGGTGCTCCCATATCTTGGCCAACTAAATGGGTATATTTTCTTTTCTTTAACTTTCAAATTATGTTAATGGTCAATATCTTACAAGTTTGCCTCATTTGATAATTTTGATTGATTTTAATATGCTTATGTTGTAGGTGAATATTTGTGAAAATCAATGATGTGTTGTAACTCAAAAATTGACAAGGTGTTGCAGTAGGTGGAAGATGCCTATCCATTTTTATGGAAGTGCTCCAACTAAAAATGGACAAAGTGTTGCTACATATATTAGAACAAGTTGGTCTACTAGTATTTTGGTTTTGGTTGGATTTAGCTTATATGTTGCTACTTAGTATTTTGCCACTCAACATCTCATAAGTTGAATATTGTTCTTTTGTTTTGGCAAGGATGATGGGTTAATTAGTTGTTTAGATCGCTACTAGTAGTGACGAGTACTTTATAGTTGATGAATGATTATTGTGATGATTTGCAAGTGGATTTTCAACCAAATATTGCTGGTTTTGGTCATTAAATGTGAGAATCTTCAATGCGAATGTATGATTATATTGTTATGACAGGTTTCTTATATATTCCTAGTAGTCTTGTGGTTGGGCAAAAAAAATTATGTTGCTATAATAGGTTTCTTATATATTCCTAGCAGTTAACCTAGTTGGGCATAAAAAAGGGGGAAAAAAAAGTCTATTGAGGCACTTGTGAGTGTCGAGATAAGGGCTTCTGCAGCAGAATTTTCTTGTTACATTATAGGTTTTTGAGGCATTTTAAAATGCCTTTAAAGGTGATTATAAAAGCAATTGCATGTATCTTCATCTAGATATATGGTCGCACATACGTATGCCCCAAAATTTACCATTTTCTCGCAAATAAAATTGCCTCAAGAGCTGACTGTTAAGACATTTTTAAGTGCCAACTTACAGTTTTGATGGCATTGTTTAGTGCCTCTAAAAAGTTGAGTTTTTGAACATTGAATCTCAATTAAGGCATTTTTTTGTGTAAGCATTGTAGCCTTGTTATGGCACTTTTGGATGTCTAAATTTCTTTTTGTATCATGGCATTTTATTGTACCTTTAAAAATTTTCGTGACATAGGTTTTACAAGGCACAATAGGAAAGTGCCTCAAAAATTCACGTGCCTTAAAAAAGTACGTGTTGTGACATTTTGATGTGCCTCTATAAGCTGTTTTTGTTGTAGTGGCAAATACTTCCATACCAAACTCTATTTTGCCAACAACTGACAATTTCAATTCATGCCTTGTAATAACACACATCAATTTCTTATGCAATAAAACTATGACAATTCTTTGACATAAGGACAAACGAGAAAGTATAAAAAATAGGTCATGGGTAACAATTGTGGTTATTAAACAAAGAAATGGTAAAAGGGCTCAAATTTGGCTAACTAATGATTATTAAAATAAGGGCAAGTTTTTTTTTTAAGAAAGTAAAAAATAGGTAAATCCTAGGTGCCCTTGTCATTTTAATGCATCAAACTCATACACGTGCTATTTTGGCATGCATAACCAAGCAAGTTTTAGAATGACCAAACCATGTGCAATAACCACCCAACCATCAAAATAGAGCAACTTTGAATGAAATGCTCATTAATAGGTTCAAAAGCTCACAAAGTGGTTAAATTGTTTTTTAAATCCAACACACTCATCATTCAATTCCATCGTTAAGAAAAATGTGATACTCACTAGCACAATCACCACAAATGCTTAAATCTTGATTGCATTCATCATAGCTAAACAAAAATATTAGCGAAGGCAACATAAACCCACAAAACATAGATAGCTACTAAGACTCCTTCCACACACCTAAACATGACATTTTCCCCAATGTAAAAATTTAAAAATAATAGAATAAAGAGTAAAGGGGGCAACAAGACTTCCCTGAACAAGGGGGAGAGTAGAACAAACTATGGTTGAGGAGAAAAAGGTGGATGATCCTTTATTTTTACCCATGAGTTACAAATTAAAAACCCAAAAATTAAATCAATAAAAAAACATGAAGAAAATCTAACAACCAAGGATAGGAGGTAAGAGGAGCCTGCAATAGTGGAATAATCTAGAGGAGAGAGACACAGATCTGCAAATTCTATTGGTGGAGGGTTGTGATCAACAAGGGATGAAAACCAGCGATTGGGAGTAAAGAGAGAGAGAGAGAGAGAGAGAGAAATGAAGAGAAAAGAGAGAAGAGAAGGGAGGAGAGAGAAGAAAATAAAAGAGAGAGAAAGAAAGAAAGAAAACCGGCAATGGGGAGTACGAAGAGAGAAAGAATCAGCAGTGGGAAGTGGAGGATGGAGGTTGGATGATGGCGGTAGAGGAGAAGAAAGAAAGAAGAAGAAGAAAAGAGAAAGAAAGAAAGAAAAGAAAAGAAAGAAAGAAAAGAAAAAAAGAAAGAAAGTAAAGAAAGAAAAGAATCTGGCAAATTGATTTGAACATCAATTTGACTAGGCTTTTTTTTTTTTTTTAATGTTGGAACCAACCACCATGTTAGACGTGGGCACATCGAACTCACATACAACCTTCTGCTCGTCAGTTTCCAAAATCGTTCTTTAGGCGTAACCATTAGACGTGGGCACGCCTAACTCCTTAGAAGTCTTATGGTTGTTCGTAGCAACAATTTCCCTTAAGGCGTGACCCCTAGGCGTGGGCACGCCTAACTTATATAAAACCTTCTGCCCTTTAGACTCCAGAATTTTCTCTTAGACATGAGCACTGGGCATGAGCATGGCAAATTGTTAATGAGTCTTATGTCCACCAGTCCCAATTTCTCAACTTCAACGTGCTTTATAGGTGCAGGGACGTCTAACCAAATGCTTCCTATCACGAAAAGAGAAAATCATAAGTTATACCCAAAACTTAAACAAAAATAGAAAAATAACAAAAACATAAAGTACTAAACATCCTAAAATCCTTGGGTTGCCTCCCAAGCAATGCCTTTCTTTAACGTCTTTGGCTAGACGCAGTTAAGTCTCTTCAAGCCTCATAAATTGGATCTTCAAGTGGAATTGTCTCCACTTTTTCAACTTCAAATCCCTCATAATAATGTTTGAGACGACATTTATTCATCACAAATTTCTTGTTCGTTTTCAAACTTCTGATCTCTACTGCACCATCATGAAAAATGTTAGTAATAACAAGTGGGCCAACCAGGCAAGGACGTAACTTACTCGAAAAGAGTTTAAATTTGGAATTATTGAGTATAACTTTTTTCTCAACAGCAAAGATCTTACTTGAAAGTTGTTGGTCATGAAAAGTCTTACCCCTCTCCTTGTAATTCATACAATTCTCATAGGCCTCATTCTTTAACCATTCACTTATTTTTACATCACAAATTGTTTCCAATTTGAGATGTTTGGTTGGTGCTATTTTTATTTCATCTCTACTATCAAGTTTAAAAACTTCCTGCACCACAGGGTTAATGGTCCACCTAATATAATAGGTGATGGATTAAGAGCATCGTAACCATCAATATCTAAAACATAAAAATTTGCAGGAAATATTAACTCATTATCTTGGACTAAGACATCTTCAATTAGCCCGTCGGGATAAGCATTAGTGCGATGTACTAAGTGAATAATGATGCATGTGTCCTTTAATGGTCTTAGATTTAAGGAATCATACATGGTTTTAGGCATCACATTAATAGACGTCCTAAATCTAACATGGCATTCCTTATTCTAGTATTTCCTATCTTACAAGGGATAGTAAACATACCTGGATCCCCCGCATTTGGGTGGGAGTTTCTTTTGCAATACTGCAAACACATTCTCTCCCACTATCACTCTTTCATCTCCTCTTAATCTCCTCTTGTTGAAGCACAAGTTTTTCAAGAATTTAGCATATTTTGCCACTTTCTTTATTGCGTCAAGTAGAGGAATGTTGATTTTTATCTTTTGAAATACTTCAAAAATCTCTTTTTCTTTATCTTGCTTCTTTGACTTTTCCAACTTACAAGGAAAAGAAGGTGGATTAGATTTAGCTTGAACCAAATGATTAGAATTTACCTTGGAGTTCGTATGGTTCTGCCCTTCTTCCTCAATCTCCTTTTCAATTTGATCTTCACTTCTTTGCTTTGGATTGATCAACTTGGGCCAATTTACCTCCTTTCCACTCTTAAGAGTCATAGCACTCACATTCTTGGGATTCACCTCAGGTTAGGATAGTAACTACCCATCCACTTTGGTCTCCAAACGACTCACCACAATCGCCATCTGACTCATTTGGGTATTCAAATTGTGCATTCTCACCTCCGTTTTCTATTGAAATTGTAAACTGCTAGAAGCCAATGATTTAACAATATTTTCTAAAGAAATTTCTAAACTAAAGAATGTAGTTTGAGGCTTTGGTTGGTATTGAGGTTGGAACCCTTGCTATCTATTCTGAAAGAAATTCTATTGCCTGTTCCTTCCATAGCTAAGGTTCAGATAATCTCTCCAATCTGGGTTATACGTGTTGGAGGATGGATCATATGGCCTCCTTGGCACATGCATGTTCCCAGTTAAATTCATTTGTTCAACACTTTCTTCTCGAAGCTTTGGACACATATCTGTGGAGTGACCCATATTTGTGCAGATCTCACACATCTTTCCTTGTGAATTTCCTACAGCCAATTGTCACATGAAAGATGTTAGTTCAAATAATTGTTGTTGAATAGATAGGGTATCTACCTCATAAACTCTATGAATGGGGGCATTATCGCGAAAATCAAACTGTTGTGAATTTTTTGCCATCCATTCAATCAACTCCTATGCTTCTATGAGGGTTTTATTCACCAGAGCTCCTCCACTTGTGACATCAATGATATTCCGGTCATTCAAATGAAGGCCTTCGTAAAAGTATTGGATCAACAACTGCTCACTTATCTGATGTTGTGGGCACTTGATGCACAGTTTGTTGAATCTCTTCCAATATTCATATAAAGACTCTCCATATTGTTGCTTGATACCACATATCTCCTTCCTTAAACTTGTTGCTCGGGAAGCAGGGAATATTTCTTTAAAAATTTCTTCTTCAACCCAGTCCATGCTGTTACTCTCGCTGGTAGATAGTATAACCAATCTTTTGTAGAATCTTTAAGAGAAAAGGGGAACGCCCTCATCTTTACTTGGTCTTCAGCAACTCTAGGAGGCTTCATACTTGAACACAGTACGTCAAACTCTTGCAAGTGTTTATGGGGCTCCTCACTTGGAAAACCATGGAAAGAAGGTAAGAGATGAATTAAGCTAGATTTCAGCAAGAGGTGAATTAAGCTAGATTTCAGCTTAAAAGAAGTATTTTTATCTAAATTTGAAAAGGTAATGCATATGGCTATTGTGTTAAATTGGGAGTAGCCAACTCCCTCAATGTCCTATTATTGGCCATGGTGACTTCCTCCTCTTCAGAATCACTTGAACTATCACTTGAAAAATTCACCAACTCCGTTGCAAATTTCAACCCTGGAGATGCAGTAGCACTCTGCTCCTTCTCTCATTTCTTGGTCTCTTTCTTAAGCCTACACGTTGTCTTCTCTATTTCAAGAATAAACACCAGTTCACCTGTACAAGAATAACGCGGCATAAACTAGCAAAGAATGCAAAAAATGAATCAAGTAAAATAAAATAAAAGAAACAAATAACTTGAACACCAATCCCTGGCAACTGCGCCAAAGATTGACAGGTGTCGAGTCTGCGTAATAATAAATCCTACTCCAAAAAATATAAGTTTTGTATATAGCAGTGAGCAGGGTCGTCTCCACAGGGATTAGGGGAAAATTTGTTTCTTTTAGAGTAAAAATGATGGGGGAGTTTGGTTTAAAGAAAATGAAAACAAATGTCAACTAATTGTAAAAATAATTCAGGGAATTACAAGGAAATAAATCAATAATAAAGAAAGCTTTAGCCAAAGGTACACTTTTCAGACATGGTTCACACAATTGATCATTGATAAAAAAAATAATTCAATTATTCATTAATAGATTAGTTACAGCTGATAGCCGACTTTTCCTTACTTTATCAATGGCTAAGGTATGACCATTGCCTATTTTTCTAACCAAGAAATAACCCTAGGTACGATTATAGGATTTAATTCTCAATTACATTAAAAACTAGAAAAGCCAAAATCCTAACCAATAAACAAGTTACGAGGGTTTATTTAAATTAGATCATATGTTCCCCTAACATGAACTTAATCATGCTAGTTACCACTAGAATTAATCAATCAAACAATTACGGATTCAATTGATTAATATGTCTGTAGATTGTTAAGTTAATTCGAATATCGGGCCTTTGACATTCAAAGAACAAAATAATCATAAAAAGATTAAACCGAAGAACATATGAATACTAATGAATAATTGAAACAAATATAAATTAATTAGATCTCACAGATGTTTGGAACCAAGTTTTCAAATTGATCCTTGACTAGAAAGATGAAATTAGTTGCACTCTATGGGAGAAAACATTACACAAGATGATAAGAGAAAATTTCTAGAGAGAGGAAAAATAATGTCTGCTTAATTTTTCTATGGAAGAGGTGTTCTTTCTTAGACCAAAAATAATGTCACTTTTCTTCTCTTCAAAGTAACATTCCAATCCCCAAAAATTCCATTCCATAATTTTCTCTAACTTTTAGCAATCAAGTTCTTTCCAAATTCTTCTCATGGGAAAATATCCTAAAAATAAGAAGACACAGAGAAAATAACTTTCTAACATAAATAGACTACTAGGAGGACACGTCTATCCCAATTGTGACTCCAAATTGGAAGATTCTACGCAGAATTTCCTGGACTTTTTGTCTTGGACATGAGAGTTAACTTTGCAGATGATTTTTTTTGGAAAATCTTCTAGCTTCTCTTTATTTCCTTTGTTTTTATATATTCCTGCAATTAACACCAATTTATCAAATATGAGTAGAATTCATCAATTAGCACAATGTTTGGTAATAATAAAAAGGAAATAGACATAAATCACTCCACCAATTTACACCCTATCAATAATATTAGAAGAAAATATTTTTACTTGAGAAAAAAGGAGGACAAAAGTTTAGTATCTACATTTTACACGTGTCCTTTCCATGATGAAAGACCAAGTTTAAAAGATATCATAAGTTTAAAAATGAATAAACACTGGACATATAAAACCTTTTACTAACATAAGGAATATTGTCATCTTATAATCTCATACAAAATTTTGTCGGGTTTTGGCCAAACTTGTTAATTTTTGAAGCATTACCTTTTTTAACTTTTTGTTGAATTTTGGAAAATTTAAATTTTTTTAAAAGCTTTTAATTGCAAATTTAACTTTTTGCAATTAATTTTTGAAAAGCTAAGAAAACCAATATAAATGTAACCTGGAAGATAAATCTATATAGGTGAAATATGGGGAGAATTACAATATTAGTGGAATTGAGGGAGTAATATTTTTGTTTATTAAGATAATCAAATTTTGTTTGATATGCAATCACAAACCCAGGATCCATAATAAGTTGAGTTGTATTAATCCTAGGAAGTATAATTGCATACATATAGAATAACAGTTGTTTTTGAGATTTGTCATAAAAATTTCAGAGTAAAGCTTTGTTGTCACAAATTTTATAACCAATTCAAAAAGTTCATTTTTAATGTAGAGGAAATAATAAAATTTCATAAATTTAGTGTCCAATGGGAGGGTAGTAATTTTTCGAAAGTCTAAAATCCATATTTTAATTAAAAAAATTTTGTTATAAATTATATTGCGTGCATGAGTGTAATAGAAACAGGATTAGGAGTAATTTAATTTCTTTAATTAGAAAGAACAGGGTGGGACATGGTAGTTAATATCTCTCCATCCCAGTTGTATCACAACAAGGCGTGAGAATACATTTCCCAATCCGAGCGGATTATGGAACTCTCTCTGCCTGCCTGCATGCATGGGTCCGAAACAAAACATAAGCAGCGAAGAACTTGCATAAAATAAATATTATGCATGCATGGGTGGGAAACACACTTGTATTCCTACCTGCAAAAGGATAATCTCTTATAATCTACTCCTAAATATACATGGAAAAGGATGGAGAAAAAGAAAAAACTCGTCACTCTATGCGAATTAAAGTACCTATTGGTTCTATTCTAATCCTTTATTGATAATGGATAAAGTTTGTTAGTCTACTTCTGTCCGGATTAACCATCAAATTGCCTCTATAAATTATAACTTTGTGTTCACAGTACTTATTCTTGCATCCCTTACTAATATTGCTCGTTCTTCTCTTTCTTAATTTCTTTAGTAATAATTTTCATCAAGAATGGCTGGGGGTATTGCTAACGGTGGTGTTGCTGATGGTGGTAGCAATAACGAATATCCCGGAAAGCTAACGTGGTATGTGATCTTCACTGCGTTGGCAGCCGCCATGGGCGGCTTGATATTTGGTTACGATATTGGAATATCAGGTAAGCTTTTATTTGCTTTGTATCACTACATAAAAAAATATATATTTTCTATATGTCAATAGATATAAGAATTATTCAAAATTATTTCTTCTAGTATTACTAATTTTTTGGTGTCAAAATTAATAAATTATTAATCATACAGGCGGGGTGACTTCAATGGCTCCATTCTTGAAAAAATTTTTCCCATCTGTATACCGCAAGGAGGAGCTTGATCATTCAACAAACCAGTACTGTAAATTTGACAGCGAGCTTCTAACCCTCTTCACATCCTCCCTGTACGTAGCTGCTCTTGTAGCATGCTTCTTTGCTTCGGGGCTGACCAAGAAATTTGGGCGGAAAGTCACCATGTTTTTTGGTGCCATAATTTTCTTGGCCGGTGCAGTGTTGAATGCTATTGCCAGCAACGTCATGATGCTCATTGTGGGTCGTATTCTTTTGGGAATTGGCGTTGGTTTTGCCAATCAGGTAATCTTAATATTTCTCTTCAACAAGAGGGCTTTGTTTATTTGAATTGTCCTTTTTTTTCCAAATATTATTTCTAATATTATTCGAAATACGTTTGTCAATTAATTTTTTTTAGATCGTGCTGAGAGCTAACGTGTTATTTTGTCAAATTGCAGTCGGTGCCAATTTATTTATCTGAGATTACGCCACACAAATATCGTGGAACTTTCAATGTTTGTTTCCAGTTGTTCATTACAATTGGAATATTTGCCGCCAACTTAATCAACTATTTTACCGGCAAATACTTTCCCCATAATGGATGGAGGTACAGCCTGGGAGGAGCTGCCGTTCCCGCGCTTCTGATGGGAGTTTTAGCTGTATTTCTACCTGATACTCCCAACTCCCTGATAGACAGAGGCAAGTTAGATGATGCCAAATTATTGCTCAAGAAAATCCGTGGAGTGGAGGACATTGATCTTGAGTATAACGATATATTGGAGGCTTCTTTGGCTTCAAAAGAGGTGAAGAATCCATGGCGCAATCTTAGGATGAGGCAATACAGGCCTCAGCTATGCATGTCCTCCTTGATACCATTCTTTCAGCAATTTACAGGCATCAATGTGGTGATGTTTTATGCTCCGGTGCTCTTCAAGACACTGGGATTTGGAGCCAATGCCTCTCTCATGTCATCCCTCATCACTGGTGGTGTTAATGTCGCGGCCACCTTGATCTCTGTTTACGGCACTGATAAATGGGGTCGAAGGCCGCTACTTCTTGGTGGTGGTATTGTCATGATTGTTTTTCAGGTAAAACATATACTCTAGCATAATCAATTTACATGGAAGAGGAAAAAAGGTAAATACTTCTAATTTGCTTACTTTTGCTGTGTTTTGTTGTTGCTGTCTGCGTTTCTGTAGGCTGCTGTAGCAACTCTAATTGGGATCAAATTCGGATGGTCAGGACAAGTGGATCATTTGCCAAAGTCTTTTGCCACAGCTGTTGTAGTTTGCATATGCTTATTCGTTTCTGCTTTCGCATGTTCTTGGGGTCCTCTAGGATGGTTGGTTCCAAGTGAGATTTCTCCTCTCGAAATCAGGTCAGCTGCACAAAGTATCACTGTCGGAGTAAACATGGCCTTCACGTTTTTGGTGGCACAGGTCTTTCTGAAGATGCTATGTACCATGAAGTACTTTTTGTTCGTCTTCTTTGGAGCTTGGGTGGTTGCTATGACTCTATTTGTGTACCTTCTATTGCCTGAAACCAAGGGGATCCCCATCGAGTATATGTCACAAGTCTGGAGAAAGCACTGGTTCTGGAAAAGATACAAATCAGACAACAAAAATAATGGCTTGTTGCCGTAGGGTGCTTTAGAGCTTGGATCTAGTAGTTTTTCTTGTTCCTAGTCTTTGTCATTAGTTCTTCTTGTTCCTAGTTTTTATCATTAGTTATTTAGCGATTAGTTTGGTATAGCATATTTTGTTTTCAGTCTCTACAAAAACTTGCAATTTATTGTAAAAATAATAGCAACAAAGAGTCATAGTCCCTCATTTTCTTGTCTCCCATAAAGTTGAGATACATTAAATGGTACATATAGTATTTTTTTTTTTAATATTCTTTCTTCCAGGAGTTTGGCAATGATACGAGAATACTTAATAGTAATCAATCTGTAAATTTTATGAGAAAAAAGAAGTACAATTGACGTAAATTTGCATTTGGTTTGATTCAGTGATAAAAAGCAAGGGTTATGATCAAATAAATATTTGTATTATATTAATATTTTGAAATTATAATTCTAACTTTCTTAAGAATCGAAACACAGCCTAAGAACTCCCAAATTTACTTGGCAAGGAATGTGCTAAATTGCTATTCATATCTTTTGAATAATAAGAGATTATAAATTCCACAAAATGAAAGATTTGTAACAAATTTTGAATACTGACTCCCAGAATGAAAGACTAGATATCTGTCAGTATCTTAATCTTTTTTTTTTTTTTTTTTTTTTTTGCCAAAAGTTCAACATATATCCATCAATATCTTAATCAAATGTCAAAAAACTGATGTTCTTTTTCTGATGAAACTTTGCTGATTTATTAAGGAAAAGTGTAAGCAACATTTTCTTGTTAGTTTTGCCAAGCACAGAAAACAAAGAATGTTGCAAAGAAAGTCCCAACAAATGAAAAGAGTAAGTTTAGTTGCTCTAGATGCCAGTTTTTTCTGAGAAAAATTAACATTTTGATATCCTTGTAATAAGAAAATTTCTGGCCATCGATTGCTTTCTAATAATTCTGTAGCACGAGTAAGCAAAAAGGAAGATGAATACTCACATACCATGATTAAACAGAACGAAAGAAGATCCGAAAGGGCTTCTCTTCAGTATCCACTTTCTTTTTTGCCATATTTAAGCTATTAACAAACCACAATGGTAAACAGCGCATTAACAAGTAGTTCTCATCCGGTAAACTCAGAAGCCACCAATATGCATAACTAATTCTGTAAGAGAGTTGAATATGGCACAAAGGACAGAAGATAAAAGAGGAATTGTTAAAAATTGACAAGAATTATTTATTAAATTATCAACCGAAGCCAAAAGAATTAAAACAAAAAAAAAATCAACCTGTGCAACAGTAGTTCTTAATAAGAATGAATTTTGATATTAGTTTCCAGTGTTGGAATACATAATCGAGCAATGGTTTTACTGTCTCAGAGCTAATGAGCATCCAGACTTCATGTCAAAAGTTCAAGACATCAGTTTCTATTGAAGTTATTGCATTTTGTTGTCCCATGTCTGTGGCAGCTACGGGAGAGGAAACAATCCAATCTTGCTTCTCCACAAGATTTGAAGAACTGGTAGATGTCACCACCCGCTAGAATGACTTTACATTTATCGTTTTCATTTCTAGCATTATGATCCAAACATATATACATACAATCTAGGAATCTTGGTTCCTCTCTCTCTCATACAATCCATGAAGCCGGAATTCAGTCACTGCTCACTGCACCTTTAAAGATTGAAGAGCGAGTTTGGCAGCAACAACAGAAATATTGTTTTTAACAAATTCCAGAGAGTTCCCTAATCTTTCCAAGGTATCTCTGGTTTCCATTGCTTTTAACTTTTCTTTCTGCAATTCAGTTAATTCTGACTGCATTGATCCTGCAATCACAAACAATTTTGCAATGGTCAAATGCAAATCATATCATTTTGTCGTGTATCTATGCCTAGGAAAACAATTATAAAATGCATCTTCCATAAGCTACAGCCCGTTTCTGGAAGAAAATAACAATTTTCCTTTCTACTTATCTACCTCAAGCAAGGAACTTGTCCCCGCAGTCATGGAGGTAGAGGCTGGGCAAATATAATGAACCAAAGAAATCATGGAGGCAGAGGCTGGGCAAATATGTATTATTCTTAACTTTCTCTACCCTACGTGCTGAGAAAAAATTGACAGAGAAAGAAAAGCTCCACCATGGAGAAATCTTTTAACTTTTCTAATGGAGTACACAGGTGCAGCATGAACAATTTGATGATAATCCTATATTATAGCTCCACGACAATGAAAACTTCGTCTGTGCACTTCCACTATTTCGTAACATTCCTTCGATGAGTTTGATGGCAGAGCATAGATTTGGGCACAATATTTATCTGAAGTGAGAAGTGACTTGTGCACCTTGGATATTTAATATTTGCAACAATTTGGGTATGGGGTACTTCTTTTATCATGCAGAGGACAGACAAACAAAATGTTGCTAAGTAACAAGACCCCAAGTGACAACAATAGAGACATAATCCTAACTCAACTTATCAGGATGAAAGTAATTTACACAAGATTATTGGAAACTGGCCAAATTTATTTATCACAAAGCAAAAATATCAGTTGAAAGGCTGCAAGAAAATTTTTAACCAGTCCCTGGGGACACAAGCTTAACCTGTCAGTTCAAACATGTCATTATCCAAAATATACACTCGAAAGTAACATAAGTGGTTCAACTTCAGTATCAAGTTAAGATTTAGTGTCACATGAAAAAATTAACGAGGATATATGGCATTCTACCTGAAACATGTTGAAGCGCAGCGAAGGAAATGCGCTCAGCTAGGGAGGGAATAAAAGCTTCATCACAATCAATCGCCGGTGTGTTTTCAGCCCAGTTTAAAGAATTTGCAGTCTGAGTCTGCAACAAGGCCTCCTCAGGAACCTGCAAATCAGAAACTCAACAGATAGCACCATGACTTGAGGAAAATAACACAACTGTATGTGAGCGAACCCAGTTGGTTTGATGTAACTGTTGTCTCCCTAAGTAGGCCTTAAATTTGTACAAAGTACAAACCACGTGGAAAAATATACTTATTTCATTCATCATTGCAAAGGAAAAAAGAATTATCATATTTCCAGTAGTTCAAAACTAGGTTTGAGACGAGAAGAATGTACAGAACAAGAGTCGAATTATATCAGGTCAGTTTCGTCTGCTGTAAAAGGCACAGAAAAAACAAATTTAGATAAGATAATGCCTAAATAAAAAGTACGTGAACCAACTTTCATATTCTCGCCCTCCCACCCATCCCCCCCACCCCCACCCCCCCAACCCATGTGTATGCAACTTCTTCATTTTGGTATCTTCCATGGAATTACAAAATTACAATGCAAGTCTCAAAAAAGGTTTTGCATTGTCACAAAGTGTAAAGGACAACAGGATTTATTACTCATTAGGTTTAAATAGGTGTGTTTCATTGGAGAGAAATTAGATTGGGGCATGGAAGGCCTTAAAAAGGCCGTTCATGGTTCAAAAATTGGCAATTAAATTCCAATTTTTTCTTTCCTCTCATCAAGAACCCCACGCCTGCCTTGATGCAAGAATTTAGAACTCATCCTGCAGAAAACTCTTTTAAGGTAATGGTAAATTGCCTTTGATCCAATAATTATTTACATGCCACTTCTGTTGGCATCACAGGGTCCATACCAACTGAGCTTCAAACTTTAGGAACCCAAACACTGTGTTGCAAAGCAGTTTGAAGGCTGATTCTGAAAATCAGATTTTTCCACTCTAAAACACAAAAAGCAGCAGTCAAAAGCAAATGAAAACACCGGAAAACAGCTTTTCGCATCGAAAGATCTAGAATCAGCTGATTTTAAGCAAAAAACCTTACTGTCTCTCACTGGGGTGTGTCTATGTTTCTTCACATAGCTCTTATCTATGATTGGCTCATATTTGTAAAGTTAAGCAAAATTGACAATGTTATGTAAATCGAACATTTGCCATATCAACAGCTAAACCGCATAACAAATGTGTGACTGCATTAAAGATAACTTATTACTTAGTAATGACTCAAAATTGGTACAAAATGCAAAACGACTAGGAATCTCAAAGACAGAGATAAGTGCAAGCCAAAAGTTCTGTGCATCTTCCCTAAGAATTAGCTGAATGTATAGAATTTAGACAAATCCAAGACTAGAGATCTGGAGAACTTATTTCAGTTGTAAGCATTTTTGGTTTTCAGTTAGTCATCAAAGAAAAAACCACAAAATTGTACAAGGTGCCTTATCTATTCAAAGGAAAAACTAACTATAGATTATCATCAAATGAAGAGATAGCAGAAGAAAAGCACCTTCAATTTTATCTCCAAACTGTTCAAACCTTGGAGAGTTTCTTTTAGTTCCAACACTTTTGGGTTTAACTCTGTGGCTTCAGGTGGTACATGATCCTTTAGCGGTATGACTGCACCACACAAGAAAGGTTCTTCCTGCAATTTATTTCAAGTAAGATGTGCCTGGATGTCAATCGAAAAAAAAAAAAAATCTACTTTGCCAATGCTTCCACAAAAGATGGCTAATCCAGCCAAAAGAAAATTTTTATAAAACAAACAAGAAATCAAAATTTAAGAAAATGAAAAGAACACAGTAACAATCAAAGCAAGGTAAAAGAATTTACCCAATAATATGACTAACAGACAACCACAACCATAACATGAAAGAAAGAACAAAGATTGATGACTAATGAAACAGGGTACACTAGTACAGTCCATAAATAAATAGCGACTAAGCAACCCAAACAATATATTATGTTGCATAGAATTCGACATCAAAAAGCCCAGGTATCATCACTACCTGTGAAAATCTTATAATCTTGACACGACCAATGCCCCTTATAAACACTAAAGCACCAACATCTAGCCGCTCAACCTGTGTCATTAGGAAGAAATTTGTTAGAATACATAATCTTGAACCTACTCTTCAATCTTTTCTATATCAAATAGAGAAGGGGGCTTACTTTTTCGATGGAGACCAAGCAGCCATGTCGAGCTGCAAAAGATGCTTCTGTTAATGTCTCATTAACAGCAATAGGATCCAACACGAAATGCACAAACAACTTTCTGTTCTTAGACAAGGACTGCACAGATGATAACAAGAATTTGGTCAAGGAAATTCTGGCATAATGTTGACTACATTAGCAAACTTAGCATCCATGAAGACTTAGGTAAATTAAGCAAGAAATAAGACACTAGACAGAAGATTGCACAATTCAAATCATCCAGTGTAACAGTCAAACTGTTTCTAGGCTCCATCATACAATCAAAGGCTGGCTGGTGTCCTATTTGCACTTGAACTTGTCATTTCATTCCAGATACAACTAATGTCCACGATTTGAGTTGTGATTGAAAATCACAAACGTTCATGTGGACAGACAGGAAACCATGCATATATATTACTACTTTTACTACATTTAAAAATTATTACATCTAACAAGGCACGTAAACAAAAAACAGCAAAGAAAAGCAGCCCTCATTACACATGATATTAATACTTCCACATTAAAAACCTTCCAAAAAATTTTTTATTATGGCTTCTTACCTATTCAACTTCAAAAGTTGCAGGCAAAAGAGCTAATCCAACAAAAATTTAAAAAAAAATTAAAAAAAAAAGGCTCAGGTACTTAAAGAAAACAAGAGGTCTACCTCCTCCAGGAGAGAGAGGTATCTAGCTTCGTACAAATGAAGCTTCTTAGCCTCGCAGGGAACAAGCACCTGCATATAATGATTAAACCAAAACAAAGCCAATTAGAACTCCTATTTAAACAAACAAGAAATATTCACCTTTTTCTTCTAATCCAATGCATCAATAATATTCATTTTTTTATAGTTTTATTTTCAATAGATTCTGATTTTTACAAAAATTGATTTTAAAAAAATTAAAAATTATTTACTCTTGATTTTGTTAAAAAAAATTAAAAAACATTTTTTAAAACAAAAAACTAAAAGCAAGTGAAAAAAAAAAAAAAACTATTCAAAATGGTTCCATATAACTCGTCTAACATTTCTATATGAGTCCAATAATTTCTTATTCAGCATGGTGCCGTTTCCGCAATTAAATTTACCTATCAAATTATATACTTCTTAGTAGTATTTTAATTTTAGTTAAACGTTTATTACTTTCCCTTAATTCATTAAAAAATAAATAATAATTTATAAAAAAAGAGGTTTTAGAAATATATAACCAAACTGCTTCTCAATTTACCACCCAAAAAAAGAAAAAGAAAAAAGGAAATTAATTAGGAACTTCTAAAAAAGAAATTTGAAAAAGAGAAACTGATAATTAAATAGTATTAGTGGCAATCATCAAAAAGAAAATGGATAAATTAATTACCTGGTCTTTGGGAAAAGGAAGAAGCGGGAGCTCTAGCTCTGGCAACGAGTTCGAAGCAGCAAGGGTGAGGAAGCGACGCCGTTTAGTGTCCTTTCTACTTACGACGCCGTTGTAAGGAGGAGAAGCAGGGTAGGGAAGGTGGAAGCTGAGAGGAGTTCTGAATGCATGAGCTTGCCAAAATGTAGTCCTGCTGAGATTCATAGCTTTTTGCTTCTTTCCTTTTTTTTTTTTTTCTTTCTTTTTTTAATTTTTAATTTTGAGATTTTAGTTTCCTGAAACGGATGGTTATTATCCGATTTTTATCAGTTCTGTTAAGTATAAATTGGCAAGCAGGGGACTTGAGTCTTGAAATATTAATTTGACCCCCCTCTTTTAATTCCTCTTTTAGTTTCCTACACTTTCAAATAAATATCACTTTTCACTACAAAATGTTATTCTTGTTTAACTACTGCTCTATTTTTAAATTATATTTTCAAGTAAAAAAAAACACAGAGATTGCACTGAATTCACTGAATTTCAAATTCCTATAAGATTAACAAATGAAGGAATATATCTAAGATATGTGAGGAGACTTTATTTCTCTTTATTTCACATAATTCTACACGTACACAGAGTTTATCTTACTTATTTTCTTATACACACAAATAAATATGTATTTTCCTTCTTTTAGTACACGTTTTACACATAATTTCTTTATCTAACACACATGCAAACAAACTTTTCTCCTTTCAAACACATCCCATGCACTATTTCTCTATTTATGCGTACTATTTTTTCTCTCTCACATACATTATCTTTTAAATTTTATCACAAATACATATATATTTTCCATATTAGTATATATTTTTTAAAAACAACATTTAGAAAATAAAGTTAATGAAAAAATAAGGATACGGTATTGTTATAGAACTTTATAATGTATATGGAAAAAAAATAATTCAATTAAGTGCTTAATTTCAACTGATTATGAAATATACATGACTTCACGAATTCAGTAAATTAATATTTCAGCACATAAACTTCTATATTCAAATTTTAATTTTTAATTTTCAACTTTACCAAACACCTCATGATCTACATATCAATTACATTTTCACTCGTTTAACCGCGTCAAAATTTATAATGACTGAATTGACCATAAGGATGTCAAGATGTTTTTTTCTAACTTTGTCAGTGTGGTTCCTATTATTGATAACAATATCAAACTAGATCATTTTAAAGTCGAGAAAATAAATAATTTTTCTATAAAAATTTTAACGGCGCTTGTTGTTGTAGCCTACTATAAAATTGCTTCAATTGTCAAAAACAAATATATCATGATGATTAAACTTAAGCTCTAATTTTAGTTCCTAAATAATGTAAATTTAATTTAGTTAGTCTTAAAACATAAAAGGATTCTTTTATTATTTGCTAGAAGCACAAATTAATCAAAAACCAACTCAGTGCCTAAAAAATCATGCTACTTTTCATCAATATTACAATTAAAAAATAATTACACTATTTTATACGCATAAAATTATCAATCAATTAGTGTAAATCACTAAATCCATCGCCTTCTAAAACAAAAATGTAGAGACTCAAGTTCTAGTTTAACCTGCAGGGCAGGTTAATTTAAGTTTTGTTATGTATTCCAAGAAATAAAAAGGTGGAACTTTCCTAATTCCACCTTCCTAAATATTTTGAGGACTAATAAATGCTTATGATCTAAAGTGTGGTGCAAAAGTTAACCTTTTGAAAACTTAAAGGACTGTCGGTGCAATATTCTCCTTTAATATTCTACGACAAATTGGACTCTTTACTCCAATTTTATCAGAGGCCGGAGGAGGAATCACTAAATACATCTCTTTTTCTTCAGAAAGAAAGTCATCATGGCTGCCGAATCTCGTAAAGGCAAGTTATTTGGATATTTTATTTTTAATTTCTAAAAATTGAAAATTTTTCTGGGCAGTGATAAAAATAAATACTAATACTAGTAATTGCTGTTGTTGAATTTTTTATATTTCAGTTGTTGTTCATCTTCGAGCTACTGGGGACGCCCCAATTCTCAAGCAAGCCAAATTCAAGGTTTTTCTCTCAGTTTGTTGTTTGATTAGTTATTTAATCTAATTTCCGGTTTTGGAAAACCATATTATTCTGATTTTTCATTTATTATTTTCGCAGTTATTGATTAACAATGGCTCCTTATAAAATTGTTTTCTTTTTCCTTTTTTCTGATGAGCCAAGAATACTAACCAAATATTCAAATTTTAATCAGCCATTGTTACTTCTTCTCTGATTGTGTTGTTTGTATTGGGAAGGGAGGTTATTTGTATTGGGAAGGGAGCATTGAGGATCAAATTGCGCAGTAAAATTTTTATTTTTAATACTGGTTTATGGCTTTGAAATTTACAAAATTTCACTTGAAGGCATTCAAATTTGTACGATTTCGGCATCCCTTTACGCTTTTATAAGTGGAGTTTTGAATCAAAAGACAATGGTTTCAGTTGGTTATGGAAATCTAGTTGTTGATGATGTTGTTAGCTTCAATTTTAGGTAGTTTAGAAGATTCTTGAAAAGCTACCTATTTATGGCTCCAATGCAATCTAGCCGGATTGCTTTAGACCGATAATTCGTATCTTATGTTGATGAAAAGATTACCTCTTGTTCATTTCAAATGCAGATTTCTGGATCAGACAAATTTATCAGAGTAATTGACTTTTTGCGCCGCCAACTTCACAGGGAAACATTGGTAATTGAGATTCTCTTCCTGCTATTTTAAGACACGTTCTGGTGGTGAATGTAAAGTGGCTAACATTTTTTGTTTCCCTAGTTTGTGTATGTCAACAGTGCCTTTTCACCTAATCCAGACGAGTTGATTACTGACCTGTACAATGTAAGTTGCTTCAACTTGTTGTAAAGTTTCATTTTCCCTTTGGAACAGTTTTATCTACTTCTCGTCTGAAATAGAATGCGTGTAAGGACAAGTCTGTTTTTGAGTTGAGGTACTAAGTTGCACTTTTTGATCAACAATTTGTGGCATACAAATGTGTGTTGCGGGTTCACTTAACTTTAGTATTCTTTTGCAAGACCTTTACTTTTAGGTGTCTTTTGTGAAACCTTTAAATCAAGTTGCTTAAAGTCTCTGCTTTAATTTTTCATGTTCACTTTGGAACTATTGATCCCTTCTGTCTGGAAACAAAATGCACGTAAAGATAAGAGCTATTTTGATTTGAGGTAATTTATTACAGTCCTCCCTCGTTCTTGGCAGTTACTCTTTTCCATCAATATTTGTGGACTTTTAGGTGTCTTAAAGAAAAACCTTTACATGTTTTTTTTTTTTCTTTTTTGAATATCAAGCAGCTTTAGAATATTCTTCTTGGCAATGTCATGCATTAAGTTGTTTAATGAGTGGCCGAGGTGCTCAAACCAAATTTACAGTCATTTTATCAAACTTAAGCAAATCGGCTGAATAATCTATTCTTTGTGTTTGTATATATGAATGCAGTTCTATGTAGTGTTGACTGTGTCACTTAAATTCTAATTTTGCAGAATTTTGGTTTTGATGGTAAACTGGTAGTGAATTATGCTTGCTCCATGGCATGGGGCTAACCATTGCCTATTGGTTGGTGTTGTGCAGCCATACGAAATTTAGAGGTGTGTATCTGTACTTTATGGTGTATATTTCTTCTACTTATGCTGTACGTCTTATTTCCTTAGTACCATTGGTGGTTTAGCTCATTAATTGCAAATGTTGCATAGAGACTTTTACATTAGCAAAATTAAAGCACAGAAGAAGTTCATATTGAACTCTCCTTAAATCATTTCCTTGGACTGTTAGCATATGCGTCTTTCTGAAGATTTAAAAGGAATACTAATTTCGATCCATCAAAAAGATTTGGACTATAGTTTGCGGAGTTGTATTTCTCTTAATTCTCTGATTTGAAGCAGGATTACTTACAGAGAGAGTATTCAAATTCCATACATACGAGTAAAACAATTTCAGCTATTAACTGATTTTAAGCACGTCGTGTGTCATGTCAACTGCAAGCTGATGTGCAATCTTCATGCTTCAAAATGGTTCGTCTCTGATAGACAGCTTCACATTGATGTGATTGGTTAGATCAGCTGCATTTCTTGGTCATTGATTATTATGATGGAAGAGTTTTTTCTATGACCTTATCTTTTATGTTTTAAAAATTTTTGTTGCATTTATGCTTTTGTACTTATTTGGTGCATAGATGATCAGTAAACTAAAGGAAAGTAAGATCTGAATATGATGTTAATTGGCCTGTAAAATTATAAGGGTGCCACTGTTTTTGTTTTTTTTTTTTTGGTAGTAATATATTTCATCACTTTTTCGACACTTTTTTTGACATTGAAGCCTTTTAGATTGTAACCTAGCCAGTACTCGATCAAGATTCTTGCATTCATTTGGGCACTTAAGTGACTGAATCGGTAGTGCAATGTTGCGCTTGGACTATGTAAACTCAAAACTGATAAACTGTCTTTTTCTTAGGGAGAAAGTATATTTTTATGAGCAAAATTATGGGTCAGGGGAAACTTAATTTGATTTAGATAAATAATTAGAACTCGCCAAGCTGTCCCAATCCCAGCTTCCATATTTGCCGGCTGATAAGGAAGCACATTTCTTCAAAATCCTTTTATCATCTTAATTTTAGGCAAATTCATGCAAGAAATAGGCCATTTGGCAAGCCCAAGGAGGCGAACTAGTAGAGCAATGAGTGATCGTGTCAGTGGCTGTATGAAGCTCATTACGAATGCAATTTCATTGTAATGGACTAATGATGACCTGTTTCATGGCTTGATGAGTGGATCTATTCATATACTAATTGTCTGCGGCAAGACATCCACAAGGGGCCCATGATGCAATGATAAATAAACAGCCCAACAAAAGAATGTGAACGGTGTCACTGCTATGACCAGAAAGTAGTCTGATTCTGGACCATCATAAGCCTCATCCCTTCTCAAGGCAATAATCCTCGAAATGGAGCATGCCTCAAAACCCATTATTATGTTTTCCCATTTCTTCCCTACTATATTCACCTTGTATTAAGAGTTACAAAACAGAAAAAATATGCCGTACATCATGTTCAACAATCGACAATGTAAAACAATCTTGGGAGGGAAAGACGCTTATGCCAAAAGATCTCATCATCTGCTTCGCTCCTCCACATCCTGAAATATATGACGAAAATAAATTATAGTCTATTTTTCAAATGTATAAATTCGTGGCAAAGCATGTCACACCGCTTTACAAAAACAAAGTTCGAAAAGGCCGAGAAATACAAAAGTAAAAGTGAGGCAACATAGGACCAACTCAGGGATTACTAGAACAAAGATAAATAGATAACACAGACCACACAGTTTAGAAGACTCGTATGTTACCAATTTATGTCTTTGATGCAGTCAGGCACGATTGCTTTTAACCAATGTTTTGTGTCTCATGTGAGTGAAAAAATTAATCTTGTTCAAATTCAAATGCAAATTGCTCGTCCAATAAATTTGTCAGATTATTGATATTTCGTGCTGCCAACTTCATGGTGAAACCTTGGTAAGTTAGATTATTTTCCGCTGATTTCAGACGGATAATGCTTAAATTTTGGTGAGACTTAGTCATGTAGATTGACGGGTATCTTTTTGTTTCCTTTGTTTGTATATATCGACAGTGCCTTTTCACCCAATCCGGTAATCCAAATGAGTAATGACCGGCATAACGTAAGTCGATTCAACAGAGGCTATAATGTTTCATGGTACTATTGATTTCTTTCCCGTCTGAAATAAAAAGAAGGCAAGGATATGATCTTCTTTAAGTTGAGATAATTTATTCTTGAAAATGTTGTGCCTTAAGTTGCTTTATGCTTGGCCGATTGTTGTAGGAAACAATTTTTAGTCATTTTATCTAACTGAAGAAAGAAAGGATAAATAACATATGATTGTGTTTTATAGAAACATGTTTTTTAAAAACTTCGAACACATTTTTCAATTAACATTTTATCCCACAAATACATTTATTGAAATGCATTAATATTTTTTAAAAAACACCTCAAGAAACAACCATTCAGTTCGTGTTTAAGTATACATAAGCAGTTGTTTCAGGTGGTAATTAACTTCGTCAGTTGAATTCTAAATTTGGAGAATTTTGGTTTTGCTTGTAAACTGGTGATGAAGAATGCTTGCTCTATGGCATGGGGATAATGGGCATCTACTGGTCAGCATTGTACAATTGTGCAAAATTCGCATGCATTTCGTGGCGCATATTTCTTCTTCTCAGCCCCCTACTCCTATTATCCTTACTACTGTTGGTGAATTAATTGATTAACTGCATATCATGCATAGGAGCTTTTATATCAACAAGATTTAGATAACATAAGATGTCATATTATTGAATTCTCTGTAAATCATTTGTTTAAACTGTTAGCATATACATATTCAGGAGATTTAATAGGAATAGTAAATCATATCCACTTACAGCTAGGGCTGCAATCGAATCAAGCTGGTCGCTAGCGGCTAGGTCAATTATTCTGCTCGAACTCGAGTTAACCGAGTTCGAGCTGAGTATCGAGTAGTAAAATTAATCAAACGAGTCAAGCTCGACCATTGATTTTTCAAGCTAGAAAGTTCATCGTGCCTAATCGAGCCGTAATTATTTAATAATTATATATTTATTTATTATATATTTACTATTTTAGACATGAACTTTATAAAATTTACCAAAATGTTCTCGAGTACTCGAGCTTGAGCTCAAAGTGCCCAAAAAAAAAGAGTGCAAACGAGTTTTGAGTCAATCTCAAGTACTCAAACACTGCATCAAGTTCAAGCTAGAACTTTCCTATTTTAACTCGATCGAGCTCGAGTAGCACCAATATGCAATTGAGTCGAGCTCAATATGCAATTGAGTCGAGCTCGAGCATAGTGCTACTCAAGCTCGACTCGGCTCGATAACACCCTACTTACAGCAGCATTGGCTCCGTGTAGTGTTGTCACCTGGGGAATTTCAGCTATTTAGTGAGGTGTAAGTAGCGAGCTGATATCCTTGTCTTGATCAAGGCAGCTCAGCCTTGGTGAGACTGGTTAGACCAGCTGCGTTTCTTGCAGATGGAAGAATTATCACTATGACCTATTTTTTTAATTACGTCTTGGTACAGTTTCCCAAATGCAAAATTATGACAGAACATAGAAGCCTATTAGTGATGATAATTGGGGAATCTAATGAAATTTTTGGGTGCCAATATGGTCATCTTGAATCGTGAGTGTGCGTCCATCAGCATATGCAAGCTAAGCATGATAATTTTTTGGGACCATATAAAGATTTACACAGTGATCTCTTGAGAAATTTTTCAAGTGTACTTGATAGTGGAGGTGAATAGGGGATGTCGCCTCTGTTTATGGGAAGTTCCTAATTTGCTTGGGAATTCGCTTAGTTCCTGCAGGCTTGCAGCTGAGCATTTTGGCTTTGTTACACAGTTGTAATGTAAATTAATCATTAAAGCTATCAGAAAGTAAGTTGTGAATAGGACGTAGGTGAATGTAATCATAAGCTAGCGATTATATATATTCTATGTATAATATAGTGATTACAGAAATTTTGAGTGTGCTTATGAGGCAGAAAATTTTTAAATGGACCTAATCTGCGACCCTACCTGTAGATCTTGTATTCTAAAATAAAATTACATAAATATTTTTACATTACTTTTTTATATTAGTATGCATTATTATATTTATGTGACATTCCTGTAGATCACAAAATCCACAAGTGAGAGCATGAAGTCGGTTCATTTAAGAATCTCCTGAGTGAGGTGGATGGTTAAAAGGAGATTCAGTGATTAAAATGAATATAGCTGGTAGCTATTTCTAACAATGTGTATTAAAATTGATAGTTGCCAAAGGATTTTTAGTCCTTATAATATACATGGTATGATGATAATCAGAAGATTTTGTACTCATCCGCTTGTCAAGATACGTTATGCAACAATTTCGATGATGGCTGTTGCACAAGAAATTTTTTTTTTTTTTAGAAATGTTGCACAAGAATTAAATGTATAGAAGTTCTTGTAATTTCTTTGCTAGTATATTAATCCGCGTTCGACGAATGCGACACTTCGCCATGGCATCTTGACTAGAAAATGACACCAGATTTCCACATTTCCACATTATAATATATAACACTTCGCCAAGGAACCTCACTGGAAATAACACCAGATTTCCACATTTCTACATTATAATATATAATATATAACACTTTGCCAAGGAATCTTGACTGTAAACTGACACCAGATTTCCACATTTCCACATTATATATAATATATATGAAGGTTCGATCAACATCCAACGGAGACCGTAGATTAAAGGAATTATCTCCTTGACTGATGGTAAGTAAATGCAAAATACCAGCAGTATATCGATCAACAAAGTTGATTAACTTATTCTCTGGGCCAGAAGAAAAGCAGCAGTCTCTTTAGCCTAAGGTCATCAAAATTGACTCAACGTGGGAAATGATTTCTCATGTTGCTCCTTTTTTTTTTTTGGCGTAGGGAAATTTGTTAAATGATCTCTAACTACCAAAAATCTTTAACGTCGGCACCACGTTGTTGCAAGTTTTCAAAATTCTTGGTCGGAGTTGGACTAATTTTGGCAACATGTTTTCTTCAGTCCAAATGGCACTACTAGACCTAACTTTTTGGACTATACCTTCTTGAGATATTTTTGTGACATATTTTCTTGAGATGACTGTTAAGATTATCAGTGTAGTTGAACAAATATTGATTTTAAACTTCTGGGATCTGATACTGAGTATAGCATTACAGTCATATACGTGTGTGTGTCTATGTAATCGCATTTATACCTTCAGTCCTATTAGCCAAACTTTTCTTGGTCCCTAAACCAATGTTTGTATCACTATACCCAACTGTCGTAATAATTAAAACAAAAGCTTTACCAAATATTAACTTTAAAAAAAAAATTCAGCACACAATAAGATTTTGTCTGGACAGGTGGATTTAGATTTCAAGTCTATCCACGCAAATTTTTTTGGTAGTTTGGATTATTCATCAAAGTTGTGCATTTGAAATCCACCAGCTATATGGGAATGGATTTGAAGGGTTAAAATTGATTAGATTTCAAATTCACTCAAATTATATACCATTTCACATTATTCTTTTTTCAAATTTCTTGAATTCAAATCCATCAATCTAAACAAACCATGAAGGAATTCAAATTCTCATTCCAGCATGTTAGTACATTAACTTCCATTATCAAGAATCATACATTGGAATTGAAACTGATAGCTACACGGCTGGCAATTTCTACTAGATATTACTTATTTATGTAATCGAGTACATACCGAAATAGGAAAAAATGGAATTGGGATAAGAATACAATCACTTCTCTGCGATCCTTTATGGTTTTTGACAAACTAGAATCGCTACACCAGGTGCAATAAGAATATTTTGTAAATACAGGGCGCTAATAGATCTAAGAGCAAAACCATCAACTATAGCAATTACCATCATACTCTTTTAGTATGCTATTTTTATTAAGGCGACAAGCATTGAGGTGAGTAATACAACAGAAGATAACGTATGTGAAGTTAGCCGGAGTGATATTTAAAATCATTACTTAATTTCCTTTAGCTCTTAATGAATGATGCTAATTAAGTACTTTATATTCACATGTACATCGAATCACTGACACAAGTTTTATCCTAGACTGTTCTTAAAACAGCTGTAGGGGAGAATCGAGCACGTGTACCCTTTTGTTGAATAATGATCCTCCTTTCACTTACATACTAATTTTCTATTTTTTAGTTTTATATGAAGAGCTGTTTAATTATCCCCGTTTAAAAAGGATTATAACTATTATATTTATTTTTATTTGAAATTGATTAGACTTGAACTCAAACTTAGAGTTCTATGTCACATCGTTGATTGAGTTTGAGCCTTACAGATTTAAGTCGAATTCAACTCGACCCAATAAATCGGCTCGACTCAACTCGACTCGACTTAACTCGATTCTTTTATATTCTATGCGAATCGATCATGTCTATGCCTTTTACCTTGGATCGGAGTCCCTCGTATTGTTTGGATCTACCTCCATTTAGAACTGTACACAAATGAAACATCATTTGTTCCCGACTACATATGTATTAGGCGGTATAATGAAGAATGCCAAACGTAGTATGGCACCTTGCCACTACATAAGCTGAATGAATCCACGAGTGTCAAAAAATCTACATCTAAAAGAAAATTTTTATATAAACATGGTACATCATCTCACTTAAAAATTTTATGGTTAACAAGAATTATATGAATGAAATAATGCATTTTAATAGAAAAATATATGTAATTCTTGTTTAAACCGCAGTGTTAAAAAATGATGCCATGAATAATAAATTCCACATCAAAGCGCTGGTTCGGTTATTGTCCCTACTTGTCAAGATTTATTTTTACATTTGTACCTATGGGGTCCTGAAGTAACAAAATTCCAACAAGCTAGAGTTCTCAATTACCCAACTCAAATTTCACACTTGCGGTCAAACTACGTAAGAGTTCTTCGATACCATTCCATTATGCCTAAGCAATAGATCTGCTAGTGCTACCAAGCTTCCACTTCCAACCGCAGTTTACTATACTACCATCCTTTTTTCAAAGTCGATGTTCCAAGATATGAGGCGTACTTTGGCTCATATTCATGAGGGTTAATTGCACTTTATCCTCCTAGATTATCAGTTCTTTGCAGTTCGCGCCCAGATTTTCAATTTTGTCAGGTTTAAGCCCTATACTAATCTGTTGCATATTTGTGAAAATCAACACTATTTCGATAACTGAATCTTAAATTTTACTTGAGTTTTTCTAGTGAAAAGAACTGAGTAACTACCAAAATTTTTTTTAAAAAATAATAACATAATCCTTGGGTACAATCTATTTTCACTAAAAAATTGCTTTATAATTGCTAAGGAACGATAGCTTATAGGGGTAGAGTGCAATTAACCATATTTATAACATATGCTCTAAAATAAGACTTACCAGGGTTGTCAAAGAAAAAAAAAAAAAAAGAAAGGAGTTACTATTGATTTGGCCTGCCGTGTACGTTTGGAGGCTCCAACAAGACTGTCAATGTGGAAAAATATAAAATGCACCACGTGTATTGTCACGTGGTGCACTAAAACTAATAACACATCGTTATGTGACAATAATGGGTCATATTTTGTATTATTTGACGATGTGTGATTGGTTTTAGTGCACCAAGTGACGCACGTGGTGTACGCAATACTCACTCTTGTCAATGTTCCAGCATCGTGCACCTAATTGATTTTCTACAACCCTATGCTTACAGCTAATTTCGGATTGACTGAACCGATTGACAGACTGAGGGCAACAAATTTAGTTTACTAATTGTGAAAGAATCTCATGAATATTTGAATGGGTAGTATATAAAAACAAAGTTTATGCAAAGTGTACATGACTGTTAAGGACAAAAAAAAAAAAAAAAAAAAGTTTAGGTGATCATAAAATTTTGGCTACTCCAGAACTATCGTGGCCGGCAAAGGAGATGTTGATGCTGGACTGTTGGGACCTGCTGAGTAGGATCTTTGTCGGTGCCTTAACGTTTTTTAATATTGTGGAAAAATTTATTTCCGTCTTATTTTTGTAAAAATTGATTTTAAAAAAATTTAAATTCAGTTGTTCTTAATTTTAATTTAAAAAATTTAAAAGCATTAAAAGTCTCATCCTCACTAAAGTCAGTTGTCTTAAAAAAAGCTCAAGAGAACCACAAAATAAAATTTTCAAAATTAGAATGCAAAAGGAGGTAGAAAAAAGTTGTTAAAAACGTGCCCTTGGTATACTACATCCTGCATGTCATTTATGTCTTGACATAAAATATTTTTTGACTGTAAACATAACATAGTAAACAAAGGAAAAATTTTCCATAAGAAAAATTCAAAAAGGGTAAGGTAATAAGCTTAATTATTACAGTACCTGAGGAGACCAAATGGACACACCTTGAAATGTGAGAGATCAAAGTCGTCGGAATTTTCATTCCACCTAGTAAAATCATACTTTGATATTTTGGTCTATATGTTCTTGTTTTCAAAACTTTCCATCTACGCTAGTTTAGCTCCGGCGAATGTCGATGTTCTCCACTACGATATTCATACCAGTAAAAAACATTTTTTTTCTTTTTTTTTTACCAATTTCAAAATTGTCTTCAAAGAAATGTATCCACAACGTATCATGCATTTCATTGCCGTTTTGTTTCAGGTCATATCTGTGGCTAAATGAAGCAAGTAAAACGGTATTTTTTCCGTTCCATATTTTTTGTTGTATTTCTAGATTCTCTTTTTTTTTTTTTTTGAATTTTTTGCACAGTAAGTATACTAATTGATTGATTTTGCTTTGCTTTCCATTGCTATCCCTCGCCCAGAAAAGTCTTTAGTGGTAGGGTCTACTTTATGCGGTGAGCTTTCTTCAAACACTCAAGTAAATATCCGTCCAAGGAAATGCAGTTCGTGGCCTGCATATGAATCATAAATGTGGTCCCAAAGCAAGGACATGGACAGAGATCGAATTCTTGTTCTCCCCGCGCTCGCGCGCGCGCACACATATATATATATATATATATATATACATACATACGTATGTATGTATGTGTGTATGTTATAATAACCACTTATTTGTTTTAGTATCGATACAGAAATAACAACACTAGTCATTCTTCCGATTGAGTAGATATAAGAAGTGTTAGTCTTATCAGATTATTAATGCCGATTAGTGATCCTTAGACTAGGAACCTTTTACAATAAAGTACCAATAAGTATAAGTCTCTTTGAGAGTATATACTATCAATTCAATTGACTTATTATATAAATAATTTATAAATGTATACATGATGATAATAAACCTTCATCACGTGATTAAATATAGTGCGTACATCTATTAGTTGTTTGGCCCAATATTTACTCCTGCGTAATTAAACCGGCTATTGTCAGCAAAATGTTTGCACTTCTAGAACAAAGGTGAAGTAACATAGTGTCAAGGCAGCGTGTTGTATTAATATAGGGCAGTTAATTTGTAAATAGAAACTTGTAATTATGTAATGTAGAATTTTTTTGGTGACAATTTAGAATATCTGTTTAGATACATACAGATGAATATAATTTGACTTTGAAATAACTCAAAGACAATTGACGCTAATGAAGTTGCATTTAATTGTCTCCCATGAACTATAACTCGTATAATCCTCAAAACCATCACAATCATTAAACTGATTTAGAAGCCTGGAATTCCAGACGCATGAATTAATTCCAGATTGGTGGATGGAACAAAAGGCAGTCGAGGGCCCTCAATGACGCCAAGGATTTGCTTCGTGTCCTGTTCAGATCTCATATCTGCCACAAATTTGCAGCCCAACAATATGTTAGTTGTCCGCTTATAGTACATATTTTTTCTTTTTAATTTTTTTTAACAATTAATAGTAAGACTTCACTTACCTTGGTGACTGGAAATCGAATCTATATACATATATATTTTTGTACACTATGCTCTAATTTCTATAAAAATCTATGTAATTTCCCAAAGTTTATGCACTGCCGAAAGAAGAAAAAAGTATTAACTTCTCTCATGCGGCATTAACATGATTATTACAGTTGTTTCACTGCTATCTGTGTTACTTGCGATCATAACTAATCACCATTTTCATACAAAATTATTACATATTTGACAAAACTTACTACTTTCAAAAAAGGCATATCACCTCCACCAAACATTCACTTTGATTATTTTACTCGAGAGTCAGCTATCCAACAGCACCAATGATTAAGCTTTTTTCCCTCTAGAAGCAACAAAATTTTGAATTATGTTCCATTACAACACAATTCACCAAGCAATACACTATATAGTCCTTTCGAGTGTTCCAACTCCAAAGCACTCAACTTCTAGCTGCTAGCACTCCTTTTTTTTTTTTTTTCCTGGCAAGTCTTGAGTAAAAATGGAGGGCTTTTTGCTATATGTCCTGTACACGCTTTTAGCCCTGTTGGTTCCTCTCTATCTTTTCTTGTTGATGAACGGACAGAAATTAACCAAAAACAAACTTCCTCCAGGGTACCTAGGATGGCCAGTTCTTGGGGAAAATGTTGATTTTGCCACTTCGGGTCCTAGGAGATTTATCGAGGAGAGAATGAACAAATACTCATCTCAACTTTTCAAAACCTCCTTCTTAGGAGAGAAAATTGCCGTATTTTGCGGTCCTGCTGGGAACAAATTCTTGTTCTCCAACGAAGACAAGATTCTTACCTCATGGGTGCCACGATCAATGAGGAAGGCTTTGCTATTTCCCTCTTTTGTGGACAGTTCAGTGAAAGAAGTTGGTGCTCTTCAGCATAGCTTTTTGCACGAAATCCTTAAACCTGATGCCTTAAAACAGTACATTCCGGTCATGGATGCCATGGCCCGTAAACATCTGGAGACCGAGTGGGCTCCTCACAAAGAAGTAAAGGTTTACTATCTCGCAAAGAAATATACTTTTGCTTTGGCTTGTAGATTATTCATGAATATTGAGGATCCTGAGCACGTGAAGAGACTGTCTGATCCGTTTACTCGCGTTATGAACGGGTTATTTTCCATCCCCCTTGATTTTCCCGGAACAGCTTACAATGGCGCTGTCAAAGGAGGGAAAATTGTACGTTCGGAGCTGTTGAAATTAGTAAGAGATAGGAAGAAGGAGCTGACGGAAGATGAGAATTCTGTAGGGCGAGACCTCTTGTCTCGCATGCTTCTTGTGAAGGATGAAGATGGAAAGTTCATGAACGAACTTGAGATATGCAACAATATCATCGGTCTTTTAGTTGCCAGCTTTGACACGACAAGTTGTGCCGTCACCTTTGCATTGAAGTATCTCTCGGAGCTTCCACATATCCATGAAAAAGTTTACCAAGGTAATGATATACTACCAAACTTTTCTGAATTTCCTGTCAATAATTGGTCAACTGACAAAATGTGTTTGTGCTTGTAAAAGAAATCGCGGAGATCGCCAAATCCAAAGGTCCAGACGACCTTTTGAGTTGGGAAGATATTCAGAAGATGACCTACTCATGGAATGTAGGACGTGAATCATTACGACTAACACCACCCGCTCAAGGAGCCTTTAGAGAGGCAAAAACAGATTTTGACTATGTTGGTTTTACCATTCCACAAGGATGGAAGGTATGATACGAATTCGATATTCTAAACAAAGTTTTATACAAGTTATTCTTTTACTTATTACTAACTTTATGAACACTTTTCATTCACTTAAAATTATTTTCAGACATTTTGGAGCGTATACTCAACGCATCAAAATCCCAAATACTTTGCCAATCCGGACACATTTGATCCTTCAAGATTTGAAGGAAGGGGACCTGCACCGTACACTTATATTCCCTTTGGGGGAGGACCTCGGATGTGTCCTGGAAAAGAATATGCACGGCTGGAGATGCTAGTGTTCATGTATAATGTGGTGAGAAAATTCAAAATGGAGAAGTTAATTCCTGATGAGAAGGTAATAAACCTGGCATCTCCTACTCCAGTGAATGGTCTCCCAGTTCGACTCCACCACCGCAAAGTCTAAATTTTGTAAATGAAGTTCTTAGTATTTTGAATTTACATATAAATCCAAATAACTGATCGTGTGGCGGATGTACATGCGCATCGATGTAGTATATATGTAACAATCGGTGTAATCAGACACCAGATCATTTTCCAAATAGTCCTTGGGTTATTTGTCACTTGTCATCTTGTTTTCATTTTATCTCGTGCCGAACCAAATTCTCTGCCGATGCTATTGCTAAATTCTATGATAAATAAGTGAACAATTTTTTTAAGGTATAATTTCAGATACCTCCTTGAGATTTGTCATAATTGCAAGAACCTCTCCTCAAGTTTTAAAAATTACACATACCCCTCTTGTGTTTATATTTTTTATAACAAAATAAACTCATTGTGATGATTTATCCGAAGAACACCAATTAAATATCCTTGTAGACGCTAAATTTTGACACACCTTTTGGAAAAATATGCGTGTTACTTTATTTTAGGGGGTATTTTTCATTTTTCGGGGGTCGAGTACAATTTTCGCTTATTCTGTCTAATTCGTCACATCAAGGGCAAAATGGTAATTTTACCATGTAAATATTATTCTATTTTGTTTTATTTCCTAAATACATAATTTTACTATTTTTATCATTATTAATGATCTTAATGATTTTTTGGGAGTCATTTAGTATTCATTTAAAATTTTTATATTTTTTACTTAATGGCACGTTTCCCAATGCATTTTTTTGATGAGAAATTTTTTTTTTCAAGAAAAAAAATTTTTTTTTGTTATGTATGTTTCATATATTCATGAATTTTCTGTATAAATTTCACAATTTTTAGAAATCGTTTAGTATTTATTTTAATACTTTATCATTATTATTATTATTATTATTATTATTTTGTTGTTATTATTATTATTATTATTATTATTATTATTATTTATTTATTTATTTATTTATTTTAATCACACATTTTTAATGTTATGTTAATTTTTAAATTTTTGCAGTAAATTTTATTTACTCATTTTTATAACTCTAAATTTTAGTATTTTTCTTATTGATTTTAGGGATCCTAAGTATTTTTTATTTTATTCTATTTCATTTGTTTTCTTTATTTTCCCAAAAAAACAAAAAAAAAAAAAGAGTAGAGCAGGCTGCGTTTTGCAGCCTGCTACTGTAGCAGCATGGCTGCTACCATCAGAACAACCCCATGCCATCATCACAGCTCTCCCAACTCCCTTGCAATTCAACAGATTCTTGGGGATTTTTGCTTGCTTTGATCACTCATCATCATCGCCATATCCCACCAAAAGCACACAACTCACAAACCTCTCCTTTCTTCCATCCCTCTACTTTCTCATTAGTTCACAAGCATCACAAATCACACTCTCATATGCACAAAACACACACCTGCATACACACATTGCACTCACTCACTCACGCACAAAACACACACCTGCATACACACATTGCACTCACAACTCACACATCACACACCTGCAATTCACGTTCTCTCTCTCAATTCTTTCTCACAGAATTCACACACCACATCACAGAATTTGCTCCCTCTGTTTTCTCATTAGTTCACAAGCAGCACAATCACACAACACACACACCTGCATACTCCTCCTTCCTCTCTCGGTCTCCCTCACACTTTCTGCCTCCCCTTCCCCTGCACACAGACACACACTCACCATTCTTTCCTCTCCTCACGTTCATCAAACACACACACACAGAGAACACACAACAAACACAAATTCAAACACACACCCACACAATCCTCACACAAACACACTGTCACAGGCAAACACACGAAATTCACAGTCTAACACACAATTCACACACACACAGAGCTCACAAATTCACACAACTCACACACTTGCACTCACAAACACACAATACACAACACATATTGCACCTGAACATTCACCCATTCAAAACACACACACACACACACCTGCAAATCACACACCCAATTCCAACACACACACACACACCTGCAAATCACACACCCAATTCCAGCACACACACACGCCTACATCCCAATCAAACACACACACATCACACTGAAAAACACACAGGTTCACACACATTCGCACAATCGAACCTGCACAAAACCAGCATAAAAAAAAACAACAACAACAACAACCAACCCCAGTCACCTCCCTCCCCCTCGAGCTCTCCTCCACCAGTGGCGCCGGAGGCCGCCAAAATCACCCCCGAACCCACCGCCGAACCACTCCCTTTCTCTCGGCCCAGGTAAGAACTCTCAGCCTCCCTCAAATTCTATTTGCCTATATATTTATTCAATACATGAAATGATTTTGGGGAATTTGTGTTTAATTTGGACCAAAAGAGGTAGAGATTTGGGAGAATTAGTTTGAAATGGAAAGAGAAATCCGGCCGAGAGGACAGAGAGAGAGAGAAGTCCGGTGAGAGAGAGAGAGAGAGAGAGAGAGAGAGAGAGAGAGAGAGAGAGAGAGAGAGAGAGAGAACGAGTCAGAGAGAGGAGAGAGTGAGATTGAGGGAGCAGAAGAAATCTGGAGAAAGAAAAAAGGAAGAAGAGAGAAACCTGGAAAAGAAAGAAAGAAAAAAGGAAGAAGAGAGAAACCTGGAAAAGAAAAAAAGAAATGAAACCGGGTAAAAAAAAAAAGTTTTAGTGAAACTACGTCGTTTTGACGTAGTTTTACTCAAAATTACATCGTTTTGATGGTTTAGTTTTCTAATTTGATTTTAATTAATAATAAGTATTTATTTTATAGTCCTTATACTTTTATTAATGTCACTGTGGCCCTGAGCATTTATGATTTGTGCGTTTAGATTTTTGTTTTTTGTAGATTGACCCTCATAATTTTATTTTCTTTTCAATTAGGTCCCAATTAATTGCATTTAGGTCCCCCGACTTTTATATAATTATAATTTTGACCCCTACGTTTTTAATGTCCATTTTTGACCCCTTTATTTTTCAGTAATTATATTTTGACCCCTATACTTTTCTGAAATTACCTTTTTACCCTCCAATATTTCTGGAAATTTCATTTTTACTCCCCAAGTTTGTTGGAATTGTATTTTAGCCCTTGGGTGTTGCTGAAAATTATAAATTTGGCCCCTCTTGTTGCTAAAACTTGCATTTTTGCCACCAAACTTGCTGGAATTTCATTTTTGCCATCATATTTTGCTGGAATTACTTTATTGCCCTCCAATATTGCTGGAATTTATATTTTTGCTCCCCAAATAGCTAGAACTTGAATTTTTGCCTTTAAATGTTTGCTGTAAATTATGTATTATTTAATGAATTTGCTGAAATTATATTCTTGGCCTTAAATATTGCTGGAAATTTTTATTTTTGGCATTATACTTGCTGGAATTTATGTTTTAGCCCTTTAAATTTGTTGCAAATCATGTTATTATCTTAACTAGGGTTTTAAATTGTAATCTCACCCTTTTGTTTGTTGTAAATTACATTTTTACTCTTAAAATGTTGCTTAAATTTTCACTCTCAACCTAAAACCTTGGAATATTTTATTTCTTGTCAAAAAAGAATTTAATTAATTCCTCAAGTTTTTTTTTTAAAAAAACTATTTTTCTTTTCATCTCTTATTTTATTTTAATAGTCCCAAAATTTAGTCTTTTTATCTAATTAATGTTCAAATTAGTTTCTTTATTTCTCTTTTAGTTATTTTGATGATTCTTATTTGGGTGCTAAAAGTCTAAATATGTATTATTGTGTTTTATCTTTTATTATTATTATTATTTTTCTTTTCTTTCTTTTTTTCTCCTTATTTTACTTTACTTATTTATTTTTACTTAAACAATTTTCATTTTTCTTCCTAAATATTTAACTATTATTATTATTTTTTCTTTTTTTAATTTTGTTTATTATTGCTACAATTGTTTGAATTATTGTGGCATGTTTATAGTAATTAGTATGCGATCATTTAACTAGTAGTTTATTTATTTAAATAGTGTTATTTTTTATATGTTTGTTCATTTTAGTAGCAATTTGTACCGAGTTTACGAATGGGAGGTACCTCGATTACCTTTTTTATTTCTCTTTATGTGCTCCTACGTGCTCCTATGTGTTTTTCTATATGTTTTCTATATATATATATATATATATATATCTCTTTGTGCTTATAATTTTTATACATGCGAGAACATTTATTTATTTCATGTTATTTATTTGAATTAATATTAATTATTCAAAGAAATGTAATAGATAGGTAATATTCTATTTAGTAAATCTTTTGTATTTAGATAGTTAATGTAATAGATAGTTTATGTTTTATCTATTCAACCAAAGCCTATGTATTTTAGATAGAAAGTGTAATAGATAGGTTAGATAGGATATCTTTTTTTTTCTTTTTCCATTTTTAGATTGTAATTAGGTTATTCTCCGGTGCAATAGTTGGGGCTCTTGCATGCTATGTATGCTATGTGCTTATGTGTTTTATCTGCTTTTCTTAGGACTCTGCATCTAGAATATCATGCTTGTGTGCTACGTGCTCCTATGTGCTATTATTTGCCTTTACATGATTATTACTTTAATCCATGCCTTAACCTGTGCTTTAATTACCTACTTGCTTTATTATTCTATATGTGTATCGTCGTCACACTAGTCCAACGCTAGTTGTGGTTAACTTCGTTTTCTTCGCTAGTCCAACGCTAGCGGAGAATTTTTAGAAAATGGGCTAGTCCAATGCTAGACCTCTAGGTCATTTTAGTATTAGAATCATTTCTCGTGTGCATTTCATGTCATTTCACACACATTTTCTATTTTTGGCTTTTTTTTTCCATTTTTGCATGATTTTATATATACTTTATCACTTATTACCTCTTTTAACATCTATTTGGTGCATAACCTTTAGATTCCACTACACATAGAATTTTAGGTCATTTGTGTGATTTTTGACTAAGAAATAGTCATCTACTCACGTGGGAAGCGGTGGCGTACATGCCGTTTCCCCCTCCGTGAGTAGAAACATTCAGTTACGAGACGTTAGTCCCCCGTACCCATTATGTTGCATCCCTACTTTCTTTGATCACTTACTACCTATATTACTATTTTCTTTTTCTTTTGCATTCCATTCTTGCCTCTATACTCGTGACTCCATCGAGGTCTATATTCGGGTTTCGCAATTAATGCGATAATTCCGACCAAATCTCAATGGAACATTTTGTCCCTTAACGATATCCATTTTTAGGATTAGATTTACATTCATATAGTTGCATCCAAATGTGATAAAATTTTAGGGTTATATTAGGAAAATTTGGACTAAATCCCACAATTAGTTTCGGCTAGGTAGAAAGGGTGCCTTAGGCACGAGTCTTTGCCTTCCCTTTCTTCAACTGTGACTCCTGAACCTTTTTCTCTTATTTTCAAAGACCTAGAGTTGTCTAAAAGGGTTTTTCTTGTATTTCTTACATTTTTCTCAAAAATCATTTTTATAAAATCATTCTCTATTTTTTTATCTTTTATAAAACATTTTCTGGTGACTTGGTACACCAAAACTCAATACCAAGTGGCGACTCCTTTTTCACTAAAAACCCTTTTTAGACTCTATTTTTCTGGCCAAAAAACCGTCGCATTTTTAAAGTCCCATTTAGGCCATTTTCTTTTTATTTTCAAAATAAAGCATTTTTCTAAAAATTACGTCTTTTGTCAAACTATCTTTTATAAAGCATTTTCTAATAAATCATTTTACAAAAAACGTACACTCTTTTTCCAATATATAAACACAACCACATTTAATCCTTTTCCTTTTTCCGACTTATTCGAACGAAAAATGGGGCGCGACAATCCTAAAATACCCTTAACTACTTTTAAAAATATATAATAAATAATAAATAATAAATCCAAAACTCAAAATTTTCTACCCCTCTAATTGGGTCTTCCAAATTATTGACACCAAACTTTTTTATTAAATTGGTTATCTCTTTCTTATTAAAATATTTATTTGTAAAATTATGATATATAAAGTAAATTTATTTAGATTAGTCGGATAATTAGGTTTTGAAAAATAGAATTTAGTGGAGATTGAATATTTAGTGTAAGAGTATAAGTACTTCAATATTATTATTAATTAACTTATTAATTTTTTAAGGTTTATTTTTCTTTTCTAAAAGTAATTAAGGATATTTTAGGGTGTTTTGGGTTACTTTATCACAATAGATTTATTTTGTTATAAAAATATAAACAAAGAGAGTGTAATTGTAATTTTTAAAATCTGAGGGAAGATACGTGAAATTATGACAAACGAAGATACGTGAAATAATCCTTTTTTTTTTTCTTTTTTAAAGGTTTAGTAGACTAGTAGTACATTTAAAGCCATCATGTCCCCGCGAGGAATACGAACCTACCGCGAATGTAGGATGTCTCGGTTCTCTAATTAAAAATAAGGGTAGACTGCAACATGCCTCTCTGAACTATCATTAACTTAATGTTTGTTCTGTAATTTATCAATTGTTACACTTTAATGTTTGTTACCATCAATTTGTTAAATATTTCTTTGATCAATTGAAATTTAATGAAGTTAGATAGCTAATTTTTCAAGAAATTACTCTAGTACCTGATTTTTAAATTTGTTGCTGAAAAGTTCTTGTGAATTTCAATTTAATTTAGTAATGTGCCACAAACTAATAACATAAGATATTGAAGTGTAACCATAGATAATTTGGCTGGCAGAATCAGAATGCAAGTCAATGATAGTTTTCGAGGGGCGTATTAGAAGTAGCCCTTAACAATAATAAAAGCAATCTTTTCCTTTTAACAATAAAACTGTTCTTTCAGTCAAAAATTGCGTCAGTGTGTGGTCAATTCCTTATGTATAATTGCATCTTCCTTTTAAGTAATAACATCTCGGAAGGTGACCACACAACATATGCGTGTAAATGCACATACTGACATGTCGCCAATTATACCTACTACTTGCTTAATGACAGACTTCAATTGCGTCTAATGCATTCTTGTTTTACTGCACAAATTGTTTGAATTACGTTCTTTTGGTCCACTTTTTTTTTTAAATATTGTAATATAAATATATATATATATATATATAGAGAGAGAGAGAGAGAGAGAGAGAGAGAGAGAGAGAGAAGATTAGAAAACGCATTTATAACATATTTTGAAAAGGATTTTCAAAAAAATAGATTGTCTATGTAAGGACGATTAGAAAACGCATTTATAACAGATCGCGAAAAGAATTTTCAAAAAATAGGTTGTCTAAGTAAAGCCATACTCTTCAACACATGACTAGTCGTAACAGTTGTTAAAACGACTTGATTGTGGTCCTAGTATATTCCACTTCCGAGTCCTAATTAGGGGCGCTTGGTTCGTAGTGAGGAATCGAAATCGGAATCAGAATTATTCACTTTAGAATTGAAATGAAATTTTTTATTTCAATATTTTTGCTTGTTTAGATGTCGGAATCGAAATCGGAATTATTCACTTGTGAAGACTTTATGGTCCTAAATTATTTAATTTTGTTAATTAATAAATAAATGATGATGTCTACAATAGTTTATCATAACAAAATAATTGAGGAATTAAAAAGAAGCCAAAGTTGCAAAATTTTTAGAAATAATTCCGATTTCCTTCAATTTACTCAAGAATAAAAGATTCTCAAATTTTCAGAAATGATTTCGATTTTTCAATTCTCATTCCCTCCAACCAAACAGCTTATAAAGGATTCATTCCGATTTCCGATTTTAATACCCATTAACCAAGCAGCCCTTTAACTGTATTCTCTGACACCACACTTCACATTGGCAGACATAACCCCATTTTCGTTTTTGGCGGTTTGACAATTACCATTGTATTGGGCCCGACATTCATTCCCCAACAACGTTAAAGCAAAGATAGTTTAGATTGAGACAAATGCATGACCGATTCAGGCCAAAGAAATGTTGTATTTAACAATAATTCTAAAAACCTTATAGTCAATAAATTTTTGGAGATGTCTTCGAGGAAGGGGAATTTTTGGTACAGTTGGATTTGCTCAAAAGTTATAACAACCAAACTATTCTTTCACTCAAATGTGTGGTTATTTTCCTGCTCAAAAGTTGCATCTTCCTCGTAACTAATCACATCTCAGAAGGAGACCACATCAAACAAGTGTAATTGCACAAATTGATATGCTGCTAATTGCACAAATTATGCGGCTAAAATGAGTGTAGGAGCGCAAAAATATATGCATTTCAATAACTAAGTGCGCCATAAATTTGACACCAATTGGCATAAAAACTGGATTAAAAAAAAAGTGAAAATGGACTGTGATAAATGATAGTAAATCCCACCACCAGGCTGTCCCATCCTTACCTTACCTGCCAGGAAACTGTTGAAGCAGCACATTTTTCCTGGACCCATCTTAATAAAAGTTTCAGGCTAATCATGAAAATAACAGGCACTTGACGAGCTCAGCAAAAAAAATATTAGATATATAGTGCATTGTTACGTAGTGTATTAAAATAAATAATTTATAATTATGTGTGATGATAAATTACATTTTATATTATTTAATAATATATAATTTATTTTAATACATTAGGTAACATATGACGTGGTGCATATGACGTGGTGCGTATAGTGCGTGCAATACCTACTCGCTCTGGTCGTGCAGTAGTAGAAATAACACCAGATTAATTTCAACTTACGCATTTCAGCGCATGAAGGTTTGGTCAGTATCCAACGAAGACCGCAAATTGGAGAAAATACATCCATGACTTATACTATGAAATACCAGCCGCACATTTTTATCAGTCAAAAAAGCTCAAATTTCGAAAGTGCTGCAAAAGTAGGAAACTTCTGATCTTTCATTTCACGCCTTTTCGATTCTTGTTTCTTCAACTTCTCGGGTTTCTTTTTACAGTCGCTTTAATTTTTTTTGTTTATTTTTTTGCGGCTTTTTGTTTCTCAGGTAATTCATGATTGTGTCACTGTCTTTAATTGGTATTAAACCTGTAGAAGTATGGTTTACTTTGAATTAGCTTAATATAAGGTCTCATACCAAGGGAAAACCACGATAGGAATAAAATTTGCGTAGTATATAGCTGGTAAACGCTATTACTGAGGAGATTAAAAATCTCGATGAACGACTATATGGGCCCTTACTAGCAATCACTAAGTATAAATAAATAATGGAGTTTCCCCCTTTTTTCCATATCATTTTAACGATTATGCATCTTGAAGCAGATAAAAGTTCATACGCAGAAGGAACCGAACAATTTATTAGAATAAAGAAAACGGGTGAAAAGCCATTAAATGTACAATAAATAAGACATTAGCGGTATATATACAGAAAGTAGTGACATGGTGCAAGTCACGCTCATCACAGTAGAAGTTCTTTTATATTACACTGCTGTCTTGATTTAAATCTCAAAAATATGTGGGCAGAAATTCTCAAATAAAACTTAGAACTAGTCCAAGATTCCAAGTCATTTGAAGACTTAACTGTTGAATAATTCAAAATATCACTGAGTGGAAAGGGGAGTGAAAAGGAACTGGACATGGACGATCTCTAAGAAAAAAAATATAACTGAGATAGAAATTCAAAGTGTAATACTCTCTCATCCTAAAAACAGATATTTGTTCTTTTTTGTTTTAGGGCAAATTAAGTGATATTATTGAAACAGATTAACCGACAAGGAAGTCACAAAGAGCTAACAGCTGATGAATACAAAAACCATCTAATTAAAAGATGCACTTATCTAGACAAATATTCAAGTCATTCTAAGGCAAGTTCTTAGTTTGCCTGAGTTCTCTCAGAGTTAATTTATGAAGCAAGAATACATTTCAACTCATAAACTGAGAATCTTCCGGCTGAGTACAATGGTTGATTTCTAGCTCTTTAAATGCTGTACATAGTCGCAACCAATGCCAAATTCGCCACTCTTCCAACAGAAAGATCATGCTGAAAGTGATGACTAAGCCATTGAACTTCTTCATGCCATTGTTTAGTTTCCCATAAATAAGGCAAAAGTTTCATAATTTTGCCCCAAACCGTACGTTGCAGCTTGTTGACGAGCAAATAATAAGTGATTCGAAGTTTTAGGTAGTTGCCTATAGTAAGCAAATTGGATTAAATGTTCTTTCTGATAATGATTCAGTGATTATTTGTCATCTTGACTCTCAATAAAAATAGTGAAGTTTTGTAGAAAAGTTGTGAATTGTAATAACAACTTATTACTCTTGTTCAAAAACGTATTATTTTTTGATAACTTTTCGTCATCACAGTATTTTCCTGTGGAGCATTACCCACTTTAGTAGTCTGTCCCTAATAAAACAATCTACCTCTGGATAACAACCAAAACGTGACAGAATCGTATTTTATCAGTAATTAAAATTTAATCTGTATATGTTGTGTAAATTAAACAGACTAACCTGTGTCCCGTCTACCGAATTATAAAGGGTAAATGATCCTTTCACCCATATACGGACAAAATAAAGAAAAATAAAAATAACAATTAGAATCGTATGTAATCAGTTGGTTTACGCAAGATAATTCTTTTTTGGCGGTGTACGTGTTGTAATATATACCTCGTCTTTCTAATCAGATACACTTGTACATATTCAGTTGGGCAAGTCAAACCGGGAAACCAGATGTAAATTGGTTCAGCCCTAGTCCTTTTCCCCTAAAATATCTGTTCAATTTTTGTACGAATACTAAAGCACAATTACATCAACTCTTCAGTAAAAATCCACCAACTAACTTGCTCATATCTCATAATATGAATAGTTTGGTCGGATATTTACTCCATAACAATTAAATCGGCTGCTATAACCAAAACACTTCCAGAATAAAGGTTACATAACATAATTACAAGGCAGGCGAATAATAGGGCCAGGCAATTTAGAATTTTAAATGCATTCAGATAAATATAATTTGGACTTTAAAAATATCCAAAAACGGCTTTTTTTTTTAAATTAATTCTTATTACGAGTTATTTGCTTCACATAAGTTAGAGTGTTTATCACACATAATTCGGGGTTTAGAGCATACCCAACACCTAACACCCTCCTCTTCCCCTTCCCTATTTCTAAGTAGGCTGGGTTTGAACCGAAACTTTTTTAAAGACAGTTGACATTACTGAAGTTTATTTCAACTGTACTCTTCTGGACTATAGTAACTAGTGAATGAATTCCATATTGGCGGATGGACCAGAATGGGGTAGGGGGCCCCCCCAAACTGAATAGGTTTCCAGTCAAAAGACGCTGGAGAACAGACAAACATTAGAGAAAGTCTTTGCAAAAGAACCATTGATAGGGACACTAGGCGACGATGGAAAATTGTATTTCTTTAGCATCCAAAATTTGAAATGTCCTACTAACTAGGTATAATAATTAACCATGCTTTTTACATTTTCCCTCTCTGGACTTATTTATTATAGGAAATTCTTACGGTGCAAAAGTTTGACTAATAAGTCTCATAAATCGTAGTTCATCACAACAAACATACTCTCTATATAAACTCGTTGCCAGTGTTCAGCTCCAAAGCATCCAACTTCTGGCTAGTACTCCTCCATCATTATTAGCAAGGATTCAGAAAAAAATGGAGGGTTTTGTGCTTTATTCCCTCTACACCATTTTGGCCCTGTTGGTTCCTCTCTATCTTTACTTGTTGTTGAACAAGCAAAAGTTTAGCAAAAATAAACTTCCTCTAGGGAATTTGGGATGGCCAGTTCTTGGTGAAAATATTGAGTTTGCCACTTCAGGCCCTCGGAAATTTATCGAGGAGAGAATGAACAAATACTCAACCCAAGTGTTCAAAACCTCCTTCTTAGGAGAGAACGTTGCCGTATTTTGCGGTCCTGCTGGGAACAAATTCTTGTTCTCCAACGAGGACAAGATTATTACTTCCTGGTTGCCGCGATCAATGAGGAAGGCTTTGCTCTTTCCCTCTTATGTTGATAGTTCAATAAAGGAAGTGGGCGCACTGCAGCGGAGCTTCCTTCACGAGATTTTGAAACCTGAAGCTTTAAAACAATACATTCCGGTCATGGATGCCATGGCTCGTAAGCATCTGGAGACCGAATGGGCTCCTTGCGAAGAAGTAAAGGTTTACCATCTGGCAAAGAAATATACTTTTGCTTTGGCATGCAGATTGTTCATGAATATTGAGGATCCCGAACACGTGAAGAAACTGGCTGATCCGTTTACCCGCGTTATGAACGGGCTATTTTCCATGCCCCTTGATTTTCCCGGAACGGCTTACAATGGTGCTATCAAAGGAGGGAATATGGTACGTTCAGAGCTGTTGAAAATCGTTAGGGATAGGAAAAAAGAGCTCATGGAGGATGGGAAGTCTGTAGGGCGAGACCTTTTGTCTCGCATGCTTCTTGTAAAGGATGAAGACGGCAACTTAATGAATGAACTGGAGATATGTAATAATATCGTTGGTCTTTTGGTTGCAAGTTTTGACACGACAAGTTGTGCCGTTACCTTTGTCTTGAAGTATCTTTCGGAGCTTCCCCACATCTATGAAAAGGTTTACCAAGGTAATAACAAATATATTTCATATTAATTTTAATAAAGAACAAATTATATTTCCTCAACTATCTCAGTCAGTCTTATGCATTTGATTACTTAATTAGGAATCGTTTGACTAACCATTAGTCTCATTCAAATCAGCCCTTTTACTAAATGGTTCGTTCTTGAATGATAGTTTGGATTAAAAAAATAACAGGTATCTAATTTAATGAATTTAGGGTCGGTATTAGGTCATCTAACTCAAATCTCATTTTTGCTTCTAACAGAAATCATGGAGATTTCGAAGACCAAAGGTCCCGATGATCTTTTGAGTTGGGAGGATATTCAAAAGATGCCGTACTCATGGAACGTAGGACGTGAATCATTGCGGTTAACTCCGCCCGCCCAAGGATCTTTTAGAGAGGCGAAAACAGATTTTGCCTATGCTGGTTTTACCATTCCAAAAGGATGGAAGGTATGTCATGAATATACTGCAATCAAAGAATTATACACGTTCTTTTTTTATTACTGGCTTTCTATTTGTGCTTAAAATTATCTTGAAATCTTTTTCAGGCATTTTGGACCGTATATTCAACACATCTAAACCCCAAACACTTTCCCAATCCAGACGTATTTGATCCTTCAAGATTTGAGGGAAGTGGACCAGCACCATACACTTATATTCCCTTTGGAGGAGGACCTCGAATGTGTCCTGGAAAAGAATATGCACGATTGGAGATCCTGGTGTTCGTGTATAATGTGGTGACAAAATTCAAAATGGAGAAGCTGATTCCTGATGAAAAGATAGTAAATCTTGCATCCCCTACACCAGTGAATGGCCTACCTGTTCGTCTCCAACACCGCAAAGTCTAAATTTTTATTATTTACTCGGCGTTTCACTATGCACATGTAGTCTAGCAATTGTCTTCAATTTGCAATACGTGTAACAAATGGTGTATTGGAGGATTATATTATTTCTCATTCCTGCAATCAGTATAAAAATTGGTGTATCTATCTATTTTCAATGTGCAATGTGTTAAACTTTCCCATAACTAAAGCAAAAGTTCCATAATTTTGCTCCAAACCGTTGTAGATTGTTGACAAGCAAATAAGAAGTGATTCTAAGTTTCAAGTAGTTGTCCACATAGTAAGCAAATTGGATTGAATGTTCTTTCTAACAATGATTTAGTGGCTATTTATTGACTGACGTGACTCTTAACAAAAATATAGTAAAGTTGTGTAGAAAAGTTGTAAATTGTAATAATAACTTACTACTTTTCTTTAAAAACTTATTATTTTTTGATAATTTTTCCACACAACAGTATTTTTCTGTGCCACATTCTCCACTTCAGTAGCCTGCCCTTAGCCAGCAATCAACCTCTTCTCAACAACCATAACTCTAACAGAGAACCCGGGCACAACAAAATTTTACCACACTAAGAAAGCTTTTTTTACCTGATTTTAGTTTCTGATATTTGATATTTGAAAATCTATTTTGTGATATTCTCAACTATTTTTTTTTTACAATGTTTTTAGATTTTTTAAGCTAAAATCAAGAACGACTGATTTTTAGCTTTTATAAAATTATTTTTATAAAAATCAGAAGCTATTAAAAACAAGCTTAAATATTGCACAATACTTTTTGGGTCCTTCAATCTGATCATAGCAGATTTGATAGTAAGGCCTTCACTAATAGTAGGCAAACAGTAGAATTTATATGCACTTCGAATTTGAGGCAAGAAAGTAATTCACAAATTTTCTCAGTTAATTTCTTTTATGAAGCTTTAAATTTTTTAAATTTTCAACTTTTTATATGCTAATTTTTGTCAAAATTTCACTTCATTATCATCTCCTTTAATAAAACAATTATTGGGCAATCATTTTTTAAAATAATCAATTAAACCAATATAAATTATAAACGACAAATTAAGTTTGTTAGACAAAAACCATAAAAAATAGTAACCTTTTCAGGATGAAGGGTTCATCTCAGAAGCCTAAGTCCGAGCGGGTGCCATCGAACTATGGTAGGGGTATATTGTTATTTTTCAACTATGTGTAGTGCCACGTACCAATTTACACCCCCAAACACGCAAGTTCTATATCTTACTCAAGAATGTACGCAAAATAACTTTATCCCAACAGTTTCTTAGCATTTTCTTAGGATCTATGTAATAAATTTAATTCCAAAAATTGATTTACTAAAAGTGTTCATTGCAATTTCACCTCTTGTATTTATTCTAAATTTGTATTTTACCCTAAATTATCAATTCCTGTACTATAATACATCAAAATTTTAATTTCTTGCAAAAGTGCCAAATGTGCTCTTATGAAGTGCCAAAAGTGCAGCTTTCAATCTTGGCTACCTAAATGCCAATTTATGTTCTCTCATTGAATATAATATCATATCGCATAAAAACAAAATAAAGTAATTTAGGTTGTTCACGTGGAAGGGGGGTTTAGGTTACTTGTCCTTTTATTTGTGAAAGGTTAATAAAATTCGAGTATTCTTTAAACGTTTAGGTACTGTAATATTGATTGTTTAGATAGAAAATCATAATCTCAAATAGCTCAGTGGCCAAAATTTGCTAACATGTGTTGTTTACATGCGTGTGTGGAGGATTTATTTTGGTGTGAATTATTTCTGTTACTTTATATTGTACCAAAAATAACTTTTTATGTCATTTGTGCTTTCAGAACCCATTGTTTTGTTTTTTTTTTTTTGTTTTGTTTTGTTTTTTGGTTGAGGAAGAACCCATTTTTAATAAAAACTGATAATTTTGACTAAAAATATGTGATTTCTATATGATTAACAAGAAATAGAAGGCAACCAAAAGCGGCTAAACGCGACTGCGGCGATGCAGCCTAGCTACTGTGCCACCAAACTCACGATAGAGACTTGTGAAGGTCATGTCTTCAATCGGGACATTCCTTTATCGAAAAACAATTTAAAAAAAAAAAAAGGAACTATGCAGTCTTTTTTAATTAGCTGAAATTCAGTTTAGGTGAATGTCGTTAGTAGGATTTGGTTGACCTTTCATACCTAAGAAAACATGAAAGCCTTGTTCTTATGAAGTGCCAAAAATGCATCTTTCAATATTGTCCTCCATAATACTAATTTATGTTTTCTCATTTAATATAATATCATATTACATAAAAACAATATAAAGAAGTTAAGTTGCTCGCGTGGAAGGGGTGTTTTGGGCAATCTTTAGATCAGGGTGTCTTTTCACTTATGAAAGGTCAATAAAATTCGACTAGCCTTTAAAAGTTTGAAGTACTATAATGTTGATTTTTTGGGTACAATGTAATAATCTCGAATAGTTCAGTGGCAAAATTCGCTTACCCATTAACCATATATATGTGTGCGTTTGTGTGTGCACGCGTGTGTGGACAATTGATTTTGGTGCGAATTATTTCTGTCACTTTGTGACATTATGTTATGCCACAAATATCCTTTTATGTAATTTGGAACTACCAAGCTTATCCTCTTTTCCTCCCCATGATTTGGAATATACTCTTAATAACTTCCTTTAAACCAAAACACAAAACCCATATGTATGTATGTATATGTATATGTATATGTTTATTTATTTAATTATTTATTTGTATAAACACATACATTAATACATACGGTCTTAATAACCTCCTTCAAAACATTAAAAAAAAAAAAAAAACCGACAATAAGCACTTTAATTTTTGTCTAAATACACAAGTGCCAAAACTAGTACTACTTATAACAGATTTGCAGATTTCTATAGATTGATTCATATTAGTTCATATTTGCACCAATCTTTTATGGTTAATTTGGCCTTTGGATATGACAGATATCTATGCGTGGTTGTCGCATGTTTAATAAAAGTTAAAAAAAAATCTATTTTCTGCGAGAGAGGGACAGGACAGGAATGGTAATCCGAGGTTGGGGTGCCGGGATTCACATGTTTAGGCTATTCGTCGTGGTCCTGTATTTGCAAGGAGCTGCGACTCCGCGAGGATTTCCCAGGATCGGCATCTCTTGATTTCAAGCGAAATTAGATAAAAACAGAGAAAAAGTAAAGATAAAAATTGGAAAATGGAAAAGACCAAAATATTGGTACTTATTTTGTCACCTGCCTTTGTTTTGTTCTCAATTTGTTTGAGGGAAAGAGATTTCCAGTTCTCCAACTAGATTAAGTAATTGGGATAATTACACATACCTCCCCTGAGATTTATTGTAATTATACCTAGCTCCCCTCAGGTTTCAAAAATTACACTCACCTCCCTTATTTCAAGAGTTTTGGTAACAAAAAAAACCCATTTTGTTGATGTCAGCAAAAAGACTAATTGAATATCCTAAAATGCCTCTAGAATTTTTTTTTACTGAAATAAGACATACAATTCTTGATAAATAGCAACTAACTAATTCAACATAAAGAAAAAATAGCCATAATATTGTCCAATATTACCACCAATGCTCAACAATTATGTATCCCAATATACCTCTCCCACTTAGTGCTCTAATTTCTACATCTTTGTCTTTTTTATTATTCAAAATATGCCATAAATAAACAAGATAACTATTAAAAAAAATGAGATGATGATAACAATTTGAAAAATTTGTGCTATGTGAACCTACACTCTCAAGAGTAAATAAAAGTAGCTTTTTTTTTTCCTTTTTATTTTCCTTTTTTTCCCGTCATTTTCTTTTTCTGTTTTCCTATAATTTTTTCTGAGGTAATTATAGTAACATGCAAGGGTGTTTTAGTAATCCCAAGTGTTCAAGGGAGGTAAGTGTAATTATTGAAACCTGAGGGAAGCTAAGTGTAATTATGATAAACTACAGGGGAGGTATGTGTAATTATCCCTAAGTAATATAAAGGAGAACAGAATTAAAAAGATTTTGTATACCTTGAAATATTTTTGAATCATTTATACCATAATTATTTTTTTATCGAATATATGCATTGAAGTTTTAAAATTTTTATTTAGTCCTATTGTTTATTGTTTATACATATAGGACACACCAACTAATAAATTTATCTGACCTAAAATATACTGTATATCTGTTTGTCTTCATCAACAATTATTAGCCTATTTTACTTTAAGAAAAGATTAATAATCGTATAAAATTTCAGAGGACAAAATATGTTTTTCCATAAAATATCACTAGGATTAAATAATTATACTTTTAATACACAATCGGTAATCAATAAACCCCCCAAAAGTTCTACTTATGGTTTTTCTGTGTGCAAAATTTGTCCTTTCAGTACCCATTGTTTTGTGATTTCAGAACCCATTGTTAATGAAAACTGATACTTTGACTAAAAATTTGTGATTTCTACAAAATTGACTTGACCTAAAAGGCAACAAAAACAGCAGCCAACAAGCGACGAAGCCTGCTGTGCTACGACACTCGGGATAGAGACTTTCCATTGTCACGTCTTCAACGTAGAAATTCCTTTATCGCATTAATTCTTGCACATTTATCTGAAACTCAGTTTAGGCAGCCTTTTTTTTTTTTTTTTTGAAAGAACAAAGTTTTGAAGAAAAAGATATTATAATACTTTTTAGATTTATGTCTATATATGTGTGTGTGTAAGATATAAATGAATAAATAAATCTATATATATATAAATATATATATATATATAAGCAATATGAAATGAATTTTTTTGAACAACATTTTTGGTCTAAAAGGACGTTGAACATGGGAAAACTAATTGCATTATCGTGTACTAGTAGGAAGCTTGTAAGAAATTTATCCTTGGGGCGAGTCTAAAGTAATAAGTAGTTAGGAAATGTTAGGCCCAAATCTATATAACTTATGACAATAATTTGAGGGCATAGTTAATTTTATATTAATTTTTAGGGAGTAAAATATAGTAAAACAAAAATGTTTGCTTACACTTTTTTTTTTTACCAAGTTTTTTTTTTTTTGGGGGGCGGGGGGGTGGTGGCTGCCCTTGGCGCCACCCTCCGCCCCTGCTTATCATAGAGAGCATGTGCAAATTTGGGGTGTTAAATTAAACTTGACATTCTAGATATATTTCGTCAATGGAAAAAAAATGCAATTTTGGTTCTTGATTATTAGGTTTTCTTTAGGCCAAACTTGTTTTAAATGTTATTTTTAAAGCATTCAATTTTTATAAAAATTTTAAAGTATATATGACTTTGAAGGATATATAATTCAAATCACTAAAGCAATACATGTACATTATTCGGCAAATTTGTTAAAATATTGTTAAGAAAAAAAAATCAGCAATTGTGGGTGTCAGAAGAAGTTTTTGGAAATCTAAAGGTGTCGTGTTTGGGAAACGCGATGCTGAATTTTTTTTTCAAATGAACAGTAGCTCCGCGTTTCCCAAACGCAGCGCATGAACAGTAGCCGCGTTTGGGAAATGCGGGGCTACTGTTCACGCACTATTCACTGTTCACTTTTTTTTTTAGCAGAAGAGGTTAGTGTTTAAGGTTTTTTGAATTATTGTTTAGATAGATTTATAAGATTTAAATCAAAGTAATTGAGGTAGTTCAATGTTTGAATTGAATAATTTTAGATTTAGAAATAATAAAGCTATAAACACCAAATTTTGATATACCACTAAATTTTCTAATATCTTGTGGGCTATTTTTATTTTTCGAATCCGAAATCTGGTTTTTAGAGAAAGTGTGCAAAAGTCTTCTGGCCAAATTTAATTTCAACACATAAACACTTTTTTTGTCAATTTTTTATTTTTAAATTCATATTTTATACCCTTTGTACAAATTTCTAAATTTTGTAATTTTTTTTGGATGAACCACTATTTTTCTGTGTACAACATCAATTCAAGGGCAAAATAGTCATTTCAATTTTTGAATGCCTTTTTTTTTGGCTATTTTTGAATCCCAAACTCATATTTCATACTTTTAAGTATATTCTAAATTTGTGATAATTTTTTGGGTTAAAAAAATAACGATTTTGCCTCAGGTATGTATATAGAAAAAATAATTTTTGAACTCGAAAAATTATCACAAATTTAGAATATACTTAAAAGTATGAAATATGAGTTTGACATTAAAAAATAGCCAAAAAAAGGCATTCAAAAATTGAAATGACTATTTTGTTCTTGAATTGACGTAATACATAGAAAAATAGTGATTCATCTAGAAAAATTCCATAATTTAAAAATTTGTACAAGGGTATAAACTATGAATTTAAAAATAAAAAATTGGCAAAAAAAGTGTTTACGTGCTGAAATTACAATTTTGCCAGAAAACTTTTGCACACTTTCTCTAAAAACCAGATTTCGCATTCGAAAAATAAAAAATGGCCCACAAGATATTAGAAAATTTAGTGGTATATCCAAATTTGGTGTCTATAGCTTTATTATTGCTAAATCTAAAATTCTTCAATTCAACTATTGAACTATCTCAATTACTTTTACTTAAATCCTATAAATCTACCTAAACAATAATCCAAAAAACCTTAAACACTAACATCTTCTACAAAAAAAAAGGTGAATAGTGAATAGTGCGTGAACAGTAGTGCCGCGTTTCCCAAACGCGGCTACTGTTCATGCGCCGCGTTTGGGAAACGCAGCGCCTTTAGATTTTCAAAATCTCTCTCTGACACTCACATGTAGATACACGTATGCTCTCATTTTGGTGGTTTTTAAGGTATTTTTAGGAAATCTTAATATGGCAGTTTTACAAATTATTCTGGATAAATGTATTTTTGAAATAAAAAGTTGAATGAAGAATGTGTTTTAAATTTTTAAAAAATACAACCAAACAAAATGAAACTATGGTATTGGACACCTCTGTGGAACAAACTACGTATTTCCTTGTCTAACTGGTTACCCATCCAATCCTATGTTCACATACTTATGTTCAAAATTGGCAGGATTGAATCGTCAATAGGAAGCACATGATCCTCAGATACATTGTCCTGAACGATGTGAACTTGTGGTAGATCCAGTGTCCAGTCAGAGCCACCATAACTTACTCAGACTGATTTTTCGTTTAGTATTAATTAAAAACTTTTATGTAATCAGACACGTTTACATATCTAAAGATAAAAATATATTATCCAGGAAAAAGAATATTAGATGCTCGCAAATTTATTATGCAACTTGGATAGCTTCATATCTAAATTTATTGTTTTTTTTTTATAACACGAGATTCCTTTTAAAAGAATACAAACTTCATAAGAAAGCTGTAGTCAAATTAGGAGTGTTGATACTAGTTTTGAATTTGCCCACAATAAGAGTACAATTTCGAACTTGAATTCCTCGTGGCGTTCTTTACAAATTTCGAACCAGACTTCTTGAAAGAAATGCGTGCAAAAGGTTATTAAATCTACTCACGCATTTATATGCATTTTGTTTCGGGTTTTGAGATTTGATTAAATGAAACTATTGAAGTGCTATATGGACAACTAGTTAGGGGTGTTTGGTTTAGGGGAATGGGTATTATTTGATATCCATTGTTGATGTTAGAAAACAACTATCACTATTTTCCAATGAGAATGAAAGTGATTAATTAGAGCCTCTACGATTCTTCTTAAAATACTACTCTATCAAACTCATTGACTTTTTTGGGCGAAATGATACCTATTCCTTTACTAAACCAAATATGTTGGGAGAAATGATCAAAACCCATACTCATGATTAGGTTAATTATAACCATAGTGATAATAATTGAAAAATTTGAATCAAAAGCCTCCTTAATCTATTCTCTTATCATGTCAGAACCTCCTTCAAAATGAAGATTTACTTTACAAGCGTACATAGAGACACAAGAAAAGGGGACCTAGCGAATTTAGACTTTACAATATGAATTTAGTGTTTGCAAGATGTTAAGAAAGCTTTCAAAAATGAAAAGGAGACCTAGAGAAAATTGTATATATAGCACCCAAGAATTTCATGCTTATTTATAGCTAATGATTTTGTCACTCCAAAGTTAGTCCCAAGCTCTCGACTGCTAGTTTTTTATGAATCAAAATGACTTAGAATTGAATTCATTTTCAAACATCCTTAGAAAGACAGCTCTCAGTGCTGTAGTTAACTTCATTTGGAAAGAAAGAAATCAAAGAGTTTTTCAAAGCAAAATACAAAACGATGATCAGGAGTCTGTCAAAAAATTGTCAAAGTAAAGTATGTTGCATTGTGGTAAAGAGTACCAAGAACAAAAGAGAACCTAAAGTTGTGTTTGGAATGAAATTTTTCTTAAAAAATCTTTGGTGAGTTGTAATAAAGTTATAAATAGATATTGAAGTACTTGAGTTGTTGTCTTCTTGCTACTTGTAGTGATATAAAAATAAAAAAAAAATGACATAAACACCCGTGAAAAACTTTTAGGTTATGAGGCTGCTCTTCCATTTTGTTGATCATTTCAATAGATGTTTATCTGCGAAATACCTTTGTATGTTTTATTGACTAAATATAGTATATGACTCGTGAGGCGTTATGTAAATAATAAATAAGTAAAAATCAATAAAAAAGGGCAATTTTGTTTCAAATACAGCTTGTATAATAAAGGCTTCCAAGGAAAAAAAAATAAATAAAACTTGGGTTTGCAATAATTTCACATGCCTACATGCTCACAAAAGAATACAAATTAAGAGCAAGTTCAGTTTGCCATAATTCTTTTTTGTTAAAAGTACTTTTTTCTCTGTACCAGACAAACCAATGCTACCGTATCCTATTATAAAGAGTAAATGACTTTTGCCGGTTTATGTAAGAACACCTTTTTTTTTTTGTTGGGGGGGGGGGGGGGGGGGGGGGTTGGGGGGGGGTGTAAATTGTGTACATGATACTGTAATATATAACTCCTTTGTAATGAGAGTATAAATTGGTAGAGCGCTAATCTTTTCCCCCTAAGGTATCTGTGCTGTCAGGTAGTGTACGAATAATAAAGCTCAATTACATCAACTTCTCATGAAAGTACGCTAAATAATTTGGTCATAAGTCATAATGTCAACAGTTTTGTTCAATATTTGCTCCACATTAATTAAATTTGCTTCTGTAAGCTAAAGGTTCACACTTTCAGAATAAAGGTGCCATAACGTAACAAGAAGGCAACTTCCTATTGGGCCAGAGGCACTTTGTAGGATAAAAATTGTAATTAGACTGTTTAGTATTTTAAGTACATAGAGATAAAATCATTTGGATTTTCAAATATTTGAATTAAAGGCCAGAAATTCTTGTAGATGAATTCAACCTTGGTGGATGGACCAGTAAGGTGGTAGGGGGCATTTTATTATCCGTTTTAGTACGTAAAAATTTGGTATACTATGCTCCAATTGAAATAAAAAAATTTTAGCACCTTTTCCGATGTACATGTACTGGAAAAAGCAAATCTTTATCAATTTCCTTCATACGTCACTAACATGAACATTAAAATTGTTTTTCTTCTATATAGTTTGTGATACAAGATCAACTAATCTTAATATGAAGCTAACATCAGTTTTATTATCTTGATTAATTTTACTTCATAATCTTGAAAACTTGCAATTCTATGATACCGTTTATTAATGTTTTTCCCTCTAAAAGCAACAAATATTTAATTATATTCCGTTGCTTAATTATTCACCCATAGTTTTTCTTTCTCCCTTGTTTTGACTTCTTGGTTATAGGAAATTCTTAGCTGCAAAAGTTGGACTAATAATTCTCACAAATCATAGTTCATCACAACAAACATACTCTCTATATAAACTCGTTACCAGTGTTCTCAACTCCAAAGCATCCAAATTCTGGCTAGTGCTCCTCCATCATTCTTAGCAAGTATTGAGAAAAAATGGAAGGTTTTGTGCTATATTCCCTATACACCATTTTAGCCCTTTTGGTTCCCCTCTATCTTTACTTGTTGATGAACAAACAGAAGTTTATCAAAAATAAACTTCCTCTAGGGAATTTGGGATGGCCAGTTCTTGGGGAAAATGTTGAGTTTGCCACTTCAGGCCCTCGGAAATTTATTGAGGAGAGAATGAAGAAATACTCAACCCAAGTGTTCAAAACCTCCTTCTTAGGAGAGAATGTTGCTGTATTTTGCGGTCCTGCTGGTAACAAATTCTTGTTCTCCAACGAGGATAAGATTCTTACTTCCTGGTTGCCACGATCAATGAGGAAGGCTTTGCTGTTTCCCTCTTATGTTGATAGTTCAATAAAGGAAGTGGGCGCACTGCAGCGGAGCTTCCTTCACGAGATTCTGAAACCTGAAGCTTTAAAGCAATACATTCCGGTCATGGATGCCATGGCTCGTAAGCATCTGGAGACCGAATGGGCTCCTTGCCAAGAAGTAAAGGTTTATCATCTGGCAAAGAAATATACTTTTGCTTTGGCGTGCAGATTGTTCATGAATATTGAGGATCCGGAGCACGTGAAGAAACTGTCTGATCCGTTTGCCCGCATTATGAACGGGCTATTTTCCATGCCCCTTGATTTTCCCGGAACAGCTTACAACGGTGCTATTAAAGGAGGGAAAATGGTACGTTCAGAGCTGTTGAAAATTGTTAGGGATAGGAAAAAGGAGCTCATGGAGGACGAGAAGTCAGCAGGGCGAGACCTCTTGTCTCGCATGCTTCTTGTGAAGGATGAAAATGGCAACTTAATGAATGAATTGGAGATATGCAATAATATCATCGGTCTCTTGTTTGCTAGTTTTGACACAACAAGTTGTGCCGTCACCTTTGTCTTGAAATACCTTTCGGAGCTTCCCCATATCTATGAAAAAGTTTACCAAGGTAAAAAAGATAAACACACTTCATGTTTACTTATTAGTTATTCGCTTGACTAACAATTGGTCTCACTGAAAGCTTCTTTTTAATGTTTGTCTTTTGACTATGAAGACTAATATTTTTTTATGATGACTTCGTGTTGAAAGTTATCTTGAAAGAGACGATTCAATACTTTTTCATTTTTTAAAATTTAAAAAATGAGATTTGTCTTTCAAGATAACGTTATTTATTTTTCGCACAATAAAGTGGAATGATTTATTCACTCTTACATGATTTTGATTAAAAAATAACAGGTATCTAATTTAATGAATTTAGGGTCGATAGTAGATCAGCTAATTCAAATCTCATTTTTGCTTCTAACAGAAATGATGGAGATTGCAAAGTCCAAAGGCCCAGACGACCTTTTGAGTTGGGTGGATATTCAAAAAATGACGTACTCATGGAACGTAGGACGTGAATCATTACGGTTAACTCCGCCTGCCCAAGGATCTTTTAGAGAGGCAAAAACTGAGTTTGACTATGCTGGTTTTACCATTCCAAAAGGATGGAAGGTATGTCATGAATATACTGCAATCAAAGAATTATACACGTTCTTTTATTTATTACTGGCTTTATATTTATACTTAAAATAATCTTGAAATCTTTTTCAGACATTTTGGAGCGTATATTCAACGCATCAAAACCCCAAACACTTTGCCAATCCAGACGTATTTGATCCTTCAAGATTTGAGGGAAGTGGACCGGCACCATACACTTATATTCCCTTTGGAGGAGGGCCTCGAATGTGTCCAGGAAAAGAATATGCACGATTGGAGATCCTGGTGTTCGTGTATAATGTGGTGACAAAATTCAAAATGGAGAAGTTAATTCCTGATGAAAAGATAATAAATCTTGCATCCCCTACACCAGTGAATGGCCTACCTGTTCGTCTCCAACACCGCAAAGTCTAACTTAATTTTTATTATTTACTCGGCGTTTCAGTATGCATATGTAGTCCAGCAATTGTCTTCGATTTGCAATACGTGTAACAAGTGGTGTATTTGCGGATTTTATTTTTAAACCCGATTGAGGATCATGTATTGTAAAAATTCAATTGAGGGTCGTATTTTCTAAATTGGATCGAAGATTCTGCATCTTAAAACCGAATAAGAGTCATGTTGTCAAAACCCGATGAAGAATTATCTTTTTAAAATTTGATCGATAGTTACGTGTTTTTTAAATGCATTAAAAATTGTGCATAGGAGTGGGCATGGATCGATTAGCTAGTCCATTAACCTAATCTCCTAATTGGAACAGCTTGTATCGGTTTGTCTGATTTGCTAACCATATCTAACTGTCATTAGTTGGTTAACCATTTAGCAGTTACCTTGTTAAAGAGCATTGGATATCGTGGGTAACCAGAACCGTACTGTATTAAATTAATTTGACAAAATAGACAAACAAAATATTACAACACAATACTTGTTCAAATACAACAAAACAATTTATAAAATTGCAATTACTTTGAAAAACAAGCAATAAAATTATAAATTGAAACTTTTGCATCCACTCTTTTTAAAATTAAAAAAAAAGTCAAAAATAAAAAATTTTCACATCATGAATAAAACATACTTATGTTATTTTCCATATTCTGAATCTAAGTTGTATGAAAGCAATTTTTAATTTAGTATCAAGAACGTATATGATAATTGGAGTATAAAAACAAAAAAAATAATATAAAAGCCTAAAAATTAAATGGGAAGAAAAATATAATATGATATTTAAGTTTTTGAATTATCTTAAACTTAAAAATGAAATGATTTAATGTTTCTTAGTTTCTCTATAATATTCATAAATATTAACCTCTGAAACAAATATATGGACTGGTTTGGTTAACCGTAGTTTTTAAAAATTGATACTTAGAACCGGAAACGTTTTCGCAAATAAGGTTTGGTTAACCTAACTGCTTTTAGAATTCGGTCTGGTTGCGCTCATTTTTTTTGTTCCGAATGGACCAGTTATTATGATTTTTCAAAATTTTCATTATTTTTTACCCACCCCTAATCGTGCATCAATTAAAATTTGATTACAGGTCGTCCTTTCAAAATCTAATTAAGAATTGTATGTTTTAAATCCCAATTAAGGGTCGTCTTTTCAAAGCTCAATTGAAATGTGTTTTTAAACTCGATTCAAGATCGTATAATTTTTAAATCGGATTGAGAAGTGTAATTGTCAAACCTATTAGGTGTGTCTTGTATCTTTTTTCCCACATCAAATAGAAAAACAAATTTCCTTTTTGGTGGTCCTCATAAAAAAATATTTAGTGAAGCCTTTGAGAAGAGCATCCGTTAAGAGAGCCAATTGAGCCTTTGGGCATTTTGGGTCTTGGTAAATTTGTTTTGTATTATTCAAGTTTTGTGGAATGTCTTGACCAAGGAGCCATTGGAGTCTTGATTGCCTTTAGTATATTTTTGGCTTGCTTGTGTCTTTGGGTTAATTTTGTGGGTTAGTAGAGTGTTCTAGAATTTTGTATTCCTTTGTTTATTAGTGAATTTCTGTACTTTTGCTTGCGAATTGCGAATTTAGGTCATCTTCGCCAACCGACATTAAATTCATTTTATTGCTTTGTTTATCATATGTTGTCGTTTCGTTTGGGCATTAAGAATTTCAATAATTTCTTTGGATTCTTAATATTCCTAATAAACTGGTATAAGAGCTTCGAATTATTCTTTAATGCCAATTTGAAATTTTTTGACGACAAGAAAAGTTTGTGGCAACATCAATTTTGAGCTATGGCAGATAATCATATAGGATTTTGTTTTGGATCCATTTGGGCTTTTACGGAGAAGGTGGATAAAATTTGCTATTTGTGAAGATCTGTTGATGATGAGGATTTGTTACAAGATACAAGCCAAGGTGGGGATTTGTTAAGTGTGCCTTGTATCTTTTATTCCACATCAGATCAAAAAACAAGTTTTCTCTTTGATGATCCTTATAAAAGAATATTCACTGAAATCTTTGAGAGGAGTGCCCACCAAGAGAACCATTTGGACTTTAGTTAGTTTGGGTTCTCTTATTTTGTTTTATTTGAATTTTCAGGGCTATCTTGATAAAGGAGTAGTTTGGATCTTTAGGGCCTTTAGTATATTTTGGATTCACTTGTATCTTTAGTTTTATTTTGTGAGTTCGTAGAGTGTTAACAACTTTTATATTTCTCTTGTTCGTTAGCAGATTTCTCCATTTTCGCCCATATATATAGGTTATTTTGTCCGAACTATGTTAAGTTTGTTTTGTTACTTTGTTTAATCACATATTGTGTTTCTCTCCTCGCGATCTCATGTGGCCATCAAGAATTTTGGCAATTTCCGGGTCCCCAGAATTCGTAACAACACCTAGGGGTGTGCAAGTTGACCCGATGACCTGAAAATCTGGCCGATCCAATCCGATCCGGACTCGATCCGAAAAATGCAAGTATCCGACCCGTCGGGTTTTTGCAGATACGGGTCATATACGTGTTACTTTATTAAGTAGGTTGGATACAGATCATAATTTTTAAAATCCGGCGGGTATCCAACCCGACTCGCATATGGGGGTAATGATGTAATTTTATAAGGTGTTCTAATATTAAGATGTGATATTATTATGTAATATTACTATTTGATATTATTATTATTATTATTATTATTATTGTTATTATTATTATTATGTAATATACTATTAGATATTGTTATGTGAAATTATTATGTAGTATTTGCTATTTTTTATTAATATTAATATCAACATCTTTTATTCGTATAAGGTTTCCTAATATTAATATGTGATATTATTATGTAATATTACTATGTGATATTATTATTATTATGTAATATGCTATTAGATATTATTATGTGAAATTACTATGTAGTATTTGTTTTTTTTATTAATTTTAATATCAATATCTTTTGTTCTTATTTTGTAATCCTAGGCAGTAAAAAATACCGCATTATCAACATTGAAATGTGAAGAATTGAAGATGCGATAATATAAACTCTAGTTATAATAGTTGTCTTGTGTATTTTTTTTATTCTTTGCCTCAAAGAATAAACTCTAGTTATAATAGTTTTCTTGAAGATGCGATAATATAAACTCTAGTTATAATAGTTGTCTTGTGTATTTTTTTTATTCTTTGCCTCAAAGAATAAACTCTAGTTATAATAGTTTTCTTGAAGATGCGATAATATAAACTCTAGTTATAATAGTTGTCCTGTGTATTTTTTTTATTCTTTGCCTCAAAAACATGGTTGGTATTTATGTTATAAGATTTGTTTGTACGGTGTTTCTTTGTCTCAAAAAATTGAAAATTTCTTTAGTGCTTGCGATAAATTCATGGTTTGTAACACTAGCTTTAATATATGTTATTTAAGTTTATATTTGTTATAAATGAAGCTCTAATTATTATTAGATTATCTCGCATTTGAAGCAAATTTAACAGAATACTGGTACAATCCGAAAAAATACTGATATCCGACCCGTCGGATATCTCCATATATGGATATGGATACGACTTATAATTTTGCCTGACCCGCATATAGTAGGTCGGATAAAAAAATACCCCATGTAGATCAGATATCTGACCCGTGTACACCCCTAACAACACCTAATTGAAATTCATATAGTATTTGTGTTTTCATTGCATAGACAAAGGGCGCAATCTTCGAGAGCGCAGGATCGTTGTCAAAATATTTGTCTTTTCTATATTTACAAAGGTTAACAATCATCATGAGCATATAAATGCTAATAAAATATTTATTTTCCTGCATTTAAGAAGGTGCAAAATCCTTCATGAGCGCCATTGGAACATTTATTGTTTATGTATTCGTAAGTACAAGAATGCGGGTCAGGTCGAAAAATATTCTATGCAGATTAAAATTTCCAAGTCCAACCTTTCACAACTTGGCCTCTTTGCAACTTCACTCTCTAGGAAAGCTAGAGTTCTCTCTCCCTTGTTAGTAGGGTCCTAATCCTTCCAACAGAACTTCAGCAAAAATGAGTAATCCTATTCAAGATATTATCCATCAATTGCAAAATGTTCAGTTTGTAGAAGACGAAGACGTCGTGATAGAAGTCAGTGAGGAAGAAGTAAAACAAGGGATCATTGACTGCACAAACAGTTGCTATGGAAAGTTCATCGCAAATAAAGATATCAATCTAAGGGGACTAAAGCAAGTTCTGGCCAGGGCATGGAAATGTCAAGGCATCAAAGTTTTTAAACTGCAAGCAAACACCTTCCAATTTTTCTTCAATACCTCAGAAGAGCTACAAAGTGTGATCAACAAAGGGCCTTGGAACATTGACAACAATCTCTTGGTGGTCAAAGCTTGGTCCAGAGGTATAAAGCTAGAGAATATAAGTTTTGATCAAGCCCATTTCTGGTTCAATATTATGGGTTTACCAAGAGAAATGTACACAGTAGAAGTAGCAAAAAAAGTAGCAATGAATTTTCAGGAAGTAACTAATGTACAGCTCAGGGAAAAAGGGGAGTCGGGTGAACGATTTATAAGGCTAAGAGCATCATTGAATATAAAGAAACCAGTAAGGAGGGTTGTCAAACTAAAGAGAGAATCTGGGAGTGAATCTCTGGGCATTATCCGATATGAACGTCTCCCTACGCTTTGTTTTAGTTGTGGAATCATTGGGCACACAACAAGGAGTTGTGAAAAGAAGCTTGAAAGCTCAGAGAATAGATATGGCGTATGGTTGGTCACAGATTACATTAGCTCCAAATGTGTCTGGAATTCAAGCTTGTTAGGAGAAGAAAGGCCATCTTCACCGGTGATAGATACAATCGGAGGAGTCGGAGAGACAAGTCAGCTGAATGATAGTCTAGGAAATCACAATGGAGGGGCTCAAGAACAATCTAGACCAATAGCTGAAAACCTGTCAGTGCAACTTGGAGTTCTGGAAGAAGCCATAAGGAACGGGCAACCAGCCATTTTGGGTTCTGTGGACGAAGAAAGCAATACTGAGCCCAATGTTGTAGTGTCTCAAGAGGCCCATTCAATGGACCATAATACTGGGCTTTTAGGAACTGATAGTCAGAGAATGGCTACTAATCAGTTACCTCAAGCAGGAGACCAAGATTTTTCAAACCAGACCATCGGACATACACAGAGTGAGTTAAGGTTTGCACAGAACAATAGTCCATTGGGCTTTACTTCGATGGCTCCTTTAGAAGAAGCTCAGGAGCTCATTTCCAATTTAAGCCCAGGCCAAACAACAATTACTACACATGAAGAGCAGATGCATGCAAATTTGCTTCTGCAACGCAGCGAAGTAATCACCAACTACAGAGGAAAACGAAGTAGACAGGTAGAAGAGAATACGGATATCCAGTCGGAAGTTTCAAAAAAAGCAAAAAAGGTTTTTGAAGAATCGGCGGTGGCTGCAGTGCAGCACCGCCGGGACCAATGAAGCTCCTAGTTTGGAATTGCCGAGGGCTTGAGAACCCTCGAGCAATTCGGGCCATGAACTCCTTAATAAAGGAGCAAGATCCCAAATTAGTATTTCTTATTGAAACTAAACTTGACAGTAAAAGGATGGATGTTATCAGGAGGCAACTGAAGTTTCAAAATGGTATATATGTAGACAGGAGGAATTAAGGAGGTGGTCTTGGCCTGCTGTGGAAGGAGAATATTGATCTTCAAGTGCAAAGTTACTCACCAGGTCACATTGATACCGTCATTAAAGAGGAGGGAGCATCAACTGTATGGCATTTTACAGGTTTTTATGGGAACCCAGAGACAAGTCAGCGAGGTCACTCCTGGAAACTCTTAGAGAGGCTGGCTGACATGAATCACTTACCATGGCTTTGTGCTGGGGATTTCAATGAACTTCTAGATGAAAATGAAAAATGGGGAGGAGCAGCTAGGAGTCATCGGCAAATTGCAGCTTTCAGATTGGTAGTGGATCAAGCAGGCTTATATGATCTGGGGTACATAGGAAACAAATATACGTGGTCCAAAGGAACGAATAAGAATGCAAAAATTTTTGAGAGGTTTGATAGAGCATTGGCCACGATGGACTGGTGTAATGCATTTCCTCATGCTGAAGTTACACATCTGGCTGCAACTCACTCGGATCATTGTCCAATTCTTATCTCCACAGCCCCTAAACATGCTGGCATCAGAAGGAGGCAGAGACAAGACAAATTCGAACAGGTCTGGACCACAAGTACAGAATGTCAAGAAATCATTCGGGGAACCTGGACAGGAGATGAATCAGACCTTATGGACAGGCTTGTGAATAATAGCAGAAAGGTTTAGCAGGAATTAAGGAAATGGGGGCAGCTGAAATTTGGTAATATTGCAAGGAAAATAAAGATAGCTAAGGCGAAGTTGCAAAGCATCCAGGGTAATCCCAATCAGGAGCCTGATGTGGAGGTAGGCCTCAGGAAAGAGCTTGATCAATTGATGGAACAGGAAGAGATTTACTGGCACCAGAGATCGAGAACAAACTGGTTAAAATTTGGAGACAAGAACACCAAGTATTTTCATTCAAAAGCTACTCAGAGAAGGAAGCTCAACGCCATCACAAAGCTGCAGAACCAAGATGGTGAATGGTTGGCAAGTGAAGATCAAATTGCAAAACATATTAAAGATTTTTTCAAAACTCTCTATAGATCTGACAGTTTGACAAACTCTTGGAATCAGGCATTTATTAACAACAGAATTTCAGAGCCATTAAAAGAAGAACTCACTCAGCCCATTTTCCTCTGAGGAGATCAAGGTAGCTCTGTCTCAAATGCAGCCATGGAAGTCCCCTGGTCCCGATGGACTTCAAGCTGGTTTCTACCAACTTTATTGGGAAATTGTAGGTGGAGAGGTAACTCAGCTTATTTAAGCTTTTTCAATGGCAAATGTTCTCTGGAGAAACTAAACAAAACTAATATTGTTTTGATCCCTAAAGTCAAAAGCCCCACTAAAATCACTGAGTTCAGGCCTATAAGTCTATGTAATGTAGCTTATAAAATAATTGCTAAGGTCTTAGCTAACAGGCTAAAGAAAGTGCTACCCTATATTATTGACAATGCACAAAGTGCCTTTGTAGAAGGTCGATTAATAACTGACAATGTGATTCTAGCTTTTGAAATGTTTCATTGGCTTTCGAGTACAAAAGGGAGCAAGATAGTAAATATTTTGGGCTGAAACTTGATATGAACAAGGCTTTTGACAGGATTGAATGGGGGTTTTTGGATACCATGTTAAGAGATATTGGCTTTCCTGAACCTTTCTGTGTTATGCTTATGAAGTGTGTTAAATCAATTTCTTTTTCGATTAATATTAATGGAAGCTATACTGAATTTTTTCAGCCAACTCGAGGGCTAAGACAAGGGGATCCTTTATCCCCTTATCTTTTCATCATTTGTGCAGAGGAGTTATCAGCGATGATAAGGAAAGCTGAACAAAGAGGTCTGTGGAAAGGAATCTGCATGGGAAGTCAAGGGCCATCCATCAGTCATCTACTTTTTGCAGACGACAGTTTGCTATTTGCAAAATATGATGATCTGAACATTAGGCAAATGATAGAAGTTCTTAAGGAGTATGAAAAACTTTCAGGTCAGAAGATTAATCTTTTCAAATCCAGACTTTTCTGTAGCTCAAATGTCACTCCCAGTGAATCAAAGGAGTTAGCAGAAATGCTAGGAGTTTGTGAGGATAATGGTAAAGGTTTATATCTTGGAATGTCGTATGTTATCGGGAGATCAAGAAAGGAGATATTTTCATACGTGAGAAATAAAGTATGGAATAAATTGAGCAGTTGGTATGAAAAATCCCTCTCACAAGCAGAAAGGAGGTTTTGATTAAAGCTGTCTTACAAGCCATTCCCTCATATGTTATGGCTTGCTTCAAACTTCCACAAGCCCTCTTGAAAGAGCTACAAGCTATGATCCGATCTTTCTGGTGGAGCAATTCGCAGAAAAAAAGGAAATTGTGCTGGGTTAATTGGCAAGATATGTGCAAGCGTAAATCTTTGGGAGGCATGGGGTTTAGAGATTTTGAGAGTTTTAACTTGGCAATGTTAGCCAAGCAAGGATGGAGAATAGTAAAGGAGCCCCAATCTCTGCTAGCAAGAACTCTCAAGAGTAAATACTTTCCATCAAAAGACTTTTGGAAAGTAAAGGATAGTAGGCAGCAATCTTTTGTTTGGAAAAGTATTTTGCAGGGTAAAGAACTGCTCCTAAAAGGGCTAAGATGGAGAATAGGAGATGGTAGAAGTATCAACATATGGACAGACCCCTGGTTTCCCATCCCTTACTCTTTTAGAGTGTCCCAGCAGGCACGTTCAACGTGTCCATATGCCACTGTTGACAGTCTTATTGATTTCAGTGCAGGGAGATGGAAACTTCAAGCTCTTCAAGAGCTATTCCACAGATATGAAGTTGAGGTGATTCAGAGAATACCCATCTCTAAGGGTAGGAAGCTAGATGAATTAATATGGCACTTCACCAATGATGGTGTCTTTACGGTTAAATCAGCGTATATGCTAAGTATGGAGCTATCAAGCAGCTACGAGGCATCATCTTCTGATGGACAAAATGAGAAAATCTTCTGGAATAGCCTATGGAATCTTCACGTGCCTCCAAGGATTAAATTCTTCCTTTGGAAAGCAAGCAAAGCAATCCTTGCTACCAACCAGAACTTAAGTAGCAAACTGAAGTCTGCACAACAGGATTGCTATCGCTGTGGAAACTCCCAGGAGACAGACAAACATGTCTTCTTCGAATGCACTGAAGCTAGACAGGTATGGGAAACTCTAAGCCTGGAGCTTCCAAGCAGGAGCAAATTTGGAAGTTTTAAGGATTGGCTAGCTGTAATTCTGCTGAACAAGTGTAAATATGTAGTAGATTTAATTGTTATAATACTATGGCTGCTGTGGAAATCTAGAAACTAAGACATTTTTGAGTCTAAACCAAGAGGGGCCAAATCTATTTGTGCATATGGAATATCTTTGTGGAAAGAATTTCAGTCGTTGAACTCGACCAGATTGGCTTCCATTGGCTATCAAATTTCTCCATATTCTGATAGTAAATGGAAACCACCTGAGACAGGTTTCATGAAGCTAAATGTCGATGCCTCCTTTGTAAATGGAGAAGCAGGAATTGGGTTGGTGGTAAGGGATCACACAGGAGAGATCCATACTTGTCCTTGTGGAATATGTCCCCTACTGCTATAATGTAGAACATGCTGAAGTTTTGGCTATTCAACAAGCTCTCGTCTTTGCGCAGGAAGTGGAACTGACTCATTTTGCTGTGGAAAGTGATGCATTGGGTGTAGTCAACAAGATCAACAGTAACAAATGCGATCTATCACAGATTGGAAGCATCATAGAGGACATCAGAGAATTGAAAAAAATCTTTCCAATGCTAACAATTCAGTTCAGTGGCAGAAGAACCAACATGTCAGCACACGAAGCTTCTAGATTAGCACTCCATAGTAAAACAAACTTTTGTATGGTTTACAAATTTTCCAAGATCTATACTGAAAGCAGCCACTGATGATTTGTCTTAATGAATTTTATTTAAAAAAAAAAATTCTATGCAGATTAGATATTCGACCCGTATACACCCCTAACAACACCCAATTGAAATTCATATAGTATTTGTGTTTTCATTGCATAGACAAAGGTGCGCAATCTTCGAGAGCGCAGGATCGTCATCAAAACATTTGTCTTTTCTATATTTACAAAGGTTAACAATCATCATGAGCATATAAATGCTAATAAAATATTTATTTTCCTGCATTTAAGAAGGTGCAAAATCCTTCATGAGCGCCATTGGAACATTTATTGTTTCTGTATTCGTAAGTACAAGGGTGTTGTTGAAAATTTTTCTTACATTTAACAAAGGTGCGCAGCCTTCTAATAAAAAAAGATCTGCTTTCACAAAAGTGAACACTAATCATGAGCACATACTTTACAATATTTTCATTTGCATTTAACAAAGTTGCACATCTCTAGAAATATTAGTCAGTTGTTCTCAAGATATCAATCAATAGCATGCAGGAAAGGAATGAAAATTGTGGTAATTTTTTTCCTAACTAATTTAGGTATCATTTTTTTTTTGGCAAATGTATACATGCAATTAGGAATGAAAAACTTATTAAGTAAAGAGTTGTGTAAACTAATTGCTTAACAATATTCTATTGACAAGGACATTGGCTTAAGTTATCAATTTAACAAGCAAAACTTGCACTAAGAAAATGGGAGAATGATATGTAAAATGGTCTCTTTAAAAATATATGAAAACATGATTATAATATTGCAAGCACGTGCCAAAAGAAGTTTAGATGACCGAAAACATAGTGTACATCTATTTGTACTTATCTATAATATTTAGCCTTTTTTTTTCTTAAAAGGCTTATAACCATTTAAAATTTCAGGAAAAAAATACGTTTTCTATAAAACATTACTACGATCAAATGATGTGCATTCTTCGTACACGTAGCCCCCGAAAATGGGAAAGAATTCTACCACTACAGGAAATTTAGTTTTTACCTACACATAAAATTGTTACATATAATATGTGTGGGTAGTTAGCTACACATTTATTCTATATGTGTGGGTAAATCTAATATGATTAATTACTATATATTTGGCATTTATTAAATGTAGGTAAAAGTGTATAGCTACATATGAATTTGGTGAGGAGAATTTTCTTGCCAAATATTGAGAAATTCGCTGCAAATTCTCAATTTTTTAATTGGTGATGTGGCTTTTTTTAATTCATATTAAGTGTAGGTAAAAGTCAATAGTTATATATAAATTGGGTGGGAGAATTTCCCTCCAAATATTGAGGATTGGGCGAAATTTTTCAAATTTTTAAATGATGATGTGTTTCTTTTTTATTTAGATTAAGTGTAGGTAAAGGTCAATAGCTACACATAAATTGGGTGGAAAAATTTCCCTCCAAATATTAAAAATTGGCAACATTTTCAATTTTTTTTGGAACGCTAATGTGGGCCTTTTTGTTGTTCATATTACCCACACATAAGTATAAATGTCATCCGTGTGTGGGTAAAGGTTGTTGCGTCATTTCTATCAAGTATGATGAGGTGGAAAAAATACCACATCATTTACACACACACATATATTATATATTATATATGAAATTACAATTTTGTCCATTTTATTTAAAAAATTATGACTATTTTTTGGAATTATCATGGAGAAATTCCCTTCAAATTTGGTAGAATTTTCAAATTTTTGAGAATGCTTATGTGTTTTTTGTTATTTGTATTAAGTGTAGGTAAAAGTCTATATCCTACATATGAATTTGGTGGGAGAAATTCCCTCCAAAATTTTCAATTTTTTTGGAACGATGATGAAATTTTTGTTATTTATATTAGGTGTAGGTAAAAGTCTATACCTACATATGAATTTGGTGGGAGAAATTCCCTCCAAATCTGTGCAAATTTTCAAATTTTTCGAAACTACTGATGTGGTTTTTCTTTTTTTTTTAATTACACACATATTACCCACACATAATTGGAAATGTTAAATATGTGTAGGTAATACTTGAGTTGTAATCCATTTAAATGACTTTTTTATTCATGGTTCTTTACACAAATACGATTTTAAATATTTGAGTTGTAAACTAAAGGAGACTATTATTTTAATTCGGATTACTAAATAAGAACTTAATTAAAAAAACAAAAACTAGAATAAGATCCAATTTTCTTTTGGCACCCCCAAACATTCCTCCCCCACTTGTGTTATGTTAGGTGACACTACAACATTTAAATTCACATTTATCATACATATTCATATGTATTTATGTGTGTGTGTGTATGTGTGTATATATGTGTGTGCATGTGATATGTATATACATAAATATCTCTCACACACACATATACAAACACACACACACATATGTGTGTATGTATACATATATACACATATTATATATGTGTGTATAATAGGTATGTATAAATACATATTATACATATGTATGTATGAGTGTATAAATACATATAATATGCATATTATATATATGTATGTATATGTATTGTATATACATACATACATAACATATATGTATAAATACATATAATATGTATATTATTATATGTATGTATATGTATTATATATACACACACACACATACATACATATACATACATAAATATATATACATATACATATAAACACACACACACACACATACATATACATATGTGTGTGTACACACTCACATACACTTACATATATATATTTATATGTATCTGTATGTATGTATGTGTATATATGTGTGTGTGTATCACTACAAGAAAATGAGGCCTTTAGTGATGGTACATTTTATGACGGGTACAAAAGTGTAATAAAAGGTATTTTTTACGACATCTAGTTAATTCATCACAAAAATTTCAATCATTTATGACACTTGCTTTTATTCCATAATGAAAAGATTTATTTATTACAGTTTTGGTATCGTTGGGAAAATATTTACTTTATATACAAAAATAATAAGTTTTTTTGTGGTAGTTTTGTTACATGTGCCATAAAAAGTTTCATGTAAAATTTTAAATCTTATTTTAAAAAAAATACCATATGTTCCCTTCTTTTCTATACATTTTATATACTCCAAAAAGATAAAGCTAAAAAAACTTTCCTTTCTAGATGTCAAAAAAAAAAAAAAGTAAAAGATAAGATCTACTTAAAAACCTTTGTATAAGTTGCTTCTCTTTGTAAAATAGTACCTGCCTTTTTTCCATTTTTCCTAACCTGGTATAAAGTTAAATTCATCTGTAACTTTACCTAAAGAAAGTTAAAATCATCCATAAATCAAGTAAAGCTGTAATTTTTTATTTTATTTTCTTCCCTTTTCCCCTTCACTCCCATTTCCCATCAGTTTTAAAGGCTTTATTCATATCATTACTCCTCAAAATCCTCACTTGCACAATATTTAAATGTATTGTACAAATTCATGATTCTGCTGCCTGGAGATTCGACCGGAACTCCAGTGCTCCAAGTAACCCATCCTCTTCCATGTGATTCTCAAGTTTGTTTCTATCTCTGCTTTATTCACTTCTATTGATACATGTTTTTCTCTTCTTTAAACAATTTGATCAATTACTATCTATCAAACTATGTATTTTCGGTTAAAGTACTTATTAGGGTGATTTCATCATAGAAAAAAAAAATGAGATTTTTGATCTGGAAATCTTTAATTCAAAAAAGGTTTTTTTTATTAAGGGGGCATTTAGGAGAGATGAGTGGTTTAGAATTTGTGTACTAGAGGAGTTCACTTTCAGCCCACAAACGACTAGGTTCTATTCACGGAGAAAGAAACCTGCTCATTTGCGTGCTGGAAGAGTTTACATACGGTAAGTTCTATTCTTTAATTTTTCTTATGTCATTTTTCTTTTATTAACCAAGGAGAAAAAAGAATATAGTGAGAATCTAACTTTCGTTTTGAAAGAAAAATAACTGAATTAGTAAGTTGTATATCATTCTTTAGTTCTTTGACTACTTCGAAGATTTAAAATGTGTAATCGAAAGATGCAATTTTAGTCTCACGATGGTCAAGCGACTACGAATGCTGCATTTGGATGAAAGAATATTGTAGAATTATTTGGGCAAATCTCTCATCAAATATGTTAGCCATGGACAAATATAACAGGAGGAAAGAGTTGCATGATTGGGTACTCCATTACTGTTCACTTGCGATTTAGTACTAGTGCTATTTTGGATGCTTTGAAAATTTGTTTAAAGCTGGAGGAATTTTCTAATCATTGCAATTGTGGCCCAATGCCAAAATTTTGGCATATGCACTTGTTCAGTTACTTTCGTTAGGCAAAATGGCACTTTTGGTGATTTTTAAGTTGGTTTGATTAAAGACCACTAGTGGATGTTTGGGAACAGAGGCTAACATTCACATGCAAGGAAAGAAAAACAGAATTGCTTGAAGGATATGAACACTTAATATAGCCAACTCCTTATGGATTTTTTTTTCTTTTTTTTGATATTTGACTATTGATGTGAGAATAGATTCCTTAGACAAAACCTTCACATATATAAAATCCAGCAAATAAATTGTACATAATCTTGAAATTGGCTAGTCTAGTGATGCCAATTTACAGATATTCGCTTGTGTGAAATTGGGCACTACAAAAATGATGATCACAGTAGCTTCCCCTAATATACATGGCATGTCAACTTCCTTTAACGGCTCAAGCAAATTTTTATCTTAGGCATCTTGATTGAGAACTTTATGAATCATTGTCTTCATTTCTCTTACTAAATGAAATAACATGGTTATGTAGTATAGAGGTAGTGGTTTTTTCTTTAAATTTTTATCTTTCTTTTTATTAATTCATTTGATTTTATCTCTGTGATTCTTTTTATTTGCTAGAGTTGTGCAAAATACCATTGCTTTGATAATAAAGTTTGTGGTGGTATCAATAATAAATATGGTGGTAATAGCACTAAAATCTTTGCAACCTGTTTCCCAAATCTGTTGTGCATAATTTAGAGGGATCACAAAAACGGACATGCTAAATGTTGAAAAGCACATTGCAAGTTAAGACATAATGCCCTAGTTTTGTAATGCTAGTAATGATTTTCTTCTATTTTCTGAATTAAGTTTAGCTTATATAAAGACATTTAAGATTTTGTTTGCATGAGTAACTCTGGATTAAATGATTACTCCATATGTTGATTTCCAATATTTCCTCTGTCTTAACGAATCATTTGCCCTTGAATCATTCTGTATAAGCATGCTTCTGATTTGTTTGGCTTGTCTTTAGCTCTTATACAAGTCTACTTTCTGAATGGTTTATATTATTATTTCAGCTTCTTGTCAATTTGGTTCTAAAATGTTTAGACAGCATGCTTATACAACAAATATATTTTAGCTGTCAAACTTCATTTGAACGTGTTATCATGCATTTGGTTTGAAATGCTAAGTATGCTATTTTTATGTTCTTTTTAATCCCTCTTAGTGTTTTTTTACTTGTCTATTAACTTTTTTGTGAGGTTCTAAATTTTGTTTAGCTAAGTTTAAGTAAGATGTTCTTGTAAATACTTTAATAAATAGAAAATTTCCTGAATTTCCTCCTAATTTGCTCTTTTCCCTATTTTATGCAGGTGGGTAGTCTAGTATCGGGTACCTATCAATGGACCTTTTGCTTGTTTTTACATTTGGATTTCATCTAAGACATAAAGTGCCCCTTTAAGCTCATGCCTCATGACCTATATAAAGGTTCTTCTAAATGAATATGGATTCCTTTTTCATTTATGTTTCCTTTTTTAGTTTTTTTTCGATGATTGTCTTAGTTGAAGTTTTTAGTGTTAAGATATAGTTTATATATCTAGTGGGTTTAGACTACATTTAGTATTTTAGTTAGATTAATGTTTGACTACACTTACTATGCAATGACTAACTATATGTTGTTTATCTGCTCTAATTAGTAACATATGTTGCAGGCAATAGCTAATAAGAACAAAGACAACAATAGCACTCCAACAATTCCGTCATAGAATTGGAAGAACTTCTTTTGGTATTGTCAAGGAGCAGGTAAATTTATTTTCTATATAATACTTTAATTTTCTTTTTCATACGATCTTATCTCATGTGATTGTTAGATGAAGTTGCAAGGCAAGAATGTAGGCTTCTTAGATGTATAGATTGAGAGTCGAAGTTGTGAAAAAGGGAACAATGTCGATGAGGACACCATTATAGTAAATGTAAGTATATTATGTATGATAATTATATTATACATGTCACATATTAAAGAGCTTTATATTTTTCTTTTGCTAAAATTCAGTTGGTCTTGATTTTCTAGATTTTTCTCTATTTATAACCTCGTGCTTCCTTGTTTTATAGCTTTTTTCATGTTGGGGACTCTGCACTAACATATAAACAAAATTCATATTAGCTATACTTACAATTTTGAGATAAGCTTAAACAAAAACTCCTCATATTAGATAGAGAGTGGACTGCACTTTTAATGAGGCCTCAATGGGATTCATTGACCATTGGAGAAGCTGTTAACAAATGTATTGTTTAGCATTCTAGTAACGTATGTTAAACCTTTTAGTATTGATCCCTTTAGAAATTCATCAAATAATTCTCTATACTTGACTTTCTTGGTTTTAAAATAATTAGTTCCTATACTATTCTTTTGAAAGTTGTTTATTTGTGAACTTATTTTTATCCCTATTATTTCTTTTGTTATTTAATTCGAAAAATAATGATTAGTTGAGGGAATGTGGTCGAGGTTTATGATTGAAAATGCACATTGGAGAAATGAAATGCCTATTTTTTTCTTTTTAAATTAAGATAATTATTGATGGTAACATGTTGTGTGCTGTTGGAAAAGACGAATTAGAATTTCATTGTGAATTTATTCTAATCTTTATGATTTGAACGATGTACAGGAACAGTGTAATAAGAGGAAAATACAACTTTTTGGAGGTGCCCAGAACATGGATGAAACACGTACATTTGCCTTTTTTCAATCAAAGTAATGTATAGTAGAATTAGCCACCCTTTATCTGCATCTTTTTTGTCTTATGCAAATTAAGCAAGTATTCACAAATAATTATGGTGGTTGAGCTTTTGACAAAAGTAAAGTTCCTCCTTTACTACATGCCTCAATAATTATCTTTTTCTTTTAGGAAGCCCCAAAATTGGTATCTGTACATTTGAGTGTGTGTTGTCAACTTTATTTTTTAATTTTTCTAACAGGCAACTAATAGTCACTCTTTAAGCATACACAAATTATCATATAAATGTGCATATTCCCATTTATTATTCCTTTACAATTAGATATTTTCTCGTTTTATTAACAATTTTCAATTTACTACTACTTGGATTCTCTTAACCTGTGGTTATACATGCATGTATGCTAACGGAAATGTCTGCGTATCCCTATTTGATGGCTGGATAGTGACAAATTTGGAGCAGTTTTGTGCTGTTTTTGGGTGCAATTTGGTTGGTTGTGATGGCTGATTTCTTGCAAGTTGTTTGGTGGCTGATGGGGCTGCGTTTTTTACTGCTTTAGGGCTGCGATTGTGGCTTGAATTTGGTGGAAATTTGCTGCAATTTCGTGCAATGGTGAGGGGGCTATTTGGGTACTTTGGGCTGTGGTTTCTTGTGCAGGTTTGTGGCTGTTTTATGGCTGCTTTTTGGCTGTTTTTTGCAGGTTTTTGGGGTTAATTTTGCAGCTCCTTTGGGTTGAAATTTCAGGGAGGGAAGTGTGCGAAAGTGTTGCGGTTTGTGGTGGAAGTGGCTGTCGATTGGTAACTTTTATAGCCTTTAGTAATTTTTATTGTATGCTATTTGGTAATATTCTGCATATGCTATTTAGTTATGTTAGGTGTTAATTTTTTTAATGTATAGAAAAAAAAACTTCAGTTCTCTATGATGGCACATGCTACACTTTTAGTTTCCGATATCATTTTTGCGCTTTAGGTACTATGTAAGCAGGCCTTTACAAGCCGATGTTTGTTTTGATGGGTGGTTCTTCTTGATTAATTAACCTTCTAGTCTTTTATCTTTATGTCATAGTTTTGCTGTCATATCTAAATTCATGGTGGCCGTACGTAGGCGCCCAAAGGAGAAGAAGTCTTATTTAGTCTGGGTTACTGTGGGTCATCTTTGTTTATCTGCTTTGAGTGATCTTGTTTTTGAGGTGTAAGTCCCCTTACTGTGTTCTTGTAGATAGTATTTGTTTCAAAAGTCTAAGATCTAATTATGCAGGATCCTTAAAATTAATGTTTTTGAAGGCAATTTTATATATCATAATTATTTTTTGTTTGTTCTAGAATATTCAATTGGAATCAAGAATAGCAGTCAATAACATCTAGAATTATTTATGTTTTATCATTATCTTTGGAAATGTGCTAGGATGAGTTGTTGGGCAACTAACTTGATTGCCTCTAACATATTTATTTGTTGTCAAGTGATGTTTTAGGAGTAATTTTATCAATCTAGAATTGACAAAGGTGTAATAAGAAAGAATGATCTTGGGCTATACAGTTTTTGCCTCCAAGCATCAAGTGGCGAAGCCATTATCAAATTTTAACTAAATCCAACTTATAAGTTGTTTAAGGGTTGTACTGGACAGAGGAAAAACACTTAAATGTAGGTTGGCATAGTATTATGAGTACTTTCAATGGTAAGTATAAGTATGTCTACATCAAATTTATGCATGCTGCTTGTGCATAGACTTGTTCATATAATAAAAGCAAGCTATTGTTTTTTATGCCAATTTAGTTTTTACGTTTTCCCAATATTGTCTCTTGGGAGATGCTTATAAGATATGTCCTTTATGCTAATTTCAATGATGTACATTAACCAAGTATTGCTTATTAAACGAGTAGGGAACTATCTTGGTAAATTCGGAATTCAATGAGATCTCAAATGGGTAGCAATGCACTTTTTCAAAATTTTGAGAGTCTAAGAGGTATTAACTAATGTTGTTTGGGATTGTTATCCCCATTGGATATAGAATGTAGATACTTGGAATATTAGGAAAAAAGAGGAGGCTTGTTTTGGGGGTGGGTGAGAGGAATTGGAGATGTTGTCATTTTCTTATAACAGAGAATTCTATGATAGTGAACTTGAAGATTTAGAGTCTGTGTGTGTGTGTGTGTGTGTGTGTGTGTTGGCAACACGCTTGCATTTGCTTGTGATGAAACTTTTGAAGCTATACTGGGCATTAGATGTTGCTTGTACATTATTGCATTCAACTGCTTATTCTTTTCTAAGAACTAGAAAATTATTGTGAATGGTTCCTGAGTTTTTCTTTTTTTCCCTTTACCCAATATTTCATTTATTTTTATCAAGTTCTCTTATAGTGATTGAATTTGTTTTACAATTTCAGGAAAGTGGTGTCGAGGAAATAGCTAAAAGTACTTATGAGTTCACATTCTCATTGCTTAAGTCACTAAGCAATTCGAGGAAGAGTCAATACCAGAGCACATCTAAGTGATGCCTGATGATGCAAAAGCAGTGATCACCATCACCACCATCACCACAGCCTTGGTCAAGTTTACAGTCACCTCTCACTATTTTGATCGTACCCATTCTCATAGCTCTATTGATGAGCTTGCTAATGCTATTTTCGGATATGATGATATTTGCTGTATTTTTTTTTTTTGTATTCTTGATATTAGTACTGGTACTTATGTTTGTTTGGTGATGCTTTTGCTAACTTTTGTATTTGAATATACTATTTTCCAAGTTACATTTGAACTCATGTTTGGATATTTGTTTGATTATTTAAAATTGGTATTTGGATAATGTTATGGACATTTGTTTGTTTGTTTGGTTCTTGTGGTTTATTAAATATGATATATGAAATATAAAATTTAAATTCGATACAAATAATTTTTATCTACACATACAAATAATTTTCTCCACATATACAGGTAGGGTTATATATACATATAGATGCATTACCTATGCATACGGGCATTTTTACCTACACATAAATATGTATTACTCACAAATGCAACTGCTTTTATCTACACATGCGGATGCTTTCATCCACGCATACAAATCTTTAACCATTATATGTACAAATATTTACCTACACATACAGGCACTTTTACCCACATATCGGGGTACTTTTACCTACATATAAATCTATTTTTATCTACACATATCGTTAACTTTTATCTACACATAAAATAAATGTCATAACACGTTGAATGCCACATCACATGACACGTCATCCTACACGTCATACACAATCTGCCAACAGAGGATCCACGTCAGTATCCACGTCATCACCACACATTCAGGTAGTAAATTACCCATACATATTGTAAATATTTATCAATACATATATATGTAGGTCAAAGTTTTATCTTTACCTACACATAGGTATATGTGTAAGTAAATACATTTCTCAGCAGAACTATAGCGACATATGCTAACATTTGTTTTATGTGTAGGTCAAGGCATTTATCGACACATAATTATTTTTTATCCACACATCATGTGTGTGGGTAAAAACTTAATTTCTTGTAGTGTACCTCTTGTTTTTAAAATTTTTCATTTCTTTGTGTTGAAAATTTAAATCCTTTTAGTGTTGATTTATAATAAAGACTGATAATTATGACTAAAATCTGTGGTTTATATGCTTGACTAGATCGAAAGGGCCAAAAAAAAAAAAAAGAGTTGAAATTACAAATTCCTTTGACAAAAAAAAAATTAGAAAAAGAACTAGGAACTGCCTGGTCTTTTTTGATTATTGATTCTTGTGTATACAGTGAAAATCCCTGACATTCCTTTATGAAAAATAATTTTAAAAAAAATTAGGAAATGCTCAGTATTTGTAATTATTAATTCTGGTGTATTAGCTGAAATTCCGTTTGAATTGCTATTTTTCTTAAAGAACTAAGGAGTTTTAAAAAAATATTGGAAAACTTTTTTAATTAGTATCTCTCCCTCCCTCCCTCTCTCTCTCTCTCTCTCTCTCTCTCTCTCTCTCTCTATATATATATATATATAGGAAAACTTTTTTAATTAGTATATGTGTGTGTGTCTCTCTCTCTCTATATGTAAGTGTGTGTGTACATAGATATATACTCACACACACACACACAAATTAATTTTTTTCAGTGCATGAGGAAAAAAGTTGATTCAAAATAATTTTTTCTAGAAAAACATTTGAAGTCTAAAGGGGCCTTGAACATGGGTAAACTAATTGTGTTATCATGAACTTGTAGGAAGCTTATAGTAGAAAGCACGTGCACTTTTGGGGAGTAAAACTAAATTGGACATATTAGATGTATTCTGTCAATGGAAAAATTCAATTTTAGTTCTCAATCTTTGGGGTTTAGATCAAATTGGTCTTAGATGTAATTCTCAAAGTATTTATTGGACGTTATGTAAATAATAGATTATTTCCTAGATCATGGTGCCTTATATGGTGATTCCTACATTAGTGATGTTGTGTATGGTAGGTTGCTATATAGATCTTTTGACCAGGCTAAATTAGCGTAATTACCTGAGCCTCTAATTGTCTATAAGTATTCTTGTATACTGTAAAATTATGGTATGAATAAAAAGTGATATTTTTTTCTCCAAAAAGATTTTTCTTTTCTTCATCCTTTCTTCATGGTATCAGAGCCGTAAATCCTGCCTCTGTTCTTCTTTAGATCCTTCATTGTAATGGCTCTCCATGAAACTAATGATGCTACAAAAGTTTCAAAGGAGATCATTGCTGTCTCTTCTACTAGCACTGATAGTAAAGTCAATACCTCTCAAAAACTGGTTTCTATGTTGTTGAATGAATTTAACTACCTCCCTTGGTCGAGGGCAGTCACTATTGCTCTTGGCGGGAAATCAAGAATAGGATTCATTAATGGAAAAGAAAAGGCTCCTGATGATGGTTCTCCAGAGTATGATACTTGGCTATCAAAGGACCAGATGGTTATGTCTTGGCTTCTTAATACTATGGAGCGCAATATTGCTGAGATTTTTAGTTACTGTGAATCCTCTCAAGATCTTTGGGAAGCCGTTCGAGATATGTATGGTAATCAAAACAATTCTGCCCGAATTTTTCAGATTCAACGAGAGATTGCTAATCTTCAACAAGAAAGGAAACCATTTGTTAGTGTATTGGGAAAATTAAAAGGCTTGTGGAACTAAATTGGAAGTATATCGTCCACACACAGTTGATCCAGCCATTCTGCGAAAACGAACTGAAGAAGATTGAGTCTTTTAGTTATTGGCAAGCCTTGATTCTAATTATGAAGATTTTAGGAGTCATATTCTGATGAATGCTGAACTTCCATCCTTGAAGAGTGTTTGTGCTGCCTATACAACGCGAAGAAGTTCGCAAGGAAAATTATGCCGCGTGGGGTTACATCTGGTGCCTTAGATGCTCATGCTTACCTTGCTCCTCAACAGTCTGACAAAAAAACTTATAAGGGAAAGTGACCAGATTTGAAGTGTGAGTATTGTCACTCACTTGGACACACAATGGATCGATGTTGGAGTCTCCATCTAGAACTAAAACTCAAATCAGGCAAAGATAAAAGGGGAGGAGATAAAAAACGTGGTCTTAATCATAAGGTTCATTTGGCTACCCACTCTGCTGAATCTTTTTATTATAGTCCAATTGCTCTGCTTAATGATTTTAACCGTTATTTACAGGCAAAGCATGGTTAGGGTGTGGTCCAAAAGTGAAGATCAAAGACATAATCAGGCTGTTGCATTTTTAAGCAAATTTGCAAATTTCTTAGTTGATGCAAATGTTGAAAATAGCCAAGGTATTATGACTGCCTTTATGACTGCATTAGAAATTAGTACTTTGCATGATTTGTGGATTTGTAGATTTTGGTGCCACTAATCATGTGCCGAATAAGCTTGCTAATATTTGTGATTTTTGTCCCTTTCTCCTTTGTTGTGTTAGTAGCTAATGGAAAAAGTGTTCCTATTAAGGGTAAGGGTAAAATTCAAAGTTGTTTCTAACACCATAAAGTCTGATGTCCTTTATGTTCCTTCTTTTCCCTTTCAGTTATTGTCTGTTCACAAATTCATATACACTCTTAACTGTGAAGTCACCTTTACTCCTTAGAAGGTTGTGTTTCAGGACCGAATCACCAAACAGATGATTGGTGAAGGATTTCACTTGAATGGGCTCTACTACTTTCTTCCTGATTATGGGCTTTCTAAAAGTTTCCAAGTTGTTTCGTCTACTGTTAGGGAGCATTCCTTGTGGCACTGTCATTTAGCTCATCCATCTGAGCTTGTTTTCTCTAAAATAATTCCTGCTTTGTCTAAAGGAACTCGTGATTGTGAAGTTTGTCATTTTTCTAAGTCTTCAAGGCTTCCTTTTAATACTTCATTATCTCAAACTACTAAGACTTTTGAATTAGTACACTCTGATGTATGGGGTCCTTTTTCTATGTTTGTAGATGGTTTTCAGATACTTTGTAACCTTTATTGATGATTTTTCTAAGGTTACTTAGGGTTTATCTATTGAAATCTAAAAGTGAAGTTTTTGATTATTTCAAGGACTTCCATATGATGATTACCAATCAATTTTCTGCTCATATCAAAAGTCCTTTGAAATGATAATGGCACAGAATATACATCTCATAACATGACAAATTACTTAACTTCTAATGGAATATTGCATCAAACTAGCTGCGTTGATACAGCCCCAACAAAATGGGGTTGCTGAACGTAAAAATCGAGATTTGTTAGAGAAAACTCGGGCAATCATGCTTCAAATGAATGTTCCAAAATGTTTTTGGTCCTATGGAGTGCTTACTGCCACTTACCTTGTCAATCAGGTTACCAAGCCGAGTATTGGATTTTAAATGTCCTCTTGAAGTGTTGCAGGAAAAAAGGCCCGATATATCTCATTTAAAGGTTTTTGGCTGCACTTGTTTTGTACACTTGCCAATGCATCAGCGAGACAAACTTGATCCAAGAGCAGTTAGATGTGTATTTTTGGGTTATTCACAAACTAAGAAGGGGTACAAGTGTTATGATGCTGCTGCAAAGAAACTCTATGTTACTAGAGATGTTCGGTTTGTTGAAACTAGTCCTTATTTTACAACTCCAAGTAAGGGGAGATTTTGACTGAATTATTTCCTTTGCCAAGTGTTGAGACCTGCCATGAATCTTCAAGTGATACAATAGCTCAAGTTTCTCCCTCTTGTGAGTTGAATGCCTCTGAAGGTATGGTAAGCACAAAAGATGTTGTTCACCAAGAAGCTGCCATCACTTCAAATGAGCAAGAGTCATCAAATGATCTGGTGCAATCATCTATTCCTCGACGTAATCCTCCAAGGAACCGTCAACCTCCAAAGAAATTCCAAGAATTTGTGGCTAGTTCTTGCATGCATCCTTGTACTAATTTTCTGTCTTATCAAAAACTATCGTCCACATACTCGGCATTTCTTACAGCTATTTCCAATGTTCGTGATCCTAAAACCTTTCAAGAAGCTCAAACCAAAGCTGTGTGGAGGAAAGCTATGGAGGACGAATTGACAGCTCTTGCAGAAAATAATACTTGGAGTATAATGCCTCTTCCTAATGGCAAACAAGCAGTTGGTTGTCGCTGGGTATTTAAGACAATTCTGATGGGTCTATTGATAGACATAAGGCACATCTTGTAGCTCAAGGTTTTACTCATCATATGGCATAGACTACAAGGAAACCTTTGCCCTGGTTACCAAAATAACCTACTATCAGAGTACTCTTAATTCTAGCAATTAATAATGGGTGGCTTTTGTCTCAAATGGATGTCAAAAATGCATTTTTGCACTGAGGATCTTGAAGAGAAGTTTACATGAAACTTTCCTCCTTGGTCATTCTCAAAGTAGTGATCCTTACTTAGTGTGTAAACTCCATAAATCTATTATGGATTAAAACAAAGTCCTCGCGCATGGCATGCTAAGTTGAGTTCAACTCTTGAAACTCTTGGTTTCTCAAGATGCACTGCTGATTCATCACTATATGTTCGACTTGGTAAGGTTGAAAAATTGATGGTACTTATTTATGTGGATGACCTTATTATTACAGGAAATGATGTTGATTCAATTGCTAAGTTGAAAAAGAATCCTCAGCAACAATTTACTGTCAAGGACCTAGGATCTTTAAAATACTTCCTTGGGATAGAAATGGCAACTTCTAGCAAAGGTTTGTTTCTTAATCAGTGTAAATACATTTTGAACTTGCTCCAAGATGCAGGTAAGACAAATTCTGAACTTGCTCCTACCCTTTTAGATAGTAAATTGAAACTTGATTCCAACAAAGAAGAACCCAAGTGTCCTGCCTACTATCAAAAACTTGTGGGAAAGCTTATTTACTTAACTATTACTCGGCCTGATATTTCCTTTGCCCTTAGCCTTGTTAGTCAACATTTGCGTGCTCCGACTGTTTATCATTTGAATATGGTAAAGCAGATATTGCGATACTTGAAAGGAACAATTGGTCAAGGGATAATTATGACAAAAAATGGGCACACCAACATTATGGGATATACTAATTCAGATTCGGTAGGAAATGTTCTTGATTGACAATCTACTACATGTTATTGCATGTTTGTTGGTGGTAATCTTGTGTCATGGAAAAGCAAAAAGCAACATGTGGTAGCTCATTCTAGTGTCAAGGCTGAATATCAAGCAATGGCAACTGCAGCCTGTGAACTTGTGTGGCTTAAAGATCTTCTCACTAATTTAGGTTGTCCATGTACAACCCCAATAACTCTATTATGTTATAATCAAGCAGCCATGCACATTGCAGCAAATCTCGTGTTTCATGAAAGAACAAAACACATTGAAGTTGATTGCCACTATATTCGTCAACAAGTTCAGTCTAAGCTCATCTCTACTAGTTATGTGTGAACTAGTGATCAACTAGTAGAAGTGTTTACCAAAATTTTGCTTTCTAATCAGTTTCAACGTCTAGTTAACAAGCTTGGATCCATTAATCTTCTGGATCCTGCTTGAGGGAGAGTATTGGAAGTTATGTAAATAACAGATTATTTCCTAGATTAGTGGTGCCTTATATGGTGATTCCTAGATTTGTGATGTTGTGTATGGTAGGTTGCTGTATAGATCTTTTGACTAGGTTAAATTAGCATAATTACCTTAAGCTCTAATTGTCTATAAGTATTCTTGTATACTGTACAGTTAAGCATGAATGAAAAGTAATATTTTTTTTCTTCAAAAAAAGGTTTTTCCTTTCATCATTTTTCAATTTTGTCAATTTTGCTACTCTTATTTCGACCTTAAGAAATGTAATTCCTAAAGTATTCAATTTTGCCAAATTGACCCCTAAAGTTGAATAAAATTTAAGAAATTTTCTAAAAATAATTAAAAATACATAAAAATAAAAAATACAAAAATTGTAAAAGAATTTAAATTAATGTTCTCTACCTATGCGTTTTACTTTTTTTTTTTTTGTTTTGGAAATCTTGAACATCAAGAAATAAGCTTTACACTTAATTATTGTCCTGTTACTCTATAATTAACATGTAAAGCGAGGAGTATTAGCAGAACCAGAGTATACATGACTTTTAAGGATATTATTCAAATCACTAAAAAATTCATGCACACCATTTAACTGTTTCTATATATATATGTGTGTGTGTGTATATGTATGTATATACATATATATATGTAATTTCAAAAAAGAATTCTTTTAAAAATATATATGTATATACGTACGTACATATGTATGGGTGTCAATAATTTCATACATAAATTTACCAGCAACCCACAAAAATATGTCACCAAGTCCAACCTAGGTCCATGGGAGTGGACCACCCATCTTGGCACCCAGTTAATACTATGTTAACATACTTTTATTCAAATTTGGCACATGTTCCCCATGTATATTGTCAAGAACCACGCGAATTACTAAAATTTGTCTGGTCTCCTGTTGTCACACCGGTGTTCGTCAAGGGTGTAACACCTATCCAGTAGTAGCCGCCATAACCTACTCGCACTAATTTTCCGACCTGAGTATTAATTAAAAATTCATATTTTATGGAACAAAAAATTGTAGATGCTCGCAAATTTAACTTCCTTACCTCAACAATGCACGTAATTTGGACAGTTTCATACCTAAATCTATCGTTTTTGAAAACAAACGAAATTACTTTCAAATGAAAACAAACTTTAAGCTGTGGTCAAAGTAAGGGTTGATGCTATTTTGGGATTACCCGTAATAAGAGTTTAGGGTACAAAATATTTCATTCTACGTAATAAAACCATATTTTGGGTACAGATGCGTTATTGTGATTTTCATAATTCTACATTGTATGCACACACACATGTATATGCTTCTGTAATTTTTCAAAGTTATACATAATACATATTTTGCGAAAATTTTCAAACTTTCGAACTTGACTTCCTCAACAAAATGCATGCACAACTATAATAACTCTATTCACACATTTCTTTGCATTTTGTTTCTTAATCCGGTGGTTTTTGTAAGAGCACCTTTTATTTATTTATTTATTTATTTGCAAGATGGTGTACGTAATACTGCTCTATATATCTTGCCTTTCTAATGAGATATACTTTATACATTGATGTAAATTGTTAGAGAACTAATCCTTTTTACCCCTAAAATATCTTTTTTGACAATCTTTATGCAAATAAGAAAGCACAATTACATCAACTCTTCAGTAAAAATCCATCAAGTAACTTGGTCATGTGTCGTAATATCAACAGTTTGGAGTTTACTCCACAATAGTTAAATCGGCTGCGGTAAGCAAAAGGCAATTACAAGGCAGCGTATAACAGGGCCAGCCAACTTAGAATTTTAAGCTGCATTCAGATGAAGGTCGTTTGGATTTTAAAATATTCAAAGACAATTGATCCTGGTGAAGTTATTTTCAAGTGTCTTGTTGTGGACTACAGTAACTTGTGAACCTCAAATTATCACAACCAGAAAGTCAATTAGAGAGACTGGCATTACAGTGAATGAATTCCATAATGGCGGATGGACAAGAAGGGAGTAGAGGGCCCCAAAGAAAAAGAATGAATGGATTTCCAGCCAAAAGAGCATATTGGAGAAACATACAAATATTTATTACCACATCGGGTTAAGGTTTTGTAATAGGGACACTAGTTTAACTGACGGTGGGAAATAATAATTCACCATGCTTTTTATTTATTTATTTATTTTTCCCTCGTTTGACTTCTTGGTCATAGGAACTTTTTAGGTGCGAAAGTTAGACTAACAAATCACACAAATCATATAGTTCATCACAACATACTCTCTATTTAAACTCGTTACCAGTGTTTTCAACTCCAAAGCGTCCAACTTCTGGCTAGTACTCCTCCATCATTCTTAACAAGCATTGAGATAAAAATGAAGGGTTTTGTGCTGTATTCCCTATACACCCTTTTGGCCCTGTTGGTTCCTCTTTATCTTTACTTGTTGATGAACAAGCAAAAGTTTAGCAAAAATAAAGTTCCTCTAGGGAATTTGGGATGGCCAGTTCTTGGGGAAAATGTTGAGTTTGCCACTTCAGGCCCTCGGAAATTTATCGAGGAGAGAATGAAGAAATACTCAACCCAAGTGTTCAAAACCTCCTTCTTAGGAGAGAATGTCGCTGTATTTTGCGGTCCTGCTGGTAACAAATTCTTGTTTTCCAACGAGGATAAGATTCTTACTTCCTGGTTGCCACGATCAATGAGGAAGGCTTTGCTCTTTCCCTCTTTTGTTGATAGTTCAATGAAGGAAGTAGGCGCACTGCAGCGTAGCTTCCTTCACGAGATTCTGAAACCTGAAGCTTTAAAGCAATACATTCCGGTCATGGATGCCATGGCTCGTAAGCATCTGGAGACCGAATGGGCTCCTTGCGAAGAAGTAAAGGTTTACCACCTGGCAAAGAAATATACTTTTGCTTTGGCGTGCAGATTGTTCATGAATATTGAGGATCCTGAGCACGTGAAGAAACTGTCTGATCCGTTTACCAGCGTTATGAACGGGCTATTTTCCATTCCCCTTGATTTTCCCGGAACGGCTTACAACGGTGCTATCAAAGGATGGAACATGGTACGTTCAGAGCTGTTGAAAATCGTTAGGGATAGGAAAAAAGAGCTCATGGAGGATGGGAAGTCCGTAGGGCGAGACCTCTTGTCTCGCATGCTTCTTGTGAAGGATGAAAATGGCAACTCAATGAATGAATTGGAGATATGTAATAATATTGTCGGTCTTTTGGTTGCAAGTTTTGACACGACAAGTTGTGCAGTTACCTTTGTCTTGAAGTATCTTTCGGAGCTTCCCCACATCTTTGAAAAGGTTTACCAAGGTAATAACAAATATATTTCACATTAATGTTAATAAAGAACAAATTATATCTCCTCAACTATCTCAGTCAGTCTTATGCATTTGATTACTTAATTAGTAATCGTTTGACTAACCATTCGTCTCATGATAGCCCTCCCCCAAAACATCTATTGGCGTCAACAGAAGCATCAGTGTTTAACTTGTAGTAACCTTTGGGAGGTTTTTCCCATGATATTGCCACCAACATAGATTTTGGAGGAGGTCGAAAACGAAAATAATTGAGGAGGAAAGTGTCCCCAAATCCTTTCCTTGTGGTGAATTCCACCGATGATTCAAAATTTCTCATAAACACATCAACATCAAATAACACTTTATCTATCAATGGTGTACCATTACCATATCTGCCTTGATTTCTTGCAAGCCACAGAAACCAAAGCACAACCATAGGAACAATGCACCAAATGCTTGGGCCATTCTTTTTTGATGCATGCATAAACCGGTGCATAAGAAGAGACGATATGCAAGTGAATGGCAATCTACGTATACCACATACTGTAAAAAATTACTCCTATACTTGTGATGCAAGACTACCAAAGAAGAATATATGCATAATATCTTCAGTGCCATCACAACATACACATTTGGATGCTAAGTTAAATCCCCTTGATTGCATAATAGAATCAACAGGTAATAAATTATAAATCAGCCTCCAAGTGAAATACTTAAGCTTAAGAGGCAAACCTGAGGACCACACATTAGTTAAGACACTTGAAATATTCCTCCTCCTCCTTATTATTTCCCACGCCGACTTGAGAGAGAATTTGCCATCTTTAGAGGCTGCCCATATAAATGTATCCGGGTCCTCCATGCAAAGTGGAATCTCCATGATGCTTGAGACAATGTTTTCTGGGAGCCAAGCCTAAAGTCGTTCCTTGTTCCATCCATCTGCATTAAAAAATTAAGCTACCATAGCAAACAAAGGGATAGTCATATTGCATAAAGTAACCAATTTCTCATTTCCCACCCAACAATCATGCTAGAAATCCAGCATCCCCTTCCCAACACACCATTTAATTAGGGACTCAGCTTGTGATTTGATTCCAGCCAATTTTCTCCACACCCGTGAACCACTTTTAACTACTGTCATTGGATGTTCCTCTTGTATATACTTTTCGAACATAAGGTCAACCCAAAACGAATTATGTTGCCTTAGCTTCCACCATAACTTCATGGAACAAGCCTCCACCACATCCGAAATAGCCCAAACACCAAGGCCTCCTTCATTTACTGGAAAGCACACTTTATCCCATGACAGCCAATGAGTTCTTCTACCCTCCTTACTGTCCCATAAAAAAGCATTGAAAATTTTCTCCACCATGTACTACCACTCCTTTAGGAGGGGCAAGCACCTGAATCAAATAAAATGGAATGGAAGATAAGAACATGACGAATCAAAATTAACTTCCCACCAGCAGATAGATATTTGGAGCTCCAGAGGCCTAATTTATTTCGAATTTTTCCCAAGAATGTCATCAAACAATATCTTTCCTCGCCCTCCCCTTATATAATGGAACCCCTAGGTACTGAAAAGGGAACTGCTCCTGTTTAAATCCCAGAATATTCTTGATATCAGTTAATAACCCTTGGAGAACTTTAGAAGAACATATGAAGGAACTTTTCACCATTATTCACCTTTTGACCAGAAAATGATTCATAATTCTGTAAGAAATTCTTTAACAACTATCAATCCAGTATCGGAACTATCTTGTAAAAATTATCATATCATCTAGCAAAGGCTAAGTAAGGAATTTTACCACCTTTAGAAGCATAATAAAGCTGTGGATATTCAATTAAATTAGTTGCTCCATACCACGTCCCAAATACTCTGCTGCCAACAAAAATAGAGCCGGCGATAGGGGATCACCTTGTCTCACACCATGAAATGACTTAAAAAAGCTTGCTGGTGTTCTATTAATCAGAACAGAAAACCAGTTGTTTAGCCATCAAACTATATACCAAATCCACAACTTGTTCACTAAACCCAAACCTTCGCATCATGCACATGAGAAATGACCAATTAATTCTGTCGTACGCCTTTTCTATATCTAATTTCAAAATCAAGTTTGGGTCCTTCAGCTTTCGATCAATCTCAGTGACTAGTTCCTGGGCAGTCAAAACATTATCCATAATCTCTCTACTTGGGACAAAACCTGTTTGCCACTTCGCAATAACAGAAGATAACAACCTATTAATGCAACAAGAAAGAATTTTTGATAGGATTTTGGAACTCACATTACATAAGCTGATTGGGCGAAAATCTCTCCATTGACATGCTTCCTGGCTTTTTTAGGAAGAAGTATGATCATTGTGCTGGTAAAGCCCCTCGGTAAATGACCTCTAGTAAAAAAAATTAGCTACTGCATTCGTCAAATGTTGTTGAATTATGTCCTAGCACTCTTGATAAAACTTAGCTCCAAAACCATCCGGCCCAGCAGTGCTATTGACATCCATAGAAAACACCACCTCTTTTATTTCATCCACCTCTGGTGTTGAGTATAACGATTCATTCTGATCCTGTGAAACCTGAGACATGGGAAGGGGTTATGAATGAAAGGAGATATACCTCTATCATCCCCAAATAATGCCGTATAAAATTCCACCGTCGAAGACCTAATGTTGTCCTCTCCTTCCAACCAACTCCCATCTTGTGTTTTTATTCTTCCAATGAAGTTCTTGCTTCTCCTTTGCCGAACAATGGAGTGGAAATAGGTCGTATTAGCGTCACCTTCTTTTAGCTATTTTATTGCTGATTTCTGTCTCCAAAGGTTGCACTTCATAACTGTTAGTTTATTATATTCTGCCCTAGACTCAGATAAATGCTATCTAGAATTGTCATCTCGACTCTGGTCATATTCCTGTTCAGCTTCCAGCATCTTGGTGGCTGCTTCTTTTAACTTTTTTGAAACATCCCCAAAGGTGTGTTTATTCCACTCTTTTAATACCCTCTTCAACCTTATTAACTTCTAATAAAAACCCGCCATGCTAGAGCATGTTACAGACTGGCTCCAGCTTTCTATTACTAATTTCTGAAACCCCTTATATAGACACCATATGTTAAGAAACCGAAAACCAGAAGCTTTGTGTCCGCCATTCTTGCATGACAAAAATAAAGGGCAGTGATCAGATCGTCCCCTTACCAAATGAGATAACTTGGAGACTAAGAAATTAGAGGACCATTGTTTATTGATGAACATTCTATCCAAGCGCTGCCACATTCTACCATTGGTCCAAGTGAATGGAGAGCCATCAAATGACACCTCTTGTAAGTCTGCATTAGTAATGGCCATATTAAATTCTTCAATGGCCCGAGGGTTTGGTGCACGCCCTCCTTCCCTTTTAGAAGTTGAAGAAATGACGTTGAAGTCACCTCCAATAGCCCAAGGTCCTCTAATAGTCTCACCAAGTTCTTCTAGCCAATGCCAAAGCATATTCTGTTCAGCTCTAGTATGCTTTGCATATATTGCAGTCACATCAAAACCACCCCTGGATTGAAATTCTATCAAAATATGAACCAACTATTCAACAACTTCTACACATCTACATATAAAATGACTCCAAAAAATCCACACTTTACCATTTAAACAAGTACGAGCCTCCTGAAATTGTAACAATAGCGGCAAATACTTCATTCTTTGACTAGATGAGAATGGTTCAATTAGTACCAGAAATTGAATTTTATAATTACGACAAACCTCTGCAATATATCGCACAGTATCATTCCGAGAAGCCCCTTGAATGTTCCATATAACCATGTTAAAGTCTTCTAACATTCTTAGACCGCAAGTTATAAGCTGAAGACTTACTTAGCTTCTCTTTGCGATTTGCCGTGGATAATGCAGATTTTCTTCCTCCATCTGAAGTGTGTGATATTGTAGTTACTTGTTCCAGCAAATTACTTGTTGTTCTCTGCCCATCTCCAGCCTGCCACGTGTGTTTGAGACGATGATTCAGCTGGAGTTGAAACTCTTTCAAGGATTGGAGTGTCACATCTCCATCTACCTGAATATTACTTATAGATTTTCTCCCAAGATTCCATTTTTGTTTTTTCATAGGTGATGTTGATAGTGAATTAGCATGCAATGTTGCCCCTTCATCCTCTACCTCCTCCTCAAGTACCTGGAACGAATTTTCCAGTGTTAGCATACCTGTTTGGTACTCTATATTTCCTGCTTGCTGTAGCAATGGAGCCTCGACTGACCTTTCAGCATGTGGGCTTGCATAGCTCAATGTCCCCTTGCTAGATTTTGCCTCCTTATTTGCTGAACCATCCCTACCATGTTCAACAACATTATTAGCCTCTCCCGTTTCTATAGTCTATGCTTCCTTATCCACTATTTTTGCATGATTAGTTGTAGTTTGACCAAGATCCTTGGGTACATACACCATTTTCCCTCTAGGTTCGATACCACCATTCCCAAAATTATTGGTTCCTTGTGCTGGGCCTATCTTTTTCTGTCTTTGTTGTTCCTTTGATATCAATGGCCGAAAATGAGGGAACTGCACATGGCAATCCTCTTCCTCATGTCCCAATATCGAGCAAAACAGGTAGTATTTGCGTAATTGTTCGTATTCCACAAGTTACCAAAACCCACCCTCCTCAAAGTCAATCCAAACTCGTTTAACTGGCTCTTTAGATACATCCATCTCTACCAAAACTCGAGCAACAGATGGTCTTTAGAGTGTGGCAGTCGATTCATCCATTTGCAAGGGCCTCCCAATCAGCCTACCCAATTTAGAGAGTATTGGCATGGAAAAGAATGGCAATGGAAGATCTGGAAAATTTATCCAAACAGGTGCTAATGGAGATTGTCAATCAGGCTTGAAGTCGAAGGTCCAGCGAGACAAGGTCATGGGAAAGTTGCTGACATACCACATCTGACGGCACCATAATCTTGTAAAATCTTCATTTGATTGTGGTCTAACTATTATGTGTTTAGCATCCAAAAGGCTGACTGGACAATCAGCCTTCAACCTAAGTGAGATGATGAACTTGTGGATTACTTCCATGGATGGTCGTCCAAGAGCAAAACGGCCAACGAGGGCATTTTGAAAAGGTTGGGATAGATCTTGCAGTTCTTTTTTGGTTAGGAAGAGTGTAGGTTCTCCATAGAAGGAAGCTAACTTGCCATGATCAGTCGATGAAGAGTTTGATGGAGATGCAAGTGCAGCAGCAAATGATTTCTTCAGCGCCGGCAAGGAAGTTGCTGCTTGGCCTCCATTCGGTTGAATACCAGCCATGATGGTGGCCAAAACCCTAGTTTTTCAAAATTCAAAAGCAACGGAATGTATGGAGAGAGAGAGAGAGAGAGAGAGAGAGAGAGAGAGAGAGAGAGGGAAATTAGCCTTTTATAGGCTTACAAACTCTTACAAACAATATATCTAGTTGTACTTATGTAAAATTTTTAACCGATTTTACTTAAAAAGGTTAATAACCATGTAAAATCTCAGAGAATCATATATGTTTTCTCTAAAATGTCACTATGATCAAATAACATATGTTCTTCATATAGAATCTATAATCAATTAAGTCCCCGAAATTGAGGAAAAATTCTACTTCTTGTTTTAAAAAATTTTCATTCTCCTTGTGTTGAAAATTTGAATCCTTTAAATGTCAATTTTTAATAAAAACTAATAGTTTTGACTAAAATTTTGTGATTTATATGGTTGACTAGACCCAAAAGGCAACAAAAACGGGTGAAATTTGAGATTCCTTTAACAAAAAATAATTAGACAAAAACTAGCAACTGCTTGGTCTTTTTTATTATTGATTCTTGTATATATAGCTAAAATTCCTGACATTCCTTTATTGAAAAATAATTTAAAAAAAAAAAAACTAGGAACTGCTCAGTATTTTTAATTATTAATTATTCTGTATATAGCTAAAATTCCATTTGAATTGCTATTTTCCTAAAGAACTGCAGAAGTTTTGAAAAAAAATTGTAAAACTTAAAAAGTTAATACAAAATAATTTTTTAAGAAAAACATTTTAAGTCTAGAGGGACCTTGAACATGGATAAGCTAAATGCATTATCTAGAACTAGTAGGAAGCTTGATTGAAAAAATTAAAAGAAGGATAGGGTTTGATCAGGTGGCTATTGTTGCAGCAATGAGGAAATCAAGAGGGATAGCTACCTATTGGAAGGAGGAAGGGCTAACAAAAAAAGTGGAGATTACAGCTTTTATAATTGAGGTGCTAATAGAAAATCCAATGGACAAAATTACGTGATGGTATATAGAAATTTATTTAAGCACTGATAATAGAATTAGGATGGAACAATGGGCAGTAAGTAAAAGGAGAAGAAGCTTATGGGGTGATAAATGGATTATAACTAGGGACTTCAATGATATAATCTCCAACGCAGAAAAATGGGGAAGGAGGGAAATAGAGGAATGGACATTTAGAGATTTCAGAGAGTTTATAAGAGATAATCAGTTGTTGGATGTGGGTTATATAGGAGATCCTTGTTCCTGGTCCAAAAATTGGGGGACTAATAAGAAGATCAAATAGAGATTAGATAGAGGGATGAGAATGATAGAGTGGATTAAGAATTTTGGAGAAACAAAATGTACACATATAGGAATTGAGGCCTCTGATCATAACATGTTACTGCTGAATATAGAGCTTGCAAGAAGTTTTAGGAAAAGACGGTTTCATCTAGACAAAAGGTGGCTGTTTAAAGAGGAAGTCCAGCAGGTTATTTAACAAGCTTGGGAGCAAGAGAATGAATGTTCATAAATGTACAAGGTGGCTAAAAATCAAAAGGTGCAAAAGGGATTTGAGTAACTGGAATAGAGATGTTGCGACCAAAATGAAAGATCTTAAAAGATAGATTCATGAAGCAGAAAACACAAAGATGATGTAGTAGGAGCAAAGGCATGAATGAACTCAAAGGGTAGCTAAGTAAAGCTTATAGAGAAGAGGACTTTATTAGGCACAAAAAGAAAAGAGTAAATGGTTAAAGGAAAGAGATACAAACACAGCCTATTTTCATGCGTCAGTGAAATTTAGAAGAAGGAGAAATTAGATACATCAATTGCTGAGAGAGGATGGTAGATTGTGCATCAATATGAAGGAGATAAAAGGAGTAATTAAGGGATTCTCTCAATAGCTTTTCACATCCAACAATTCTAGTGATTTCTCAAAGATTCTTAATAGAATTCCTGCGACAGTAACTACCTTGATGAATGAAGAACTTATCAAACCATATGGTGAGGAGGAGATCAAAACAAATTTCTTCTTTATAAACCCAAACAAAACGCCCAATCCCGATAGTATGACTCATATCTTTTTCATTAAATTTTAGCATGTTATTGTTACAAATATTGTTGTAGCCATCCAAAGTTAGGATTTCTACTTAAAGTTATCAAGAAAACCATAATATCCCCCATTCCCAAGATTGAGCATTCTATTAATCTAGGCCAATTCAGACCAATCAGCTTGTGCAACGTTCTTTTCAAAGCAATTTCGAAATTGTTAATTAATAAGCCCATCCTAGGTTCATGCGTTAGTGAATCTCAAGCTGCTTTTGTTCTTGGGCATGCCAAATCTTAGATAATGTTATTCTTGCTCATAAACTGTTGCATTTCTTTAAGAATATAAGAGGAGGAAAAAAAGGATTCATGACCCTAAAGCTTAACATGTTCAAAGCATACGATGGGATAGAATTGTCTTATTTAGAGGCAGTGATGACTAAAATGGGAATTTGTAGTAAATGGGGTCAATCAGGTTATGGCTTCTGTTAAGTCTGTCTCCTTTGCTTTCAACATAAATGGAAAGGATGTTGGATTTGTCAAACCACAGAAGGGAATTAGACAAGGTCATTCTCTTTCAGCCTATATTTTTCCCCTTTGTGTTGAAGGATTTAGCAGACTAATTCAAAAGACTATTAATAGAAGAGAGTTAACTCCAGTTACGGTAAGCCAGAATGGGCTAGCATTATCCCACTTATTTTTTGCTGATAATACTGCAATTTATTGTAGAGCAGATAGACAGGAAGCCAATATGTTGATGAGAATATTGGACAAATACTAGAAAGATTCAAGGCAGCAGATGAATTTTGGAAAATCATTGGTTTTATTTAGTAGAAATGTAGAAAAAGATCAAAAACAATTTGTGGGGACAGTGCTAGGTGCAATTAGGCATGTCACTCAGGGCAAATACCTTGGTCTCCCAATGGTTATTAGCATATCGAAAAACAATGTATTTGGATTTATCAGAGAAAATGTGCATCAAAGAATAAAAAGGTGGAAAGAAAGAATGTTGAGTCAAGCAGTAAAGAAAATACTCCTGAAGTCAATAGTTATGATAGTATCGAAATATGTGCTGTCATGTTTCTGAATTTCCAAGAAACTAAGGAATGAAATTAATGGTTTAATGGTGAAATTTTGGTGGGGGAAACATGAATGGAGGGAAGAAAATGCTTTGGATGAGTTGGGAGAAAATGACTAAAGTTAAAAATCAAGAAGGGCTAGCATTTAGAGATGTTCAAAGTTCCAATATTGTTTTGTTAGCAAAGCAGGTATGGAGAATCATCACAAAACTAAATATGATAATGAGCAAGCAGTAAAAGCAAAGTATTTTGAGAAAAGGAGCACAGTAGAGGCTGTAACACCAAAGAATGTATCTTGTTTCTTTCAAAGCATTATGTCAATTAGGAGCTTGATTGAACTAGGTACAATTAAAAGACTTGGAAATGGGAATTCAATGAAGATATGGTCAGATAGGTGGATGTTGTCTACAAAGGATGGCAAGACTAAGTTGATAAAGCCTCAAAACTGCCAAATTGAGACAGCAAACTAGTCGATGCAAGGTAGGTGTTGGGATTGAGTGAAACTGGGGCAAATATTCAATCAGAAAGATGTGGAAATGATTAACAAAATCCTTATTAATATGACTGGTGGACAAGACAAGCTACATTGGAAGGCCACTAAACATGGAGAGTACACAGTAAAGTCTGGGCATAAGAAGGCTATATGCATAAATTCGTTTTCTGTAAACAAAAGACAAGAAAATAATTGCACAAGTCTAAATTTTATTAATTTAAAATAAGAGCTACAATCTCCATATTAATTTCTTTACAAAAGAAACATCCTCTAATTCTCCTATTCAAGGATCTAATTCAAGGGCCAAGAAAATGGCTTATTCTTGAATTAAATCTAGAGTTTTCTACGATTTGGTGTAGAAAACTATTGATTTGATGATGTTCTTTGAACACTTGAGACTTTGATCTTTAGATCTTCAAGCCTTCAACACAAATGCGGAGATTTGGGATTTGGTTTTGGATTTGAGGGACTTGAGAGAGAAATCTCTTGAGAACTTTTTATAGTTTTTCTCTGAACTTCTGGGAAAATGAATGCATGTCTAATTTGATGAGTGGTTGACTTGAGATAAACTCTCCAACATATTCCACCACTTGAGCTGCTCATAACTCTACAAAGTCTATTTAGAGTAGAGCTTGACAATTGGATCGGCCCAATTAGTCCAATGTAAATTAATTAAACTAATTTACTTTAATTTAGATGGGCATTACAATTTAACTAGAAGTCCATATGCATTGGTCAATTAATGAGGATTAATTACATTAACCCAGCTTAAATGGTTTTTGCTCTGATTTCATTTCATCTAACTTATAAGTAGAAACATGAATGGACTTATCATATATTTAATTAATTAATTAATTTTTTTTGATAGAAAGATTCATTCTATATTCAAAGAAGAAATCGTGTAATATGATTTCTACAATTTAATTTAATATTGACTAAATAAATTAAAATAAAACTTTGTTATCTACAAATGTCCCCACTTCAAGACTTGATGGAGTATTGCTCGACAATCACTTAAGACAAGGCTTGAAGTCTTTTAGGAAGTTCACTTAATCTTTTATAGAATAAGGGTCCACAGGCACAGGACCACTATCGCTTTGTATAAGTGGGCCATGTTGTTTAAATTGGCCAAGCTAAATTTACTCGAGTAATCCAAATTACCAATCCAAGCATGCTTCTTGCAAGTTCGTAAACGAATTTGAGTTTCTTGTAACTTTACCACTTGAGAACAACCACAACTCAAAGTCCAGAATTATAGCCTTAGAAACTCTTAATTCTAGTCTAGTCCTATTCCATCAACACTTAATTGCCATTTCCAAGATTCTGCCAAACAAATCACGTTGATCATCTTACCCCATAAAACTCGAGGCAAAATTCCAAAGAATTAAAAAGTCAACTTATATATAAACTTCTCATTCCCTTAGGACACGTGATTTTAGAAATTAACCGAGTAACTTAACATGAGAGAAACTTCCAATTCGCAATGTGAATTGACATTTTAGTGATAAATGTAATCTACAAGTACCAAATCCTAATCAATGCAACGAAGAATTGCAAACCAAAGTGATATGTGCCAAGGTGACATAGTTTTCTTTAATGTTTAGGTGTAGATTTGTAAAGTTTTTCGGTCATTTTATTAGTTATTTGTTAAGTTTCCTCTACTTAGAGTCCATAAATGTGATTATTATTCATTTGGTTGTTTTTGGCGTGTTTGACAGGATTTTCACCTGTATCAGTGCAAATTGAGGTCAATTTGGTGATCACCGCACTTGATACACTACTAGATTCAAAGTTGATCCCTCAAGTGAAGTGTTAAACATGCCAAGTGAAGTTTTTAAAGGAGAAACAAAGTTTCTGACCAAGACTGCGGGTAAGGCCGTGCTACGGCCTTCCCCACGGCCAAGGTCAGAATGTCAGCCCAAGCAAGCAAAAGAGAAATAAGCCTTCTAACCAAGGCCACGGGTAAGGCCGCACCACGGCCTTCCCTCACGGCCTAGGCCAGAAGGTCTGTCTGGACGAGCACAAGAAGGACAAAGCTTCTGATGGAGGTCGCGGGTAAGGCCGCACCACGGCCTTCCCCATGGTCTAATTACTGCAGTTGTGATCTGACGTTTTTTTGATGAGATTTGAGGGTTTTTAAAAGAGGGATATCAGTGGTAATTGGCAGACGGAGAGAAGAGGGTTTCTAGGCTTCAAAAGAGAGAACGAGTGAAAGAAAACCAAGCAAGAGGCAAGGGTTTCAAGACTCCAATATCTGACGAATCAAGAAAATCATTTGCAAGGGCTCTAGGTGAGAGAATTGCAGCAATAAAGAAGGGGAATCTTCACGTCAACACTTGAAGACTCAAAATCACCATGAGAATGAGTTTTATTGTTCTTTCTTTGTTGATTGTTGAATTTTCTTATTCAATTATGAACTAATTTGTTAGGAACCTAGATAGGTTGAACCCTAATTTATTTGTTGTGGATTGATTCAATTTGGTTAATGAAAGTTACTCTTTTTACCTAGATTTGTTTGTGTAATTACTTGTATGATTGGATAGGGTTGTGTACGATCTTTTCTTATCCACAATTTCAACTTAAGTTAATTAAAAAATTACTTGGTTGATTTGAATCACTTCACAAATAAAGAGGCCTGCAAGAATCACTAGAGATAGGATGACTTAGGCTTTCCCAGTTAGATTCAAACCTAACTCATTTTGTGAAATCCACAATTCTGAATTATTCTTTTAGGGTTTTAGTGAAGAGGAGATTCTCACTAATCAACTAAGAGGATAGGGAGAATAATCTTTGAAAAAGGTTATACGCCATAAAAGGGATTTTGGAGTCTAGAAAAATTGATAACTTAATTGACCACGAATTATACTACAACGAGGACGACTAGAGAAATTCTCAATGTAGGTTCTCTCTTGATTAATTGTTGAATTCAACTACTTATTGTTCTAGTGTTATCCTACTTTGGTCAAATTAGATTAGTGCTTATTCAATTTCGTAGTAATTGAATTAATTTTCATTTACTCTTTTTAAGGTTAAATAATAAAACAAAGGTTAATACTAGTAGTCATAGTCATTGTGGGAAACGATACCTGATATTCATCTACAGTATACTCTAGAAACGATAGGTATATTTGCCTAACGATCTGTAGTATATCTCGATGGACATCAAGTTTTTGACACTGTTGCCAAGAACTATGATATTAGAAACACTTAAGATTTATTACTTTAATGATTATTTTTCTATTTGTTTATTTTCTTTCTTATTTATTATTGTTAATTTTTAATATTTGATAACTGTCTTTGTGCACTACCTACAGGCATTTGCTTTAGTGCACGACAAAGAGTAGTTGTGTTGTACTTTTAGAGCAAGATTCGGAGATTGAACGAACATTTTTTTGAACACTTCAAGAAAGATTTCAACAAAGAGAAGAGGAGATCAAGTTAGAATACCAGCAATATCTAGAAATGGTTCAACCTCCAAATGACAATCCCGTGGTCCAAGAAAATCCTCTCTACCAAGAGAATGCTCAAAACCAGCAGTAACAACCAATGTCAATTGACTACATGTCTGATTATGCTAGGCCATACTTGACAAGGACAGAGCCTAGCATAGTTAGACCTACGAGTGGAGGCAAACAATTTTGAAATCAAGCCCAATATGATTTAGATGGTACAGCAATACGTCCAATTTGATGACCTCCCAAACGAAGACCCAAATGCCCACATCGCAAGTTTCCTTGAGATTTGTGACACATTCAAAATGAATGGAATATCAGAAGACGCCATTAGATTGCGACTATTTCCATTTTCATTGAGGAACCGAGCAAAGCAGTGGCTCAATTCTGTTACCTCGAGGGTCCATCACAACATGGGACAAGATGGCTGAAAGATTTCTAGCCAAGTACTTTCCACCAGCCAAAACTGCTAAAATGAGGAACGACATCTCCTCATATGCACAAATGGAATCGAGACTCTCTATGACACGTGGGAGAGGTTCAAGGAACTGCTAAGAAGTGTCCTCATCACGGGTTACCGTTATGGCTTCAAGTGTAGATCTTCTATATAGGCTAAGCCTGGCGACTATGCAGATGATAAATGCAGTTGTTGGAAGGACTCTAAATAGCAAGACACCAAAGGTTGCTCACGAGTTGATAGAGAAGATGGCAATCAATAGCTACCAATGGCAGGGCAGTTGTTCCAGACCTTCTAAGCTAGCAGGAGTCTATAATGTAGATGCAGTCACTGCATTAGCGATCCAAGTGAAAGCACTAAGCAAGAAGATAGATAGACTTTTAACTGCACAAAGACCTGCTCAAGTGATGCATTGCGAACTTTATGGAGGAGGTCATGGCAATCAAGAGTGTCTAGTGCTCGGTGCCACGGAGAACACTGATGAACAAGCTCACTACATGGAAAATGCACCGAGGCTCCAAAATAATTCTTACAGTAACACCTATAATCCTGGATGGAGAAATCACCACAACTTCTCATGAGGGAATCAGGGATAGCAAAGACAACCTCCAGTAGAATTCCACTAGCAATACCAGCTTCAGAAGAAGAAGCCAAGTTTGAAAGACCTTATGACTAAATTTATTTAGATATCAGAGACATGCTTCCAGAGCACTGAGGCATCTTTAAGGAATCATTAAGCAAGTATATATAATCTAGAGAATCAGATTGACTAAATTGCTAAGTTAATTTTAGAAAGACCTCAAGGAACCTTTCCAAGCAACACCGAGACTAACTCGAGGGAGCAGACAAAAGTAGTCACGTTAAGAAGTGGAAAGGAATTGCAAGGTGAGGAAGCAAAGAAGAAAGAGGAGGTTTCTATTGATAAAGGGGTTGAAGAAAAAGAAGATGAATAGAGCAAGGAGGTGGACCTAAAGAAAAAGATAATGAAAGAATACAAGCCTCCTATTCCATATCCGAGCAAACTTCAGAAAGACCATAAGGATGAGCAATTCAGTAAGTTTTTGAAAATTTTCAAACAAATACATATTAACATACCATTTGTTGATACTTTATTGTAGATGCTTAAGTATGCAAAGTTCCTGAAGGACCTGCTGACAAATAAAAGGAAACTGGAGGAGCTCTCAATTATCACACTGAATGAAGAATGCTCGGCTATTCTACAGAATAAACTACCATAGAAACTGAAAGACCCAAGGAGTTTTACTATTTCTTGTGACATCAGTAGTTCATCTGTTGATAGGGCATTAGCTGACCTAGGGGTTAGTATTAATTTAATTCCATATGATATGTATTTGAAACTAGGTTTAGGAGATCCTACCTCCACTAGGATGAGTATACAGTTGGAAGACCATTCTATTAAATATCATAGGGGTATCGTAGAGAATGTTTTGGTCAAAATAGATAAATACATTTTTCCTGTAGATTTTGTCATATTAGATATGAAAGATGATCTAGAGATTCCTCTAATTTTAAGACGAACCTTCCTGGCTACTGCTAAAGTGTTGATAGATGTTCATGCATGGAAGTTGACTCTTAGAATAAAGGATGAGGAAATGGTCTTTAGGATACCTAAAGTCATGAGACGTTCTCTGGATAGGGATGATACATGTTTTTATGTGGATAGTACTAATATCGAGGCATTTTTTATTTTGCAGGAGATTTCAATAGATGATGCATTGGAATCACGTATCACCCATGGGGAAAGTTCGTTGTCTGACTGAGAAATCAAAGAGTTGGTGGCTCATTTGGAAGCCAAGGAGCCCATGAGAAGAATCAAGCCGTTTGAGGAACTAGATGGAACGAGTGGAGGTGGTCTTAAGTCGTCAATTGAGGAACCCCCAAGATGGAATTGAAGAGATTGCCCGACCATCGAAAACACGCATTCCTAGCGAAAAACTCAAAATTACTAGTAATTATAGCATCAAGACTGGAGGAACAAAAAAGGAAAGGCTACTTCAAGTGTTGAAGGAGCATAAGAAGGCTATTGCATGGAAGATATCTGATATCAAGGCTATCAGCCCCTCCTTCTTTACTCATAAAATACTGCTAGAAGATGATTTCAAGTCGGTGGTACAACCTTAAAGAAGGCTAAATTCGAACATGAAAAATGTGGTAAATGCAGAGGTAATTTAACTACTTGACGCATGGGTGATTTATCTTAATTCTAACAGTTCTTAGGTGAGCCCTGTGCAGGTAGTATAAAAAAAAAGAGGCATAACAGTGGTTCCAAACGAGAATAACGAACTTATCCCGATGAGGATCATCACTGGATGAAGAGTTTACATAGATTACAGGAAGCTAAACAATGCTACATACAAGGATCACTTCCCGTTACCCTTCATTAACCAGATGTTGGAGCGATTCTCTTGGCACGAGTATTATTGCTTCCTAGATGGACTATCGGGGTACTTTCAAATTCCAATAGCCCCTGAAGATAAAAAAAGACCACCTTCACCTGCCTGTATGACACTTTTATATACCAGAAGATGCCCTTTGGATTTTGCAATGTACCGACAACATTTCAGAGATGCATGGTAGCCATATTTGATGACCTAGTCAAGGACATCATGGAAGTATATATGGACGATTTTTTCATTTTTGGTGATTCCTTTGACTTGTATCTCATTAATTTAGATACAGTACTTAGAAAGTATAAGAAAACCAATCTAGTGCTAAATTGGGAAAAGTGTCATTTTATGATTCAGAAAGGCATAGTGTTAGGTTATAAAATTTTAAAAAGAGGCATTGAAATAGATAGAGCAAAAGTGAAAACTATAGAAAAATTGCCATCACCTACTTCAATTAAGGCAATTAAGAGTTTTTTTGGACATGCTTGTTTTTATAGAAGATTTATCAAAGACTTCTCCAAGATAGCTAGACTTTTGACGAAATTGCTAGAACAGGATGTTTCCTCTGATTTTGATAATGATTGCTTGAATGCCTTTTGCATTTTAAAAGAGAAATTGACTCACTCCCCAATTATGGTAGCACCTGATTGGTCTTTGCCTTTTGAACTAATGTGTGATGCTAGTGATTTTCGCCTTATCTACTATGCGAGCAAAACTCTGACTAATACTTAGGAAAATTATACCACAATAGAGAAAGAGCTGCTTGCAATAGTTTATGCTTTTGATAAATTTATTTCCTATCTCATTATGTCTAAAGTTATTGTATACACTGATCACTTTGCACTTAGGTATCTTTTGAATAAGAACGATACTAAGCCTAGACTAATTAGATAGGTGTTATTGCTGCAGGAGTTTGACATTGAGATCAAGGACAAGAAATAAGTAGAGAATCTGGCAGCAGATCACATTTCTCGCCTCGAGAATGACCAAATAGGAGATCTACACAAAAAAAAAAAAAACAATCAATGAGGAATTCCCTGATGAAAAACTTTATACTTTTTCTTCTTTCTATCTTCATATTTTGTGGTTTGCTGAGATAGCTAATTATTTGGTTTCACGGGTTCTCCCCAAGAAAATGACTCATCAGAAGAAGAAGAAGAAATTCTTGTATGAGTTGAAACATTACTTATGGGATGACCCATATTTGTTTAAGATTTGTGCAGGTCATATCATACGAAAGTGCGTGGACTATCCTGAGGCGGAGGACATTCTAGAGCATTGTCACAAGGGGCCCACTGGAGGTCCTTACCAAGCTAATGGGACAGCAAGAAAGATCTTCGAGATAGGTTTCTACTGACCTACATTGTTTAAAGATACCAGAAGGTAAGTTGAGAAATGTGATGAGTGTCAAAAATTAGGTAACCTTTCTCGCATGGATGAAATACCCCAATCTGTTATTCTAGAATGTAAAATCTTTGATTTATGGGGAATAAATTTCATGGGGTCTTTTTAGATTTTCTTTAAAAATAAATATATTTTAGTGGCAGTTGACTATATCTTTAAATGGGTGGAGGCTCAAGCCTTACTTATAAATGATGCTAGGGTAGTGGTGAAATTTTTTAAAAAATTGTTCACATGATTCGGCACACCTAGAGAAATAATTAGTGATAGGGGCATTCACTTTTGTAACAAAAAATTTAAGAAAATACTTTGTAGGTTTGGTGTGGCTCACAAAGTAGCTACCCCATATTACCTTTAGAGTAGTGGTCAACTTGAAGTAACAAATAGAGAATTAAAAAGGATATTGGAAAGACAGTTAAGCAATCTAGGAAGGACTGGTCTATTAAGCTATATGATCCATTATGGGCCTATAGGACAACCTACAAGACTCCTATAGGAACTACCCCTTATAAATTGGTTTATGAAAAATCTTGTCACTTACCTGTGCAGTTAGAACATGAAGCTTATTGGGTTATTAAGAGCCTTAACTTTGATTTCAATTGTGCAAGAGAAAAGAGGAAGTTTCAGCTGAATGAACTTGACGAATGGCGTCAAGAAGCTTATGAAAGTGCAAGAATTTATAAGGAAAAGATGAAGGCAATGCATGATTGGAACATCAAGCATCCGAAAGAGTTTCAGTCGGAGACCAAGTCTTGCCTTTTAATTCTAGACTTTGCCTCTTTCCAAGTAAACTTAAGTCTAGATGGTCTGGACTGTTTGTGGTTAACCAAATTTTTCCTTATGGTGTTGTAGAAATCACACACAAGGACAAGGGAACATTCAAAATTAATGGGCATCAACTCAAGTTCTACCTTAGAGGAGACTTCAATGATCAAGTGAGAGGCTCACTGCCTCTATGACCCCAATTTGTGAGCATCTGGTGAACGTCGAGCTAACGACGCTAAACAAAGCGTTGGTTGGGAGGCAACCCAACATCTTAGTATTATTTCTTTTTGGTAATTGAAAATTTTAATTTACTTGCATTAGTTTAATATAATTTCTTTAATGATGTGTTTATTGAGTATTTTACAGGTCTAATAACAAAGAAAATGCTTTAATGATTGGATGAGTACATAAAGCACTACATTCAAGGGAGTTTAGCTTTCTTTTATGCCTTATGCATGTTTTTCTAGTGATTAATACTAAATTTTCTCGGTGCAAGCACTCATTATAACTTTTAAGTGTTAGGTATGAGCTTGGAGTTTGATTTAGGGAGGAAAAAACGAATTTCAAACCTTCTGACCAAGGCCTCGAGTAAGGCGGTACCCGTGGCCTTGGTCTTCCCCATAGCTAAGGTCAGAAGCCATAGTTTCATTTTACGCACAATCTAACAAAAGCCACGGGCTAGGCTATGCCACGGCTTCCTCGCAGCCTCGTCCATATTTTGCGAAAAAGGGTTTTCTTCGCTGTTTTGTTCATAAGTTCTTTGTCTTCCTTTTTTTTCTTTGGCAAGAACACTTCCCTCCCACTTCTAAATCCTTCTTCCTACACTTTCATCTACATTTAATCCTAAAAAAAAATCATCTCTCACTCCATTACAGTCGATTTACTTACAAATTTTGGTGAAAAGAAGAGGATTTCACAAGGTTTTCAATCACTCCACCCACTTAAAGACTTTGCTCTAATCTAGCACTGTTTCACCTAAATTTTGAAGGTATGATTGATCACTTTCAACTCTTCCTACTTTATTTTGTCTCATTAACAAGTTTTATGGTTAATTACATCCAATCTAATAAATGTTCTCGTACTAAGAATAGTTGTACTATTTTACTCAAATTTGAATGCAAGTGGTTTTAGTCCATACTTTGAGTTTGATGGCTTAATTTAGATGTTAATTTTATGCTTTGAGATTGAATAAAGTGATAAGAGATAATTTTACCTATTTTAGTGTATGTATTATTATGTATTTTTAATGTGTTTTTAGTATTTTTAGCCAAAAAATGGCTTAATTTCATAATTGTTCTTCCATTTGAAGAATTTTTTAAAAATTAGGGTTTTTAGCTCGATTTTTAAGGCTTTGAAGAGGAAATTATTTTTTGAGGAAATTAATGCACAAACTTTGTACAATCTTGCAGGTTTTATATAGTCAATCATAATTTGGATCAATTAAAACACAAGTCATCGCATTCATTGTAGATTCAAGGATGATTGAATTTGGAGCTTAAAGGAACAACTTTTACATTCAAACTTGGACGATTGTTTTGCTCAATTTTTGAAGAATTCTCACCAACAAATTCACCATGGAATTACAAGGTCAACATCACAAAAAGGTCTCAAAGACAAATGAGGAATAACAAGCAAAAGAGAAGTGCAAAGAAGTAATGGAAGTGAAGAAATGGACAAAACTAGGGGGTCGGCAACAATGACATACTTATGTGTTTTGGCAATAACTTGAGTTACAAATATTGGATTGGGATGATTCTTCTTGTAATTTAAAACTAAGAGGATGCTCTACAATTCTTACAAGACATCAAAATCCAGTTCTCATATCTTCGTAGTCAAAAAATCGAAATTATTGAATAACAAAGCTCTCCCAACCATTTCGAGCAGTATTTTGGCCATATCTTTGTATCCAAAGTTCCAAATGACTTGATTCTTGTAGTGTTAAAAAGCTAACTCAAAGAGCTACAACTTTCATATTTTGAGGAAGAGCAAATTTGATCCACATGTTAGAACCACGGGTCAGTTAACCCATAGATGACCCACAGATCAATAGTCAGCAGAAAATGAATGGCTAGCAACTTGCATCAAATTTACAGCTTATTTGAAGATTTTTTGAGGTGGTAGTTGTTGGTGAACTTCCATAGATGATATTGAAAATCTCAAGGCAAGACTTTTGAGGTTCATGGAATCAAATTTCATCATTTCATGATGCAAGTTGGAAAGGGACCTTGAGCTTGATCTTTCTATATATAGGGACCTTTGTATAACATTTAAGAATAAGTCTTGGAGGGAGGAGCACTCCCAAGTAGTGTTGGTTTAGTAGTTTTCTTTATAGTTTGTAGTAGAAAACTCAACACTTGTAAGGAAAACTCTTGAAGAATTCCTATGTACCAATCCATTTTCAAGGGAGAAATAGAAGATGCTTGGAGCCTTGTTCATCATTTGAATAAGATTTCTTCATCCTATCTCTTATTTACTTACTTTGTTATGGTTTTGTGTATTGATTTCATGACTCTCATGCTATATTTTTTATTATGATCTAAATACTAGTTTAAGGGTGGATGAAACTAATGATATGTATTGAATAAAGAATTATCTTGACATGTCTAGTTCTTGCTTATTCATTTACTTGGTTTTTAAACTTGTAGTTGATTAATCTCAATTGCAAATCATCTTGTTTGTTATATGACAATGAGAATTGCATGTAACAATAGAGAAAAGTAGATAAAACCTACTAGTAGACATATGAGGATGTGGTGTTTATAGGTGGAATAAGGTTATTTGTTTAACAAGTAATAACCACAATTCAGATCATAACATGCTAGCAATAGAAAAATTTACTATGAGAATAGGAAATCTTGTTGTTAGTAATATCAAATCATCATGAGATTGAGTTTTGGTAGTAGTAATCAATTCATTATGAGAATAAGTTTTGGTTTCTAATAGAATTGGATTCTTAGTAAGACAAGGTGTTGTAAGCAAGTTATTAATCTTATCATCCATATTTGTGACTATTAGTGGATTCTACACCCTAAACTTGCATTTGTGAATTCCATCCATTAGGTTTTCTTAAAGTGTTTGAACTTTCTTTACTTCGCCTACCACATGTTTGATTAAATGTCTAGATAATAAAGTAAGTTAACAAGCTTTGGTAATTACCACTAAAGTTTTCTTGTAGGATCAACCCTAATATCCCTATACTCGTTTCGACTTGTATACTTGCAGTTGTAGGAAAATTAGGTATTTTTATTACTTGTATGTGTGTGAAATTTGAGAGATTTATTGCTATATCTGTATACCTAATCCACCCACATCATAAAGCATGTGTTACTTGAATTAGAGGCTAATTTTTTATATTTGATAATTATGCCCTTACATGTCTTTTTCAATTATATGTTCAATTTAGGTTTTGATTATTGAATTTCATGATATGGTTTAGAATTTATTGTTGAAAGGTAATGAGTGGACGATGAGTTTTAGGCAATGTAGTTTCTATTTGATCAATTTGCAATTTTGTTGCCCTTATGCCCTGGAATTGATAATTTTAGTATGAAATAGATTTTTAATGGATTCTTGATTGAATAATGTTCTTCGGGTATTAACTAGTTTAATAATGTATTTTTAGAAGGACACATGGGACTTTGAAGCTAAGTTAACAACAACTTTTGAATACATATCCTTCCTCAGGAAGACTGGCTATTCCTCTTTTTACTCAAGGACTACTCAATTTGTATCTCCTATCATATGTAAATTGCAATTCCAACAATTTGAAGAATTTACTTTGTGCATGGACGTGGTGTTCATGAAAATTATTTTCTAGGGACCATATGTTATTGTATGGAATGCATCTCTATTTGGCATACTTATAGCATTTTTGTGAATAATTGTTATCTTCATACAGGATAATGTCGATGACAAAGATGGTAGTAGGCCCTTCGAGGTCTATATGGCCAAAGCAGCAAAGAGGGGAAGGCTCCTCATCCTAGCCACCTGGTGAACCCCTATACGATGAATCAAGGTTCATCTCATTGGAGAATTAGCAATAATATCTGGGGCACGAGCATAAAGAGATTATAATTGAGAAGGATGTAGCCGAGAACGTGGTACCGAGATGTTTGCCAAGCTGGGTTGGGACAGACTACTGAGGCTGCCAAATTATTATTATCCTGACCTCTTGAGAAAATTTCATGCCAACATAGAGGACAAGGACAAATATGGAGGTTCTTACTTTGTAACGTCAGTATGAGGTCAAAGAATATTTTTGACACAGAAAGACCTGGTTGGGATATCAAATTGTCCTGATAGTGGGGCTGAAATTGTGTACAAGGGAAAGTTCAAATGGCTAGGAAACTGGACACCAACCAAGGCTGGTAATAGATTCAATGTCACAGAGCAATCTGCTTGTGGAGGGACCAAAAGATTCTTCAAAGTTAAAGATTTTGCGGTCCCCTATCATGCAGTGATTTTTATCTTTGCCCACAATGTGTTGCCCAAGAGAAGCAGGAAAAATGAATGCCGATACAATGACATATACTTCTTAGATGAAATGATCCACGACATACAAGTTTGTGAAATGGAAATTGACACCCCATTCTGTTGCTATGTGATTGGCCACATGGCGAATGTAGCCAATCCAAGCAGTGTCGAATCCTGCTTTGGATTTTCTCGACTCCTCTATCTTGTTTTTGAAGCTTATGGAGTCCCATTGGAAGATCAAAGAAAGAGGAGCACTAACTGGAGAGACATAGTGACTGTCGCATGCCTGCGGAGTATTATGCACCTAGACAAAATGTATGTAGTTGATGCTATTGAGCGTGGAGATGATCCATTGGTAGGGAAAGAGGAGATGCAACACACGGAGCAAGGAGGGCCTTCACAAACACATGAGGAGCAGTCTGTTCATGACATGTTTCAGTCCATCTTAGGGGAGGTGAGAGGTACTGGACTTGCGAAGGAAAGGATGGAGGGTTGTATGGAGTCTTTAGAGGGGCAGATGACATCAGTAGAAGGACGGATGACCTCTCTCAAAGACGAGTTGAACACGTGGAGACCCTATCGACATGATCCTTAGATCATGCTTACTTTTTTTATTTCATTTTCTCATTTGCTTGTTTTCATTTCTATTAATTTGGGCCTGTACAAATATTTTCTTCGTAATTGTCACTTTGGTACTCACTAACTTTCATGATTAATGTTATGCTTATTTTTTATTGTGATGTGCTACAACTATTCTTTGATTGCATACTACAACTCGTAGCATTTTCACTTTGGAACGAAAAGCAACACATTTACAGAGGGGAGTACTTGTTTTAATTTTGTTCTTTCTTTTCGTTTTACTTGTTTTCTCACACACTGGGGACAATGTGTGACTTAAGTGTGGGGGGAGAGGGAGATATCGAGTACTTGTTAATTTGGTTGCTTTGATTATGTTGGTTTGGTGATTGGATAGTTATTTGTTTGGCAAGGAGTTGTCCCTAGTATAAGGGAGACTTGTCCAAAATTTTCTTTTTAAGTTAATGTGTCCAATCATTCTACTTGTGGAAGTTACGGTGTCTAAGTGGTTAGTTTCAAATTTTCCTTACCGGAGTGTGAATCTAGCATGCATCTTTAAAAATATCCTCAGTTGATTAAATAAGGATTGGAAATTCAAATACGAGATTAAGAATTTTTACCTTAGAGAAAATAGGCTAGGTAAAGCAAAATGAATTAGGTTGAGATTTTTGTAGTTTTGACAATGTTCTTCCCTTTTCTCTTATTATTTGTTATTTGTGAAAAAAAAAGAGAGTGGAATAATAAATCAGTAGCATTCTGCTCTAATGATTCGTATGCCTAGTAACTGAGAAATTTAATCTAAAAATGTCGATTTTCGCATCAAATAGCATTTGAATTATGAGTATGCATATAGCAAAGCTTGATTGAAGATGAGTTGCTCAAAAGGGGCAATGTCATTTCTCAAAGCTAAAGGCTATGGAAAAAAAAAATCTCTTGCGATATAGTGAAGTTAGTAGAAATATGAGTGTTGTTATTTGTGAAAAAAAGGCAAAGAGAATAATAGGGAAGAACGTGTCAAACTGTTTTAATCGAAGGTTAATTTGTTTTTCTTTGCTTAGCATGATGAGTATTTGAGGTAATTATGAATAATTTCGTGTTAGTTTTCCTGGGTTGGCAAATGAGATATTTTAAAGATGCGTGTATATTTTACATTCTGGCTAAGTCGTTTGAGTGTATTAGAGTTCATTGCTTAAGAGCAAGCAATGGCTTAAGTGTAGGGGGATTTGATATGTGCCAACGTGACATAGTTTTCTTTAAAGTTTAGGTGTAGATTTGTAAAGTTTTTCAGTCATTTTATTAGTTATTTGTTAAGTTTTCTCTACTTAGAGTCCATAAGTGTGATTATTGTTCATTCGATTGTTTTTGGTATGTTTGATAGGATTTTCACCTGTATATGTGCAAATTGAGGTCAACTTGGTGATCACCACACTTGATACACTACCAGATTCAAATTTGATCCCTCAAGTGAAGTGTTGAACATGCCAAGTGAAGTTTTTAAAGAAGAAACAAAGTTTCTGACCAAGGCTGCGGGCAAGGCCGCGCCTTCTGACCTAGGCCGCGGGGGAAGGCCGTGGCGCGGCCTTACCCACAGCCTTGGTCAAAAGGTTGATTTCTCTTCTGTTTGCTTGGGCTGACATTCTGACCTTGGCCATAGGGAAGGCCGCGCCTTCTGACCATGACGAAGGCCGTGGATAAGGTCGCGCCACGACCTTCTCTTGCGGCCTAGGTCAGAAGGCCTATCTAGATGAGCACAAGAAGGACAAAGCTTCTTATGGAGGCCACCCCACGGCCTTCCCCGCAGCCTAGTTACGGCAGTTGCAATCTAACTCGTTTTTTACGAGATTTGAGGGTTTTTAAAAGAGGGATATCAGTGGTAACTGGTAGATGGAGAGAAGAGAGCTTCTAGGCTTTAAAAGTGAGAATGAGTGAAAGAAAACCAAGCAAGAGGCAAGGGTTTCACGACTCCAATCTCTGGTGAATCAAGAAGAACACTTGCAAGGGCTCTAGGTGAGAGAATTGAAGCAATAAAGAAGGGGAATCTCCACATCAACACTTGAAGATTCAAAATCACCATGAGAATGGGTTTTATGTTCTTTCTTTGTTGATTGTTGAATTTCCTTATACGATTATGAACTAATTTGTTAGTAACCTAGATGGGTTGAACTCTAGTTTATTTGTTGTTGATTGATTCAATTTGGTTAATGAAAGTTACTCTTTTTACCTAGATTTATTTGTGAAATTACTTGCATGATTGGATTGGGTTGTGCATGATCTTTTCTAATCCACGATTTCAATGTAAGTTAATTGAAAAATTACTTGGCTGATTTGAATTATTTCACAAATAAAGAGGCCTGCAAGAATCACTAGAGATAGGATGGCTGAGGCTTTCCCAATTAGATTCAGACCTAACTCATTTTGTGAAATCCACAATTCTGAATCATTCTTTTAGGGTTTTAGTGAAAAAGAGGTTCTCACTAATCAACTAAGGGGATAGGGAGTATAATCCTTGAAAAAGGTTATACGCCATAAAAGGGATTTTGGGGTCTAGGAAAATTGATAACTTAATCGACCAAGAATTGAACTACATCGAGGACAACTAGGGGAATTCTCAATCTCGATTCTCTCTTGATTAATTTGCTGAATTCAACTACTTATTGTCATAGTAATTGAATTAATTCTCATTCATTCTTTTTAAGGTTAAATAATAAAACAAAGGTTAGTACTAGTAGTCATAGTCCTTGTGAGAAACGATACTTGATATTCATCTGCACTAAACTATAGAAACGATAGGTATACTTGCCTAACGATCCGTAGTATATCTCGGTGGACATCACAAAGCTACTTCTTGCTGGCTGCAAATACTTCATCGGCCAGAAAGAAAAAAAAGGGACTATAGAACTTCAGAAACCACCAACTCTCTACCAACCTAGAGTTATTAGAACTAGGAAAGTTCTAAAATAAAAACTCTCAATTAAACTTAAAGACTTCCAAAGCAAAGCCATTACAGCGCGGTCTTCAAAATTTTATTTACAGATAAAGCCTTGCAATAAGAATCTGATAACTAAATATGGAATCATGCCACGTGAAGACAACTTCTCACTGATCAACTTACAAGCACATTCTTAGTTTCCTCCCAATAGCAATCCACTGCCTTTTCGGTTTGAGAAGCAATTTCCTTCACGAGTTCTGTATCCGGCTTACTTACACAAGACCAAACATCCTCCAACAATTTAATTACTATCAAATTTGTTTCCTTGTCAATTTGAACTGCCCATAATCAGATAAGATCCAACCAAGAAACAAGGGCCGCTTGAAACTTTGTTTTGAGAACAAATCAAAGTTTAATTCACCACAATCCGAAATTCAATCCTTATCGAGTTAGCACAAGGCCATCTCTATAAATGGTTAGGGTCGGGGCCATAATCGCATCAACTAGAGTAATTTCTTGCCACTGCAATTGGAACGAAATAGCGTGCACCTTCTTGCTGAAGCTTGGAGGACTTCCGCTACACTCGGTAAAGAACAAAGCCATAAGGATCCAAGCTTTCAAGGTAATTTCTATTGCCATGCTCTTTTTTAAATTTGAGCCCCCTTTCTTTTTTTTTTTCACATTGCCATGCATCATACGAACAGGCTCTTTGGGCATAAACTCCCTCACATTGAAGATAAAAAAGAAACTCGATTACACGTTGGAGAGATAGCAAACTCACCAGCTCGATGACACGCACACCTAGCAAGTAATTTTTTTGTCTTCTCTATTCACCATCCTAGTTGAATGTTTGATCTTTTAAGCCTTATTTGCTTGGATTTGTTGCCGAAATTTGGGCCTTTCCATGCTTTTAATTTGCTGAAAGTCGCATGTCTTTTCCGTTTGTTGGCATTTTAGCAACTTGCATGTCTCGTCCAAGTTGGTTTGCAATTGATTGGACCCATTAAGCCAACATAATTGTTGACTATTGCATATGCCATCTTGCTGAAATTTTGATGATGCTACTTAGAATCAACTTTTCCTAATGGCCATGTGCCGATTTTTTCCTTAAAAAATTGCATGCTATTCATGTTGTCCAGCCTCAAATTTCCCTGTATTGTGTTTAATTGTTTTGTTGCCAATGTCACCAATTGCATGTATTGATCAGATTGCAGTGTTGTCAACATCTTAAGAGCTCAGTCGACCATCACCTGGAACCTTTAGTTGCTTATTGTTCAATCCCTTGGTCATGCCTACTCACACGATTTTTTTAACACCATCGCACAATGCATGCACTCCTTGGGTTTATAATTGCTGAAAAACACATAGCACAACCTGTTCAACACCATGTTTTTTAATTTTGATGCCCACCGCTTCTTTCCATCATGGAGGCAACGGGAGTTGACTTTTGTTAACATATGATTCTACGGACAAAAAAACTAGTTCTATGCATATTTTTTTATTCCAGCCTTCACATCTTTTTCTTTAATTGGTATTGTGCTTTGTTGATTTGAAAAATAATGGAAAGTAGCTTAACCTTTAAGCACAAAATTCACCACCACTATTTTGTTTGGCCACGTTTCTCATACTGACCAAATTACTCTTGCACCACACTGTCAGCGAGATCACCTTCTTGCATATCCATATAATTGATTGTATTCCACACGTGCTTGTTTATAAAAAGGCATTGTTGATAGAAGAAATTCTTGCCTGCAGGAATTACAACTCAAGGCTCTTTTTTTTTTTTTAATTGATGCAAATATTTTCATTATGCCTCTGTCCCTTCTTTTTTTTTTTTAATAGGCCGAGAACAAGTCTTTCATGCTGACATCTTTTAATTTGTAAGTGATCAAATTGCAAATCAAAGCCACAATTGGGCACGAACATTGCGTCCACTCGAGTCAGTCTTTCAAAAGTTGTTTAAGTAGCACACCACTTGCTGAGCTTTTTTTTTTATTTTTATTGAATTAAATATTTTCAAATCGACACTTGAATTTCGATGATAGTCTAACTTGAGAAATCCCAAAGGCATAAAATTTCAATGATAACCTATTTGGTTTGAGAAATCCTAAAAGTGTAAAATTTCAATGATAGCCTACTTGGCTTGAGAAATCCCAAAGGTATAAAATTTCAATGATAACCTACTTGGCTTGAGAAATCTCAAAGGCGTATATTTCAATAATAGCCTACTTAACTTGAGAAATCTCAAAGGCGTATATTTCAATGATAGCCTACTTGGCTTGAGAATCCCAACGGCGTAAAATTTCAATAATAGCTTACTTGGGTTGAGAAATCCCAAAGGTGTAAAATTTCAATGATAGCATACTTGGCTTGAGAAATTCCAAAGGCATTAATTTTTTATGATAGCCTACTTGGCTTGAGAAATCCCAAAAGCGTTAATTTTCAATGATACCTTACTTCGCTTGAGAAATCCCAAAGGCATTAATTTTCATAACCTACTTGACTTGAAAAATCCCAAAAGGCATTAATTTTCTCGAACAAGTTTGTTATGGACTCATGTGCTCATCATGCTTGCAGTATCACTTGAAATTTCCTTTTTTTTTAAAAAAAAAATTTAGCATGATTTTTTTTTAATCACAATTTTCAACCAAACAAGCTCACCTTTTTTCTTCTTTTTTTACAGGTTTAAGGTCACACCATGGTGACATTTAAAGATCTTGACGCTTTAGGCGAAAAGTGCTTGCTGATTGTTGACCATGTTGATGATGCTGAGGATAGTGGAACAAAGTTATTGGTCCACATTCTTATCCGTGGGAACTTTGTTGGGACTTGGCCTTAATATAAGCATGCTCATCAAGATAATTGGTCTCTAGAGGTTTCACAAAATGATGGCACGACAGTGTATTCATTGAAGTCCCTTATCCACAATAAAAGGCCGAGGTCAACCTTTTTACAGACTTTGGGCAAACGCGTCATTTTTGGAGAAGTCCATTAGGGTGGTATTTAAAGTTTTGTGGAGAATTTGGCTTCATAAAAAAATATTAGGAATGACTTGAAGACGTCTTGGGGGCTTGTTCTTAGTGATGCCTCTCTTTAGGAAGCTTTGTCTGCATCACTCTTCATCTATGACAAAATCCCAACATTGTTTGAGCATTTTGTGAAGCATGGTGCCTTGAGACAATCACACTGCACATTTCGGCTGGCAAGTTGACAATTTCACCATGGGATTTATACCAGCTAAGAGGGCTTCCCATAACTAGCAACATGTATGAGGAGGTTATCCCCTACGCTACAGAGTTAACAGGCCTTGATGGGCGGAATGTTAGGTGTACTCCCCAAAATTGTTAGTATTTATTCGCAACTTTCCATTTTCTTGCAACTTTCCATTTTCTCTAAAAAGGCAAAACCAACAAGTCTGGAGTGCGAGTTAGTCAATAGATTGATTTTTAGTTTGAAGGAAGGGCAAGATACTTGAAGCCAAAACCTAGGAAGATGAGGAAAGCATCTTGTCCACAATCGACACAAAATTTGATTGGGAGGATAGGTCAACCGAGCAAATTTGCAATTCAAAGGAACAATGCATTCAGGATCCTTGGAATTAAGCCCATCTAAGAGAAGAAACTTATCTTGCAACATTCATCTCAACTTGGCTGTGCATCTTCGTTTTGCCATGCTAGAACCTTTATTTCATCAGACCTACTACATTTAAAGCTACAAGCATACTGGCCTTTGGACGCAAAACTTGGCTGCAAAGAAGGTTTTCAAGAGACCCTCCAAAGGTGAAAGATCCATAATATTATTCTTGCATATTTCTGCCATAATGCTGTTAGCCTTAATCTCAAGAGAAGACATATGATCCAATGGCTTGCCAGATATCTCCACCTTGAGATTGTTCCAGAGGATATAAATATAATGTTGGCGATAATTTATATGCTCTGGGTAGAATTCAGAAGCTTGTGGTTGCCTTGGCCATGTTGATAGATCAAACACTTTGAGTTTCTTCTATTTGGGAGTCGATTGAGCATCCAACTTTTCTTTCTAAGAAGCGGAATCCAAAGATTGAACCTCTTCACTCACTGCTTTGGGTGTACTATCGGTAGTGTATGGTGTATTGAACCTTCATTTGAATGCTCGAGAATTGGTGAGCTTACAACCTTGTTCAGACCCTTATAGATGCTAAGTAATACTGGCGTTGCAAGATAAGTTTTGCATCCAAAGGCCAGTATGCTTGCAACTTTAATGTAGTAGGCCTGATGAAATGAAGGTTCTTGCATAGCAAAGCAAAGATGCACAGCTAGGTTGAGATGAATGCCGCAGGATAAGTTTCCTCTCTTAGATGGGCCTTAACTCCAAGGATGCTGAATGCGTTGGCCCTTTGAATCGAAAATTTGCACGGTTGACCAATCCTCCCAGTCAAATTTTGAGTCGATTATGGATGAGATGCTTTCCTCAGCCTCCTAGGTTTTGGCGTTGAGTATCTCGCCTTTCCATCAAACCAAAAATCAATTCATTGACCAACTCCTACTCCAAACTTGTTGGTTTTGCCATTTTGGATAGAATGGAAAGCTGTGAATAAATACTCATAGTTTTGAGGACTATACCTAGCATTTCTCCCATCAAGGCCTGTTAACTCTGTAACGCAGGGGATAACCTCCTCATACATGTCGCCAGTTATGTGAAGCCCTCTTAGTCGATATAAATCCCATAGTGAAATTGACAACTTGCCAGATAAAGTGTGCAATGTGTGTGTCTTAGGGTACCATGCTTCACAAAATACTCGAACAATATTGGGATTTCTATCATAGGTGAAGAGTAATGCATACAAAACATGTTGGCCTTTGGACAGAAAACTTGTCTTGTGACGTCAGTATTACTTAGCATTTATAAGGGTTTGAACAAGATTGTGTCACGCCCCAAAATTTTCTAAAATAACCCTAAATTCTATTGCATTTGGACGAATCTAAATGAATGCAAATCCTCAATCTAACGGGGTGTCAGGAGGGTTGAAATGTCCCCTCGAGACTTGATCAGGATTATCACACTAATTGCAAAACCCGAAATGAGGCCTTAAAGGAGTTACAAGTGTGAATGCAAAAGAAAAGGAAAATACTAGTATAGATAGTAAGTGATTGAAGAAGGTGGGATGCAACATAATGGGTATGGGGACTAAGAACTTGTGACTGATTGTTATTACTCACAGAAGCGGAATGGCATGCTAAGGCCTAGAGGAGCCAAACTTGCTCGTTTCCCACGTGAGGATGTCGACTATTTCTAGTCAGAATACACAAATGATCTAAAATTCTACTTGAAATGCAATCTAAATGTCATACACTAAATACATGATGATGATGATGATGATGATGATGATGATGATGATAATGTATATAAAAATCATATAAAAATGGGAAACAACCTAAAAAAGGAAAAATTGTGTGAAGTGAGATGAAAAGCATGCAAGGGGTGAAACTAGCACTAAAATGACTTAAGGGTCTAGTGTTGGACTAGCCCATTTTCTAAAAATTCTCTATTAGCGTTGGACTAGCGAGAAGCAATAAAGCCACAACTAGTGTTGGACTAGTGTAGTAACATCACAAATTAAACAAAAATAAAAGTATAATATATATAAATATACATATAAGGGCATGTAATCACATAGGAGCACCTAACATGTAAACATAATATCTTAATACAAAAATCCTAAGGAAAGTGGTAAAACACATAAGCACGCAAGAAGTACACAAGTCCTAACTATTATACCGGGGGATCTAACTCACAATTGAAAGGGAAAAAAAATAAAAATAACCTATCTATTATACTTGCTATCTCAATACACAAATATTTGTAAACAATGCAAAAGGAAAATAATCTAACTATTACATTGGTTATCTAAATGCAAGATTTTACAAAAATAGTAATATCTAGTCATCTATTATATTTTTGCCAAATAATAAAATTCGAAACTAAACAACATAATGTAAGTAAATATGCAAAAAGTATATAAAACAAGAAACACATGAAGAAAATACAAAAAAAATCACATAGGAGCACATTAGAGCACATAAAGAGAAATTAACAAGTAATGCGGGTACCATATTTGAAGACTCGGTACTAATGTTTAAGAACACAAGTAAACATGTCAAGGTATCTTGATATAAATGAGTAACTAAGGGGACTACAAATAGAAATTCAAGCAAACCTAGGGGCCAAAGGGTAACATTGAAAGTTCTAACTAATCAAGGGCAAAATTAAAAATTTACGCAAGTCTAGGGGCAAAGATACAAATTAAAGTAAATTGGGAGGGATGAAACAGTAAATTCATGCAAATATGTGTAAATTGCAGATTATGGAACCTAATTGAAAGAATGTAAAGTTTGGGGGGTCAATCTATAATCATGGAGGACTTATGTGACAGCCCCACCTTGCCCAGAGGCGCACTAAAGGGCTTAGCGGACTGCCTGCCTAGCTCTCGCCAGGACTCAAACACGCACTCGCGCAATACGTACAAACATACTTAATGCAAAATAAAACACATTTATATAATTTATTTGAAAGTACACATATCAATAATATATTTTACTCACTAAAATTTACATAGTATTTACAAGAATAGCCTAAACAAGTGGCTATCAAAATACATAAAACAAAACATGTACAACGTCCAAAATCAGTTTTTCCAGCTTTAGTATTTTTGGAAACTTGGTTAAAGAAAATAAATAAACGGGATGAGCTATAATAGCCCAATGAGTGCTCAAGTCATGCAACCATACCAATAAAATGTGATTTTATTCAATAAAAATTTTGAGAAGTTAAATAAATAATATATGAACAATTTATTTAACAAGTAATCAATGGTGGATACGGGGCTCAACTATGGGAGCAAGCTCAACTACAGAAGTAGCAAGCATTGAACATGTAACCAAGACTTTGGGACCGAGATAATAGCTCAGGTCCTCGCCATAGGTCATGCCAGTATTAACAAGCAAGATCCCTAACCACCGTTTACCTTATAACCTCCGTACAGGCTACCACATTCAGGGAGTAATCTCGACCTTGGAGGGCCAACACGCAAGAAAGTTCAATTCGGAGTTGGCCTCTTTGAGGATTCACAACTCAAGGGAAAGAACAACACACCCTAAAACACCCAGCACCTTATATCCTCCCACGCACGACTGGGTTGACTATCCGTGAAGTAACGGTGAAGTTAGTCACGGAAGTTTCAAACACAAATAACACATTTAATAGTGAAAGCATGTAACACATTGCGAAATAGATGCGATAAAGTACACATCTTTCCTCAAGTAACACATTTCATTAAATAATAATGTCAAGTATAACATGGCATTTCATGCATCATGCACACATAAAACACTCACCTGAAGTGCCTAAGAAAAGATTTCGTAATATGGTCGGGTCTCACTTCCGGATCCTGAAATTCAAGAGAAAATAGTCGTATAAAAACCCGACTAAAATCTAAGCAATTTAATAAGAAAATTCAAGAAATACTCCAAGTCTTTCTAGGGTTTTGGAGTTTAGGGTTTTACCCTAGGGTTTAGGGTTTTCGAAATTAGGGTTTTCTAACTTTTTAGGGTTTTGCTCGGAAAGGTTCAATTCACTAATAGCTAATCTACGAAAATTTCTGCACGCTCAAATCACTAAATTACAGCTTATATAACTTTAAATCATAGCCTAATTACTTTTATTTCTTAGGTTTTACCGAAATTTCGGCAGCATTTCCCCTATAATCGGGCTAACCCAAAATTTTTAACTTGCAAGGAAAGCAGCCAAACAACCCAATCTCAAGTAGTTCTACCATTTCCATATCAAAATCAATTCAATTTCACCCAAATTTCTCATAAAAACACATGAACCTCTCCAAGGTTCTTCAACCAAATCATACTTAAATCATGTCATTTCAAGATTCAATAACTTCATTTTCATGGCTCAAATAAATCATGCTTAACTTTAAAGACATGGGTAAAAGCTATAAAACTACAACTTATACTTGAAATAATAAGAAAAGTTTATGGTAAATACCTTTAACAAGGTAAGATCTTTGCTTAGGAGGAAGATTAACTCACTTTCAATGGATGAAAAGTGATCAAATGGAAGAGAAAAGCTCTAAGAAAATGAAAGCAAATGAGAGGAAAAAGAGAGAAGAAGAACCAGCCAAGAGTGAAGAGAAAAGAAAGAAAAATGGCTAAGTAAAGAAGAAAAGAAATGGAGAAAGAAATGGGAAAAACTTTGACCAATCAAAGCAAGACAAAACCAAGTATAGATCTTGACTTTCTTGCAACTTTAGACTCCACTTGGCTAGGCTTAATTAGAAGGGATTTTTATCATTTATCCTCCTATTAATCTTGCAAGACTTATAAGGTACAACTTCTAAAGGAAATGGTACAACATGCTACCTAAAAATAGAAATCATTTCCTTATTTATTTTCAACTAATTTTCGGCTCTTTTTTTTTCTATTAATGGACATAATACAAAATAAATGGTTTTGCATGAATTTCTAGGGTGTTACAACTTAAGTGAATAAAATAAAATCTTTAAGGGCACGATGATAATTGAACAAAATCTGGGGTTGAAAAACATAAATTCATATCTTTTATATAACCAAAAAAATCATAAAAATTAAAACACTAAACTAAATCAACATCAAGTTAATTAACTAAATTAACTAAGTTAATTAAATTAATTACCAAATCACAACTGAACAACCAAATTAACTAAAATAATAAAAAAATGAAACATCAGAAAAATTTAGGTGTTCAACTTAGTCCAAAATCAAGGAAATAAACTCTCAAACTATACTAACTAAATATGCTTTGCATTTAGCTAGAATGGACATAAATAGAAGAAATAAGAAACTAAAATAAGCATAACCATTCCTCACACCCCCTAAAAACTGTCTTCATCTTCTAGAAAGAAAAGCACTCCCAAATTTCAGTCTCACTCTCTCTCTTCTCCCTAGTTCTGTTTCATTCTCCCTCTCTCTTTCTATTCCTTTTCCTTCTCTATTTTTTCTCTCTCCCTCTTCCAATTCTCTCTCAATTTGTCTCTCTCTCTCTTACCCCAGTTTCTCTCTTCGTCTGCCTCCCCTCTTTTCTCTCCTTTTTTTCACTCTAGTTTCTCTCCTTTTTTCCTCTATTTTACATTCTATTTCTCTCTATTTTCTCCGATAGAACCAATTTTCCTTTCCTCCCCAAATCGATTTCTTCTTCTAGAGAAAAGAAGCTCTCCCTCAAATTTCAATTTCACTCTCAAATCCTTCCAAATTATAAGCAAAAATATAATAATTAAACAATATTAATGTGAAGATACATTAGTTGGAGGCCATTTGTAAACAATTAGAGGAGGCTGAGAGCTTATATGGTAGAGAAGTGAGGTGGTGAAGCTAGTGAGGGGTGATTGTTTGTTGTTACTTGGCTCGAAGGGAGGAGGAACTAGGGATGATTTTGTTGTGGTTGTGAGGTGTTGGTGTGGGGATGATTAATTGGGTTGTGGTGGTGAAGCTGTTATGTGTGTGGTGGTCAATTGTGACGGAAAAAATTTAGGTGCGGTGGTTCGTAGTGGCTCACAGTGCTAGTGACGGCGTGTGGCCTTGGCTGGTGGCTGCTGATTGATTGAATTTGGTGGTAATGTAGGTTGGGCTGTTATGGCTAAGGGACAGAGAAGGCTGGGGAGGTTGCTGGCGGGTTGTTTGTGACTATATACATTTTGATTCTGATTGTGTGAGTATGTAACTGGGGTGGAATGTGATGAACTAGATTGGTAGTGAAGGTGAGGGATGGTGATTGGCAAGTGGTTGTGGGACTGCTGATCAGTTGAATTTTGTGGTGGCTTGAGATGGAAGCTACTAATGATGGAAGAGATGCTAGTGGTTGTTTAGTGATGCTGTGACATAGCTGATGGAGGTGATGAACTGGTTGCTGGCGGTTTGATTATAAGTGGTGATAACTTGGTAGAGGTGAGAATTATTGGCGGAGCAGTGGCTATAGGCAGTGGTTAATTAGTCCTGTGGCTGTTAGGTGGTTCCATAGAGATCTGATAATTGTGGATGAGTAATAGTGGTGGTCAGTTGGTTGCTAGTGGAGGCTTTGGGTTGTAATTAGGGAAGCGTTGCTGGTGATTGTGGATTCGGCTTTGGGCGATTAGTAGGGGGCTATGGGATGCCTTTTGAGGAGTTGGGAAGGGAGGGGTTGCTAATGTTCTTCTTGGTGTAGTATGTGTGTTTAGTGCATGTTTGGCTGTGTCTGTTTGAGTTGAATTTGACTGTGTGTTTGTATGTGTGGTGTGAGCATGTGTGTATACGAACATGTGTGATTGTGTATGTAGTGTGTGTGGTAGTTTGGGCTGAAATGTGAAATTGTGTGAAGTGTGTACTGAAATGTGTGATTGTGTGTGGTAATGTTAATTAACTACATGTAAACTGCGTGTGAAATGTGTGTGTATATGTGTGATGTGTGATTGTGTGGGTTTGAGTGTCTGATGATGAGTATGTGTGTGTGTGAGTGATGTGTGTGAAGTTGTGTGTGCAGTGTGTGTAATAGCATGTGTTATGTGTATGTGCCTATTGTGTGTGAATGTGTGTGAAGTTGACTGTGTGTGTGTGATGTGCATGAGATGTAGTGTGTGAATTGTGTATGAAGTAGTGTGTGGAATTGGGAGAGCGTGTGTTCTTGGTGTTGTGTATGTTTTATATGAATATGAGCTAATATTTAGTGTGTGTTCTTGGAAAAGTGAGCGTAATGTATAAAGATGTACTAATATTTAGTGTGTGTTATTAGAGAAGTGTGTGTAGTGTATGAAGATGTACTAGGATGTGTTCTACATATTCTAGATGTAGGGTTCAAGATATACTAGTATGTGTTCTAGATGTTTTAGGTGTAAGTTTGAATATGAGTGTAGAAAATAAGTGTGCGTTTTTTGTGTTCTTGGTGTAGCAAAAAAAAATTAAGACTAAAAATCTCTCTGGACCTTTTCCTTTTTTTCTCCTTTTTCCTCCTAAAAAATGAGTATTTATAGTGTAAGGAAATCTTGTCTTCTAAGGATGGATATAAGACTAAAATGCCATTGACAACAAAATTACTATTTTACCGCTTAAAAAATAATTTTTTGATGCACAAAAATTTAAAAAAAAACCATGCTCTCTCCCAAAAACACCAAAAATAGAAAAACTAAGAAAAATGTAAATAATAAATTTTATTAATAGAAATTGACCCCAAAAAGTCATAATATTTAAGAACATGTTTAAAAGACTAAAAAATAAATTTGGGACCCAAAATGGCAAAAAAAATTTTCGGGAGGCGAAATGACTATTTTGCCCTTATATTGATGGAATATACAGAAAAATAGCAGTTAATCTCAAAAAATCACACAAAATTTAGAAATATGTATGAAAGTACAAAATATGCATATACAATCCCAAAACCAATGAAAGAATATTGCTAAAAATTACAGTTTTGCCTCCGAAATTGTTAATTTTTTCCCTTCTGTCCAAAAACTAGAATTCGACTTCAAATAGTAGAAAAAAGGCCTCCCAATATTAAAAAATGAGCAGTGTGTCAAATTTTGGTATCTATAGATTGCAAGCTCACCAACTCTTGGGCATTCAAATGCTTCTTTCCCAGTGTATTATGTGCATGCGTGGTTGGCGTTTTATTTTTCTACACATTTCTTTGCTCCGAAAGCATTACTTGCACCAATGATGACTAATTTTCTGGAGAAGGCAGAGCTCAATACTATGATGAGGACAAGGCTTGCGATCTCACTCATAAGGGTGACAAGGCATGGTGGTCAGTATTTTGTCTTATGACAAACCAAAACGAGATTTTTGTTGATAATGGGAGATTATCAAAGATAGAGATTTGCAATTGTTTCAATGCATGCTCCAATTACTTGGTCCTTCATGTTGAAGACAAATTCTTGGTTGAACCCTATAGCCCGTATAGATTTGTTAAACAATTTGGGTTCTATCAGGATGTTCCAAAAGAACTCAAGGTTGATGTACATTCTACCAATTATGAATTGTGTAGAACACTATGACATACTCTTACATGTCATAAATCCAATAGGAAATTGCTCTTCTTCTCCATCAAATGCAGATAGTCATATTTCGCCCAAATTTCCGACTTGGTGGTCTAAAACTCATGACAAATATATGCTTGAAGGGTGAAATACTTTAGTAGCCAATCTTTAACCAACTATTATCATAAGAGGTCAAAGGGCAAGGAAACACAAGTTTGGTTGAGGCTTCCAAAAGAAATGATGCTCAACGCCAAAAGAAAAACAATAAAAAATACGAGGAATAAGCAGAATGATTCAAAGGATAAGAAAGACAAGGTTTTCACACTCAAAGACTCTACTTGTAAAGGGACACCTCTAGAGGGCACTTCTCGGCGCCTTTCTTCTATAGTTGTGAAAGCCAATGATCAAGAGGTTTCAACTCCTCATGAGAAGAAGCGGGTCAATTCTCTCATTGAAGATGACGAGAATTCCCACAATAGCGATCAGAATTGGATATGAACAAGGTACTAGGTAATGATCTACGCTTTGAATACATATGATTCAGATCTTAAAAAGCTCTTTTAGGCCATATCAAATATATCTGTACCCGATATTAGTCTTTCACATTTTGTAAGAGTGCTTATTTCATTTCTTTTACACTAGTCTTGAATCCATTGAAATGTCTTTACAATTGGCTTCGAATTACTTTGCATGCAGTTGGATAATTTGCCTTTGGTGGACATTGAGAATCAAGAAGCTAGTCAAGGCACAGTCGATGAGCCTAGTGCTTACAAGCTTTTGGCAAGACAAATAACTTCATCGACTCAACTTGAAGACACTACCAATAATGCACCAAAAGCAATGAGTGAAGAGGTTCAATCTTTGGATTCCCCTTCTTTGAAAGAAAAGTTGGATACTAGACCAACTACTAAAGAGAAGAAACTCAAAGTGTTTGATCCACCAACTTGGCCAAGGCAATCACATGCTTTTGGATTTTACCCAGAGAACATAATTTTAGACTATTGCCAATAGTACATTTAGATGCTCTGGAATAATCTCAAGGTACAGATATCTGGCAAGCCATTGGAATATATGTCTTCTCTTGAGATTAAGGCCAACAACATTATGGCAGAAATGTGCAAGAATAATGTTATGGATCTTTCATCTTTGGAGGGTCTCTTGAAAACTTTTTTTTGCGAATATTGCACATTATGATTCTACCAGATCCATGTTTTCTCAGAAAATTCCTACCGAGTCACACGACAAGTCACTTGCTACTACTGTACGAAGCCTTAATGATGCTGAGATTTTGGCTAAACAGCAGGCTGAAAAAGTCTTATCTTAAAAGGACAGGCTGGTAGATATTGACTGTGAAGAGGCAGACTTAAGGGCACGACATGAGCTTTTGGATGCCCAAAGAAAAGAAACTTTTTTACTAGTTAGAGCAGATGAAGAGGAATTTTCCCGAATGCAATCCAACATCAAGGACTTGAGATTAGAAGTCAATAGGATTGAGGTTTCACCCTTTTTGATTATTGAAGAAAGCAAGACTCTAGAGAAGATGGAGGAACTACTCGAGACAAGCCGTAAGGAGTTACTAGAGTTTAAGCTCTAGATTTAGTAGCATCTTATTTTTTTTCTTGTCTCTTGTATTCTTTCATTGAGTAGACTTTTGCAGTCAATTTATTTTATTTTAGTTTATATTAGGATTACACATGTAACTTGAGACAATGTACGTTTGTTTTATCAATAAAGTTCTCAATTTACATATTTATATTTCTTTTTTTTATGCTTGATTTCACTTCTTTGCTTTAATAGTCCAAATTTCAAGCTATCAAATACAAGAATTAAAGTACAAAAATAAATTTTACCTAACAGAAAAGAATACTTGAAACATATTGTCCAAACGTTATGAACAAAAAATACATTTCATTTATGTATTCTTTTCAGTTAGAATAAAATTTAAGCTTCAAAGGGAACACATGATGTGTTTTAGAAGGTGTAGTTGAACTTAGGAGTTGCCCCTTAAGTTGCCTACCTATCCCAAAAGGGAATCAAGTCACATGTAATTTTTTATCGTTCACAGTTTAATCGCATGTGAGCCAAGAGTATCTATTTGTTTACCACATTAGACTTGGTGGAGTGTTTCAATAATTTAACCACATACTAGATTATTGGTGATTGCCATCCACAGTTTTAGCTCATGTGGGTCAGGATGAAGACCTTATGGTCTCACATCATCTTAGTTTTGATGATTAACAAACGAATGATAATGTTTACTAATATTTTATTGAGTTATCTTTGCAATAAATCATTAGGAATCAAAAGAAGATGAAAAATGTAAAGAAAAACTCATCCGGACGACTATGCGGACGCACCAGAAAAAATGCGAACATTCGGACAGCTGGAAGGGCTCAAATTGAGTTGGACAGAGACCATGCGGACGACCATCTGGACGTCCGCATGATCCAGATGAGCATCCGGATGTAGTAACGGTTAGTTTTTCAGCATTGCATTTTTTACCGTTAGAGCCATTTTTAACCATTTTTCTCACCCCTATATATACCAATATGTATAGAATTGAAAAAAGACTTTTACCTACATTGATTATAAGTGATTTTGGAGTGATTTTAAGAGGAAATACTCTAGTGTGTATGTTCTTGTAAGTCTTTGTGAGGTAAGTGAGTTGGGATTGGTTAGTGTTCTTCATAGTTTGGGTGGTAGCATTCAAGTGTAGCAGTGAGAGAGGTTAATTGGATATTGTAAAACTCTTTAACTCAACTTATAGAGCTTAGTGTGAGAAAAGAGGAAGTCTTTGGCTCAACTAGAGTTAAGAGAGTATGAGTAAAGAGTGATCCCTCATTGTACATGTTGGTTTGCTTCACTAACTTAAGAAGAAGCACTTAGTGGATTTAAACTCCAAGTGAAGAGCTTGGGAGTGGATGTAAGTACCGAGTTTGGTACCGAACCACTATAAAAATCTTGGTGTGCTTTCTTTATCTATTTTATTTTATTTATTGTTTATTTGTGAACTTGTTTTGTTATAATTTTATCATTATTATTGTAAGTTCATTTTATTATTATATTGGTTGCATAATTATTTGGGGCCAACAATTGGTATCAGAGCTTGGTCTCCCATTTGGTAGCTTAACTAACTAGGGAGTAAGATCATGGCAACCAATAATGTTTTATTTATAGAAGGGTAATCCATTACTATACCTCCTATAGTTTAGCGGTGTTAATTATGATAGTTGGAGGAATAGAATAGAAATATTTTTACAATCTATAGATATGGAATTGTGGTACATAGTTATTGAAGGACCTTATAAAGCCACAATCTTTGATGAGAGAATAGGCAAGGATAGGTCAAAAACAAGGAGTGAGCTTAGTCCTTCGGATAGAATCAACCTTACATTAAATGTTAAGGCTATGAATGTGTTGTACAATGCCTTAGATGCAAATGAGTCTATTAGAATAAAAGGTTGTAAATCGGCCAAAGAAATATGGGACAAATTGAAGGAGATTTATGTAGGAAATGATGAATATTCAAGAGCAAAAGAAGGCCTTACTTGTCACCAAATATGAATCATTTAGAATTGAACCTCATGAAAATGTTGACAAGATGTATTGTAGGTTTAATGATATTATCAAGGATTTGGAAGCCCTTGGCAAGATATATTCTCTTGGTGAGAAGAATAAAAAATTTTGAATGCTTTGCCCAATGAATGGGAATCAAAGGTCAATGCTATAGAGGAATCTAAAGATTTAAATTCTATACCTATTGATTCTCTTATATGTTCACTAACTTCTTATGAATTGAAGCTTAAATGCAAAATTCAAAGTGATGAAGAGGTAAGAATCACAAGAAGTATTGCACTCAAGGCCTCTCAAAAGGAAGAAGATCTATCTTCATTTGATGAAGAATATGATGATGATGATCTAACACTCATACTCATAACTAAGAGCATAAAGAAATTCTTCATCAACAAAAGGAAGGATAGAAGGAGTAGGTACAAGCAACAGCGAAATGAAGAAAGCCAAAGGAAAAGGAAATATATTCAACAACTTCAAAATGTCATGGGATGATTCCGATGGAGAATTCGAAGAAGAAAATGAGACATCTCATATGGCTTATATGGCCATTAGAGATGAAGAGGTATCTTCTAGTCCTTTTAATGATGATGATGATGATTTAGAGGCATTTGTTTCTAAATTGCATTATAATTTAAAAATGTCTTATGCTAGAAACAAGGATTTGAAAAGTAAAATAAATGCTTTACAAAAAGAAAATTTAAAACTCTTCCAAGAAAACGAAGGTTTGAGGAAAGAGAATTGTGACTTGAAAAATAAAGTTGATTTAAGAATGGATTTGAGAAAGAAATGGATGAAATTTCAAAATTTCTTGAAAATAAAAAACAAAAGGATTTTTCGGAGAAAAGGGTTGAAAAAATTATTTTGAGCAAACATCATACTACTTTTTATAAAAATGACATTTACTCTATAAAATCCACATTTATTAGAGATTCAAATGCAATTTGTCATTTTTGTTGTCAACATGGCCATATGCAAAATGAATGCTATGTTAAGAAAAATATCAAACTAGGCATGAAAGCCATCTGGGTAGAGAAAGATATTGCTAACAATTTAGGACCCAAGAAAACATGGGTACCAAAATCTATTAATTGATTTTTGTAGGTTTGAAGATCACCACAAGACAAGGTAGTGCATGGACATTAATGATTAAAGGGTAAATGTATTGGTTATTTTCATAATAGTCTATATGGTTTATATGATCGAATATGTGGCGATTGAAGATTGTATGTGTTTTATGAAATTTTTTTCATATATATAAACAAATATTTTGTTTGTGCATACTTATTGATTTATTTAATATATATATATATATATTATGCTTGTTAAATGTTATTATGTTGTGTATTTAATTTCATTGTGAGGGGAGCAATACTCCCACTTTTGAAAAATTTCACTTAATTGCCTCTCAATGTTTTTTAAAAAAGTGAGTCTTGTGTTTGTTTTAAAACCAATATATGTTTTTATGAGATGCTCACATTTAAGGGGAGCAAATGATTTTTATATATGCAAAATAATATATGCTTTTGTTAAGGGGGAGCTTTGTTCATAAATCTTTAAACACACATCTCAATTCTAGTTTTGATAATGTCAAAAGGAGGAGAAATGTTAGTATGATGATATTGTTTGAAAATGAGTATTTTTGAATATGTATATACTAAGGGGGAGTCATTTCTATATCTTTTTACTTATTTTCCTCATTAGTTTGTCATCATCAAAAACGGGGAAATTGAAGACCTTATGATCTCACATCATCTTAGTTTTGATGATTAACAAATGAATGATAATATTTATTAATGTTTTATTGAGTTATCTTTGCAGTAAAATCATTAGGAATCAAAAGAAGATGAAAAATGCAAAGAAAAATTCATCCGGAAGACTATGCGAACGCACCAGAAAAAATGCGGACGTCCGGACAGCTGGAATGGCTCAAATTGAGTTGGATAGAGGCCATGCGGACAACCATCCGGATGACCATCCGGACGTCCGCATGATTCGGATGGGCATTCAGATGACCATCCAGATGAGCATCCGGATGCAGTAACGGCTAGTTTTATAGCATTGCGTTTTTTATCGTTAGATCCATTTTTAACCCCTTTTCTCACCGCTATATATACCAATATGTATAGAATTGAAAAAAGACTTTTACCTACATTGATTACAAGTGATTTTGGAGTGATTTTAAGAGGAAATACTCTAGTGTGTGTGTTCTTATAAGTCTTTGTGAGGTAAGTGAGTTGGGATTGGTTAGTGTTCTTCATAGTTTGGGTGGTAGCATTCAAGTGTAGCAGTGAGAGAGTTAATTGGATATTGTAAAACTCTTTAACTCAACTTATAGAGCTTAGTGTGTCTTTGGCTCAACTAGATCTAAGAGAGTGTGAGTAAAGAGTGATCCCTCCTTGTATATGTTAGTTTGCTTCACCAACTTGAGAAGAAGCACTTAGTGGATTCAAACTCCAAGTGAAGAGCTTGGTGGATGTAAGTACCGAGTTTGGTACCAAATCACTATAAAAAACTTGGTGTGCTTTCTTTATCTATTTTATTTTATTTATTGTTTATTTGTGAACTTGTTTTGTTATAATTTTATCATTATTATTGCAAGTTCATTTTTATTATATTATTGGTTGCATAATTATTTGGGGCCAACACAGGAGCAATATGCAATTTAGGCTCGTGCATCAAGGTGCACTTCATTCTTTTATGGCAAATATTGCTTCAAAAATTTTTCATTTATTAGGCCAATCTTCACGCCACGTTGGTCAACCAACTTGTAGGCACTATTTGTATAAACTTCTCGTACCATATATGGTCTATCCTATTTAGGCACGAACTTATCTTTTGGAGTGATGTTCATGACTATTGGTCTCTATACAGCAAGAACCATGTCACCAACTTGAAAGGTACGTCTATGAACCTTCTTGTTGAAAGCCTTAGAAAGGCAAGTTTGATAGCACTCAAGATTTTGTTACACTTCCAACTTTTTTCCTTCTAAAGCTTCTAATTCCTCCAAAGGTAGGCGTGCATTTTCTTCCTTAGTGAACCCCTCTTGGATGACGATCCTCAGGAGTAGGATTTGTTGCTCAAGAGGCAATATAGTTTCAACACCATACACCAATGCATAAGAAGTAGCTTGTGTAGGAGTTCCATATATAGTGCGGTAGGCCCAAAGAGCTTAAACAATTCTCCCATACCAATCTCGTTTTGACTTTATGACAATCTTCTTTAGTAAATAGCAAAGAGTTTTATTGAATGCCTCGGGCAGACCATTTGCTGGAGCATTGTACATAAAGGACTTATGTTACTTGAACTTGAACTTTTCATGGAATCTGTCTATCAAACTATTGGAAAAAGGTTTACCATTATCAGTAACGAATTACTGTGGCACACTATAGTAGTAGATAATGTTAACACGAATGAAATTTGTCACATTTTCCTTTCTCACTTATTTGAGTGGTACACCCTCAGCTCATTTAGAGAAGTAGTCAGTAGCAACCAATATGTACAAGTGTTGAGTAGATGATTTTGGTAACGGCGTAACCACATCAAGTCTCTATGCATCGAAAGGTCAAGAAGCATCAGTTGAGTGCAATGACTCAGGAGGTTGATGGATATAATTTGCAAGAAATTGACAGGTTTGGCACCTTTGAGTATACTCCACACAGTCTTTGACCATAATAAGGTAGTAGTACCTCATCCTTTTGATTCGAAAATGCAATTTAAGATCAGATTGGTGTGTGCCATAAATCTCAGAATAAGCTTCTTTCATAGCTTGAAAGACTTCATCTTTTCCTAAGCATCTCAAGAATATACTATCGAATGAACGTCGATACAATGTATCCTTGTAGAAGATGAATCACGAAACGACAGCGAACAATAGTCTTTCTTCGTGCATCATCATGTAACTTTCCATATTTGAGATATTCAATGAGCAATTATCTCCAGTCTACTTTTTCAACTTCACAGATGAAGATAGCATGAATTTTGACTTCTTCATCATCTTCATCAAATAATGGTGGAACTAACCACTTTTGACACACGAGAACTTGTATCTTATGATTAGGAAAGGCCAGTGTTGAAGCAAGCATGGCCAACGTGTCAGCTTGCTTATTCTCTTTTCTTGGCACATGTTCGATAATAACATCCCCAAGCTATTGAATGAGTTGTTTGGCATAATTGTAGTAAAGGATCAACTTTGGCTTCTTAACAGCACAATTTCCTTCGAGTTGATTAATAATTAATTTTGAATCCCCATAAGCCTGAAGCTCTAACTGTTTTATACCGACTACCATTTCGAGTCCAAGTATGAGTACTTGGTATTCAATGACATTATTTGAGCAACATTGGGCCAACGCAAAAGAGTATGGCAAGATCTCTCTATTGGGTGTTATGAAGATAACCCCAACACCAACGCCATCAAAGTACATCTTCCAGGGTGGTCGAATCTCGACAAGAAGTACATCTTCATCAAGAAAATCATCGCACAACTCCCACTCAGTAGGAATTGGATGATCAGCTAGGAAATCTGCGAGAACTTATCCCTTGATAGTCTTTTGCGGAACATAGAAAATCTCAAACTATTGTAGTTACAGATACCATCTAGCCAAGTGAATTAAAGATGACTGGCCTACTCATCATGCATTTGATGGGATTTGCTTTGAAAATGAGGTACACCGTATGAGCTTGAAAGGAATTCTTCAACTTTTGAATGGCAAATATATAGGGACCAAGTACAATGTCTCAATAGGTAAGTAGTTGAACTCATTCGAAGTCATCATTTTACTCAAGTAGTACAAAGCCACTTCTTTTTCTTCAACATTTTCTTGAGCAAGTAAAACCCCACATATCGCTCTTGTGCAGTAATGTAGATAATTAATGGCTTCCCATATATCGGTGTAACCAAGATAGGTGTTTTTATGGGATATAACTTGATGCTCTTAATTGCATTTGAGCAAGTTTCATCCCACACAAAAGATACTTCTTTCTTTATGAGACAGCAAAATGGTTGGCACATTCCAGCCAAATTTGAAATAAACCATAGGCTAACCTTCCTTGCAAACTTTTCAAGTCATGAATATCTTGAGGCTCAAGCATTTTTACTATGGCATCTATCTCGGCTTGATCAATTTTAATGCCATGGCAACGAACCACAAACCAAGGAATTTTCTAGAAATGACTCCAAAGGCATACTTGAATGAATCCATTCTGAGTTGATATCTTCTCAGTCAGTCAAATACTTGCCTCAAATCATCTAAGTGATCACTTCTTTCTCTTGACTTGACAATTACGTTATCCACTAGCACTCTACATTTTTATGGAGCTTCTCATCAAAGATATTTTACATGGCTCTTTGATATGTTGTCCCAACATTTTTTAGTCCAAAGGGCATAATTTATAACAGTGTATGCCTTTAGAGATACGAAACGCAGTAAATTCCTCATCCTCAGGTGCTATGCAAATTTGATTATAATTGGAGGATTCGTCCATAAATGACAATGTCTCGTGTTCAGTCGTGGAATCAACCATGAGCTCAGTTATAGGAAGTGAGACATCATCCTTGGGACAAACATTGTTGAGATTTCTAAAATCAACACAAACATGAATTTTTTCATTTTTTTTCCGCACAGGCACAATGCTTGAAATCCATGCAGGATATTTGATTTTGCAAATAAACTCAACCTCAATAAGTTTGTTCGCTTCGGTTTCAATTGATAGAATTAGATTAGGCCTAAACTGCTTTTGAGCTTTTTAATAGGGCTCATCGATTGACTGCTAAGCGATGGACTGCCACTTTTAGATCTAAACTAGGCATCTCTTTATAGCTTCAGGCAAAGACGTCATGATATTCATGCAAAAGCTCAATATACACCTCTTCGTCTTCAGCACTCAACAAGGCACTAACATATATCGGACATGCATCTTCAGGAGAGCCAAGATCAATTTCTTTTAATTGATCAATTGTAGTCTTCACTCCCTTCTCAAATTCAGGTGGAGCATCCTTGACATCTTCTTCCTCAAGTGGTTCGCCATCAATTATGGCTATATGATTGCAAGAGGTTGTACTTTCTTTGTCATCTTCCTTGGGTTCCACATCAATAATAGTTTCCATTTTTATATTCAACAAGTCACCATGATCAATAAAAATGTTGGTAACTCGTTTATTTAATCCTTCATGTTTTTGTGTGATTTTATTGTCCACTATCTTGAAGCTTTGCTTATTCACCTTGGGAAAGGATAGTCTTTCGTGAATAAAGCACCTATCATTCTTTCTTTTTGAACGAAATCTGTCAAAGATAAAGGCATGAGATGGTGCCTTCAGTAATTGATCAAAGACTGATTGCCTTGAAATTGTTAGTGGATACTCTTTTATGGTGACATAATGCACACTTGCTCTTCTAATTGCTATGCGCACAGGTGAAGATGGTTTATAAACTAGACCCATTGAGAGATTGTCAGCAACATAGCCCCTCTCCCTCATCATTATTTGGCTAGTGTTAAGTCCATGAACTTTTTCCCTAGCAATTTATAGACGGCAATGTGCCCAATGTAGTAGAATCCCCAAGGTCATATTCAACCTTAGCAAGAAGCTTATAGGCATTGGGATTGAAACTTTCAGTTCTTAAACTTGGCAAGGTAATTTGCTCAATAGGTGGTTCCTTCGTTGGACGAACAAATCCTTTTAGTGGAGGATGCCACTTATTGACGTTATCTAGTTTTGCAATGGGCAATGTTAGGCCTTTCAAGGCTTCACGTTTGGCCAAAGGCAGTTTCTTTACTTCCCTTTTTACTTTTAAACATAACGAAGAACAATGGACTTATCACTTGGTAAGGTAGTGCTAGTACCTTGAGTCTTGTTACCAGCAGCGTGTTTCCCCTCGTTGACTATAGAGTGGCTAACCAAATCCGAAGACTTAAGATTTTGAGTCACGCTAGTGTTTGGTTGCATATCGTTGTCATCTTTTGTATCGCAAGCTTTGAGATAAAACTTAGCATCGGCAAAATATAGTTCAGCTTCAGTGAATGGCTTATCGTTTGTTATCACTTTTTTTACAATATCGTCTTGACAGTACTTGAAACATTCCTGAAGGGTTCAAAGTACGATTCTATTTTCATGAATCTAAGGTCTCCCTAGAAGGATGTTGTAGTTTTGCATATATCGCATGGTGCAATGCCTTCGTAGACTTGCCATCGATGATTATGTCAAGATTTATTATTCCAATGGCACTTTGCCCCCCTAGATTGAAGTCTTGCATCATCAATTGGCTGCTAGAGAGTTCATCAATAGAGATACCAATGTCCTTCAAAGTTTTCAATAGCTGAATATTTATAGCAAAACTTCTATCAATAAGGATTCTATTCACCTTTTGTTCATGAGTATAGCTAGTTACAAGCAATGAACGATTATGCGGGGTGGACTCAAGCATTAGATTTTCACCATTGAATATGATTGTTGCTTCGCACTCCATAAACGTTTTTACAACAACAACAACAGGCATCTCTTCAACATCAACTTGGTCAGCAAGAACATCATCAGTGTTGATGACATTGCAGGAATTGAAGTCCTCGATTTAAGGGATAAGCCAGATTAGGATGGATTAGTTTTAGGTAGAGTTTCGCTTTTAGTGTTAGAATAGTAGACTAAAAAGTCATACTTCCTAGAGGGTTCAGAAAGTCAGAAAGTCTTTCAACAGAAAGATCTTCAGCTTCGAGCAGTTTTTCTATTCATTTTGACTTCATGACTTTCTTTTGTTCAACTTCTTTTTCCTTGATGCATCATCATCTTTGTACCAAGCATCAAAAACAACTTGTTCGCATTCGTCACAATCACATAATATATCAAAGTATTTGTGATCACCATTAATAAAGGAATATACAGGATTTCCTGTTTTATCTAGGTGATCAATTAGAACACCCTTAAGTGGCTCAAACTTTTGGGCTAGTTGAACTACATGTTGCGGCAGTGGCAAATCTTTATTTTCAACAGGAGTTGCACATTCCATGGGCTCTTTGACGGTAACAGAGATTTTTTTTATTGAACTCATTAACCAACTCTTCAACTTGAGAATCTTTAGAGTTGATGGTGTTGCATGAGACACGAATATCATTGCCAAAGAATTCCTTTGGTATGGAGTCTGCCAAAATGACTGGACAATGAACCATTTGCCTAAACTTGTAACTCATTTGAGCCTTGGGAGCATCACCTTGCTTTCTCACCATTTTCTCCTTTTTCTTCTACAGTACCTTACTCCTTGTCAACGAATTAATTATCTTGCGAGATGGATGAGGGTTTCACCTCCTCCTATGAGTAACAAGAGTTCATCATTCATCATCAGGGTCATTCTGATTTAAGAATATAGATTCTGAATTCGTTTGACTTAAAGGTTTTTCGATGATTAGGAGAAAGATAGTTGACCTTATTTCAACAGGGGGAAGTGATCCAAACATAATAGCATATGGCATAACAGTTTCTTAAACTTCACAAGTTTTTCACCTTCCATAGGTTTTGATGAACTAGAGCCAATGCTAGTTTGGTGTGCACTTGCTTTGTCCTCCTCAAGTAGGATTCTTCATTGTTTAGCCAACTCTATGACCTTATCTTTTAAAATACAGCATTTTTGGATAGGATGCCCTACCAAGCTATGGTACTAACAATAGTTGGGGTCGTGAGTCCTTTTTGCTTAGTTAGATCTCTTCATTTTGGGCAGTGTAATGAGATTCAACTTCAATGGGTTGTCAAACATGTCAAAAACATCGGAATCAAGAAAAAGATATTCTTTTTCTTGCATTTTCCTAAGGGTCGATTGTTTCTTTTTTTGTTCGTTACCCTTCGCATCTTCCTTCTTTGTTGCTTTAGAGACTATCTCGAGGAGTGCCATACTTGCGGTCAGTGACTCCTTCTTTTCACCTTTAACAAGAGGCTTACCTTCTTTCTCTATTTCTAACTTCTCCTTGCCTTTCTGAGATTAGGCACAAGTGGCTCTTGCCTTTCGAGGTTGATTATGAGTCTTCGTTGCCAACTTGTCAAAAATGTTTGGTTGTATCCCTTGTGGAATATAACGGAGCCCTCAATGCATACCTTGAATACACATTTCAATAGCAGATGACTCAGAGAGGCAATCTTTGCTATTGAGACTCAAAGGCGACCAACGGTCGATGTAATTGACAATAGGTTCGTCCTTCTATTGACGAGCATTTGAAAGCTCAATTATACTAATAGTTCGCCTTTTGCTATGTAATTGGTTGAGAAATTCTTGCTCCAGTTGTTCCCAACTATCAATGGAGCCAAGCTCAAGATCAGTATACCAGTCAAATGCGATGTCTTTCAGTGAACGCACAAATTGTTTGACTAGCAGGTCTCCATCAGTTCTAGCATTGTTAGACGTTTTCACAAAGTGTGTAGCATATTGATTAGGGCTGCCCTTGCCATCAAACTGTTAGAATTTGGAAGGTTGATATCCAGCAGGCATTTTCAAGGCATCAACCCTCGCAGTATATGGTTTGGCATAGGAGTAGGATGACTTCGAAACTCCATCAAATTTGTCTTTGATTGTTCCTTCAATGAACTTCTTGAGATGGCCGATGTCAATGATTCCTTCACAAGAAATTAAGACATTCTTTGTTGCATTTGACTTTGAAGGCCCCTTCGCCTTGGAAGAGATCTTCGGGTCATGATGGGTTTCAATTTGCTTAGGCATGAAAGAACTATTTTCATCAGAATTCTCGATCTTATCCATCAATTTGGCGATATTGGCATCTTGACTTTGCATGCATGTAATTGGTCCTTCAATAAGTTTCGTCATGTTGGCAAGTTGCTTCTTTATGGTCGTGGCATTTGTCATCATGACAGGCATCACCACAGGAGTTGTTGTGTGGCTCAAGCCATCAACACATGCAGTACAAGCTCCATGGTCACCATTCTTTGTTGGCAGGATGGCAGATGTCTCTACCATAGCAGTAGCACCCTTTATGGCCTTTTGTGCCAACGCCTTCATTTTGCTCCTTGTCATTGGCCCAACATATGGCATCTCTCGACTTGTAAGTATAGAGAAGGTTGAATCTTTCACAGCGACAACTCTGGATTGAACAGAAGAAGAATTTTTTTTACTTGAATCCACAGTTGAATTCTTGGAACGGATCTTTCAGGAAGAGAAGAGATGGGAGGCAGAGATGGTTCCACCGAGCGTGCAAGAAATTTGTACGCACAAATTTCGTTGTCTGTAAACAAAAGACAAGAATATAATTGCAAAAATTGAAATTTTATTAATTTCAAATGAGAGTTACAATCGCCGGATTAATTTCTTTACAAAAGAAATACCCTTTAGTACTCCTCTTCAAAAATCTAATTCAAGAGCCAAGAAAAAGGCTTTTTCTTGAATTAAATATGGAGTTTTCTACAATCTGGTATAGAAAACTGTTGATTTGATGACCTTATTTGAACACTTGAGATTTTGATTTTCAAATCTTTAAGCCTTCAACACGAATGTAGAGGTTTGGGATTTGGATTTTGGATTTGAGGGACTTGAGAGAGAAATCTCTTGAGCTTTTAAAGAGAAAAATCTCTTGAAAGCTTTTCAGAGTTTTTCTCTGAATTTCTGAGAAAATGAATGTACCTCTGACTTGGGAGGTAGAGCCTATTTATAGCCAAATTTTGATAAGTGGTTGACTTAAGATAAATTCTCCTGAATATTCTACCACTTGGGCTGCTCATAACTCTACAAAGCCCGTTTAAAGTAGAGGTTGACAATTGGATTGACCCAATTACTCCATTGTGAATTAATTAAACTAATTCACTTTAATTTAGATGGACATTACAATTTAACTTGAAACCCACATGCATTGGTCCATTAATAAGGATTAATTACATTAACCCAGTTTAACTTTAATGGGCTTTGCTCCGATTTCATTCATCCAACTTATAAGTCCAAACATGAATGGACTCATCATATATTTATGAGAAAATTGCAATTTTGGTATCAAATATTTGGAGCATTGGCAGTTTTAGTCCCTAAAGTTTGGACAAAAGCAAATCTAGTACCAAATGTTTCAATTTTTTAGCACATTTAGTCCTATTGATCAGTTTTCTCAAAATTTTATCAAGATCCGGTCACATGAAACTTACGTGACAGTTACCAAAGTTTTCAAAAAGAATTAAAAAAATTAATTGCTATAATTTGTAATTAAAGGCAAGCACACGAATGCACTATCCAGGTGGATTTTTTTAGTTTTATCTATTTATTTATCATATATGAACTCAAATTAGTGGTTTTAATTACAATTTTTGACAATTAAAATTTTTTCCCTTAATCTAATTTATTTTCAATATTTTTGTAACCGGCACATGAGTATCACCTGACTAGATTCCGATAAGATTTTTGTAAAACTAGTCAATAAGACTAAATATGCTAAAAATTTGAAACATTTGGTACTATATTTGCTTTTGTCCAAACTTTAGGGACTAAAACTACCGATATTCGAAACATTTGGTACTAAAATTGCAATTTTCTCTATATTTAATTTAATTAATCAAGATCAATACAATTTAATTTAATCTTGTCTAAATAAATTAAAATAAAATGTTGTTATCTACAAAGGCAAAGAAGTTGAAAGTAGAAGAAAAAAGAAATGCACATGAGAAGAAAACCAGCTTATCAAGGAACAGAAGAGTGATAAGGCAATAGGTTTGGAAGATTAATATTAAACATAAAATAAAACATTTTATTTGGAAATGTTTGAACTAGGTGCTACCAGTGAGAGGTCTTATCTACCAGAGAACAGGAAGGGGTGATCCAATTTGTTTGTGCTGTGGAGAGGAAGTCAAGTCTATAGATTTCTACAGTGCCAGGTAGCCCATGAAAGCTGGAGAGTTGCACCAATTCAGTGGAGTGAATTGGAGGATAACAGATATAATTTCTGAATTTGGTGGGAAAAGTTGATGGGAGCTAAGAAAAGAATACATGGCATTAAGCATATTGAGTTGACAGCATATATGCTATGGCAAATTTGAAAGAATACAAATCATAAGGTGTTCTGTAATGAAAGGAAGGAAGGGATTGAAGTGGTTTAGAGAGCATTACAAAAGTGGACAAAATTTTATGTTAATAGCAATGAAGAGAAGAGTGGGAGCAAGAAAAAGAGTGACTGTGTGTATTAACAGATTGGAAAGAAGGTTGGGAAATTTTGTAACAGCTGTGGATCAAAACAAAAAGCTGCTATTACTATGGGCAGCAGCCGAAGAGAGAGATGCAGATCAAGACATAGATGAAGCAAATGTAGTCAAGCTGGCATTGTTGATTTCAAAAGAGAAAGGATAGCAGGATGTTGTTGTTCAAGCTCCCAATAAGCTGCTGATACAGTCTTAGAAGCGGAGAGAAGTAAAGGATGCAAGGTGTGCAACACTCCCTCAACATTCTGCTTCTAAGTTCTCTGTTTCATGCTTGCTCCTTCCAATTCGTAAAATAAGTATCAGTAAGATTTCAAAGTTTGCACAGGGCCTTAGGAATGCGATAATGTGGGAAGATTCTTTGCCCCTGTAAATCAAACAAATCACAGAGACTCATGAGGGGTATTCTCCCCATTTGTAAACTGTATATTCAGTTAGTAATATATATGTCGATTTTTTTGACCAAAAAAAAAAGAACGAAAAAAAGGAAGCTTGTAGTAGGCGCAATTTTGGGGTGTAAAATTAAATTGAAGTTTCTTACTTAATGTTTTACTTTGTTTTTTGTGTTTTGGAATTCTTGAACATCAAGAAATAAGTTTTACATTTAATTATGGAAAATAACACTGTCAAAGACTGTAACTAGATTTTTAATTACAGACAAATCTTAACCATTCAAGAGTCATTATCAATTACAAACTCTAATTCTTGTTTTACCTGTAATTTGAAATACCAGTTTCTTATGTAAATATTACTTTTTTTTATTATTGCAACATAGACCCTAGGAAAAAAACTTTGGCTGATATTTTTATTACTAGATTTTATATTTACTTTTGAATTAGGATTTAGGATTTAGGGTTCAGGATTCAAAACGTAGGGTTTATGCTATTGGAATTTAGGGTTTTAATTAGATTAAAAATAGTGGCAATTATGGCTTTTTATTGTTAAGGGAAATTACGGTTAATTTTTTATTTATTAAAAATAATTTTAGATTTTTTTAGTAAGTTAGGCTAATATGATATTCTTTTAAAATTAAATTAAATTAGTATTAATTTATTGAAATACTTTTTTAGTAAGTTGCAATAATATAGGACTCCTATGAAATTATGTTAGGTTAGCATTAATCCAAAAGAAACATATTACGTTAAGTGTCTTTGATACTGAATATCACAGCGTCTTTGACGCTACTATTGTTCTTTAATTATTGTCCTATTACTCTATTGTTAACATGTAAAGCAAAGGTTATTAGAAGATCCAAAATATATCTGACTTTTAAGGATATTATTCAAATCGCTAAAAAATTCATGCACACCACTTAACTGCTTCTATATATATCATTAAATGGGTGTCGATAATTCTATGCATAAATCTACCAGCAACCCAAAAAAATACGTCCCCAAGTCCAACCTAGTTCCATGGCGTTGGACCACCAGTTTTGGCACCCATTTAATACTATCTTCTCGTACTTTTGTTCAAATTTGGCGAGGAATTAATAATCAGCCTGCAGCACATGTTCCTTGTGTAGACTGTCGAGAACGACGCCAACTACTTAAAATTTGTCTGGTCTCGGATCCAGTCAGTGGCCGCCCATAATCAACTCGCACTAATTTTTCGATCTAAGTATTAATTAAAAATTCTATTTTTTTTTTTGGATTTTTTTTTTAGATGATCGCAAATTTAACTTGCTTACCTCAACGATGCGCATGTAATTTGGATAGTTTCATACCTATATCTATTGCTTTGCTTGATCACAGGAAATTACTTTCAAATGATTTTTAGGGTAAATTACTATTCACCCCTGGTATCGCCTTTAACCACATAACCCCCTATGGTTTCAATATGACTACATAATCCCCCTGTGGTTTTATGAAAAGTGAAAAATGGACGGAATATTCCAGATTAGGCATGTTTAATCCACTTATTGTTATGAAATATTCTACATCGGTAACAGAAAATTTGAAATATGCTGAAAATATTTCATGACGATGCAAGGGTTACGTCAATTATTCACTTTTTATAAAACCACATGAGGGTTATATGGTCGTATTGAAACCATAGGGGGCTATGTGGTCAAAGCGAGACCAAGGGGGGTAAATAGTAATTTATCCTAAAAATAATTAAAAATTTAGATAAATTACTAATAACTCCCCTATGGTAGCGGCTTTGATCACAATCCCCTATATTTTCAATATGACCATATAATTCTCCTATAATTTTATAAAATGTAAAAATAAGACGGAATATTCCGCATTAGGTGTGTGTAATGTGTATCCTATTCACCATTACGAAATATTTCGCATCAAAATGAGATTTGAAATATTTTGAGAATATTTTATAACGGAGCATTGATTCCGTCTATTTTTCACATTTCATAAAACCATAGGGGGATTATGTTGTCATACTAAAACTATAAGGGGATTATGTGGTTGAAAACGATATTACACGAATTTATTAGTAATTTACCCTTAAAATCTAGGTCAACAGTTATTTTCACATGCCTACAGGCACACAAAAGGATACAAGTTACAGCAATTTCAATTTGCCAGAATTCCTTTTTTTCTTTTTCAGTTAAACAATTAATTAAGCATTTTTCTGTATGTTTTAGTAGACTAACTAAGATCGCTTTAATCGTTCGTTTCATCCATGACGATAAAATATAAAGAGGAAGAAAAATCACAATCTGAATTGTACGTAATCCAGTGGTTTTTTTAAGAGCATCTTTTATTTATTTATTCATTTGGTAAATGGAGTACGTAATACTGTACTGTATATCTCGCTTTTCTAATGACATATACTTTATATATTCAGTTGTGCAAGTCTGACCGTAAACCAGATGTACATTTTTTGAGTCCTAATCCTTTTTTCCCCTAAAATATCTATTCTGACAGTTTCTATGCAAATAAGAAAGCACGATTACATCAACTCTTCAATAAAAATCCACCAGGTGACTTGGTCATATGTCATTATTATCACCAGTTTGGATGTTTACTCCACAATAACTAAGTCGGCCAGTGTAAGCAAAAGGTAATTGCAATAATAGGGGCCAGCCAATTCAGACGAAGGTCATTTGGATTTTAAAACATTCACAGTCAGTTGATACTATATATGTGAAGTTATTTTAAACCGTCTTGTTGTGGACTATAGTAAATAATGAAGGAATTTCCATATTGGCGGATGGACCAAAAGGGAAGTAGGGAGCCCCCAAGAAAATAATGAATGAAGTTCCAGTCAGAAGTCCATATTGGAGAAACATACAAATATTTATTACCACATCGGGTTACGGAATTGGTAATAGGGACACTAATTTAACTGATGGTGGGAAATAATAATTCGCCATTCTTTTTTTCTTTTTCCCTCGTTTGACTTCTTGGTTATAGGAAATACTTAGGTGCGGAAGTTAGACTAATAAGTCTCACAGATCACAGTTCATCACAACAAACATACTCTCTATATAAACTCGTTACAAGTGTTCTCAACTCCAAAGCATCCAACATCTGGCTAGTACTCCTCCATCGTTCTTAGCAAGTATTGAGAAAAAAATGGAGGGTTTTGTGCTATATTCCCTATACACCATTTTAGCCCTTTTGGTCCCTCTCTATCTTTACTTCTTGTTGAACAAGCAAAAGTTTAGCAAAAGTAAACTTCCTCTAGGGAATTTGGGATGGCCAGTACTTGGGGAAAATATCGAGTTTGCCACTTCAGGCCCTCGGAAATTTATTGAGGAGAGAATGAACAAATACTCAACCCAAGTGTTCAAAACCTCCTTCTTAGGAGAGAATGTTGCTGTATTTTGCGGTCCTGCTGGGAACAAATTCTTGTTCTCCAACGAGGACAAGATTATTACTTCCTGGTTGCTGCGATCAATGAGGAAGGCTTTGCTCTTTCCCTCTTATGTTGATAGTTCAATTAAGGAAGTGGGCGCACTGCAGCGGAGCTTCCTTCACGAGATTCTGAAACCTGAAGCTTTAAAGCAATACATTCCGGTCATGGATGCCATGGTTCGTAAGCATCTGGAGACCGAATGGGCACCTTTCGAAGAAGTAAAGGTGTACCATCTGGCAAAGAAATATACTTTTGCATTGGCATGCAGATTGTTCATGAATATTGAAGATCCCGAACACGTCAAGAAACTGTCTGATCCGTTTACCCGCGTTATGAACGGACTATTTTCCATTCCCCTTGATTTTCCCGGAACAGCTTACAACGGTGCTATCAAAGGAGGGAATATGGTACGTTCAGAGCTGTTGAAAATCGTTAGGGATAGGAAAAAAGAGCTCATGGAGGATGGGAAGTCTGTAGGGCGAGACCTTTTGTCTCGCATGCTTCTTGTAAAGGATGAAGACGGCAACTTAATGAATGAACTGGAGATATGTAATAATATCGTTGGTCTTTTGGTTGCAAGTTTTGACACGACAAGTTGTGCCGTTACCTTTGTCTTGAAGTATCTTTCGGAGCTTCCCCACATTTATGAAAAAGTTCACCAAGGTAATAATAAATATATTTCATATTAATTCCACTAAAAAACAAATTATATCTCCTCAACTATCGTAGTAGTCAGTCTTATGCATTTGATTACTTAATAAGTAACGTTTCACTAACCATTAGTCTCATTCAAAGCAGCCCTTTTCTAAATGGTCGCTCTTGAACGATAGTTTGGACTAAAAAATAACGGGTATCTGATTTAATGAATTTAGGCTCGGTATTTGGTCAGCTAACTCAAGTCTCATTTTTGCTTTAAATAGAAATGATGGAGATTGCAAAGTCCAAAGGCCCAGACGACCTTTTGAGTTGGGTGGATATTCAAAAGATGACGTACTCGTGGAATGTCGGACGTGAATCATTACGATTAACTCCGCCCGCCCAAGGATCTTTTAGAGAGGCAAAAACAGATTTTGCCTATGCTGGTTTTACCATTCCAAAAGGATGGAAGGTATGTCATGAATATACTGCAATCAAAGAATTATACACCTTCTTTTTTTTATTACTGGCTTTCTATTCATCCTTAAAATTATCTTGAAATCTTTTGCAGGCATTTTGGACCGTATATTCAACACATCTAAACCCCAAACACTTTGCCAATCCAGACGTATTTGATCCTTCAAGATTTGAGGGAAGTGGACCAGCACCATACACTTATATTCCCTTTGGAGGAGGACCTAGAATGTGTCCAGGAAAAGAATATGCACGATTGGAGATCCTGGTGTTCGTGTATAATGTGGTGACAAAATTCAAAATGGAGAAGCTAATTCCTGATGAAAAGATAGTAAATCTTGCATCCCCTACACCAGTGAATGGTCTCCCCGTTCGTCTTCAACCCCGCAAAGTCTAACTTAATTTTTATTATTCACCCTCTTAGCATGCATTTGTAGTCCATCAATTGTCTTCAATTTGCAATAGGCGTAAAAAATGCTGTATTTGTGGATTATATCATTTCTCATTTATGCAATCCGTATAAAAATTGGTGTATCCATCTATTGTATATGTTTAATGTGCAATAAGTGATGAATTTATGTACTACAGCACTTTCGAAGCACGACTGTGTTTTGTCATTTTCTTTTCAAAACTTGATGGAAATTTATGTGTTTTTCAAACCCAATTGAGGGCCATTATTTTTAAACCAAATTGAGAATCATCTGATGTTAAAACTCAACTGGGGGTCGTCTTTTCAAAATTGGATCAAAGATTGTGTTTTAAAACCGAATGAAAGTCATGTTGTCAAAACCTGATGAAGGATTATCTTTTCAAAATTTGACCGTTAGTTATGTGTTTTTTTTTCGAATGCTATTGAAAATCTTGCATTATTAAAACCTGTTTATGGGTCATGTTTTCAAAATCCGATTAAGAATTGCATGTTTTAAATCCCAATTAAGGGTCATCATTTTAAAGCTCAAATTAAAATGTGTTTTTAAACTTGATTCAGGATTGTATATTTTTTAAATCGGATTGAAAGGTGGTGTAATTTTCAATCCCACTTGAAAGTCATGTGTTATTTGCATTTTCGTTACATTGACAAAGGTGCACAATCTTCATGAGCACTGGAACGTGATCAAAACATTTGTGTTTTCTATATTTGCAACGGTAAACAGTCATTATGAGCATATAAATTAATATTAATACGATATTTACTTTCCTGCATTTAGGAAAGTGCACAGTCCTTCGTAAGCACCTCGCTAGAACATTTATTCTTTCTGCATTCATAAAGGTAAACACCTATTGAGCACAGTGCGTCGTTGAAAATTTACTTTCTTACATTTAAAGGGGTACAGTCTCTCCTGAACACATGGCTGTCGTCGAAATATTTACTTTTTCTACATTCACAAAAGTGAACATTAATCATAAGCACATGGCTGTACTCTCCAGTATTTTCATTTGCATTTAACAAAGTTGCACGCACTACAACAAAAAGCTATTATTAGCAACAGAAATTTTGGCAAAAAACTATAATTAGCAACAAATATTTTAGCGAGAAAAATTTTTTTTGTTGCCATTGATAAATTTTGGCGAGTGGATGGCGTCAAAAATTGGTTGTCTCGCTACAGCTTGGCTTTTGTATTCATTTAGCCAGGAAAAGTATCGCTGTAGCCAATGTTTTGCTGCCAAAAAAGTGGTGGGCTTTACTTATTAGCTTTTGCTAGGAAAATACTAGTTTATAATCAAGACATGAACCTCTTACTAAAGTTAACTAGTGAAGCTATAATTTAGCAGGGAAAATTTTACTCGCTAAAGGTGAAATAAAAAAAAAATCAAGAATTTTCTTCAACTATATATCTCCATCCGTGAGATGCTAAGAAAATAGAATAAAGGTGCCAATTTTTGTTTTCCTTTTCATCTCTCTCTCCCATCTTTTTTCTTCTTTTAAGCATATGCCCATCAAAAAACAAACATCAGATTATTTCAAAAAAATAAATTCATGCTCCCGACAAAAAACCTACGCCTTTGTCTGTGATCTCTTGTTCACTTATCTATTTCCGAAGATTTTCTTCCATTGAAGTTTTATCTTTCTATCTCTATTTAGGTGTCCATCCTCTCTTTTTTTGTTTATTTGCTTTTACTTTCTATTCTCATCCCATTGTTCATAATTGATACGTATATTTATGATTTTTTTTGTTATTGGCGATCTTTGGGAGGATTGTCTTGTGGAACGCATTCGTTTCAAAGGTGCTGGTTAAAAATTAACGAGGGGTCTCGAGTCACTTACTGTGGATGATGTTGTTTGGCTTCGGTTGATTGGCTAGGGTGGCATTTTGGAATTTGATTTGGGCAGTTCTGGTGGCGTGGTTGAGGTTGATTCGAGTGATTTTGGGTGGTGGTTTGGAGGCTAACGGTGACTAGTTTGTGATTGATGGTTGTTTTAGGTAGGAATTGGTGGTTGTTCCTGTAGAAAAAGATAGTGGTGGTATGGAAGAAATGTTGACGGCTGTCTGAGGGCTGGTTGTGCCAGATGATTTGGGGCTATTTTTGGTGGTGGTTGCTAGTAGAGTGCTAGGGGTAGCCATTGAGGATAGCAGCACGTGGGTCTTGGACTGCTGGTCATTTTGGCAGTGATGGACTGATGGTTTGCATAGTAGTTCTAGTCGGTGGTATGACTGGTGAAGAAAGGAGCTAGGCATTGGGAGATGGTAATTTTGGCAGGTGGTAGCGATGGAGGAGAGAGGCTGGTGAAGGTGGCTCTAGGTGAAGGTTTGGATGGCTTGGGCTGATGAACTGGAGGTAATTTTGACTGTTATGGCTGTATGTTATAGCCTAATGGAGGTTGAGGAGATGGAGATCGGTGGTGGATGATTATGGATTGGTGGAGTGGTGGAATTAGGTGACTTTGAGGCTGGTGAAGGGACTTTTTTTTTGTTTTTGGATGTTTTAGGGCTGTTACGGGGCGTTTCAAGTAGCGGAGGCGATTGTTTGTGGGTTCTCTGGTTGGCTGGGCAGTGGCGGAAAAAAGGTGGTTAATTGTAGTCAAGGTAGTGATGAAGGTTTGTGGCTATTTGTTGGCTTGGAAGTTTGATGGATGAGGGTGGTGGTAATACGGCGGAGATGATGTGGCTTCAAGTGGCTATTATGGTTTTTGGGTATCAAAGAAGGTGGCACTGGGGTTGATAGAGATGACATTGTGTGTGTTCAATACATGAGTGAGTAAATTTGTGTTTGAGTGTGTGAATTGGCGTGTGATGTGCGTGTGTGACTCTGTGTGTGATTGTGTGGTGTGTGGTGTGTATGTGGGGCTGTGTGTGAGATTATGGGTATAGTGTGTGTGTAGGATTGGGTGTGATTGTGTGTGCAGTATGTGTGAGAGAATATGTGAAATTTTATGCTTTGTGTGTGTGATTGTGTGCGTTAATGTGTATTGTGTGTGCTACTACTAGTGTGTGTAAATGGTGAGTGTTTTTTGTGTGAGCTTGAATATGAATGTAAAAGTGAGTGTATGTTGTAGGTGTTCTAGGTGTTCTAGATGTTCTAAGTGTGAGTTTGAAGATAAATGTAAAATGTGAGTGTGTGTTCTAGGTGTTCTAGGTATAAGTTTGAACATGAATATATAAAATGTGAGTGTGTGTTTTATGTGTTCTAGGTGTGAGTTTGAAAATGGATGTAAAATGTGAACATATGTTCTAAGTGTTCTAGGTGCTGTGTGTAATAGGTTGTGTATGTGTAAATTGTAAAATTGTGTACAAATTAAAAAATAGTTTCTCTAATCTGTCTTTCGTTTTTTTTTTAAATTAATGAAAAACATGGGCTTTTTATACTATAAAGGGATAAGACTTGGGAAGTTGCTAGGAGGCTTCCCAAATATTATCCTTCAAGAATAAACAAAAGACTAAAAAGTCATTACAATCAATTTATCGTTTTACTCCTCTTCAAAAATTCAATTTTACAAAAGAATTCACAAAAATAAATATCACTAACCTAAATAAAAGTTCAAGAAAAATTAAAAATTACAAATTATGAATTTAGAACGAATACTCGGCCGAGAAAAATATTCATGTGTCCAAATGACCATTTTGCCTTTGTAACCATAATTTGTAGAAAAAAATATAATGGACCTCTAAAAAATATGAAAAAACTATAAAAGTGTTTAAAACACAAAATATGAATTTAGGAACCAAAAATGGGCAAAAAGGCATTCACGAGGTGAAATGACGATTTTGCCGACGTGAAAATTAGAAATATGTATAAGAGTATAAAACATGAATTTAGAACCAAAAAATGGGTGAAAATGTATCTACATGCTAGAATTCATTGTTTTGCCCTAGGAATACTGATTTTATCATTTTTACTAAAAACTGGATTGATCCCAAAAAGTAGGAGAATATCCCCAATGTTGGAAAAAATAAGTGGCGTGTCAAAATTTCATGTCTACAATATTGTTGCTTGCATGTGATAGTTAAATAGCATATCATGATTTTTTTATTTAAAATAGTTATCACGTTACCCAATGTATATCTAGTTAGTGCAAGCTGCAGGTTGGGTTGGGTGAACCTATATTGTAATTAATGATTGGTTTCATATTTATCTCGCAATACACTATAGTTGGGTTGGGTGAACCTATAATGTAATTAATGATTGGTTTCATATTTATCTCGCAATACACTATAGAAAGACGATTCGTATACATCTTGGAGGTTTTGTTAGGCCTATCTTTGTGTCTAATTACTCTTTATTTTTTGATATGGTACTATTATGTTTCTTTTATTCTTTTTTTTTTTTTTTTTTGCCTTTAACTGTATTATTAGATGTCAAGTACAAGGGATAATACAAAAAATGTAGGCACCTTCCAAAGTCCAACTAAGCCAATTGATCAATCTTCATTGCCACCTCCTACTTCAACCAACCAAGATGATAAAGCAAGGGATCCATTGAGTAGGAGGTAAAAGTTAAACCTAACGCTAGGCAAAAGTCTTGGGTGTGGGATCATTTTCAAGTAATTGGAGGTCTGCCTAAGATTGGTATAAGGACATATAATGTGTATTGTGCACAGGTTATCTATTGTCCACCTAGATTGAGTACTACAGCCTGAGTAATCACTTATACAAGTGTAGAACGTATCCATATAATAATTTGGAAAAAAATAAAAAACTTTGGAGTTCAAAGGTAATGAGGAAAAGATTAGTAAAGTGTTGCCAGCTTATACGTTTGATCAGAATAATTGTAGAAAAGCTCTTGCTAAGATGATTATTGTGGATGAGTTGCCTTTCAGACATGTAGAGAATGAGAGTTTTAAAGAATTGTGTTATGAAATACATTGCGGTTTCTAATTCCTTCACGTACGGCTATTGCTAGAGATTGTTATAATCTATTTTTAGAAGAAAAGAAAAAAGTTGTAAATGTAGTGATGCGCGACGGACGAGCGTGAAGCCTAGGATGCCTTGAAGATCCAAGAAAACAATTCAATCTTCTTGACCCCTTCGTAACCTGTCAAAAAATCCAAGAACAACTTGAATTGATTTGCTAAAAAATTCTTCAACTTCGTTGAATATCCCCCTTTTAGATGCAATCTAGACCCGTAACCAAGCTGTGGTGTAGAATCCTAGTTGACGAAACTAAAAGATTGACATCAAACCCATTGAAAGAATCTCTAAGCGAAGGGTTTGGTCGTCACAGGATCACCTCAATAAGACCAGAGATGATTCTAATCCAAGAACCCAACAAGTACTCAGAGAGAGCTCTAAAAAACACATGTTTTTCAATAAACAATGATCTATATCATTAACAACTGAAATTAGCCCTTAAATAGGCATAAGTTGCATATTACAAATATGGAAAGAAAATCACTAGTAATTAAACTCTGACCAAAGTGAAACACTAGTTGTAACTTATCACATCTAATATTACTAATCAAAAGTTACAACGAATAAACTAAGTAAGACAATAAATTGAAAGCGTAAACAGATTCTGGTGAAGGCTGTGGCCAAGCCATGGCCTCGATCAAAGGCTTCATCCCGCTCAGCTTGTCCAAAACAACTTTTTGATGAAGGCCATGACCAAGTCTGCGGTGCGGCTTGAGGTGCGGCTTGAGGTGCGGCCTTGGTCAGAAGGTGTGATTCTCCACCTTTTGGCTTAGCTTGGACACTTTGCTCATTCTCCTTTGATCCTCCATCAAGCCAACTATTGATAATCACCTTAACACAGTCTTCTTTATACTTACTATTGATCCACAACCAATGCATAAGCCTCGAATAGCAAACTTGCATGTTTACTCCGATGATGATCAAATCCTCCTTGAGTTTAAAATGTGTTAAGTGGTCATCAAATCCATGCTTGACTTGCTTAACTTGTGTAGGTGGCCTTGGATTCGCATCATTCCCTCCTTCCTCATGAAGATTCGTCCTCGAATCGCCTACAACAAAAAAACAGCAATTAGGATCCATAAACACTAAAGTAACATTTCTATTCTTACCTAGAAATTCAAGATCCTCATGGTAGGGGCTAAAGCCCTTAAAGATAAAGATATTGCTTTCCAAGTTCTGTACATAACAACTAAAGCCTTCACTATAATAACACAAACAAAGCAAAAATGGATCAATTAGCTTAACCTTTAAAGCATAATAAACAGCTTCATGCATGTCATCTTTATAAACCTTATTCAAGCTTAAATAGAAATTAAACATAATAGCACAAGAAGTCTCATCTAAATTTATCACAACACAAAAATCACAATTCATAGTAGCTGAATCTCCAACAAAGAGGTGCATAAGATGACCATGTAAAGGACTATACTCATACATACTACTTGTACTGAAATGAAGTATGTCAAAATATTGAGATTTGCTATGCAAGAATGTATGATGAATTAAAACACTTAAACTAAACATAAGAGTATTAACGACAAAATCACCAATGGTAATCAATACAAAAGCATTGAAACCATAATGTAAATCATGCAATAATGCTAAATACAATGTATACTCACTCCTATAAGCAAAATCTCTAAATACATAGAAACATAATAACACATAAGGACAAAATAGAGACCAACTATGAAAAGACAATAAATTTCAAAAATCAAATAATTAACATGACTCAAACTCAACCGTAGCAAAACGTGAAAAGGTAAGTTCCTCATGCAACGAAGGCTCCAAAACACAAACTAAAACAATTAGAACATGGTTTTCACATATAATCAAAGCCATAAAATAGAATGTAGGTGCATGCAAGTATATTTTAACACAAACGATGTTCCATAAAGAATCATGTAAATCATGATAAACTAAGATGTATGATGCACAATTAGCTAATTGATCATCCAATACAAGACAATCATGTAAAGCTATACTGTAATGTAAAACACAAACAAACTTAAAGTTCGAAAACTAATTGATACCATGCCACCAATCAAGCACATAATCTAGCAACCGATTCTTAATAATGGCTTGAGAACAAAAATTTATTCCAACGTCTTCATTAACCATCAAGTCATGTCCTTGCTTCTTTTGCAGCCATTAGGATAGGCATTGACAAGTACAAAGAAATTGGAATTTAGCACCTTTTTGAGGGGTTATGGCTGGAGGTATTGATCCTTGCAAGATATCACCAAAACTCTGCACAATGGGAACAAACACACTTAGGAAATATAAGTTAAGAGAGTTAGTGAATGAACAGAAAGGTTTTGGCCTCAAAATCAACGCACTCCTTTCCTCACTTTTGCTATCTTCCGCTCTCTTATCTTTTTCTTTTATCTCAGAACTTTCCCACTCAATTTGTTTCACATGGCACTCATTTTGTTTCCCCTCAATACACACTCTTCTTTTTCTGCACTTTTCTCGTTTGACTGTGTGCTCTTCCATTTCCTCTCTTGGCACTCTTTTGCAATTCTCTCTTGATCCTTAGTAGCCTTGAGAGATAACAAAGGTACTAGTATGAGTTTCTGCTTGTGCCATTTGAAAGAGACTTTATGATTCAACTCATCATACATAGATTGCTTATTCAGTTGCCATGAATGCCCCAAGAGTAAATGACAAGTTTGTATGGGTTTTACATCACATAAAATCTTGTTATGATACTCTCCAATAGCGAAATCCAGCTCCACTTGCTTGGTAATCTCTAGCTCTCCATGGTCAGTCAACACACACAACTTATATGGATTTGGATGTCTTGATGTAGGCAATCCTAACTTCTCCACAAATAGAACACTAGCCATGTTAATGTAACTTGCAAGATTAATACACACACTACATAGCTTGTTGCTCACAATGCATCTAGTGTAAAATTTGCATTCAAGTTGTATTTCCTCTATGAACTTCGTAACTGGCAACTTATCTTCATGAACTTCTAGAACCCTCTTTTGATCAGCAACACGAGCTTTATATTGATCCATAATCCACTTCATATATTCATCCACAGTAGTCATGTTGCGCTTGATTCTCTCTTCCTTTGTAGAACTAAGACATTATACTCTAGAGGGTTTAGAATTTATAGGTCATCCTTCTCTTTGAAGCATAGAAATATTGAGCTCCTTTTTCTATAGACATTTTTAGAAGCCTCCAAGAAAAACGTTAGTGGCAAAGAAATGTAGAACCTCACGCACTCCCTTACGTGTTTACTCTCACTCTCGTGTATTACTCAACAATTATGGCTTTTACCCGATGCTAGTCTCACTACTAAGCCTCTTACCACTCTTGAGATATTTCCTTGTAAGCTCTTGAATGAAGAACCTGCTCAATTTGGCTTACCAAGAGACCACTGTTAACCAAATATGAGAGTAATAGGAAGATAGTTCAATAAGAAAGCTTAGAGTAGGTTTGACTCACAAGAATTCAAGAATGACTAAGAAATGAGATTTAGACTCAGGATGACACAAATTAGAAGACCTAATATGTGGTATCTTGTGTAGAAATCTTGATTTTCAAAACCTTCTTGAAGAAACGATAATATTCTTGTGAAAACAAAAACTACTTTCCAAAATAATAAGCGCACACACAAGACTAAAGCTTTCTTTACCCAAAAGTCACTACGCTTTCTTTTTTCTTCTTACACTAGCTAATCTCCTAAAATTTAAGAAAACTCCTTAAATTTAGGAAGCAAGAGAACGCTTCTTTTCTACAATTTCTCCACAATCCACGGCTCCCTTTCCCACTAATTTGGACAACTCCTAATTTTTCTCTCCAACAATGCGCCTCCTTCCTATCTTTTAGGAACAACAGCCTTTTTTTCTTTTTTCTTTTTTTCTCAAGAAACACAGTTTACTCCTAATTTTTCTCCCAAATGATGCTACCTCCTATTTTTCCTCCAACAATCACACGGTTTTCTCTTATATTTTCTCCCAAAACGTGTCAAAACAAAAGGTAACAAATCAACCACAATCCTAAGGGTTTTGGAAAGCTTGTAACAAGTTTTGATAAGGATCAAAACAATTTTGAACAAACCAAAACAACAAGAATAAAATCTAGACAGATTAGTGCAAGGCTTTTTCACACCTTCTTTGCACGCGTCTTTCCCTTTTTTTTTTTAATTCTTTTGTGCTCGGCTTTTTTTTTCTTTCTAACGTGCACAGCTTTTTTTTTTCAAACAAAGCACAGACAATGCACAACTCAAACACCCACAAAACTCAAACAAACAAGCAAAATTCACCGGATGAACAGTGATTTTTGGTGAACAGTGACACTATAGTAATGCTCTATAGTACCGATGAACAGTACGCGAACAGTCTTTCTTCTTCTTCTTTTTCTTTTTTTTTTAAACCACAAACAACACAAATAACACAACATCACAACTTTCCTGAAGATCTCAGCTCCCTTGAAAATTGTTTTTACACAAGAACACAAGAAAACAACAAGATTTTCAAGAACACCACACAAACAACCTAGAATTCTTGATCTAAGAGAATCAAGAACGACTCTAACCCTAGAATAATGTAGGATGACACTAAAACAAGATTTAGAGGCAAGAAAACAACACAAAACAAGAAGAATACGGATTGGATTAAATAAGAAATTTTGGACAAATTAGGAAGCAATAGGGGAAAACACAACAAGAAGGCACAAGAAGAACACACAATTTGACAAGAGAATATTAAAAGGGATATATCCGAATTTCTTCCAAGTAGAAAAAATTGGATTGGAAACCTGGATAATCAAGGAAATGACTCTGATACCAATTGATGCGCGACGGACGAGCGTGAAGCCTAGGATGCCTTGAAGATCCAAGAAAAAAATTCAATCTTCTTGACCTCTTCGTAACTTGTCGAAGAATCCAAAAACAACTTGAATTGGTTTGCTCGAAAATTCTTCAAATTCATTGAATATCCCCTCTTTAGATGCAATCCAGACCCGTAACCAATCTATGGTGTAGACTCCTAGGACGAAACTAAAAGATTGACATCAAACCCATTGAAAGAATCTCTAAGCGAAGGGTTTGGTCACCACGGGATCACCCCAATAAGACCAAAAATGGTTCTAATCCAAGAACCCAATAAGCACTTAGAGAGAGTGGTATACTATAGGCCAGTATACCTATCATTCTGTAGTATAGCATGTAAGGAGTATCGAGTGTTGTACCTACAGGGGCTTAACAAGTACTAGTAATTTCCCGCAATCTATTATCTACTCTAATTAACACGATAGGTTGGAACAATAACAACCTAATCTAAGTACATTAATGGACGAAAATGCCAACAAATCAAACACAGATAATTGAGAAGGAAGGGAATGCAATAATTTCTAATACAAGACTTAGAATTGGAATTTCCCTAACCCCAATTTTTAGCTTTAATTTGTACCTAATGGATCACCCAATCTTAATTGACCCTAAAACCCCTTTATTATGTTGCAATCTTTCTCAATCATACAACCTCTATCTTTAGGTTGATTGAATGAAATCTCTTCCTAACTCAAAACCCCTAGTAGATGCAATTGAATCAATGAATTTTGTCTTACAAATGGATTCACTCCCAATTAGGAGAACTTCCAAGGATGCCTACACAAGTTAAGCAAGCTAAGCATGGATTTGATGACCACTTAACACGTTTTAAACTTAAGGAAGATATGATCATCATTGGAGTAAACATGCAAGGTTGCTATTCGAGGTTTATGGATTGGTTGTGGATCAAGAGTTAGTACAAAGAAGACTGTGTTAAGGTGATTATCAATGGTTGGCTTGATGGAGGATCAAAGGAGAATGAGCAAGGTGTCCAAGCTAAGCCAAAAGGTGGAGAATCACACCTTCTGACCAAGGCCGCACCTCCCCCACAGATTTTGTCAAACTAAAGATAGATGGTTGCTCAAAAGGAAATCCTGGAATCTATGGAGCTAGTGGTTTGGTAAGGGATACAAAAGGTAAAGTAATTTTTGGCTTTGCATGTCCGTTGGGTTATGGTACGAATCTAGAAGCAGTGAATGCCCTTGGTACCTCAGTTGTCTTTTGGATGAATTGGCTAGATTTTGTCAGCATGTTATCACCTTTGTTCATTGCTTTACACAGGCAAACAAACCTGCTGATGTTTTGGCTATTGAAGGGTTGAAGAGTTCTAAAGATCGACAGTTTTATAGCTTTGCAAGTCTCCCTCGAGAAGCTCGGGGCACTGTTAGAATGGACCAATTAGGCTTCCCATCTTTTTGTTTTACTTTTAAATAATTATGTAATGATCTTACTTCTTTAATTTTTCTTTAAATTTGTAAGGGAGGTAGTACTCCTTATTTCTTTCAAGTATTTTACTTATTTATATTGTAAATAAAAAGAGGTAAGCCTGATATTCCCCTCTTTCCTATTTTTTAAATTTATTAATAAAAGTCTGGGGTGGTGTCCCTCCCCATGTATGGGGTTTTGCCAAAAAAAATGGCCGCACCTCAAGCCGCACCACGGACTTAGTCATGGCCTTCATCAGAAAGTTATTTTGGACAAACTGAGCGGGATGAAGCCTCTGATCGAGGCTACTGGCCACAGCCTTCACCAAAATCTATTTACACATTTGATTTATTGTCTTACTTAGTTTATTCATTGTAACTTTTAATTAGTAGTATTAGACGTGATAAGTTACAACTAGTGTTTCACTTTGGTTATAGTTTTACTAGTGATTTTATTTCCATATTTGTAATATGTAACTTATGCCTATTTAAGGGCTGATTTCATTTGTTAATGATATAGATCATTGCTCATTGAAAAACGTGTATTTTTTAGAACTCTCTCTAAGTGCTTCTTGGGTTCGTGGATTAGAACCATCTCCGGTCTTATCGGGGTGATCCCGTAGTGACCAAACCCTTCGCTTAGAGATTTTTTCAATGGGTTTGATGCCAATCTTTTAGTTTCATCAACTAGGAGTCTACACCACAAGTTGGTTAGGGGTCTAGATTGCATCTAAAGGGGGGATATTCAACGAAGTTGAAGAATTTTTGAACAAACCAATTCAAGTTGTTCTTAGATTCTTCAACAGGTTACGAAGGAGTCAAGAAGGTTGAATTGTTTTCTTGGATCTTCAAGCCATCCTAGGCTTCACACCTGTCCGTCGCGCATCATGTACTTTGAAAAACTGCCTTCCCGTGTTTGTCTTATCACTGACACATGGACTTCTATTTAGAACTTGAAATATATGTGTTTAATTGCTCACTTCCTCAATGATGATTAGACATTGCATAAAAAGATCATTAATTTTTGTCCAATTACTAGTCATGTTGGTGAAGTATTTGCCCTGTCAATTGAGAAATGTTTGTTCAAATGGGGTATTAGCAATTTTCTTACTGTTACAGCAGACAATGCTAGTGCTAATGATAATGGCTTACAATATTTGAAAAAAAAAGACTAAATGGATAGAAAGGCACCATTTTAAATGGTGATTATATGCATATGAGATGTGCAGTACACATTCTATGTTTAATTGTGAGGAGGATTGAAAGATCTAAATGATGATATTGTTAGAATTAGAGGTGCAATTATCACCTGCTAGAGCTCAAGAATTCAAGTCATGTGTGGAGAAAGAGATGAATAGAAAGTAAGAGTCTTCTTTGTTCGGATGTAGAAACTAGGTGAACTCTACCTATTTGATGTTAGAGTTAGCTGTAAAGTTTCAAAGGGCCTTTGATTTATTGGAAACATATGATAGTAAATATGTGGATGAGTTGACTCCTAAGGTCCAAGCTGCCAAAGAAGGGGACTTAGAGGATAATGAAGTTGTGGTTAATTCTAGAGTTAAAGGGCTGCCTACATGAACTTGATTGGAATTATGCAAATAAGTTGTTGCCTTTCTTGAAAGTTTTCTATGATACTACTTTAGAAATTGTCAGGTTCACTTTATAGTGACTGGAAATAAGTACATGAAAGAAATTTATGGCATTGGCTTCCTTCTTTCCAAGATGTGTCAAAGTGATGTAAGTGGGACAAGCTTACATGGCTTCTAAAATGAAAAAGAAGCATGATAAATATTGGGTAAATTGATCGAAATCAACATTTTCATTTTTATTGCTACCATTCTTGATCCAAGATACAAATTGAGTTATGTTTTTTGGGTGATTGACAAAACTTATGATCTTAACACTGCTGCCACATTGAAAGAAAAGGTAAATTCAGTGTTGCACTCTATGTTTGAGGCATATGGTGCTCCATTATTGCGTTCAAAACAAGTTATAAATCAAGTTGAGAAAAAAAGCATAATGGATGTGGACCAAATTGTTGGGGCTGCTGATTATATGAATGCTTTGTTTAATGAGCATGATGATGATTTAGACAGTACTGAAAATAAAACCGAGTTAGACATATATCTGTTAGAGATGAAGGCTGATCGAAATGACAAATCATTCAAAATATTAAATTGGTGGAAGGCAAATGCTCATAGATATCCAATACTTGCTATGATGGCTCGAGATTTGATGGCTATGCCGGTATCTACTGTTGCTTCTGAATCTGCATTTAGTACAAGAGGACGTGTACTTGATCCTTTTCAAAGTTCTTTGACTCCTAAAATGGTAGAGGCCCTCATTTGTGCACAAGATTGGTTGCGTATGAATCTATCTACTTAGAAGAATGTTTGGAAGAACTTGAGAAGTTAGAATTGGGTAAAAAATTCCAAACTTTACTCTTTGCTATTGGATATTATTATATAGTATTTGTTATTTTTCATTAATATTAATATAAATGGTGTTTATTCTTATTTTGTAAAAATCCTAGTCGATGAAGAGTACTGCATTATCAATATTAAAATGTGAAGAAGATGTTGTGCTACAAAATCTAGTTGTTATAGTTGCATTGTGTTTTTTTTTTTTTTCACTCTTTGCCTAAAAAATACGACTGGTGTTTCTGTTATAAGACTTATGATACATAGTATTACTTTGTTTCAAACATTGAATTTTTTTTAGTGGTTGTGATAAATTCATGGCTTGTAAAATTTGATTTAATATATTTTATTTGAGTTTACATTTGTCATAAATAGTGCTTTGATTATTATTAGATTATCGAGGATTTGAAAAAAAGTTTAACAATTTTTGAATACGAGTCGAATAAACAAATATCCAAATCAAAAAATGTGGATATCCAAATATGCACATGTCTGCACATGTGGATGCAGATACAAATATGGATTATAATTTTGCTTGACCTGCATTTGATTAGTAATAAATTTACCTAGTATTATTTTATGTTTTAGTATAAATTTTGGGTGTAATTATAGCATTAGTAATTATTTTGGTTATAAATGATGCATTTTTGACTATTTGTAAAATTAGGATTTTTGTCCAAAAATTCAATTTTTAATGTTAATTGTTATTTTTAGCAAAATTATTGCACAAATTGTTGTATACTTTTTGTAGGATCATCAACTTAAATTCAATTTGGATCAATTGAAGTCAAGGATGATTAATTTTAAAGGTGATTCAAGGGATTAAGTTAGATGAACCACTTGGAGAACAATTGGAGAAATAATTGTGCAAGAATATTTAGAAGACCAAATTCTTCATCAAATTGCATGAAAATACGTGAGAAATGTCTGCACACATGGAAGCTAGCTCAGCAAAATTCAAAAAATCAAGTGGGGCCCAAAATTGGTGATCCGCGAGTCATTTCCACGGGTTAGCTAACTTGTGGATAGCACTCACGGATGCTCAGGTCGGCGTGAAATTTTTAGAGCTACAACTTACATCTATTTCGAACTAGTTTTTGCAGACTTTTCTAGAGAAGATAGCGTATTTACAATTGGAGATTCCATTGAGCAGACATTTGAAGACTTTTATGTCCATTTGGAATCTCAATGCAAATCTCCATCATTTCATGCATTGAATGTAATTACCAGATGGAAAATGACTTGAAGAACAATTGTCTATAAATAGGAGTCATTTGTAACAAGTTCAGCATCCAATTCTTAGCATTAGTTAGAATTAAATTAGTGTTGTTGAAGGGAATTAATAGAATTCTCTCAAGTTCAATAGAATTGTGAACTTCATATACTAAACTTCATGTACTTCAACATTTTGGAGAAAAAATAGAAGTTGAAGATTTGTCTCTAAGCCTTTCTTAACTCTATCTCTTATTTTCATAATTAAAGCATGAATTCTTGTATTCTTGTTAAGTTTCTTTGTGTTTCACTAGTCATGATTCACTAAAACTTTTATCTAAAATATAAATGAAGCTAATGAATCCATAGCATGACTTAAATTCTCCAAGCTAACTAAGCTTGCATTTGTTTGTTTACTTGTTCAAGTTTTAACTCTTATTTTTGCTTAGCCAACTTAAACAAGCCATCTAGTTGTTCTTTCTCATTGAGAAATGCTCTTAACAATGGAAAATAAACAGGTATTGCTTAAGTTATTCATATGATACTAATGAATGCTTAAGTGAATCATTTCAATTCATGTTTTCATAAGATTTCATCATGAAAATAGTTGGAATCTAATCATTTCGTAGTGAGAGCTAGTTATGATTTAAATGGAATTGGATTATCAACAAAGCAAGATAATACTTAGCAAGCCATTCATGCATCTTATGATTCATTAGTGGATTCTATATTCTAGACATCTTGAATATTTGAATTCCTACAAGTTGTTGTTACTATTTACCTATTCTATTGAACTTCCTTTTTTCTATACACCTTGATTTTTGATTGTTTAGATAATAAAATGAACCATAAAGCCTAAGTACTTGCAAATATTTGATTCCTCATAGGAACGATACCTATGTACTCCCCATACTACACTTGACTCGTATACTTGCGGTTAAGTTGGGAGATTAAGTTTATTATTTGATTTGTGTGTGTTTTGCCTATATTTTCATACCTAATCTACACCACGTCAAGTTTTTGGCACTGTTGCCGAGGAATCAAGGCAATATTAAGGCCAGTGTGAGTTTTATTAATCTAAATTTTGTTTACTTTAACTTGCTTGTTAATATTTCTCTTCTTTTTTAAGGTGTCTGCATAGAAGCTTAAAGGTGGTACTTCCATTTGACCCGAAAATAGAAAGAATGGCAAGAAAAGCGTGGAGACAAAGACAAGAAGAACAAACAAAAGTGGAGGAAATTGGTGATACTTTGATTGCACCTCAACCACCATCACAACAAGAGGTAGCTATGAAAAAAATAACTTAAAATCCTAACCCTCAACTTTGTTCTTTAAGAGATTATGCCATGCCGGATCCAACCGGTTCACATGCGAATATAATAAGGCTATTGGTTAATGCTAATAATTTTGAACTTAAGCTGGAACTTGTACATATGGTCCAACAAAATCAATTTGGTGGATATAATAATGAAGATCCTCACACTCACTTGGCTAGTTTCTTGAAAATATGTGATATATTTAAACAAAATGGCGTTTCCAAAGATACCATATGGTTAAGACTATTTCCATTTTCATTAAGAGACAAACCCAAACAATGGCTTAATTCATATCCACCGAATACCTTTGCAACACGGATGGGCCTATCCAAGGCCTTTTTTGAATGAATACTTCCCATTGGAAAAGACTGCAAAATTGAGAATGGACATTACTGGATTCACCCAAAGCGAAGGAGAGTCTCTATATGAGGCTTGGGAGCGTTTCAAAGACTTAATAAGAAAATGTCCACACCATGGACTCCCAAATTGGCTAATAGTGTAAACATTCTAAAATAGACTTAACTATCCAACAAAAATCAATATAAATGCAACCGTAGATGGAGCTCTCATGGCAAAATCGGAGAAAGATGTCCAAGAATTGATTGAAGAAATAGCGACCAATCACTACCAATGGACAAATGAAAGAGGTGCTCATAGAAGAACCCAAGGTACGAATGAAGTTGATTCTCATGATAAATTAAAGGCACAAATGCATAGTGTTATGAATGCCATAAATTCTTTGAGTAAACTTGTCATTGGAAGTCAAAATTTATCATAGTGTTGCATGTTGTACTATTTGTGGAGATATGCATGATTCATCTATGTGTGCACAAGTACAATATGTAAATAACTTCAAGCATTCTTCTTCTAACAACCACTCTTCTAATTCTTATAATCCAGGGTGGAAAAACCATCCAAATTTTGGGTGGAAGGAGCAAAAGGTGAATACACAACCCGAATTTGCACAAAATAAACAAAGATGGGAAATAGCACTAGAGAAAATGGTGGAAAAGATGCAATTGCATGCAAACCAATCTAATGCAAGAATAAAAAGCCTTGAAAATACCGTTGCACAAATGGCCAAACAAATGAACCTTAGGAAACTAGGAGAGCTACCTAGCAAAACAAAAATTAATCCTAGGGAACATGTTCAAGCCATTACTCTAAGAAGTGGGAAGGAATTGAGTAAACTATTGATGGAAAAAGAGAAAAAATGTGAAACTAATGGAGATGAAAAAGATTAAAAAGGAAAAGAGGTAGTGAGTAATAATGAAATCATTGATGAATCTAAATCACAAACTATCCCTATTCTCAAACAAGTTCCATTTCCACAACAGCTAAAAAGTTCAAAGATTAATAAAAGCTTAGAAAAGACTGTACAAATGCTCAAACAATTGCATGTGAATATTCCTTTTGTGGATGTATTTTTGCAAATTCCTAAGTACAACAAGCTCCTCATGGATTTGGTGACAAGGAAGAAGAATTTGGATGATTTTGAAACCATAGCACTCATAGAAGAGTGTAGTGCTATGGTTCAAAACAAATTATCACCAAGCTTAAGGATCCAAGAAGTTTTCCTATCCCTTGCACTATTGGAGGTTTAAATTTTTCAAATACTTTATGTGATTTGGGTGTAAGTGTTTCTTTACTCCCTTTATCAATTGCCAGAAGGCTAGGCTTTAAGGAGTTGAAAGGTACAAACATGACTTTACAACTAGCTGATAGATCAATTAGGCATCCACTAGGGGGAATTGAGAATGTGTTAATTAAAGTGGATAAACTTATCATCCCAATTGACTTTTTTATTTTGAATATGGAAGATGATATTTCAATGCCTATAATACTTGGGAGACCTTTTCTAGTAACTGCCGGTGCCATTATTGATGTAAACGATGGTACACTAAAGCTTAAAGTAGGAGAGGATGAAGTAAATTTTAGCTTAAATGAAATGATGAAACAACCTTCATCTTCTTTTGATGTTTATATGATTGATGAATTTGATGATAGTGTGTCCATCTATACATTTTTAGGTTTTAGAAGGCCAAGAAGGAAGAAAGCAAGGAACAAGGACCAATTAAGCATAGTTGATATAATTACATACAAAGGAGTGGAGTATTCTTTGGGACATGGTCCTATTAAGTGAAGCATGCATCAATAAAGTCTTGCTCTAGACTATAAATGAAGTACTTGTTGGGAGGTAACTCAATGTTTTCAATAATCTTAGTTGTTTTGGTGTGATTTATGTTTTAAGCAGGTTTAGTAGTTAGTTTGTTAAATTAGTTTAGTTTGAATTTGGATATGAAGTATTATGTGCAATCTATGAAATTTCATGTTTAAACTTGGATGTTTAAATCATGAGCAAAAGGGTACTGATGGGGTCGTTGACTGTCGCGTCCCAAAGAGGACGGTCCGGTCTTGGTGACCCTTTTCGAAAATAAAGGTTTTGGAAAAACCGTGCGTGTGTGAGAAAAAATCGTGTTTTAGTAAGTGTTATTTAGTAAAAAAAATAGTGTTTTAAAAGAAAATAAGGCTGGGACTAAAAAATGCGATAGTTTGGCCAAATGATTTGAAAAAGGGTTTTATTTTTGAAAAATGGAGTCGCCACTTGGTATTGAGTTAGGGTGTACCAAGTCACTCGAAAAATCGTTTAACAAAACAAAATAAAAATTTTAGAAAAATATTTTTAAAAACCCTTTTTCGACTCCGGTCTATGAAAAACGAGAAAAAAAGGTCCGGGAGTCACATTTGAAGAAAGGGAAGGTAAAGGCTTGCGCCTAAGGCACCCTTTCAACCTAGCCGAGGCTAGTTGCGAGATTTAATCAAATTTTCCTAAATTAAACCTAAATTCTATCGTGTTTTGGATGTCTCTAAATGAACGCAAAATCCTAAGTCTAAATGTGAGTATCGAGAGGGTTAAAATGTTCCGTCGAGGCTTAGTCGAGATTATCACGTTAATTGCGAATCCCAAGTCGAGGCCTCGAGAGAGTCACGAGTGTTAAAGCAAAAATGAAATGCAAAAAGAAAAAGAAAATAATAATATATAGTAAGTGGCCGAAAAAAGTAGAAATGCAACATAACGGGTACGGGGGACTAATAACTCGTGACTGAATATTCCTACTCACGGAGGGGAGAACGGCCTGTACGCCACCGCTTCCCACGTGAATAGACGACTATTTTTAGTCGAATCACACAAATGTTCTAATTTCTAAGTGAGATGCAACCTAAATGTCTTGCACTGAATTTTTGTTAAAAATAGATAATAGATAATAAGATAATAATAAATAAAAATTTTTATACAAATCATGCAAAAATGAAGATTTTATAAAACATTAGTGTGTGAGATGATATGAAATGCACACGAATGCTCCTAACACTAAAATATCCTAAGGGTCTAGCGTTGGACTAGCCCGTTCTAAAAAGTCCCACTAGCGTTGGACTAGCAGGAAAGAAAGAAGCCACAACTAGCGTTGGACTAGTGTGGTGACGGAATACCATAAATCATGAATCAAACATTAAAGCATGAATTAAAAGCAAATTAAACATATAAAAATAGATAAAATCACATAGGAGCACATAACACACAACCATAATATCTAGATGCAAAATCCTAATGAAAGCGGTAAATCAAATAAGCATGTAAGCACACAGAAGCAAATAAATCCTAACTATTACACCGGGGGGCTTGTTTTATAATTTAAGGGGGGAAAATTAAAAAAAAAAACCCTATCTATTACACTCTCTATCCAGTTACACAATTTTTGCTAAAATATAAGAAAAATAACCTAACTATTACATTGACTAGCTAAATACAAAATATTATATTTTCTAAAAAAATTCAAAATTAAATAAATGAAATACGTAAATACGCAAAAGTATGTAAAAAATAAGAAATAAGCAAATAATAATAAAAACAATGCATAAAATCACATTAGAGCATATTGGAGCACATAAAGAGGAAACTAACAAGAAGTTGGGATACCTCTTTGGAGAACCGGTACCAAAGCTTAAAAAAACGAACACACAAGTTAAAGGGACAACTATTTAATGAAATAAAGAGTAAAATACGAAATACTATGACATTAGAAAAATGTAAATTATAGCAAGTTAGAAGGGGAAAAATAAAAGTAGAGTAAATTGGGGAGAACAAAACAATAAACTTCAACAAATATGGGGCAAATTGCAATTAATTCAGAACATAATTGAAAGGAATGAAGCTTAGGGGCCAATTTATAATAAACAGGGACTAAAATGCATAAATTGAAAGTGTGCAAACAGAACAACAAACCTACCCAAGACTTCAGGAACTAAAACATAAAAGAACAATTATACACTAATAAAATAACTAAAAAACACTAACTGAATTCAATAAATAAGTTAAGTGTCCAGATTAATTTAGTTAACTGAACTAATTGACTAAAATAATTAACTAAACCAACTAAACCAACCTAATTAAACTAAATCAGAAAATTAACTAAATTAAGAAAACTAACTAAGCAGAATTAAAACACCAAAACCACACCCCTACCTAAAATTTCTGTTCGGTTTTTTTTTTCTCCCTCACCCGATTTTAATTTCTCCAAAATCTGTTAATTTCACTCTCTCTCTCTCTCTCCTTCTTCTTCTTTTTCTCTGACCCTCTTAATTCCTGCTCTCTCTCCTTCTAATCTCTTTCCTTCTTCTTCTCCCACTCACCGATTCTTTATTCTCTCTCGTTCTCTTTTTCTTGGTTCTCATCCCATTTTTCTCTTTTCAGATTTTTCTTCTTTCCCTTCTCTCCCTTTTCTTTCTCTCTTCATCTTCATTTCTGGTATCTTTCTCCCCTGCGTTCTCTTCTTTAGCTAATAACCTCTCTCTCTCTCTCTCTCTCTCTCTCTCTCTCTCTCTTTTGTTCTCACTTCGATCTCCTGCCCCCTCTTTGTTCTCTGCCTTTCACTCTCTCTCCTATTTCTTCTGTATTTCCCTTTTTCTACTCCTATCACTCACTAGAATTGACCCTTCTCGGTCGGTCGTCTGTGATGCGTAGAGAGGGTATTGTGGGTTGCGATGGCTGGACTTGGTGTGGGGCGATGTGTAGCAGGGGTTGGCAAATGTCTCTGGTTTCGATGATTACTGGTGGAGCTTTGGGATGCGGCTGGAACGGTGGCGATGATTTAGCAAAATTGGTGGTGATGTTAATGTTGGACTGATTGCTATGCTTGTAAATTTGGGCTTTTGCGTATGTGTGGCAGATTGTGATTAATTGTATATGTGCTTGTGTAATCGAATTTGTGGGTGTGTGTGTGCGATTGAATGTTGCTGCGTGTGATTGATAGAACTGGCAGGTGGACATTGCTGATGGAATTGATTGACAGGGGATGAACTGGTGGTGCGGTGGTTGATGGGTGGAAATTGGTGTTGTTGATGACCCTGCTGTTTGTACATTTGTTTTTGTTTGTTTTTGTTGGTTTGTGAGTAATTTGGGGATATGATGTTTGTGGAGCTGTGAGAGGTTGTACCGTGATGCCTTGACTGTGGAAGATAGCAGATGGAGGATTTGGGCAATTTGTTATTGTATTGTGGGATATTGATGAAGAAAATTGCAGTACATGGAATGACGTTGTGGTGGCATGGGAAGTTGTAGTGATTAGGCCGGAGATAGACTAATAAGGATGGATTGAAGGCTGTGGGTTGTAATTGTCGGGTGACTGGTGAGGATAGTAGTGATTTCATATTGCAATTAGGACTGATTTTGGAGATGATATGTTGTGTGTCTGTTTTCTATTTTTGGGGAAGAGCAGCTCCAGTAAATTTCTTGGTGGCAGACGTTTGTAAGGTGGTTTGATGGTGATCTAGGAATGGCTCTGGTGGAGTGATGGTGTTTGGGAAGGGAGAGAGGGACGTGGAGGATTAAAGGGGATAAAGAACAAACAATTCCAGGAACAGAACTTAGAATCAAGAACCAAACCCAGAAATAAGAAGGAAAATCTAGCAACAAAACCCAGAAAAAATAAGAACAAAAGGACAATTCAATGGCTTAACTAAAATTCCAAACAAATAAGCCAATTAATCAGATTCATATATACAAAAAAAAATGAAAGAAAAATGAACAAAAACAAAGAGAAAAAATAAGTAAGAATTACCTTTTGAAACTTGAAGATAAGCTGAAGATGAACAGTGATTCGTTCTTGATTTTGAAGATGAACAGTAACCAGGATGAAGGGAACGGCGTTTTAGTGTGTGTTTTTTTGGGTGTGAAGTGTGTGTGTTTGATCCTTAAAGCACAAAAACCAAAGTGTTTGTAGGGTTTTTTTTTTCGCAGCTGATTAAAAAGGGTATTTATAGGCCACTTGTCTTGTTGGCCGAGAATGCTATAAAATAACGAAAACGCCATCGGTATTAAAAATATTAATTTTATTGAAAAGAATATTTTTAACCCCAAAATTAAAAATTAATACGAAGAATCTGGTAGCAATCTCTAAATTTTCAAAAGAATTCACAGTAAATTTCAAAAATAAAAACTAGAGCTCAAAACTGATAAAAACACACTCGGGGTGTAAAAATGACGATTTTGCCCCTAGACAACGAAAATACACAAAAAATAGATATTAGCCTAAAAAAATTATCAAAAATTAAAAGTAAACTTAAAACATTAGAAAATGCCTTTTCGACTCAAAATTTGACAAAAAATGAATTTAAGCTGTAAAATGACGATTTTGCCTTTGAAAAATGAAAATTTACAGAAAAATAGCTATTGATCTCGAAAAATTACCAAAAATTAAAAATAAGCTTAAAACACTAGAAAATGCATCTTTGACTCAAAATTGGTGAAAAATGAATTTAATTTGTAAAATAACGATTTTGCCCTTAGGCAATGAAAATTCACAGAAAAAATAGTAATCGTCCTCAGAAAATTATCAAAAATTACAAGTAAGCTTAAAACACTAAAAAATGCATTTTTGACTCAAAATTGGTGAAAAATGAATTTAATTTGTAAAATGACGATTTTGCCCTTGGACAATGAAAATTCACAGAAAAAATAGTAATCGTCTCTGAAAAAATCAAGAAAATTTATAAACATGCTTAAAGAATTAGAAAAATAAATTTGGAACTTAAAATCAGCTAAAATGGTACTCGCAAGGGAAAATTAGCATTTTGCCCTTATGCTGGTAAAAATATAAAGAAGACCAACTAAATTCAGAAAAATCATAAGAAATTAACAAATTCACATAAAAGTAAAAATATGAATTTAAAACCCCCAAAAGCTGATAGAAAAATATTTACAGATAAAATTACTATTTTGCCCCCAGATTATTGAAAAATTAAAATTTGTCCAAAAAAGTGCAAACATGCCCTTCCAATGTTTGCATCAAAGTATGATATTTTGATTTGAAGCATTTTGACACAAGTTTCTTTTGCACAATACTTCATCATAACACAACACACTTGCTCACATCACCAATGCAACAAAATTTCACCCCATGGAGCTACAACAATGCAATAACTAAGTGTGGAGAAATCAAGTGTTTCAAAGCATATTATATTACTTTTTTAGCTTATTTATTATTCAAACATATTTTAACATAATATTTAAAGATTTCTAAGCTTTGTAACATGGTTGGTGGGCAAGAATAAACCAAATGAAGAATTGGTGAAGCATTGCAAAAGGGAACTTCAAAAAGGCCAAAGAGGAGACAAAAACAACAACAACATTCTTTTTTGATATTTAACAAATCAAGGGGAGTATTCTTTTTTTACTTTTTCATTTTTATCTTTTTCTTTACACATTGAGGACAATATGACTTTCTATGTGTGGGGGGAAGGTATAAGGATTATGATTAGTTAAGAATGATGGTACTTATAAGATTTTGTTTTAGTAAAATATGGCCAAAATTTTTAAAAATTTGCCTCTATATCATGCTTTGATGCTATGCTCTTGTTAAATTCTCTCACTTTTTGAAGTAATTTATGCAACTTTGCTTGAATATTTTCTACAAATATACAAAGAAATAGTTATTATGTGATTAGGAGTTTTGTCTTTAAGAAAGTATATCTTATAAAATGGTTGAAATTATGTCTTGATTTAGCATGTTTGATTTTAAATTTCTTTTCTTTACTTAATGTTGCATTCCTAAGTGAGATTGCATGGGGTGCCCATAAGTATTGTCTCTGATCGAGATCCCCGTTTTGTTTCAAGGCTATGGCAACAAATGCAAGAAGCCTTAGGTACTAAGATATATCTTAGTAGTGCTGCACATCCTCAAACTGATGGACAATCTGAAAGAACCATTTATACTTTAGAGGATATGCTAAGGGCCTGTGTACTAGATTTTGGTGGAAATTGGGATCAACATCTCACCTTAATAGAATTTGCATATAATAATAGTTACCACTCTTCTATTGAAATGGCCCCATATGAGGCACTCTATGGGAGAAAATGTCGATCACCCATCTACTGGGATGAAATAGGTGAAAGGAAACTCTTAGGCTCCAATCGAGTTCCATGGGTAGAAGAAGCATATGAAAAAGTTAAGTTAATCCGGCAGAGAATACAAACCGCTCAGAGCAGACAAAAAAGTTACGCAGATGTTAGAAGAAAGGATTTGGAGTTTACAGTGGGAGATCAAGTATTTCTTAAAGTATCTCCTTACAAAGGAATTATTCGACATCGGCGAGGAAAATTGAGCCCAAGATATGTTGGACCTTTCGAAATAACCCAACGACTTGGAAAGGTGGCATATCGATTAAAGTTGCCAATGTCAATGTCTAGAATGCATGACGTTTTCCATGTGTCACTGCTAAAGAAATATCAACCAGACCCAAAACATGTTATACAACATGAAGAGATAGAGTTACGAGATGATCTCTCCTACGAAGAAAAACCGATAGAAATATTAGAACGAGAGACCAAGGTACTAAGAAACAAGGAGATACCTCTGGTGAAAGTGTTATGGCAACGACAGGGAATAGAAGGAGCAACGTGGGAACCGGAGAAGGAAATGCGAGCACAGTACCCTGAGCTTTTCATGAATACAGGTGAAAATTTCGAGGACGAAATTCTTTTAAGGAGAGAGGAATGTGGAGGCTCGTTATTAATTTATTAAATACTAGTAATTTTATTATTTAACTATTTAGTCACATTATTTATATACAATTACTAGACTTAAAAGGACATTCTAGCCTTAGTGTTAGATTACTCAAATTAGTTGGTAGATTTGGATACTTGAAAGATTTGACACCTAATGGTGATCATACCAATAACTTACCAAAACTACTGTTGTTCACAATGACCCCTAGATTTTGATCGTATAACCATTTGTTCATTTATTTGTGCGCTAATATCACTAATGTTATTGGCTTGGATAGTTAATGTTGGTAATTGAATTGGCAAAATTATTCACTAAGTTATAGCACCTGAAATACTAAAACTAAGAGATATTAGTGTAAACTATGTTCATGTATAATTCATGTGTGGTGTGTGAAATAATTAGATTAACATGGTGAGATATTTATTACCTTTTGAAAAAAAAAGAGAGAGAGAGAGAAACGAGAGCAAAGATCAAAAGAATTGAAGTCGGCAAAGTAAATAGTCATGCAAGTAAGCATGAGGTGGAAGAGATTTGGTGGGGCAAGGAGGGTGAGTAAGCTTGCACCCTTAAACAACTCAATGACCAGTTAATAAAAGAATCAAATTGATAAAGATATCTGGTTAAAAGAGGGGCTCATACAGAGGCAAGAAAAAGGGAAAAAAATTAGGGAAAGAACCTAAGCAATTAACCAAAGCACTTACAAGGGAATTGAAATTGAGAGGAAAGTTGTGCTTCTTAGAGCAAGAGGTAAGCTCTCTTGAGCTTTTCTAAATATTATTAGACTTCTAAACTTCTTATTTGTTGGATTAAATATGTATGTGGGGCTGAAAATGAACATAAATTAAGCTAGACACTAGAAGACTTCAAATATTGGGTGAAACAGATTCACTGGACCAGCTTTAGTAAAACTTTCATAACTTGGTCTAGGAAAATTGAAACGAGGTGATTCTTGTTGATTTAGAAACTAGATTCATAGGGCTTTAAAATGGTATAAATCATGCACCGAAATTCCTCGTAGATTAATCGCAGAAATTATATAAAGTGGGCTGAAAATTCGATTCTGCATGAACAGGTTTAGTGAAGGGCTAACTTTAAGCGAGATTTTGAACTTGTTCTTGTTGGAGTTTGGGCTCATGTTCTTCACGAAAGTTGTAGAGTGTATAATGGAGTTATCAATCATGTAAACGATACAATCTGATTCTATGTGTATTAACTCCCGTAGTGACACAAACTTGGCTGAAAATCCAACTTGCATGAGCAGGATTGGTGCAACAGTCAACTTGTAGACTAATTTGAACCTATTCCTATTGGAATTTGACTTGATGATCTTCACGAAAGTTGTAGCTTTTAATCTATAGTTTCCAACCATACAAGCCACGACTCTTGATTCTTTGTATATTGAACCCAACATTAATGAAAATAGGCAAGAAAACCAAACTGCATTAACATGGTTGATGATGTGTCAAGTTGTGGCTTAAATTTACACCCATTTTTGTGGAAATCTGAATTTATTTTGTTCCTGAAAGTTATAGTCCCTAAAAACTAGTTTCCATACATGTAATGTTGTGAAGCAATTCAAGTTTTCTGCCAAAAGTTATGCTCGATTGAACTAGATACTTGGGATGACTAAAGCTTGAACATTGACAATCGATGAACTGCTTTGTGGTTGAGATTTAGCTAGGTTATAATTGGATTTGGAATTGGATGTCTTCATGAAAAATGTTCTAAATTGAGTCTAGTTTATATGGGCATCAAGTTGGTAAAATTTAGTAGAAGGAAAAACTAGAGTTAGACTCATATGTATACAAGCTCCTCTTATGAGAAATCCCTAAATTTTATTATTTATTCATTCACCTCAAGTCGATCATTGATTATATTGTCTCCTAATGATAGGTGATTCGGGCAATCTCAATAGTGGGCATTTGGAGAACCTCTAATCTTGACATACTAGTGAGTGTCCTAAAATCATTTTCATTTATTAACATCATTTTCTATGAAAATTATGTGACTTGTTGAAAAAGCTCAATGATATGACTTGTTATTACATTGACGTGATATTGTACTTGATAATTGTACTTGTAATTTGCTATAAACCCAGTTGTGTACTTTATCGCAGCTGGGAAGTACTTGTTCTTGTCAAATGTATTCGTACTTGTGCATGCGTACTCTGTTTGGGCCCGCCTTGTGTATGTCCACTTTGGCTGAGCCGGCATGCTCATCGACTATTGGCTACCTTGGCATCTCAGCACCCACCGGCCTATGGGGAGATTTCTTAGGTTAAGGAAGTGTACAGAAAAGTACTTGGGTAACTCTCGAGATTATCCATTGGCATGTAGTGGCCATTAGAATACATTAATATTTGCGTGCAACATTTGAGAATTGTTGGACTTTGCTATGGCACAATACTTGACTAGTTCTTGAATAATGCTCAAAATGCTCTTGAGTAGTGCTCGACTTGATTCATTTGTATCCTTCATTGTTTACTTGCAAAATTTGTTATTAGCTAATCTTGATGAACTAGATGCATTGTTTTAAAATGAATATTTTGATATGGTATGTGAAATGATTTTATAAATGGACCTCACTGGGCTTCTAGCTTACTCCTGCTATTTTTGTTTTCGTTACAGGTAACTAAGTACGAGACGGGGTGGTGAGGTAGTGTACTAGTAATAGTATAGGTGTGTTATGGTGGTGTAAATTTGAGGCCTAGATGGCTCACACTCTATGTAAATTATTTTTGGGAGTTTTGTAATTATAAGTTATGTTTATCTATCTTAATGTCATGACTCGTGAGTCCTAGGCGAGAGCTAGGCAGACACTCAATCAAGATATGACGAGTATCCTGGTTGGGTCATCACAGGTGGTATCAGAGCCTAGGTTATATGATTCTGTGACTGGGGGTAGAATGTGAATCTCTTGGTAGGTTGGATAGAAGTTAGAGTTAGGTTATTTTGCATTTGGGACTGGCCACCTCGAATCACGAATTAATGTAACTCTAACTTTGGTACTTGAATGCCTTAGAGAAGATTATTTTAAGATTGAGATGATTTAAGTTAGTTGCGATGCCTTTATTTTCATTTGAATTTTAGTGACTGTACATGCACTTACTTCTATTTTCCCTTAAATTGTAGGTCATGGATGGAGAAACCGCTGAAACCTCCAATACTAGGAACAAACCTGTGATTTTATATCAAGAAGCCTCGGGGGAACCTTATCTCATATTTGCTCCTAGTGAGATATAGAACCAATCCCTGTACTTGCTGGAAGACCTATTCTTATCCAAATCGAGTAGTCCCTAGCACTTGTAAGAGAACGTAAAAGAAGGGAACGTGACCTAGAGCACGCTCACCAAAGGATTGGTGAGCTTAGGCAAACCATGTTGGCTCTACAACGTGACTTGAGCGACGTGGATAAGGAGTTGAGGGCTGAGAGAGTAAGGAATCATCGAAATTCTGAGCAAGTACGAGGCCGTCTCAGAGAGTTGCGTGATGCCTGTCGAGGCCTCACTCAGATTGCCGAACGAGGTTTGATAGACTTGAGTGGGTATGGTCAAGAGGTAGAACAAGTTCCCTCTGAAGAAGATTCAGTGACTCAACCTGTGAGGTCACCAGCCTCTAATCCTTGAGTCAGAAGATATGTGAAAAAAAAGAAAGATAGATAGGGTTAGGGTTAGATGGGTGGTAAAAGGATGTGTAGTTATTTTTGAAACATCCTTGGGATAGTGGAAGGGTCACGTGTAAATTATTTTTTATGGTAGTTAGTGACCCTCCTTTGATCGGAATGTAGGTTGTTTGTTATAGATAGGACATGATGTGACTTATATGTGTTATTGTGTATATTACTGTAAACGTGTAGCTTGTATATATTTTGAAAATATCAAGAGTGTTTTATGTAAATTGTTTTATATTCGTGTTATTTAAATATTTACTTGGAAATAGTTCATTTTATTCTAGATGGAGCATGGTAGGCGACCACGAGGTAGACCTCGTAGGGCTCAAGCTGAAGCTGAACAGCCTGAGAGACAACCACGAGGTAGGCCTCGTAGAGCTCGAGTAGAAGTCAAGCAACCTGAGAGACAACCCCAAGATAGACCCCGTAGGGTTCCAGTTGAAGCTGAATTACGCCAAAGCCCTGAAGCCCAACTTGAACCAACTATAGGGGCAGAGCCAGGCATAGGGGCCCACGTAGCTGCAGCATTAGATCCGGATGACCCAATATTTTGAGCGACAAGAAGCTCGACAAGCCCAGGAACCTGTACGTCAGCCACTGAACTAACCCACAAAATAACAATAATGTAACTGAAGATATGGCTCTAGAAGCGATTTCAGAAATTTGGATCACCAAAATTCGCTGGCGAACCTAATCCAGATCGAGCTGAGTCTTGGCTTGAAAGTATGGTGAACATTTTTGCTGCGTTAAAATATTCGGAGGAGAGATAGGTAGCTTTTGCTGTATTTCAATTTGAAGGAGCTGCTAGATCTTGGTGGAATGTGACCCATAATCGGTGGACTAGAGAAGGTACTCTATGGACATGGGCTAACTTCACTAGGGTTTTTAATGACAAGTATATTCCTCTTATCGTGCAAGAAAAGAGGGAAGATGAATTTATGATGTTGAAATAAGGCACAAAATTGGTAGCTGAATATGAAGCACAGTTCACTCGGCTATCTAAATTTGCACCTGAGATGGTAGTCTACTGACCAGAAACGTAAGAGGCGTTTCATTCAAGGGCTAAATCTAGAACTACAAGAAGCCTTGGCAGTGGCAAGCATTGACACTTTTGACATAGCACTTGAAAAGGCACAGCATGTGGAAAATGCCAAAGCTCAACTTAGATCTTATTCATTTTCCAAAAGAGTAGGGCCAAGCAATTGGATGAGAGGGAAAGGAAGGATACCCTTTAAGAGATCGGGTGCTAGTTTAAAATCCCAATTAAACCCTTCGCGAGGTCAGAACGATGTCAAAGGAGCACCTGCGATGCGGTCCGCACCAGTGTGTGGATATTGTGGCAAACCCAATCACCAAGAAAATGAGTGCTGGCGTAAGACCAATAAATGCCTACGGTATGGAGAGTACCTGAGCATCAGATAAATAGTTGCCCAAGATTAGTGGAAGGAAAACGTACTCAACCTTTAGGTAAAACCGTGCAAAGACAATCAGAAGGACCCAAGAATAGGCAAAAAGTTTCTGCTCGGGTATATGCTCTAGGACAGGAAGGATGTAATGGATGATTCCCGAGTAATTGAAGGTACCATTTCTATCTTTCACCTTGTAGCTCAAGTTCTAATTGATCCCGGGTCCACTCATTCATTTGTAACTCCTGATTTCTTGAAACCTATGAATCTTAGAGCAGAAAAATTACCTTATACTTTGGAAGTTAGCACCCCTACTGGAAAATGTCTCATGTGCATGGATTTAGTTTATAAAAATTGTGAGATTTGGATTAAAGGGAATGAAATTTGTGGCGGACCTCATAGAACTCTCCATGTATGGATATGACGTTATATTAGGAATAGATTGGTTGTCGAAATATCATGCCCAGTTAGATTGTAGAACAAAGATAGTAAAATTTTGCCTACCTGGAGAACTAGCTTCTGGAATTTTGTACAACCAGTGAGACTGTGCCTATATCTGGAAGGTCGTGCCAAGAAAATTGATACAGAGAGGCGCTCAAGGCTATATAGCCTACTTAATCAATCAAATCAACAGATAAAACTAAGATTGAAGAAGTCCCTGTAATAAGAAATTACATCGATGTATTTCCTGAGGAATTAACGTCATTGCCACCTGAAAGGGAAATAGAATTTGTAATTGAATTACAACCCGGGACTGCTCCAATCTCAAGAGCACCTTATCGAATGGCTCCAGCTGAATTGAAGGAGTTAAGGATTCGGTTACAAGAGTTATTGGAGAAAAAATTTGTCCAACCAAGTGTATCACCTTGGGGGGCTCCAGTGTTATTTGTTAAGAAGAAAGATGGCACGTTGAGGTTGTGTATAGATTATCGGGGACTGAATAATGTCACCATTAAGAATAAATATCCCTTACCCAATATTGATGAATTATTTGATCAACTACAAGGAGCAGTGGTATTTTCCAAGTTTGATCTAAGACAAGGATATTATCAACTGCGTATTAGAAAAGAGGATATTGCTAAAACTGCCTTCAGTACCCGATATGGTCATTATGAATTTATAGTTATGCCATTCGGCTTAACAAATGCCCCTGCTGCTTTTATGGATCTGATGCATAGAATTTTCCACCCATATCTGGATCAATTTGTGGTAATCTTTATAGATGACCTCTTAGTTTACTCTAAATCTCACAGAGAACATGAGGAACACCTTAGACTAATTTTAGAAACTCTAAGGGAACATCAGTTGTATGCTAAATTTTCTAAGTGTGAATTTTGGTTGGACAAAGTATCCTTCTTAGGGCATATAATTTCAAAGGATGGTATCACGGTTGACCCCTCAAAAATTGAAGCTATCCTGACATGGAAACAACCTGAAAATGTAACGGAGATGCGCAGTTTTCTTGGGTTAGCTGGATATTATCGAAGATTCGTAAAGAATTTCTCCAAAATTGCTGGGCCTTTAACTAGATTAATGCAAAAACAAGTCCAGTTTAAGTGGGATGAAACTACTGAGAAAAGTTTTCAGGAGTTGAAAAGGCGGTTGACAACTGCTCCAATTTTAGCACTACCAGAGGGTCCTGAAAATTTCGTGGTATACACAGATGCTTCACGAGAAGGATTAGGGTGTGTGTTAATGCAAAATGGGAAGGTAATAGCTTATGCCTCACGAAAGTTGAAATCCTATGAAAGGAATTACCCAACTCATGACTTGGAGTTAGCAGCAGTAGTATTTGCCCTAAAGAAGTGGAGACATTACTTGTATGGAGTAAAATTTGAGATCTACACTGATCACAAAAGTCTGAAGTATCTATTTTCCCAAAAGGAATTGAATATGCATCAACGAAGATGGATTGAATTCCTAGAGGACTATGCTTGCACCATTAATTATCACTCTGGAAAAGCCAATGTGGTGGCAGATGCATTGAGTAGAAAGGTCCAAATAGCTAGATTGATGGTAAAGGAATGGAAATTGCTAGAAAGTCTCTGTGAATGGAACCCAAGTCTCACTCTAGAGAAGATTACTTTTGGAAATATTATAGCTCGATCCTCTTTGTTAATGCAAGTTAAAGAGGCCCAAGAACAGGATGCTACTTTAAAGAATCGTCGAGGAAAAGCGCCACGAGAGGAAATACCTGATTATGACCTTGGGTCAGATGGGATATTAAGGTTCCAAAACAGGGTATACATACCTCAAAATGAGGAATTAAAAAGGAAAATACTTGAGGAGGCACATAGAACCAAGTACACAGGTCCATCCTGGTAGTAACAAGATGTATCGGATTTAAAACAACACTACTGCTGGGATGGCATGAAAAGGGATATCGCTCAATTTGTAGCCACTTGCTTAACTTGTCAACAAGTCAAAGCAGAGCATCAAAAACCCTCTGGATTACTGCAGCCTCTAGATGTTCCAGAATGGAAATGGGAACAAGTAACTATAGGACTTTGTCACAGGACTGCCTAGAACCCAAAGGAACCACGATGCAATCTGGGTTATAGTTGACCGACTTACCAAGTCTGCACACTTTCTACTCATTAATGTAAGATATTCTCTAGAAAGACTTGCAAAGCTATATCTTGATGAGATAGTGAGATTGCATGGAGTGCCCATAAGTATTGTCTCTGATCGAGATCCCCGTTTGTTTCAAGGACTATGGCAACAAATGCAAGAAGCCTTAGGTACTAAGATATATCTTAGTAGTGCTGCACATCCTCAAACTAGATGGACAATCTGAAAGAACCATTTATACTTTAGAGGATATGCTAAGGGCCTGTGTACTAGATTTTGGTGGAAATTGGGATCAACATCTCACCTTAATAGAATTTGCATATAATAATAGTTACCACTCTTCTATTGAAATGGCCCCATATGAGGCACTCTATGGGAGAAAATGTCGATCACCCATCTACTGGGATGAAATAGGTGAAAGGAAACTCTTAGGCTCCAATCGAGTTCTATGGGTAGAAGAAGCATATGAAAAAGTTAAGTTAATCCGGCAGAGAATACAAACCGCTCAGAGCAGACAAAAAAGTTACGCAGATAGTTAGAAGAAAGGATTTGGAGTTTACAGTGGGAGATCAAGTATTTCTTAAAGTATCTCCTTACAAAGGAATTATTCGACATCGGCGAGGAAAATTGAGCCCAAGATATGTTGGACCTTTCGAAATAACCCAACGACTTGGAAAGGTGGCATATCGATTAAAGTTGCCAATGTCAATGTCTAGAATGCATGACGTTTTCCATGTGTCACTACTAAAGAAATATCAACCAGACCCAAAACATGTTATACAACATGAAGAGATAGAGTTACGAGATGATCTCTCCTACGAAGAAAAACCGATAGAAATATTAGAACGAGAGACCAAGGTACTAAGAAACAAGGAGATACCTCTGGTGAAAGTGTTATGGCAACGACAGGGAATAGAAGGAGCAACGTGGGAACCGGAGAAGGAAATGCGAGCACAGTACCCTGAGCTTTTCATGAATACAGGTGAAAATTTCGAGGACGAAATTCTTTTAAGGAGAGAGGAATGTGGAGGCTCGTTATTAATTTATTAAATACTAGTAATTTTATTATTTAACTATTTAGTCACATTATTTATATACAATTACTAGACTTAAAAGGACATTCTAGCCTTAATGTTAGATTACTCAAATTAGTTGGTAGATTTGGATACTTGAAAGATTTGATACCTAATGGTGATCATACCAATAACTTACCAAAACTACTGTTGTTCACAATGACCCCTAAATTTTAATCGTATAACCATTTGTTCATTTATTTGTGCGCTAATATCACTAATGTTATTGGCTTGGATAGTTAATGTTGGTAATTGAATTGGCAAAATTATTCACTAAGTTATAGCACCTGAAATACTAAAACTAAGAGATATTAGTGTAAAACATGTTCATGTATAATTCATGTGTGGTGTGTGAAATAATTAGATTAACATGGTGAGATATTTATTACCTTTAAAAAAAAAAGAGAAAAGAAAAAAAAAAAAAAGAAGAAGAAGAACGGGTGGATTAGCTCGGCTTGGATATTTGTCAAGCCAAGCAGGTGGTATCAACATTGTGTAATAGTCAGCAAAGCTAATGGGCTAGTCAGCACCAGCTTTTGACTAATTACGCAACTTGAAAACAAAAGGAAATATCAACAGCAATAAGGGGGTAACAATACATTGACGATAGGAGACTGCAAGTAGGCAATAGAAAGGAAAGGAATTAACCAGCCAAACGAGGTAATCTTCTTAACATTTGAGCATATTTGTAAGCTATTAAAATAATATCATTGATTACTTGGTGGATAAAGTATGAAATCGTAGCTGGGAATCTTAGAAAATCCAGATTGGTGAGCCTTGATGAAAAGAACTATCATATGTTAGTAACCTAAAAATAGGAGGTATTGTAGTGGAATTTTGACAAGGTTATGAGTAGAATCAGGTCATGATTTCTTTTCAAAACTTGTTGTATGTTGAGTCTAGTTTAAAATGGTGTAAATTTTTTGACTTTTCATCGAACATAACTTGAGATATGCTGAAATTAATGAACTATGGTTGATGAAGTCGTGCGCCTGTTATGCTGGACCAGCTTTAGTAAAACGTTCATAACTTGGTCTAGGAAAATTGAAATGAGGTGATTCTTGTTGATTTAGAAACTAGATTCATAGGGCTTTAAAAGGGTATAAAGCTTGCACCGAAATTCTTTGTAGATTAATCGCAGAAATTATATAAAGTGGGCTGAAAAATCGATTCTGCATGAATAGGTTTAGTGAAGGGTTAACTTTAAGCGAGATTTTGAACTTGTTCTTGTTGGAGTTTGGGCTCAGGCTCTTCACGAAAGTTGTAGAATGTATAATGGAGTTATCAATCATGTAAAAGGTACAATCTGATTCTGTGTTTATTAACTCCAGCAATGACATGAACTTGGCTGGACATCCAACCTGCACGAACAGGATCAGTGCAATGTCAATTTGTGGGCTAATTTCGAACCTGTTCTTGTTGGAATTTAACTTAATGATCTCCACAAAAGTTGTAGCCCTTGACCTATAGTTTCTAACCATATGAGCCATGACTCTTGATTCTTTGTAGATTGAACTCACCATTCAATGAAAGTAGACAAGAAAACCAAACCTGCACAACAGGGTTGACAATGTGTTAGGTTTTGGTTTAAAGTTCCACCTATCGTTGTGGGAATCTGAATTGGTTTTCTTCATGAAAGTTATAGTCCCTAAACACTAGTTTCCATACCTATAAATGGTGAAGCAATTCAAGTTTTCTATCAAAAGTTAGACTTGATTGAATCTAGACACTTGAGATGGCTATAACTTGAACATTGACAATCGGTGAACTATTTTGTGATTAAAATTTAGCTAGGTTATAATTGGACTTAGAATTGGATGTCTTCATGAAAAATGTTCTAAATTGAGTCTAGTTTATATGGGCATCAAGTTGGTAAGATTTAGTGAAGGAAAAATAGAGTTAGACTCATATGTATACAAGCTCCTCTTATGAGAAACCCTAAGTTTTATTATTTATTCATTCACCTCAAGTTGATCATTGATTATATTGTCTCCTAATGATAGGTGATTCGGGCAATCTCAATAGTGGGCATTTGGAGAACCTCTAACCTTGACATACTTGTGAGTGTCCTAAAATCATTTTTGCTTATTAACATCATTTTCTATGAAAATTATGTGACTTGTTGAAAAGCTCAATGATATGACTTGATATTACTTGACGTGATATTGTACTGCATAATTGTGCTTGAATTTGCTATAAACCCAGTTGTGTACTTTATCGCGCTGGGAAGTACTTGTTCTTGTCGAATATATTCGTACTTGTGCATGCGTACTCGTTTGGGCCCGCCTTGTGCATGTCCACTTTGGCTGAGCCGGCAATGGGCTTGGTCACCAACTGTTGGCTGCCTCGGCATCTTGGTATCCACCGGCCTGCGAGGAGGTTTCGTAGGTTAAGGAGGTGTATGAGAAAGTACTTGGGTAACTCTCGAGATTATCAACCGGCGTGAAGTGGCCACGGAATAAATATTGGCGTGCAAGACTTGGGATTTATTGGACTTTTGCCATGGCACAGTGCTTGACTAGTTCTTGAATGATGCTCGAAATACTCTCGAGTAGTGCTTGACGTGATTCATTTGTATCCTCCATTGTTTACATGTGAATTTATTATTATTTGATATTGACAAACTAGTTGTTACTTTTGTGTGTTATGCTGTTTTAAAATAAATATTTTGACAAGGCATGTGAAATGATTTTTCAAATGGACCTCACTGGGCTTTTAGCTCACCCCTGCTATATTTGTTTTCCTTACAGGTAACTAAGTACGAGGTAGGGTGGTGAGGCAGAGTACTTGTAATAGTGTGGGTGTATTAGGGTGGTGTAAATTTGAGGCCTAGATGGCTCACACTCTATGTAAATTATTTTTGGGAGTTTTGTAATTATAAGTTATGTTTATCCTCTTAATGTCATGACTCGTGAGTCCTGGCGAGAGCTAGGCAGACACTCAATCAAGATATGACGAGTATCCTGGTTGGGTCGTCACATCTTATATTAAATTTGTACTTCAACACTTTGAAGAAAAAATAGAAGTTGGAGACTTGTCCATAAGCCTTTCTCAACTCTATCTCTTATTTTCATAATTGAGCATGAATTCTTGTATTCTTGTTAAGTTTCTTTGTGTTTCACTAGTCATGATTCACTAAAAGCTTTATCTAGAATATAGATGAAGCTAATGAATCCATAACATGACTTAAATTCTCCAAGCTAGCTAAGCTTGCATTTGTTTGTTTACTTGTTCAAGTTTTAACTCTTGTTTTTGCTTGACCAACTTAAACAAGCCATCTAGTTGTTATTTGTCATTGAGAAATGCTATTAACAATGGAAAATGGACATGTATTGCTTAAGTTATTCATATGATACTAATGAATGCTTAAGTAAATCATTGCAATTCATAATTTCATAAGATTTCATCATAAAAATAGTTGGAATCTAGTCATTTCATAGTGAGAGCTAGTTATGATTTAAATGGAATTGGATTCTCAACAAAGCAAGATAATACTTAGCAAGCCATTCATGCATCTTATGATTTATTAGTGGATTCTATATTCTAGACGTCTTGAATATTCGGATTCCTACAAGTTGTTGTCACTATTTACCTATTCTATTGAACTTCTACTTTTCTACACTCCTTGATTTTCGATTGTTTAGATAATAAAGGAAACCATAAAGCCTTAGTACTTGCAAATATTTGATTCCTCGTGGGATATAATACCTATATACTCCCCATACTACACTTGACTCATATACTTATGGTAAAGTTGGAATATTAGGTTTATTACGTGATTTGTGTGTATTTTGCCAATATTTTTATACCTACTCTACACCACGTCATCATTTAACAGGTTGAGTCAAAAATACCTCTTGCAGGTTGGATATTTGACTAATGCATCCCGATTAGACAAAATGAGATTGTTTAAAGAGGGAGTCCAATAGGCAATTCAACAAGCTTGGGAGCAAGAGAATGAAGGCTCACAAATGAACTCAAAGGGCAACTAAGTAAAGCTTATCAAGATGAGGAACTTTATTGGGCACAAAAAGCAAGAAGTAAATGGTTAAAGGAAGGAGATTGGAACATAGATTATTTTCATGCGTTAATGAAACGTTGAAGAAGGAACAATCAGATACATCAATTGCAAAGAGGATGGTAGTTGGCACAACAATATGAAGGAGATAAAAGGGGAAATTTAAGGGTTCTCTAAATAGCTATTCACATTCAACAATCCTAGTGATTTCTCAAAGATTCTTAATGGAATTCCTACAACAGTAACTACCTTGATTAATGAAGAAATTATCAAACCATTTAGTGAGAAGGAGATCAGAGTAGCTTTCTTTTTTATGAACCCAAATACAGCGCTCGGCCCCGATAGTATGACTCCCATCCTATTTAGGAAATTTCGGCATGTTATTGGTAAAGATATTTTGTTGCCATTCAAACTTTCTTTCATTCATGATTTTTACTTAAAGCTGTCAATGAAACGGATAGGGTGTGTATAAGTTGATTTATTTGTGTTTATTTCCTTCTTATTATTACCAAATATTACGCTGATTGATAGATTTTACTCAAATTTGGTAAATTTTGTTAGTTGCAAGAATATATAAAAATAAAGGAAAAAAAGGAAGCTAGAAGATTCTCCAAAAAAACCATCTGCGAAGTTGGCATGGCGTGTCAAACTCTCACGTTCGAGATAGGAAGTCCAGAAAATCCTAGACGTGGAAGATTTTTCAAGTTTGAGTCAAAGTTGAATTAACATTTCCCCTTAATAGTTTATTTGTGTTAGGAAGTTATTTTATATTTATTTTCTTATTTTTAGGATATTTCTCCAAGAGGAGAATTTGCAAAGGACTTGAATGCTAAAAATTTGGAAAGAAAATAGGTAACGAATATTCTTTTGGGGGCAAAAATGTCATTTTTGGAAAAAGAAGAAAAGGGAGAGCGCACATTTGCCTCTTCCATAGAAAAAATTTGGTAAACGTTATTTTCTTCTCTCTAGAATTTCTTCCTTCAACTTTTGTATTGCTTTCTTCCTTGAGGAGTAACTAAACTATTTTTTCTAGTCAATGGTCAATTTGAAGACTTGGTTCCAACATCTGTGGATCGAATTAATTTTTATTTGTTTCTTTTATTCATTGGTATTTCTATGTTCTTTGATTTAATCTTTTTATGATTGCTTTGTTATTTGAATGTCAAGGTCACCTGATATTTGAATTAACTAAACAGTCTATCACCATATTAACTAATTGAATCTGTAATTGTTTAATTGGTTAATTTTAGTGATAACTAGCGTGATTAGTTTCATGTTAGGGAAACATATGATTTAATTTAAATGAACCCTCGTAGCGTGTTTATTGATTAGAATTTGGGCTTTTCTATTTTTTAATGCAATTGAGGAATTAAATCCTATAGTCATACCTAGGATTATTTCTTGGTTAGAAAAATTGACAACGGCCGCACCTTAGCTATTGAGAAGGTAAGAAAAAGTTAGCTATTAGGTATAATAAATCTATTAGTGAATAATTGAATAATTCTTGTATCAAGGATCAACAGAGTGAATCATATCTGAAAATTGCACCTTGGGCTAGATGCTTTGTTATTATTGATTTAATCATATCTGAAAATCAACATTCCTTTACTAGACACAATAAAGCAAGTGCCAAAATATGCTAAATTTCTAAAAGACTTGTGCGTTAACAAGACGAGATTGAGAGGAGATGAAAGAGTAGTAGTTGGAGCAAATGTGTCTGCGGTGCTTCAAAGGAAGCTCCCACCCAAATGTGGGGATCTAGGTATGTTTATGATCCCCTATAAGATAGGAAATAATAGAATAAGGAATGCAATGTTAGACTTAGGGGCTTCTATTAATGTGATGCCTAAGACTATTTATGCTTTCTTGAATCTAGGACCATTAAAGGACACAGACATCATTATTCAACTAGCAGATCGCACTAATGCTTATCTTGATGGGCTAATTGAGGATGTCTTAGTCCAAATTAATGAGTTAATATTTCCTGCAGATTTCTATGTTTTAGATATGGATGATTAAAATACTCTTAATCCATCACCTATTTTTTTACTTAGACCATTTTTGAGTACTATAAGAACAAAGGTTAATGTTAGTGAGGGTACTTTTTCAATGAAGGTTGATGGAGAGATTATCCGTTTTAATATTTTTGATGCAATAAAATCTCCTACTAACTCTTATTCAGTGTTTGCTGTTAGTACAATTAATCCTGCGGTGCAGGAATTTTTAACTAGATGGTGGAGATGAAGTAAAAGTAGCACCAACCAAATATCTCAAATTGAAAACAATTTGTAATGTAAAAATGGGTGAAGTGTTAAAGAATGAGGTCTATGAGAATGCTATGAATTCTTAGGAGAGGTGTAAGACTTTTCATGACCAACAATTTTCAAGAATGATGTTTGCTATTGGGCAAAAAGTTATACACAATAGTTTCAAATTTAAACTCTTTCCAAGTAAGTTACGTTCTTTCCTAGTTGGCCCATTTGTTATTACTAACATTTTTTATGATGGTGCCGTAAAGTTCAAAAGTTTGAGAACAGATAAGAAATTTGTGATGAATAAACGTCGTCTCAAACATTATTATGAGGGATTTGAAGTTGGAAAAGTGGAGAGAATTCCACTTAAGGATCCAATTTATAAGGGTTGAAGAGACTTAACTACATCTGACCAAAGACGTTAAATAAAGGCGCAATTTCGGAGGCAACCCAAGGATTTTAGGATGATTATAATTTTGTGTTCTTGTTATTTTTATGTTTTTGTTTAATTTTTGGATGTTACTAAGTGATTTTGTCTTTTCCTGATAAAGAGTATTTGGTTCAACGTGCCCACGCTTAAAAGCACGTTTTAAATTGAAGAATTTAAACTGGTAGACAAAAGACTCCTTGGTAGGTGGTCACGCCGTAAGGGTCGTTGTTAAGGTTGGCAAGTAGAAGTCTTCTGATAGGTTAAGCGTGCCCACACCAATTGATCACGCCTAAGGATAGATTCTTGAATCAATGGTCAGAAGACTTCGTGTGAGTTAAGCGCGTTCACGCTTAGTGGTCATGTTCAAAGAACCAATTTTGAGTTTCACAACCAGAAGACTTCCTATGACTTAAGCATGCCCACACCTAGTGGTCACATCTAAATAATGTTCTCTAGAGTTTGCAAACAAAAGAATTATAGTGAGTTAGACATGACCACGCCTAACATGGTGGTTCCAAAAAAAAAAAAAAAAAGAGTCCAGTCAAATTGACTTGGACGACTGATTCTTTCTTTCTTTACTTTCTTTCTTTTCTTTCTTTCTTTCTTTTTTCTTTGGCCTGTGAGTTTCTTTCTTTCGCTTTTTCCTTCTTTCTTTTTGCTTTCTACTTTCTTCCTTCTTCTCCATAAGCATAGCCGCCACACACCACCCTTCTCTCTTCCGATCCCCACTAAGCACAATCATCTTTTCTATCCACCTTCTTCCCTTGACCAAAATTTCTTTCCTTTTCTCTCTCCCCTCTTCTCTTCTCTCTGCTATGTCTTTTTCTCTAACACCCGTTTGACCAAGGTTTTCCACCATCGAATTTCTTGATTTGCCACTACTTCTCCTTCAGATTCCAGCCCCACCGCAGCCCTTACAAACAATATTTGTGATTGTTTGATTTTAATTGTGATTTTAGCGGTTGTTTGGTTTTTAGGGTTTTATTGTGATTTTTCAAGACCATAAGCAAGAAGAAAAGACCCTTTACTTCAGGCACGCCTAAAGGGACCATACACTTCCAAGGCCACCTTTTTCCTCCTCACCCACAGTTTGGTTGTGATATCGTCTCCCGTGTTTAGGAAAGTCTCGTTGCCCCCTTTGCTCTTTGCTTTCTTATTTTTTTTAAAAATGTTTACAGTGGGGACAATATAATGTTTAGGTGTGGGGGAGGAGTTTATTAGCAACTATGTTTTGTTCTATGTCTTGTGTGTTTATGTTTCCTTTATTAATGTATTTGTTTAGCCATGATGATTGGAATCAAGAGATAAGTGTTCATGGTAATTTTGTGCTTCATTGAGTTTCATGTTCTTCTTAACGATGGAGTTAAATGATGAGTGTGTTGGATTTGTCAAAATTTTTAACCACCTTGTGAGCTTTTGAGCCTATTAGTGAGTATTTTATTCAACGTGCTCTATTTTTTTTGTTGAGTGGTTATTACACATAATTTGGTCATTCTAGAACTTGCTTAGTTATGCATATCGAGACCACACATGTATGAGTTGGACACATCAAAGTGATGAGGGAACCTAGGATTTAACCATTCCTTGTTTTAATCATCATTCGTTAGCCAGATTTGAGCCTTTAACCATTTCTTTGCTTAATAACCACAATCGTTGCCTAAGACCTATATTTAGACTTTCTTTTGAACCTTATGTCAGGGAATTGTCATAGTTTTGTTGCATGGGAAATTGATGTGTTATTACATGGCATGAATTGAAATTGTCAAGTGTTGGCGAAATAGAGTTTGGCGTGGAAGTATTTGAAAAAAAAGAAAGAAAAAGAAAAAATTAAAAAACTGAAAAAAAAGAAAGAGGAAGAAGAAGAAAGAAAATGGTTGTTGTGAAGTACTTCTGTGATTAATTGTAATGTCAAAGAAAAGTGTCTACACTTGTTAAATTCGTTGTGAGTTGTCAATATGCCTTGGAATGGTGAGTTTGAAAAAGTTTCCATGCAATAAGTTTTTGGCATTCTTTTGACATAGTTACATCTAAATTCTACCTGTTCATCCTACCTTTACTCGAGTCCCACTACAACCTCTATGAAAGTTCCTTTGATTTTTGTGTTTAACTCGACTAAATAGTGGTAGAGATGTGATATAAGAGCAAGCATATGGTAATGTCACTCCATAGTATTGATTTGAGAGTCACATTTACACCTTGACCACTTTTGAGAGTGATGAGTGCATTTGTTAAACATCTTCATGAGGATTGTTGAATTTGATATATTTTGAATTCAATAAAGTTATTGGAAGAATAGGGTGCTTTACTAGTATGATTTGCTATGAACTGCTTGATCTTGATTGTGCTTTTGAGCTCTGATATGCTTGAGGACATGCATAGTTTAGGTGTGGAGGAGATTGAGGGTGCGTATAAGTTGATTTATTTGTGTTTATTTCCTTCTTATTATTATCAAATAGTGTGCTAATTAATGGATTCTACCCGTATTTGGTAAATTGCAAAAATATATAAAAAGAAGGAAACAAAAGGAAGCTAGAAGATTCTCTAGAAAAACCATCTGCGAAGTTGGTGCAGTTGCGTCAAACTCTCACGTCTAAGACAGGAGTCCAGAAAATCTTGCATGTGTGGAAGATCTTTCAAGTTTGAGTCAAAGTTGGGATTAATGTTTCCCCCTAATAGTTTATTTGTATTAGAAAGTTATTTTATATTTGTTTCCTTATTTTTAGGATATTTCTCCAAGAGGAGAATTTGGAAAGGACTTGAATGCTAAAAATTAGGAAAGAAAATAGGTAAGGAATATTTTTTTTGGGGAGGAAACGTCATTTTTGGAAAAAGAAGAAAAGGGAGAGCACATGTTTGCCTCTTCTATAGAAAAAATTTGGCAAATGTTATTTTTCTTCTCTCTAGAATTTCTTCCTTCAACTTTTGTATTGCTTTTTCCATGAGGAGCAACTAAACTATTTCTTCTAGTTAAGGGTCAATTTAAAGACTTGTTCCAATATCTGTGAGATCGAATTAATTTTTATTTGTTTCTTTTATTCATTGGTAATTGTATGTTCGTTGATTTAATCTATTTATGATTGCTTTGTTATTTGAATGTCATGGGCGCCCGATATTCGAATTAACTAAACAGTCTATCGCCATATTAACTAATTGAATCTGTAATTGTTTGATTGGTTAATTCTAGTAATAATTAGTGTGATTAGTTTCATGTTAGGGGAACATATGATCTAATTTAAATAAACCCTTATAGCGTGTTTATTGATTGAGATTTGGGCTTTTCTAGTTTGTAATGCAATTGAGGAATTAAATCCTATAGTCATACCTAGGATTATTTCTTTGTTAGAAAATAGACAACGGTCATACCTTGGCTATTGATAAGGTAAGAAAAAGTTGGCTATCAGCTATAACCAATCGATTAGTGAATAATTGAATCATTCTTGCATCAAGGATCAATGGAGTGAATCATATTTGAAAATTGCACATTTGGCTAGAGCTTTGTTATTTTGATTTCATCTCTGTTTATATTTCTAAATTATTTTCATTATAATTATTTGATTATTTCTTTTGAATTTATTCAAAGCAAACTCCCCCCATCATTTTTTGCTTTAAAAGGAACGGATTTTTTCCAATTTTTGTGGAGTCGACTCCACTCGCTGTTATATACGAAATTCATATTTTCTAGAGTAAAATTTTATTATTGCACAGATTCGACACCTATCTAAAATTGTAAAATCCATTACTCCCAAGATTGAGCACCCTATTAATCTAAACCAATTTAGCCAATCAGCTTGTGCAATGTTCTTTACAAAGTAATTTCAAAGTTGTTAGTTAATAGGCTTAAGTCCATCCTAAGTTCATGCATTAGTGAATCTCAAGCAGCTGTTGTTCCTAGGCGCCGAATCTTATATTATGTTATACTTGCTCATGAACTACTGCATTTCTTTAAGAATAAACGTGGAGGGAAAAAAGGGTTCATGACCCTAAAGCTTGATATATCCAAAGCATATAATTGGGTAGAATGGTCTTATTTATGGGCAATGATGACTAAAATGGGATTTTTCAGTAGATGGGTCAATTGGGTCATGGTTTGTGGTAAGTATGTCTCCTTTGCTTTCAACATAAATAGAGAGAAGGTTGGATTTGTCAAACCACAAAAGGAAATTAGACAAGGTGATCCTCTTTCACCCTAGCTTTTTCTCCTTTGTGCTAAAGGATTTAGCAGACTAATTCAAAAGGCTATTAATTAAAGAGATTTAACTCCAGTTAGGATAAGCAGGAATGGGCCAGCATTATCCCACCTTTTTTTTTTCTTTGATGACACCTTAATTTTTTGTAAAGCAAATGGACAAGAAGCTAATGTACTGATAAGAATATTGGACAAATATTAAAAAAAAAAACTTTAGGGCAGCATATTAATTTTAGGAAATCATCTCTATTATTCAGCATATTGTGGGGCTAGTGCTAGGTGCAATCAAGCATGTCACTCAGGGCAAATGCCTTGGTGTCACAATAGTTTTTAGTAGCAAAAGACACAATGGTTTTTAGTAAGCAAAAGACAACGTATTTGGATTTGTCAAAGAAAAGGTGCATCAAAGAATAAAAGGGTGCAAAGGAAGAATGTTGAGTCAAGCAAGGAAGGAAACATTGCTGAAGTCAATAGCTATGGAAGTACTAAAATATGTACTGTCATGTTTTAGAATTTCCAAGAAAAAAGGGAATGGAATTAATGGTTTAATGGAGAAATTTTGGAGGGAAAACATGGATGGAGGGGAGAAAATACACTTGATGAGTTGGGAAAAAATGACTGAAGTTAAAAATTAAGGAGAGCTGGCATTTAGAGATATTTAAAGTTTTAATACCACTTTGTTAGTAAAGCAGGTACGGAGAATCATCACAAAGCCCAACCTGTTAATGAGCAAGGTAGTGAAAGCAAAGTATTTTGAGACAGAGAGCATATTGGAGGCTGTAGCACCAAAGAATGCATCCTGGTTCTTTCAAAGCATTGTGTCAGTTAGGGGCTTGATTGAAAAAGGCACAATTAAAAGAGTTGGAAATGGGAATTCAGTGAAGATATGGTCAGATAGGTGGATATTGTTTGCAGAGGATGGCAGGACTATGTCTATTAGGCCTCAAAACTGGTAAATTGAGACAGCAAACCAATTGATACAAGGTAGGTGTTTGGAAAGAGTAAAATTTGAGCAAATATTTAACAAGAAGGATGGGGACATGATTACCAAAATCCGTATTAATATGACTGGTGGACAAGATAAGCTATGCTGGAAGGCCGCAGAACATGGAGAATACACAGTAAAGTTTGGACATGAGCTGGCAAAAAAGTTGAAAGTGGAAGAAAGAAGAAGTGCACCTGAGGGGGAAACTAGCTTATCAGGGAACAGAATAGTGATACAGCAACAGGTTTGAAAGCTTAATATTAAACATAAAATAAGACATTTTTCTTTGGAAAATTTTGAACCAAGTGCTGCCAGTGAGAGGTCTCATCTATTTGAGAACAGAAAAGAGTGATCCTATGTGTTTGTGCTGTGGAAAGGAAGTTGAGTATCCAGAACATGCAATTCTGTAGTACAAAGTAGCCCAAGAAAGCTAGAGAGTTGCACCAATTAAGTGGACTGGATTGGAGGATAGCAGACATAATTTCTGGATTTGGTGGGAGAAGTTGATGGGAGCTAAGAAGAGAATAGAGGGCATTAAGCATATTGAGTTGACAGCTTATATGAATTTGGAAAAATAGAAAGCATAAGTGTTCTGTAATGAAAGGAAGAAAGGGATTGAAGTGGTTCAGAAAGCATTACAAGAGTGGACAGAATTTGATGTTAATAGCAATGAAAAGAAGAGTGGGAGCAAGGAAGAAACAAAAGAAAAGTAGCATACAGAAGCAATGTCTCAAAGGGGAATTAAAATTAGAGTGAGTGTGTGTATAAGAGATTGGAAAGAAGGTTGGGATACTGTGCAACAGCTATGGATCAAAACAAAAGGCTACTATTAATATGGGCGCAGCTGAAGAGAGAGATGCAGATCAAGGTATGGATGAAGCAAATGTGATCAAGCTTAGCATTATTGATTGCGAAACAGAAATGATAGCAGGATGTTGTTTTTCAAGCTTCCAATAAGCGGCTGATGAAAGCGTAAAGAAGTAAAGGATGCAAAGTGTGCGACACTCTTTCACAACATTCTCCTTCTAAGTTCCTCGTTTTACGCTTGCTCCTTCCAATTCGTAAAATGTAATAGGAATACAGGTATCGATAAGATTGCAGAGTTTGCACGGAACCTCAGGAATGCGACAGTGTGGGAAGATTCTTTTCCCCCTATGGATAAAATAAAACAGAACACACAGACTGATGAGGGGTATTCACCCTATTTATACACTGTATATTCAGTTAGTAGAATATCTTTTGACTTTTTGACCAAAAAAAAAAAAAAAAAAAAGGAATCCTGTAGTTGAAATCACTCGCAAGTTTGGGTGTAAAATTAAATTGGGCACATAAAATATATTCTGGCAATGGAAAAATTCAATTTTAATACTCAATTGTCGAGGTTTAGATCAAATTGTTGTTAAATGTGACTCTCAAAGTATTCAATTTTATCAATTTTGGTACTCAATATTTCGACCTTTAAAAATGTAATTCCTAAAGCATTCAATTATGACAAAATTGACCCCTGAAGTTGAATAAAAATTAAAGAAAAATTACAAAAATTGTAAAGGAATGTAAATTGAAGTTTCCTACTTGTGTGGTTTATTTTGTTTTTCTTGTTTTGGAATTCTTGAACACCAAGAAATAAGTTTTACATTTAATAATTGTACTATTACTCGATTGTTAACATGTAAAGCAAAGATTATTAGAAGATCCAAAGTACATCTGACTTTTAAGAATATTATTCAAATCACTAAAATATTCCTGCACGCCACTTAACTGCTTCTATATATATCACTTAAATGGGTGTCGATAATTTTATCCATAAATCTAACATCAACAAATAAAAAAAAAAAAAAAAGTCCCCCAAGTCCAACCTAGTTCCATGGCATTGGACCACCAGTTTTGGCACCCATTTAATACTATGTTCTCGTACTTTTGTTCAAATTTGGCAGGGAATGAATCGTCAGCGTGCAGCACATGTTCCTTGTGTATATTGTCGAGAACGACGCCAACTACTCGAAGTTTGTCTGGTCTCGTATCCAGTCAGTGGCCGCCCATCACCAACTCGCACTAAATTTTCGACCTAAGTATTGAAAAAATTCTATATTGTATGTATATGCTTCTGTAATTTTTCAAAATTCTACACATTACATATTTTGGGAAATTTTTCAAAATTTCGAACTTGACTTCCTCAGCAAAATGCATGCACAACGTCATTAACTCTATTCACACATTTCTTTGCATTTTGTTTCAGGTTTTGAGCTCTTTACTAAAATAATCAAACTACTACTAGAACAATCAAGACTACTTAATCTATTCTCTTAACATGACAGAACCACCACAAAAATGAAGATCGGAAAAAAATTAAAAAAAACGGTTTTTTTTTTTTTTTTTTGTTGCAATTTTGCTTGTTAATTGGAAGATGAAATTTAGTGTTTGCAAGATGTTAAGAACATTTTCTAAAATCAGAAATCAGATCTAGAAAATCTTGAAAAGCACCTACAAACTTCATGGATATATGCAACTAACAGAACTGTCACTCCATAATTTGCTCCAAGAACTCGACCGCTACATTTTGATGAATCAAAATAACTTGGATACCGATTGAAAACTTTTAGGTCACAATAGTGCTCTTCCATTTTGTAGATCATTGCACTACTTGTTTATTTGTGAAATATCATAGTATGTTTTATATACTAAAACAAACAGTTTGAATCGTAAGATTTTCCTTAAGTAATGGACAAGTAAACAACAATTAAAAAAAAAAAAACACAAGGGCAATTTTTTGTCAATACAACGTGTGTACAGTAACGGTTTCCAATAAAAATAAATAAAAGTTGGGTAAATTACTTATAATCCCCTAGGTATTAGCTTTCACCATATAACCCCCATATATTTTCAATATGACCATATCACCCTCCCTATGATTTTATAGATTGTGAAAATTGGATGGAATATTCCACACTAGACGTGTGTAACCTGCTCAACGTCACAGAATATTCCGCATCAGAATGAGATTCAGAATATTATGAGTATATTCCATGAAAGGGTATTGATTCCGTCTATTTTTCACATTCCATAAAACTATGGGGGTTATGTGGTCATATTGTACCTATAAGGGAATTATGTAGTAAAATTTGATACCACAAGAGTTATTAATAATTTTACCCTTAAGATTTAGGTTAGCAGTTATTTTCACATGCCTAGGCACACAAAAGTATACCAGTTGCGGCAATTTCAATTGCCAGAATTCCCTTTTTTCTTTTTCAGTTAAACAGTTAATTTAGCATTTTCCCTGTATATTTTACCATACTAACTAAGTGCATTTTAAATGACCTTTTCATCCATGTTGAAAAAAATATATAAAAGAAAAATCACAATCAGAATTGTACGTATTCCCGCGGTTTTTGTTAGAGGGACTTTTATTTATTTATTTGCAAAATAGAGTACGTAATACTGTAATATATATCTCGCCTTTCGAATGACATATACTTTATATATTCAGTTGTGCAAGTCTGACAATTTTTATACAAATAATAAAGCACAATTACATCATCTCTTCAGTAAAAATCTACCAAGTAACTAGGTAATGTGTCGTAATGTCAACAGTTTGGAGTTTACTCCACAATAATTAAATCGGCTGCTGTAAGCAAAAGGTGATTACAATAATAGGGCCAGCCAATTTAGAACTTTAAGCTGCCTTCAGACGAAAGTCATTTGGATTTTAAAACATTCACAGAAGTGTGAAGTTATTTTCGAGCGTCTTGTTGTGGACTATGGTAACTCGGGATCATCAAAATCATCACAACCAGAAAGTCAATTAGAGGGACTACAGTAACTAGTGAAGGAATTTCCAAATTGGCGGATGGACCAAAAGGGGAGTAGAGGGCCCCCAGGAAAAGAATGAATGAAGTTCCAGGCAAAAGTCCATATTGCAGAAACATAAAAATTTTTATTTCCACATCAGGTTACGGAATTTGTAATAGGGACACTAATTTTAACGTTTAACCGATGGTGGGAAACCATGCTTTTTTCTTTTTCCCTCGTTTGACTTCTTGGTTATAGGAAATACTTAGGTGCAGAAGTTAGACTAATAAGTCTCACAAATCATAGTTCATCACAACAAACATACGCCCTATATAAACTTGTTACAAGTGTTCTCAACTCCAAAGCATCCAACTTCTGGCTAGTACTCCTCCATCGTTCTTAGCAAGTATTGAGAAAAAAATGGAGGGTTTTGTGCTATATTCCCTATACACCATTTTAGCCTTATTGGTTCCTCTCTATCTTTACTTCTTGTTGAACAAGCAAAAGTTTAGCAAAAGTAAACTTCCTCTAGGGAATTTGGGATGGCCAGTACTTGGGGAAAATATTGAGTTTGCCACTTCAGGCCCTCGGAAATTTATTGAGGAGAGAATGAACAAATACTCAACCCAAGTGTTCAAAACCTCCTTCTTAGGAGAGAATGTTGCTGTATTTTGCGGTCCTGCTGGGAACAAATTCTTGTTCTCCAACGAGGACAAGATTATTACTTCCTGGTTGCCGCGATCAATGAGGAAGGCTTTGCTCTTTCCCTCTTATGTTGATAGTTCAATTAAGGAAGTGGGCGCACTGCAGCGGAGCTTCCTTCACGAGATTCTGAAACCTGAAGCTTTAAAGCAATACATTCCGGTCATGGATGCCATGGCTCGTAAGCATCTGGAGACCGAATGGGCTCCTTGCGAAGAAGTAAAGGTTTACCATCTCGCAAAGAAATATACTTTTGCTTTGGCATGTAGATTGTTCATGAATATTGAAGATCCCGAACACGTCAAGAAACTGGCTGATCCGTTTACCCGCGTTATGAACGGGCTATTTTCCATTCCCCTTGATTTTCCCGGAACGGCTTACAACGGTGCTATCAAAGGAGGGAACATGGTACGTTCAGAGCTGTTGAAAATCGTTAGGGATAGGAAAAAAGAGCTCATGGAGGATGGGAAGTCCGTAGGGCGAGACCTCTTGTCTCGCATGCTTCTTGTGAAGGATGAAAATGGCAACTCAATGAATGAATTGGAGATATGTAATAACATCGTGGGTCTTTTGGTTGCAAGTTTTGACACGACAAGTTGTGCAGTTACCTTTGTCTTGAAGTATCTTTCGGAGCTTCCCCACATCTATGAAAAGGTTTACCAAGGTAATAACAAATATATTTCATATTAATGTTAATAAAGAACAAATTATATCTCCTCAACTATCTCAGTCAGTCTTATGCATTTGATTACTTAATTAGTAATCGTTTGACTAACCATTAGTCTCATTCAAATCAGCCCTTTTCTAAATGGTTCGCTCTTGAATGATAGTTTGGATTTAAAAAATAACAGGTATCTAATTTAATGAATTTAGGGTCGGTATTGGGTTAGTTAACTCAAATCTCATTTTTGCTTCTAACAGAAATCATGGAGATTGCGAAGACCAAAGGTCCAGATGATCTTTTGAGTTGGGAGGATATTCAAAATATGACGTACTCATGGAACGTAGGACGTGAATCACTGCGGTTAACTCCGCCCGCCCAAGGATCTTTTAGAGAGGCAAAAACAGATTTTGACTATGCTGGTTTTACAATTCCAAAAGGATGGAAGGTATGTCATGAATATACTGCAATCAAAGAATTATACACGTTCGTTTTTTATTACTGGCTTTCTTTTTATGCTTAAAATTATCTTGAAATCTTTCTCAGGCATTTTGGACAGTATATTCAACACATCTAAACCCCAAACACTTTGCCAATCCAGACGTATTTGATCCTTCAAGATTTGAGGGAAGTGGACCAGCACCATACACTTATATTCCCTTTGGAGGAGGACCTAGAATGTGTCCAGGAAAAGAATATGCACGATTGGAGATCCTGGTGTTCGTGTATAATGTGGTGACAAAATTCAAAATGGAGAAGCTAATTCCTGATGAAAAGATAGTAAATCTTGCATCCCCTACACCAGTGAATGGTCTCCCCGTTCGTCTCCAACGCCGCAAAGTCTAAATTTTTATTATTTACTCAGCGTTTCACTATGCACATTTAGTCTAGCAATTGTCTTCAATTTGCAATACGTGTAACAAATGGTGTATTTGCGGATTATATCATTTCTCATTCATGCAATCAGTATAAAAATTGGTGTATCTATCTATTGTGCTCAATATGCAATATGTGTTCAAGTTTCCCATAAATAAGGCAAACGTTCCGTAATTTTGCTCCAAACCGTTGCAGATTGTTGACAAGCAAATAAGAAGTGATTCTAAGTTTCAAGTAGTTGTCCACATAGTAAGCAAATTGATTGAATGTTCTTTCTAACAATGATTTAGTGGCTATTTATTGACTGACGTGACTCTTAACAAAAATACAGTAAAGTTTTGTAGAAAAGTTGTAAATTGTAATAATAACTGACTACTTTTCTTTAAAAACTTATTATTTTTTGATAATTTTTCCTCACAACAGTATTTTTCTGTGCCACATTCCCCACTTCAGTAGCCTGCCCTTAGTCAGCAATCTACGTCTGCATAACAACCATAACTCTAACAGAGAACCCAAGTACGACAAAATTTTACCATAATATACCATATTAAGATAGCTTTTTTCTATCTGATTTTAACTTATGATATTTAAAAATTTATTTTATGATGTTCTCAACTACTTTTTTACTATGTTTTTTGATTTTTTAAGCTAAATTCAGGAACAACTAATTTTTAGATTTTTTAAAATTATTTTTTATAAAAATCAGTAGCTATTGAGAATACGCTTAAATATTCCACTATACTTTTGGGTCCTTCAATATGATCATAGCAGATTTGATAGTAAAGCCTTCACTAGTAGTAGGCAAACAGTAGAATTTATATGCACTTCGAATTTGAGGCACGAAAGTAATTCGCAAATTTTCTTAGTTAATTTCTCTTTATGTTGCTACAAATTTTTTAAATTTTTAACTTTTTATATTCTAATTTTTGGAAAAATTTCAATTCATTATCATTTTCTTTGGTAAAATAATTACTGGGCAATCAATTTTTTGAATAATCAATTAAACCAATATAAATTATAAATGACAAAGTAAATTTGTTAGACCAAAACCATCAAAAGTAGTAACCTTTTCAGGATGAAGGGTTCATCTCAGAAGCCTAACTCTGAGCAGGTGACATGGAACTAAGGTAGGGGTAAATTGTTATTTTTCAACTATGTGTAGCATCATCCATGCCACCTTATTTCTTTACACCCCCAAACACGCAAGTTCTACATCTTCGTCAAGAATGTACACAAAATGACTTTATCCCAACAGTTTCTTAGGATTATCTTAGGATCTATTTATAAATTTAATTCCAAAAATTGATTAATTAAAAGTGTTCGTTGCAATTTCGTCTCTTGTGTTTATTCTCAATTTGTATTTTACTCCCTAAACTATCAGTTGCTGTATTATAATACATTAAAAATTTAATTTCTTGCAAAAGTGCCAAAAGCGCATCTTTCAATATTGGCTACCTAAATACTAATTTATGTTCTCTCATCAAATATAATATCATATCGCATAAAAACAAAATAAAGTAATTTAGGTTGTTCACGTGGAAGGGGTGTTTAGGTTACTTGTTGTCCTTTTACTTGTGAAAGGTCAACAAAATTCGACTATTCTTTAAAAGTTTAGGTACTGTAATATTGATTGTTTAGGTAGAAAATCATAATCTCGAATAGTTCAGTGACCAAAATTTGCTTAACCCTATCAAACATGTGTTGTTAGATTGCGTGGAGGATTTATTTTGGTGTGAATTATTTCTGTTACTTTATATTGTACCAAAAATAACTTTTTATGTCATTTGTCCTTTAAGAACCCATTGTCTTTTTTTGGTTGAGGAAGAACCCATTTTTAATGAAACTGATAATTTTGACTAAAAATTTTGTGATATCTATATGGTTAACAAGAAACAGAAGGCAACCAAAAGCGGCGATGCAGCCTACTGTGCCACCAACTCACGATAAAGACTTGTCAAGGTCATGTCTTCAATCGGGACATTCCTTCATCCAAAAATAATAAAAAAAAAGGGAACTGTGCAGTCTTTTTTAATTATTAATTCTTGTACAGTTAGCTGAAATTCAGTTTAAGTGAATGTCGTTAGTAGGATTTAGCAATTATCTTTTGGTTTGATTCGTGGCGTGTGCTTACGTGAGTGTTTTTTGTGACTGTTAGTGTTATAATTTAACTTTGTAAGTGTACTTTGTTGATTTATTGATAAAGAATGTCGTTAGTAGGATTTGGTTGACCTTTCATACCTAAGAAAACATGAAAGCCTTGTTCTTATGAAGGGCCAAAAATGCATCTTTCAATATTGGCCTTCTTAATACTAATTTATGTTTTCTCATTGAATATAATATCATATTACATAAAAACAAAATAAAGAAGTTAAGTTGCTCACGTGGAAGGGGTGTTTTGGGCAATCTTTATAGCTGCGTGTCTTTTTACTTACGAAAGGTCAATAAAATTCGACTAGCCTTTGGAAGTTTGACATACTATGATGTTGATTTTTTGGGTACAAAGTAATAATCTCGAATAGTTCAATGCCAAAATTCACTTAACCCTATTAAACATGTAAGTGTTTGTTTGTGTGTGCACGCGCGTGTTGAGAAATAATTTTGGTGCGAACTAATCACTTTATGACATTATGTTATGCCAAAAATATCCTTTTATGTAATTTTCAAACTACCAAGCTTATCCCCTCTTCCTCCCCATGATTTGGAATATACTCCAAATCATGTATGTATGTATTTATATGTATATCTTTATTTATTTAATCATTAATTTGTATAAACACATACATTAATGCATACTGTCTTAATAACCTTCTTTAAAACATTTAAAAAAAACCGCCAATAAACACATTAATTTTTGTCTAAATACACGAGTGTCAAAAATAGTAGTACTTATAAAAAGATTTGCAGATTTCTATATTGTTTCATATTAGTTCATATTTGTATCAATCTTTTAGGGTTAATTTGGCCTCTGGATATGACAGATATTTATGAGTGATTGTTGCACGTTTAATAAAAAAACAAAAACAAAAACTACTTTTTGCAAAAGATGGACAGGACAGGACAGGAGTGGTAATTCGCTGTTGGGCTGCTGGGATTGACATGTACTTGCAAGGAGCTGCGACTCATCGAGAATTTCTCAGGATTGGCATCTCTTGATTTCAAGCATAATTAAATAAGAAAAGAGAAAAAGTAAAAATAAAAATTGAAAAATGGAAAAGACCAAAACATTGGTATTTATTTTTTATTATTTTTCCAATAGTGTACTTATTTTTCACCTGCTTTTGCTTTGTTCTCAATTTGTTTGAAGGAAAGAGATTTCCAGTTCTCAACTAGATTAAGCAAAATAAAGGAGAACAGAATTGAAAAGATTTTGTATAAGTTGAATATTTTCGAATCGTTTATACCATAACCAATTTTTTTATCAAATATACTTGTTGAAGTTTTTAAATTTTTATTTAACCTATTGTTTATTGTTTATACCTATAGGAAACACCAACTAATAAGTTTATATTACCTAAAATATACTGTGCATCTGTTTGTATTCATCAACAATTATTTGCCTATTTACTTTAAGAAAAGATTAATAATAGTATAAAATTTCAGAGGACAAATATGTTTTTCCATAAAATATCACTAGGATTAGATAATTATACTTTTAATTCACATCAGTAATCAATTAAAGCCGCACAAAGGTTTTTTTTCTGTGTGCAAAATTTGTCCTTTCAGAACCCATTGTTTTGTGATTTCAGAACCCATTGTTAATGAAAACTGATGGCTTTGACTAAAAACTTGTGATTTCTACATAATTGACTTGACCTAAAGGCAACAAAAATAGCAGCCAACAAGTGGCGAAGCTCCGCTACGACACTCTGTGTAGGGAGTTGCCAAAGTCACGTCTTCAACATAGTAATTCCTTTATCGTATTAATTCTTGTACATGTAGCTGAAACTCCGTTTTTTTTTTTTTTTTTATGAACTCCAAAGTTTTGAAGAAGAAAAAAAATATTATAATACATTTTAGATTTGTGTTTATGTGCATATAAGGAATTTAACCTGGGGCGAGTCTAGAGCAATAAGTGCTTAGAAAATGTTAAATCCAAATCTATATAACTTAGGAAGATACTAACTTGGGGGCATAGTTAATTTTTTTTAAATCTTTAGGGGGCCCGCCGGGGGGGGGGGGGCAGAGAGAAATATATTAATATAAAAATTTTTACTTATATATATATTTTTAACAAATTGGAGGGGGGGGGGGGGGGGGGGCTGATGCCTGGTCCTCCCTCCCTCCGCCCCTGCTTGTAATAGAAAGCATGTACAAGTTTGGGGTGTTAAATTAAACTTGACATATTAAAAATAAATTTTGTCAACGGAAAAAAATGCAATTTTAGTTATTGATTTTTAGGTTTTCAAACCTAACTGGCTTTAAAACTAATTTTTAGAGCATTCAATTTTTATAAAATTTTTAAAGTATATATGACTTTTAAGGATATATACTTCAAATCACTGAAACAATTCATGTACATCATTTCACTGGTTCAATATCACTTAAAATGTGGATGTATAATTTATCCAAAAAAAAAAAAAGTTACAGATACATAAATCTATCAGCAACCCACATGTAAATACACATATGCCCTCATTTGGATGGTTGTTTTTGGTTGTTTTTAGGAAATATTAATATAGAAGTTTTAAATATTCTTCTCGACAAATATATTTTTAGGATAAAAAGTTGAATGAAAAATGTGTTTGAAGTTTTTAAAAAATACAACCAAATAGATGAAGCTATGGCATTGGACGCCTCTGTGGAACAAAGTACACATTTCCTTATCTAACTTGTTACCCATCCAATCCTTTGTTCACATACTTTTGTTCAAAATTGGCAGGATTGAATCGTCAACACGAAGCACATGATCCTTAGATATATTGTCCTGAACGATGTGAACTTGTGGTAGATCTGGTGTCCAGTCAGAGCCACCATAACTTACTCACACTGATTTTTCGACTTGAGTATCAATTAAAAACTTTATGTAATCAGACACGTTTATGTATCTAAAGATCAAAATATATTATTCAGGAAAAAAATATTAGATGCTCGCAAATTTATTATGCAATTTGGACAGCTTCATACCTAAATTTATTGTTTTTCTTGATTACACGAGATTCCTTTTAAAAGAAAACAAACTTCATAAGAAAGCTGTAGTCAAATTAGGAGTGTTGATACTAGTTTTGGATTTGCCACAATAAGAGTACAAATTTCGAAATTGAATTCTTCGTGGCGTTCTTTTCAAATTTCGAACCTGACTACCTGAAAGAAATGCGTCCAAAAGGTTATTCAATCTGCTCATGCATTTATTTGCATTTTGTTTCATGTTTGGAGCTTTGATTAAATTAAGCCAGTGAAGTGTTATATGTACTACTTAGTCTATTCTATTATCATGTCAGAACCTCACTTGAAAATGAAGATTTACTTTACAAGTGTACATAGAGACGCAAGAAAAGGGGACCTAGAGAATTTAGAGTTTGCAAGATGAATTTAGTGTTTGCAAGATGTTAAGAATGCTTTCAAAAATGGAAAGGAGACCTAGAGAAACTTGTATATATAGCACGAGAATTTCATGCTTAGCTAATGATTTTGTCACTCCAAAGTTAGTTCCAAGCGCTTGACTGCTACTTTTTTATGAATCAAAATGACTTAGAATTGAATTCCTTTTTCAACGTGCTTAGAAAGACAGCTCTCTGCAGTAGTTAACTTCATTTGTAAAGAAATAAAATCAAAGAGTTTCTCAAAGCAAAATACAAAATGATGATAAGGAGTCTGTCAAAAAATTGTCAATGTAAAGTACGTTGCATTGTGGTAAAGAGTTCCAACAACAAAAAAGAACCTAAAGTTGTGTTTGGAATGAAATTTTGCTTAAAAATCTTCGATGAGTTGTAATAAAGTTATAAATGGAGATTGAAGTACTTGAGTTGTATTCTGCTTGCTACTTGTAGTGATACAAAAATTAAAAAGAATGTCCTAAACGCCCATGAAAAACTTTTAGGTTACGAGGCTGCTCTTCCATTTTGTATATCATTTCAATAGATGTTTATTTGTGAAATATCTTTGTATGTTTTATTGACTAAAATATACTATATGACTCGTGAGGCTTTATTTAAATAATAAATAAGTAAAAAATCAATAAAAAAAGGGTAATTTTGTTTCAAATAGAACTTGTATTATAAAGGCTTCTAAGGGGGAAAAAAAGAAAAACTAAAACTTGGGTTTGCAATAATTTCAGATGCCCACAGGCTCACAAAATTAGAGCAATTTCAATTTGCCAGAATTCTTTTTTTTTTTTAAGTATTTTTTTCCTGTACCAGACTAACCAACTCTACGGTATCCTATTATAAAAAATAAATGATTTTTGCAGTCCATGTTGAGAAAAAAATAATAAAAATGAAAAATCGCAATAATGAATGTATGTAATCAGGTTGTCTATGTAAGAACACCATTTTTTTTTTTTTGGGTTGTTTGTGGTTTGGGGGTTTTTGGTTTTTTTTTTTTTTTTTTTTGGGGGGGTTGTTAACTTGTGTACATAATATTGTAATATATAGCTCGTCTTTTTATGAGAGAATATAAATTGGTTGAGCCCTAATTTTTTCCCCCCTAAGGTATCTGCGCTGGCAGGTATTATACGAATAATAAAGCTCAATTACATCAACTTCTCATGAAAGTACGCTAAATAATTTGGTCATAAGTCATAATGTCAACAGTTTTGTTCAATATTTGCTCCCCATTAATTAAATTGGCTTCTGTAAGCAAAAGGTTCACATAACTAACAACAAGGCAGCTTCCTATAGGGCCAGGCACTTTGTAGAATAAAAATTGTAATTAGACAGTTTAGTATTTTAAGTACATACAGATAAAATCATTCGGATTTTCAAATATTCAATGACAGTTGATACATTCTGAAATTATTTTCGAGTGTCTTGCATGAATTATAACTCGTAATCCTCAAAATCATCACAGCCAGACATTGAATTAAAGGCCTGGAATTCTTTTTTTTTTTTTTTTTTTTTTTTTTTGAGGAAAAATAAAGGCCTGGAATTCTTGTAGGTGAATTCAACCTTGGTGGACTGAGCAGTAAGGTGGTAGGGGGCATTTTATTATCCGTATTAGTACGTAAAAATTTGGTATACTATTCTCCAATTGAAATAAAAAAATTTAGCTCCTTTTCCAATGTACATCTACCGTAAAAAGCAAATCTTTATTAATTTCCTTCATACGTCACTAACATGAACAGTAAAATTGTTTTCCGTCTATATAGGTTGTGATACTAGATCATCAACTAATCTTAATATGAAGCTAACATCAGTTTTATTGTCTTGATTATTTTTACTTCTTAATCTTGAAAACTTGAATTCTGTGATACCGTTTATTAATGTTTTTCCCTCTAAAAGCAACAGATATTTAATTATATTCCGTTGCTTAATTATTCACCCATAGTTTTTTCTTTCGCCCACTTGCTGGTTATAGGAAATTTTTAGCTGTAAAAGTTGGACTAATAAGTCTTACGAATCATTGTTTATCACAACACACTCTTTATATAAACTCGTTACCAGTGTTCTTAGCAAGTATTGAGAAAAAAATGGAAGGTTTTCTGCTATATTTCCTATACATCATTTTAGCCCTTTTGGTTCCTCTCTATCTTTACTTGTTGATGAACAAACAAAAGTTTATCAATAAAAAACTTCCTCTCGGGAATTTGGGATGGCCTGTTCTTGGGGAAAATGTTGAGTTTGCCACTTCAGGCCCTCGGAAATTTATCGAGGAGAGAATGAAGAAATACTCAACCCAAGTGTTCAAAACCTCCTTCTTAGGAGAGAATGTTGCTGTCTTTTGCGGTCCTGCTGGTAACAAATTCTTGTTCTCCAACGAGGATAAGATTCTTACTTCCTGGTTGCCACGATCAATGAGGAAGGCTTTGCTGTTTCCCTCTTATGTTGATAGTTCAATAAAGGAAGTGGGCGCACTGCAGCGGAGCTTCCTTCACGAGATTCTGAAACCTGAAGCTTTAAAGCAATACATTCCGGTCATGGATGCCATGGCTCGTAAGCATCTGGAGACCGAATGGGCTCCTTGCCAAGAAGTAAAGGTTTATCATCTGGCAAAGAAATATACTTTTGCTTTGGCGTGCAGATTGTTCATGAATATTGAGGATCCTGAGCACGTGAAGAAACTGTCTGATCCGTTTGCCCGCATTATGAACGGCCTATTTTCCATGCCCCTTGATTTTCCCGGAACAGCTTACAACGGTGCTATTAAAGGAGGGAAAATGGTACGTTCAGAGCTGTTGAAAATTGTTAGGGATAGGAAAAAGGAGCTCATGGAGGACGAGAAGTCAGCAGGGCGAGACCTCTTGTCTCGCATGCTTCTTGTGAAGGATGAAAATGGCAACTTAATGAATGAATTGGAGATATGCAATAATATCATCGGTCTCTTGTTTGCTAGTTTTGACACAACAAGTTGTGCCGTCACCTTTGTCTTGAAATACCTTTCGGAGCTTCCCCATATCTATGAAAAAGTTTACCAAGGTAAAAAAATAAACACACTTCATGCTTACTCAGTTATTCGCTTGACTAACAATTGGTCCCACTGAAAGCTTCTTTTTGATGTTTGTCTTTTGACTATGAAGACTAATATTTTTTTTTATGATGATGAAAGTTATCTTGAAAGAGACGATTCAATACTTTTTCATTTTTTAAAATTTAAAAAATGAGATTTGTCTTTCAAGATAACGTTATTTATTTTTCGCACATTAAAGTGGAATGATTTATTCACTCTTACATGATTTTGATTAAAAAATAACAGGTATCTAATTTAATGAATTTAGGGTCGATAGTAGATCAGCTAATTCAAATCTCATTTTTGCTTCTAACAGAAATGATGGAGATTGCAAAGTCCAAAGGCCCAGACGACCTTTTGAGTTGGGTGGATATTCAAAAAATGACGTACTCATGGAACGTAGGACGTGAATCATTACGGTTAACTCCGCCTGCCCAAGGATCTTTTAGAGAGGCAAAAACTGATTTTGACTATGCTGGTTTTACCATTCCAAAAGGATGGAAGGTATGTCATGAATATACTGCAATCAAAGAATTATACACGTTCTTTTATTTATTACTGGCTTTATATTTATACTTAAAATAATCTTGAAATCTTTTTCAGACATTTTGGAGCGTATATTCAACGCATCAAAACCCCAAACACTTTGCCAATCCAGACGTATTTGATCCTTCAAGATTTGAGGGAAGTGGACCGGCGCCATACACTTATATTCCCTTTGGAGGAGGACCTCGAATGTGTCCAGGAAAAGAATACGCACGATTGGAGATCCTGGTGTTCGTGTATAATGTGGTGACAAAATTCAAAATGGAGAAGCTAATTCCGGATGAAAAGATAGTAAATCTTGCATCCCCTACACCAGTGAATGGTCTACCTGTTCGTCTCCAACACCGCAAAGTCTAACTTATGCATATGTAGTCCAGCAATTGTCTTCAATTTGCAATACGTGTAACAAGTGGTGTATTTGCGGACTTTATTTTTGAACCCGATTGAGGATCATGTATTGTTAAAATTCAATTGAGGGTCGTATTTTCTGAATTGGATCGAAGATTCTGCATCTTAAAACCGAATAAGAGTCATGTTGTCAAAACCCGATGAAGGATTATCTTTTTAAAATTTGATCGATAGTTATGTGTTTTTTAAATGCATTAAATATCGTGCATGGGAGTGGGTATGGACCGATTTGCCGGTTCATTAACTTAATATCGTAACTGGAGCAACTTATATTGGTTCGCTTGATTTGCTAATCGTATCTAACCCTCATTAGTCGGTTAACCGCTTAGCGGTTACCCCGTTAAAGAGGATCGAATATCATGGGTAATCGGAACTGTATTGTTTTAAGTTAATTTGACAAAATAGATAAAAAAAAAATATTACAACACAATACTTGTTCAAATAAAAAAAAACTATTTATACAATTTCAATTTCTTTGAAAAACAAGCAATAAAATTACAAATTGAAACTTTTGCATTCATTCTTTTTAAAATTAAAAAAAAAGTTAGAAATCAAAATATTTCACAGCACAAGTGAAACATACTTATGTTATTTTCCATATTTCGAATCTAAATTGTATGAAAGCAATTTTTAAGTTAGTATCAAGGAAGTATATGATAATTGGAGTATAAAATAATATACAAACCTAAAAATTAAATGGAATGAAAAATATAATACAATATTTATGTTTTTGAATTATCTTAAACTTGAAAATGAAATGATTTAATACTTCTTAGTTTCTCTATAATATTCATAAATATTAACCTCTGAAACCTATATGTGGACCAGTTCGATTAACCACAGTTTTTAAAAATTGATACCCAAAACCGGAACCGCTTTCACAAATGAGGTTCGGTTAACTTAACTACTTTTAGAATTCGATTCGGTTACACTCATTTTTTTGTTCGAAATGAACCAATTATTGTGATTTTTCAAAATTTTCATTCTTTTTTACCCACCCCTAATCGTGCATCAATTAAAATCTGATTAAAGTCGTCCTTTCAAAATCTAATTAAGAATTGTGTGTTTTAAATCCCAATTAAGGGTCGTCTTTTCAAAGCTCAATTAAAATGTGTTTTAAACTCAATTCAGGATCGTATAATTTTTAAATTGGGTTGAGAAGTGTAATTGTCAAACCTATTAGGTGTGTCTTGTATCTTTTTTCCCACATCAAATAAAATAACAAATTTTCTTTTTGGTGTTCCTTATAAAAAGATATTTAGTGAAGCCTTTGAGAAGAGCATCCGTTAAGAGCTTTGGGCAGTTTGGGTCTTGGTCAATTTGTTTTGTTTCATTCCAATTTTTCGGAATGTCTTGACCAAAGAGCCATTTGAGTCTTGAGCACTTTTACTATATTTTTTGCTCGCTTGTGTCTGTGGGTTAATTTTGTGGGTTAGTAGAGTGTACTCCTCTTTTGCATTCCTTTGGTTATTAGTGAATTCTGTACTTTTGCTCACGGACTGCAAATTTAGGTCATATTCACCAACCGGTGTTAAATTCATTTAGTTGCTTTGTTTATCATACGTTGTGTTTCTCTTCTCGTCGTTTCGTGTGGCCATTAAGAATTTCAATAATTTCCTGGGGTTCTTAAAATTCCTAATAAACTGGTATAAGAGCTTTGAACTATTCTTTAATGGTAATTTGAAAATTTTTGACATCAAGAAGTTTGTTGCAACATCAATTTTGAGCTATGGCAGATGATCATATAGGATTTTGTTTGGACCCATATGGGCTTTTACGGCGAAGGTGGAGAAAATTTGCTATTTGTGAAGATTTGTTGATGATGAGGATTTGTTATAGGATAGAAGCTAAGGTGGGGATTTGTTAAGTGTGCCTTGTATTTTTTGTTTCACATCGGGTCAAAAAACAAGTTCTCTCTCTGGTGATCCTTATAAAAGAATACTCAGTGAAGTCTTTGGGAAGAGCACCCACCAAGAGAACCATTGGGCCTTTGGACCTTTTGGGCTTTAATTAGTTTAGGTTCTCTTATTTTGTTTTATTTGGGTTTTTGAGGCTATCTTGATAAACTCGCTTGCATCTTTAGTTTTATTTTGTGAGTTCGTAGAGTGTTAACAACTTTTATATTGCTCTTGTTCATTAGTAGATTTCTCCTTTTTTGCCCATAGATGTAGGTTATTTTGACCGAACTATGTTAAATATGTTTTGTTACTTTGTTTATCATATATTGTGTTTGTCTCCTTGCCATTGCATGTGGCCGTCAAGAATTTCAGCAATTTCTGGGTCCTATAATTCGTAACAAAACCCAATTGAAAGTCATTTAGTATTTGTGTTTTCATTGCATAGACAAAGGTACGCAATCTTCAAGAGCACAAGATCGTCATCAAAACATTTGTCTTTTCTACTAGGTGGTACTGGCTGTACGCCCACTCTCCTGGAAATAAGATTTGTCATTGACTTAAATATTGAGCCGTAAGATTTCAACGTCGACAATTGAGTGCTTATAATCAAGTTGGATTATTGGAATTAGAAAGGAGAAACCTTAACACTAGGAAGTATATCTAAAAAGAATAATATTGTTTGAGTTAAATGTGTAGTGTCAAGGACAAATTGCTTGCTAGAAAATTCTGCGTATGTAGGCGTGACTAAAGTTAGAAGACAATAATGTAAAGGGATATTCGCCAAATTGGTCCTTCACATTATCACAAAAAACTTTTTAGTCCCTAACATTTAAAATCAGCCCTAACATATCAAAAGTGTATTCCAATTGGTCCCAGTGATCATTTTTGCTCACTTTTTTGGCAACATCAGGGGCAAAATAGGGAATTTATTCATTTCTCATTGCCGGAAAAGTGAGCAAAAATGATCACTAGGACCAACAGGAATACACTTTTGATATGTTAGGGACTAATTTGTCTGATTTTAAGTGTTAAGGACTAAAAAAGTTTTTTGTGATAATGCGAGGGACCAATTTGGTGAATATCCCTAATGCAAATTTCATAGTGAAGAGTGGTATAAAATTTGTAAGCTGATCATTCATATTACCATTAAGTTGTTTGAGAGCTGTCCAAAAAAAGTTATTTGAGAGCTAAGAGTGATTCGTGCTGTGTTTATAAGGAATAGAAGAAAGAGAAAGACAGAAAATAACAAAAGAGCAAAGGAGTATTGAAATTATTTTTGGTAAAGAAGATTGGCAATTTAACACCAGTGATTGTATCGTACGTATATTATATCCATAAGCCAAAACTCACATTGCAGAGCTAAAACTTTGAAATAAGAAATGAAACATGTAAAGCAAAAAGATGGCCGAATGATGACTGCCGTAAAAACTAAATAGAGTAATGTCGACAAATACAAGTACTTCAAAGAAAATTGCAAGAGACAGAAGAAAACATATTTCGGCTTGCTCAACATGTGGAAGGAATAATGGCACTAATGATAGTTTACAACAAATGCTAACTATGAATCTAAAAAAAACCAAATATCACAATTCTTTCAAGAAAGGCAAACTTTGTAACCTGCAAAATGAATAACTAATGTCAAGCATCAACGATAAATTGAATACGCTTAGGCTCGGCAAGAAACATGGAGGAACTTAAATATTAACACAACAGTATAATACATGCAAGACATGTAAGACTATTGCAAAGGGATAAAATTTTTAAGCAAACAGCTTACAAAACAATTGACAAAAGTGTTAGTGTATGCCCTAAAAGCAAGATATTTTAAGGTGTTTTATATTTACACTTATTTATGTCATATTTATCCATGTGGTATTTTTCTTTATATCTATACTTGTATTTCCATGTTACTTGTTTGATTGATAAAGTCCTTAGAATATTGACTGTGTATTAGAGGTTGTAAAGGTTACAATTATGAGACTCTAATACATAAAATCATATTCTTAAATATCCCTAGTCATAGTATTAATGAGATTGGACATCATTAATGCAGATAGACTAGCACATACTTTGCCTCTACTTATAGTAAGTAGTAGTTAATCTCATTGACTATGGTGTGCATGACACTTAAACTAGTATGTAGATGCTTGTTTCAAAACAAGTTCATTGGATTGATCCGCCAAAAGTTTTAACTATAGTGCCAATGGTTGAATTATTAATGACAATAGTGTAAGTGATCCTTTGACTTGAGATTACCATAGTATCTTGAGTGTGGATTGCTATACTTTGACTCTATTCTTCGGTGCCTGTAAAAGGGTAGCCTATAGGTTAGAGATTGGGTATAATTTAAAGCATGGAAAGATAGTGAGTAATTGATATAGGATTCACTACTCCTTAATAGGAGAGTATATCCTTTTATGGCCACTTGTTGGAAATATTAACTCATAAATCTTCTGCAGAAGTGATAGTATAACTTGGAAGTAGTTTCAAGGTTATACATCATTGGGAGTTATATTTTTGGAACAAGAAAATATAAATTAGTCATTTTGATACTATGCATTATACTTTTAGACTAATTGGGATATAGTATGGTAAAAGGATATTAATTACACGGTAGCATTGTCATTGAAGGGTATGGTCTACCATATGACTTTACTATTCACTTGGGTGGTCATGATGCATTGCTAGACGCCACTCATGATCTATAAGTATGAATTGATTAATTAGTGAATTAATGATAAATTAAAGTACTTAATTTATCTAACTCAATTAATGAGTTATAATTTATACTTATTGCCAACGTGAATGGAAGCTAATGGGTCACACACATAAAGAACAAAATCTTTGGGTTAAAATGTAATTTAAATAAGTATGAGATACTTATGGGGTTAATTTATGAGATAAATTAACTTAAAGAACTTATTTATAAATATTCTAAGTCTTGTAGGAAATTGATTTCCTAAAAGAAATAAAGTAACTAATTGGTTTTCTTATGGAATAGATTTCCTAAAGGAGAAGGTTTAGGTTAAAGTAAGTTACCTAAACTTTCTTGATTTCCAATTAGCTGTACTCCTAAAAGACTAGAATACTTCTTCTATAAATAGGTTCATGCTTTGACTCTTGAATTATTATTGCAATACAAAAGAAAACTAGTGAGAGAAAAATTGAAGAAAGAGGCACACCACTTTCTCTCTCTAGGTGTCTCTCTCTCTCTCTCTCTCTCTCTCTCTCTCTCTCTCTCTCTCTCTCTCTCTCCCCTAATTGTTAGGTTTTTCTTCTTCTTGTGTTCTTAAATAATTCAAGGGAGCTAGCACTCAAAAGTCAAAGCAAGCAAGCAAGCCTACAAGGTTCCCAAAGAAGTTGTTCGTGTGGATATCGTTAGAGGCATTACGCTTGGAGGGTTTTTTGTGGTAGATCTAACATCTTCTTTGAAGGATCTTTGCCAAGTAGCATAGAAATCTTCTGTACTTAAGGTAATGTTCATACAAACCCCCTTGATAATCATATAGATATGTCAAAGAGATCCATGGTAAAGATAATAAATTTTTATTTTTTTTCTGCGTTACCTATGCTATTACCTTACAGTGGTATCAGAGCCTACTTTGACTATATCTATTTGATTTATATTTATTTAATTGTCATAAATATAAATGGTTTGTTCTTAATGAAATTTGTCTCAAAATTATTTTACAAAAATCAAAGTTTGATTTTTAAGATAAGTTCTTAATTGTTTAAAAGTGTTTTAAATAATTAAGATGAGTTCTTAAGGTTGAATTCAAGGTTTATAAATTATTTGACATGTTTTGGTTAAAAATAGTTTTGAAGAAAAATCAAGAAAAATCGCTTTTTCGCAATTGCAGAAGGCCAGGCGTGGGCTGAGCCGTGGGTGTTTGCCCGTAGTTGAACCCATGGCTAAGAGATTGTATTTCTCAAGTCTGTCCGCGAGCCATGGGCACGAGCCGCGGGTAGTGTACCCACGGCTCACACCCACGGCTCAAGGCAGAACCCTAGCGGGATTTTTTTTATTTTTTGGAAAACGCGCATTTTTGATAATTTCTCTACTAAAACACTTTTCAATTTTAATTGTTAATATTTGAAAAGTTAAAATTTGAAAACCTATACCTTTTATAACTATATTTTTTAGATAAATAAATTTCAAGAGCATTAATCTAATTTATTTAGATCATGTGATTTATGACTAAAATTAAATAAATAAATTTATTTAATTGTTAAATTGAAAGATGGCATGGTGGATGATTATGGACTAGACCAATGTGATTGAATGGTTATTATTTCTTTTATGGTTGCTTGTATTGGTTTTATAAATAGGGCCTGCGTGTTCTTCCCTCTCTATTTTTCTAATATAATTCTTTTCTCAGCTAAACTCCCCTCGAATGTAACTTGAGATTTCTTGATTAATACTTGTAATGTACAAAGTATAGATTAGAAATAGGTTTGTTTTTAAATTGTTTAGACTAGAATTATATATGTAATGTACAAGAAGATAGAGGTGGCACCAGGGAGCAACCAAGGAGGTCCATCAAGGAGTTGAAACGTCCCTTAGGAATTTTAACCAAATATTTTCTTCAAGGCTCAAAGGAAATATTATTAGTTAAAGTCCATAATCATCCACGTTTATTATGCTTTTATATGATTGATATATTTTAATTGTATAATATGATGAGATATTAATATTTAAACTAAAATCCCTCAATTTCAAATATTAAGTCATTTATTTAAGTTACTTTCCATTATTATAACAAAAACGATGAGTTCCTATTAAGGTTGACACGTTGGCCTCCATCAAGGTCACCTTACTTGGAATATGTTTTTGTTATGAGACATGATCTCTGAATAATGGGTTTGACTTAACAAAAATTACATAACGAGTTTGGCCTCCGTCAATGTTATGATATTTTTGAGACAATGTTGGGTAATATATAAGATGTAAATTTCAAAGAGTTGATACCCAACTATCTAAGAGTCACAAGAGTTGTGATTGATAAATAGTTATCTACCTAATCGAATTTATCTTTGGGGCATTGGCCTCTATCAAACCCAAAGCTAATTAGATGGGATTCTAGTCCACTAGAAATCTCCAACGGATTTCCGAAGCAATATTGAAGGTTATTGATTTGAAGTAAAATAGTAGGAGCAAACCAAATAAATTTATGAATCCATATTTTTTGTTTGCATAAATAACATAAAACAAATACTTATTTTCTATCTTTACTTTTTGTAGAATGTCTAACGTGAATTTGCGACCGATTCTTGACAACAAACTCAATGAAACCAACTTTGAGAACTAGAATATCAATTTGAGAATTGTTCTCAAATATGAAAAAATTGAGTATATCCTCGATAAACCATTGCCCCCTCCTCCTCCTGCTACTGCATCACCTAAGAACATAGATGCATATAAGATACACAAAGTCGACAATGATGCTGCAACATGTATCATGTTAGCTGCTATGTCCCCGGCATTGTAAAAGCAACATCTTAAGATGGATACTCTGTTCATGATTGTGCATTTAAAAGAAATATTCGATGCACAAGCTAGGACTGAGAGGTATGAGACCTCAAGGGAGCTTTATCAATACAAGATGGCAGAAGGATCTTCAGTGACTACCCATGTACTGAAAATGATCGGACTAATTGAAAAATTAGCTGATCTGGGACACGTCTCTGACAATGAGTTAAGTATTGACTTAATTCTTTAGTCCCTCCCTGAGAGCTATTCACAATTTATCCTGCACTTTAACATATGAAAAGTTGAATGCACGTTGACTGAATTGACGAACATGCTCAAGACTACTGAGCCCAATCTTAAGAAGGAGAAAGGCATCGTTATGCTTGTCTCGAGCACCAAGAAAAAGAAGTCTAATTCTGGACTTAAAAAGTCCAAGAAAAGGAGAAGCAAGCCTAAGGGTAGGGTTAAAAAGGGCAAACTCAATGGCACATGCTTCCATTGCGGAAAAGATGGGCACTGGAAGAGGAATTGCAAGGCCTACCTTAACTCTCTAAAGTCAATGAAGCTTGGTAAAGCTTCAACCTCTGGCATGTTTATAATTGAGATTAATTTATCTACTAACCAATACTCATGGGTATTAGATACCGGATCTGGATCTCATATATAATAATATGCAGGGTCTTAAAGATAGTAGATCCCTAGCAAGGGGAGAAGTTAAACTACGCGTGAGAAATGGAGCAAGAGTTGCTGCATTAGCTGTAGGAACATATGTACTCTCTTTGTCCACTAGGCTTATTTTAGAATTAAAAAATTATTATTTTGTTTCCGTACTTACAAAAAATATCATTTCTATCTCATTGTTAGATTTGGATGGTTTTACCATCATTCATAGGAATAAAAGTTGTTCTTTTTCACGTGATGGTATTACTTATGGTACTGGTACATTAATTAATGGCTTATATATTCTAAATGAACAAAAATCTATTTTCAACATAAACACCAAGAAATAAAAATTAGATATTGTTAACCAAACATACCTTTGACATTGTAGATTTGGTCATGTAAATGAGAAACACATATCCAAATTACATAAAAATGGATACTTGGACTCATTTGATTATAAATTTTTTGGGCAATGTGAATCTTATTTACTTAGCAAAATGACCAAGACACTTTTTACCGGAAAGGGTAAACGTGCTGCTGATCTTCTTGGATTTATACATATTGATGTTTGTGGCCCAATGTCGATCCATGCTAGAGGTGGTTTCTCCTATTTCATTACTTTCATGGATGACCATTCTAGGTCTGGTTATTTGTTTCTAATGAAGCACAAATCCAAGGCCTTTGAAAAGTTCAAAGTCTTTAGAGCTGAAGTTGAGAAACAACTTGGCAAGAGTATCAAAATATTTAGATCTGATTAAGGTGGAGAATATTTGAGTCAAGAGTTCCAACAATATCTAGAGGAAAATGGGTTTATTCCTTAATGGACTCCTCCATACACGCCACAACTAAATGGTGTGTCTGAAAGGAGAAATCGTACCTTGTTAGATATGGTGCGTTCCATGATGGGTAATGCATAACTTCCTAGTTCATTTTGGGGATATGTCTTAGATTCCACCTCCTATATATTCAACCGTGTTCCATCAAAATCTGTTGATACCACACCTTATGAGATTTGATATGATAAAAAACCAAATCTTAATTATTTGAAGATTTGGGGTTGTTCTGCTTATGTAAAGTGAAACATGTCAAACAAGCTAAAGGCTAAGTTTGACAAATGTTTATTTGTGGGGTATCTTAGAGAGAGTTGTAGATACTACTTCTACAATCCCCTTGAGCAAAAAGTGTTTGTTTCAAGACATGTTACATTTCTAGAAAAATTATTTATTTTTGAAAGAAGTAGTGGGAGTAAAGTAGAACTTGAAGAAATTCAAGAACCACAAATAGTCAACAGTTGGAACAAGAGCTTACGTCACATGTTGATGAGGCGCAGTCGGAAGCTCAAGTTACTGAAGAATTTCGTAGATCTAGTAGAACACATTATACTCTTGAGAGATATGAATTTCTCATTAGTGAGAGCAATGATGTGTTAGTCATAAATGATGACGATTCTACTAGTTATGAAGAAGGTATGACTAATGTAGACTTTTTGAAGTAGTGCGAAGCCATGAAATTCAAAATGGATTCTATGTATGAGAACAAGGTATGGACCTTGGTCGAACCACCTGAAGGGATAAAAACCATAGGGTGCAAGTGGGTCTTTAAAAGAAAAATTGATATGGATGGTAATATTGTTACCTATAAAGCAAGGTTAGTGGCAAAAGGTTACAAACAAAGGCAAGGAATTGACTTCGAAGAAACTTTTTTACCAGTAGGAATGCTTAAATCCATTAGGATTTTACTTGCCATAACTGCTTATTATAACTATGAGATTTAGCAAATAGATATCAAGATTACATTACTTAACGGGAATTTGCAAGTGGATGTGTATATGACACAACTTGAGGGTTTTGACTCCATTGATAATCATAAGGTATGCAAACTACAAAAGTCCATTTATGGACTCAAGCAAGTTTCAAGGAGTTGGAACATTTTTTTTGATGAGACAATCAAAGAGTTTGATTTTCTTAAGAATGAAGACAAGTCTTGTGTATATAAGAAGGTGAGTGGGAGCACTGTCGTTTTCTTAGTACTTTATGTGGATGACATATTGTTAATGAGAAACGACATACCTTTGCTACAAATTGTAAGGGTATAGCTATCCAAAAGTTTTTCCATGAAAATTTTAGGAGAGGCAACCTATATTATAGGAATTAGGATCTATAGAAATAGATCCAAGAGGTTGCTTGGTTTCAATCAATTGACATACATAGATAAGATGCTAAAGAGGTTTAGCATGGAGAAGTCGAAGAACGAGTACTTACCTATGAGACATGGGATTACTCTTTCAAGAGACATGTGTCCTAAAACACCTGTCTAGATTGATAGCATGCAAAAGGTTTCTTATGTCTCGGCAATAGAATCCATTATGTATGCTATGTTATGTACAAGACTCGACGTCTCCTATACTCTAAGTGTTATGAGCAAATTCCAACCCAACCCTAGTGAAGGTTATTAGGTAGCTATCAAGAGTATTCTTAAGTATTTGAAAAGAACTAAAGAATTATTTTTGGTTTATGGAGGATACACTTTAGAAGTGTGTGGTTTCACTGATGCGAGTTTTCAGTCAGACAAGGATGATAGCAAGTCGCAGTTTGAATTTATATTCACGTTAAATGGTGGCACTGTGAGCTGAAAAAGTTCAAAACAAGAAACTATCGCTGATTCTACAACTGAAACCGCGTACATTGCTGCTTCTGAAGCTGTAAAAGAGACTGTTTGGATCAAGAAATTCGTTACCGAGTTAGGAGTGGTTCCTTCCATTGTTGATCCTAATATCTTTGTATTGTGATAACAATGGTGCCATCGCCTAAACAAAGAAACCTAAGTCTCATCAACAATCCAAACACATACTTAGACGCTACCATCTTATTAGGGAAATAGTTGGTAAGAATGATGTAAAGATAGAAAAGATTCCCACTAATGACAATATAGCTGATCATCTCACTAAGGCCTTGTCCTAGAAAAAGCATGATACTCGTGTAAATACTTTTGGCCTAAAACAAATGAGTGATTGGTTTTAGTGCAAGTGGGAGTTTGTTAGTGAATGCCCTAAAACTAAGATAGTTTAAGGTGTTTTGTATTTACACTTATTTATGTTATATTTATCCATGTGGTATTTTTCTTTATCATCTATACTTGTATTTCCATATTACTTGTTTGATTGATAAAGTCCTTAGAATATTGATTGTATATTAGAGATTGTAAGGTAATAGCATAGCTAACGCAGCGGAAAAATAAAAATTTATTACCTTAACCATGGATCTCTTTGACATATCTATATGATTAACAAGGGGGTTTGCATGAAAATTACCTTAAGCACAGAAGATTTCTATGCTTCTAGGCAAAGATCCTTCGAAGAAGATGTTAGATCTACCACGAAAAGCCCTCCAAGCGTAGAGCCTCTAACGATATCCACACGAACAACTTCTTTGGGAACCTTGTAGGCTTGCTTGCTTTGACTTTTGAGTGCTAGCTCCCTTGAATTATTAAGAACACAAGAAGAAGAAAACCCTAACCCTTAGGAGAGAGAGAGAGAGAGACGCCTAGAGAGAGAGAGAGAGGCGTGCAGATTCTTTTTCTATTTTCTCTCACTAGTTTCCTTTTGTGTGTGTTAATAATCATTCAAGAGTCAAAGCATAAACCTATTTATAGAGGTACTATTCTAGTCTTTTAGGAAATAAGGCTAATTAGAAACCAAGAAGGTTTAGGTAACTTACTTTAAGCTAATCCTTCTCCTTTAGGAAATCTATTCCATAAGGAAACTAATTAGTTACTTTATTTCTTTTAGGAAACAAATTTCCTGCAAGACTTAGAATATTTATAAATAAGTCCTTTAAGTTAATCTATCTCATAAATTAACCCCATAAGTATCTCATACTTATCTTTATTACATTTTAACCCAAAGATTTTGTTCTTTATGTGTGTGACCCATTAGGTTCCATTCACGTTGGCAATAAGTATAAATTATAACTCATTAATTGAGCTAGATAAATTAAACACTTTTAATTTATCATTAATTCACTAATTAATCAATTCATACTTATAGATCATGAGTGGCGTCTAGCAATGCATCATGACCACCCAAGTGAATAGGAAAGTCATATGGTAGACCATACCCTTCAATGACAATGTTATCGCGTAATTAATATCCTTTCACCACACTATATCCTAATTAGTCTAAAAGTATAGTGCATACTTTAATAATGACTAATATATATTCTCTTGTTCCGGAAATATAACTCTCCATGATGTATAACCTTGAAACTACTTCCAAGTTATACTATCACTTCTGCAGAAGATTTATGAGTTAATATTTCCAACAACTGGCCATTAAGGGATATACTCTCCTATTAAGGAGTGGTGAATCCTATATTGATTACTCACTATCTTTCCATGCTTCAAACTATACCCAATCTCTAACCTATGAGCTACCCTTTTACGGGCACCGAGGAATAGAGTCAAAGTATAGCAATCCACACTCAAGATACTATGGTAATCTCAAGTCAAAGGATCACTTACACCATTGCCATTAAGAGTTTAACCATTGGCACTATAGTTAAAACTCTTGGCGGATCAACCCAATGAACTTGTTCTCAAACAAGCATCCACATACCAGCTTAAGTGTCACGCACACCATAGTCAATGAGATCAACTACTACTTACCATAAGTAGAGGCAAAGTATGTGCTAGTCTATCCGTATTAATGATGTTCAATCTCATTAATACTATGACTAGGGATATTTAAGAATATGACTTTATGTATTAGAGTCTCATAATTGTAACCCCTTACAATCTCTAATACACAATCAATATTCTAAGGACTTTATCAATTAAACAAGTAACATGGAAATACAAGTATAGATGATAAAGAAAAATACCACATGAATAAATATAACATAAATAAGTGTAAATATAAAAACACCTTAAACCATCTTGGTTTTAGGGCATACACTAACACAAACTCCCACTTGCACTAAAACCAATCACTCATTTGTTTTAGGCCAAAAGCATTTACATGAGCATCATGCTTTTTCTGGGACAAGGCCTTAGTGAGATGATCAGCTATATTGTCATCAGTGGGAACCTTTTCTATCTTTACATCATTCCTACCAACTATTTCTCTAATAAGATGGTAGCGCCTAAGTACATGTTTGGATCGTTGATGAGACCTAGGTTCCTTTGCTTGGGCGATGGCACCATTGTTGTCACAAAACAAAGGTATAGGATCAACAATGGAAGGAACCACTCCTAGCTCGGTGACGAACTTTTTGATCCAAACAGCCTCTTTTGCAGCTTTGGAAGCAGCAATGTACTCGGCTTCAGTTGTAGAATCAGCGGTAGTTTCTTGCTTCGAACTCTTCCAGCTCACAGCACCACCATTTAACGTGAATATAAATCCAGACTGCGACTTACTATCATCCTTGTCAGACTGAAAACTCGCATCAGTGAAACCACACACTTCCAAAGTGTGTCCTCCATAAACCAAGAATAATTCTTTAGTTCTTCTCAAGTACTTAAGAATACTCTTGACAGCTACCCAGTGACCCTCACCAGGGTTAGCTTGGAATCTACTCGTAACACTTAGAGCATAGGAGACGTCGGGTCTCGTACATAGCATAGCATACATAATGGATCCTATTGCCGAGGCATAAGGAATCTTTTGCATGCTATCAATCTCGACAGGTGTTTTAGGACACATGTCTCTTGAAAGAGTAATCCCATGTCTCATAGGTAAGTACCCCTTCTTCGATTGCTCCATGCTAAACCTCTTTAGCATCTTGTCTATGTATGTCGATTGACTGAGACCAAGCAACCTCTTGGATCTATCTCTATAGATCCTAATTCCCAGAATATAGGTTGCCTCTCCTAGATCTTTCATGGAGAAACTTTTGGACAGCCATACCTTTATAGTTTGTAATAAAGGTATGTCGTTTCCCATCAACAGTATGTCATCCACATAAAGTATTAAGAAAACGACAGCGCTCCCACTCACCTTCTTGTATACACAAGGCTCGTCTTCGTTCTTAAGAAAACTAAACTCTTTGATTGTCTCATCAAAACGAATGTTCCAACTCCTCGAAACTTGCTTGAGTCCATAAATGGACTTTTGTAGCTTACATACCTTATGACTATCAATAGAGTCAAAACCCTCAGGTTGTGTCATGTACACATCCTCTTGCAAATTTCCGTTAAGGAATGCAGTCTTGACATCCATTTGCCAAATCTCATAGTCATAATAAGCAGCTATCGCAAGCAAAATCCTTATGGATTTAAGCATAGCTACCGGCGAAAAAGTTTCTTCAAAGTCAATTCCTTGCCTTTGTTTATAACCTTTCGCCACTAACCTTGCTTTATAGGTAACAATGTTACCCTCCATGTCAGTCTTTCTTTTAAAGACCCACTTGCACCCTATAGGTTTTATCCCTTCAGGTGGCTCGACCAAGGTCCATACCTTGTTCTCGTACATGGAATCCATTTCGGATTTCATGGCTTCGCGCCACTTCAAAGAGTCTACATTAGACATAGCTTCTTCGTAACTAGTAGGATCGTCATCATCTATGACTAACACATCATTGCTCTCACTTATGAGAAATCCATATCTCTCATGAGCATAACGTGTTCTACTAGATCTACGAAGTTCTTGTGTAACTTGAGCTTCCGACTGCGCCTCATCAACATGTGGCGTAAGCTCTTGTTCCAACTGTTGACTACTTTGTGGTTCTTGAATTTCTTCAAGTTCTACTTTACCCCCACTACTTCTTTCAAGAATAAACAATTTTTCTAGAAAAGTAGCATGTCTTGAAACAAACACCTTTTGTTCAAGGGGATTGTAGAAGTAATATCCACGACTCTCTCTAGGATATCCCATAAACAAGCATTTGTCAGACTTAGCCTCTAGCTTGTCTGACATGTTCCGCTTCACATAAGCAGAACAACCCCAAACCTTTAAATGATTAAGATTTGGTTTCTTACCATATCAAATCTCATAAGGTGTGGTATCAACAGATTTTGATGGAACACGGTTGAGTATATAGGAGGCGGAATCTAAGGCATATCCCCAAAACGAACTAGGAAGTGATGCATGGCTCATCATAGAACGTACCATATCTAATAGAGTACGATTTCTCCTTTCAGACACACCATTTAGTTGTGGCGTGTATGGAGGAGTCCATTGAGGAATAATCCCATTTTCCTCTAGATATTGTTGGAACTCTTGACTTAAGTAAACTCTTGTTGTAGAATACATGTACACATGAACACACTTATCACCCTATATCTCCATACATATATGATTTACTTGGACTAGTGTAAGACTTGAGAATAGTTCTTAAGCACAATTGGCTATGTCCTTGATACCCACTTCCACTTGTCCCATAGTGACAATTATAGTTAGGAAATAATGTGCATACAAGATGCATAAAAGATGATAATGATATTGCTACTTATATCATAATGTCATCTATAATTCCTAAACTATAAAAGTAGCACAAATTGATAGATCTTTTGTCTGTGATTGTGCATCTCAAAAAGTTGTTGATACACAATCTAGGACCATTAGATCTGAGATATCTAAAGAGTAGTCTATCAAGGAAGAAAGGGGCACTTTATTGCTTGTCAAGGGGAAACCCAAGCATAGTCTTAAGAAGACCATAGTAGCTATGACAAAGCTTAAAGGTGTGATCAAAATGGACAAGTCTAAGGGCACGTGTTTCCAATTCTATTGGAAAGGGAATTGTAAGGCTCGTTTCAATACTAAGAAGTTGAAGAGGCGAAGTAAGGCTTCTACTTCTAAGTATATTTATGTTTGAGATAAATTTATCTACTAATTAAGATCATTGGGTATAAGATACTGGATTTAGATCCCATATTTGCAAAAATGTGCAAGGTCTTAAAGCATGATAGACAATAAGGAAAGAGAAAGTCAAACTACGTGTGATGAATGGAGCAAGAGTTGCTACACTCGTTGTAGAGACTTATACACTCTTTACCAACTGGGTTTGTTCTAGAATTTAAAACATTGTTATTATGTTGTGATACTTACAATAGAACATGAAATCAATTCACATTAAATGTGAAAAGATTTACCATTACAAAAGAGAATATATACTGTTCTTTTACGTAATGGTGTTCTTTGTGGTATTAGATCACTAAAAACAACGTTTTACAAATCCTGACCTTGATAAGTCCATTCTCAAACATAGACAAAAACTCTATATTTTGAAACAACTATCCTTCTGGCATTATAGACTTGGTCATGTGAATGAGAAACGCACTTCCAAATTACATAATAGTTGTGTACTTGGACTCATTCAATTATGAATCGTTTGAGACATGTGATTCTCATTTACTTTGAGAGATGACCATAACACCTTTTATTATAAAAGGTAAATATGCTAGTGATCGTCATAGAACTTTAACATATAGATGTTCTTGATCCAATGACGATCCATGCTAGAGGTTGTTTATCATACTTCATCACTTTCATGGATGATCATATGGGATATGATTATGTGTATTATACGATACACGCATCCGTGGCCTTTGAAATATTCAAAGTCATTAAAGTTGAAGTAAGAAAAACAAGTTGACAAGAGTATTAAAAACACTAAGATTTGTTCTATGTGCATAATACTCAATGTCAAGTGTTTCAAAATAATTAAAGAAGAATGTGATTCTTTCTCAATGTCTCCACTTGACACACCATTGTTGATGATGTGTGAAAGAGGAGAAGTTGTACCCTATGAGATATGGTGCAAGTAATGATGAGCCATGCTACAATACCTAACCTCATTTTAGGGGTTCTTGTCTTAGACGCCAACTCTTATACAATCAACCATGTTCCGACAAATGTCTATTTATGGGGTATCCTTGTGAAAACAATAGATACCACTTCTATAATCCCCTGAGCAAAACGTTTGTATCAAGAAATGTCTTTTTCTAGAAAAATAGTTATTCTTAAAAGAGACAGTGGGAGTAAGATAGAACTTGAAAGGTTCAAGAACCATGAATTGACAAAGATCAATAGTTGGAACTAGATCTTATGCCACATGTTGATGAGGCGCAACAGAAGCTCAAAGTACACAAAATCTTCAAAAGACTGGTAGAGTACGTTATACTCTTGAGAAATACAGATTTCTCACATATGAGATATATAGATTTTTCATTAGCAAGAGCAATAATGTACTAGTCATATATGATGACAAACCTACTAGTCACGAAGAGGCTTTGTCTAATGTAGACTCCTTGATATGGCAAGATGCCATAAAATCCAAAATGGATTCCATGTACAAGAACAAGGTGTAGACCTTGCTCGAGTCACCTAAAGGGATAAAACCCATAGGGTGCAAGTAGGTCTTTATGAGAAAGACTGACATGGATGGTAACGTAGTTACCTATAAAGCAAGGTTAATAGAAAAAGGATTCAATTCAAAGACTTGACTTTGAAAGAAACCATTTCACCAATAGCCATGCTTAAATCCATTTAAGATTTTACTTGTAATAGCTGCTTTTATGGCTATGGCAAATGGATATAAAGACTTCATCCCTTAACGGGAATTAAAAGGCATGTATATGATACATCCCTTGGGCCTTTACTTCCATTGATAGTCATTGGGTACGCAAGCTCCAAGGGTCCATTTGTGGATTCTTGCAAGTGTCAAGGTGTTGGAGCATTTGTTTTGATAAGATAATCAAAGAGTTTAGATTTTCTTGAAAACAAAGACAAGCTTTGTGTAAATGTAAAGTTGAGTGGGAGCATTGTCATTTTCTTGATACTATATGTGGATGACATATCGTTGATGGAAACAACATACTTTAAAAGGTAAAGATATGGTTGTCCAAGAATTTCTTAATAAAGGAGAGGCGATCTCTAATTTGGGAATTAAGATCTATATAGATAGATCCAAGAGGTTGCTTGGTCTCACTAGATCCACGTACATAGGCTAGATGTTAAAGGGTTTAGCATAGTGCAATCGAAGAAGGGGTTTTACCTATGTGATAGGAGATTACTCTTTCGAGAGACATGTGTCTTTGACACTTATTGAGGTTGATAGCATTAATAGATCCCATATGCTTTTGCAATAGGTTCTATTGTATATGCTATCCTATGTATGAGACCCGATGTCTTCTGGCTTTAAGTGTTACGAGCAATTCTGGTGAGTGTCACTAGATGGTTATCAAAGAATATTCTTAAGTACTCGAGTAGCACTAAAAGACTATTCTTGACTATGGAGATCACACTTAGGAAGTGTGTGGATTTAAAGATACAAACTTTTAATCCAATAGGGATGATAAGAAAATCATGAGATGAATTGGTGTTCACGTTGAACTGTAGTAGATAAAAGCGTTTTATGATAGATACTACAACATATTCTACAACAAAGGCGAGTACATGGTAGCTTTAGAAGTTACTATGGATCAAGGGATTCTTTGTTAGATAAAGAATAGTTCCTTCCATTGTTTTATGAAACAATTGAGCCATCATTTAATTAAGGAACTAAAGTCTCATCCATGATCCTAAAGTGTATTTAGGTGCCACCATCTATTTATGGAAATAGTTTGGTACAAATGATGAAAAGATAGAGGAAGTTCCCACAATGTAAGTGCCACTAATCCTTTCACCATGGACTTGTCCCAGAATAAGCATGATAGTCATGCTCATGGCCTAAAACCTATAGGTGATTGGTTTTAGTGCAAGTGGGAGTTTGTTAGTGTATGCCCTAAAACCAAGTTGGTTTTTGGGATTTTTATTACGCTTATTTCGTGTTATACTTATATATGTGGCATTTTCTTTGTCATTTAATACTTGTTATTTATATTACTAGTTTATTTGATGAAGTCCATAGAATATTAACTGTGTATAAGAGATTGTAAGAGTTACAATGATGAGACTCTTATTACACATTAAGTTATATTCTTAAATATCCCTAGTCGTAGTATTAATGAGATTGGACATCATTAATATGGGAAGACTAGCACATACTTTGCCTCTACTTATGGTAAGTAGTAGTTGATCTCGTCAACTATGGCGTGTGACACCTAAGCTGGTATGTGGATGCTTGTTAGAGAACAAGTTCATTGGATTGATCCGCCAAGAGTTACTATTCTTAGTGCTTATGAATTATACTCTTAATGGCAATGGTGTAAGTGATCCTTAGACTTGAGATTACCATGGTATCTTGAGTGTGGATTGCTATGCTTTGACTCTATTGCTCGGTGCTTGTAAAAGAGTAGCCCATACGGTAGAGATTGGGTATAGCATGAAGCATGGAAGGATAGTGAGTAATCGATATAGGATTCACCACTCCTTATTATAGGAGAGTATATCCCGGATTGGCCACTTGTTGAAATATGACTTAAAGAATCTTTTGCGCAAAAGTGAAAGTATGACTTGAAAGAGTTTCAAGGTTATACTTTTATGAAAGTTGTATTTCGGGAACAAGAAATCATTAATTAGTCATTTAAAGAGTGCGCACTACACTCTTAGACTAATTGGGATATAGTGTGGTGAAAGGATATTAATTACACGGTAACATTGTCATTGATAGGTGTAGTCTACCGTATGACTTTCCTATTCACTTGGGTGGTCATGATGCATTGCTAGACGCCACTCATGATCTATAAGTGCAAATTAATTAATTAGGGAATTAATGATAAATTAAAGTGTTAATTTATCTGGCTCTTAATTAATTAATTAAAGAGTTATAATTTGTACTTATTACCAACGTGAATGGAACCTAATGGGTCACACACAATAAGAACATGGTCTTTGGGTTAAATTGTTATTAAGATAAGTATAAGATACTTATGGGGTTAATTTATGCGATAAATTAACTTAAAGGACTTAATTATAAATATTCTAAGTCTTGATGGAAATTAGTTTCCTAAAAGGAATTAAGAAGCTATTTGGTTTCCTTTTGGAATTGGTTTCCTAAAGGAATAGGATTAGCTTAAGGTAAGCTTCCTAAACCTTCTTGGTTTCCAATTTCTCTTGTTTCCTTAAAGACTAGGATACTACATCTATAAATAAGTCCATGCCTTGACTCTTGAAAGATTGATGAAACATAACACAAAATTCAGAGAGAGAAAAATTGAGAGCTTGGTGGCGTTTTTCTCTCCAAGAAAAATGCCACACCTCCATCCCTAATTGTTAGGGTTTCAACTTCTTTCTTCTTCTTGTGTTCTTCATGAATCATTCAAGGGAGCTAGCACTCAAAAGGCAAGGCAAGCAAGCCCAAAGGTTCCTAAAGATCATGTTCGTGTGGATACTGTTGGAGGCTCAACACTTGGAGGGCTTTTCATGGTAGATCAACACCTTCATCGAATAGGATCTTGCCCTTTGAAGCATAGAAACATTCTATGCTTGAGGTATTTGTGCTAAACACCCTTTAATCGTATAGATTACATCAAAGAGTTCCATGGCTAAGGTAATAAATTTTTAAATTTTCCGCTGCGTTACTCCCCTTATTACCTTACAGTGGTATTTAGACCATATGAATTATGACTAGAATTAAATAAATCAATTTATTTAATTGTTAAATAGTATGATGGCATGGTGGATGATTATGGACTAGACCAATGTGATTGAATGGTTATTACTTCTTTTATGGTTGGCTTGTATTGGTTTTATAAATAGGGCCTGCGAGTCCTTCCCTCTCTATTTTCTGATGTAATTCTCTTTTCACCTAAACTCCCCTCGAATGTAACTCGAGGTTTCTTGATCAATACTTGTAATGTACAAAGTATAGGTTAGGAATAGGTTTATTTTAAATTGTTTAGACTAGAATTACATATGTAATGTACAAGAAGATGGAGGTGGCACCAAGGAGCAACCAAGGAGGCGCATCAAGGAGTTGAGACGTCCCCTAGGAATTTTTAACCAAATATTTTCTTCAAGGCTCGAAGAAAATATTATTAGTTAAAGTCCATAATCATCCACGTTTATTATGCTTTTATTTTATATGATTGATATATTTTAATTGCATAATATGTTGAGACATTAATATTTAAACTAAAATCCCTCAATATCAAATATTAAGTCATCTATTTAAGTTGCCTTCCATTATTATAACAAAAACGATGAGTTCCTATTAAGGTTGACACGTTGGCCTCCGTCAAGGTCACCTTACTCGGAATATGTTTTTGTTATGAGATATGACCTCTGAATAATGGGTTTGACTTAACAAAAATTACATAACGAGTTTGGCCTCCGTCAATGTTATGATATTTTTGAGGCAAAGTTGGGTAATACATAAGATGTAATTTTCAAAGAGTTGATACCCAACTATCTAGGAGTCACAAGAGTTGTGATTGATAAAAAGTTATCTACCTAATCGAATTTATCTTTGGGGCATTGGCCTCCGTCAAACCCAAAGCTAATTAGATGGGATCCTAACCCACTAGAAATCTCCAACGGATTTCCGAATCAATATCGAGGGTTATTGATTTGAAGTAAAATAGTGGGAGCAAACCAAATAAATTTACGAATCCACATTTTTGGTTTGCATATATAACATAAAACAAATACTTATTTTCTGTCTTTACTTTTTGTAGAATGTCTAACGTGAATTTGCGACCGATTCTTGACAACAAACTCAATGAAACCAACTTTGAGGATTGGAATATTAATTTGAGAATTGTTCTCAAACATGAAAAAATTGAGTATGTCCTCGATAAACCCATGCCACCTCCTCCACCCGCTACTGCATCACCTGAGGACATAGATGCATATGAGATGCACAAAGCCGACAATGATGCTGCAACATGTATCATGTTAGCTTCTATGACCCCGGCATTGCAAAAGCAACATCTTAAGATGGATGCTCCGTCCATGATTGTGCACTTAAAAGAAATGTTCGACGCACAAGCTAGGACCGAGAGGTATGAGACCTCAAGGGAGCTTTATCAATGCAAGATGGCAGAGGGAACTTCAGTGACTACCCATGTATTGAAGATGATCGGGCTGATTGAAAAGTTAGCTGATCTGGGACACGTCTCTGACAATGAGTTAAGTATTGACTTAATTCTTCAGTCCCTCCCTGAGAGCTATTCACAATTCATTCTGCACTTCAACATGCGAAAAGTTGAGTGCACGTTGACTGAATTGATGAACATGCTCAAGACTGCTGAGCCTAATCTTAAGAAGGAGAAGGGCACCGTTATGCTTGTCTCGGGCTCCAAGAAAAAGAAGCCCAATTCTGGGCTTAAGAAGTCCAAGAAGAAGAGAACTAAGCCTAAGGGTGGGGTCAAGAAGGACAAACCCAAGGGCACATGCTTCCATTGTGGACAAGATGGTTTGTTCTTGATGATTTTTGTCTCAAAATTGTTTTAGAAAAATCAAGAGTTTGATTTTTAAGAAAAGTTCTTGATTGTTTAAAAGTGTTTTAAATAATTAAGATAAGTTCTTAAGGTTGTTTTTATGGTTTCTAAATTGTTTTTGATGTGCTAAAAGGGTTTTAACATGTTATGATTCAAAAGAGTTTTGAAAAATGCTAAAGAATTTCAAAGATCGTATTTTCTGGACACAAACCGCGCGAAAACTCGCGCGCGTTTTGACTCGCGGTCAAAATCCCGTAACTTCTGTCCACAAACCGCGGATGAAACCGCGCACGGTTTGTCGCGCGGGTTACAAACCGCGGATGAACCCGCGCACGTTTTGTCGCGCGGGTTGTAGGCAGAATCCTAGCGGGATTTTTCTTAAATTTTTGGAAAAACGCGAATTTTGATAATTTCTCTGTTAAAACACTTTACAATTTTAATTGTTAAGATTTGGAGAGTTAAAATTTGGAAACCTATACCTTCTATAACTATATTTTTGAGACAAATATCGTCAAGAACAAACCATCCATATTTATGACAATTAAATAAACACAAAACATATAGATATAATCAAAGAAGGCTCTGATACCACTGTAAGGTAATAGCATAGGTAACGCAGCGGAAAAATAAAAATTTATTACCTTAACCATGGATCTCTTTGACATATCTATATGATTAACAAGGGGGTTTGCATGAAGATTACCTTAAGCACAGAAGATTTCTATGCTTCTAGGCAAAGATCCTTCGAAGAAGATGTTAGATCTACCACGAAAAGCCCTCCAAGCGTAGAGCCTCTAATGATATCCACACGAACAACTTCTTTGGGAACCTTGTAGGCTTGCTTGCTTTGACTTTTGAGTGCTAGCTCCCTTGAATTATTAACACACAAAAAAGGAAAACTAGTGAGAGAAAATAGAAAAAAGAATCTGCACGCCTCTCTCTCTCTCTCTCTAGGCGTCTCTCTCTCTCTCTCCTAAGGGTTAGGGTTTTCTTCTTCTTGTGTTCTTAATAATTCAAGGGAGCTAGCACTCAAAAGTCAAAGCAAGCAAGCCTACAAGGTTCCCAAAGAAGTTGTTCGTGTGGATATCATTAGAGGCTCTACGCTTGGAGGGCTTTTCGTGGTAGATCTAACATCTTCTTCGAAGGATCTTTGCCTAGAAGCATAGAAATCTTCTGTGCTTAAGGTAATCTTCATGCAAACCCCCTTGTTAATCATATAGATATGTCAAAGAGATCCATGGTTAAGGTAATAAATTTTTATTTTTCCGCTGCGTTACCTATGCTATTACCTTACAGTGGTATCAGAGCCTTCTTTGATTATATCTATATGTTTTGTGTTTATTTAATTGTCATAAATATGGATGGTTTGTTCTTGACGATATGGTCTAAATTGATTTTTAGGAATTTTTATCTTAGACGCCAACTCTTATACAATCAACCATGTACCGACAAATGTCTATTTATGGGGTATCCTTGTGAAAACAATAGATACCACTTCTATAATCCCCTGAGCAAAACGTTTGTATCAAGAAATGTCTTTTTCTAGAAAAATAGTTATTGTCTTTGAATTGAATCCTTTTTCCATTAACCTTGCTTTATAGGTAACTACGTTACCATCCATGTCAGTCTTTCTCATAAAGACCTACTTGCACCCTATGGGTTTTATCCCTTTAGGTGACTCGAGCAAGGTCTACACCTTGTTCTTGTACATGGAATCCATTTTGGATTTTATGGCATCTTGCCATATCAAGGAGTCTACATTAGACAAAGCCTCTTCGTGACTAGTAGGTTTGTCATCATATATGACTAGTACATTATTGCTCTTGCTAATGAAAAATCTATATATCTCATATGTGAGAAATCTGTATTTCTCAAGAGTATAACGTACTCTACCAGTCTTTTGAAGATTTTGTGTACTTTGAGCTTCTGTTGCGCCTCATCAACATGTGGCATAAGATCTAGTTCCAACTATTGATCTTTGTCAATTCATGGTTCTTGAACCTTTCAAGTTCTATCTTACTTTGACTAGAATTAAATAAATCAATTTCTACTATAAGAAATGCCATGATCACACTACATTCAAGAAATTGCTCACTATCATAAAATGTCCAATTACCAAGTAATTTGCACGATGACAAAATCACCAAGTAATCACTCTATAATAATATAACCTTATCTCACTCAATTGCTAGCCAATTCAAACATGTATAACACAATTTCTAACCAAAATTACTAACATCAAGCACCATTGGCTAAAATTCCCACCTTTAATCATCTAAATCGAAATGAGACTAAAAATTGACAAACTCATGCTTTGAATTTAACTGAGCATACCTAAATATGAGAAATTACTGTCAAATTAACCCATTAAATTAACCCAATACTCATCACAATATTCTGACAATAATCTAAGAGAAAATTCATAAATTACTCAATTATTACCTCAAATGTAATGAAATAAACATAAGATTAGTGGGCTTACCTGATAAAAGCAAAACTTGTAGTAAAGGTGAGATTTTTCCTTTGGAAGATTAGTTCCTAGAAAAACCCACTCTTTTGCCCCAAAAAAACTCCAATAAAATTCGCACAAACTAAAAGAAGGGGGGTAGAATGTGATGTGTGTGCAGTGTTTAGGGTTGAAAAATGGTGAAAATCAAGGGAATGGGGGTTGGGGTTTTCGTGCGTGAGAGAGAGAGGAAGGGAAAGAGGGAAAAAGAAGGAAGGGGAATGGGAGAAAAGGGTTGCGTCTCTACCATATGACTTTTGAGTGCTAGCTCCCTTGAATTATTAAGAACACAAGAAGAAGAAAACCCTAACCCTTAGGAGAGAGAGAGAGAGACGCCTAGAGAGAGAGAGAGAGGCGTGCAGATTCTTTTTTCTATTTTCTCTCACTAGTTTTCCTTTTTTGTGTGTTAATAATCATTCAAGAGTCAAAGCATAAACCTATTTATAGAGGTAGTATTCTAGTCTTTTAGGAAATAAGGCTAATTAGAAACCAAGAAGGTTTAGGTAACTTACTTTAAGCTAATCCTTCTCCTTTAGGAAATCTATTCCATAAGGAAACTAATTAGTTACTTTATTTCTTTTAGGAAACAAATTTCCTGCAAGACTTAGAATATTTATAAATAAGTCCTTTAAGTTAATCTATCTCATAAATTAACCCCATAAGTATCTCATACTTATCTTTATTACATTTTAACCCAAAGATTTTGTTCTTTATGTGTGTGGCCCATTAGGTTCCATTCACGTTGGCAATAAGTATAAATTATAACTCATTAACAATTCCACAAATATTTGAGTATATCCCAGATTGGCCTTACAGTGGTATCTTTGGGGCATTGACTTCAGAGAGTCAAGGTAGGCCTTGCAATTCCTCTTCCAATGCCCATAAACTCCCCTCGAATGTAACTCGAGGTTTCTTGATCAATACTTGTAATGTACAAAGTATAGGTTAGGAATAGGTTTATTTTAAATTGTTTAGACTAGAATTACATATGTAATGTACAAGAAGATGGAGGTGGCACCAAGGAGCAACCAAGGAGGCGCATCAAGGAGTTGAGACGTCCCCTAGGAATTTTTTAACCAAATATTTTCTTCAAGGCTCGAAGAAAATGTTATTAGTTAAAGTCCATAATCATCCACGTTTATTATGCTTTTATTTTATATGATTGATATATTTTAATTGCATAATATGTTGAGACATTAATATTTAAACTAAAATCCCTCAATATCAAATATTAAGTCATCTATTTAAGTTGCCTTCCATTATTATAACAAAAACGATGAGTTCCTATTAAGGTTGACACGTTGACCTCCGTCAAGGTCACCTTACTCGGAATATGTTTTTGTTATGAGATATGATCTCTGAATAATGGGTTTGACTTAACAAAAATTACATAACGAGTTTGGCCTCCGTCAATGTTATGATATTTTTGAGGCAAAGTTGGGTAATACATAAGATGTAATTTTCAAAGAGTTGATACCCAACTATCTAGGAGTCACAAGAGTTGTGATTGATAAAAAGTTATCTACCTAATCGAATTTATCTTTGGGGCATTGGCCTCCGTCAAACCCAAAGCTAATTAGATGGGATCCTAGCCCACTAGAAATCTCCAACGGATTTCCGAATCAATATCGAGGGTTATTGATTTGAAGTAAAATAGTGGGAGCAAACCAAATAAATTTACGAATCCACATTTTTGGTTTGCATATATAACATAAAACAAATACTTATTTTCTGTCTTTACTTTTTGTAGAATGTCTAACGTGAATTTGCGACCGATTCTTGATAACAAACTCAATGAAACCAACTTTGAGGATTGGAATATTAATTTGAGAATTGTTCTCAAACATGAAAAAATTGAGTATGTCCTCGATAAACCCATGCCACCTCCTCCACCCGCTACTGCATCACCTGAGGACATAGATGCATATGAGATGCACAAAGCCGACAATGATGCTGCAACATGTATCATGTTAGCTTCTATGACCCCGGCATTGCAAAAGCAACATCTTAAGATGGATGCTCCGTCCATGATTGTGCACTTAAAAGAAATGTTCGACGCACAAGCTAGGACCGAGAGGTATGAGACCTCAAGGGAGCTTTATCAATGCAAGATGGCAGAGGGAACTTCAGTGACTACCCATGTACTGAAGATGATCGGGCTGATTGAAAAGTTAGCTGATCTGGGACACGTCTCTGACAATGAATTAAGTATTGACTTAATTCTTCAGTCCCTCCCTGAGAGCTATTCACAATTCATTCTGCACTTCAACATGCGAAAAGTTGAGTGCACGTTGACTGAATTGATGAACATGCTCAAGACTGCTGAGCCTAATCTTAAGAAGGAGAAGGGCACCGTTATGCTTGTCTCGGGCTCCAAGAAAAAGAAGCCCAATTCTGGGCTTAAGAAGTCCAAGAAGAAGAGAACTAAGCCTAAGGGTGGGGTTAAGAAGGACAAACCCAAGGGCACATGCTTCCATTGCGGACAAGATGGACACAAAGCGCGCGAAAACTCGCGCGCGTTTTGACTCGCGGTCAAAATCCCGTAACTTCTGTCCACAAACCGCGGATGAAACCGCGCACGGTTTGTCGCGCGGGTTACAAACCGCGGATGAACCCGCGCACGTTTTGTCGCGCGGGTTGTAGGCAGAATCCTAGCGGGATTTTTCCTAAATTTTTGGAAAAACGCGAATTTTGATAATTTCTCTGTTAACAATTATTAACAATTAATAATGACGCCACTCATGATCTATAAGTATGAATTGATTAATTAGTGAATTAATGATAAATTAAAAGTGTTTAATTTATCTAGCTCAATTAATGAGTTATAATTTATACTTATTGCCAACGTGAATGGAACCTAATGGGTCACACACATAAAGAACAAAATCTTTGGGTTAAAATGTAATAAAGATAAGTATGAGATACTTATGGGGTTAATTTATGAGATAGATTAACTTAAAGGACTTATTTATAAATATTATAAGTCTTGCAGGAAATTTGTTTCCTAAAAGAAATAAAGTAACTAATTAGTTTCCTTATGGAATAGATTTCCTAAAGGAGAAGGATTAGCTTAAAGTAAGTTACCTAAACCTTCTTGGTTTCTAATTAGCCTTATTTCCTAAAAGACTAGAATACTACCTCTATAAATAGGTTTATGCTTTGACTCTTGAATGATTATTAACACACAAAAAAGGAAAACTAGTGAGAGAAAATAGAAAAAAGAATCTGCACGCCTCTCTCTCTCTCTCTAGGCGTCTCTCTCTCTCTCTCCTAAGGGTTAGGGTTTTCTTCTTCTTGGACTTCTTAAGCCCAGAATTGGGCTTCTTTTTCTTGGAGCCCGAGACAAGCATAACGGTGCCCTTCTCCTTCTTAAGATTAGGCTCAGCAGTCTTGAGCATGTTCATCAATTCAGTCAACGTGCACTCAACTTTTCGCATGTTGAAGTGCAGAATGAATTGTGAATAGCTCTCAGGGAGGGACTGAAGAATTAAGTCAATACTTAACTCATTGTCAGAGACGTGTCCCAGATCAGCTAACTTTTCAATCAGCCCGATCATCTTCAGTACATGGGTAGTCACTGAAGTTCCCTCTGCCATCTTGCATTGATAAAGCTCCCTTGAGGTCTCATACCTCTCGGTCCTAGCTTGTGCGTCGAACATTTCTTTTAAGTGCACAATCATGGACGGAGCATCCATCTTAAGATGTTGCTTTTGCAATGCCGGGGTCATAGAAGCTAACATGATACATGTTGCAGCATCATTGTCGGCTTTGTGCATCTCATATGCATCTATGTCCTCAGGTGATGCAGTAGCGGGTGGAGGAGGTGGCATGGGTTTATCGAGAACATACTCAATTTTTTCATGTTTGAGAACAATTCTCAAATTAATATTCCAATCCTCAAAGTTGGTTTCATTGAGTTTGTTGTCAAGAATCGGTCGCAAATTCACGTTAGACATTCTACAAAAAGTAAAGACAGAAAATAAGTATTTGTTTTATGTTATATATGCAAACCAAAAATGTGGATTCGTAAATTTATTTGGTTTGCTCCCACTATTTTACTTCAAATCAATAACCCTCGATATTGATTCGGAAATCCGTTGGAGATTTCTAGTGGGCTAGGATCCCATCTAATTAGCTTTGGGTTTGACGGAGGCCAATGCCCCAAAGATAAATTCGATTAGGTAGATAACTTTTTATCAATCACAACTCTTGTGACTCCTAGATAGTTGGGTATCAACTCTTTGAAAATTACATCTTATGTATTACCCAACTTTGCCTCAAAAATATCATAACATTGACGGAGGCCAAACTCGTTATGTAATTTTTGTTAAGTCAAACCCATTATTCAGAGATCATATCTCATAACAAAAACATATTCCGAGTAAGGTGACCTTGACGGAGGCCAACGTGTCAACCTTAATAGGAACTCATCGTTTTTGTTATAATAATGGAAGGCAACTTAACACTGAGATTACATGTCTCTTAAGTCCCTCCCTGAGAGCTATTCACAATTCATTCTGCACTTCAACATGCGAAAAGTTGAGTGCACGTTGACTGAATTGATGAACATGCTCAAGACTGCTGAGCCTAATCTTAAGAAGGAGAAGGGCACCGTTATGCTTGTCTCGGGCTCCAAGAAAAAGAAGCCCAATTCTGGGCTTAAGAAGTCAAAGAAGAAGAGAACTAAGCCTAAGGGTGGGGTCAAGAAGGACAAACCCAAGGGCACATGCTTCCATTGTGGACAAGATGGGCATTGGAAGAGGAATTGCAAGGCCTACCTTGACTCTCTGAAGTCAAAGAAGCTTGGTGAAGCTTCAACCTCTGGTATGTTTATGATTGAGATTAATTTATCTACTAACCAAGACTCATGGGTATTAGATACCGGATCTGGATCTCATATTTGTAATAATATGCAGGGTCTTAAAGATAGTAGAACTCTAGCAAAGGGAGAGGTCAAGCTGCGCGTGGGTAATGGAGCAAGAGTTGCTGCATTAGCCGTAGGAACCTATGTACTCTCTTTGCCTACTGGGCTTATTTTAGAATTAAGAAACTGTTATTTTGTTCCCGTACTTACAAAGAACATCATTTCTATCTCATTGTTAGATTTGGATGGATTTACCATCATTCAAAGGAATAAAAGTTGTTCTTTTTCACGTGATGGTATTACTTATGGTACTGGTACATTATTTAATGGTTTATATATTCTAGATGAAGAAAAGTCCATTCTCAACATAAACACCAAGAAACAAAAATTAGATATTGTTAACCAAACATACCTTTGGCATTGTAGACTTGGTCATGTAAATGAGAAACGTATATCCAAGTTACATAAAAATGGATACTTGGACTCATTTGATATAATTCATGAGATAGATCTACAGTGATAACACATATAGTATCAAGAAAATGACAATACTCCCACTTGCACTAAAACCAATCACCTATAGGTTTTAGGCCATGAGCATGACTATCATGCTTATTCTGGGACAAGTCCATGGTGAAAGGATTAGTGGCACTTACATTGTGGGAACTTCCTCTATCTTTTCATCATTTGTACCAAACTATTTCCATAAATAGATGGTGGCACCTAAATACACTTTAGGATCATGGATGAGACTTTAGTTCCTTAATTAAATGATGGCTCAATTGTTTCATAAAACAATGGAAGGAACTATTCTTTATCTAACAAAGAATCCCTTGATCCATAGTAACTTCTAAAGCTACCATGTACTCGCCTTTGTTGTAGAATATGTTGTAGTATCTATCATAAAACGCTTTTATCTACTACAGTTCAACGTGAACACCAATTCATCTCATGATTTTCTTATCATCCCTATTGGATTAAAAGTTTGTATCTTTAAATCCACACACTTCCTAAGTGTGATCTCCATAGTCAAGAATAGTCTTTTAGTGATAATTTTTAATCAGCGGTAGTTTCTTGCTTCGAACTCTTCCAGCTCACAGCACCACCATTTAACGTGAATATAAATCCACCATTTTTCAAAACTCTTTTGAATCATAACATGTTAAAACCCTTTTAGCACATCAAAAACAATAAAAAGTTATCTACCTAATCGAATTTATCTTTGGGGCATTGGCCTCCGTCAAACCCAAAGCTAATTAGATGCGAGTTTTCAGTCTGACAAGGATGATAGTAAGTCGCAGTCTGGATTTATATTCACATTAAATGGTGGTGCTGTGAGCTGGAAGAGTTCGAAGCAAGAAACTACCGCTGATTCTACAACTGAAGCCGAGTACATTGCTGCTTCCGAAGCTGCAAAAGAGGCTGTTTGGATCAAAAAGTTCGTCACCGAGCTAGGAGTGGTTCCTTCCATTGTTGATCCTATACCTTTGTATTGTGACAACAATGGTGCCATCGCCCAAGCAAAGGAACCTAGGTCTCATCAACGATCCAAACATGTACTTAGGCGCTACCATCTTATTAGAGAAATAGTTGGTAGGAATGATGTAAAAATAGAAAAGGTTCCCACTGATGACAATATAGCTGATCATCTCACTAAGGCCTTGTCCCAGAAAAAGCATGATACTCATGTAAATGCTTTTGGCCTAAAACAAATGAGTGATTGGTTTTAGTGCAAGTGGGAGTTTGTTAGTGTATGCCCTAAAACCAAGATGGTTTAAGGTGTTTTTATATTTACACTTATTTATGTTATATTTATTCATGTGGTATTTTTCTTTATCATCTATACTTGTATTTCCATGTTACTTGTTTAATTGATAAAGTCCTTAGAATATTGATTGTGTATTAGAGATTGTAAGGGGTTACAATTATGAGACTCTAATACATAAAGTCATATTCTTAAATATCCCTAGTCATAGTATTAATGAGATTGGACATCATTAATACGGATAGACTAGCACATACTTTGCCTCTACTTATGGTAAGTAGTAGTTGATCTCATTGACTATGGTGTGCGTGACACTTAAGCTGGTATGTGGATGCTTGTTTGAGAACAAGTTCATTGGATTGATCCGCCAAGAGTTTCAACTATAGTGCCAATAGTTGAACTCTTAATGGCAAGTGGTGTAAGTAATCCTTTGACTTGAGATTACCATAGTATCTTGAGTGTGGATTGCTATACTTTGACTCTATTCCTCAGTGCCCGTAAAAGGGTAGCTCATAGGTTAGAGATTGGGTATAGTTTGAAGCATGGAAAGATAGTGAGTAATCAATATAGGATTCACCACTCCTTAATAGGAGAGTATATCCCTTAATGGCCACTTGTTGGAAATATTAACTCATAAATCTTCTGCAGAAGTGATAGTATAACTTGGAAGTAGTTTCAAGGTTATACATCATGGAGAGTTATATTTCTGGAACAAGAAAATATAAATTAGTTATTTAAAAGTATGCACTATACTTTTAGACTAATTGGGATATAGTGTGGTGAAAGGATATTAATTACACGATAACATTGTCATTGAAGGGTATGGTCTACCATATGACTTTCCTATTCACTTGGGTGGTCATGATGCATTGCTAGACGCCACTCATGATCTATAAGTATGAATTGATTAATTAGTGAATTAATGATAAATTAAAAGTGTTTAATTTATCTAGCTCAATTAATGAGTTATAATTTATACTTATTGCCAACGTGAATGGAACCTAATAGGTCACACACATAAAGAACAAAATCTTTGGGTTAAAATGTAATAAAGATAAGTATGAGATACTTATGGGGTTAATTTATGAGATAAATTAACTTAAAGGACTTATTTATAAATATTCTAAGTCTTGCAGGAAATTTGTTTCCTAAAAGAAATAAAGTAACTAATTAGTTTCCTTATGGAATAGATTTCCTAAAGGAGAAGGATTAGCTTAAAGTAAGTTACCTAAACCTTCTTGGTTTCTAATTAGCCTTATTTCCTAAAAGACTAGAATACTACCTCTATAAATAGGTTTATGCTTTGACTCTTATTATTATTTACTACACAAAAAGAAAATTAGTGAGAGAAAATAGAAAAAAGAATCTGCACGCCTCTCTCTCTCTCTCTAGGCGTCTCTCTCTCTCTCTCCTAAGGGTTAGGGTTTTCTTCTTCTTGTGTTCTTAATAATTCAAGGGAGCTAGCACTCAAAAGTCAAAGCAAGCAAGCCTACAAGGTTCCCAAAGAAGTTGTTCGTGTGGATATCATTAGAGGCTCTACGCTTGGAGGGCTTTTCGTGGTAGATCTAACATCTTCTTCGAAGGATCTTTGCCTAGAAGCATAGAAATCTTCTGTGCTTAAGGTAATTTTCATGCAAACCCCCTTGTTAATCATATAGATATGTCAAAGAGATCCATGGTTAAGGTAATAAATTTTTATTTTTCCGCTGCGTTACCTATGCTATTACCTTACAGTGGTATCAGAGCCAGGTTTGATTATATCTATATGTTTTGTGTTTATTTAATTGTCATAAATATGGATGGTTTGTTCTTGACGATATTTAGTTGCAACATGTATCATGTTAGCTTCTATGACCCCGGCATTGCAAAAGCAACATCTTAAGATGGATGCTCCGTCCATGATTGTGCACTTAAAAGAAATGTTCGACGCACAAGCTGGGACCGAGAGGTATGAGACCTCAAGGGAGCTTTATCAATGCAAGATGGCAGAGGGAACTTCAGTGACTACCCATGTACTGAAGATGATCGGGCTGATTGAAAAGTTAGCTGATCTGGGACACGTCTCTGACAATGAGTTAAGTATTGACTTAATTCTTCAGTCCCTCCCTGAGAGCTATTCACAATTCATTCTGCACTTCAACATGCGAAAAGTTGAGTGCACGTTGACTGAATTGATGAACATGCTCAAGACTGCTGAGCCTAATCTTAAGAAGGAGAAGGGCACCGTTATGCTTGTCTCGGGCTCCAAGAAAAAGAAGCCCAATTCTGGGCTTAAGAAGTCCAAGAAGAAGAGAACTAAGCCTAAGGGTGGGGTTAAGAAGGACAAACCCAAGGGCACATGCTTCCATTGCGGACAAGATGGGCATTGGAAGAGGAATTGCAAGGCCTACCTTGACTCTCTGAAGTCAAAGAAGCTTGGTGAAGCTTCAACCTCTGGTATGTTTATGATTGAGATTAATTTATCTACTAACCAAGACTCATGGGTATTAGATACCGGATCTGGATCTCATATTTGTAATAATATGCAGGGTCTTAAAGATAGTAGAACTCTAGCAAAGGGAGAGGTCAAGCTGCGCGTGGGTAATGGAGCAAGAGTTGCTGCATTAGCCGTAGGAACCTATGTACTCTCTTTGCCTATTGGGCTTATTTTAGAATTAAGAAACTGTTATTTTGTTCCCGTACTTACAAAGAACATCATTTCTATCTCATTGTTAGATTTGGATGGATTTACCATCATTCAAAGGAATAAAAGTTGTTCTTTTTCACGTGATGGTATTACTTATGGTACTGGTACATTATTTAATGGTTTATATATTCTAGATGAAGAAAAGTCCATTCTCAACATAAACACCAAGAAACAAAAATTAGATATTGTTAACCAAACATACCTTTGGCATTGTAGACTTGGTCATGTAAATGAGAAACGCATATCCAAGTTACATAAAAATGGATACTTGGACTCATTTGATTATGAATCATTTGGGACATGTGAATCTTGTTTACTTGGCAAGATGACCAAGACACCTTTTACTGGAAAGGGTGAACGTGCTAGTGATCTTCTTGGGCTTATACATACTGATGTTTGTGGCCCAATGTCGATCCATGCTAGAGGTGGTTTCTCCTACTTCATCACTTTCACGGATGACCATTCTAGATATGGTTATGTGTTTCTAATGAAGCACAAATCCGAGGCTTTTGAAAAGTTCAAAGTCTTTAAAGCTGAAGTTGAGAAACAACTTGGCAAGAGTATCAAAACACTTAGATCTGATCGAGGTGGAGAATACTTAAGTCAAGAGTTCCAACAATATCTAGAGGAAAATGGGATTATTCCTCAATGGACTCCTCCATACACGCCACAACTAAATGGTGTGTCTGAAAGGAGAAATCGTACTCTATTAGATATGGTACGTTCTATGATGAGCCATGCATCACTTCCTAGTTCGTTTTGGGGATATGCCTTAGATTCCGCCTCCTATATACTCAACCGTGTTCCATCAAAATCTGTTGATACCACACCTTATGAGATTTGGTATGGTAAGAAACCAAATCTTAATCATTTAAAGGTTTGGGGTTGTTCTGCTTATGTGAAGCGGAACATGTCAGACAAGCTAGAGGCTAAGTCTGACAAATGCTTGTTTGTGGGATATCCTAGAGAGAGTCGTGGATATTACTTCTACAATCCCCTTGAACAAAAGGTGTTTGTTTCAAGACATGCTACTTTTCTAGAAAAATTGTTTATTCTTGAAAGAAGTAGTGGGGGTAAAGTAGAACTTGAAGAAATTCAAGAACCACAAAGTAGTCAACAGTTGGAACAAGAGTTTACGCCACATGTTGATGAGGCGCAGTCGGAAGCTCAAGTTACACAAGAACTTCGTAGATCTAGTAGAACACGTTATGCTCCTGAGAGATATGGATTTCTCATAAGTGAGAGCAATGATGTGTTAGTCATAGATGATGACGATCCTACTAGTTACGAAGAAGCTATGTCTAATGTAGACTCTTTGAAGTGGCGCGAAGCCATGAAATCCGAAATGGATTCCATGTACGAGAACAAGGTATGGACCTTGGTCGAGCCACCTGAAGGGATAAAACCTATAGGGTGCAAGTGGGTCTTTAAAAGAAAGACTGACATGGAGGGTAACATTGTTACCTATAAAGCAAGGTTAGTGGCAAAAGGTTATAAACAAAGGCAAGGAATTGACTTTGAAGAAACTTTTTCGCCGGTAGCTATGCTTAAATCCATAAGGATTTTGCTTGCGATAGCTGCTTATTATGACTATGAGATTTGGCAAATGGATGTCAAGACTGCATTCCTTAACGGAAATTTGCAAGAGGATGTGTACATGACACAACCTGAGGGTTTTGACTCCATTGATAGTCATAAGGTATGTAAGCTACAAAAGTCCATTTATGGACTCAAGCAAGCTTCGAGGAGTTGGAACATTCGTTTTGATGAGACAATCAAAGAGTTTGGTTTTCTTAAGAACGAAGACGAGCCTTGTGTATACAAGAAGGTGAGTGGGAGCGCTGTCGTTTTCTTAATACTTTATGTGGATGACATACTATTGATGGGAAACGACATACCTTTATTACAAACTATAAAGGTATGGCTGTCCAAAAGTTTCTCCATGAAAGATCTAGGAGAGGCAACCTATATTCTGGGAATAAGGATCTATAGAGATAGATCCAAGAGGTTGCTTGGTCTCAGTCAATCGACATACATAGACAAGATGCTAAAGAGGTTTAGCATGGAGCAATCGAAGAAGGGGTACTTACCTATGAGACATGGGATTACTCTTTCAAGAGACATGTGTCCTAAAACACCTGTCGAGATTGATAGCATGCAAAAGATTCCTTATGCCTCGGCAATAGGATCCATTATGTATGCTATGCTATGTACAAGACCCGACGTCTCCTATGCTCTAAGTGTTACGAGTAGATTCCAAGCTAACCCTGGTGAGGGTCACTGGGTAGCTGTCAAGAGTATTCTTAAGTACTTGAGAAGAACTAAAGAATTATTCTTGGTTTATGGAGGACACACTTTGGAAGTGTGTGGTTTCACTGATGCGAGTTTTCAGTCTGACAAGGATGATAGTAAGTCGCAGTCTGGATTTATATTCACGTTAAACAGTGGTATCAGAGCCTTCTTTGATTATATCTATATGTTTTGTGTTTATTTAATTGTCATAAATATGGATGGTTTGTTCTTGACGATATTTGTCTCAAAATTGTTTTAGAAAAATCAAGAGTTTGATTTTTAAGAAAAGTTCTTGATTGTTTAAAAGTGTTTTAAATAATTAAGATAAGTTCTTAAGGTTGTTTTTATGGTTTCTAAATTGTTTTTGATGTGCTAAAAGGGTTTTAACATGTTATGATTCAAAAGAGTTTTGAAAAATGCTAAAGAATTTCAAAGATCGTATTTTCTGGACACAAACCGCGCGAAAACTCGCGCGCGTTTTGACTCGCGGTCAAAATCCCGTAACTTCTGTCCACAAACCGCGGATGAAACCGCGCACGTTTTGTCGCGCGGGTTACAAACCGCGGATGAACTCGCGCACGTTTTGTCGCGCGGGTTGTAGGCAGAATCCTAGCGGGATTTTTCCTAAATTTTTGGAAAAACACGAATTTTGATAATTTCTCTGTTAAAACACTTTACAATTTTAATTGTTAAGATTTGGAGAGTTAAAATTTGAAAACCTATACCTTCTATAACTATATTTTTGAGACAAATAAATTTCAAGAGCATTAATCTAATTTATTTAGACCATATGATTTATGACTAGAATTAAATAAATCAATTTATTTAATTGTTAAATAGTATGATGGCATGGTGGATGATTATGGACTAGACCAATGTGATTGAATGGTTATTACTTCTTTTATGGTTGGCTTGTATTGGTTTTATAAATAGGGCCTGCGAGTCCTTCCCTCTCTATTTTCTGATGTAATTCTCTTTTCACCTAAACTCCCCTCGAATGTAACTCGAGGTTTCTTGATCAATACTTGTAATGTACAAAGTATAGGTTAGGAATAGGTTTATTTTAAATTGTTTAGACTAGAATTACATATGTAATGTACAAGAAGATGGAGGTGGCACCAAGGAGCAACCAAGGAGGCGCATCAAGGAGTTGAGACGTCCCCTAGGAATTTTTAACCAAATATTTTCTTCAAGGCTCGAAGAAAATATTATTAGTTAAAGTCCATAATCATCCACGTTTATTATGCTTTTATTTTATATGATTGATATATTTTAATTGCATAATATGTTGAGACATTAATATTTAAACTAAAATCCCTCAATATCAAATATTAAGTCATCTATTTAAGTTGCCTTCCATTATTATAACAAAAACGATGAGTTCCTATTAAGGTTGACACGTTGGCCTCCGTCAAGGTCACCTTACTCGGAATATGTTTTTGTTATGAGATATGATCTCTGAATAATGGGTTTGACTTAACAAAAATTACATAACGAGTTTGGCCTCCGTCAATGTTATGATATTTTTGAGGCAAAGTTGGGTAATACATAAGATGTAATTTTCAAAGAGTTGATACCCAACTATCTAGGAGTCACAAGAGTTGTGATTGATAAAAAGTTATCTACCTAATCGAATTTATCTTTGGGGCATTGGCCTCCGTCAAACCCAAAGCTAATTAGATGGGATCCTAGCCCACTAGAAATCTCCAACGGATTTCCGAATCAATATCGAGGGTTATTGATTTGAAGTAAAATAGTGGGAGCAAACCAAATAAATTTACGAATCCACATTTTTGGTTTGCATATATAACATAAAACAAATACTTATTTTCTGTCTTTACTTTTTGTAGAATGTCTAACGTGAATTTGCGACCGATTCTTGACAACAAACTCAATGAAACCAACTTTGAGGATTGGAATATTAATTTGAGAATTGTTCTCAAACATGAAAAAATTGAGTATGTCCTCGATAAACCCATGCCACCTCCTCCACCCGCTACTGCATCACCTGAGGACATAGATGCATATGAGATGCACAAAGCCGACAATGATGCTGCAACATCTTCTTCGAAGGATCTTTGCCTAGAAGCATAGAAATCTTCTGTGCTTAAGGTAATCTTCATGCAAACCCCCTTGTTAATCATATAGATATGTCAAAGAGATCCATGGTTAAGGTAATAAATTTTTATTTTTCCGCTGCGTTACCTATGCTATTACCTTACATATGATTTTCCACATACCAGCTTAAGTGTCACGCACACCATAGTCAATGAGATCAACTACTACTTACCATAAGTAGAGGCAAAGTATGTGCTAGTCTATCCGTATTAATGATGTCCAATCTCATTAATACTATGACTAGGGATATTTAAGAATATGACTTTATGTATTAGAGTCTCATAATTGTAACCCCTTACAATCTCTAATACACAATCAATATTCTAAGGACTTTATCAATTAAATAAGTAACATGGAAATACAAGTATAGATGATAAAGAAAAATACCACATGAATAAATATAACATAAATAAGTGTAAATATAAAAACACCTTAAACCATCTTGGTTTTAGGGCATACACTAACAAACTCCCACTTGCACTAAAACCAATCACTCATTTGTTTTAGGCCAAAAGCATTTACATGAGCATCATGCTTTTTCTGGGACAAGGCCTTAGTGAGATGATCAGCTATATTGTCATCAGTGGGAACCTTTTCTATCTTTACATCATTCCTACCAACTATTTCTCTAATAAGATGGTAGCGCCTAAGTACATGTTTGGATCGTTGATGAGACCTAGGTTCCTTTGCTTGGGCGATGGCACCATTGTTGTCACAAAACAAAGGTATAGGATCAACAATGGAAGGAACCACTCCTAGCTCGGTGACGAACTTTTTGATCCAAACAGCCTCTTTTGCAGCTTCAGAAGCAGCAATGTACTCGGCTTCAGTTGTAGAATCAGCGGTAGTTTCTTGCTTCGAACTCTTCCAGCTCACAGCATAACAAGTATTAAATGACAAAGAAAATGCCACATATATAAGTATAACACGAAATAAGCGTAATAAAAATCCCAAAAACCAACTTGGTTTTAGGGCATACACTAACAAACTCCCACTTGCACTAAAACCAATCACCTATAGGTTTTAGGCCATGAGCATGACTATCATGCTTATTCTGGGACAAGTCCATGGTGAAAGGATTAGTGGCACTTACATTGTGGGAACTTCCTCTATCTTTTCATCATTTGTACCAAACTATTTCCATAAATAGATGGTGGCACCTAAATACACTTTAGGATCATGGATGAGACTTTAGTTCCTTAATTAAATGATGGCTCAATTGTTTCATAAAACAATGGAAGGAACTATTCTTTATCTAACAAAGAATCCCTTGATCCATAGTAACTTCTAAAGCTACCATGTACTCGCCTTTGTTGTAGAATATGTTGTAGTATCTATCATAAAACGCTTTTATCTACTACAGTTCAACGTGAACACCAATTCATCTCATGATTTTCTCATCATCCCTATTGGATTAAAAGTTTGTATCTTTAAATCCACACACTTCCTAAGTGTGATCTCCATAGTCAAGAATAGTCTTTTAGTGCTACTCGAGTACTTAAGAATATTCTTTGATAACCATCTAGTGACACACACCAGAATTGCTCGTAACACTTAAAGCCAGAAGACATCGGGTCTCATACATAGGATAGCATATACAATAGAACCTATTGCAAAAGCATATGGGATCTATTAATGCTATCAACCTCAATAAGTGTCAAAGACACATGTCTCTCGAAAGAGTAATCTCCTATCACATAGGTAAAACCCCTTCTTCGATTGCACTATGCTAAACCCTTTAACATCTAGCCTATGTACGTGGATCTAGTGAGACCAAGCAACCTCTTGGATCTATCTATATAGATCTTAATTCCCAAATTAGAGATCGCCTCTCCTTTATTAAGAAATTCTTGGACAACCATATCTTTACCTTTTAAAGTATGTTGTTTCCATCAACGATATGTCATCCACATATAGTATCAAGAAAATGACAATGCTCCCACTCAACTTTACATTTACACAAAGCTTGTCTTTGTTTTCAAGAAAATCTAAACTCTTTGATTATCTTATCAAAACAAATGCTCCAACACCTTGACACTTGCAAGAATCCACAAATGGACCCTTGGAGCTTCGTACCCAATGACTATCAATGGAAGTAAAGGCCCAAGGGATGTATCATATACATGCCTTTTAATTCCCGTTAAGGGATGAAGTCTTTATATCCATTTGCCATAGCCATAAAAGCAGTTATTGCAAGTAAAATCTTAAATGGATTTAAGCATGGCTATTGGTAAAATGGTTTCTTTCAAAGTCAAGCCTTTGAATTGAATCCTTTTCCATTAACCTTGCTTTATAGGTAACTACATTACCATCCATGTCAGTCTTTCTTTTAAAGACCTACTTGCACCCTATGGGTTTTATCCGATTGGGTGTCTTGAGCAAGGTCTACACCTTGTTCTTGTACATGGAATCCATTTTTGAATTTTATGGCATCTTGCCATGTCAAGGAGTCTACATTAGACAAAGCCTCTTCGTGACTGGTAGGTTTGTCATCATATATGACTAATACACTATTGCTCTTTCTAATGAGAAATCTATATCTCTCATGTGTGAGAAATCTATATTTCTCAAGAGTATAACGTACTCTACCAGTCTTTTGAAGATTTTGTGTACTTTGAGCTTCCGTTGCGCCTCATCAACATGTGGCATAAGCTCTAGTTCCAACTATTGATCTTTGTCAATTCATGGTTCTTGAACCTTTCAAGTTCTATCTTACTCCCACTGTCTCTTTTAAGAATAACTATTTTTCTAGAAAAAGACATTTCTTGAGACAAACGTTTTGCTCAGGGGATTATAGAAGTGGTGTCCATTGTTTTCACAAGGATACCCCACAAATAGACATCAGTTGAGTGTATAGGAGTGGTGTCCAAGGTAAAAATTCCTAAAAATGAGGTTAGGAATTGTAGTATGGTTCATCATAGTTTGCACCATATCTCATAGGGTACAACTTCTCCTCTTTCACACATCATCAACAATGGTGTGTCAAGTGGAGACATTGACAAAGAATCACATTCTTCTTTAATTATTTTGAAACACTTGACATTGAGTATTATCCACATAGGTCAAATCTTACTCTTGTCAACTTGTTTTTCTTACTTCAACTTTAATGACTTTGAACATTTCAAAGGCCATGAATGCGTGTATCATATGATACACATAATCATATCCCATATGATCATCCATGAAAGTGATGAAGTATGATAAACATCCTCTAGCATGGATCGACATTGAGCTAAAAACATCTATATGTTAACGTTCTATGAGGATCACTAGCACATTCACCTTTTTCAAATAAAAGGTGTTTTGGTCATCTTTCAAAGTAAATGAGAATCACATGTCTCAAACGATTCATAATTGAATGAGTCCAAGTACACAACTATTATGTAATTTGGAAGTGCGTTTCTCATTCACATGACCAAGTCTATAATGCCAGAAGGATAGTTGTTTCAAAATATAGAGTTTTTGTCTATGTTTGAGAATGGACTTATCAAGGTCTAGGATTTGTAAAACGTTGTTTTTAGTGATCTAATACCACAAAGAACACCATTACGTAAAAGAACAGTATATATTCTCTTTTGTAATGGTAAATCTTTTCACATTTAATGTGAATTGATTTCATGTTCTATTGTAAGTATCACAACATAATAACAATGTTTTAAATTCTAGAACAAACCCAGTTGGTAAAGAGTGTATAAGTCTCTACAACGAGTGTAGCAACTCTTGCTCCATTCATCACACGTAGTTTGACTTTCTCTTTCCTTATTGTCTACCATGCTTTAAGACCTTGCACATTTTTGCAAATATGGGATCCAAATCCAGTATCTTATACCCAATGGTCTTAATTAGTAGATAAATTTATCTCAAACATAAACGTACTTAGAAGTAGAAGCCTTACTTCGCCTCTTCAACTTCTTAGTATTGAAACGAGCCTTACAATTCCCTTTCTAATAGAATTGGAAACATGTGCCCTTAGACTTGTCCATTTTGATCACACCTTTAAGCTTTGTCATAGCTACTATGGTCTTCTTAAGACTACGCTTGGGTTTCCCCTTGACAAGCAATAAAGTGCCCCTTTCTTCCTTGATAGACTACTCTTTAGATATCTCAGATCTAATGGTCCTAGATTGTGTATCAACAACTCTTTGAGATGCACAATCACAGACAAAAAGATCTATCAATTTGTGCTACTTTTATAGCTTAGGAATTATAGATGACATTATGATATAAGTAGCAATATCATTATCATCTTTTATGCATCTTGTATGCACATTGTTTCCTAACTATAATTGTCACTATGGGACAAGTGGAAGTGGGTATCAATGACATATCCAATTGTGCTTAAGAACTATTCTCAAGTCTTACACTAGTCCAAGAAAATCGTATATATATATATATATATGGAGATATAGGATGATAAGTGTATTCAAGTGTACATTCATTCTACAACAAATGAAAAGATAGTACAAGTATTTGTTTCGTGTTATAATTGCAAACAAAAAATGTGGGCTTCGAATTTATTTGGTTTGCTCCCACTATTTTACTTCAAATCAATAACCCTCAAAATATTGATTCGGAAATCCATTGGAGATTCCTAGTGGGCTAGGATCCCATCTAATCAACTTTGGGTTTGACGGAGGCCAATGCCCCAAAGGTAACTTCGATTAGGTAGATAACTTTTATCAATCACAACTCTTGTGACTCCTAGATTGTTGGGTATCAACTCTTGATATTCACATCTTATGTGTTTCCCAACATTGCCTCAAAAATATCATAACATTGACGGAGGCCAAACTCGTTATGTATTTTTGTTAAGTCATACCCATTATTCAGAGATCACATCTCATAGCAAGAACATATTCCGAGTAAGGTGACCTTGACGGAGGCCAACGTGTCAACACTTAATAAGAACTCTTCGTTTTTGCTATAATAATGGAAGGCAACTTGTATATATTGACTTAATATCGCCTCAAAAACACCATAGCCTTGATGGAAACCAACAAATTAAGCATTTTTGTTAAGTCAGACCCATTATTTGGAGATCATATCTCATAGTAAAAAAACATGCTCTAGGTAAGGTGACCTTGACGGAGGCCAACGTGTCAACACTTAGCAAGAACTATGATTTTTACTACAATAATGGAAGGCTAGTGACTTAATATTTTATTTGAGGGATTTTTATTTTAATTATACAATATATAGTCTCATCATAGCATGTAATTAAAATATATCGACATATAAAATAAAAACATGCACAATAAACCGTGGATGATTATGGACTTTACTAAGATATTTTCCTCGAGCCTTAAGGAAAATATATGGTCAAATTCCTAAGGGATGTGATCAACTCCTTGATGCATTCCTTTGGAGGTCTTCAACTCTTGATGAGCCTTCATGGTTGCTCCTTGGTTCCATCTCCATCTTCTTTGTACATTACACATGTAATTCTATTCTAAACAATTTAGAAAATTAAAACCTAACTCTAACCTACACAATGTACATTACATGTATTGACTAAGAAACCTCGAGTTACATTCGAGGGGAGTTAGGTGAGAAGAGAATTACATGAGAATAATAGAGAAGGCAGGACACGCAGGCCCTATTTTAAAAACCAATACAAGCCAACCATCAAAATTGATAAAAATGCAACCATTCAATCACATTGGTCATAGTCCATAATCATCCACCATGCCATCATAATATTTAACAATTAAATAAATTACTTTATTTAATTCTAGTCATAAATCACATGGTCTAAATTAATTAGATTAATATTCTTGAATTTATTTGTCTCAAAAATAAAGTTATAGAAGGTGTAGGTTTCCAAAAATTAACTTTCCAAATATTAACAATTAAATTGGAAAGTGTTTTTTAGAGAAAATTCAAAAAAATTCGCGTTTTCCAAAAAATTAGGAAAAATCCCGCTAGAACTCTGCCAGCAAACCGTGGGACAAACCGTGCGCGGGTTCATCCGCGGTTTACAAACCGTGGGACAAACCGTGCGCGGTTTCATCCGCAGTTTGTCGACAGAACGTACGGGATTTCAACCGCGGGTTAAAACGCGCGCGAGTTTTCGCGCGGTTTGTGTCCAGAAAATACGGTCTTTGAAATTCTTTGGTCTTTTTCAAAACTCTTTTGAATCAAAACATGTTAAAACCCTTTTAGCACGTAAAAAATAATTTAGAAACCTTGAATACAACCATAAGAACTCATCTTAATTATTTAAAATACTTTTAAACAATTAAGAACTTATCTTAAAAATCAAACTCTTGATTTTCTAAAACAATTTTGAGACAAATTTCATCAAGAACAAACCATCCATGTTTATGACAATTAAATAAACATAAATCATATAGATATAATCAAAGGAGGCTCTGATACCACTGGATCCACGTACATAGGCTAGATGTTAAAGGGTTTAGCATAGTGCAATCGAAGAAGGGGTTTTACCTATGTGATAGGAGATTACTCTTTCGAGAGACATGTGTCTTTGACACTTATTGAGGTTGATAGCATTAATAGATCCCATATGCTTTTGCAATAGGTTCTATTGTATATGCTGTCCTATGTATGAGACTCGATGTCTTCTGGCTTTAAGTGTTACGAGCAATTCTGGTGCGTGTCACTAGATGGTTATCAAAGAATATTCTTAAGTACTCGAGTAGCACTAAAAGACTATTCTTGACTATGGAGATCACACTTAGGAAGTGTGTGGATTTAAAGATACAAACTTTTAATCCAATAGGGATGATGAGAAAATCATGAGATGAATTGGTGTTCACGTTGAACTGTAGTAGATAAAAGCGTTTTATGATAGATACTACAACATATTCTACAACAAAGGCGAGTACATGGTAGCTTTAGAAGTTACTATGGATCAAGGGATTCTTTGTTAGATAAAGAATAGTTCCTTCCATTGTTTTATGAAACAATTGAGCCATCATTTAATTAAGGAACTAAAGTCTCATCCATGATCCTAAAGTGTATTTAGGTGCCACCATCTATTTATGGAAATAGTTTGGTACAAATGATGAAAAGATAGAGGAAGTTCCCACAATGTAAGTGCCACTAATCCTTTCACCATGGACTTGTCCCAGAATAAGCATGATAGTCATGCTCATGGCCTAAAACCTATAGGTGATTGGTTTTAGTGCAAGTGGGAGTTTGTTAGTGTATGCCCTAAAACCAAGTTGGTTTTTGGGATTTTTATTACGCTTATTTCGTGTTATACTTATATATGTGGCATTTTCTTTGTCATTTAATACTTGTTATTTATATTACTAGTTTATTTGATGAAGTCCATAGAATATTAACTGTGTATAAGAGATTGTAAGAGTTACAATGATGAGACTCTTATTACACATTAAGTTATATTCTTAAATATCCCTAGTCGTAGTATTAATGAGATTGGACATCATTAATATGGGAAGACTAGCACATACTTTGCCTCTACTTATGGTAAGTAGTAGTTGATCTCGTCAACTATGGCGTGTGACACCTAAGCTGGTATGTGGATGCTTGTTAGAGAACAAGTTCATTGGATTGATCCGCCAAGAGTTACTATTCTTAGTGCTTATGAATTATACTCTTAATGGCAATGGTGTAAGTGATCCTTAGACTTGAGATTACCATGGTATCTTGAGTGTGGATTGCTATGCTTTGACTCTATTGCTTCGGTGCTCGTAAAAGAGTAGCCCATACGGTAGAGATTGGGTATAGCATGAAGCATGGAAGGATAGTGAGTAATCGATATAGGATTCACCACTCCTTATTATAGGAGAGTATATCCCGGATTGGCCACTTGTTGAAATATGACTTAAAGAATCTTTTGCGCAAAAGTGAAAGTATGACTTGAAAGAGTTTCAAGGTTATACTTTTATGAAAGTTGTATTTCGGGAACAAGAAATCATTAATTAGTCATTTAAAGAGTGCGCACTACACTCTTAGACTAATTGGGATATAGTGTGGTGAAAGGATATTAATTACACGGTAACATTGTCATTGATAGGTGTAGTCTACCAGTATGACTTTCCTATTCACTTGGGTGGTCATGATGCATTGCTAGACGCCACTCATGATCTATAAGTGCAAATTAATTAATTAGGGAATTAATGATAAATTAAAGTGTTAATTTATCTGGCTCTTAATTAATTAATTAAAGAGTTATAATTTGTACTTATTACCAACGTGAATGGAACCTAATGGGTCACACACAATAAGAACATGGTCTTTGGGTTAAATTGTTATTAAGATAAGTATAAGATACTTATGGGGTTAATTTATGCGATAAATTAACTTAAAGGACTTAATTATAAATATTCTAAGTCTTGATGGAAATTAGTTTCCTAAAAGGAATTAAGAAGCTATTTGGTTTCCTTTTGGAATTGGTTTCCTAAAGGAATAGGATTAGCTTAAGGTAAGCTTCCTAAACCTTCTTGGTTTCCAATTTCTCTTGTTTCCTTAAAGACTAGGATACTACATCTATAAATAAGTCCATGCCTTGACTCTTGAAAGATTGATGAAACATAACACAAAATTCAGAGAGAGAAAAATTGAGAGCTTGGTGGCGTTTTTCTCTCCAAGAAAAACGCCACACCTCCATCCCTAATTGTTAGGGTTTCAACTTCTTTCTTCTTCTTGTGTTCTTCATGAATCATTCAAGGGAGCTAGCACTCAAAAGGCAAGGCAAGCAAGCCCAAAGGTTCCTAAAGATCATGTTCGTGTGGATACTGTTGGAGGCTCGACACTTGGAGGGCTTTTCATGGTAGATCAACACCTTCATCGAATAGGATCTTGCCCTTTGAAGCATAGAAACCTTCTATGCTTGAGGTATTTGTGCTAAACACCCTTTAATCGTATAGATTACATCAAAGAGTTCCATGGCTAAGGTAATAAATTTTTAAATTTTCCGCTGCGTTACTCCCCTTATTACCTTACAGTGGTATCAGAGCCTCCTTTGATTATATCTATATGATTTATGTTTATTTAATTGTCATAAATATGAATGGTTTGTTCTTGATGAAATTTGTCTCAAAATTGTTTTAGAAAAATCAAGAGTTTGATTTTTAAGATAAGTTCTTAATTGTTTAAAAGTGTTTTAAATAATTAAGATGAGTTCTTATGGTTGTATTCAAGGTTTCTAAATTATTTTTTACGTGCTAAAAGGGTTTTAACATGTTTTGATTCAAAAGAGTTTTGAAAAAGACCAAAGAATTTCAAAGACCGTATTTTCTGGACACAAACCGCGCGAAAACTCGCGCGCGTTTTAACCCGCGGTTGAAATCCCGTACGTTCTGTCGACAAACCGCGGATGAAACCGCGCACGGTTTGTCCCACGGTTTGTAAACCGCGGATGAACCCGCGCACGGTTTGTCCCACGGTTTGCTGGCAGAGTTCTAGCGGGATTTTTCCTAATTTTTTGGAAAACGCGAATTTTTTTGAATTTTCTCTAAAAAACACTTTCCAATTTAATTGTTAATATTTGGAAAGTTAATTTTTGGAAACCTACACCTTCTATAACTTTATTTTTGAGACAAATAAATTCAAGAATATTAATCTAATTAATTTAGACCATGTGATTTATGACTAGAATTAAATAAAGTAATTTATTTAATTGTTAAATATTATGATGGCATGGTGGATGATTATGGACTATGACCAATGTGATTGAATGGTTGCATTTTTATCAATTTTGATGGTTGGCTTGTATTGGTTTTTAAAATAGGGCCTGCGTGTCCTGCCTTCTCTATTATTCTCATGTAATTCTCTTCTCACCTAACTCCCCTCGAATGTAACTCAAGGTTTCTTAGTCAATACATGTAATGTACATTGTGTAGGTTAGAGTTAGGTTTTAATTTTCTAAATTGTTTAGAATAGAATTACATGTGTAATGTACAAAGAAGATGGAGATGGAACCAAGGAGCAACCATGAAGGCTCATCAAGAGTTGAAGACCTCCAAAGGAATGCATCAAGGAGTTGATCACATCCCTTAGGAATTTGACCATATATTTTCCTTAAGGCTCGAGGAAAATATCTTAGTAAAGTCCATAATCATCCACGGTTTATTGTGCATGTTTTTATTTTATATGTCGATATATTTTAATTACATGCTATGATGAGACTATATATTGTATAATTAAAATAAAAATCCCTCAAATAAAATATTAAGTCACTAGCCTTCCATTATTGTAGTAAAAATCATAGTTCTTGCTAAGTGTTGACACGTTGGCCTCCGTCAAGGTCACCTTACCTAGAGCATGTTTTTTACTATGAGATATGATCTCCAAATAATGGGTCTGACTTAACAAAAATGCTTAATTTGTTGGTTTCCATCAAGGCTATGGTGTTTTTGAGGCGATATTAAGTCAATATATACAAGTTGCCTTCCATTATTATAGCAAAAACGAAGAGTTCTTATTAAGTGTTGACACGTTGGCCTCCGTCAAGGTCACCTTACTCGGAATATGTTCTTGCTATGAGATGTGATCTCTGAATAATGGGTATGACTTAACAAAAATACATAACGAGTTTGGCCTCCGTCAATGTTATGATATTTTTGAGGCAATGTTGGGAAACACATAAGATGTGAATATCAAGAGTTGATACCCAACAATCTAGGAGTCACAAGAGTTGTGATTGATAAAAGTTATCTACCTAATCGAAGTTACCTTTGGGGCATTGGCCTCCGTCAAACCCAAAGTTGATTAGATGGGATCCTAGCCCACTAGGAATCTCCAATGGATTTCCGAATCAATATTTTGAGGGTTATTGATTTGAAGTAAAATAGTGGGAGCAAACCAAATAAATTCGAAGCCCACATTTTTTGTTTGCAATTATAACACGAAACAAATACTTGTACTATCTTTTCATTTGTTGTAATGTTTTTGTTATGAGATATGATCTCTGAATAATGGGTTTGACTTAACAAAAATTACATAACGAGTTTGGCCTCCGTCAATGTTATGATATTTTTGAGGCAAAGTTGGGTAATACATAAGATGTAATTTTCAAAGAGTTGATACCCAACTATCTAGGAGTCACAAGAGTTGTGATTGATAAAAAGTTATCTACCTAATCGAATTTATCTTTGGGGCATTGGCCTCCGTCAAACCCAAAGCTAATTAGATGGGATCCTAGCCCACTAGAAATCTCCAACGGATTTCCGAATCAATATCGAGGGTTATTGATTTGAAGTAAAATAGTGGGAGCAAACCAAATAAATTTACAAATCCAAATTTTTGGTTTGCATATATAACAAATACTTATTTTCCGCTGCGTTACTCCCCTTATTACCTTACAGTGGTATCAGAGCCAGGTTAGTGTATGCCCTAAAACCAAGTTGGTTTTTGGGATTTTTATTATGCTTATTTCGTGTTATACTTATATATGTGGCATTTTCTTTGTCATTTAATACTTGTTATTTATATTACTAGTTTATTTGATGAAGTCCATAGAATATTAACTGTGTATAAGAGATTGTAAGAGTTACAATGATGAGACTCTTATTACACATTAAGTTATATTCTTAAATATCCCTAGTCGTAGTATTAATGAGATTGGACATCATTAATATGGGAAGACTAGCACATACTTTGCCTCTACTTATGGTAAGTAGTAGTTGATCTCGTCAACTATGGCGTGTGACACCTAAGCTGGTATGTGGATGCTTGTTAGAGAACAAGTTCATTGGATTGATCCGCCAAGAGTTACTATTCTTAGTGCTTATGAATTATCACAACATAATAACAATGTTTTAAATTCTAGAACAAACCCAGTTGGTAAAGAGTGTATAAGTCTCTACAACGAGTGTAGCAACTCTTGCTCCATTCATCACACGTAGTTTGACTTTCTCTTTCCTTATTGTCTACCATGCTTTAAGACCTTGCACATTTTTGCAAATATGGGATCCAAATCCAGTATCTTATACCCAATGGTCTTAATTAGTAGATAAATTTATCTCAAACATAAACGTACTTAGAAGTAGAAGCCTTACTTCGCCTCTTCAACTTCTTAGTATTGAAACGAGCCTTACAATTCCCTTTCTAATAGAATTGGAAACATGTGCCCTTAGACTTGTCCATTTTGATCACACCTTTAAGCTTTGTCATAGCTACTATGGTCTTCTTAAGACTACGCTTGGGTTTCCCCTTGACAAGCAATAAAGTGCCCCTTTCTTCCTTGATAGACTACTCTTTAGATATCTCAGATCTAATGGTCCTAGATTGTGTATCAACAACTCTTTGAGATGCACAATCACAGACAAAAAGATCTATCAATTTGTGCTACTTTTATAGCTTAGGAATTATAGATGACATTATGATATAAGTAGCAATATCATTATCATCTTTTATGCATCTTGTATGCACATTGTTTCCTAACTATAATTGTCACTATGGGACAAGTGGAAGTGGGTATCAATGACATATCCAATTGTGCTTAAGAACTATTCTCAAGTCTTACACTAGTCCAAGAAAATCGTATATATATATATATATGGAGATATAGGATGATAAGTGTATTCAAGTGTACATTCATTCTACAACAAATGAAAAGATAGTACAAGTATTTGTTTCGTGTTATAATTGCAAACAAAAAATGTGGGCTTCGAATTTATTTGGTTTGCTCCCACTATTTTACTTCAAATCAATAACCCTCAAAATATTGATTCGGAAATCCATTGGAGATTCCTAGTGGGCTAGGATCCCATCTAATCAACTTTGGGTTTGACGGAGGCCAATGCCCCAAAGGTAACTTCGATTAGGTAGATAACTTTTATCAATCACAACTCTTGTGACTCCTAGATTGTTGGGTATCAACTCTTGATATTCACATCTTATGTGTTTCCCAACATTGCCTCAAAAATATCATAACATTGACGGAGGCCAAACTCGTTATGTATTTTTGTTAAGTCATACCCATTATTCAGAGATCACATCTCATAGCAAGAACATATTCCGAGTAAGGTGACCTTGACGGAGGCCAACGTGTCAACACTTAATAAGAACTCTTCGTTTTTGCTATAATAATGGAAGGCAACTTGTATATATTGACTTAATATCGCCTCAAAAACACCATAGCCTTGATGGAAACCAACAAATTAAGCATTTTTGTTAAGTCAGACCCATTATTTGGAGATCATATCTCATAGTAAAAAACATGCTCTAGGTAAGGTGACCTTGACGGAGGCCAACGTGTCAACACTTAGCAAGAACTATGATTTTTACTACAATAATGGAAGGCTAGTGACTTAATATTTTATTTGAGGGATTTTTATTTTAATTATACAATATATAGTCTCATCATAGCATGTAATTAAAATATATCGACATATAAAATAAAAACATGCACAATAAACCGTGGATGATTATGGACTTTACTAAGATATTTTCCTCGAGCCTTAAGGAAAATATATGGTCAAATTCCTAAGGGATGTGATCAACTCCTTGATGCATTCCTTTGGAGGTCTTCAACTCTTGATGAGCCTTCATAGTTGCTCCTTGGTTCCATCTCCATCTTCTTTGTACATTACACATGTAATTCTATTCTAAACAATTTAGAAAATTAAAACCTAACTCTAACCTACACAATGTACATTACATGTATTGACTAAGAAACCTCGAGTTACATTCGAGGGGAGTTAGGTGAGAAGAGAATTACATGAGAATAATAGAGAAGGCAGGACACGCATATTTATAAATAAGTCCTTTAAGTTAATCTATCTCATAAATTAACCCCATAAGTATCTCATACTTATCTTTATTACATTTTAACCCAAAGATTTTGTTCTTTATGTATGTGACCCATTAGGTTCCATTCACGTTGGCAATAAGTATAAATTATAACTCATTAATTGAGCTAGATAAATTAAACACTTTTAATTTATCATTAATTCACTAATTAATCAATTCATACTTATAGATCATGAGTGGCGTCTAGCAATGCATCATGACCACCCAAGTGAATAGGAAAGTCATATGGTAGACCATACCCTTCAATGACAATGTTATCGTGTAATTAATATCCTTTCACCACACTATATCCCAATTAGTCTAAAAGTATAGTGCATACTTTTAAATAACTAATTTATATTTTCTTGTTCCAGAAATATAACTCTCCATGATGTATAACCTTGAAACTACTTCCAAGTTATACTATCACTTCTGCAGAAGATTTATGAGTTAATATTTCCAACAAGTGGCCATTAAGGGATATACTCTCCTATTAAGGAGTGGTGAATCCTATATTGATTACTCACTATCTTTCCATGCTTCAAACTATACCCAATCTCTAACCTATGAGCTACCCTTTTACGGGCACCGAGGAATAGAGTCAAAGTATAGCAATCCACACTCAAGATACTATGGTAATCTCAAGTCAAAGGATCACTTACACCACTGCCATTAAGAGTTCAACTATTGGCACTATAGTTGAAACTCTTGGCGGATCAATCCAATGAACTTGTTCTCAAACAAGCATCCACATACCAGCTTAAGTGTCATGCACACCATAGTCAATGAGATCAACTACTACTTACCATAAGTAGAGGCAAAGTATGTGCTAGTCTATCCGTATTAATGATGTCCAATCTCATTAATACTATGACTAGGGATATTTAAGAATATGACTTTATGTATTAGAGTCTCATAATTGTAACCCCTTACAATCTCTAATACACAATCAATATTCTAAGGACTTTATCAATTAAACAAGTAACATGGAAATACAAGTATAGATGATAAAGAAAAATACCACATGAATAAATATAACATAAATAAGTGTAAATATAAAAACACCTTAAACCATCTTGGTTTTAGGGCATACACTAACAGAGATTATAAGGGTAACAATTATGAGACTCTAATACGTAAAGTTATATTCTTAAATATCCCTAGTCATAGTATTAATGATATTGAACATCATTAATGCGGATAAACTAGCACATACTTTGCCTCTACTTATGGTAAGTAGTAGTTAATCTCATTGACTATGGTGTGCATGATACTTAAGCTAGTATGTGGATGCTTGTTTCAGAACAAGTTCATTGGTTTGATCTGCCAAGAGTTTCAACTATAGTGCCAATGGTTGAACTCTTAATGGCAATGGTTTAAGTGATCCTTTGACTTGAAATTACCATAGTATCTTGAGTGTGGATTGCTATACTTTGACTCTATTCCTCGGTGCCCGTAAAAGGATAGTCCATAGGTTAGAGATTGGGTATAGTTTGAAGCATAGAAAGATAGTGAGTAATCGATATAAGATTCACCACTCCTTAATAGGAGAGTATATCCTTTTATGGCAACTTGTTGAAAATATTAACTCATAAATCTTCTGCAGAAGTGATAGTATAACTTGGAAGTAGCTTCAAAATTATACATCATGGGAAGTTATATTTTTGGAATAAGAAAATATAAATTAATCATTTTGATAGTATGCACTATTCTTTTAGACTAATTGGGATATAGTGTGGTGAAAGGATATTAATTACACGGCAGCATTGTCATTGAAGGGTATGGTCTACCATATGACTTTCCTATTCACTTAGGTGGTCATGATGCATTGCTAGACGCCACTCATGATCTATAAGTATGAATTGATTAATTAGTGAATTAATGATAAATTAAAGTATTTAATTTATCTAACTCAATTAATGAGTTATAATTTATACTTATTGCCAACGTGAATGGAAGCTAATGGGTCACACACATAAAGAACAAAATCTTTGGGTTAAAATGTAATTTAAATAAGTATGAGATACTTATGGGATTAATTTATGAAATAGTTTAACTTAAAGGACTTATTTATAAATATTCTAAGTCTTGTAGGAAATTGGTTTCCTAAAAGAAATAAAGTAATTAATTGGTTTCCTTATGGAATAGATTTCCTAAAGGAGAAGATATAGGTTAAAGTAAGTTACCTAAACTTTCTTGGTTTCCAATTAGCTTTATTCCTAAAAGACTAGAATACTTCTTCTATAAATAGGTTCATGGTTTGACTCTTGAATTATTATTGCAACACAAAAGAAAACTAGTAAGAGAAAAATTGAAGAAAGAGGCACGCCACTTTCTCTCTCTAGGTATCTTTCTCTCTCTCTAGGCATCTCTCTCTCTCTCTCTCTCTCTCTCTCTCTCTCTCTCTCTCCTAATTGTTAGGTTTTTCTTCTTCTTGTGTTTTTAAATAATTCAAGGGAGCTAGCACTCAAAAGTCAAAACAAGCAAGTCTACAAGGTTCCCAAAGAAGTTGTTCGTGTGGATATCGTTAGAAGCTTTACACTTGGAGGGCTTTTCGTGGTAGATCTAACATCTTCTTCGAAAGATCTTTGCCAAGTAGCATAAAAATCTTCTGTGCGTAAGGTAATTTTCATGCAAACCCCCTTGATAATCATATAGATGTCAAAGAGATCTATAGTTAAGGTAATAAATTTTTATTTTTCCGCTACGTTATCTATTTTATTACCTTACAAAAAGAACTACAGACAGGGAATCACGGGGTATAAAACAATAAATAAAGACATTCATAGTTCACACCATCAGCTTATATGTGAAATGCTTAAAATTAAGACCACGAATGAAGTTTCATCTAAGCCCTATAAAAGGAATGAGAGGATTCAATTTAATTCCATTTTATTCATTTCTGCTAACTAAAACTAACAAGAACTATAAATAGTTAGATTGTTATATACTTTGGTATTTAATCAAACTCATATGCAGGAGGAGTGTGAGCTATAATTTTGGCATGCTCTTCATCCAATCTTGATAAATTTAATACACTATTACACTTGTTCTGAAATGCAGGAAAATTTGGCAATGTTTTTTAAGCAAGCAACAAATGAAAAGAATCTCCATAATGATTAATTTGGAAGCTCTATATTCCAATTTCCAAATATTAATATTATGACATCTAAAATAAGCTATATGAATGATTATTATAAGATCCCAAAATTAAGCTATGAAGAACTGCTATCAAGTCTTGTGCCATCCAAATATTAGTCTTATGACATTTAAAAAATTCCTTAGTCGAAAAGTTCTTCAGATGAAGTTCAAATTACAATCAAATTGAATCCAGTGAAAGTGAGTTTGCAGAAATGGAAGCTCAGACTATTAGCCTATATCTAAAATGTCGAAAATTAGACCCTAAGCACGAACTTCCTTGTAGCACTCATACGAAGAGTTGAGAACATTTAGTTTAAACATAAGAATAGGTCAAAACATTCACTTTAAAATTAAAATGTTGTGCACTCTGTATTGATAAGCCGAATACACTATAATTCCAATTGTAATGTAATATATTGATAATTGAGAAAATTACAGTCGATTTACATAATGGAGAATTGCTCCTCCACATTTTGTGAGATCCTAGTGATCCACATTGGATAGTTAGTCTCCCATATAATAACTTCTTTTAACTCATTACAAATCTAAAAACTGGAATGAGCATAAGTTGAACATAACTGGAATGACCATGAGTTAAACAAAGAACTCAAATCTAAAACATTTTCAATGATTGTTGCACACAAGCTGTCATTATAATCCTTATTCTTAAGTTCCTGTCTAAAGCTTCTGTTGTATCCTTAAATGTTCACATATTTCCAATCAAGTGCTAATCAAATTCAATCATGATCGTTCGTTAAACATAATCATAGCAGTATTATTGAAAGGGAATCAAAATGAAATCTATTGAACAATAAGACAACAAAAGAGAATCAGAACAACAAAACCAAAAAAGGGGATTAAAGAAGAGGGAGGTGTGAAGTCACGAAAAATGTCACAAAACAACCCCGCATATATATTGACAAATATTCACATGCAGAAGAGGCTAAAATTGTAAGGAAATTACATGAGTAATTGTTATAAAAACAAGATGTAGCATTAGAAGAAATCTGAAAAAACGAATTCGGTAAATTTCCTTACATGTTGCAACAAACACACAAAAAAAGAATGAGAGGGTCAACTGGAAAGAGGATGAGGAACAAAATCACACCAGCAGCAAACACAAAAGGAAAATAAACGAAAACCAGCAAGCAAGGTAAAGAAGAAGCAGTGGAAAACAAAAAAAATAGAGGGAAAAGAGCATTACTTACGTATGGAATCATTTTCCTTTTGTTAATACAAAGCTCAACTTTTCCCTAAAAAAAAAAAAAAAAAAAAAGCATGACCGGACAAAACCAGCTTGTGGTATAAGCTGTTCCCTCTCGGTTCATCTCCAATGTCAAAATCAAAATCTAAAAAGATGGCTACACCCAAGCATACAAAAAACAAGAGATTTGTTAAACTTCATCATGCCCAAATCTATAGAGTCCAAGGTGAAAGTACAAGATCAAGAGGCTCATATTGACCGAGACAAAATATCCCTTAATTCCAGCAAAAACAAAGTATGAAATGGCTACATAATAGTACGAGAGAAACGTTAAAGAAATGAGAAAAAAGATGAGGAAAAGAAGACAAAGACTTGTCACCAATTCCGAGGTCTGAAAGGAACTTGGGGTTCAAAATCCAAGCAGTAATCCAGCAGCTGTAGGCGATTTCCCAAGGTGCACCATGCAGCTGATTTTTACCACACTGACAGAACACGTGCATGCACAGTATACGATTGTTAAAACACAACCAAAACCAGTGTTTTGAGAACCGGACCGGACCGGCTGGTTCGACCGGTTGAATCGCGAACCGGCCATTGCTCCGGTCCGGTTCTCCATCAAAGCCGGAAAACACCAACAACCCGTTAAGAACCGGTCAAACGGTCAAGAACCGGTCGAACCGCCAAAACCGTGAACCGGCGGTCCTTGAATTTGGGACTTTTAAAAAAATTTTTGATTTGGTGCAAATGGGGGGTCTCGAACCTGAGACCCCCCACTTGCACTTCCAGGTGCGGAACCACCAGAGCCAAGCTGCTGTTGTGATTTCTTATCTAATATTAATATAAATATAATCTATTTTTTCTTTCCCTTCTTTTCATTTTTTTATTTTTTTGGTAAGTACTATTTTTCCTCATCTTAACCAATCAGGTTTAATAAAATTAATGATTCTTATATCTTTAGTTTCTTCATTTTCTTTATTAATTATGTTTAATGAAATTATTTAGGTTCCTTATTTCCATCAATCATGTTTAATGAATTTAATTAATTCTTACCTTTTTTATTTTCTTTATTTCCTTTGTCAATCATATTTAATGAAATTAATTAATTCTTACCCTTTTAGTTTGGCATCCAAATCTATTATATTAAAGAAATCTTTGATGTACTTTTACTAAAATCTCTCCTACTAAGATCAATCATTTTATCTAAATTGTTTAATTATTCATTTATACCTAAAATATTCCCATAACTAAAAGTTTAAATTGGTTTTTTTTTGTAAATTATCTGTTTCAGATTTTTGAATTATGGTTAAATGTATGAATTAAGAAGTAAAGTAAATAAATCATTATTCAATAATAAGAAAATATGGCATCTTCAAAGTAAGTGAGTACACAGTTATTTTCTTTATTAAAAAACCAAAAATTAGTTCAAATTATTAAATCTTATTTTTCTATGCGATATATTCCAATTATCATAACAACACATATTCACCTTCTCTTGATAGATATATGATATACTAAAAGAAAATACGTTTTTTTTAGGAACTAAAAGAAAATACATAAATTGAACATAATGGATTAAATTAAGAACTAATGAGCAAATAGATTTACTAAGATTAGTCCTTTTATCAAAATTATTTAATTATTTATTTATGAATAAAATATTTTCCTAAATAAAAGTTTAGCGTTTGGCTCCTTGAAGTTAAAATGCAAATTTAAACTCAAAATTTCAATATGTTTTTTGTATTAACTGTCACGTCACATGCATGTGACTAGGTTATACTTTTTGTATTAACTGCATGTGACTATATTATATTTGCAATTCTTAAAATTTTTTCATTCGTCCTACTTTGCCTAATATCAAAAATTTTAAGAACCATATTTATTTTAATCAAAGCATTAAGCGACCAATTTCATGCACAACCAAATATTGGGGACCAAAATTACAACTTTTTCCTTAAATATTAATGACATTTTAATTTTTTACATGATGAAACATCCATATCTTACTACTAATATTCTAGGCTTTTGACGGTATTCTTTTTCATTTTTGCCAATGTTAACTAGAGTAAAGCCTATTTGATCTGCTTAATATTTTTTTTACCATTTTTCTCTTTTATTTTTTAGTGGTGAATTACCATCGAATCATAAAATCTCTACACTGGGGAAAGTATTAATTTGAAAGTATTTCAATGCAGTCGTCTTTTGGATAGTGGTGAAGATAATGATTGATAATTCTATTATTTTAACTATAAGTGATTATTAGTAGCAATTAAATTTTTAGGTATTTAATTGTATTCTTTTCTCTTTTAATTTTTTTGTATTTGTTTATTTTGTTAGTTGGTTTTTTTTTTTAGCTTGATGATCGAACTTCTATCTATGTGTTGAACTTTTTGACTTTTTAAGGTTAAATTGAATTAGTTATCAACATAGTGATATTCACATGGGTATTGTTGCCTTGTGGTGATAATGAAGGAAGTCACTGAAATTATTTGTCTAAAATTATTTGTCTTTAACATCAGTTATAAATTTGATGACAAATATAATATAATTAGTTGTTAAATTACGTGGTATTTTTTTATGAACCTCTTTAATATGTGAAAGAAAAATAAGCATGTACTTTAATTAAAAATTGGCTTATGCTTATTAATATTATTTATATTTGTAATGAATTTATAAAAAAAACTTGTGAGGATGTGTATGAATCTCTAGATTTCAAGTATGAGTTTTAAAAATTTTCTTATACAATTGTGAAAAAAACGGTTGAACCTCCGGCCCAACTGGTCGGACCGGTCGGACCTTGAACCAGACCTCTCCCGGTTCACTAGCCGGTCCGGTTCTGAAAACATTGACCAAAACAAGTCTTGAAACAACGGGTGAAAAAAAAAGGAATCGACAGCAAAAATTACAAGAAAGGACAGGAAGAAGGGAGTGTTTAGATGAGCGTCAATTCTAGAGGTTGGGCAAAAAAGAACTTTAACGATAAAACACATACCGGCTGACAAAAAGGATGTGGATCAACCAGCCATGTGAAAGTCAAAGAAAATCGGGCACCTCTTTTGTTGTGAGATGGGGTGATTAAATGACAAAAAGGCCATCAACAGTACAACACTACTACCATGTGAAGCTGTTGATAGCCTAGAATGTGTACCTTACATTCCCATTGGAGGCGGACCTAGAATGTGTCCAGGAAAAGAATATGCACGATTGGAGATCCTGGTGTTCGTGTATAATGTGGTGACAAAATTCAAAATGGAGAAGTTAATTCCTGATGAAAAGATAATAAATCTTGCATCCCCTACACCAGTGAATGGCCTACCTGTTCGTCTCCAACACCGCAAAGTCTAACTTAATTTTTATTATTTACTCGGCGTTTCAGTATGCATATGTAGTCCAGCAATTGTCTTCGATTTGCATACGTGTAACAATGGTGTATTTGTGGATTACATCATTTCTCATTTATGCACCCCGTATTAAAATTGGTGTATCCATCTATGTGTTCAATGTGCAATATGTGATGTACTTATATACCAGACCACTTTTGAATCGCGCCTATGGTTACTTGTATCTTGTCTTTCTTTTTAAAACTCAATTGAAATTTATGTGTTTTTCGAACCCAATGGGCGGCCAGTATTTTTAAACCGGATTAAGGATCATGTATTGTTAAAACTCAATCGAGGGTCGCCTTTTCAAAATTGGATCGAAGATTGTACATTTTAAAACCCAATAAGGGTCATGTTGTCAAAACCCAACGAAGGATTATCTTTTCAAAATTTCATCGGAAGTTATATATTGTTTAAATGCATTTAACATCGTAAATTATTAAAACCTTATTGCAGGTTGCCTTTTCGAAATCTGATTAAGAACTGTATATTTTAAATTCCAATTACGGATCATCCTTTCAAATTTCAATTGAAATGTGTTTTTAAACTCGATTCAAGACGTATATTTTTTAAATAAAATTGAAAGGTCGTGTGATTGTTAAACCTATTAAGTGTTCCTTGTATATCCCACATCGGATAGAGAAACAAGTTTTCTCTTCGATGGTCTTTATAAAAAAATATTTAGTGAAATCTTTGAAAAGAGCACCCACCAAGATAGCCATTAGGCCTTTTGGGTTTTAGCTTGTTTGGATTCTCTTGTTTTGTTTTATTCGGGTTTTTTGGAGTGTCTTGACTAAGGGGACATTTGGGTTTTTAGGGTCTTTAGTATATTTTGGGCTTGCTTGTGTCTTTTGAATTTATTTTGTGAGTTCGTAGAGTGTTCTCCACTTTTGTATCCCTCTTGCTTATTGGTGGATTTCTGCATTTTTACACGTGGATGTAGGTTATCTTGATCGAACCATGTCAAATTCATTTTGTTGCTTTGTTTATCATATGTTGTGTTTCTCTTCTTGTCATCTCATGTAACCATCTTGATTAGACCACATCAAATTCATTTTGTTGCTTTGTTTATCATATGTTGTGTTTCTCTTCTTGTCACCTCTTGTAACCATCAAGAATTTCAGCAATTTCCTAGGGTCCCTAAAATTCTTTACAACTGGTACCAGAACTTCGGGCAATTCTTTGATAGCAATTTGAAATTTTTTGACGTCAAGAAGTTAGTTGCAACATCAACTTAACATCAACTTTGAGTTATGGCATATTTGAACCCATTTGGGCTTTTATGGAGAAGGCAGAGAAAATTTACTATTTGTGAAAATTTGCTATTTGTGAAGATTTCTTGATGATGAGGATTTGTTATATGATACAAGCCAAGGTGGGAATTGTCAAGTGTGTGTTGTATTTTTTGGTTGCAAATTGGATGGAAAAACAAGTTTTCTCTTTGGTGGTCCTTATAAAAAAATATTTTGTAAAGCCTTTAAGAAGATTACATGCCAAGAGAGCCATTGGGCCTTTAGAGTATACATTAATTTGAGTTCTTTTGTTTTATTTTTTTCAGGATTTTTGGGTGGCTTGACCATGGAGCCATTTAGGCTTTAAGGTCTCAATATATTTTGGGATCGCATGTGTCTTTAGGTTTATTTTGTGGGTTCGTATAGTTTTCACCATTCTTGTATTTTTCTTATTTATTGCAGAATTTCTGCACTTTTACCCGTAAATATAGGTCATCTTGATCGAACCACGTCAAATTTGTTTTGTTGCTTTGTTTATCATATGTTGTGCTTCTTTTCTCATCATCTTGTGTAGCCATCAAGAATTTCAGTACTTTCTTGAGGTCCCTAAAATTCCTAACAAAATCCAATTGAAAGTCATCTATTATGTGCGTTTTCATTGCATTGACAATGTGCACAATCTTCGTGAGCACAAGATAGTCATCAAAACATTTATCTTTTCTATATTTACAAAGATGAGCATTCATCGTGAGCATATAAATGCTAATAAAATACTTACTTTCTTGTTGGGGGTGGGCAGAATTAACCGAAAAATTGCAATAATCAGTCCATTCCGAACAAAAAAATAAGAGTAACTGAACCGAATTCTAAAAGCGATATCCGAACTTCATTTGCAAAAGCAGTTCCGGTTCCGGGTATCAACTTTTAAAAACCGTGGTTGACCGAACCGATCCATATATATCTCTTAAAGGTTAATATTTATGAACATTATAGAAAGAAGTATTAAATCATTTCATATTCAAGTTTAAGATAACTCAAAAATGTAAATATCGTATTAGATTTTTCTATCCATTTAATTTTTTGATTTGTATATTATTTTTTGTTTTTATACACTGATTATCATATACTTTCTAGATACTAAATTAAAAATTACTTTCATATAACTTAGATATGAAATATGGAAAATAACATAAATATTTTTTACTCGTATTGTGAAATTTTTTGTTTCTAACCTTTTTTAATTTAAAAAAAAAAGATTAGATGCAAGAGTTTCAGTTTGTAATTTTATTGCTTGTTTTTCAAAGTAATTAATATTGTCTAAGTAGTTTTTTTTATTTGGACAAGTATTTATGTTGTAATATTTTTTTTATCTATTTTGTCAAATTAACTTAATACAAAATGGTTCCGATTACCCGTGGTACCCGACCCTCTTTTATTGAGTAATTGTTAAGTGGTTAACTGACTAATGAAGGTCGAATACGGTTAGCAAATTAGGCGAACCGCTACAAGCGGTTTTGATTAGGATATTAGGTGAATGGACTGGTTATCCAGTCCTTGCTCACCCCTATTTCCTGCATTTAAGAATCTGCACAATCCTTTGTAAGCACCTCACTGGAACATTTATTATTTCTGTAGTGAAAAAGGGGAATAGATCTCTTAAGTACAGGTGTGTTATTGAAAGGCTCATTTTGTTTGATTGTGTTTTTTAAAAACATATTTTTTGAAAATTTCAAACTCATTTTTCAACTATTTTTTCATTTCAAAAATAAACTTATCGAGAAGAATCTTTAATATTGCTATAGTAATGTTTCCAAAAAAGCACTCTAAAAAGCAATCATCCAAACAAACCTTACTTTATTTCTTACATTTAACAAAGATATGGCGGTTTCTTATGAGCTCACGACTCTCATGAAAAAGAATCTACTCTCACAAAGTGAACATTAATCGTGAGCACATGACCATACTCTACAGCATTTTCATTTGCATTTAACAAATTGCACACTGCTAGAAATATTAATTTTTAGCTCTCAAGATATACCGCTAGAAATATCAATTATTAGCTCTCAAGATATTAATCAGTAGCATGCATGAAATTAATGAAAATTGTGGTAATTTTTCCCTGACTAATTCACGTTTTTTTTTTTTTTGAGTAAATGTATACATGCCATTAAGTATGAAAAACTTATTAAGGAAGTAAAGAATTGTGTAAACGAATTGATTAACAATATTCTATCGACAAAGATATTGACTTAAGTTATCAGCTTAACAAGCAAAAGTTGCACTAAGTAAATGGGGGAATAATACGTCAAATAGTTTCTTTGAAAATATAGGAAAACATGACTACAATATTGCAAACAAGTGTCAAAGTTTACATGACCGAAGACAAACAATACATCTTGCTGTACTTATCTACAAATTTTAACCTATTTTACTTAAAAAGGTTAATAACCGTGTAAAATCTCAGAGAACCAAATATGTTTTCTCTAAAATGTCACTACGATCAAATAATATATGTTCTTCATATAGAACCTGTAATCAATTAAGCCCCCGAAATTGAGGAAGAATTCTACTTCTTGTTTTTAAAATTTTTTATCCTCCTTGTGTTGAATATTTAAATCCTTTCAATGTCAATTTTTAATAAAAACCGATAGTTTTGACTAAAAATTTGTGGTTTATATGGCTGACTAGATCCAAAAGGCAACAAAAACAGGTGACATTTGAGATTCCTTTAACCGAAAATAATTAGACAAAAGCTAGGAACTGCCCGGTCTTTTTTTATTAGTGATTCTTGTATATATAGCTAAAATTCCTGACATTCGTTAATCGAAAAATAATTTTTTTAAAAAAACTAGGAACTGCTCAGTATTTTTAATTATTAATTATTCTGTATATAGCTAAAATTCCGTTTGAATTGCTATTTTTCCTAAAGAACTACAGAAGTTTAAAAAAAATTCTAAAACTTAAAAAGTTAATTCAAAATAATTTTTTAAGAAAAACATTTTAAGTCTAAAGGGACCTTGAACATGGGTAAGCTAATTGCATTATCTTAAACTAGTAGGAAGCTTGATTGAAAAAAATTAAAAGGAGGATAGGGTTTGATCAGGTGGCTGTTGTTGAAGCAATAGCGAAATCAAGAGGGATAGCTGCCTATTGGAAGGAGGAAGGGCTAACAAAGAAAGTGGAGACTACAGCTTTTACAATTGAGGTGCTAATAGAAAATCCAATGGACAAAGCTATGTGGTGGTGTATAGCGATTTATGCAAGCATCGATAATAGAATTAGGAGGGAACAATGGGCAGTGAGTAAAAGGAGAAGAATTATGGGGTGATAAATGGATTATAACTGGGGACTTCAATGATATAATCTCCAATGCAGAAAAATGGGGAAGGAGGGAAATAGAGGAATGGACATTTAGAGATTTCAGAGAATTTCTAAGAGATAATCAGTTGTTGGATGTGGGTTATGTAGGAGATCCCTGTTCCTAGTCCAAAAATTGGGGGACTAATATGGAGATCAAACAGAGATTAGATAGAGGGATGAGCATGATGGAGTGGATTCAGAAGTTTGAGAAACAAAATGCACACATATAGGAACTGATGCCTCTGATCACAACATGTTACTGCTGAACATAGAGCTGGCAAGAAGTTTTAGGAAAAGAAGGTTTCATCTAGACAAACAATGGCTGTTTAAAGAGGAAGTCCAGCAGGTTATTCAACAAGCTTGGGAGCAAGAGAATGAATGTTCACGAATGTACAAGGTAGCTAAAAATCAAGAGGTGCAAAAGGGATTTGAGTAACTGGAATAGAGGATCATATATTAATGTTCCACCAAAATGAAGGACCTTAAAAGATAGATTCATGAAGCAAAAAACACAAAGATGATGCGGTAGGAGCAAAGGCATGAATGAACTCAAAGGGCAACTAAGTAAAGCTTATAGAGAAGAGGACATTATTAGGAACAAAAGGCAAGGAGTAAATGGTTAAAGGAAAGAGATATGAACACAGCCTATTTTCATGCGTCAGTGAAATATAGAAGAAGGAGGAATCAGATACATCAATTGTGGAGAGAGGATGGTAGCTTGTGCAGCAACATGAAGGAGATAAAAGGAGAGATTAAGGGGTTCTCTAAATAGCTGTTCACATCCAACAATCCTAGTGATTTTCAAAGATTCTTAATGGAATTCCTGCGACAGTTACTACCTTGATGAATGAAGAACTTATCAAACCATATGGTGAGGAGGAGATCAAAGCAAATTTCTTCTCTGTAAAGTCAAACAAAACGCCCAACCCCGATAGTATGACTCGTATCTTTTTCACTAAATTTTAACGTGTTATTGGTAAAGATATTGTTGTAGCCATTCAATGTTTCTTTCATTTAGGATTTCTACTTAAAGCTATCAAGAAAACGATAATATCCCTCATTCCCAAGACTGAGCACCCTGTTAATTTAAGCCAATTCAAACCAATCAGCTCGTGCAACATTCTTTACAATGCAATTTCGAAACTGTTAATTAATAGGCTTAAGCCCATCCTAGGTTCTTGCATTAGTGAATCTCAAGCTGCTTTTGTTCATGGGCATGCCAAATCTTAGATAATGTTATTCTTGCTCATGAAATGTTGCATTTCTTTAAGAATAGAAGAGAAGGGAAAAAAGGATTCATGACCCTAAAGCTTAACATGTTCAAAGCATACGATGGGATAGAATTGTCTTACTTAGAGGCAGTGATGACTAAAATGGAAATTTGCAGTAGACTGGTCAATATGGTTACGGCTTCTGTTAAGTCTGTTTCCTTTGCTTTCAATATAAATGGAGAGAATGTCGGATTTGTCTAACCACAGAAGGGAATTAAACAAGGTCATCTTTTTTCACCCAATATTTTTCCCCTTTGTGCTGAAGGATTTAGCAGACTAATTCAAAAGACGGTTAATGGAAAAGAATAAACTCCAGTTACGATAAGCAGGAAGGGGCCAACATTATCCCACTTATTTTTTTGCTGATAATACCGTAAGTTTTTGTAAAGCAGATAGACAGGAAGCTAATGTGTTGATGAGAATATTGGACAAATACTAAAAAGATTTAGGGCAGCAGATTAATTTTGGGAAATCATTGGTATTATTCAATAGAATGTAGAAAAATATCAAAAACAATTTGTGAGGTCAGTGCTAGGTGCAATCAGGCATGTCACTTAGGGCACCTTGGTCTCCCAATGGTTATTAGCAGATCCAAAAACAATGTATTTGGATTTATTAGAGAAATGGTGTATCAAAGAATGAAAAGGTGGAAAGGAAGAATGTTGAATCAAGCAGGGAAGGAAATACTCCTGAAGTTAATAGCTATGGTAGTACCGAAATATGTACTCTCATGTTTCAAAATTTCGAAGAAACTAAGGAATGAAATTAATGGTTTAATGGCGAAATTTTGGTGGGAAAACGTGGATGGAGGGAAGAAAATGCTTTGGATGAGTTCGGAGAAAATGGCTAAAGTTAAAAATGAAGGAGGCCGGCTTGTAGAGATATTCAAAGTTTTGATATTGTTTTGTTAGCAAGGCAGGTGTGGAGAATCATCACAAGGCTATATCTGTTAATGAGCAAGCAGTGAAAGCAAAGTATTTTGAGAAAAGGAGCATATTAGAGGCTGTAACACCAAAGAATGTATCTTGGTTCTTTCAAAGCATTATGTCAACTAGAAGCTTGATTGAAAGAGGTACAATTAAAAGACTTGGGAATGGGAATTCAATGAAGATATGGTCGGATAGGTGGATACTGTTTACAAAGGATGGCAAGACTGAGTTGATAAAGCCTCGAACTGCCAAATTGAGACAGCAAACCCGTCCATGTAGGGTCGGTGCTGCAATAGAGTGAAACTGGGGCAAATATTCAATAAGAAGGATGTGGACATGATTAACAAAATCCCTATTAATATGACTAGTGGGTAAGATAATCTATACTGGAAGGCCACTAAACACGGAGAGTACACAGTAAAGTCTAGGTATGAGAAGGCTATATGCATAAATTTCATTGTCTATCAACAAAAGACGAGAAAATAATTGCATAAATTGAGATTTTATTAATTTAAAATGAGAGTTACAATCTCCGTATTAATTCTTTACAAAATAAATATCCTCCGATTCTTTTCTTCAGGGATCTAATTCAAGGGTCAAGAAAAAGGCTTATTCTTGAATTACATCTGGAGTTTTCTACGATTTGGTGTAGAAAACTATTGATTTGATGACTTTCTTTGAACACTTGAGACTTTGATCTTCAAATCTTCAAACCCTCAACACGAACGTGGAGATTCGGGATTTGGATTTTGGGTTTGAGGGACTTGAGAGAGAAATCTCTTTAGTTTTTAGAGAGAAAAATTTCTTGAAAGCTTTTTAGAATTTTTCTCTGAACTTATGGGAAAATGAACGTTCGTCTGAATTGGGAGGTAGATACCCTATTTATGGCCAAAATTTGGTAAGTGGTTGACTTGAGATAAACTCTTCAGAATATTCCACCACTTGGGCTACTCATAATTCTACAAAGTCCGTTTAAAGTAGAGCTTGACAATTTGATCGGCTCAATTAGTCCAATGTAAATTAATTGAACTAATTCACTTTAATTTAGACGGACATTACAATTCAACTTGAAGCCCACATGCATTGGTCCATTAATGAAGATTAATTACATTAACCGAGCTTAACTTAAATGGGCTTTGCTCCGATTTCATTTCATCCAGCTTATCAGTTCAAGCATGAACGGACTCGTCATATATTTAATTTAATTAAACGAGATCAATACAATTTAATTATTCTTGACTAAAGAAATTAAAATAAAATTTTGTTATCTACAAATGCCCTTGCTTCAAGACTCGACGGAGTATTGCTCGACAATCACTTAAGACAAGGCTTGAATTCTCTTAGGAAGTTCACTTCATCTTTTATAGAATAAAAGGTCCAAAGGCAGAAGGCCACTATTGCTTTGTATAAGTGGGCCACTTTGTTTAAATTGGCCAAGCTAAATTTAGTCGAGTAATCCAAATTACCAATCCAAGCATGCTTCTTGCCAGTCCGTAAACCAATTTGAGTTTCTTGTAACTTTACCACTTAAGAACAACCACAACTTAAAGTCCATAATTACAGCCTTAGAAACTCTTTAGTCCTTTTCCATCAACACTTAATTGCCGTTTCCAAGATTCTGCCGGACAAGTCACGTTGATCATGTTACCCCTTAAAACTCGAGGCAAAATTCCAAAGAATTGAAAAGTCAACTTCCATATAAACTTCTCATTCCCTTAGGACACGTGATTTTAGAAATTAACTGAGTAACTTAACATGAGAGAAACTTCCAATTCGCAACGTGAACTGACATTTTAGTGATAAATGTAATCTGCAAGTAGCAAATCCTAATCAATGCAACGGAGAATTGCAAACCGAAGCTACTTCTTGCTGGCTACAACTACTTCATCGCCCGAAAAAAAAAATGGGACTATAGAACTTCAGAAACCACCTACTCCTACCAACCTGGAGTTGTTAGAACTAGGAAAGTTGTAAAATAAGAATTCTCATTAAGAATCTGATAAAGCCTTGCAATAAGAATGTGATAAAGTCTTCAAAATTTTATTTACAGATAAAGCCTTGCAATAAGAATCTGATAACTAAATATGGAATCATGCCACGTGAAGACAACTTCTCACTGATCAACTTATAAGCACATTCTTAGTTTCCTCCCAATGGCAATCCACTCCCTTTTCGGTTTGAGAAACAATTTCCTTCACGAGTTCTTGCAGCCGGCTTACTTACACAAGAGCACACATCCTCCAACAATTTAGTTACTATCAAATTTGTCTCCTTGTCAATTTGAACTACCCATAGTCAGATAAAATCCAACTAGGAAACGAGGACTACTTGAAACTTTGTTTCGAGAACAAATCAAAATATAATTCACCACAATCCGAAATTCAATCCTTGTCGAGTTAGCACAAGGCCATCTCTATAAATGGGTAGGGCCGGGGCCATAATCGCATCAACTGGAGCAATTTCTTGCCACTGCTATTGGAACGAAATAGCTTGCACCTTCTTGCTGAAACTTGGAGAACTTTCGCTACACTCGATAAAGAACAAAGCCGTAAGGATCCTAGCCTTCAAGGTAATTTCTACTGCCATGCTCTTTTTTAAATTTGGGCCCCCCTTGCTGAAATTTTGATGATGCTACTTAGAATCAACTTTTCCTAACGGCCATGTGCTGATTTTTTCCTTAAAGAATTGCACGCAATTCAGGTTGTCCAGCCTCAAATTTCAATGTATTGTATTTAATTATTTTGTTGCCAATGTCACCAATTGCATGTATTGATCAGATTGGCGTGTTGCTAACATCTTTCGAACTCAGTCGACCATCACCTGGAACCTGCAATTGCTTATTGTTCAATCCCTTGGTCATTGCTACTCACATGATTTTTTTAACACCATCGCGACAATGCATGCACTCCTTGGATTTATAACTGCTGAAAAACACATAGCACAACCTGTTCAACACCATCTCCGTTTGGATAAGTTTTTTGGGGCATTTTTTGGAAAAATTTTTCCCAAACTTGTTTGGACAAATGGAAAATTTTTTGGTCAGAAATTTAAAAATTTTTTTGGTCAAACTTTTTCGCTAAATTATCCCACCAAGCTTTCATTTGAAATTTCAAATGAACTTTAGAGATTTTTTACACAATTATTCACAAAAACAAGTAAGTTTATGTTCAAAATTTGTTTAGAAAAATTGAAAAAATTGTGTGTAACAAAATGAGATCAATTTTCGGTGAGTTTTGAGGTGAGATAACGAAGTGAACGACGAAGCGCTCGTCCACTTCTTTAAGCGAACGTCCACTTCAGAGACTGTGTCTTAGCAAGCACTGGTAGTGTCCGTGCCCAGTGTTTGCTACGACATTTTTGTCTCTAAAGCGGATGTATGCTTAAAGTAGCAGACGTCTGCTTCACTACTTTTTTCAACTATATAGATTGCATTTTGATTGGTGCTTTTTTCATTTTTTTTAGATAAATTTCCAAAAAAATTAATGTTCTTTTTATATAATCATTTAAAAATAAGTGCAAGTTGGTCCAAAATTTTTGAACCATTCAAACACTTTCATACACTAATTATTCACTTTTCAAACCACGATCATGTCACTTCAAAAAAATTTTCACATTCAAACACTGTTTCACTTTTCCAAAAAAGTCAACAAAAAATAATTCAAATAATTTTTTCTAATAATTCTCAAAAAAACACTTCAAATAATGCTATCCAAACGGAGCCCATGTTTTTTAATGTTGATGCCCACCGATTCTTTCGATCATGGTGGCAACGGAAGCTGACTTTTGTTAACATATGAATCTACAGACATGAAAACTAAGATGACCTTTCTTACTTCCATGCATATTGTTTTATTCCAGACTTCACATCTTTCGCTTTAATTGGTATTGTGCTTTGTTGATTTGAAAAACATTGGAAAGTAGCTTAACCTTTAAGCACAAAATTCAAGACCATTATTTTGTTTGGCCACGTTTCTCATACTGACCAAATTACTCTTGCACCTCATCGTCAGTGAGATCACCTTCTTGCACATGCATATAATTGATTGTATTTTCATGCGTGCATGTTTAAAAAGGCATTGTTGACAAAAGAAATTCTCGCATGCATGAATTACTACTCAAGGCTCTTTTTTTTTTTTTCCTTAATTCATGCAAATATTTTTATTATGCCTCTACGCTTTCTTTTCTTTTTTTAATAGGCCGAGAACAAGTCTTTCAAACTGACATCTTTTAATTTGTAAGTGAGCAAATTGCAAATTAAACCCACAACCAGGCACGAACATCGCGTCCACTCGAGTCCATCCTTCAAAAGTTGTGTAAGTAGCACAGCCCTACTTGCTAAGCTTTTTTTTTTTAATTAAATATTTTCAAAGCTACACTTGAAGTTCGATGACAGCCTAACTTGGCTTGAGAAATCCTAAAGGCATGAAATTTCAATGATAACTTACCTGGCTTGAGAAATCCTATAGGCGTAAAATTTCAATGGTAACATGCTTGGCTTGAGAAATCCCAAAGGAGTATACTTCAATGATAGCCTACTTGGCTTGAGAAATCTTAAAGGCGTATATTTCAATGATAATCTACTTGGCTTGAGAAATTCCAAAGGCATAAAATTTCAATAATAGCTTACTTGGCTTGAAAAATCCCTAAGGTGTAAAATTTCAATGATAGCCTACTTGGCTTGAGAAATCCCAAAGGCGTTAATATTTAGTGATAGCTTACTTGGTTTGAGAAATCCCAAAGGCATAAAATTTTAATGATAGCCTATTCAGTTTGAGAAGTACCAAAGGTGTAAAATTTCAATGATAGCTTACTTGGCTGGAGAAATCCCAAAAGGCGTTAATTTTTTGAGTGAGTCTGTTATCGATTCATACACTCATCGTGCTTGCAGCATCACTTGAAAATTTCCTTTTTTTTTAAAAAAAAATAGCATGATGGTTTTTTTTAATCATAATTTTCAACCAAACATGCTCACCTTTTTTTCTTCTTCATTTTTTTTTTTACAAGTTTAAGGTCACACCATTGTGACATTTAAAAATCTTGATGCTTCAGGGTAAAAGTACTTGCTGATTGTTGACCATGTTGATGATGCTAAGGACAGTGGAACAAAGTTATTGGTCCACACTCCTATCCAAAGGAACTTTGTTGGGACTTGGCCTTAATATAACCACCTCATTAAGATAATTAGTCTCTGGAGATTCCACAAGATGATGGCATGACAATGCATTCATTGAAGTCCCTTATCCACAATAAAAGGCCGAGGACAACCTCTTTCCAGACTTTGGGTAGACATATCATTTCTAGGAAAGTCCATTGGGATGGTACCTTGAGCATCAATGGATAATTTAGCTTCATCGAAAAATATTGGGAATGGCTTGAATATGTCTTGGAGAGAAACAAGCAGGTTCTTCGTAATTCCTCTCTTTACGAAGCTTTGTGTGCGTCATTCTTCACCTATGATAGGAATACCAATATTGTTCGAGCATTTTGTGAAGCATGGTGCCCTGAGACAAATAGACTGCATACTTCGGCTGGCAAGTTATCAATTTCACTATTGGATTTATACCAACTAGGAGGGCTTCTCATAACTAGAGGCATGTATGAGGAGGATATCCCTTGTGCTACAGAGTTAACAGGCCTTGATGGAGGAATGTTAGGTAAATTCCTCAAAGCTGTGAGTAATTATTCATAGCTTTCCACTATCTCCAAATGGGTGAAACCAACAAGTCTGAGTGCGAGTTAGTCAACGGATTGATTTTTGGTTTGATGGAAAGGCGAGATACTTGAAGCCAAAACCTAGAAGGATGAGCAAAACATCTTATTCACAATTAACTCAAAATTCGACTAGGAGGATTGGTCAACTGAGCAAATTTTCAATTCAAAAGAATAGTGCATTCAGCATCCTTGGAGTTAAGGCCCATCTAAGAGTGGAAACTTATCTTGCGGAATTCATCTCAACCTGGTTGTGTGTCTTTGATTTGCCATTCAAGAACTTTCATTTCATCAAACCTACTACATTTAAAGCTACAAGCATACTGGCCTTTGAACATAAAACTTGTCTTGCGACTCCAGTATTACTTAGCATCTATAAGGGCCTGAACAAGATTGCAATCCCACCAACACACGGACATTCAAATGAGGCACAAACACTCTGAGTTTCTTTTCTTTAGGAGTTGGTTGAGCATCCAAATTTTCTTTTGGAGAAGCAGAATCCAAATATTAAACCTCTTCACTCACTGCTTTTGGTGTACTATCGGCAGTGTATGGTATACTGAACATTTATTTGAATGCCCGTAAGTTGGTGAGCTTGCAATCTTGTTCAGACCGATATAGATGCTAAGTAATACTGGCGCCGCAAGATAAGTTTTACATCCAAAAGCCAGTATGTTTGCAGCTTTAAATGTAGTAGGTTTGATGAAATGAAGGTTCTTGCATAGCAAAGAAAAAATGCACAGCCAGATTGAGATAAATGTTGTAGGATAAGTTTCCTCTCTTAGATGTGCCTTAACTCCAAGGATGCTAAATGAACTATTCCTTTGAATTGAAAATTTGCTCGGTTAACCAATCCTCCTAGTCAGATTTTGAATCGATTATGGACGAGATGCTTTCCTTAGACTCGTAGATTTTGGCTTCTAGTATCTCGCCTTTCTATCAAACCAAAAATCAATCCACTGACTAACTTGCACTCCAGACTTGTTGGTTTTGCATTTTTGGAGATAATCAAAAGTTGCGAATAAGTACTCACAGCTTTCAGAAATGTACCTATCATTCCTCCCATCAAGGCCTATTAACTTTGTAGCGCAAAGGATAACCTCCTCATACATGCACCAGTTATGAGAAGCCCTCCCATTCGGTATAAATCTTACAGTGAAATTGACAACTCACCAACCGAAGTGTGTAATGTGTTTGCCTCAAGACACTATGCTTCACAAAATGCTCGAACAATGTTGGGATTCCTGTCATAGGTAAAGAGTGACGCATGCAAAGCATACTGGCCTTTGGATGCAAAATTTTTCTTGCAACGCCAGTATTACTTAGCATCTACAAGGGTCTGAACAAGATTGCAAGCTTACCAACTTTTGGGCATTCAAATGCTTTTTTTCCGGTGCATTATGTGCATACAGGGTTGGCGTATTATTTTTCTACACAATTCTTTGCTCCATGATAAGTAATAAATTTACCAATATTATTATATATATTATTCTATGTTTTAGATATTATTTTAGTATAATTATAGTAACTTTAGCTGCAAATGACCCATTTTCCAACAATTTATAAGAATTATGCTTTTTTTTAAATTAGGATTTTTTAGGCAGAATTTTTATTTTGAGCAAATTAATGCACAATTCTTGTACAGCATTATAGGTTTATCGCACTTCAACTCATTTTGGATCAATTGGAGTCAAGAAAAATCAAATTCAAAAGTGATTCAAGGAGGTAAGGTTGGATGAACAATTTGAAGAAATAATTGTGCAAAAAAAATAATGAAAAAAATCCAATTCTTTATCAAAGTGCATGGAAATATGTGGAAAATGCTTGCACACGTGGATTCCAGCTTAGCAAAAATAAAAAATCAAGTGGGGACCACAATGACAGATCTGTGGGTTGCCACTCGCGGATCGTAAGTCGACAGCCAGTTTCTAGGGCTTTAACTTGCATCTTCTTCCAACTATATTTGCAGACATTTTCTAGAGGAGATAGGGTTTTGCAAATAGAAGATTTCATTGGGAACATAAATGAAGACTTTTGTGCAAGTTTGGAATCTCCAAACAAATCTTCATCATTTCCATACATTAAAGGCAATTGCAAGTTAAAAAATGACTTGAAGAACATTTGTCTATAAATAGAAGTCATTTATAACTCATTTGTAACAAGTTTTTGTAATAGAAAGTAGAAATTAGTTTAGTTTTACATTCAACTTGGTAGAGAATTAATAGAATTCTTTTTATCCTTCAATTAAATAGTGAGGATCATTGTAAGAGAACTTTGTAATGCAACTTTTGAAGGTGAATAAGAAGAGAAGCTTATTCCAATTCGGTTGAGCAATTTCTAAACTCTTATCTCTTTTACTTTCATTTGTTGCCATGAATTCTTGCTTTGAAGTTGAACTTCTAGTTGTTTCACTAACCATGTTGAACTAAAAGCTTCCTCTAGAATATAAATGAAGTAATGAATCAACAAACATGACTAAATTCATTTGCACTTGCTAGGCTTGCATTTGTTTGTTTACTTGTTCAAGTTTTAACACTTGTTTTTGCGTGGCCAACTTAAACAAGTCATATAGTTGCTACTTGACATTGAGAAATACATGTAACAATGGAAAATGAACAAGTAATGCTTAAGTAGTTCATATGATAATAATGGATGCTTAAGTGAATCATTACAATTTATGTTTTTCCATAAGGTTTCATCATGAGAATAGTTGGAATCTTGTCATTTCATAGAGAAATCTAGTTATGACACTTATGGAATTAGATTCTAAACAAGGCAAGGCAAAACTTAGCAAGTCATTCATGCATGATTCATGAGTGGATTCTATGTTCTAGGCTTCTTTGCTTGCTAACTACATAAGTTTTTAATCATTTACCTATTCTATTGAAGGGACCCATAACACTTTAAATTTTGATTGTGTTTAGATAATAAAAGTTAGTAAAAAAGATTTAGTAGTTGTACATATTTGGTTCATCATGGGATTTGACACCTAATACTCCAAATACTATAATATGTTAGTGTATGCCCTAAAACCAAGATGGTTTAAAGGTGTTTTGTTTTACACTTATTTATGTTATATTTATCCATGTGGTATTTTTCTTTATCAGTCTATACTTGTATTTCCATGTTACTTGTTTGATTGATAAAGTCCTTAGAATATTGACTGTGTATTAGAGATTGTAAGGGTTACAATTATGAGACTCTAATACATAAAGTCATATTCTTAAATATCCCTAGTCATAGTATTAATGAGATTGGACATCATTAATATGGATAGACTAGCACATACTTTGCCTCTACTTATGGTAAGTAGTAGTTGATCTCATTGACTATGGTGTGCGTGACACTTAAGCTAGTATGTGGATGCTTGTTTGAGAACAAGTTCATTGGATTGATCCGCCAAGAGTTTCAACTATAGTGCCGATAGTTGAACTCTTAATGGCAATGGTGTAAGTGATCCTTTGACTTGAGATTACCATAGTATCTTGAGTGTGGATTACTATACTTTGACTCTATTCCTCGGTGCCCGTAAAAGGGTAGCTCATAGGTTAGAGATTGGGTATAGTTTGAAGCATGGAAAGATAGTGAGTAATCAATATATGATTCACCACTCCTTAATAGGAGAGTATATCCCTTAATGGCCACTTGTTGGAAATATTAACTCATAAATCTTCTGCAGAATTGATAGTATAACTTGGAAGTAGTTTCAAGGTTATACATCATGGAGAGTTATATTTCTGGAACAAGAAAATATAAATTAGTCATTTAAAAGTATGCACTATACTTTTAGACTAATTGGGATATAGTGTGGTGAAAGGATATTAATTACACGGTAACATTGTCATTGAAGGGTATGGTCTACCATATGACTTTCCTATTCACTTGGGTGGTTATGATGCATTGCTAGACGCCACTCATGATCTATAAGTATGAATTGATTAATTAGTGAATTAATGATAAATTAAAAGTGTTTAATTTATCTAGCTCAATTAATGAGTTATAATTTATACTTATTGCCAACGTGAATGGAAGCTAATGGGTCACACACATAAAGAACAAAATCTTTGGGTTAAAATGTAATTAAGATAAGTATGAGATACTTATGGGGTTAATTTATGAGATAAATTAACTTAAAGGACTTATTTATAAATATTCTAAGTCTTGCAGGAAATTAGTTTCCTAAAAGAAATAAAGTAACTAATTGGTTTCCTTATGGAATAGATTTCCTAAAGGAGAAGGATTAGCTTAAAGTAAGTTGCCTAAACCTTCTTGGTTTCTAATTAGCTTTATTTCCTAAAAGACTAGATTACTTCCTTTATAAATAGGTTCATGCTTTGACTCTTGAATCATTATTATTGTAGCACAAAAGAAAACTAGTGAGAGAAAAATTGAAGAGAAAAAGTCACGCCTCTTTCTCTCTCTAGGCGTCTCTCTCTCTCTCCTAAGGGTTAGGTTTTTCTTCTTCTTGTGTTCTTAATAATTCAAGGGAGCTAGTACTTAAAAGTCAAAGCAAGCAAGCCTATAAGGTTCCCAAAGAAGTTGTTCGTGTGGATATCGTTAGAGGCTCTACGTTTGGAGGGCTTTTCGTGGTAGATCTAACATCTTCTTCGAAGGATCTTTGCCTAGAAGCATAGAAATCTTCTGTGCTTAAGGTAATTTTCATGCAAACCCCCTTGTTAATCATATAGATATGTCAAAGAGATCCATGGTTAAGGTAATAAATTTTATTTTTTCGCTGCGTTACCTATGCTATTACCTTACATAATAGACCCTTGCAATTGCATACTAAGCTAGGAGATTAGGTTTTTGTTACTTGATTTATGTGTATTTGTTCATATTGCTATACCTAATCTACACCACGTCAAGTTTTTGGCACCATTGCCAGAGAATCGAGGCAATATTAGAGCCAAAGATAACTTTATTAATCTAAACTTAGTGTTTATTCATTTGTAAATAACTATCATACATTTGTTTTGTAGGTGTATGCATAGGAGTTTAAGAGTAGTGCTTCCATTTGATCCGGAAATTGAAAGAACCACAAGGAAGGCAAGTAGACAAATGCAAAAAGAACAAGCAAAGGTGGAGGAGTTTGGTGAAACTTCAAGTGAACCTGAACCACAACATCAACAAGAGGTAGGCATGACGGAGGTTGATCAAAATCCTAACCCTCAAAATCATTCTTTAAGAGATTTTGCTATACCAGATCCAACTGGTTCTCGTACAAGCATAATAAGACCACCAGTAAATGCAAATAACTTTGAACTTAAGTCAGGATTAATACAAATGGTTCAACAAAATTAGTTTGGTGGTAATGCTAACGAATATCCACATTCTCTCTTGGCTAATTTTATAGAAATTTGTGACATAATAAAACTAAATGATGTTTCTGAAGATACCATAAGACTTAGACTATTTCCATTTTCCTTGAGAAACAAAGCCAAGCAATAGCTACAAGCATACCCACCAAATACCTTTGCTACTTGGACTAATCTTTTCAATATATTTTTGAACAAATATTTCCCATTGGGAAAAATCACAAGACTAAGAATGGACATAACAAACTTTCACCAATGCGGAGGAAAGTCTCTTTATGAGGTTTGGGACCGATACAAGGACTTAATAAGAAAGTGTCCACACTATGGACTCCTAAATTGGCTAATTATACGAACCTTCTATCATGGACTTAATTACCTAACAAAAATCAATATAGATGCAACTGTAAGAGGAGCTCTCATGGCAAAGTCGGCGGAAGAAGCACAATAGTTAATAGAAGAGATAATGGCAAATCACTACCAATGGGCCAATGAAAGAGGTGTTCCTAGAAGAATGCAAGGTATGTATAAACTTGACACTTTAAATATACTTAGAGCTCAAATGCAAAATATGATGAATATTTTCAATAAGCATGTCTCTAGGAGTTCAAATTCATTATCTAGTATTGCATATTGTAATTTGTGTAATGTTTCTCATGATCCACCTACATATGCACAAGTTCAATATGTCAATAATTTTAAACTTTTTTCTTCTAATAATCCTTTTTTAAACACATATAATCTCGGGTGGAAAAACCATCCAAATCTTAGATGGAGAGTAACAAAATGATAACACAACCCGAATTTTCACAAAATAAACTAGCTTGGGAGATGGCTAATGAGAAAATGATGGAAAGGATTGAGCAATTTGAATCTAGAATGATAAGAATGGCTAGATCTTTAAAGAATCAAATTATTCAATTAGCGGAGCAAATGAATCTTAGGAAACAAGGGGAGTTACCAAGTAAATTGAAAATTATTCATAAGGAACAAATCCAAGCAATCGCATTGAGAAGTAGTAAAATGTTAAATGAACCCATCATTGAAGCATATGGAAGTGAAAAAGATAAAAAAGAAGAAAAAGGTAAGTGATAAAGAAGTTAGTGTGGAAAATATAACATCACAAGCTATTCCTATCCCACGACAAGTTCCATTTCCACAAAAGCTTAAAAATGAAAAGTAAGAAAAAGAGTTGGAAAAAATTGCACAAATGCTCAAACAATTACATGTGAACATTCCTTTTGTAGATGCAATTTTGCAGATTCCCAAGTACAAGTTTTTGAATGACCTTTGGACAAGGAGAAAAAGTCTTAATGACTTTGAAACCGTAGCACTAACAGAGGAATATAGTGCAAGGATCCAAAATAAATTGCCCCCAAAACTCAAGGATCCATGGAGTTTTTCTATTCCCTGCACTATTGATGATGTTAATTTTTACAATGCATTATGTGATTTAAGTGCTAGTGTTACATTGTTTCCCATGTCAATAGCTAGAACGTTAGGATTTAAAGAAGTTCAAAGCACAAATATCACTTTGCAACTAGTCGATAGATCCATAAGACATCCACAAGGAGTTTTTGAAAATGTCTTAATGAAAGTGGATAAATTCGTCATCCTGGTAGATTTTGTTGTTTTAGATATGGAGGATGATGTTAATATGCCTATTATACTTGATAGACCTTTTCTTGCTACCACCGGTGCAATTATTGATGTTAAAATGTTATATTAAAGTTAAAGGTAGGAGATGAGGAAGTCGCTTTCGAATTGAATGATATGATGAAACATCCCTGTTCTACTTTTGACATGTATTTAATTGATGAATTTGATGATGATGTGCCAAGTTTTTCATTGATAGGATTTGGAAGCACAATAAAAAGGACAATGAGAAGAAAGGTCCAACTACACTTCATTGATATATATACACCCAAAGGAGTTGAGGATTCTTTGGGTTATGATCCGAAAGAGTGAAGCTCACACCTACAAAGTCTAACTCTAGACTCTAAATGAAGCACTTGTTGGGAGGCAATCCAACGGTTTTACTCTTTTTGTGAAATTTTACTTCGATTTAATATGTATTATGAAATTTAAAGTGTGTTGATTATGCTTGTGTTATAGGTTTTCAAATAAGGAATTAAAGGTGTAATATTAATTAAAGAAGATTCAAGATCATGATTTTTCTGTCTATACCCTCTTTTGAATACATTTCATACTTAAAAGTATGTTGAACACGTTTCATGTATACTATGAGGTGTGTTTTTAAAGATAAAAGTTCATAGGAGACACTATTCATGGTTGAGAACTTTTTGAGCAAAAAGGTCATTTGATGATTTATAAAAAATATATGATGTTTGACCTTGTTTATATATTTAATATGCTTAGAGAAACATGTTTGCATAGTTGGTTTGAAAGTTATATTTAAATTTTACAAAATATACAACTTAAAGAATCATGCCCAAATCATGCATAAAAGTTGTGAATTGGATGCAAAATTTGAAGAATTTGTATTTGCACATGTATATTTTGATAATTCAAACATGATTCAAGCGTTAAATGATTCAAAAAAATGTCAAATTTAAGTTTGAAGTTGCTGCAAAAAAAGGGAAAGACCAATGAAACAGTAAATTGCAAAAAAAGAATTCACTATTTGTTGCAGGAAGTGATCCGCTGGTCACTATTCGTGAGTCATCATCCGTAGATCCAACCCGCGAATCAACTTTAGAAAGTTTTACAAATCCGCATGCACAGCGATCCGCGAATCTAGGATAGTGAACTACGGGTACCTCAGTCGCGGATCACATACAAAATTGATTTTTCAAATTCACTTTCAATGCTTTCCGTTTGGTTCTTTTGCAACTTCTTTTGCATGAATTGTGTACATGTTTTAGGACATCCAAATTAACACTTTAACTTGTTTTAATCTTGTATCTATCATGTTCCATTTCTCTTTTATATTTTTCCTTAAAGGCATGAAATATTTGAATTTTGACATGAAGCAACTTTGAACAAATTTCTTTAACATTTTACTTCATCCATACATAATACATTTGCTTATATTATTTGTCTTTCAAATTTTCATCCCATGAAGCCACACTGCACAAACAAAGTGTGGGGGACATCATAAGATTCAAGCATGCTATGTTGATTTTGTGCTTTATTAGCTATTCATTAATCCTCTAACATAGCATTCAAGTGTTTTGAGCTTTAAAAGCAAAGTCAATGAGCAAGTTGGGATCAAATGAGGAACTTGATGAAGCATTACAAAGAGAGACTTGTCAAAGGCCATGGACTTCAAAGACACAATAATATCAAGCTTTGGAGCTTTTAAACCAAACAAGGGAAGTTTTCTTGTTTCATATTGCTTTCTTAATTTTACCTTTGCACATTGAGGACAATGTTTCATATTAAGTGTGGGGGGAAGGTAAAAGAGCATGTTTGGTTTGGTTGTGAATATATGTGTCAAGATATTGTTTTGGTAAAATATGACCAAAATTTTTAAAAATTTGGTTCTTTAACATGCTTTCATGCCATAAACTTGTTGAATTTTCTTACTTTTTGAGATAAATTATGCACTTTGCTTGAATATTTTCTACAAATATATGAAGAAATAGTTATTATGTAATTAGGAGTTTTATTTTTAAGAAAATATATCTTGTAAAATGGTTGTAATTATATGCTGATTTGGCATGTTTAACTTTAAATTTCTTTTCTTTACTTAATTTTACATTCTTAAGTGGTAGATATGAACAAAAGGAATACTTATTTGAATTAAGGGACAAGAATATTATGAAATTTAATGATGAACGTTTACTTATTACTACTCCAATAATTCAAATTGCTTAGTAATCGAGAATCTTCATCACAAAATGTTGATTTTTGCGTCAAATAGCAATTGAATTAAGAGTAAGCAAAGCAAGTTTGATTGAAAGTAAATTGTTGATCTTCATCAACCTATGTCGATATTTTCATCAAAAGGCAATTTTACTTCTCAAACTAAAGGATGAATTGTGGTCAAAATGATCAAAGTGTTGAGTAACTAAGGTTTTCATCTAAAAATGTCAACCTTCGAGTCAAAAGATAGTCAAACATTACAAAGTTGAATATGTCCCTCTTGTGTGTAAATTGAATTGTGTATGATTGTCCATATTGAATACTTATGTTGTAAAATTTGGTAAGACATTGAAATTTTGTTGAACTAGCATTAATCTTCATATAATTACTTCCCTTTGACTTGGTATGATAACATTACAAGGAATTGCATAATACCTATTACCTTGTATTGCGGAATTATATTCAATAAAGTAGCATTTTTGGTTTCAACCCTTGAATCATTATTTGATCTCTTGGTTTTTCAATTGCTTGAGAACAAGCAATGATTTAATGTGGAGGAGTTTGATAAGTAATAAATTTACCAATATTATTATATATATTGTTCTATGTTTTAGATATTATTTTAGTATAATTATAGTAACTTTAGTTACAAATGACTCATTTCCCAACAATTTACAAAAATTAGGGTTTTTGAGCCAAAATTTTTATTTTCAGCAAATTAATGCACAATTCTTGTACAACATTGCAGGATCATTGCACTTAAATTCATTTTGGATCAATTGGAGTTAAATAAAATCAAATTCAAAAGTGATTCAAGGAGCTAGGGTTGGATGAACAATTTGAAGAAATAATTGTGCAAAAAAATAATGAAAAAAATCCAATTCGTCATCAAGGTGTGTGGAAATATGTGAAAAATGCTTGCACACGTGGAGTCCAGCTCAGCAAAAATTAGAAAATCAAGTAGGGACCACAAGGACTGATTCGCGGGTTAGATCCACGAATTGCCATTTGCGGATCAAAAGTCGGCAGCCACTTATGATCCACGAGTGGCGATTCGCGGATCGTCTTCTAGCTGTATTTGCAGACATTTTTTTGGAGGAGATAGGATTTTGCAAGTAGGAGATTTCATTGGGAACATAAATGAAGACTTTTATGCAAGTTTGGAATCTCCAAGCAAATCTTCATCTTTCTATGCATTAAATGAAATTGCAAGTTAGAAAATGATTTGGAGAACATTTGTCTATCAATAGAAGTCATTTGTAACTCATTTGTAACAAGTTTTTGTAATAGAAAATATTGGTTAGTTTAGTTTTACATTCAACTGAGAATCATTGTAGTGCAACTTTTGAAGGTGAATAAGAAAAGAAGCTTATTCCAATTTGGTTGAGAAATTTCTAAACTCTATCTCTTTTACTTTCATTTGTTGCCATTAATTCTTTCTTTGAAGTTCAACCTCCAGTTGTTTCACTAATCATGTTGAACTAAAAGCTTCCTATAGAATATAGATGAAGCTAATGAATCAGCAAACATGACTTAATTCATTTGCACTTGCTAAGCTTGCATTTTTTTGTTTACTTGTTCAAGTTTTAACATTTGTTTTTACTTAGCTAACTTAAACAAGTCATTTAGTTGCTACTTGACACTGAGAAATGCATGTAACAATTGAAAATGAATAAGTAATGCTCAAGTAGTTCATATGAGAATAATGGATGCATAAGTGAATCACTACAATTCACATTTTTCATAAGGTTGCATCATGAGAATAGTTGGAATTTGGTCATTTCCTAGAAAAATCTAGTTATGACACTTATGGAATTAGATTCTAAACAAGGTAAAATAAAACTTAGCAAGTCATTCATGCATGATTTGTTAGTGGATTCTATGTTCTAAACTTCTTTGCTTGGATTCTACATAAGTTCTTAATCATTTACCTATTCTATTGAAGGGACCCCATCACACTTTAAATTTTGATTGTGTTTAGACAATAAAAGTTAGTGAAAAAGTTTTAGTAGTTGCACATATTTGATTCCTCATGAGATTTAACCCCTAATACTCCAAGGACTACAATAGACCTGTGCACTTGCCGACTAAGTTGGGAGATTAGATTTTTATTACTTGATTTGTGTGTATTTGTTCATATTGCTATACCGAATTTACACCACGTCACTCCAGAAGCATTACCTACACCAATGATGACTAATTTTTTTGGAGAAGGCAGAGCTTAATTCTTTCATGATGACAAAGCTCACGATCTCATTCGTAAGAATGACAAGGCGAGGTGGTTAGTACTTTCCCTTGTGACAAACCAAAACGATATTTTTGTTGATAATAGGAGATTATCGGATTCAGAGCTTTCTTATTGTAAGAGAACTTTGTAATGCAACTTTTGAAAGTGAATGAGAAGAGAAGCTTATTCCAATTTGGTTGAGCAATTACTAAACTCTATCTCTTTTACTTTCATTTGTTGCCATGAATTCTTGCTTTGAAGTTGAACTTCTAGTTGTTTCACTAACCATGTTGAACTAAAAGCTTCCTCTAGAATATAGATGAAGTAATGAATCAACAAACATGACTAAATTCATTTGCACTTGCTAAACTTGCATTTGTTTATTTACTTGTTCAAGGTTTAACACTTGTTTTTTCTTGGCCCACTTAAACAAGTCATTTAGTTGCTACTTGACATTGAGAAATAAATGTAACAATGGAAAATGAAGAAGTAATGCTTAAGTAGTTCATATGAGAATAATGGATGCTTAAGTGAATCACTACATATCATGTTTTTCCATAAAGTTTTATCATGAGAATAGTTGGAATCTTGTCATTTGATAGAAAAATTTAGTTATGACACTTATGGAATTAGATTCTAAACAAGGCAAGGCAAAACTTAGCGAGTCATTCATGCATGATTCATTAGTGAATTCTAGGTTCTAAGCTTCTTTGCTTGGATTCTACATAAGTTCTTAATCATTTACCTATTCTATTGAAGGGACCCCATAGCACTTTAAATTTTGATTGTGTTTAGATAATAAAAGTTAATGAAAAAGCTTTAGTAGTTGCACATATTTGATTCCTCGTAAGATTCAACACTTAATACTCCAAGTACTACAATAGACCCGTGCATTTGCTGACTAAGTTGGGAGATTATATTTTTATTACTTGATTTGTGTATATTTGTTCATATTGCTATACCTACTTTACACCACGTCACTCCAGAAGCATTACCTACACCAATGATGACTAATTTTTCTGGAGAAGGCAGAGCTCAATTCTTTCATGAAGACAAAGCTCGCAATCTCATTCATAAGAATGACAAGGCGAGGTGATTAGTACTTTCCCTTGTGACAAATCAAAATGAGGTTTTTGTTGATAATGAGAGATTATTGGATGCAGAGCTTTCTTTTTTTTTAGTGCACGCTCCAATTACTTGGTCCTTCATGTTGAAGACAAATTCTTAGTTGAACCCAACAGCCCGTATTGATTCGCTAGATAATTTGGGTTCTATCAAGATGTTCCAAAAGAACTTAGGGCTGATGCACATTCTACCAATTGTAAATTGTGTAGAACGTTGTGGCATACTCTTACATGCCATAAATCCAATAAGAAACTGCTCGTTCCTTCTTCTCCATCAGATACAAGTAATCATATTTCGCCAAAATTTCAGACTTGGTGGTCTATGACTCATGGTAAATATACGCTTGAAGGGCAAAATAATTTAGTAGCTAGTCTTCAACCAACTGTGGATTATAAGAGGTCAAAGGGTAAGGAACTCACGAATTTGGTTGAAGCTTCCAAAAGACATGATGTTCAAGAGGCCAAAAAAAGACAACAAAAAAGGCGAAGAATGAACAGAATGATTCAAAGGATAAGGAAGACAAGGCTTTCACACCCAGAGATTCTACTTGTAAAAGGACACCTTTGGAGGGCACTTATCATCGCCTTTCCTCTATATTAGGGGTGAAATTCAGTCAGTAAATCGATAATTCGATAAATTGAAATCGGCCAATTCGGTATTTTTTTTGTTTTACCAAGTGATTGATTTCGATTTCAGTTGTTACTAATCTGAATTCAATTCGGTAAATCAATAAATGAATTCCGTAATCGAAAAAAAAAAACAAAATAAACCTGCACTTGCAAGTTTGTAACAACAAATTGCACACTGCCTTTGGAAAAGTTTCTTAAATTTAAATTGCAATACTTGCACAACCAAATGAAGGTGTCATATTATAAGAAATCAACCAAAAGGCTAACCAACCAAGTCCAATTGAGTTTAAGATAAGCTTATAGGACAATCAAATCAATCTCTTAGCCTCATAGGTTACAATGCCAACCAAGTCCAAATTAACACAAGTTCAAACCTTAGGTTTTAAAAGACTAGTGTAGACAATCGCATTACATTCAAGAGAAATCTAGATTCAAATATCATCTTCCCGGTTGATTCTTTGGCATTGCTTTTGATATCAACTTCACCATCATCCCCCTCCATTGTATCACTGCTTTGATGTCTTTCCTGCTGTAAAAGATGACACAATAGTTGCTATTCATTGCAGGACACAACTGGATACAATCTTGAACATGCACAAGTGATAACTATAGTTTAGAATAGCATTAAGCTCAACAAATAGTCAAGAAGCAAGAATCTTGAATAATTATGTAATAATAGAAAATGAAATGGAGATTAAGTGACAAACCTCCAAGCAAGCACTTTTGAATTCATGCGGTGCTCTTCTTTCAACTTCAAAATAGCAAAGAACAACCAAATTGGGCTAAAATATTTTGGAGACATTTGTTAAACTTCTCCAAGTTTTTCCTTAGAATTAGAGAGTTTCTTCCTACTGCAAAATAGCACAAGTTTCTTACTGCAAAACAGCACAGTTGGAGAGTTTCTTACAACTGCAAAACAGCTCAAGTTTCTTCCTACTACCTTCCTTAGTTTCGTACGCATGGAAATTTCAGGCTCATTCTTGTTTTTATACAATTAAATAATAAAAGACAGAGGCTAAATTGATTTGGTAACATATTATGCTACACTTGTCAATAGACTAGAAACTAGCCATTCAGTGAGTATAACACAAAAATTGCCAACACTCTATTGTAAGAGAATATTCAACTCAAAAATTGGATGAAAGAATGTCAAGAAAGGGATCGTTTTGCATACATTTTGAGAATAAAAAATAAGGGTTTCTATAGGCACAAAGAATTTTGAAGGCACAAAATGAAAAAAGAAAAACTGCATGCACATAAGCTCCACCAAACTCATACACAAAAAGGATGAACTAACTGGCATTTAGAAACAAGTTCAGTAGGTCACAAAACCAAGTTTTCATGGCCTGAAACAAATCCACAAAATCTTTAAGTCAATATTCCCACGAAGAAGAAAGAGTATAAGAAAAATGTTTATCAAGCAGAGAAACTAGAAAAAGGCTGCCAATAGTAATTACATCAATCCAATTCCTTTCTCACTTGCCACAAATTGTTTACAATTAGAGTATTAAACAACAAATACTTCAATAGCCACTTACACGATCCACTGTTTGACCTAAAAAATAAGGATTGTATTGTATAAAAATCATTATAGTTAAACTAAACTAGTTTAAGCAATCCAAAAGAGGAAAAAATAAAGATAAAAGATAAAACTGCATATAAACGATACTCATCCAACATTTGAAAATTTAAATATCAATAATAGTTGTTCTGCCTCCACTCTTGGCCAAACCTGTAATAGGAGAGCAAAAAAGTTATTAGCAAATGGAGATCATGTTTTTGTAATAAAAGCAGCACTTAGCATAATCATATATGTTATATTTATGTGATTCAAAAGCTTCAAGGTCCTCCAAATTTTACTCCACACTCATGGTTGTTGCCGATGATGCCGATCTCAACCAATCTTGAGTACATATCAATAATTGCACTACCTTAGGAGTCAAAGAGCTTCCAAATAGATCAAGAACATGACCTCTAGTACTAAAGGCAAATTCAAAAGCCACAGTAAAGATAGGGACAGCTAGCACATCGTGGGCCATCTTAGAGAGGATTCGGAATCTAAGACTATTGGCCTTCCACCATAACAAAATATCAAACTTATCATCATCAACTTCGCAATCTACATTCAAATACTTGTTCAATTCAGATTTATTATCCTTACCTCCAAGTTCCATTTTCCTCTTTTTAAACTCCAAGTTGTACTTATCATGTATTTTCCTTCCGGCATCTCCATCAAAACAACGTTTTGCTTTTTTCAGAATCGGAATACATCGAAGTAGATGAGGCAAAAGAAGAAGTTTGATCTAATGGGCTACTTAATGCCTTGTACTCATTAAATAATTCAACCGTTGGTTCTTTCACAAGTATGGCAACACATGCACCATCAACGTCCCCATACATTTTCATTAGAACAAATTCAATATAATCAAATTTATTACGAGGATCAAGCATAGAAGACATGAAAATTAACATGTTCAGTTTTTCTATCTTTCCCTAATACATGTCAAACTTCTCCTTCATTGAGTTTGCCATTGACCTTAATTCATTATTTGGGCTTTCCAACAATTCATTCAAGACACCATTAATGTGACTAATATCATGGAAAAAATTATTAGACGTCATATGTTTTGTACTCAAAACTTTCAATGTCAATTCATAAAAATCTCTAAAAATAGAGTCAAATATCTTGCCCTATCCCAATCAGATCTAGTAGGGAGAAAACCAAGTCCCTAAACCAAAAAGGGATCCTGCTTCTCAAAATGATCAAATGCCCTCTCATACCTTTGAGTTATGTCTAACATCAAGTATGTGGAATTTTATCTTGTTGGAACATCAAGACTTAATGTTTTTTTTTTACAGTTAATCTTCTCAATTTCTGCACATTCGTTGAATTTTTTCATCCTAGAGGGTGATTGTCTCACATATCTTACAATTGCCCTAATGCAATCAATAGAATCCCCAAGGTTCTTTAAACCATTTTGAACAATAAGATTTACTATGTGGGCAATACACCTTATGTGAGTCCATTTTTCTCCTAAAACTATTTTACCCCAATTTTCAAAATTTCCCCTCAGATACTGAATTGCCACATCATTTGAACTTGCATTAGTAATAGTAAACATGTCATCAATTCCCCACTCAAGTAAACATTTTTCAATAGCCTTCCCAATATCATTCCCCTTATGACTGGATATTGGACAAAAATTCAATATTTTTTTGTTCAATTTCCAATCATTATTAAAAAAATGGGCTATAAGACACATATAATTTATTCTTTGAATTGGTGTCCAACAATCAGCGGTAAGACATGCCCTACTAGTTGTGTTCTTAATCAAAATTTTCAATTTCAGCTTTTCATCACAATATAATTGATAACAATCCTTAGAAATTGTCCATCTAGAAGGCATTTTAAAAGAAGGACGTGTAGTTCTCATCACATGTTGAAACCCCTTTCCATCGACATGTTTCAAAAGGCAATTCATCAACAATTATCATGTATGCAATTGATTTTCTAATTCTTTCTTGTTCAAATTTCCAACTCATAAGAACTCCCTTGACCTCTCTCCCATCCCTTTCAATTTCTCCCAAACACAAGTTTGCTTGATTAGCATGCTTATTATGTTGGTTGAGGGCACATTTTTTCACATGAGAGTTAACAGGAGTAGTACCATGATTCTTAGTATCAACAGGTATAAGTTTAGAGCAATACCTACATCTCACGTGCTTTACCTCATTTACATACTCTTCGTCAAAATGAGACCACACTGGAGACCTTTTTTTGTAAGCTCCTCATTTATTCAAATCAGATGATTTTGTGCTTACGATTGCATTAGGATTTGGATTCACAGATGATTTTTCATCAACTCTTACAACGTTATCAGTTGACATACTTACTAAATTTGTAGGATAAATAGATAAAATATATTTAAAAAGTTGCAATGATAACAAAAGTTCTATGTTTAAGAAAAGTAATGGAAAGAACATAATTTTTTTCCCTTGCAACCTAGTATTAGCTTGGTTGGTCATACATATACGTAAATTGATTCAAAACCTCACTTGTTTAACTGAGAAGCTTACATGATAAGAACTTCAAATATTTTAAATAGCAGTTGGTGTACACTACATGAATTACACAATAAATTTGTCTAGGAGTGGAATAGATGGATCATGAATTATAAATATTAAAAATATTCCGCAAGCAAGAAAGATACAAAATTAGTAGAGGATTAAAGCACCATAGATCAAATTATTTTTGTTAATAACTACACACCTGTAAATCAAAGTAGCCAGCAGAATTGTTTACAATGAAAACTTTACTCTTTCATTTCATTCTTTTCATTCAACAAATCCACTTAACTTTGCCTCCTAAAAGATGGTTGATCTGGACCCCTTAACGTGACCAAAAACTTCCCCTATAGGACAAATACTATCTAAAAATTGAAATAAGTTTCTTCATTTAAAATATGGAGAAATGACTGGAGAGCACATCTTTCTCTAAAGTCAATATCATTCTTTGTACAGGAATTTTTCTCTACAGGTTACAAATAGCAAATGTTATGGAGAAGAACCCTAGAAATGTTACTCAATGTTCACATCCCAATCACATTTAATCTACCAAAGCATCCATTAGATTCAAAATGACTGATTTACACAATAAATTTTGTTTACACAGATAAAGCAAGTATGAACAAGAAATACAACAAAAAATTCATTCACAACCAAAAGAGACGATACACTATAAAGCATAAGCAAATACAAAAAGCACTAGCAAAATACTCTAAAGCATCAATACATGATCCAGAGAGGGTCAAGGAGAGAGCAGAGACAGAGGGAGGTCTATTGAGTGTGAAGAAATTGAAGGGTTTACCTTGATTGATGAAATGAAAAGCTAGTTGAGTTCCTGCCTTCTTGGTTGAGACTTGAGAATCTGGTTGAGTTTCTATGGCGTCGGCTCAGTGATTTGGCTGGGACAAAAATCGAGATCAAGATCCACATTAAGAAGAAAAATGGAAGGTCAAAAGGTAAGGGAAAGTTTTCAAAGTTTTCCAAGTCAAAGATCCCCAAATGGGAATGGAGAATCGGAGCAAAATGGAAGGCCAAAAGGGAAGCGATTAGGGTTCAATTGAATAGAAGGAGAGGCGAGTGAGATTGTGAGACAGTGAGAGAGAGATGTTTTGTTTTTGTGTAAATGAAAAAATGGACAATGGATGATGGACTTGGAGTGCAGATTGCACTCAGTTAGTGGAGTGGAGTTACTAGAGTAGAATAATTTGGATTTGGAATTGGATTGCACTAGTGATTTAGAATAATCAGGCCTAAATTCCCTAACCTGACAAGGTATAACCATAATTCATAATGGGTTTCTACAAAATCCCAAACCCAACTGATAAATAATAATTGGGCTATATATATATATATATATAATGGAATTCAAATTCAGTAATTCGAATTTGGTATTTAAATACCGAATTTGAATTATCGAATTGAATTCGAATTCGGTATTATTGATTTGAAAAATTATATTTTCGAATACCGACCGATTTCGAATTCATTTTTTTCAGATTTACCGAATTATCAAATTCAATTTACCAAATTCAATTCTAATTCGGTCGGTAATTTGGTATTTACCAAATTTGCTCACCCCTGCTCTATAGTTGTGAAAGCCAATAATCAAGAGGTTTCAACTCCTCATTGAAGATGACGAGGATTCCCACAATAGCAATCAGAATTGGAAGCGAAAAAAGGCACAAGGTAATGACCAACAATTTTGATATAAATGAATTAGATCCTAAAAAGCTCTTTGGGGCCATCCTCGATATATTTGTACCTGACATTGGCCTCCTACATATTGTAAGAGTGCTTATTTCCTTTTTTTTCCACACTAGTCCTGAATCTATTGAAATGTCTTTACAACTAGCTTTGAATTGCTTTTTATGCGGTTGGATGATTTGCCTTTGGTGGACATTGAGGATCAAGAAGCTAGTCAAGGCACAGTCGATGGGCCTATTGCTCATGAGCTTTTGACAGTACAAGTAGCTTTATCGACTCAAATTGAAGACACTACTGATAGTACCCCAAAAGCAGTGAATGAAAATGTTCAGTCTTTAGATTTTGCTTCTCAGAATAAAAAGTTCAATGCTCGACCAACTCCTAAAGAGAAAAAACTCAAAATGTTTCTGGTAGGCGTGTAATTAGGTCTAAAAATACAGCAACTAATCCAATTATATCACGCACAAATAATCAAGTTAAAAAACCTAATTACCCTAGATACTGCAAGTGCACAGATTGTATTGAGTATAGGGCAACAGGGTCGATCCCACAGGGAAAAGGTTATTGAAGTACTAAGGTTTTATTGCTCACTTTATTATCTAAACAACCAATTAACAATGTGAAGAACCTAGTTTAAAATAAACAACTAAACTAACAACTCCATAGAATAACAATATCTAGAGGAAACTCGTAATCTTAAGACACTAGGGAATAGATTCCACTAATGACCAAGCATAAGATTGAATGGATTAATTCATGCCATGAATTCTTGTATTGTTTAGGATCCAATTCCAATTATACTTAACCTTCACTCTCGTGACAAGTTAACGATTACCTCCCTACTAGTTCTTTCCTACTCTCGTGGTAAAGATACTAGTATTGGTTCATTAATCACATGAATTGCCTAATTGACCCACCTAGGAGCACCACTACTCTCGTGTGACATGCAACCTAGACTTCAGCTATTCCTTTTCCATTATCATTACCAACTCTCGTTGCATAATAACAACTATCAATTCATAGTTGGTGATCAAGCAACTACAAATCCATGCAAACCAAAATAGAGAACAAACAAGCACAAGATAACATGAATAATCATAATCAAGTCATATGCATGAAGCGATTAGTTTCCTCTAACCCTAGATTAACAATTTAGCACGTGCCCATGGTGGATTTCACATAAAAGATCAAAACTTTAATAGACAAATCCATATAAATCAAGAAAGAGACAAAAATAGAATAAAGAAAACTTATTGATTGATGAACAAGTTCAAATCTTCTATTCTTCCTCCAATCTTGATGTGTACAAGAGAATCCTCCAAATAGCACTAAAAAAAAACTCTCGTAGACAGAAAAACACACAATTTTATTGATTCATCTAAACTTATAAAAAATATTACATATGATGGCCTATTTATAGACTCACAAAGTCATAGAATATGAAATAGAGATTTTAGAACTAGCTAACAAAAACTAATTCTTAACAAATACTAACACTTAACATAAAAAAATATGGAAACAATCTAGAAGTCTTGCAAATAAAAGCCAGTCTAGAATATTCTTTAAAAAATATATAAAATTCACCTAAAATAAACAAATGGGTTGGCCATTCCTCCTTGGACTCCATTGGACTTCAATCTTACAATTTTAAGGCATTCAACTTGGGTCCATCATATCTAGCAAACTTGTGTGCATTATCTTTGAACTATATACTACTTCTTGGGCCTTATACATGTTTTATCCAAAACTAAAACACAGTCTTCAAGTCCAATTTCCTTGATTGATACACGGATTCTCCAACTCAAGAATAGTTGAAAACACAAGACTCTTTGTAGAATTAATCAAATCACACAAATTGACAAATATCATTAATAAAGCTTCCAAGTTTAAAACATGCGCTACTACACACGAATCATCTCTTGAGATTAAGGTAATAGCATTATGGCAGAAATGTGTAAGAATAATGTTATGGATCTTTCACCTTTGGAGAGTCTCTTGAAAACCTTTTTTGCGAATGTTGCACATTATGATTCTACCAAATCCATGCTTTCTCAGAAAATTCCTGTTGAGTGATATTATAAGTCACTTCTGTTGTTGCACGAAGCTGTTGCACGAAGCCTTAATGATGCTAAGATTTTAGCAAAACAACAAGCTAAAAAGGTCTTATCTCAAAAGACCGAACTTGCAGATATTGACCGTGAAGAGGCAGACTTGAAGGCACGACTTTGAGCTTTTGGATGCCCAAAGAAAAGAAACTCTTTCCTAGTTAGAGGAGATGAAGAGGAGCTTTCTCGAATGCAATTCAACATCAAGGACTTGAGAGTAGAAGTCAGTATTAAGGATTCAACCTCTTTACTTTTTGAAGAAAGTGAGACTCTAGAGAAAATGAAAAAACTACTCGAGACAAGCTGTAAGGAGCTGGTAGAGTTTAAGTTTTAGATTTAGTAGCATCCCTTTTTTTCTTGTCTTTTGTGTTCCTTCGTTGAGTAGACTTTTGCAGTTAATTTATTCTATTTCAATTTAGATTAAGATTAAACAAGTAACTTGAGATAATATATATTTGCTTTTTCAATAGAGTTCTCAATTTACATATTTGTATTTTCTCTTTTTTATGCTTTATTTCATTTTTCTGCTTTAATAGCCCAAATTTCAAGATGTCAAATGCAAGAATTAAAGCACACAACTAAATAGTATCTAATGTAAAAGAATGTTTGAAACATATTTTTCAAATGTTATGAACAAAAAATACATTTCATTTATGTATTTTTTTCAGTTAGAATAAAATTTAAGCAAAATTTAAGCTTTCAAAGAGAACACATGATGTATTTTGGATGGTGTAACTGAATTTAGAAGTTGCCCCCTAAGCTACTTATGTATCTCAAAAGGGAATTAAGTTACACGTAGTTCCTTGTCGTTCACAGTTTAACCTCATGCGAATCAGAAATATCTATTTATTTACCACCTTAGACTTGGTTAGAGTGTTTTAGTAGTTTAATCATATGCTACACTATTAGTGGTTGCTATTCACAGTTTTAGCTCATGCAAGCCAGAAGCAACATGCAGTTTAGGCTCGTGCATCAAGGAGCACTTCACTTTCTTATGAAAAATATTGCTTCAAAAATTTTTCATTTATTGGGCCAAACTTCACGTCATCTTGGTCAACCAACTTGTAGGCACCATATTTATAGACTTCTTGCACCACATATAGTCTATCCCTTTTAGGCGCAAACTTATCTTTGGAGCGATATATCATGACTATCGGTCTCTGTATAGCAAGAACTATGTCACCAACTTGAAAGGTACATCTACAAACTTTTTTGTTGAAAGCCTTGGAAAGACGAGCTTGATAGCACTCAAGATTTTGTTGTGCTTTTAACTTTTTTCTATCTAGAGCTTCCAATTTCTCTAAACGTAGGCACACATTTTCTTCCTCAGTGAACCCTTATTGGATGGCGATCCTTAGGAATAGGATTTCTTGCTTAAGGGGCAATACAGCCTCAACACCATGCACTAATGCATAAGGAGTAGTTTGTATAGGAGTTCTATATGTAATGTGGTAGGCCCAAAGAACTTCACCAACTATTTTGTGCCAATCTCATTTTGACTTTGTGACAACCTTCTTTAGTAAATTGCAAAGGGTTTTATTTAATGCCTCAGCTAGACCATTTGTTGGAGTATTGTACATAAAGGACTTGTGTTGATTGAACTTAAACTTCTCACATAACCTGTCCATCAAACTATTAGAAAAAGACTTATCCTTATCAGTAATGAGATACCGTAGTACAGCATAACGGTAGATAATGTTAACACGAATGAAGTTTACCACATTATCCTTACTTACTTGTTTGACTGGTACATCCTCAGCCCATTTGGAGAAGTAGTTAGTAGCAGCCAATATGTAAAAATGTCGAGCAAATGATTTTAGTAACGGCCCAACCACAATAAGTCCCCATACATCAAAAGGTTAAGAAGCAATGGTTAGGTGCAATAGTTTAGGTGGTTAATGGATATAATTTGCACAAAATTAACATGCTTAGCACCTTTGAGTATAATCCATGCAGTCTTTGACCATATTAGGCCAGATTGGTGTGCGCCACAAATTTCAAAATGAGTTTCTTCCATAACTTGTAAGGCTTCATCTTCTCCTAAGCATCTCAAGAATACACCATTGAATGAACGTCGGTACAATGTGTTCTTGTAGAAGATGAATCATGAAGCACAATGGCAAACATCATTTTTTATTTGTGCATCATCAAATAACTTTTCATATTTAAGATATTCGATGAGCAATTATCTTTAGTTTACCTTTTCAACTTCACAAATGAAGACTGCATGAATTTCAACTTCTCATCAGCTTTATCGAATAATGGCAGAGCTACCCATTTTTGACACACGAAAACTTGTATGTCATGATTAGGAAAGACCAATGTTGAAGCAAACATGGCCAATACATCAGCTTGCTTATTCTCTTTGCTTGGCACGTGTTCGATGGTCACACCTTCAAGCCATCCAATGAGTTGTTTGGCATAATTGCAGTCAGGAATCAACTTTGGAATCTTCATATCATAATTTCCATCAAATTGGTTAATAACCAATTTTGAATCCCCATATATATGAAGCTCTAATTATTTTATGTAGAATGCAATTTCGAGTCCAAGTACGAGTGCTTACTGTTCAACGACATTATTTGAGCAACGGTAGATCAATGCAAAAGAGTATGGCAAGATCTCTTCATCAAGTGTTATGAAGATAATCCCAGCACCAACTCCTCTACGATGAGTAGCGCAATCAAAGTACATCTTCTAGGGTGGACGAATCTTGACAATAAGTACATCTTTATTAGGAAGATCTTCCCATAACTCTGACTCAGTAGGAATTGGATGATCAACTTAGAAATTTGTGAGAACTTATCCCTTAATAGCCTTTGCAGAACATAGACAATCTCAAACTACTGTAGTTGTAAATACTACCTAGCCAAATGATCCAAAACGACTGGCTTACTCATCACGTATTTGAGGGGATTTACTTTGGAAATAAAGTGCACTATATGAGTTTGAAAGTAGTGCTTCAACTTTTGAATGATAAATATAAGGGCTAAGCACAACTTCTCAATAGTTGAGTAGTTGAGCTCATTCGGACTCACCATTCTACTCAAGTAGTATAAAGTCATTTCTTTGCTTTCAACATTTTCTTGAAAAAGTAACGCCCCCACAGATTGCTCTTGTGTAGTAATGTAAAGAATTAATGACTTCCCATGTATCAGCACAGCCAAGACAGGTGTTTTCATGGGACATGACTTAATGCTCTTAAATGTATTTGAGCAAGTTTCATCTTACACAAAAGATACTCCTTTCTTCATAAGGCGGCTAAATAGTTGGCACCTTGCATCCAAATTTTAAATAAACCTTCGAAGATAGGCTAATCTTCCTTGCAAACTTTTCCAGTCATGAATATATCGAGGCTCAAATATCTCATCTAAGTGATCACTTCTCTCTCTTGACTTGACAATCAAATCATTCATGTAGCACTCTACATTCTTATGGAGTATGTCATCAAAGATATTTTACATGTCTTTTTATTACATTGCCCCAACATTCTTTAGTCCAAAGGACAAAACTTTATAACAGTATATGTCTTTAGTGGTACAAAATGCAATGAGTTCCTCATCCTCAGGCACCATGTGAATTTTGTTATAACCGAATGATCTATCCATAAATGACAGCGCGCCTCGTGTCCAGTCATGGCATCAACCATGAGCTCAATTATGGGAAGCAGGAAGTCCTTCTCGGGACAAGCATTGTTCACATTTTTAAAATCAACACAAAAACAGATTTTTTTCATTCTTTTTTTGCCCAGGCACAATGCTTGAAATCTATGTACAATACTTAACTTCGCGAATAACGTCGGCCTCGATGAGTTTGTTTACTTCAACTTCAATTGAAGGAATTAGGTCAGGCCTAAACTGCCTTTGAGTTTGTTTAGCAGGGCATGCTCTTCGTTTAACTGCTAAGTGATGGACTTCCCCTTTGGGTCTAAACTAGGCATTTCCTTCTAGTTCCAGGTAAAGACACTGTGTTATTCATGCAAGAGGTCAGTATATGCCTCTTTGTCTTCAACACTCAACAGAGTACTAACATATATCAGACATGGATCGTCAAGAGAGCCCAAGATCAATTTCTTTTAATTGATCAACGATAGCCTTCACTCCCTCCTCAAATTCAGGTAGAACATCCTTGGCCTGTTCTTCCTCAAGTGGTTCACCATTAACTGCAGCTATACGATTGCAAGAGGTTGTACTTTCTTTGTCATCTTTCTTGGGTTCTACATCAACAATAGTTTCTATCTTTATATTTAACAAGTTACCATGATGAATAAAAAGGTTGGTAACTCATTTCTTTGATCCTTATGTTTTTGTGAGATTTTATTGTCTTCAATATTGAAGCTTTGCTTATTTGCCTTGAGAAAGGATAGTTTCGTAAACAGAGTGCCTCACACTCTTTCCCTTTGAACCAAGTCTATCAAAGAATGAGACACGAGATAGTGCCTTCCCAAATCAATCAAAGACTAATCACCTTAAATTTGTTAGTGGAACCTCTTTTGTAGTGACACAATGCAAACTTGCTCTTTTAATTGCTATACGCACAGGAGAAGATGGTCTATGGCCTAGACCTGTTGAGGGATTGTTAACAGCATACCCCTTCTCTCTCATTATCTTTTGGGTAGCGTTAAGTCCATGAATTTTTTCACCAGCAACTTCAGGCCGCAATGTGCCCAATGCAGTAGAAGCCCTAGGGTCATATCCAGCCTTAGCAAGAAGCTTATAGACATTGGGATCAAAATCTTCAGTTCTTGTACTTGGCAAAGTGATTTGCTCAACAAGTGGTTCCTTTGATGGACAAACAAATCCTTTTAGTGGAGGTTGCCACTTATGGACGTCATCTAGTTTCACAATGGGCAATGTTAGGCCTTTTAAGGCTTGATGTTTAGCCAAAGGTGGTTGCTTTTCCTTCCTCTTTGACTTCGAAACACAACGAAGAACAATGGGCTTATCACTTGGTGAGGTAGTACTAGTACCTTGAGTCTTGTTACCAGTAGCTTGTTTTTGCTCATTGACTGTGGAATGGCTAACCAAATCTGAAGGCTTAACATTTTAAGCCACACTTATGTTTAGTTGCGCATCATTGTCATCTTTGTATCACAAGCTTTGAGATATAACTTAGTACCGGTGAAATATACTTCAACTTCAGTGAATGGCTTGCCTGCTATTACCCTTTTTACAATACCGTCTTGATAGTACTTGAAACATTGGTGAAGGGTTGAACATACGACTCCATTTTCATGAATCAGAGGTCTCCCCAAAAGTATGTTGTAGGTTATCTTTGCATCTATCACATGGAGCAATGCCTTCAAAGACATGCCATCAATGACTATGTCAAGATTTATTATCCCAACGGCACTTTGCTCCCTTGAATGAAATCTTGAATCATGAATTGGCAGTTAGAGAGATCATCAACAAAGGTACCAATATCCTTCAAAGTTTGCAGTGGCAGAATATTTACAATAGAACTTCCATCAATAAGGATTCTATTCACCTTTTGTTCACGAGTATAGCCAGTTAGAAACAACGGATGATTATGCAAGATGGACCCAAACATCAAATCTTCATCATTGAATATGATTGCTGCTGCACACTCCATAGACATTTTTGCAACAGCAAGAAATATCTCTTCAATATCAACTTGGTTAGAAGGAACATCATCAATGTTGATAACATTACAGGAACTGAACTCCTCGATTTGAGGGGATGAGCTAGAAGAGGATAGATTAGTTTTAGGCAGAGCTTCACTTTTAGAGTTAGAATAATAGAATAAAAGGTCATACTTTCTAGAAGATTCAGAAAGTCTTCAAACAAAGGATCTCCAGCTTTAAGTTGCTCTTCCATTCACTTTTTGACTTCGTGACTTTCTTTTGTTTGATTTATTTTTCCTTGATGCTTCATCATCTTCGAACCAAGCATTAAAAACAGTTTGCTCACAAGCGTCATAATCACATAATAGATCAAAGTATTTGTGATTATCATTACTGAAAGAATATACAGGATTTCCTGCTTTGTCTAGATAATCAATTGGAACACCCTTAAGTGGCTCAAACTTTTGGGCTGAACTATATGTTGTGGCAGTGGCAAATCTTTATTTTCAATTGGAGTTGCACGTTCTATGAGCTCTTTGACGGTAGTAGAGATTTTTTTTATTAAACTCGTCAACCAACTCTTTATCTTGAGGATCCTTAAAATTGATGGTGTTACATGAGACACGAATTTCATTACCAAAGAATTCCTTTGGTATAAAGTCTACCAAAGTAGCTAGATGACGAACTATTTGCCTAAACTTGTGACTCGTTTGAGCCTTGGGGGCGATACCTTGCATTCTCAATTCTGCACAACCTTACTCCTTGTCAGTGAATTACTCATCTTGCGAGAGTTTCTCCTTCTCCTACGAGTAATGAGAGTCCATCCTTCATCATTGGGGTCATTCTTCTTTGAGAATATAGACTCTGAATCCTCTTGACTTGAAGGTTCTCTAATGATTAGGGAAAAGGTAGTCGCCCTTACTTCAACAGGAGAAAGTGATCCAAACCTAATAGTATATGGCATTATAGTTCCTTTACAAGCTTTCCACCTTCCATAGGTTTTGATGAACTAGAACTAATGCTAATTAGGTGTGCACTTGCTTTGTCCTCCTCAAGTAGGGTTATTTCTTGTTTAGCCAACTACATGACTTTTTCTTTGAAAATAAAGCATTTTTAGATGGAATGCCCCACCAAGTGGTGGTACTTGCAATAGTTGTGGTCGTCAGCCCTTTTTGCTTCCTTAGGTCTCTTCATTTCAGGCAGTGTAATGAAATTCAATTTCAATAGGTTATCAAACCTTCCAAGAACATCGGAATCAAGAAAAGGATATTCTTTTTCTTGCATGTCCCTAAGGGTCAATTATTTCTTGTTTTGTTCTTGACAAACTTTTCCTTTCTCATCTTCCTTCTTTGTCACTTTAAAGACGATCTTGAAGGGCGCCACACTTGCAGTTAGTGACTCTTTCTTTTCACCTTTAACAGACCTTTAACAGGAAGCTTACCTCATTTCTTTATTTCTTGTTTCTCCTTGCTTTTTCGAGGATCAGCACAGACTGCTCTTGCCTTCTGAGGTTGATTTCCAGATTGTGAGCTTTCGTTGCTAACTTGTCAAAAGTGTCTGACTATATCCCTTGTAGGATATAACAAATCCCCCAATGTATGCCTTGAATACATATTTCAATAGCAAATGACTCAAAGAGGCAATTTTTTCTATTGAGACTCAGAGCTTGCCAACGATCAATGTAGTCGACCACTTCCATTGACGAGCATTTGACAGCTCAATCATACTGATAGTTTGTCTTTGTACTATAAATTAGTTGAGAAATTCTTGCTCAGTTGTTCCCAACTATCAATGAAGCCAAACTCAAGATTAATATACCAGTCAAACGTGTTGCCTTTCAGTGAATGCACAAACTGTTTGACTAGCAGGTCTCTATCAATTCCAACATTGTTACACATTTTCACAAAGTGTGCAACATATTGTTTAGAGTTTCCCTTGCCATCAAATTGTTGAAATTTGAGAGGTTGATCCAAAGGCATTTTTTAAGGCATCAACCCTCGCAGTGTATGGTTTGGTGTAAGAGTAAGATGACTTCGAAGCTCCAGAATTTGTCCTTGATTGTTCCTTCAATGAACTCCTTGAGATGGTTGATGTTATTGGTTCCTTCAGGAGAAACTGAAACATTCTTTGTCACATTTGACTTTGATGGCCCCTTCACCTTAGAATAGGTCTCAGGGTTTTCATGGATTTCAATCTGCTTAGGCATGAAAGGACTACTTTTGTCAGCATTCTCAATCTTATCCATCGATTTGGCGATCTTGGGATCTTGACTTTGCATACGTGTAACAAGTTCTTCAACATGTTTCGTCATGTTGGCAGGTTGCTCCTTCATGGTCATGGCATTTATCATCATGACAAGCATCACCACAAGAGTTGTTGTATGGCTCAAGCTATCAACATATGCAGCACAAGTGCCATGGTCACCATCTTTGTTGGTAGGATGGCAAATGTCTTTACCACAGCAGCAGCACTCTCCACATCCTTTTGCACTAGCGCCTTCGTTTTGTTCCTTGTCATTGGCCAAACATATGGCATCTCTCTACTTGCAGAGGCAGAAAAGGTTGAATCGTTCACAGCAACAACTCTGGATCAGAAAGCAGCAGAACTCTTTTTACTTGAATCCATAGTTGAATTCCTGGAACAAATCTTTCAGGAAAAGAGTTGAGAGGTAGAGATGGTCCCACCAAACGTGCTAGAAATTTGTACACACAAGTTTTGCTGTCTGTAAACAAAAGATAAAAAAATAATTGCACAAATTAAAATTTTATTAATTTAAAATGAAAGTTACAATCTCCGGATTAACTTCTTTATGAAAGAAATTTTTTACTGATTCTCCCCTTCAAGGATCTAATTCAAGCACCAAGAAAAAGGCTTCTTCTTGAATTAAATCTGGGTTTTTCTATGATTTAGTGTAGAAAAGTATTGATTTGGTGACGTTCTTTGAACACTTGAGACTTTGATCTTCAGATCGTCAAGCTTTCAACACCAACATGGAGATTTGGAATTTGGATGTTGGATTTGAGGGACTTGAAAGAGAAATCTTTTGAGCTTTTAGAGTAAAAAATCTCTTGAGATCTTTTTAGAGTTTTTCTCTGAACTTCTAATACGTCTGACTTGGGAGGTAGAGCCTAAAATTTGATGAGTGGTTGACTTAAGATAAACTCTCTAAAATATTCCACCACTTGGGCTGCTCATAACTCTACAAAGCCCGTTTAAAGTAGAGCTTGACAATTGAATTGGCCTAATTAGCCCAATGTGAATTAATTAAACTAATTCACTTTAATTTAGATAGATATTACAATTTAACTTGAAGCCCACATGCATTGGTCTATTAATGAGTATTAATTACACTAACCCAACTTAACTTTAATGGGCTTTGCTCCAATTTCATTTCATCCAACTTATAAGTCTAAACATGAATGGACTCATCATATATTTAATTTAATTAATCAAGATCAATACAATTTAATTTAATCTTGACTAAATAAATTGAAATAAAATTTTATTATCTACAAAGGCAAAGAAGTTGAAAGTAGAAGAAAAAAGAAATGCACATGAGAAGAAAACCAGCTTATCAAGGAACAGAAGACGGATATGGCAATAGGTTTGTTAGATTAATATTAAACATAAAATAAAACATTTTCTATGGAAATGTTTAATCTAGGTGCTGCCTGTGAGAGGTCTCATCTACCAGAGAACAGGAAAGGGTGATCCAATGTGTAGAGGAAGTCGAGTCTGTAGATTTCTACTGTGCAAGGTAGCCCTTGAAAGCTGGAGAGTTGCACAAATTCAGTGGAGAGAATTGGAGGATAACAGACATAATTTCTGAATTTGGTGGGAGAAGTTGATGGGAGCTAGGAAAAGAATACGTGGCATTAAGCATATTGAGTTGACAGCATATATGCTATGGCAAATTTGAAAGAATATAAATCATAAGGTGTTCTGTAATGAAAGGAAGGAAGGGATTGAAGTGGTTTAGAGAGCATTACAAAAGTGGACAAAATTTGATGTCAATTGCACTGAAGAGAAGAGTGGGAACAAGAAAAAAAAAAAAAAAAACAGAAAAAGAGTGACTGTGTGTATTAACAGATTGGAACGAAGGTTGGGATATTATGTAACAGCTGTGGATCAAAACAAAAAGCTGCTATCAGTATGGGCCGCAGCTGAAGAGAGAGATGCAGATCAAGATATAGATGAAGCAAATGTTGTCAAGCTGGCATTATTGATTGCAAAAGAGAAAGGATAGCAGGATGTTGTTGTTCAAGCTCCCAATAAGCTGCTGATACAGTCTTAGAAGCGGAGAGAAGTAAAGGATGCAATGTGTGCGACACTCCCTCACAACATTCTCCTTCTAAGTTCTCTGTTTCATGCTTGCTCCTTCCAATTCGTAAAATAAGTATCAGTAAGATTTCAAAGTTTGCACAGGGCCTTAGGAATGCGATAATGTGGGAAGATTCTTTACCCCCGCAAATCAAACAAATCACAGAGACTGATGAGGAGCATTTACCCCATCTGCAAACTGTATATTCAGTTAGTAATTCATCTTTTGGTTTTTTGACAAAAAAAAAAAAAAAAAAAAACAAGGAACCTTGTAGTAGAAATCACGCGCAAGTATGGGGTGTAAAATTAAATTGGACATAGTAGATATATTCCGTCAATCAAAAATTTCAATTTTAGTTCTCAATTTTTGGGCTTTAAATCAAATTGGTATTAAATGTAAGTCTCAAAGTATCTTTATCAATTTTGTTACTGAATATTTCGACCTTAAAAATGTAATTCCTCAAGTCTTCGATTTTGACACAATTGAACCCCTAAAGTTCCATAAAAATTTAAGAAAATTTACAAAAAATAATTAAAAATACATACAAATTACAAAATTGTAAAAGAACGCAAATTGAAGTTTCCTACTTGTGCGTTTTATTTTGCTTTTTGTGTTTTGGAATTCTTGAACATCGAGTAATAAGTTTTACATTTAATTATTGTCCTATTACTCTATTAGTAACATGTAAAGCAAAGGTTACTAGAAGATCCAAAGTATATCTGATTTTTAAGGATATTATTCAAATCACCAAAAAATTCAAGCACACCACTTAACTGCTTCTATATACATCACTTAAAAAACTTCCCCAAGTCCAACCTAGTTCCATGGCACAGGACCACTGCTGTGGCACCCATTTAAAACTATTTTCTCGTACATTTGTTCAAATTTGGCGAGGGATTAATAGTCAGCGTGCAGCACATGTTCGTTGTGTATACTGTCGAGAACGACGCCAACTACTCAAAATTTGTCTGGTCTCCTATCCAGTCAGTGGCTGCCCACAACCAACTCGCACTAATTTTTCGACATAAGTATTAATTTAAAATTCTATGTTTTTGGGAAAATATTTTATTTTATTTTATTTTATTTTTTTTGTAGATGCTCAAAAATTTAACTTGGTTACCTCAACAATGCATGTAATTTGGATAGTTTCATGCCTATATCTATTGCTTTGCTTGATCACACGAAATTACTTTCAAATGAAAACAATCTTCATAACGAAGCTGTTGTCAAAGTAAGACTTAATACTAGTTTTGGATTGCCCATTATAAGAGTTGACGGTACAAAATTTTTTATACTACGTAATACAACCATATTTTGGGTATATATATGCTTCTGTAATGTTTCAAAATTCTATATTGTATATATGTGCTTCTATAATTTTTCAAAATTCTACATAATACATATTTTGCGAAATTTTTCAAAATTTCGAACTTGACTTCCTCAACAAAATGCATGCACAACGTTATTAACTCTATTCACACATTTCTTTGCATTTTGTTTCAGGTTTTGAGCTCTTTACTGAAATAATCAATTACTACTAGAACAATCAAGGCTACTTAATGCATTCTCTTATCATGACAGAACCACCCCAAAAATGAAGATTGGAAAAAAAATAAAAAACAGTTTTTTTGTCTTGCACTTTTGCTTGTTAATTGGAAGATAAAATTCAGTGTTTGCAAGATGTTAAGAATATTTTCTAAAATCGGAAATCAGATCTAGAAAATCTTGAAAGGCACCTAGAAAGTTCATGTATATATAAAACTAACAGAATTGTCACTCCAATTTGCTCCAAGAACTCGACAGCTACATTTTGATGAATCAAAAAATGACTTGGATGCCGACTGAAAACTTTTAGGGCACAGTAGTGCTCTTCCATTTTGTCGACCATTGCACTAGTTGTTTATTTGTGAAATATCATTGTATGTTTTATGGACTAAAACAAACAGTTTGAATCGTAAGATTTTCTTTAAGTAATAGACAAGTAAAAAAATAATTAAAAAAACACGCACAGGCAATTTTTTTGTCAATATAACGTGTGTACAGTAATGGTTTACAATAAAAATAATTAAAAATTTGGGTAAATTACTAATAACCCTTCTGTGGTAGTGGCTTTGACCACAATCCTCCTATACTTTCAATATGGCCCATTCACCGTCACAAAAAATTTCGCATTAGAATGAGATTTGAAATATTCTGAGAATATTTCATAACGAAGCATTGATTCCGTCCATTTTTCACATTTCATAAAAACACTGGGGGACTACGTGATCATACTAAAACTATAAGGGGTTATGTGGTCGAAAACAATACCACAGGGGTTTATTAGTAATTTACCCTTAAAATTTAGGTCTATGGTTATTTTCACATGCCTACAGGCACACACAAGAATACAAGTTACAGCAATTTCAATTTGCCAGAATTCCTTTTTTTCTTTTTCAGTTAAACAATTAATTTAACATTTTTCTGTATATTTTACTAGACTAACTAAGTGCGCTTTAATTGATCTTTTCATCCATGATGATAAAAAATAAAGAAAAAGGAAAATCACAATTAGAATTGTATGTAATCCAGTGGTTTTTTTAAGAGCACCTTTTATTTATTTATTTGGTAAATGGAGTACATAATACTGTAATGTATATCTCGCCTTTCTAATGACATCTACTTTATATATTTTTTGAGTCCTAATCCTTTTTACCCCTAAATTCTGTTCTGACAATTTCTATACAAATAATAAAGCACAATTACATTAACTCTTCAGTAAAAATCCACCAGGTGACGTGGTCATGTGCATAATATCAACAGTTTGGATGTTTACTCCACAATAATTAAATCGGCTGGTGTAAGCAAAAGGCAATTACAGTAATAGGGCCAGCCAATTTAGAACTTTAAGCTGCATTCAGACGAAGGTCATTTGGATTTTAAAACATTCAAAGTCAGTTGATGCTCTGTAAAGTTAATTTCAAGCGTCTTGTTGTGGACTATAGTAACTCGGGATCATCAAAATCATCACAACCAGAATTTAATTAGAGGGACTATAGTAACTAGTGAAGGAATTTCCACATTGGCGGATGGACCAAAAGGGGAGTAGAGGGCCCCCAAGAAAAGAACAAAAGAAGTTCCAGTCAAAAGTCCAAATTGGACGGGTTACGGAATTTGTAATAGGGAGACTAATTTAACTGATGGTGGTAAATAATAATTCGCCATGCTTTTTTCTTTTTCCTTCGTTTGACTTCTTGGTTATAGGAAATACTTAGGTGCAGAAGTTAGACTAATAAGTCTCACAAATTACAGTTCATCACAATAAGCATACTCTCTATATAAACTCGTTACAAGTCTTCTCAACTCCAAAGCATCCAACTTCTGGCTAGTACTCCTCCATCGTTCTTAGCAAGTATTGAGAAAAAAATGGAAGGTTTTGTGCTATATTCCCTATACACCATTTTAGCCCTTTTGGTCCCTCTCTATCTTTACTTGTTGTTGAACAAGCAGAAGTTTAGCAAAAATAAACTTCCTCTAGGAAATTTGGGATGGCCAGTTCTTGGTGAAAATATTGAGTTTGCCACTTCAGGGCCTCGGAAATTTATCGAGGAAAGAATGAACAAATACTCAACCCAAGTATTCAAAACCTCCTTCTTAGGAGAGAAAGTTGCCGTGTTTTGCGGTCCTGCTGGGAACAAATTCTTGTTCTCCAACGAGGACAAGATTATTACTTCCTGGTTGCCGCGATCAATGAGGAAGGCTTTGCTCTTTCCCTCTTATGTTGATAGTTCCATTAAGGAAGTGGGCGCACTGCAGCGGAGCTTCCTTCACGAGATTCTGAAACCTGAAGCTTTAAAGCAATACATTCCGGTCATGGATGCCATGGCTCGTAAGCATCTGGAGGCAGAATGGGCACCATGCGAAGAAGTAAAGGTTTACCATCTCGCAAAGAAATATACTTTTGCTTTGGCATGCAGATTGTTCATGAATATTGAGGATCCCGAACACGTGAAGAAACTGGCTGATCCGTTTACCCGCGTTATGAACGGGCTATTTTCCATTCCCCTTGATTTTCCCGGAACGGCTTACAATGGTGCTATCAAAGGAGGGAATATGGTACGTTCAGAGCTGTTGAAAATCGTTAGGGATAGGAAAAAAGAGCTCATGGAGGATGGGAAGTCAGTAGGGCGAGACCTTTTGTCTCGCATGCTTCTTGTAAAGGATGAAGACGGTAACTTGATGAATGAACTGGAGATATGTAATAATATCGTCGGTCTTTTGGTTGCAAGTTTTGACACGACAAGTTGTGCCGTTACCTTTGTCTTGAAGTATCTTTCGGAGCTTCCTCACATCTATGAAAAAGTTTACCAAGGTAATAACAGATATATTTCATATTAATGTCACTAAAGAACACATTATATCTCCTCAACTATGGTAGTCAGTCTTATGCATTTGATTACCTAATTAGTAATCGTTTGACTAACCATTAGTCTCATTCAAATCAGCCCTTTTCTGAATGGCTCGCTCTTGTATAATAGTTTGGATTGAAAAAACAACTTAATGAATTTAGGGTCGGTATTAGGTCAGCTAACTCAAATCTCATTTTTGCTTCTGACAGAAATCATGGAGATTGCGAAGACCAAAGGTCCAGATGATCTTTTGAGTTGGGAGGATATTCAAAAGATGACGTACTCATGGAACGTAGGACGTGAATCATTGCGGTTAACTCCGCCCGCCCAAGGATCTTTTAGAGAGGCGAAAACAGATTTTGCCTACGCTGGTTTTACCATTCCAAAAGGATGGAAGGCATGTCATGAATATACTGCAATCAAAGAATTATACACGTTCTTTTTTCATTATTGGCTTTCTATTTATGCTTAAAATTATCTTGAAATCTTTTGCAGGCATTTTGGACCGTATATTCAACACATCTAAACCCCAAACACTTTGCCAATCCAGACGAATTTGATCCTTCAAGATTTGAGGGAAGTGGACCAGCACCATACACTTATATTCCCTTTGGAGGAGGACCTAGAATGTGTCCAGGAAAAGAATATGCACGATTGGAGATCCTGGTGTTCGTGTATAATGTGGTGACAAAATTCAAAATGGAGAAGCTAATTCCTGATGAAAAGATAGTAAATCTTGCATCCCCTACACCAGTGAATGGTCTCCCCGTTCGTCTCCAACGCCGCAAAGTCTAACCTAATTTTGTATTATTCACTCAGCGTTTTACCATGCATTTGTAGTCTATCGGTTGTGTTCAACTTTCAATACGTGTAACAAATGGTGTATTTGTACACTATATCATTTCTCGATATGTGTAATAGTTGGTATATCTTTTTATTGTGTTCAATATGAAATAACACTAAATCATTTTGAACCAAACAGTAGGTCACTTGTCCCTTGTCACTTTCTTTTTGGATACACTATCTGGTTGTGATGTTTCACACTTCTCGTATCATATGAGGTCGTATATTGAAGCCCTCCTTCAATTCTATGAGGGATCATTAAACAATATTCTTCTAACGAGATATAGCAGTGATTTTGAAATCCATTTCTTGGTTTTCGATTTATTTGAAATATTTGCCACAAGGTAATAGAATACGAGATTTATAGACAATGCTACAATGACGTGATGTAATCTAACTCAACCTAAAAAATAGTAAGTTCTCATAAAATAAAAAAATATAGTAAATTTCAACCAAAAAATTTTACTATTTTTTTCCAACAAAAACTTAATTTTTTGGTATTATCAATAAAGGTAGGCTTTCATACTCAAAACTGTACGAGAATGTTGTCATTTTCCTTAATCTAAAATTGGTATTGCTAATTACGATACCAGGAAGAACAGACCCTTATGTACACGTATAAGAATATGAAGTTGCAGGGAAGAACAAAGAAGAATAATTATTATCAATAAATAAATAAATAAATGCGTCTATTGCCGTCTCGTTCTGGTTATATAGAATTTCTGGTAACTGACAGATGCAGTGATTGATTGCTTGTTGAATTTACGCACGCATATACATGAATATGGATTTCATTATCTGGGAATTCTAGGGTCCAAATCTCTTACCCATTAGAATTTCAATTCAAAATCTCATATTCCTCAAGATAAAGAGCTTAAATCACAAAAGAGCATATCATTTCTGACTCCTTTCAAATTACGGTTTTCACTTTAAAGTTTTTCTTTCACAATGATGGACAGTAATCTTCGTATTAGACTAATATCATAGATCAACTACACTGATCATATTTTTCAGTACTTGTATTCTTCAGAACTTTAAATTTTTTTAATGTTGTTCTATTGGCCAGACCTTTTGTTTTTTAACTTCGAAACACACGATCCTATTTCTTTCATATATTATTATTATTTTTTCCGTCTTGCTATCTAACTTCTACTACCGCTATTAAAGATAGTTCACAATACGAGGGAATTCACAATAAGATGATGATGTTTGTTATTATAATTTATTATTATTTTTATTATAAAATTTATTATTCAGCTTGTGCAATTTATTATTTACTTGACATAACTTATTGCTTACTTTCATAATTTCTGTCACCGTTGAATTTTTATTCCTCGTGATCAATTACTATTGTACTTAGATAACCGCAAGTAGACACAACTAGGAGGTCAAATTTAATGTGTTTATATTACGCAGGCGAGAATAAGTGAGAAGACAAAACTAGGAGGTCAAATTTAATGTGTTTATATTACGCTGCCGAAGAATAAGTGAGAAGATTTCTTTATATGAGTTGATTTAGACACATGTCACATGTAAAAAAATGTATATTTTAAATTTGAATAGCGACGGCATGCAATGAATTCAGATTTATTCGTGTAAAGGAATCTTTATAATGTTAATATAGAAAAAAATTAATCCAAAAGAAAAATATGACTAAGTATAGAAGTATTATTCAAGTCAAGTCAAACCTCATGTTCAAACTCGTGCTCGTTTAATCCAGAAGAAAAATATAACTAAGTAGGCTACTTACAGCATAACAAGCAGAAGACATTATCATTCGACACATGAAAGGCTTAAAGCGACATTAGCGTGCCACTAACATCCCACACCTAACTTCTATTTTATTCTCGTCCGACAAGGTTGAAATACTTGCACTTGATAGAGTCGGCAAGACACAAGTTTTGACCCGATCCATATTAGGTTGCCAAAGTCTAGCTTAATTTTCTTATTCACTGAGCGTTTCTCTATCCATGTGTAGCCTATTAAATGCGTTCAATTAGCAATACGTGTAACAAATGATGTACTTATACGCTATGTCATTTCTCGTTTATGCGACATGTGTAGCAAGTTTATATCTGTCTATTATGTTCAATTTGCCATCTGGTTACTTGTCACTTTCTTTTGGTATACACTATCTGGGTTGTGATGCATCAATTTGCCTTCTGGTTACTGGTCACTTTCTTTTTGTATGCACTATCTGGTTATGATGCATCACGCTTCTCGTACCATATGAGGTCGTATTTTGGAGCCCTTCTTCAATTCGACGATGAATCATTAAACATTCTTCTAAGGAATGAGATATAGTAGTGAATTGGAAATCTCCATTCCTTGGTTTTCCATTCATTTGAAATATTTGCCACAAGTTACAAATGTACTTGTTACAGTGACGCGACATAATCAAACACAATAAAAAGAAATGGTAGATTTTCTCACCAAAAAAACAGTAAGTTTTAACAAAAGCTTATTACTTCTCTGCAAAATCCTATTAATTTTTTAGTAATTTTTCATCATCATAGCATTTTCTGGTTACTAAAATACAAAAATCAAAAATTGGAGATGCAAAATGCAAATTAGCGATAGTTCGGGGGAGATGAAGTTAGCGAGGAGGAAAAAGCATGTTGCAGTTAACCCTATCAATAAAAGTAGGCTTCAGTACCCAGAACTGTGTGAGAATGTAATCATTTTCCTTAATCTAAAATTAGTATTCATAATTACAATACCAAAAGGGATAATTACAGAAACCTCGCTTGAGGTTTCTGACAATTTCACTTGGCACCCCTCAATTTTCAAAAATTACACAAACCTCCCTTGCATTTACTATTATGGTAACAAGACCTCCCCTTTTAATAAAAATTTTAATTGAAAACCCCATAATGCCCTTCTCAATCTACAAAAGAATAAATAAAAAAATTTATTCTCTTTATCACTTGAACCACTGTACCACCAACTTGACGAACACCGTCGCTAATAACCAAAAAACAATCCCATCAACACCAGTACATCATTATCAACTAATTAGGAAAATAAAAAAAAAATCTATCTAGTTTTTAGCACTTGAACCACTATCATATCACACCAGCTCCATTTTCGCTAGTCACTACCACCATAAGCAACCGAATTATAGAGCCAAAATTCATATAGATATTCCTTAGCCAGACATTAAAATCTAGCCCAACTACATAAATCCCAACCAAACTCAAATTCGTAGAGTTTTTCTATTTTTATGAACCCTTTTTGGTAAAAGATTGATTTCAAAGGGTATTATTGGAACTTTAGTTAACCAAGAGAGGTTTGTGTAATTTTTGAAAATTGAGGGGTGCCAGGTGAAATTGTCAGAAACCTCAGGGGAGGTTTCTGTAATTATCCCATACCAAAATGTGCAAGAAAAGACTCTCATTGATACATGCAAGGACATGTAGTTGCACTGAAGAACAACGAAGAATATTTATTACCCAAAAAAAAAAAAAAGAGTTAGATGGAGGAAGAGCTAAGAAGAACAAATGCGTCTAATGCATTCTTGTTCTGGTTACAGAGAACTGCTGGTAACTGACAAATTGCTGTGATTGATTGCGTTTGAATTCAGGTACTTGTCTATATGGATATGGATTTCACTGCCAGCCAAATTTTTAGTCAAGAAGTCTCAAACATTCCTCAAGATATAGATATTAAATCACAAATGGCGTATTACTTCTAACTCTTTTTTAATTATTGTTTTCATATTAAAGTTTTTCTTTCACAATGCTACACAGTAATCTCCGTATTAGACTAATATCATAAATTAACTATACTGATCTTTGTTTTTCATTACTTATATTCTTCAAAACTTTAAAGTTTATAATCTTATTCTCTTGGCTACTAGTTTTTCAAAACTTTAAACACGCAATCCTCTTTCTTTCATTTTTTTTTTTTTGTTATTATTTTTTCCTCTTTCTATATAACTTCTACCACCGCTATCAGAGATAGTTCACAATTTGAGCTAATTTATAGTACGATGATCACGTTTGTTAAAAAAATTTATCATTAATATAACATAATTTGTCACTTAGTTGACAAAAGTTATTTCTCACATAATTACCGCCACAATTGCTTTTTTATTCCGCACAATCAATTAATGTTGTAATTAGATAAGTGCAAGTAGAGACAAATGGAGATTGAAATGTAATTTGTTTATATTATACAGCGCAAGAATAAATGAGATGATTTATTTATATGAGTGGATTTAGACATATATCGCATGTAAAAACAAAGTACATCTTAAATTTGAATAGAGATAGCTTGTTATGAATTTAGATTTGTTCGTGTAAAGAAATCTTTATGATTAATGTTATTATAGAAAAAATTAATCCAAAAGAAAAAGACACCTATCTACAGTATAACAAGCAGAAGACATTATCATTCACTGCATTTGAATCTTAAAGCGACATGATTTTATCCCACACATGACTGCTATCTGTATTTATTTTCTTCCGACTGAAATATTTGCACTTGATGACACATGTTTTGACTCTAACCACATTACTAGTCCAGTTAACAACAGGACACAAGTTTTGACCCGAACTATTATATTGGGCCCCACTATCAATTGAACAACTCTCTAAATGGTGACCGACGTTGTTATCAAAAAATAATAATAATAATAATAATAATAAACAAATTATGACCGACCGCTTTGAATCATCTGTTATACCATTTATTGTTGCACACAACTCAAAATAGTGACAAATATATACTTACTAATTATATCTATCAAAAGAGGAACATTTACCATTTGCTTGAGTAATATAACATGAATGTAATATTAAATTGTGTAATAGAGGAACACTAAACTAAAGAAACACAGCATATTCAATGAATTCTAGGAACTCTATCGTCACTTTGGTGTTGTGTCAGAGAGTCCTCTCTTGTTTTATGAAATCTAGTCGTCCCCAAAAGTCTTTATGTAAAGGTCGTCATAAATGTCTGTCTCCATTCTAGAGTCCCTTGCTTTCGGAAGTAGTGATTATCACACAAATTTTATGCTAGGTTGTATGGAGAAAATCCTAAATATGCACTTGCTTTAATTATTTGTGTTGAATCATTGAGACTTGCAAATATTATTTTGCTCAAAGGTGTGCTGGGGGAATAATTAATTTCATGAATATTTGCACTAAAGGAAACCAGATCGTTAATTCTGTTTTGGGTTCTCATTAGAGTTCTCATACTAGTTTGTCTATACTTTTGATCTTGCAAACTTCCGTATGCGACAAAAGTATCTCAAAATCAAAATTTTCCAACAATTCCTCCAGCCGTTGGGTACACTTTTTAATTCCACCTTACACACTGGGGTCAATGGCGGGCTACTTTTTATCTACCCTTTCCATATTTCCACAATTCATAAATGGACAGATAACACGCGTGCTTACTGCAAATAACAATAATTTTAATTAATGAATTTTGCAGCCTCAATAATTTTTATCATTTTGTTGTTTGATAAATCACAATATCTTTTTTCAAGATTAGTTTACAGAAAATTAAAAATCAATAATATGGAAGTTGGTGCAGTTGCTGGGTTGGGAGGAAAACCGGAAGATCTTGACCGGCACGGGAAGAAAACCAAGGAGGCCATCCAGGAATTGGACAGAACTCCGGAATTCTGCCCCACGCGCGCACACACACACACAGAGGTAACAAAAACACTCTGGTGTGGACCTAAGGAGAATTTAGGCAGGATAATTTCACATACACACCCCCAGGTATAAGATAATTGCAAAAACTTCCTTTAAGGTTCAAATACTTGCATTTACCCCCCATTTAAATTTGCTTAGTCATGAAGGCGGAAAAACAAACCAATTGGTTGAATAAACTTTAAAACCACACCAAAATTCTAAAACATTCTTATGGAATTCCTTTAAAGCCATTGAAAAGACTATTAAAATAATTGATAAGCCATTAAAGAAAAGAAAATAAAGCCCACTCTTTTCCCCTATTTTTCCAACAGTTAGCAGGCAACCACCAAATTGGCCAAACTACCTTAACAATCAGGTCAATAATAAGAACACTTGCACTACGCACATAAATTACTACGATGCTGAGGTGGTGGGTCTTCAGCTTACTAGCTGTATCACACTTCTAACCAACACGTGCCATATATTGATGAGTTGATCACCTGATTGTTTTGGGCCGGTTCAAGGACCCACAAACCCTATCCTAGCCGTCCGTTTTATTTTCATTGAAAAAATTGGCTTAGTATTTACAAAAACACTTTTTATAAATACTAACTTTACAAAAAAAACCTTTTTTTTTTTTTTTTTTTTTGGGCACTGAGCTCGGCCGAAGGTAACATATCCCAGGGGCCGCTAATTGTCCAGATCGGGACCTCTTCTCCATATGCCACCAGAGAAAAACAACATTTCATGATGTATTGACAAATGACAATTGCAACATATAAATCGTGCACAAGTCCCTCTGTTAAGCCCAAAAAGAAGAGCAAGAAACTTCGACAGTAATATATTTTGCATAGTGAAGGTAACCAGGTAGCAGATACTCCATCCATATATGCATGTCAACCTCAGCCTTTACAAGAGGTGTGGTTTAACTCAGTGCCCACGTTTCTGCAAGATGTTCTCCGGCAGGACCGGGAGGGGAAAACAGTGTGTCAAATGGGCATGCTAAATAAATATAAAGTACTTAAGTAGCTATAAGTACTGTGTGCTTATGTAAGTGAGATAGGTTGTTTGTGTGTAAGAGTGTTTGAGTGCTATGGCACATATGTTGGATGAAGTTTGATGTAATGCTGTGATTATAAATATCATCTACTTTTCACTAAAAAAAAAGCTATGACTCTAAAGCGCACCCTCTTTCGACCATATTTGAAACTCGTCCCAAAGTGAGACAACCCCTCTATGCAGAGTATCCTCAAACAAAAGCAATTATTAAATTCTCCCTTTTCTTCCTATCACTTCACCTGGTATTATAGTTACGAAACAGAATGCACTGGAGTTCATAATAAAATTTGGCATTGTAAATAACCAACCATGTAAAACAATTGTGCACTGCAAGAGACAAAGCTACTTAAGCCAACAACAATGTCAAATTATCAAAATTTTGGAATCCAAAAATCTCAGGTCAGGAATTGCTTCAGTCCTCCACCTCCTGAAATAGATGACGAAAATAAGTTGAAGTAGCCTAGTTCGTTTGTTAGGTATTATGCTAGAAAGCATGTCACCACAAATTCAAAAATACTAAAAGTAAAACAAGGGTAAAAAATATAAGCAGAAGGTGGAACAACAGAAGGAACAATTTGAGAGGATTAAAAGAATATCAAAGTTATGCAAGGGGAATGCATAGACATATGGCAAAGCAGAAGACAAAAAGGCCAAAAACTAAAAACTTAAGAGAACTTGACTCTATTTAAGAAAAACATATAATGCAGGCAGAAACTAATCTCTGACTAAAAAACTAAATTAACCAACACCCCCACTTTCTTCCACTTTTTTTATTTCGTTCAAGAGGGTAAAATTCTATTAAACCAAATAGAAAGAAGGATTTCAGTGCATGAAGACTCAATGGTATTATCTTCTGGCCCCAACGAACAACGCAGAATGCTTGGCCAGTTTATCCCTGACGAAACACCTACATCTACAATCATTGTATGCCATGTGTTCATACATAATCACATGTCTATCATTTGATGGACAGTGTATGCATGTTCATTTTAAGCCTTTTCACTATCGGCTTGCCAAACTCACATTTGCAATCTTTGTTTATCTAAAGCTCAAATTTTGGTTCGCAGTGGATCTCATATTTTTGAAGCAGCACATTTTCTTCATCTTCCCCAAGATTATCTAGTTATTAATAAACTATGGAATTACTGTATCCTCATGGCCTTGTCATCCTACTGATCCTCCCATTTCGTCATTAATTATGCCAACAGATGTTACAGATTTTACTTTGACAAGCTAGTCATTGTCCTTTAATCTGCAAATGTCCTCATTGTCTACTTAAATTAGACATGAGAGCTTTTACTTAGCCATCTGCTTTGAAAAATTAAATTCAATACTGCATTCAAAAACCGATAATTACCCTGAGTTCAAACCAAGTAGTGGGAGCTACAAGATATCCAGCAGATATTTCCAACTATGAAAAATCACTTGCAAGATGCTTGGAAGCTCGAATAGCCACTTTGTGGCTAGCTTGTTTTGAAGTCCAAAAGGATAAGATGACACCGTTTAGCTCCCTAAAGTGATTGGATTGGCTGTTTTTCTTTTGAATAAGGCAGCCATGCTTCTTATTACAGTATTTTGCATAATCTAGGGTTAGAGATGATGCTTTAGCTCTTACTTGAACTTTTCAGAGTTTCTGCCAAATATCTTTGTAGGCCAGTTGAACATGCATAAAGCTATTCATACATCAAGCAGAGTATGGCTCGTGACACTAGTTGATCATTTATCCTGAGTAATTCATAACGACCGAAATTTTATTACAAGACATAAGTTGAAAAATGACACGTAAAAGATTATAACATAATGTATGACATAGTGTTGACTCAACAATGAAATATTTTGTCGCTTCAGTTGATTTATCATCAGAAACAGAGACCAGGAGATAGTCATCCAATTCAAAATAGAGACCAGGAGATCAAGCTCAAGGATGTTTCGAAAGAAGATGCTGGAATGCATTATATTCAGATGTAAATGTACAAATTCAGCAAGAATCACTAAAGCATGGCATACCAAGGTTGGTAGTTTAAGGTGCGCAGGACATAAGCGTAAGAGGGTTACATATTGCAGTACAACATTCAACCCAAAAGTTAATCATTTTCTTCTTCATATTCATTTATATACTAAAAGATAAGCATCCTTTTCAGCTCTTTTAATAGCATATCCTTTAAGACAACTCACTACTCAGATTTTAAGATCAAAAAGAAAATCTCTAACATGTCCAATGGTTCGTCCAGAACGTGACACCATAGAACAAAATTATAATCCTGTGGGCACAGATTTCAGAGTCAGCCTTTGTTAAGCAAATCAGAAATGCCATTTAAAAGCCATAAACCTATATAACTTGACTATTTCTCAGGGACAAAGTAGTATTAATTATGCTAGTCACAACTTTATTGACTTGCACAAGAAAAACTGGAAGTAACAGCATAGTTGAGTATTATCTTATCAACTGATTTTATTAATAAAGCATCATGGACATCCTGTGTAAAATTTAGAATTCATACTGAGTCGCCTCCATTCCTAATTTATTTTTTCTTACAAAATCAATCAACTATTACTTGGGCAAGTCAACAAAAACTTATCAATCATTTCATCACAAAAGGGAAATTTTCTGATAGACAGTCTCTTAAATTTTTTATAAGGGGCACATCTTTCTAGCAAACAACAAGCTATCCTGTCTTCTATAAGTAGGTATCCCAAATTGTAACAAAGAAATGGGAATAAAAATGCAAAGTGGAAGCATTGGTATATTCAAAGACCAACATTAAATTTACCATCTATAGTATAAGACAACAGCCTAAGCTATCATGCACTAAGCATTATGAAAACTAATAATCTTGGCACGCTCAATGAGTGTTTATTAAAAAAGACGTGGATGATTAAAAGAAGTGTGGCCGATTAAAACGAATAAAGATAATGGTTAGTTGATATTTAATATTGGGTGAGGAGCTCGGATATAGATTAAATTTGACATTTTACCAAAGCCTTTAGGCCTTATATATGGAATAAAATAATATGACTTGGGAGTTTTAAAGATGAAAGAACAACTAATCACCATAACCCGATTTCTCAATTATGATATTCCTGGTAACTTGTGAAGACAATTAAACAAATAAACCATAAATATGAATTTTACCTTAGACAGAGGAGACTCAGAAGATTTAGGCATCAGTGTTGCTGGAGATCCACCAATTTTGTGGGAGCAGTCAGAGTATGCAGATCCCACGCCAATTCCAGCAGCGAATGTTACAGAAGACCATTTTGTAACAGGACTCCCTGCTACCATCAATCATTAAGAAGTCAGAATCTGGATAAACCACAAACTTTAATATAAAACAACAGGTTAATGTATGATTTTATACAGAAGAGTGCTCTGGCAATATTAACCTTATAGGTTCTATAAACATACGGCATAAACAAAGGGCGTGAATCCAAAATAAGTCAAAAATCTTATTTGTTAATCTTCTTTGCTGCCTAAACCAAGAAGAAATGATTCCTAAGTTAATCAAACAACAACAAAGGCCGCCAAAACAACCTACACATTCTTTTAGAATTGATAAGTGTCGAATCTGTGCAATGATAAGAATCTTATTATTAAGAATGTAAATTTTTTATATAACAACAAGTAAGGTCATCTCCACAGAGATTGGGGGAGAAATTTATTTCTTTTTGAGTAAAAACTATGGGAGAATTTGTTTTGAAAGAATTCAAAAATAGATAATCAATTAATTATAACACAAACAATTCAAAGAAATAAGCACAGATTAAATCAATAGTAAGCAAAGCTGTAGCTAAAGGTTCAACTTTTCAAATATGATTTGCATAACTGATTCTTGATGCAAGAATAGTTCAATTACTCATTGCTAGATTGGTCATAGTCATTAACAAAGTTTGATAGCCAACTTTTCTTTATTTTTCAATAGCCAAAGTACAACATTGTCTATTTCCCTAATCAAGAAATTATTCTAGGTACTGCCATAGGATTTAATTCTTTAATTACTAGAAAAGCCCAATTCTAACCAATAAATATGCTATGATTGTTTATTTAAGTTAGATCATATGCTCTTCTAACATGAAACTAATTACGCTAGTCATCACTAAAATTAACCAATCAAACAATTATGATTAAATCAGTTAATATGACGATAGATTGTTTAGTTAATTCAAATATCGGGTGCCCTTTACATGCAAATAACAAAGCAATCATTAGAAATTAAATCAGAGAACATATGAATATTAATGAATAAAAAGAACAATTAAAATCAATTCAATCTCAAAAATGTTTGGGAATTATGTCTTCAAATTGAGCTTTTAACTAGAAAGAGTTGTTTAGTCTCTCTCCAAGGAAGAAAGCACCACACCAAGATGAATAAAAATTCTCTCTAGTCTCTCTCTAGGAAGAAAATTGCGTCTGCTGTTGTTATATCAGAGAAGAAAATGTTTTTCCTCCCTTTTTCCAAAGTAGCGATCAATCAAAAATATTCCTTCCATATCTTTCCTAATTTTCTGCTAAGTAACGATCAAACAAAAATAGTCCTTCCACATTTTTCCTAATTTTTGGCTATCTAGTATTTTCCAAATTCTCTTTTTGAAGAGATATCCTAAAATAAATAGGTAAATAAAAGATAGTTTTCTACTATTAATATAATACAAAAGAGAAAACATTCATCCCAACAATTTTCAAATTTGGAAACTTCCTTCATATGCGCAGAGATACGTGCAAAGAAATTCTTCTAAATTTTTTGCTTCAACAATAGAAAATTTATCTTCTAGCTTCCTTTTCTTTTTTCTTTTTATATGTTCTTGCAATTGACACCAATTTACCAACACTACAAAAAAAAAAAGATTTTTAGTGACAACAAACTTCGTCAATAAAAGTTAGGAATTTTGTCAGGAAAAGTTTTCGTGACGACCCACTTGTCAAGAAAGATTGGTCACCTATACGCCGTCGGCAAAAGGTTTTCTTGACAACTTGAGGAAGTATCGTCAGCAAAAGTATTTTTCTTTTCGTGACGCTTCGTCAGGAAAAGTAATAGTGACGAAGTGGTTGTTGGGAAAAGTACTTATATTTCTGACAAAACTATTGGAACAATCGTCAGCAAAAGTATTTTTTTTGGTGACGTATCGTCAAGAAAAATTTACCGTCAGAAAAAGTCCTCATAATGCTGACAAACTATCGTCAGCAAAATATTTTTTTCCATGATAAAATGCACCGTCAGGAAAATTAAAATTGACTAATCCTTTATCACAAAAATACCTCGTATTCTTGACAAAATTTTGTCAGAAAAGACCTTGGACTGTATCACTAAAGTTGTAGTCGTCAAGAAAGGTAATGCATTGTAAGCTTGCTCCAAATTATAATAACAAATCAAAGTTATTTTTTCTAACAAAAGCAGTATCACTATAATAAATTAATCTCCAATTTAACTATTTGGCAATTTTCAGTCTAACCTAACAACAAAATCACCATATAATCTATTCATAGATTCGGTCCAAACAAAATATAAAAGTGCCCAAGCAAAATATTAATTAATGGACAACCATAACATGTCACGCCATATATCTAACATTGTCGGTCATCAAACTTTTACATATCACCAAATTTTACAATTCTAAACCAATATAAATATTGGTATCCCTAGATAATAACTACCATTTGGATGAGATATGCTAAAATCAAAAGATGGCCTTTAATTTCATGGTCAATGCCAAAATATTAGAGATGGATGATATCAAAATAAAGTTCTTCAATATGAGCCAAAAGCACTTTGTCCTGCAACATATTGCCAAAACTCTTTCTTGAGATCATTGAGGATCTTGGAAAACAACCACATTCGAGCTGCAAATAGAAAATAACTAATCAATCTCAATAGCTTACATTTAGCACAATAACGTGTTTGTTTTCATAATATACATTAGTTCACAAGATAAAAGCATAGAGTATATCTAGTTCAACCAATACTCAACTTATCCCTCAGTTTTTGTTTCAATTTGCTACAGTAAGATGCTGTAATTGTTGCAGCAAATATGCTGCATTTTTTGTTTCAATTTCTGCAACAAATATACTGCAATTTGCTGCAGTTTCTGCTGCAATTTGCTACAGTTTCTGCAGCAATTTGATGCAATTTCTGCAGCAGATATGCTGCAATTTGCTGCAGTTTTTGCTGCATTTTCTGCAGCATATCTACTGCAATTTGTTGCAATTTTTGTAGCTATTTGATGCAATTTCTGCAGCATATCTGCTGCAGTTTTTGCTGCAATTTCTGCATCATATTTGCTGCAGTTTCTGCTGCAATTTCTGCAGCATATCTGCTGCAGTTTCTGCAGCAAGTATGCTGCAGTTCTTGCGCCAGTTTTTGTAGCAAGTATGCTGCAGAAAGTATGCTTCCAGTGACATTTGACATTATTCTCTAGTTGCTATGGTCCTCTATGAAATCATGCAATTTTTTTGGCTGCTTTCTAGTTTTAACAATGAAGCAATGATATAATAATGGAAATAGCAAGGTTTCTAACTTGTCAAGATATTGCCGACCTTTCACCCCTTCCTAGCTAGTAATTAGTAATCACAAAATTCACCAACTTGAATAAACCTTGTTTTTAAGCCTTACCTAATCCCGGATAAAGTTCTCTTTGTGCATCGTTTAACAATCTATCAAAATTTTTGGAATCCCAGTCACTCGATGTCCCCAATTCATGTGCATTTCTTATCTCATCCAATAAATCAAGTAACTCATCAGATTCACCATTTTCATTCATATCAAAGTCATTATGTTTAGTTTCATTGAAAATCTGTCTCATCCCCAACACCATTCTCATCAAAGCTATTGTTCCTTCCACTTGACATAAAAGAGTGAGTAGAAAATGATTCCCCATGGAAGACCCAATTTTTATAAATATATACAAAAGCCTTTTTCTGACAAATTTGATTCAACTTGAGAAATACTTTTTCACTTTGAATTCCTACATCTCCTACATGGACAAAATAATTTTCCATCCATTCCCACACCATTGGTCTGAGCAAATTCAATAAAATCCTTAAGACCAGACTTATAATGACTTAACAAAATATTTAGATCATATATCCAACTCTTATCCATTTCCAACACCTAGAATAACAAAAAGAATTAGCTTACCATAGTTAAGGCATTGTCAAGGTGTACAATTGAAAAAGGTGGGAAGACAATTTCTAGATATAAAAAGATAAAGGAAGCAAAAAAGAAAATCTTAGAATTATTCAAAACTTATTTCTTTTTACAACTTAGTTATCAGTTCAAAGATTCTTAAATTATTCACTTATTTCACTAAACGGTATACTACTCAATAAGACTGAAAACATATGCTAGATTTTACAATTCTCAAGCAATTTAATTATATATGCTTTTGTATAGTACATAAGAAAGCATTAAACTTCATAGCACATAATTTGATTTACACAAATAAGGATGTAAACCATCATACAATTTTGCAAGAAAATTAATTATCATGCAAAAAGAGTGAACTCAATAGTTATATCATTTAGCTTCACATTTATGTCATAGATCGTGAAAAGGGCTGGGAGTAATTACGGCCTTATACAGGTATTCAAATAAGTATCAAGCTATTGCATACAAGCAAAAAAAAGTCAGTAAAATGAAGTGAACTCGGGAAAGGAATGCCAATGCCTCAATAATGTTGGTTTAATAAAGTATATACAACTAGTTTTACTTTGACCTTTGTGTTTTGCTTGTTTTGTTTACCCATTAAAATCTAATATGTAACCTCTAGTGATAAAATTAAACTTTAATCTATAGCCTCTAGTGATAAAATTAACTTCCAATTTGACCAAATAATTAACTAAATCCAACAAAGCTAGAACAACATAGATGTTATGGTTTATCGAGTACAGCAATAACAAAATAAATCATCCAGATATCTAAACATGTATACCCTTTTTCTTCTAAAAATCACAGAATCTCGAATTGCTGTAATTTTTGCAGCAAATATGCTGCAGTTTTTGTTTCAATTTCTGCAACATATATACTACAGTTTTTACTGCAATTTGTAGCAGTTTCTGCTACAAAATGCTGCAGTTTCTACAGCAATTTGATGCAATTTCTGCAGCAGATATGTTGCAGTTTTTGCTGCAATTTCTGCTGTATAACCTTTTTCTTCTAAAAATCACAAAAATTTGAAGGAAATAGGAAAGGATGGTGCTGTGAGAAAGAAAGAGAAATAGAGGATCAACTAGATAACAATATAATAGCAAAAAATTAGTAATAGTCTATGCATGAAAAAGAGCAAAAATTAAATGGAATCAAGAGCAAGAATAAGCATACGGCCTACATGCATTGTCAAACAAGGAAATGCAATTTTCGAAAACATGCCAATGATTTTGATTAAAATATATGAATCCCTTAACGGTTTTTGGTGAAATTTAGCTATTTAGCACAACTTTGCTCCAAACCCACAACCCATATCAAAAAAATTAGGAGAAACTAGACAAATGATACACAATGCAAGCATTTACCCAAAAATTGAGTGTTAGGAATTAAAAATCTGGTCTACCAAATTTGGGGAAAACTGAAATTGAACAAGAAGAAGAGAGCTTGACCTTTTTAACAGCAAGTGGGCTGGAAAGATGTCAAAATCAACACGTGAGATCGAGGGACATAGTGAGAACGCCAGCAAGAAAGACTATGAGTACCTTCGAGCTTCAAAATTCAGCCGATAGCCAGCAAGTCCCATGTAGTCTTCTAGCAAGGCCTTAGAGATGGAGGAAGAGAGGTTGGGATGGAAAGAATGGTAGAGAATGATGCTGCAATGTTGTGGGAAGTAGGCTGGAGGGAGTAGATAGCAGAATGGGATACAGAGCGAGAGAGAAAGAGTGAGAGAGAGAAAAGGAAAAGTGATATTTGTTTTTTGTTTTGTGTGGTCTAGAAGTTGGGAAAAAGACTGGCGTATGGTCCAAAAGTTGGTAAAAAAAACTGGTGGGAAAAAATGGAGGGAGTCTGAAAATTTTTCCTGACAAATAGCGTGGGGAAAACACAAGCTATTTTTTTCGTGACAAATCGTCGTAAAAAAGTTGACTTTTCCTGACAAATAAGTCCATTATCACAAAAAATTTGTCACGAAAGAAATATTTTTTTGTAGTGCAAATATAAGTAGAATATATCAACTAACATTGTATTTGGTAACAATAAGGAGGAAATAGACATAAATCGATCAACTAATTTGCACCCTATCAATTCCCCCCACACCTAAACTATGCTTGTCCTCAAGCATATTCTAGCTTAGAAACACAATCAAGATATCAAGTAGTTCATAGTAAATCCTACTAGTAAAGCACCCTATTCTACCAACTACTTTATCGAACTCAAACGTTTAATAAATGCACTCATCACTCTCAAAAGTGTTCAGGGTATGAATGTGACTCTCAAATCAACACTATGGAGTGACATTACCATATGCTTGCTTTTATATCACATCTCCACTACTAAATAATAAAGTTAAACACAAAAATCAAAAGGATTTTCATAAGGGTTGTAACAGGAATTGGGCATAGGTAGGATAAAAAGGTAAATTTTTGGTGGAACTGCGTCAAAAGAATGCTAGAGATTTACCGCATGAAATTTTTTTTCAAATTCATCCTTCCAAGGCGTATTGACAACTCACCCCGCATTTAACATGTATAGACACTTTTCTCTGCATTTGATTCTCCAAACTTCAACAATCATTATTTTTCATGAAAGCACTTCACAACAACCATTTTTTTTGTCTTTTTTTTCAACTGTTGCAAATACTATCTACCTAAACTCCACTGTGCCTTCAATTCACTTTCTTGTAATAGCACATCAACTTTCCATGCAATAAAACTATGGCAATTCTTTGGCATAAGGGTCAACAAGAAAATCTAAAAATAGGTCTTGGGAAACAATTGTGGTTATTAAATAAAGCAATGGTTAAAGGCCCAAATTCGACTCGCTAATAACAATCAAAGTAAGGGCAAGTTTTTTAAGAAAGTAAAAAATGGGTAAATTCTTGGTGTTAATGCATCAAACTCATACAATTGTGGTCTTGACATGCATAACCGAGCAAGTTCTAGAGTGACAAAACCATGTGCAATGACCACTTAACACCAAAAATAGAGCAACTTTGAATAAAATGCTCATTAACAGGCCCAAAATGCTCACAAGTTGGTTAAAATGCTTTTGTCAAATCCAACGCATTCATCATCCAAATCCATTGTCAAGAAAAATATGATATTCGACTAGCACAAAATCACCACAAACACTTAAATCTTTATTGCAATCATCATTGCTAAACAAAAACACAACTAAACTAACAAAGAAAATATAAACAACACAAAACATAAAAGCTGACAAAGGGAACATAAACAACACAAAACACAGCTGCAAAGATAACTCCTCCCCCACACCTAAATATTACATTTTACCCGATGTAAAAATTAAAAACAAGAAAGCAAAAAGTAGATGGGGCAAATAAACTTCCCTGAATATGGGGAAGAGTATAACCAAGCTATGGTTGATGAGGAAAAGATGGTTTGAAGAATATATACTCGAAGAGATGCATCAGGTTTTGGGATTGCTTGGACATATGTCGCTCAATGGTAGCTAAACGACCATCCATCTGATGAAGTTGAGCACTAAGATCCTAGAATTGTCCTTCCCAAGAAGATGTAGGCAGGGGTGGCGCAGATATTAAAGGCCCCACCTCGTCATCTAGATCACCTAAAAAATGAGTAGAAGAATTAACTAGAGGCTGATTGTACCTAGGGATATGCTATGGAGGGCTCGAGGGAGTGAATTGAATGCACCATTAACTCACCATACTATTCTTATTTTCTCCAAACAAGCCAAATGAAGGGGCTCCACAACACAAGCCACATGCATATCATTTTCATCAGGATCCAAAACCACAAGATTCAAAGCTAAACGAGTGATATAAGAACTGAGAATTAAAGGCTTATTCTTCTTCACTAAGACAGTTCTGAACTGCAAAGCTAACCAACAATCCAAATTCTCTTTGACCGTGCGAAGCATGCACCAAATAAAAAAGAATTCAGGTCCGATAAAAGTACCCGAACTATCTTTCCCACCTGAGAAGCTATAAGCTAAAAAACACTAAATATATCTCAATAGGGGGTCCTTGAGGTAATAACTCTTGGTTGGCTAGGGTCATAGACAAACTCATCAATAGATAATTCTTTCCAATAACCAACGTTATGAGAGAAAAATGGCTCTATAAAGTCACAAGCACTCTCCACATATTCCCTACACCACATCAATGAAACCAAATGCTAAATTAAATTCAGTTAATGACTACCTAAACTCTTGACCCATCAATCGATAATGAATTACATTAGGAGTCACCATAGTAAAATCATCAAACAAGTCAAACTCAAATGTAGCATAGAATTCTCTAATCAATTCAACGAAAGACAAACAATTAATTGTGTCGCCCCTCGAATGCGACTGGTGACCCCTTTTGAAGAGTGGTTTTGAGTTTTGGAAAAATGTGCATGTGTGAAAAAAATCATATTTTTCAGTGAAAGTGTATTTTTGAAAACTAATGGTATTTTGAAAAACAAAATAAGGTCGAGACTAAAAATGCGACAGTTTTGGCCATATAGTTTGAAAAAGGGTTTTTATTAAAAACGAAATCACCACTTGGTATTGAGTTTGGATGTACCAAGTCACAAAAAAAAAACTTTAATAAAGCAAAACAAAAAAAAATTTAAAAAATATTTGAAAAACCCTTTTACAACTCTAGGTCCATAAAAACGAGAGAAAAAAAAAGGTCTGGGAGTCACATTTGAAGAAAGAGAAGGCAAAGGCTCGCACTTAAGGCAACCTTTCTCAAGTTGAGGCTTGTTGCGAGGTTTAATCAAAATTTTCTAAAATAACCCTAACTTCTATAGCATTTGGATGTGTCTAAATGAATGCAAATCCTAAATTTAATGGAGCGTCAAGAGGGTCAAAATGTCCCGTTAAGACTTGATCAGAATTATCGCATTAATTTTGAAACCTGAAATGAGGCTCCAAGGAGTCACGAGTGTGGATGTGAAAATGAAATGCAAAAATGAAAGAAAAATAATAGTATATATAGAAAGTGATCAAAGAGAGTGGACAACATAATGGATACAAGGGACTAAAGAACTCGTAACTCGCTATTCCTACTCACGGAGAGGGAAGGGCATGCTAAGGTGTGAGGCCAAATTTGCTCATCTTTCACGTGGGGAGGGCAATTATTTCTAGTCTGAACACACAAATAATTTAGAATTCTATGTGAAATGCAATCTACATGCCATGCACCGAACATATGTCAAAATAGGTAATAATAATAAAATCTATGCAAAAATCATGTAAAATGAAAAATCCTAAAAAAAAGAGAGAGAAAAAGTGTGTGAAATGAGGTGAATTGCACATGAGAAGTGAAACTAATACTAAAATGACCCAAGGGTATAGCATTGGACTAGCTTTTCTAAAAATTCCCACTAGCATTGGACTAGTGGGAAACAATAAAATCACAACTAGCGTTGGACTAGTGTGGTGATGAACATAAATCAAAATAATAAAACATGAATAAAAATCAAATAAACATATAAAAACATATAAGAGCGTGTAGGAGTGCATAACACGTAGGCATGATATCTAGATGCCAAAATTCTAAGGAAAGCGATAAAATAAATAAGCACATAAGCATGCAAAAAACACATAAGCCCTAACTATTACACCGGGGGATTTAACCACATTTTAAAAGGAAAAAAAGCAAAAATGGCCTATTTATTACATTTGCTATCTAAATACACAATTCTTGGAAAAATAATATTAGCTATCTATTACATTACCTATCTAAATACAAATTCTCAAAAAAAAAAAAAAAAGACAAAATTAATCTATCTATTACATTTTTTAACAATGAAAATTGAAACACAATAAATAACGTAACGTAAATAAAACACTCAGAAGGTATAGAATACAAAAAGGCACATCATAAAAACACATAAACAAGGCACATATGAACATATTGGAGCATATAGAGAGGAAATAACGGTTAATCAGGGTACCTTTATCTTGAAGACGAGGAATAGGTGCTAAAATCACAAAAAAACATATTAAGGTACCACCATTTAGGTAAAATCAAGTATAAAAATGAGTTCTAGCATCTAGAAAGACAAAATGATGGGGAAGAAGTATAAATTCCATCAACTATAAGTATCAAAATACAAATTCCAGCAACAAATGGGAGTCTAAAATTAAAAATTTAGCCACTTAAAATGACTAAAAGAAAATCTCAGCAATGTTGAAGGATTAAAACACAAATTCCAGCAATATGTAGAGACTAAGACCAAATTCCTGCAACATAAAAGAATTTCCAGCAACTTAAAGAAAGGCTAAAATTGAAAATCTCAAGGAGTTCTAGGGGCTAATTGAACAATCCATCTAGTATTAGCATTCAATATTTCGACCTGCCTAAAGTATTCAATTTTGACAAAATTGACCCCTAAAGTTGAATAAAAATTTAAGCAAATTTATAAAAAATAATTAAAAATACAAAAAATTACAAAAATACAAAAATTGTAAAAGAGACTTATTAATGTCACGTCTTCAACTGAGCAACCAGGACATTCCTTAATAAAAAAAATTAGAAAAATAACTAGGAACTGCTCATTCTTTTTTAATTATTTATTCTCTTATATATAGCTGAATTTCCTGACATTCCTTTATCGAAAAATAATTTAACAAAAACTAGGAAATGCTTAGTCTTTTTTAATTGTTAATACTTGCGTATATAGCTATAATTCTGTTTGGATTACTATTTCATCTAAAGAACTACAAGAGTTCTGAAAAAAAATATTGTCAAACTTTTTAGATTTGTACGTGTGTGTATGAGATAAAAAGTTGATTTAAAATAAAGTTTTTTAGAAAAACTTGTCAAATCTAATGGGACATTCAACATGGGCAAACTAATTGCATTATCATGCACCAGTAGGAAGCTTGTAGTAGAAAACACGTGCAAGTTAGAGGTGTAAAATTAAGTTGGACACGGTAGACATATTTTTGTCAATGGAAAAAAATTCATGCACACCACTTAGCCGCTTCTACATCAGTTAAACGGGTGTAGGTTTTTCTTTTTTTTTAGTGAACCTATACTATTACAGTACAATTGGGGAATGAGGCTTGATGAGATTCGAACTCCTGTCCTCTAGATAGAATCATAGAGTTCTAATCACTCGACCTTTTATTCGTTTCCAAACGGGTGTAGTTAGTTTTATACAAAAATCCACTAGCAACCCACAAATGTACGTCCCCAAATCCAACCTAGTTCCACGGCATTGGACCACCAGTTTTGGCACCCATCTAATACTATGCTTATGTACTTTTGTTCAAATTTGTCAAGAAGTGAATCGTCAGCATGCAGCACATGTTCCTTACGTATATATTGTCGAGAACAAAACTACTCAGAATTTGTCCGGTCTCGTATCCAGACAGTGGCCGCCCACAACCTACTCGCACTAATTTTTTGACCTAAGTATTAATTAAAAATTCTGTATTTTTAGGAAAAAAAATTGTAGATGCTCGCAAATTTAACTTGCTTACCTCAACAATGCATGCAATTTGGATAGTTTCATACCTAAATCTATTGTTGTGCTTGATCAAATGAAATTACTTTCAAATGAAAACAAACTTCATAACAAAGCTGTTGTCAAGTAAGTTCTAGTTTTGGATTGCCCATGATAAGAGTTGAGGGTGCAAAATTTTTATGTTAAATAATGCAACCATATTTTGGGTATACGTATGCTTCTCTAATTTTTCAAAATTCTACATCGTACACAACTATATTTTGCATATACAGATACATATACAGATATGTACATTAATATATGTGTGTATGTATATATGTATGTATGTCTGTGTGTATGTATGCTTCTTAAATCCAAATCAGATCTAGAAAATCTTGAAATGCACCCACCAACTTCATGCATACATATAACAAATGAATTCTCACTCCATAGCACCAAGCACTTGACTGGCAGATTTTAATGAATCTAATTGACTTGGATACCGATTGAAAACTTTTAGGCCTATTTTGTAGATCTAGATCAATGGCACTAGTTGTCTTTTTGTGACATGTCATTGCATATTTTGTGGACTAAAACAAACATTTTAAATCGTAAGATTTTTTTAGGTAATAAACATGTAAAAATCAATAAAAAAAACACGGGCAATTTTCTTTCAATACAACTTGTGTACAGTAACAGCTTCTAATTAAAAAAAAGGGTTAACCTTATGCCTGCAGGCTGCCAAAAGAATACAAGTTACAGCAATTTCAATTTGCCAGAATTCGTCCTTTTTTATCAGTTAAATAGTTTAACTGTAATTTTCAATCTGCCAGAATTCCTTTTTTTTCATTTATAAAGTTAATTTAGCATTTTTGCCTGTATATTTTAGTAGACTAACCAAGCCCACTTTAAATGATATTTTCATTCATGTTGAGAAGAAAATAAAAAAAAAAGAAAAATCACGTCAGGATTCTATGCAACCAGGTGGTTTATGAAAGAGTACATCTCATTTGTTATACTATGTGTTTTCGAAATATTGTAATGTACATCTAGTCTTTCTTGCTACCCAGCAAGTGGCTCGATGGTCAACAGAGCCAACTAAAGTGCTCCTCTACAACAGGTCTAGGTTCAAGTCTCACCAGTTAAATTCAAAGAGGCACTATAATACTTTTTCTGGTCTAATCGTGGTTCTATCTCTATTGGCTCTCTCAGATCCAGTTGTGTTCCGTAGAATATATCTAGAGTAGACTAGAATGTTGACACTTGAAAAAAAAAAAAAAACTCGCATTTCTAATGAGGTATATGCTTTATATATTCAGTTGTGTAAGTCTAACAAAAAAACTAGATGTAAATTGTTTGAGCCCTAATCCTTTTTCCCCTAAAATATCTGTTATGGCAATTTTTATACGAATAGTAAAGCACAATTACATCAACTTCTGAGGAAAAATCCACAATTACATGTAATTAGGTCACAAGTCACGATATTAACATCTTGGATGCTTACTCCACAATAATTAAATCGGCTTCTGTAAGCAAAAGGGTACAATAAGTTACCCTCTTTGGACTTTTAATTGGAAATTCTTACAGTGCAAGAGTTGGACTAACAAGTCTCACAAATCATGGTTCATGACAACAAACATACTCTATATAAACTCGTTACCAGTGTTCAACTCCAAAGCATCCAACTTCCCGCTTACTCCTCCATCATTCTTAGCAAGTATTCAGAAAAAAAAAATGGAAGGTTTTGTGCTATGTTCCCTATACGCCATTTTAGCCCTATTGGTCCCTCTCTATCTTTACTTGTTGAAGAACAAACAAAAGTTTAGCAAAAATAAACTTCCTCTAGGGAATTTGGGATGGCCGGTTCTTGGGGAAAATATTGAGTTTGCCACTTCAGGCCCTCGGAAATTTATCGAGGAGAGAATGAACAAATACTCAACCCAAGTGTTCAAAACCTCCTTCTTAGGAGAGAACGTTGCCGTATTTTGCGGTCCTGCTGGGAACAAATTCTTGTTCTCCAACGAGGACAAGATTCTTACTTCCTGGTGGCCGCGATCAATGAGGAAGGCTTTGCTCTTTCCTTCGTTTGTTGAAAGTTCAATAAAGGAAGTGGGCGCACTGCAGCGGAGCTTCCTTCACGAGATTCTGAAACCTGAAGCTTTAAAGCAATACATTCCGGTAATGGATGCCATGGCTCGTAAGCATCTGGAGACCGAATGGGCTCCTTGCGAAGAAGTAAAGGTTTAGCATCTCGCAAAGAAATATACTTTTGCTTTGGCATGCAGATTGTTCATGAATATTGAGGATCCCGAACACGTGAAGAAACTGGCTGATCCGTTTACCCGCGTTATGAACGGGCTATTTTCCATTCCCCTTGATTTTCCCGGAACGGCTTACAATGGTGCTATCAAAGGAGGGAATATGGTACGTTCAGAGCTGTTGAAAATCATTAGGGATAGGAAAAAGGAGCTCATGGAGGATGAGAAGTCCGCATGGCGAGACCTCTTGTCTCGCATGCTTCTCGGAAAGGATGAAGATGGCAACTTAATGAATGAATTGGAGATATGCAATAATATCATCGGTCTTTTGGTTGCAAGTTTTGATACAAGAAGTTGTGCAGTCACCTTTGTCTTGAAGTATCTTTTGGAGCTTCCCCACATCTATGAAAAAGTTTATCAAGGTAACAACAAATATATTTCATATTAATGTTACTAAAGAACAAATTAGATCTCCTCAACTATCTTAGTCAATCTTATGCATTTGATTACTTAATTAGTAAATCGTTTGACTAAACATTAGTATCATTCAAAGCAGCCCTTTTCTAAATGGTTCGCTCTTTCGGATTAAAAAATAACAGGTATCTAGTTTAATGAATTTAGGTTCGGTATTAGGTCAGCTATCTGAAATCCCATTTTTGCTTCTAACAGAAATGATGGAGATTGCGAAGACAAAAGCTCCAGATGATCTTTTGAGTTGGGAGGATATTCAAAAGATGACGTACTCATGGAACGTAGGACGTGAATCATTACGGTTAACTCCGCCCGCTCAAGGAGCTTTTAGAGAGGCAAAAATAGATTTTGACTATGCTGGTTTTACCATTCCAAAAGGATGGAAGGTATGCCTTGAATCTACTGCAATCAAAGAATTATACACGTTCTTTATTTAGTGCTGGATTTATATTTATAAGATTATCTCGAAATCTTTTTCAGACATTTTGGAGCGTATATTCAACACATCAAAACCCCAACCACTTTGCCAATCCAAACGTATTTGATCCTTCAAGATTTGAGGGAAGTGGACCAGCACCTTACACTTACATTCCCTTTGGAGGAGGACCTCGAATGTGTCCAGGAAAAGAATATGCACGATTGGAGATCCTGGTGTTCGTGTATAATGTGGTGACAAAATTCAAAATGGAGAAGCTAATTCCTGATGAAAAGATAGTAAATCTTGCATCCCCTACACCAGTGAATGGTCTCCCCGTTTGTCTCCAACGCCGCAAAGTAACCTAAATCTTGCATATGTAGTCCATCGATGGTGTTCAACTTTCAATACGTATAACAAATGGTGTATTTATACACTATATCATTCCTCGTTTATTCGATATGTGTAACAATTGGTATTTCTGTTTATTGTGTTCAATATGTAATATGTGATGTATTTGTCTAATAAATCATTTTGTACCAAACATTAGGTCGCTTGTCCCTCGTCACTCTCTTTTTGTATGCGCTATCTGGTTATGATGCTTCACGCTTCTCGTATCATATGAGGTCGTATGTTGAAGCCCACCTTCAATTCTATGAGGGATCATTAAACAATATTCTTCTAAGGAACGAGATACAGTAGTGATTTTAAAATCCATTTCTTGGTTTTCGATTTATTTGAAATATTTGCCGCAAGGTAATAGAATAAGAGATTCATATACTGTTGGTTTTGTACTAAAGCTAATTAATTCTAAGATTATAATTTATATTTATTGCCAAGTGATTAGGAACCTAAAGGGTCACACACAATAGAACTGATTCTTGGATTAAATTGATTTAAATAATTATATATGATAATTATGGGATTAATTTGTGAGATAATTAATCCTAAGGGCTTATTAATAAATAGAGGAATTATAGTAGTGGAATAATTTCCTTTTGAAGGAAATTAAAACCTACTAAATATCTTATTTGGTAAGATATCCTAATAGGTAAGGGTTACCTATTACCGAATTCTTGTTGGACAAGATAACTTAATTATTACTCTATAAATAAGTCTTAAACACCAAGATTTGACACGACGACATACACGTTAGAAAATTAGAGAGAAAAAATAGTTTTTTCTTTATACAATTTTCTTCACGTTAGGGACGTGTCAAGTGGATCTAGCATATTCACTTAGTGTTGATCAATCCTGGAGAGGATCCCAAGAAAGTGTTCGTGTGGATACCTTAGAGGCTGGACACTTGTGCGGCTTGTGGTTGATATCGCGTATCTTTGACCAGGTTAATTCGTTTAATTATGTTATCAAAAGGTACGCTCTCGTTTTTTTATAGATAATCAATGATCTTGAATGGAAATCAATTTTATATTCCGCTGTGTCAAATTGTTATTGGCATATTGATTTCCTAACATAGACAATGTTACAATGACGTGATGTAATTAAACTAAACCTAAAAAATAGTAAGTTTTCATAAAATAAAAAATATATGATAAATTTCAACCAAAAAAGATTACCACCTTTTCCCATCTTAATTTTTTGGTAACTTTTCATTGTCAATAAAGGTAGGCTTTCATACTCAAAACCGTGCGAGAATGTTATCGTTTTACTTAATCTAAAATTGGTATTGCTAATTACGATACCAGCAAGAATAGACCCTTATGTATGTGTGTAAGAATATGAAGTTGCAGTGAAGAACAAAGAAGAATAATTATTGTACGCAAAAAAGTTTCGTGTCTGCAGAAAAATCAACAAACAAGAAAAAAGCTACAAAGCATAACAGCATGCAGGTTAGTTGAAGAAATAAGGCAATCAATCTCAGAGGCAGTGAGATCTTGGAGAAATGTGTCCCTAAACCAACGAAATTGGGAGCTGGCAATAGAATGGGGTTTGTCACTCAAAATATTTGATCAACAGGAAGGGTCTGATTGAATTTTGCTTTTTGTTATCTCTGTACTAAATTTATAGAAGATGTACAGGAGCATGAATTGGGTAGATTTTAGTCCATGTAGAAGTAGTTTTCTCAGAGACAACTTAAGCACAACCTTTGATGAAGGCTTGGCTTAAGATGTCTTAAAATTGTAAATTCTCAATGATCCATCAATATAATATTAATATTTTGCTAAAAGAAAAAAGAAAAAAAAGCGACAACTATAGAAAATTTAATATGAAAAATCAAATGTTACAATCTCTGTAGGATCCTTCGATTCTTTTCTTCGGATTTGACTCAAGGTCTTTCAAGCTTGTTCTCGAATCAGCGTTGACTCCTTCAAATCTAGATATGGAGACTTGAAGAGAGGCTTGACCCTTCAAACTTGACTTTTTCAAACTTGGATGTTGAAGACTTGAAGAATGGCTTTGATGAAGAAAAGTTGAAGAACTTGAAGATGCTGAAGACTTGATAACTGTTGGTTGAAGACTTAGAGCTTTCACAGTATTAGGGCTTCAAGATGATATGAATATACGTCTATATGTCTCTCTATGCCTTTCTCTCTAGAGGTTACCCCCTATTTATGGTAGTAGGATGGGAGAAAGATAGGACATGTGATAGCATCTCACATATCTTCAAAAAAGGCCTATCTTATCTCTTTATCATTTAAAGAGATATATGTCTACCAAGACGATATTATCTCTTTATCATTTAAAAAGATAAATATAAAGAGATAAACATCTCTTATATTATCTCATAATCTTGTAATTAATAAAGAGATAATTGTAACTGATATAGACAAATGATAAATTAATCAAATTAAAATTCCATGGTCTACAAATGCCCCCTCGAGACTTGTTTGTGAGAGCTGGATATTTAAAATGAGTCTTGAACAGGCAAGTATCGATGCTCGACTTGGACTTAAAAAAAATTGATGTAAAGAAAACCATAATACAACGTAAGGGTCAACTTTCCAAAATGGAGTTTGAATTCACAAGATTTAATTAAACATATATCAGGATGTTGTAACATGACTTGGCAGCTCTATGTAAATCCACCAAACGAAGCGTGAAATAATTTGAACTTTGATTCTCTAATTCTTGTCCACATAGCACTTGATAACTTTTCCAAAATTGATTGCAACTCCTTTAGCTGTATTACAGAAGCATTGAGACTTTTTTTTTTTAGGAAAAAACATTGGTTTTGTGGGAAATAACTGAAGTTAGAGGTTGCCATCTAAGCTACCTACATATCCCAAAAACGAATCAAGTCACACATAGTTCCAACCGTTCGTAGTTTAACTTCATACGGGTTAAGAGTATCCATTTGTTTACCACCTTGGACTTGGTAGAGTGTTTGAGAATTTAACCACATACTAGACTATTGTTACTTGTCATCCACAGTTTTAGCTCGTGCGGGCCAAGAGCAATGTGCAATTTAGACTCACGCATCAAGGAGCAACATGCTATCTATTTCATAAAAGTTTGGGAAAATTTGCAATTTAGAGACAGTTTAACCTCATGTCAAGGAAATTTGCGAAGAAACTTGGAGACGATTGCATCATAGAGACAGTTTACTCTCGTGCCAAGGAGATTTGGAGACGCTTGCATTATGAAAATAGTTTACCCTCGTGCCAAGGAGTTTTGGAGACACTTGCATCATGGAGATAGTTTACCCTCGTGCCATGGAGACTTGGTGACGCTTATATTATGGAGAGAATTTATCCTCATGTCAAGGAGATTTGAAGACGCTTCCATCATGTGATAGTTTATTCTCATGCCAAGGAGTTTTGGAGACGCTTGCATTATAAAGACAGTTTACCCTCATGCCAAGGAGTTTTGGAGCCGCTTATATCATGGAGACAGTTTATCCTCATGCCAAGGAGATTTGGAGATGCTTACATCATGAGACAATTTACCCTCGTACCAAGGAGTTCTAAAAATATTTTAGATTTGAAGACAGCTTATTTACGTGTCGAACAGGTTTGAAGACATTTTATGCTCGTGTCTACGAGCCTTGTAAAAACTTGAAATTTGCAAACAATTATGCTCGTGTCGAGGAGTATTCGAGCAACTTGAGATTTGGAGACAATTTATACTTGTGTCAAGGAGCCTTAGAATAACTTCAAATATGCAGACAATTTATGCTTGTGTCGAGAAGCCTTAAAGCAACTTGAAATTTGGAGACTGTTTATGCTCGTGTCAAGGAGCATTATAACAACTTGAGGCTTGGAGACAATTCAATTTATGCTCATGTCCAGGAGCTTCAAAGCAACTTGAGATTTGGAGACAATTTATGCTCGTGTCAAGGAGTCTTATAGACAGTTTAAGCTTTTATCAATGAGCATTAATGCACTTTTAAACTAGAGTCTTCAAGCAGGGGATAACTTGTCAAGAGAAAAATTGGCCCCATTCTTGATTTCTTGCTTCTCATTGTTTTGATGTGCAACTGGGATTGGTAGACCATATTTTCATTCGCGGCAATGCTCATCTCCATGTCGTAGGTGCGAGTGGCTAATTGTTGAAAGGTACACAGAGAAATTCCTTGCAAGATGTAACCTAAATCCCAGTGCATTCCTTGGATGCACATCTATATTGCAGAGATCTTAGAGTGTTTGTCCTTACAATTCATGCTTAAGCTCCTTCATCTATTGATGTAGTCCATGATAGATTCATCTTTCCACTAACGAGCGTTAGTCAATTCTAGCATGCTAATAGTTCGTTGAGCGCTATAGAAACGATTGAGAAATTCATGCTTGAGTTGTTCCCGACTGTCGATAGATCTGGCTTTGAGATTGGTGTATCACTCGAACGCATTGCCCTTCAGAGATTGAACAAATTGCTTAACTAAGAGGTCATCGTATGTCCCCACATTATTGCATGTCTCAGCGAAACGAGCCACGTGTTGCTTTGGATTTCTTTTGCAATCAAATTGCTAGAACTTGGGAGGCTAATATCTAGTAGGCATCAAAGGCTGTCAATCCTTGCAAAATATGGCTTAGTGTAGGCAAGACTTGATTTGTTCCATATTTCACCTTTATCATGCCTTCAACGAATTCCTTTAGTTGATCTACAGGGATTATCCCTTCAACAACCACAAGCACTTCCTTCATATTTTCTTGTTATTTTGACGAAGTTTCGGCCTCAGCTTGGCCCATAGGTGCTTGGGAACCTATTTGACTTCCTTTCGGCACATCATCCTTTTGGCTCACAAGTTGAGCAATTGCAGCATCTTGGTCTTTGATGTGCTTCTTCACTTCCATCATCTTTGTCAAATTTGATACTTGCTCCTTAATTGTGAGGTTAGGTTATATCAAAATATAGGCAAAATTCACACAAACAAGTAATAAAATTTATAACCTAATACCCCTTTCCGCAAATGCACGAGTCAATTGCAATAGGGGAAGTATTAGGGTCATGAGGAAATAAGATTTGGCAAGTACTAAAGCTACTAACTTGCTCTATTATCTAGACAAATTATCAAACATGTGGTGTTCAACGCTAAGAAATTTCACATACTTGAAGTAAAACAAATAGAAGAAATTCACAAATACAAGTAAGAGGGTTTAGAATCCACTAATTGTCACTAATATGATTGAATGAACTAACACCTTGCTATATTAATCTTGTTTTGCTTAGGATTGCAATTCCATATGAAATCAAAACTTGTTCTCGCAATGAATTGACTAGAATTTAACTATTCTCATGATCTCATGATAAACTCTTGTGAAATGCATAAATTTTGGTCTTAAACAACCTCAATCCACCTGCTTATACCACTATTTTCATGTGTGTATATAATAGGCTTCATCTACTATTTTTCAATGTTATAAGCATTTCTCAATGTCAAATAACATCTAAATGATTTTCAATAGGTGATCAAGCTACTACAAATGTTAAACCCTGATAGATGAACAAGCAAATACAAGTTATAGCAAGTATAATAACATTCAATTCATATCATTAGCTTCATCCAACCCTAAGACAAGTATTTAGTTAAGCATGAAATTCAAAACTTGAAAGTATAAGAATTCATTAAAGTAATTCACAACAAGGAAATAAAGAGAGAAATAGAAATTCTCATGTCAATAGCTTCAATCCTTCTTTTCTTTCTTGAATATGATGTAATACAAGTGAATTCTCCAAGAGTTTTCTTACAACTATTGAAATTTCCTATAAAACTACAAAGAAAACTAATAAACTAACTACTTTGGGAGTGCTCCTCCCTCCAAGACTTCTTCTAAATGTCTTGCAAGAGCTCCCTATTTATACACAAATTCACCCTAATCATCTAGACGACTTGCATGACAATTTGCAAGAAATATTGTCTTGAAATCACAAAAAGATTTTCCTTAAATTTTGCAATGTTTCCTTGGGTTGTGCAGCTACAAAGAATCTTCAAAAATTCATCAAAAGGGCTGGAAGAGAAGTTGCAAGTTGAAGATGTCATTTTCTGGCCGACATGCCAGATCCCCCGGTAGATCTGTAGGCTGTTGGTCCACGATGTTGACCTATGGATTGCTCCCAGAATAATTTCGAATCAGCTTTTCCTCAAAACATGAAATTTGTAGCCCTTTGAATTATATTTCCAACAACACAAGAATCATATCATTTTGAGCTTTTTATGCAAAGATATGGCCAAAATACTAAGATATGGTTTGGAGAGCATTGTTCTTTAGTAATTTGGATTTTTGGCTATGAGAACGTGAGAACTGGATTTTGATGTCTACATAAGAATTGTAGAGTATCCTCGTAGATTTAAAATTTCACAAGAATCATCTCAATCCAATAATTGTAGCTCAAGTTATTGCCAAAACACAGAAATATGCCATTATATTTGATCCCTAGTTTTTTCCATTTCTTCACTTCCATTGCTTCTTTGCACTTCTCTTTTGCTTGTTATGTCTCTTATGCCCTTGAGACTTATTTTTGATGTTGATCTTTTAATTCTATGATGAATTTGTTGATGAGCATTTTCCGAAACTTGAGCAAAACAATCTTCCAAGCTTGAATATGAAAGTTGTTCTATTGAAATTCTCAATCCAATCATCCTTGAATCCACTAGGAAATGGATGACCTTTACTCCAATTGATCCAAATTATGATTGAATGTATAAAACCTGAAAGATTGTATAAAGATTTTGCACTAATTTGCTCAAAATATAAATTTTGCTTCAAAACCCTAAAAATCGGGTAAAAACCCTAATTTTTGGGAAATGCTTCAAATGGAAGAACAATTATAAAAGTGAACCATTTTTATATTAAAAATATTTAAAACATACTAAAAACACATTAAAAAAATATAAAATACTATTCTAAAATTGGTAAAATTATCACTTATCACTCCTCCAAAGATGAAGTCTGCGTCATCATGGTAGTCATCACGGAAGATGCAGTGGAGGTAGAATCTTCGAAAGGGAAAGATTTTGATCGAGGGGTCCCATGAGAAGATGCAAATCGACAACTAGACATGTCATCATCTTGCATCAAAACTTTGGTGTTAGAGCCAATTTTGAGTGTTGAAAAAGCCTTCTTTATTGAAGTATTAGCACCTTTGGATCCCAAAGTAGAGGAAGAAAACTTGGCTGACGTTAACTGGAGTTGATGCAAATTAATTCTCCATGTTGCTTTGTGTGAGGGCTTTTGTCATGCTCCTTGTCCTCAAACCGCCAACTCGCAGATTTGCTCCAGTGCATGCAGCATCAGCAGTAGATTTGGACTGATCAACAACCTTTAAATGAACAGTCATAGATTTGTCGTTGTTTGGAGCCAGCAATGAGCTTTGCAGATAATTATGTGACAAAAAGAGACAGAAGGCAAAGATTGTCCCACTGGGCATGCCAGAAATTTGTACGCAACAAAATTTCATGTCTGTAGAAAAATCAACAAACAAGAAAAGAGCAACAAATGTAGAAAATTTAATATGAAAAATCAAATGTAATAATCTCTATAGGATCCCTCTATTCTTTTCTTCAAATCTGACTTGATGGCTTCGAGATTGTTCTCAAATTAGCGTTGATATCTTCAACTTTGACTTCTTCAGACCTTGATATAAAGACTTGAAGGGAAAGGATTTGACCTCTTCAAACCTCGATCCTGAGAAGAATTGAAGAGAAGTTTTAAAGGTCTTGAAGAACTTGAAGACTTTTAAAGAACTTGAAGATTCTTGGTTGAAGACTCAGAGCTTCCACAGCGTTAGGGCTTCAAGATGATATGAGTGTACGTCTCTAGTTCTCTCTATGCCTTTCTATCTAGGGTTTACTCCCTATTTATAATTGTAGGATAGGAGAAAGATAAGATTTGTGATAGCATCTCACTTATCTTAAAAAAAGGCCTATCTTTATCTCTTTATCATTTGAAGAGATGTATGTCTATCAAGACAATATTATCTTTTTATTTATAATTTAAAGAGATGTATATTTTCAAAATAATATTATCTCTTTATCATTTAAAAAGATAAATATAAAGAGATAAACATCTTTTATATTATCCCATAATCTTATAATTAATAAAGAGATAATTTTAGTTGATATAGATAAAAGGTAAATTAATCAAATTAAAATCTCATTGTCTACAATCATTATCAATAAATAAATAGACAAATGCGTCTAATGCATTCTCGTTCTGGTTATTGAGAATTTGGTAACTGACAAATGCGTTGATTGATTGCTTGTTGAATTTACGTACGTATATACATGAATATGGATATCATTACCTTAGAATTCTAGGGTCCAAATCTCTTATCCATTAGAAATTCTATTCAAAAGTCTCATATTCCTCAAAATAAAAAGCTTAAATAACAAAATAGCATATCACTTTTGACTCTTTTTAAATAAATTACTATTTTCACTTTAAAGTTTTTATTTCACAATGATGGACAGTAATCTTCGTATTAGACTAATGTCATAGATTAACTACATTGATCATATTTTTTAGTACTTGTATCCTTCAGAACTTAATTTTTTTAATGTTGTTCTGTTGGCCACACGGTTTTTTTTATTATTATTTCTAACCACGCAATCCTCCTTCTTTCATTTATCATCATCATCATCATCATCATCATCATCATCATCATTATTTGTCACATCCGAAATCGATTGGACACGGTAGGGTCATTAACTGTCACGACCCAAAAAAGCAGTCCGATCCAGTGACCCTTTTCGAAAAAATAGGTTTTCAACAAAACCATGCACATGTGTGAGAAAAATCAAGTTTTTAGTGAAAAAAATATTATTTTGAAAAAATAATATTTTGAAAAATGAAAGAAGGTTGGGACTAAAAAATGTGACAACTTTGGCCAACTAATTTTGAAAAGGGGTTTTATATTTAAAAAAATGGAATCGCGACTTGGTATTGAGTTAGGGTGTACCAAGTCACCCGAAAATCAATTAACAAAATAAAAATAAAAATTTTAGAAAAATATTTGAAAACTCTTTTTCGACTTCGGTCTACTAAAAACAAGAGAAAAAGGTTCGGGAGTCACATTTGAAGAAAGGGAAGGCAAAAGGCTCACGTCTAAGGCACCCTTTTCACATAGCTGATGCTAGTTGCAAGGTTTAATCAAAATTTTCTAAGTTAACCCTAAATTCTATCATGTTTGGATGAGTCTAAATGAATGCAGATCCTAAATGTGGCATCGGGACAGTCAAAATGTTCTGTCGAGGCTTGGTTGGGATTATTGCATTAATTGCGAAACTCGAGTCAAGACCTCGACGAAATCACGAGTGTATATGCAAAATGAAATACAAATAACCTAAATTCTATGTGTAATGCTATCTGGATGTCATGCACTGAGTATTTGTCAACATAGATAAATAGATAATAAAATATATACAAAAATCATGCAAAAATGAAAATTTTCTAAAGATTAGTGTGTGAAATGATATGAAATGCACACGAGAGTGAAACTATTACTAAGATGACCTAAGAGTCTAATATTGGACTAGCCTTTTTTAGGGATTCCCACTAGGGTTGGACTAGCGGGAAAGCGATAAAGCCACAACTAGCATTGGACTAATATGGTGACGAAACAATAAAACTGATAAAACATGAATCAAAGTAATAAACATAATATCGAAAGCAAATAAACATATAAACACAAATGAAAGCATGAAGGAGCACATAACACATAAGCATGATATCTAGATGCAAATCCTAAGGAAAGTGGTAAACAAGTAATCACATAAACTTGTAAAAGCACATAAACCCTAACTATTACACCGGGAGATTAGCTACAATTTTTAAGGGAAAAAAGGTAAAAACGACCTATCTATTACACTTTCTATCTAAATATAAAAATTTTGCTAAAAATACAAGAAATGTAATATGACTTTAGATTGGCTAGCTAAATACAAAAATATTAAATTATTTCCAAATAATAAAATTTAAAAATTGAATAGCATAAAGTAAATAAACACGCAAAAGCATGTAAAAATAAGAAATATATGAAGAAAATGCATAAAAAATTACGTCGAGGCACCTTGGAGCACATAAAGAGCAATTAACGAGAAATAGGGATACTTCTTTGAAGACCCGGTACTAAATGCTAACAAAATTAGCAAAAATATCAAGGCACCATGATATAGATGAAATAAAGCATAAAAACGTGTATATTCTAACAAAGTGGGGGATTAAAATGTAAATCTAGCAAATTAAGAGGCTAAATGATGAATTTTAGTAGACCTAGGGGCCAAAGGGCAAAAATTAAAAATTCTAACTAATCAAGAGGTAAATGTTGGATACTAAGGTACGATTGGGAATTAAAACAGTAAATTCCATCACACATGGGGAATAAAATATAAATTACAGTAAGTCATAGGGATCAAATTGCACAATTTAACAAACATGGGTAAACAAATATAAATTAACAGTAAGTCAAGGGTCAAAACATACTTTCCAGCAAAAGAAAAAACAATGCAACTTATAATAAACTCGAGGACAAGAATACAAATTTCAGCAAGCCAAAGGTTGAAATTAAAAATTCCAGCAAAGTACAAGGATTGAAATTGAAATTCCAACAAAGTATTGGGGTTAATTGACAATTTCGGCGACATTCTAAGGGCCAACAGGAAATTCTAGCAAGCATTAAAAGGATAAAAACTGAAATTTCAGCAACTTAAGGGTTAAACAAAGATATCACTTTATGACACAAAAATGAATAGAAATAACAAATCAAAACCAAATTAATTAACTAAACTAACTTGATTAGTTAAACCAATTTAAATAAATTGACCTAAAGACTAAATTAATACTAAAATCAATTCAAATCACCAACTAAATAGCCACCATTAACTTAAAAGAAATACTAAATAAAGCAAAAGCCAAAAACTCTAAACCCCCTAAATCGTTTTCAATCTTTCCTACCCCAGAATGCTCTGTTTTACTTTATTTTCCTCTTTCTCTTTTTTTTTTGCTAATTTCCTTCTCTTCCCCCTTGTTATCTCTTCTCTCTTTTCTCTCTAGTTGTCCATTTCTTTCTTCTGTTCCTCCTTCCAGTTCTGATTCCCTTTTCTCTTTCTCATCTTCTTCCCTCTCTCCTCTCTTCCACTCCTCTATTCTTCTCTAGTTCTCAGATTTTTGCTTTCTTTTCCCCTCACTTTCTGTTCTTTCTCACTCTTTGTCTATGCTTCTCTCTATCTTTAGCTCGTTTTCGTTCTTTCTATTTCTCTAGTTTTCCTTCCATGTTTTCTTCATCTCTGTTCTCCGACTTCCTCTCTGCTCTCCAGTATCTGAGACTCTCTCCATCTCACTCAATCACTCTCTCGAATACCTTCCCAATCCAATCTATCTTTTTTCTGCAATATTACCTCCCCCAATTCAACCCTCAAATCTCAAATTTATAACTAGATAAGACAATATATGCATATATTTCAAGGATTACATGACAAATTAAAAAATGAAAACTGGGGAAGAAGATTAACCTGCGTTAGATGGTGATGGGAGGCTGGCGTTCAGTTGAGTGGTGGAAGGGGCGAGTCACTAGCTATTATGGGGCACTGCTATGGCGACGTGTAACTGTTGGCAGGGCTAGTGGAGAAGGCTATGCATCGTTGAGCAAGGGAAGGGTATGCAGTAGCTGGGGTTGTCATGTGGTTGCCGTTTTGGGCAGTGGTGGGATGGACTAGAGTCAAGTGGCTTGTGGGTTGACTGTGGGCATGGCTCGCAGATTGTTGACGAGGACTCTTGATGGTTGTGTGATGGCATGTTATTTTGTTGTTGTTTTCCTTTTGCAGGTGATTGGGGCACTAGTGATGTTTGATGATTTTGTTAGGGTGGAGGATATGGGTGATGGTTGGCTTGATTGATTTGGTGGTGATGTTTTGGTGATTCTTGGTTGCTGTGATTGAATGGTTTTGTGAGTTTTGGGTGATCATGGTGCGTGGATTTAAGGCTACTATGATCAGTTTTGGAGCTTTCGGTGATGAACAAGTGACTAGAGAGAGTTGTTTCCAGCTAGCGTTGTTGTTTGGTGGAATTGAGATGGAGCTGTGAGAATTGTTGGTGAAGGCAGCGATGTGAAGTTAATTTTGTAGGCTTGGGGTTGTGCATGAGATATGAATCTGTGTGTGTTTGTGCTTGAGGGATTGTGTGTTTGTGATTGTGTAGTGAATGTGTGTGTGTGCTTGTGACTGACAGTAAACTAGTGTGTGAAGTATGTATAGGATTATGAGGAACTGTGGGGCTGTGTATGTGAAATTATGTGATTCTGTATGTGAAATTGTGTGAAATGTGTGCAGATCTATTGTGTGTTGTGTGTGCAAATGTGTGAATCTGTTTGTGTGTGCAATGTGTGTGTTTGAATGTGCATAAATAACTATGTAAGTTGTAGACACTAAATTTTGACACACCGCTCGTTTTCTAACATTGGGAGACCTTTTCCTACTATTTCGAGTCAAATCTTGATTTTTTGGTAAAAATGAGAAAGTCAGCAATTTGGGAGGGCAGAATAGTAATTTTTTAATTCTAAATATTTTTCATTAGTTTTTGGGGGTTTAAATTCTTTTTTTGTACTTTTATACACATTTTCAAATTTTTGTGATTTTTTTGGATTTAACTGATATTTTTCGTAGATTTTGATAGTACAAGGGCAAAACATAAATTTCACCTCTTGAATATTTTTTTCGCTATCTTTGGATCCAAAATTCATTTTTAGGTTTTTTTAAGCATGTTTTTAAGTTTTTCTAACTTTTTTCGGGGTGAATTGCTATTAACAAATTTATTATTTATATTTTTCTTAATTTTTTCTATTTTTGTGAGAGAAAATAAATTTTTAATGTTTTTCTAAGGGTAAAGTTGTAATTTTGATAGTCAAGGGTGTTTTGGTCTTTTAGTCGTTTCTTGAAAAATAAGTCTATTGTGCACTATAAATATCCCCACTTAGGGATTAGAAAAAAAGGGAGGGGTGCAGAGAGAAAAAAAAAAGAAAAAAAAAGCCTAGAGAGAATTTTTAGTTTTAGTTTTTAGTTTTATCAATTACATCAAGAACACCAAAGATACACTTTTTCCTACATTCATCTTCAAGTTATTACCAAGAACACCAAGAACACCTACTAGGTTTTAGTATATCTTCAAGTCTACACCTAGAACACCTAAAACACACACTAGTACATCTTCAACCCTACACCTAAAACACACGCTAGTACATCTTCAACCCTACACCTAGAACACCTAGAACACCTAGAACACACACTAGTACATCTTCAACGTTACACCTAGAACAACTAGAACACGCACTAATACATCTTCAACTTTACACCGAGAACACATAGAATACACACTAGTACATCTTCAAACCTACACCTAGAATACCAAGAACACATATTAGCCAATCTCACACACTTATTCACTTTCTCTCTCAGGCACTACGCATACAAATTCATATACTGTTATACACACACCGCTCACATACACACACATTTACACACACAGTCCACAGATTCACAACACACGACATGTACGCACTACACAAACTGATTCACACACATGCAACACTCACACACTACACACTGATTCACAGGCACACACAAACACACACTTCACACACACTCAAACCACAAATTCACACACAAAAATCACATTCATGTTGTAGCACATAACCAATCACAATTCACACACAACTCACATGCACATACACAGAACCATCAGCCCAAACTAGAACCAAACAAACTTCAATCGTCAACAAAACATCTTCCACTGCCCCATCCTTTTTGCTAAACAACCTTTATTGTCCATCACTACCATCAATTCATAGATGCCCAAGCATTCTTACTGCCCAACATATAATCCTCATCCAAATTCAAATGCACGAGCAGCATCGTCCCTCTTTGTCCCTCTCAATTTTTCCAAAATTCATCAGAACCATAGCCCACTACCATCACTGGAAGTCCCACCATCACCCCCTGAACAATTAACAGGATCAACCCCTTCGCCCATCAGAAAAATGCCGCATCAAAGACACAACAATCATTGTCTAGCCACGGCTATGTCCAATTACCGATTGTCACAGCCATTCCCCTGCCACCGTTCAATTTCTCTACCAGTCTAACCACAGTTCCTCTCTACCCATCACCTCTTGCTACCTGTAACTAAAATCGCAAGACAAAGACCACAATCAGGTCTCAAGTTCCACTAGCAGGCCATTCAATGCCTCTCCACGGCAAATCAAACAGCCAACTAAATTTCACCACATCCTCAGTAGTTCCACTTCCAATCACAGAACCTCAACTTAACCACCCAACCACCCCTTCTGAACTACCACAATCCCAATTTTCAACCAGATACTTCAGCCCCAAAACCACGTCAGAAAAGGTCAACCCACCCCCTCTCCTCGCACCATAAACTATTGCCTATCATCTGGTTCATCTTGACTCACTACCACTCTCAACTCCACCCACACACCACCACCAACAAACACCAATTCACCATAAATCCACCTGAAACAGTCACAGGTTCACAAAAAAACCCTAACACGTTTACCAGTCAATCTTCACCCAATATTGCTATCGCCAAAAAATTTAGCCAAAAATCAAACCCAGAGACCATCATAGGCCAATCCTAGAAAACAGCAACGTCACCCATCACCCAAAACGTCCTTACAATCACTTCCCCACCTTTTGAATCCAGATAAAGCTCTCACTCCCTCTCTTTCAATTCATACGCTTGTTGTCTGTTGGTAATGATTGGACTAGAAATTTTGAGATTCTGAATTTAGAAATGAACTTGGAGGTTTGAGGGTGAATAATCAGAGAGGAGAAAATTTTGGGGAGGTCCAGTTCGGGCGTTTTCTGTGGAGGAAGTAAAGAGAGAAGGCGAGAGAGAGAGAGGGGAGTATTAGTTGGAGACGAGAAAGAGTAGAAAGGAAATAAGAGAGTTACAGGAGAAAAGAGAAATAGAGGCTGAGGAGAGAAAGAGAGAAGCGAGGGTAAGAGAATTAGAGGGAGATGGAACAAAAAAGAAGAGAAAGAAGAGAGAAGAATCTGAGAGCAGAAAGGGAGTAAAAATGAGAGAAACGCCAGCGAGAGAAAGAGAGAGAGAGAGAGAGAGAGAGAGAGAGAGAGAGAGAGAGAGAGAGAGATAGAGACTGAATGAGAGTTTTTCTGGAGTTGAAAAAGGATCAGTGGATGTTGAATTTAGAAAATTGGGGGTTTTGAAGGAAATGAAGAAATTCTCCGGAGGCATTAAAAACCAATAAGGGGGTGGAGTTTTTGGTTTAATATTTTTGTTGTCCTTACTTGGTTTTAGTTTCCTTTCTTTTATTTAGTTAATTGTAGCTGATTTTTGCTTATAGTTTGGTTTTAATCTAGTATTAATTTGGTAATTAATTGAATTAATTTAGCATTCTTATATCTTTATATACGGCTTTGCTTTCTTTCTTTTTCCTGGTCATTAGATCATTTGAAAGTACAAATTTATGTTTCCAGCCCTCTGGGTATTACTCATTATAATTAGGCTCCAATAGCTTTTAGTTTTTTTGTGATTAAGTCCTTAGTAAATCAGAGATTGACCCCTTAATATTGCTGGAATTTGCATTTTTGAGGCCCATACTTCCTGAAATTTTATTTTTGCTCCCTTCCACTTATTGTTAACTTACACTTGTGTCCCCATGCTTAGTTGAATTTATTATTTGGCCCATAGATTTGTGTGAATTTGTTTTTTAAACCTTTAGCATCATAGAATCTACATCTTTAGCCTAATTTTGTTAGTATTTTGTATTTTTAGCCTTTATTTCTTTATATTGAGATACCTTGAATTGTTTGTTAATTTTGATTAGTATTTGTACCGGGTCTTCAAGAGGTACACCTATGACTTATTAATTTCTCTTTACGTGCCCCAATGTGCCTTTATGTGATTTTTATGTATTTTCTTCATAAATTTTTATTTTACGTGCTTTTTGCATATTCATTTATTTTATGTTATTTAATTTCGTATTTTATTATTTTGGCAAAAATATAATATTTTGTATTTAGCTAGTCAATGTAATAGCTAGATAATATTTTCTCAAATTTTTAGCAAATATTTTGTATTTAGATAGTAAGTGTAATAGATAGGTCGTCTTTTTTACCTTTTTCCTTTAAAATTGTAGCTAATCCCCCCGGTATAATAGTTAGGGCTTATGTGCTTGTGTGCTTATATTTTTTTACCACTTTCCGTAGGATTTTGCATTTAGAATATCATGCTTACGTAATGCTTGCTCCTACGTGTTATTATATGTCTTTATAAGTCTATTTGCTTTGATACATGTTTTACTATTTTAATTTATGACTTATCAGTTTTGTTATTCCGTCACCAAATTAGTCCAATGTTAGTTGTGGGCTTTTCTCTTTTCCTCGCTAATCCAACGCTTGTGGGAATTCCTAGGAAGGGCTAGTCCAAATGCTAGGCCCTTAGATCATTTTAGTACTCGGTGCACTCGTGTGTATATTACATCATTTCACACATTATTCCCTTTCTAGTTTTTTTTCATTATTTTGCATGATTTTTATATATTTATATAATCGTCATTATTATCTGTTTTAGCATTTAATAGTGCATGACATTTAGGATGCATTTCGCTTAGAAATTAAGACATTTGTGTGATTCGACTATAAATAGTCGTCTACTTACGTGGGAAGCGGTGGATTAACAAGCCGTTCCCCCTTCCGTGAATAGGAATATTCAGTCACGAGTTATTATTCCCCGTACCCATTATGTTGCATCCCACTATTCTTCTACCACTTATTATCTATAGTACTATTTTTCTTTTCTTTTTTGCATTTCATTTTGCATAAACACTCGTGACTCTCTCGAGTTCTCGACTTGAGTTTCGCAATTAATGCAATAATCCCGACCAAGCCTCAACTAGACATTTCTACCCTTTCGATACTTACATTTAGATTTAGGATTTGCATCAGACAAACACATCAGAACGCGATAGAACTTAGGGTTATTTTGCAAAATTTTGATTAAATCTCGCAACTAGCCTCGACGTGCCCTAAGCGCGAGTCTTTGCTTTCCATTTCTTCAAATGTGAGTCCCGTACCTTTTTCTATCTTTTTTTCATAGACTAGAGTCGAAAAAGGGTTTTAAATATATTTTCTAAAAATTTTTCTTTTGATAAATGATTCTTCGAGTGACTTGGTACACCCTAACTCAATACCAAGTGGCGACTCCATTTTCAAAATAAAATCCTTTTTCAAAATTAGTTGGCCAAAACTGTCGCACTTTTTTGTCCCGACCTTATTTTTATTATTATTTTTTTCTAAATAACTCTTTTTTAAATAACACACACGCACAATTTTTTTCGAAACTTGCCTTTCAAATATGGTCACCAGATCAGACCGCATTTTCGGGGTACGACAGTCAACGACCCCACTAGTACCTTATTGATTTAAGACGCGACAGATTTGGCAACTCCACTGGGGATCACTAGTGAGTTTGAGCACTTAGATTAGTCACTTTTTTTTGCTTTAACCCTTTTATTTTATTGCGTTTGGAGCATTTTTAGGTTTTTTAGTCTTGTTTTTGCATTTTCACACACCTTGTCTCTTGTCTATCTACGTGATGTATGTGTTACTTAGTTTTACTTTATTCGACCGTGCTTGCATTTGGGGAGGGGTTCAATTACCCTTAGAGCTCATGTGTATTAGCATTACATTCTCTCCTCTCATAAAGAGCACTCCATACGTGCATTCGATACTTTTTATCCTTTTTTCTTTTTTGGTGGTTGTCACCCACCTATCCCTTCAGGAATTAGGATCGATCTACTTGGACATGTGACCGTGACACGACGTGCACGTAACATTGTCTACGAGATCACCCAAACTCTCGGCTTGAGTCCACAAGTCTAGAGATTTGGGCTTTAAAATCGATTTACTTCGACACGTGGCCGTGGCCCAACGTGCACGTAGCAGTGTTCAAGGGATCACTAGAACCACTGACCTGGGATCCTTGAAATTGACGGACTTGTTGCTTTTTGGATCTCTCAATCTGAAGGTTCGGGAACAGAAGCCTTGTTAAGTCTTGATGCATTAGTGAGTCTAATCTCATGCATCCATGTAGAATAAGCCTAGGATAGAGTCAGCCTTACCATATCTGATACACTAGGCACAAGAGGAGGGAATCCAGCCCCTTTCTATTTTTTAATTGTTCACTGCTATTCGCTTTATCAATATGTTATGTGATATTTGTTGAATAAACTAACGTGCTCTCTCTTATTCTTTGATTGCATTCACAGTCCTAAAATAAAGAGCCCTGACATATTGCTCTCGTAGGAAGCCAACTCTCTTTTGGCACATTTAAATTTTGTTTTCATAATTAATTTCCTCGAAAAAGATGAAAATGAGATTTTCATAAAATTTTAGAAATTGTGTTTGGTTGTAACCAAAAATCCAAGGGTCTAATCATTGTAAATTTATAAAGTTTTGAAAATCGAATTTGTCAACTTATACCTTTTTGAATAAGAGTTGTAATTTTCAGACCTTTTGCAAAATTTACTCATCCTGTTGTACTTGTCAGTTATGTCCGAACTAAATTTTCTTAGAGTCAATAAATGTACCCAAGTGGTCAAACTTTTGCACAGTCCGCATTTATCATTTTTTTAAAAAGAAATTATGTGTTATTTTGCCTTATCCCCCACCGTCCCGTCCCACATTACACAAAAAGTGATTTTAACACATATTTCATTCTACTTTAATAAACTAACATTTTGACTTGTATATTCTAAATAAAGTCCTAATTTTTAACATTTTGACTTGTATATTCTAGATAAAGTCCTTATTTTTGTTTTCTTTCAATGTTGTGTCCTATAGTCTTATGGAGACTCAATTTTTCAATCAAATAAATTTGACGTCAATAATCCTTTGTACAGTTCATTTGCCATCATTCTCGAGGAAATTATGCATCATTATTAGAATAAAAATTTTAGAACATTTTGCATATTTGCATATTTTAACTTACTTTAATAAATTGGAATCATGTATAAATCCTTTAGGGAATGCCATTTTGTCTTGAATACTTAACCCTAAAAGACATGCACGTTTATATTTTTGGTAAATCTTAGGGGATGAGACTCTAGGTAAGGTAATACGAGTAGAATGGATATATCTCTTCCCGGTGAATCTAGCCCATCTATGATTAAAAAAGGGGGGCCTCACCCTAAAGGATTGCATTTTATGCTAGGCCTACCCTTGGCATAATAAGGGCTCCCATAGGACATCCATCCGTTTTTGTTTTTACTTATACTAATTTTGATTTTTTTTTATTTTTATAGGTCCTCTAATGAAGGCAATAAAATTATAGACACCAAATTTTGACACACTATTTATTTTTCAAACTTTGGAGGCATGTTTATATTTTTGGGGTCAAATTCTAATTTTTCAATAAAAAGGCAAACAAAATCAGTAATTTCGGGGGGCAAAACAGTAATTTTTAACTATAAACAATTTTTTCATTAGTTTTGAGGTTTCAATTCATATTTTGTACTTTTATAAGTGTTTTTAATTTTTTGTGATTTTTTCAGATTTAATTGGTATTTTTTTTATATTTTACCAGCATAAGGGCAAAATGGTAATTTTGCCTTACGAACACCATTTTAGCTAGTTTTAGGTCCCAAATTTATTTTTCTAATTCTTTAAGCATGTTTCTAAATTTGCTTTATTTTTTTTGGGATGATTGCTATTTTTTTTGTAAATACTGTATTGAGGGGCAAAATCGTTATTTTACATTTTAAACGCATTTTTTACCAATTTTTGAGTCATAAATGCATTACCTAAGGTTTTAAGCTTATTTTTAATTTTTGATAGTTTTTCAAGGCCAATAGCTATTTTTCTGTGTATTTTTGTTGTCTAGAGCAAAATCGTTATTTCATATTTTTAACGCATATTTCACTAATTTTTGAATCATAAATACATTTTCTAGGGTTTTAAGATTATTTTTATGTTTTGTCAATTTTTCGAGGCCCATAGCTATTTTCTGTGTATTTTCGTTGTTCAGGGGCAAAATCGTCATTTCACACTCTAAATGCGTTTTTGATCAGTTTTAAGCTCTAACCTTTATTTTTAAATCTATTTTGAATTTTTTTGGCAAATTTTAGAGTTTATTGTCATTTCTTCGCGTTAATTTTTTATTTTTTTGGATTAAAAATATTTTTTAAAATAAAATTAAAATTTTTATTACCGGTGACATTTTTGTTATTCTACAGTATTTTTGGTGAGCAAGACAACTAACTCTATAAATACTCCCCATTAAAATCAAAAAAGGAGAGAAAAATTAAAAACCCTAAAAACACATTTACTTTTATCCCTTAAAGATAAAAAACACACACTTATTCATCAAAAAACACATGCTTCAATCCCATCTTCCATTTAGTTACTGTTCACGCATCATTCTTCAAAGGTTGCTACTGTTCAGCACAAATCTATTTTCTAGTTTAAAAAGGTGAGCTTTTCCCTTTTTTTTGGGGGTTCATTTTTCTTTCATTTTTTATGTAAATCTGATGATGTTTTTTTATTGCTTAAAATTAGTTGAGTTTTTTGTTTAGATTTTGTCTTCAATCGTCATTTCTGGGTTCTTTCTTTCTTTCTTTCAGTTCTGAGTTTTTGTTTTTATGGATTCCACCTCCACCGTCTCTACCATAATCACCCTTTTTCATCATCACCAAAGAGCCCCGCCTTTAACCACCGGATTTTCATCTACCTACCTCAACCTCTTCTTCCATCACTTGCTCCCTCTCTCATCACTCCAGAATAGTTCCCACCAGAGAAACAAACTACCAAGCCTCCACCGTGGACTTCTATCAAACCAAAACCACCACCTAAATCTCTTCCACTAAATCTACCATTTGCAAACAACAACCATAGCCACCATGGTACAATCCCAAGCATACAAAACTGTCAACAAGAACAACCACCCATAACCCCCACCACCTTCAACCATCTCCAACTCGCACAATAGCAAAAAACGCACAACACAACAATAACAATGACAGACACATACGAATTCACTCAAACCAATAGTAGACCCAAATTTCCACTCACGAATCACAGAAACACCACTATAACCCCATCGGACCTCTATAATCTCCAACAGCAGTCCTCTCCAGCACAACTGTAGCCCCAACAACTGCCAACTTTAAGCCCTCATTGTGACACCACCATCACCAAAATTGCAATCACCTGTGACTCTGTCCATTACCAGCGCCATCGCCTCCAATTTCAACCCAATCTCCACAATCCAAAGCCAAACCTTCACCACAATCTACCTGCAAAGGGGAACAGCAAGCCACCAATAACCCTTTACTACTAGAAACTACCATCAATCAATACCAACACCCATTTTCACAAGGCCTTCCCTAGCGCCACCTCCTCCCAATCACACCTATTGCCCGCCGTCTCTTTCTCCATCACCACCACATCATCACAATTACTCCACCCATCTGCAAAATACGACCAGTAAAGCCGCCACCCAAGTTCCATCCCTCTTCACTATTAACAGCCCAAAAGCCAACCGGAGTGCCCCAATTTTCAACTGCCAGCCCTAATTCGCCACTACGACCCCATGGCACAGCCATCTCACCATCGATTTCCCTCCCCTGCTACCTCTTTATTCACCTAATAACCACCTACCCAGCCACACAAAATCACCCAATTCAGCACTAAATTAGTCAATAAACCTGCAAAAAAAACTCATATCAACCTCTAATTGCAATAAACAATTCACACTACCACAAATTGATTGCCCCTGTCAACATTTCCATCTCCCTGTTTCGATAGAGGAGTTAACTTGGGGCATTGTTTTCATCAACTTCTGGGCAAAGAGTGAGATGGAGAGAAGAGAGGGAAGACAGTGAAAATGAGGGAAAACTGAGAGAGTCCAAAGAACAGAAAAAGAAAGAGAGAAAAGCAGGGGCAAAGAGGACTAAAGGGGAAAGAAATAGAGAGACAACAAGAAAGAGGAAAAAGAGCGTGAGTGACTATAGAAGAACAAAGAGGAAGAGAGAACTCGATTCGAATGGGAGTGAGAGAAGAGAGCTAGAGAAGAAGAGAAATTTGGTGGAAGAATAGAAGGAAAAGAGAAAACAAAAGTCTAGAAGAGATGAGAGAGACATGAGAGCTAGAGAAAGAAAAGGAGAGAGGAAAATAGAGGGCTTAGAAGAAAAAAGAAGAGAATCAAAACGAAGAAGAAAGGGAAGGAAAATAGAGAGCAAACCAGGGATAGAAAATCAGAGAACAGCGGGGAGAGAAATTGAAAGAGAAACAGAAGAGGGAAGAGATGAAGAGAGAAGGCGGGAAATAGTGAACAAAGAACAACAACAAGAAGACCGAAAAAAAAACAGGGGCTCTTCAAAACTTTGCATTTTTCACTTTGATTGTTTTCTTTTTCTTCTTTTTTGGTAATCGGTTAAAATAAGAAAATGATAGGTTAGGGGTAATTGATTTGAGTTTTAGTATTTGACTTTCTGTGAGTTAGTTTAGTTTAGTTTAGTTTATTTTTAGTTAGTTTAGTATTTAGGAGTAATTGATTTGAATTTTAGTTAGTTTAGTTTCTTTATCTGTTTAATTGTCACTATTTGATTTCTAGTTGTGTTAATTTAAATTCTGCATTGGGCAATTAATTCATTTTGTTAACTAAGTTAATTTACTTAATTATTTCAATTATTTCAATTTGCGCATTTTCACTTTTGAGTTGTGTTCATTATAAAAATAAATATCTATGTTGTAGCCTTTGTTAAACTTAAGTATTATTGGCATGCCACAAATTTTTTATCTTACGCAATTAAGTCTTACATAATTTTATATTAATTCCCCCAGATTTCATTTTTCTTTCAATTAGGTCCCACTATTCAAACTTTCCCCCAATTGCTGGAATTTATTGTTTTGTTCCCCCCAATTTACTTTAATTTTGCATTTCTACCCTTTAGAGTTGTGAGATTTTTTTATTTTTTTCCCTTAATTAGTTATCAATTCTAATTTTACCCTTGGGCCCCTTAGAATTACATTTTTTGTTTCTAGCCTTTTTAGCTTCATGGAAATTGCATTTGTACCCCTAATTCATTAGTATTTTATATTTTGCGCTTTATTTATTTATTGCGATGCCTTGACTCGTTTATTGGTGTTTTTAAGCATTAGTAGCCGTGTGACAGCCCCACCTTACCCAGAGGCGCACCAAAGGGCTTAGCGGACTGCCTGCCTAGCTCTCGCCAGGACTCAAGTCGAGCACTCACTCAGATCATGCACGCGTGCTTAACTCCAAATAAAATGAAATAAAATAGAGTAAAATAAAATATATTCATATTATTTAATTTAAAAGTACAAGTAACATCAAGAAGTTTACACGTCACAATATACATGATTTTCACCAAGATAGCCCAAAACAGTTTGGCTATCAAAATACACGAAAATAAAACATGTACACGTCCAAAATCAGCTTTTCCAGCTTTAGTATTTTTGGAAACCTGGTTAAAGAAAACAAATGAACGGGATGAGCTATAATAGCCCAGTGAGTGCCCAAGACATGCAATCATACCAAGAATCTATTGTTTTATTAAACAAAATAATTGACAAGTTAAGTAGATAAGTTATGAACAATTTAATTAACAAATAGTCAAGGGCGGATACAGGGCTCAACTACGAAGCAAGCTTAACCGCAGAGGAGCAAGTACTGATCATGTAACCATGATGTCAGGACTGAGATAATAGCTCAGGTCTTTATCAAAGGTCATGCCAGTATTATCAAGCAAGAACCCTAACCACCGTTCACCTTATAACCTCCGTACCGGCTACCACATCCAGGGAGAAAAACTCAACCCTGGAGGGCCAACACGCAAGAAAGTTCAATCCGGAGTTGGCCTCTTTGAGGATTCACAACTCATAAGGGAAAGAACATCACGCCCTAAAACACCCAGCACCTTATATCCTCCCAAGCCTGTCCGAGTTGACTATCCGTGATGTAACGGTGAAGTTAGTCACGGAAGTCTCATACACAAGTAACACGTTGGATAATGAAAGCGTGTAACACATTGCGGAATAGATGTGATAAAGTACACATCTTTCCTCAAATAACACATATCATGACATATCATTTACAAGCATAACATAATATTTCTTAATATAACATTCTCATGTACGACAAAGCATTTCATGCATCATGCACACATAGAGACACTCACCTGGAATGCCCAGAAAATATTTCGTAAAAAGTCGAGATTCACTTTCAAGTCCTGAAATTTAAAAGAAAATAGTCTGATGAAAACCTGATTAAAACCCTACGTAAATTAGCAAGAAAATTCAAGAAATAACCCAATTATTTCTAGGGTTTCATTTCTAGGGTTTTGGCTCTAGGGTTTTCCCGTCCTAGAAAAATTCAATTCATCACTAGATGATTTTCTAAAAATTCCTGCACACCAATTTCCTTAAATTGAGCACATTCTAGGTTAGAAATGTTCATCTACCATTTTCCCTTATTTATTTCTACCGAAATTTCGGCAGCATCTCCACTTAAAATCGGACTAACCCAAATTTTTAACCTGTAAGAAAGACAGCCATCCAACCCAAATCAACAAGTTCTTCTACTTCTATGTTCAATTCAAGCTCAAATTCAATCAAAATTCCACTCAATTTCAAGAATTCTACTCCAAGAATCTTCAACCAAGCAACTTATAATACTTGAGATTTCAAGGTTTAAATGCCATTTACTAGTCTATCTAACTACAAAAACACTTTGTCTAACAAGTAAATCTCCAATTCAAACTAAATTCTTCAAGTAGCATCAACAAGAATCTAGTCTTAAACTTATACAAAAGACCAAATAAAACTTAAAATTAATAGGAAAAGTTCATAGTAAATACCTTAAACAAGCTTAGAACTTTGCTTAGGAAGGAAAGAAGCTCACTTTCTATGGTGGATTTACTCAAAATTTGGAGAGAAAGCTTCAAGAAGTTGAGAGCAAAAATGAGAGAAAAGAGAGAGTAGATGGTTCGGCCAAGAGGAAGAAAAAAAGAGAGAGAAATAGGCTAGAAAAATAGAAAAGAAATAAAGAAAAAGGTAGGGAAAAGATTAACCAATCAAAGCTAGACAAAAGTCATACTAAAGTTTAGATATTTTGACATAATAGTCACTAGTTGGTGAGATATGATTAGTGGAAATTTTAATCACTTATCACTTAATAATTAACAAGCTTTATGGCATAAATTTTTAAAACAAAAGAGAAGAAAAGAGAGTAGAGAGGGGCCGGCCATAAGGGAGAGAAAAAGAGAGAAAATAGGTCAAGAAAATGGAAAAGAAATAAAGAAAATAATGGAGAAGAGATTGACCAATTATAGCAAGACAAGAAGCATGTTAGATTGTATGCTTTTAATGAAATAATGGCTACTTGGTTAAATTTGATTGGTGATAATTTTAATCATTTATCTTCTAGTAATTAACAACTTTATGGCACAAAATTAAAGCAACAAAATGAAAGGAAATAGAAAAGAGAGAGCCGGCCATGAGGAGAGAAAAGAAGAAGAAAATTCGGCCAAGAAGAAAGAAAAGAAAGCAAGAGAATAAGTGAAATTTTTGAGTAAAATTGAGCTAAAATTCAATTGGTCTAAAGACTAGAAAATAGTAGAACAAGTTAGTCAATATTAAACACTAATATAAACTAATGGTCCAATGAAATTAATCCCAATTAGGTACTTAGGTGTCTCACTTAATCATGAAAGAATCTCATGTACTTAACCTAATTTACTCAAATAATCTTTCAACTAATAAATCAAAGATTAACACTAAACCCTAAATAAAAGAAATCTCCTATAAAATACATTTCGGTTTTCCTTTTCTTTTCTTTTCTCTCTTTCTACTAATGGACATAACATAAATCAAATGGGTTTTGATGCGAATTTCTAGGGCGTTACAAGCCGGTCTTCAAAAGAAGTATTTTCGTTACCTTTTAATTGCTTCTACATATGCTTCAAGGTGCTCTATTTGATTTATTATGCATTTTCTTCACATTTTTATTTACATGCTTATTGCGTATTCATTTACTTTATGTTATTTAATTTTGGGTTTTAATCATTTTGGCAAAAGTGCAATATTTTTATATTTAGCTAGCCAACGTAATAGTTAGATTACATTTATCGTATTTTTTAGCAAAAATTTTTGTATTTAGGTAGTATGTATAATAGATAAGTCGTTTTATTTTTTCACCCTAAAAATTGTACCTAACCCCCCGATGTAATAGTTAGGGCTTATGTGCTTTTTGTGCTTATGCGTTTATATATTTTACCGCTTTCCTTAGGTTTTGCATATAGAATGTCATGTTTACATGCTACTTGCTCTTACATGTTATTATATGTCTTTATATGTTTATTTGCTTTCAATTCATGCTTCATTGCTTCAATTCACATTTTATTAGTTTTATTGTTCCGTTACCACATTAGTCCAACGCTAGTTGTGGCTTTTCTCACTTCCCCGCTAGTCCAATGCTAGTGGGGATTCCAAGAAAGGGCTAGTCCTACGCTAGGCCTTCAGGTCATTTTGGTGCAACGTGCACTCGTGTGCATGTTACATCATTTCACACACTATTCCCTTTTTAGTTTTGTTTCCATTTTGCATGATTTTTATTATTATTACTATTATTTATTTATTTTTGGCATATCTTCAAATGCATGACATCTAAGTTGCATCTCATTTAGAATTTAGATCATTTTGTTTTATCCGACTAGAAATAGTCGCCTACTCATGTAGAAAGCGGTGGCATACATGTCGTTCCCCCCTCTGTGAGTGGAAACATTCAGTCACGAGATATTAGTTCTCTGTACCCGTTATGTTGCATACCCACTTTCTTTCTTCACATACTATGCATTGTTATTTTCTATTCTTTTTGCATCGCATTTTGCATAGACACTCATGACTCCCTCGAGATCTCGACTAGGGTTTCACAATTAATGCGATAATCCTGACCAAGCCTTGATGGAACATTCTGGACTCTCCTAATACCACATTTAAACTTAAGATTTGTATTCATTTAGATACATACGAATGCGATAGAATTTAGGAGTTAATTTAGGAAATATTAATTAAACCTCGCGACTAGTCTCGAATAGGTTGAAAGGGTGTCTTGGGCTCGAGCCCTTGCCTTCCCTTTCTTCAAATGCGACTCTCGGACTTTTTTTCTCTTGTTTTCGTACACCGGAGTCAGAAAAAGATTTTTCAAACATTTTTTAAAAAAATTTATTTTGTTTTGCTAAGCGATTTTTTGGGTGAGTTGGTATACCCTAACTCCATAACAAGTGGCGACTCCACTTTAAAATAAAACTCTTTTTCAAAATACCATTTTTCCTTAAAATACAAGTTTTTTTTGACTAAAATCTAATTTTCATCGCATACGCACTTCTTTTCCAAAACTCTATCTTTTCGAAATGGGTCATCGGACCAGACCGCTCTTTTGGGCACGATAGTCAACGACCTCACTAGTACCGTGTGTCATTTCAGGGTGCGACAAAAATTAAGAAAGACATCTAATACATATTTGATCTTACATTTGAGTATTTTTAAATTACGGTCTAATTCCAAATAAACCGTCACATGCTCAAGACCCATAAGGCCATCAAAAACATGAGTGCTCTTTTGAATTATTCGAAGGATTATGGACAACTGATTTTTTTAGAATTGATAGTGTCTAGAACCTAAATAGATAAGTTTGGTTAGGATAAGCAATGTGATAAATGAAATTGTATTTCATAGTTGGACAATTATAACAAGAATAAAAATAATTTAGATACTAATAATTGCACTCCTTCTGTAAATTTAAGATTGCTTTGTGTTCAAAATTTTTTCTTAGATGAAGTGTCAAATAAGTTGCTTTCTCAAATTTGTTTATGACATTTGATTTTCCCTTCATGTCTTGCATTTAGCTTTTGAAAAAGTTTTCTTCAAATCTTTTGTTATATTGAGCAAATGATTCTTTGATGAAACCTTGAAATAAATCACATTTCTTTCAAAGCCTGATGCTACGATTGTGTAATTATAAGGTTTTCTCTTCTGATGAGCTAAGGCAAATTCAAATTGAATGAAAAGAAAAACATTTTTCTATATATTTTGATGGTGAAAATAAAATGCCTATGATCTTTGGATGTCACGTTATTTGAAGCTAATGATTGCCACTTCGATATCTCTTTGGATTTCGAGATAAAACAAATTGTTAAGGAGAAATTAGAGTGATACCGAAGTTATCAACACCTGCACCGAGGCAAAATGGCAGATCTATCACTTAGACTCTCGCTTGTGGGCATTCAAGATATTAATAAAGAGGGCCACAATGAATTGTCAAAGCAGGCTTGGACGTTTGTTTAGAAGATTAAAGTACAAAAAAAAGAATAAACATGCAGAGGATATAACTTCAACCATTTCACAAAGGGAGTTTATTATTTCATATCCACAGTTTCTTGTTTACCTTCGGAACGTGTTGTATAAGTTATTGTAAAATTAAAATAAGGTGATATCACGTGCTTGTGAGTTATTGCTCACAATCTGATTTTTGTCTAATTTCCTTACTTTGGCAAATGCTTTCTTCAAGTACTAAGAAATGATTATTATGTGGTTTGGAGTTTTGTTTTTATAGAAAGTATGTCTTGTAAAGTGGTTAGAATTATGTCTAAATTTTGTATATTTGATGAAAATTTCTCTTCTTTTTCACACATTATATGCTGATTATGATCAGTTAGTGCAATCATGTAGTCTGTGATATAAAATCCATTATGAGGGATTTTTATGTTGCAAAAAAGATAAAAAAAAAGAGAAGAGAAAGGAAAAGAAGAAAGAAAAAGATGACATAATTTTTTTCTACTCCAATGGTTCTTGTGTTTAGTAACCGGGAGTCTTCATCATAAAATGTTGACTTTCGCGTCAAACGGTACTTGAACTCATTATAAATTTGAGCAAGTAAATTATTGAGTAACTAGGGATTTTCATCCAACCAATATCGATTCTTGCGTAAAAAGGCAATTTTACTTCTCAAATACAGTTTTTGCTACTTGCTTAAAGGTTGAGGTGTTGAATAACCGAGAACCTTCATAACTAATGTCAGTTTTTGCGTCAAAAAACTCTCTTGTATCTTGAGTTATTAGTTCACTAAAAGAAAATTCCCCTCAAGAGAAAAATGAAATTGATCATAGATATGTGATGCTCTTTGATTAATCGCATGATTCATTTATGTGTGAAATTCGGTGAGACGAAGAAATTAAGTTGAATTTGTTTAATTGTAATATAATTTCTTCTCCTTTACTTGATATTATGAGTATTAAATACAAGACAATAAATTACATAATGATTATTTGCTCAGTCTTGAGGAAATACATTTTAGAACACATATTTGTGATTTCAATACTTGAATCATTAGTTGAGCTCGCATTTTTCAAATGATTAAGAACAAACAATGATTCAGATGTGGGGGAATTGACCAATGTCAAAATTATACTTCTGAGTTGTTCCTTTTAATGTGAATTTGACTCATTTTGTATATTTTCCATTAGAATTTAGAATTTTAAGGCAAAAATAATTTGAGCAGATTGACAGACAAGTTTTAGAATCTTTGCAGGGAAAGACTCTCAAGTTTGAATACTGCTATTCATTTCATTTCCTTTGAAGTTGATAATATGAAAGGGCACTAAAATTGAATCAAGATAACAGTTGAAGTTTCATAAGTGAGAAAGTCAGTATACCGATATCGAATTAATTTGGAAGTTGGTGACTACAATTACTTAAGGTTCCTCTTTTGTACTGATAATTTTGTGGTAATCTTAGAATTCAAATGAGAATGACATTTAAAGATCAAAAGACATCTTTTAAGCCATCATTTCAAAGTCAATTTTGAAAAAAAAAAAGGGTTTTGTTTAACTGTATTTTACTATTTTTAATTTTGTGTACTTTGTGTTAATTGCTATACAAAAGTTCTTTTCAATTAGTGCACATAAAATGTTCTTATACGAAATTGAATAATGATGGTTACATACCTTGAATTCAAAGGCAATTCTAAATTTAGCAGAGGTCAAAGTCATACATGTTTTGCAAGACTATTTGGGGAACTTGAACTGAATCACAAGTCAGAATATATTGAATTGGGAACATTGTAGAAGGTAAGGCAAGGGATTGATTAGATATTTGAGATGGCAGTCCTCATATTTACATGTGCTAGCGGATTCAAGGGACTGCCAAGTGGTAGCATTACTTTTGCAATCGTAGTTGTTTTTTCTTTTGCAAGTGCGATAATATCATCATCATTTGGAACCTTCATCAGAAACGAAAACTGGAGCAAATTTTTTTGAGAAAATTTAATTTAAATATCAATTTTGATGCTTTATAGTTAAAAATATTTTGGAAATGACTGATTTCAAATTTACACTGAAAAAAAATTTAAAGGATTGATTTCAAATTTGCACTGGGCAAATTTTTTCCAATAAGCAAGGGTCTAATTGGGCAAAATTCATTTCAAAGATTAATTTCAATTAAATTGGGGCAAATTTCTTTGAAAAATTTTAGTTTCACATTGATTTTTTATGCTTTATATTTGAACTTGTTTTGAAGAGGAATGACTTTAAATTTACACTGGACAAATTTTTTAAAGGATTAACTTCAAATAGAATTCACCTGATTTACACTGGGGCAAAAATTTTTAGAATGATAGAGTTCAAATGGATTTTATGCTTTATATAGAGCCAAATTTTGAAAGAAATGATTTCAAACTGATTTTAGTGTCACATACTAGGGCAAATTTTTAATGAAAAATTTGGATTTCAAAGTGATCTTGATGTTTTATGCCTTAAGCAGAATTTTAGAAAGACTTATTCAACTAAGGTAATTTTTTGGAAGGATTGATTTCAAAACGGATGTTGATGCTTTATACCATGCCAAATTCTGATTGGAATTATCTCAAGCTAGTTTGACTATTGAGATAAATTTTGAAAAAATTAATTTTTGACAATGATTGAACACTGAGAGAAAATGGGGATTTATACTTGATGCAAGTGCTGACACTGGAGAAAAAAAAGTTTCAAATTGATTTGTGGACTGATTGGCTGCTTTTCGACATTAAAAAAAAAATCTTTTCATACATGTCTAGCAAACTGGACTTTCACATTTATTTTTCAAGTTTGGCAAACCAAACTTTACATTGCATCTCACTCCAGCACACTAGGTGTATGTCTAGCAAACTGAACCTTTACGTTTAATTTCTTTGCAATTCATCCCAACAAACCGGGTGCATGTCCAGCAAACTGGACCTTTATGTTTAATTTTCTTGTACTCACTCCAGCAAATTGGATGCATATCCAGCAAATTCGACCTTCATGTTTAATTTTTTTGTACTCGCTCCAGCAAACTGGTTGCATGTCCACCAAATTAGACCTTCATGCTTAATTTTTTTGTACTCACCCCAGCAAACTGAGTGCATATCCAGCAAACTAGATCTTCACGTTTAATTTTCTTGTATTCACCCCAACAAACTAGGTACATGTCCAAGAAACTGGATCTTCACGTTTAATTTCTTTGCATTTTACCCCAACAAATTGGGTGCATGTCCAGCAAACTAGACCTTCACGTTAAATTTTCTTGCATTTCACCCCAGTAAATTGGGTGCATATCTAGCAAACTGAACCTTCATGTTTAATTTTCTTGTACTTATCCCAGCAAATTGGGTGCATGTCCAACAAACTAGACCTTCACGTTTAATTTCCTTACATTTCACCCTAGCAAACTGGGTGCATGTCTAGCAAACTAGACCTTCACGTTTAATTTCCTTGCATTTCACCCTAACAAACTGGGTGCATGTCCAACAAACTAGACCTTCACGTTTAATTTTCTTATACTCACCCCAGTAAATTGGGTGCATGTCTAGCAAACTGGACCTTCAGGTTTATATTTCAAGTTTGACAAACCAAATTTTGCATTGCATCTCACCCCAACAAACTGGGTGCATGTCCGGCAAACTGGACCTCTTCATGTTAATTTCTTGCATTCAGCCCAGCAAACTAAGGTTGCATTTATACAGCAAACTGGATAATACGATTAGGGGTTCCCCCTCTCGTATATCACAGGAATATCTTCCCTAAAGGATCGTCTCGAAATGAAATCCACACAAAAAGTAACTCAATTTTCTTGACCCCTTCGTAACTTATCGAAAACCCCAAAAACAACTTGAGTTGTGGTAACCACTCGATTTTCTTCAAATAATACAAGAAATGCCTTTTTATAGACTCATGAACAATATTCTAGAAAACTTACAAAAAATTTATTACTAGCTGTAACTTTTCACAATTAAATAACTACTGTAAAGATTACAACTTAATCATAAAGTAAAACACGAAATTAAAAACGCATCTGCACTTTTTGTGCTATTTTCTTCACGCCTTATTTTATCCAACCGTTTGACGACGTTCCAATCTTTTGCCTTTTGAGTGGATGTTAAGTTGGTCATTTTTATCATGCCCTAGGCTCTTGAACTCTTCAAAATAGTATAGATGAACGATTAACCTTTTTGAGACTTGAATGATATGTTTGGGGCTACCAAGAACATATCAAACTCCTACTCTTCAAAACAATTCGTCCTCGAATCGTCACCCATGATATATAAAGAATGGGCACAACTCAAGCGCAAACCTGCAAATTTTATAAGAATAACAAGAATCTTTTTTTTTTTCACCTAACTTTTGGCTTTTCTTATAAAATCTTACAAATTTGCCTTTTTTTCACTCGAGAAAAAAAATTTTTTTTTTCAATTCTAACAACTTCTCTCTTTTTTTTTTAACAACACAAAGAACTCATAAAATAAAAAATTCAACTCCCAAAAACAAAAAAAAAATTAAATTGAAAAAAAAATTCTGGAAAAAGAAAAAAAGAAAAAAAATTCCGATGAACATAACCTGCGATAAACAGTGCGTGAACAGTAAACCCTAGGCGTGAACAATAACGACAGCATGAATAGTGATGCGTGAGCAGTATGCTACATTTCTGTAAACAGTGACGATGAATAGTACAATTTTTTTTTTCAAATCAACAACAAAAGATCACAATTTTGATTCAAGAAAAGTCAGATCTTGAACCAAGAAGAACAAAACAAAAATTAGAAACATATATCCAAGTGGATTGACAACAAAAAACAAAGGATATACCCAAACGAGTTGACACAAAACTTGATTTCTCTTTCAAGATCCCAAAAGCTCTGATACCAATTGATGCGTTCAACGGAAGAGATGACGGTCCAAGACTCTCGAATTCTAAGTATGTAACCCAATCTTATTGACCCCTTCGTAACTTGTCGAAGACCCCAAGAATAACTCGAATTGTTTTGCTTCAAATTCAACTAGATTCGTTGAACTCCCCCTTTAAAAAACGATCCTAGACCCCTAACCAACAACGTGGTGTAGACACCTAGTCAACAATCCTATTGGATAGATTCAAACCCTCAAAGATGAACCCTAGGCGAGATTTTCTTGAATATTCAACAAACGCCTTGCCAAGCAATCAAGAGTAGTTCTTTAGCCAAAGAACTAAGAAAGCTCAATTTGCACTCACGCACAATTAAAGAGAAAAACTCAATATTATTGATTAATGTTGTTCAAAAATTCGGATGAATAGTAACACCCTCTATAAAGAGGCACATAATATCAAGATATAAACTAAATATGGAAATTAACTTAACCCTAGTTGCACCATAACATAAACGTACAACTAAAGGCACAACTCAGACTATTAAACTAACGAACTAAGCCCATGAAACCCATGACCTCAAGTGACAAACGGGCTCTTCAATCGAATCCAAGTCCACGACCTCCAAACTCCTCCAACTCTAGCCCAAAATAGGTGAATAGGCTTGTAGATTCTTGTTGCAACCAAGTAGCCTCATTTTCATTTAATTCTATAATCAAACCTTGCAAAACTTGTTTCATCCTTTTAACTTTCAATCTAGTCATTGGACCTCCCATATCTTGAAAAGAACTCTTGGTAGCACCTCCATGATCACGAGTTTCTCCAATTTGACCACGACCATTGATGTCCTCATCACTGAATGTTTCATATTTAATTTCTTTGTATTTCATCAATCTTGGCAATCTATGATCACACATCTCTCCAGCAAACTGGACGTTTTATTTTTTTTTAATTTTGTTTTTTAAGTCGAACATCCCAAACTTTTACTTTCATTATATGAATTACGTTTGACCTGATTCCTTTCACCGAGATACATAGAGAGCTCCTAGAGAGTTCGGTCACATTTTTCTGCGTATTCACTTGTCTGTCTTTCATTTAAATGTTTCCCTCAGTCTGTACTTGCATGTATTTTCACATTGAAGTGAGTCAAAATTTGGTGTTGTCTACGTCTTTGTCTAAAATCTCTGCGAGATTCCTGACAAAGAGGGGCAAGCTGTAGACACCAAATTTTGACACACCGCTCGTTTTCTAACATTGAGGGACCTTTTCTTACTATTTAGAGTCAAATCTTGATTTTTGGATAAAAATGAGAAAGTCAGCAATGTTGGAGGGCAGAATAGTAATTTTTTAATTATAAATATTTTTCATTAGTTTTAGGGAATTTAAATTCTTTTTTGTACTTTTATACACATTTTTAAATTTTTGTGATTTTTTTAGACTCAACTAATATTTTTCATACATTTTGACAGTACAAGGATAAAACAATGATTTCGCCTCCTGAATATTTTTTCGCCATCTTTGGGTCCCAAATTCATTTTTTAAGTTTTTTTTTAAGTATGTTTTTAAGTTTTTCTAATTTTTTTCAGGGCAAATTGCTATTAACAAATTTATTGTTTATATTTTTCTTAATTTTTTTTGTTTTTGTGAGAGAAAATAGATTTTTAATATTTTTGTAAGGGTAAAGTTGTAATTTTGGTAGTCAAGGGCGTTTTGGCCTTTTAGTCATTTCTTGAAAGATAAGCCTTTTGTGCACTATAAATATCCCCACTTGGAGATTAAAAAAAAAAGAGGGGGTGTAGAGAGAAAAAAAAGGAAAAAAAAAATAGAAAGAGTTTTTAGTTTTATTTATTACACCAAAAATACACTTTTTCCTACATTTATTTTCAAGTTTTCACCAAGAATACGAAGAACACCTATTAGGTTTTAGTATATCATCAAGCCTATGCCTAGAACACACACTAATACATCTTTAACCTTACACTTAGAACACCTAAACACACGCTAGTACATCTTCAATTTTACACCTAGAATATCTAGAACACACACTAGTACATCTTCAACCTTACACCTAGAACACCTAGAACATACACTAATACATCTTCAAGCCTACACCTAAAACACCAAGAAAGCACATTAGCTAATCTCACATACTTATTCACTTTCTCTCTTACACACTACACACACAAATTCACATACTGTTATACGCACAACTCACACACTACACACACTGCTCACAGACACACACATTTACACACACAAATACACACAGTCCATATATTCACAACACACGACACGTACGCACTACACAAACTAATTCACACATATGCAACACTCACACACTACACACTAATTCACAGACACACACAAACACACACTTCACACACACTCAAACCACAAATTCACACACAAAAATCATATTCATGCGGTAGCACACAACCAATCACAATTCACACACAACTCACATACACATACACAGAACCATCAGCCCAGACTAGAACCAAATAATCTTCAAATCATCACCAAAACATCTTCCACTTGAATGTCCATCACCACCATCAATTCATAGATGCCCAAACATTCTTACTGCCCAACATAGAATCATCATCCAAATTCAAATGCACGATCAGCATCGTCCCTCTTTGCTCCTCTCAATTTTTGCAAAATTTATCAAAACCATAGCCCACTCCCATCACTGGAAGTCCCACCATCACCCCCTAAACAATTAACAGGATCAACCCCTTCGCCCATCAGAAAAAAGCCTCATCAAAGACACAACAATCATTGTCCAGCCACGGCTATGTCCAGTTACCGATTGTCACAGCCATTCCCCTGCCACCGTTCAATTTCTCTACCAGTCTAAACACAGTTCCTCTCTTCCCATCACCCCTTGCTACTTGTAACTGAAATCGCAAGACAACAACCACAATCAAGTCTCATGTTCCACCAGCAGGCCATTCAATGCCTCTCAAGGGCGAATCAAATAGCCGGCGAAATTTCACCATGTCCTAAGTAGCTCCACTTCCAATCACAGTACCTCAACTGAACCATCTAACCACCCCTTCTGAACCACCACAATCCCAATTTTCAACCAAACACTTCAGCCCCAAAACCACATCAGAAAAGGTCAGCCCAGCCCCCTCTCCTCGCACCATAAACTATTGCCCATCATCCAGTTCATCGTGACTCACTGCCACTGTCAACTCCACCAACACACCACTACCAACAGCCACCAATTAACCATAAATCCACTTGAAACAGTTACAGGTTCACAAAAAAACCCAACATGTTTACTAGTCAACCTTCGCCTAATACTGCTATTGCCAAAAATTCAGCCAAAAATCAAAACCAGAGACCATCATAGCCCAATCCTAGAAAACAGCAACGTTACCCATTGCCCAAGACATCCTTACAATCGCTTCCCCACCTCTTGAATCTAGGTAAAGCTCTCACTCCCTTTCTTTCAATTCCTATACTTATTGTCCGTTGGTTATGATTGGACTAGAAACTTTGAGATTCTGAATTTAGAAATGAACTTGGAGTTTGAGGGGTGAATAATCAGAGAGGAGAGAAATTTGGGGAGGTCCAGTTCGGGCATTTTCTATGGAGGAAGTAAAGAGAGAAGGCGAAAGAGATAGGGGAGTATCAGTTGGAGAAGAGTAAGAGTAGAAAGGAAATAAGAGAGTTACGGGAGAAAAGAGAAATAGAGGTTGAGGAGAGAAAGAGAGAGGCCAGGAGAAGATAATTAGAGGGAGACGAAACAAAAGAGAAGAGAAAGAAGAGAGAACAATCTGAGAGCAGAAAGGGAGTAAAAATGAGAGAGAGAGAGAGAGAGAGAGAGGAGAGAGAGAGAGAGACCGAATGAGAATTTTTCTGTGGATGAAGAAAGATCATTGGATGTTGAATTTAGAAAATTGGGTGGTTTTGGAGGAAATGAAGAAATTCTCCGGAGGCATTAAAAACCAATTTTGGGGTGGAGTTTTTGTTTTAATATTTTTGTTGTCCTTACTTGGTTTTAGTTTCCTTTCTTTTATTTAGTTAATTGTAGCTGATTTTTGCTTATAGTTTGGTTTTAATCTAGTATTAATTTGGTAATTAATTGAATTAATTTAGCATTCTTATATCTTTATATACGGCTTTGCTTTCTTTCTTTTTCCTGGTCATTAGATCATTTGAAAGTACAAATTTATGTTTCCAGCCCTCTAGGTATTACTCATTATAATTAGGCTCCAACAGCTTTTAGTTTTGCTATGATTAAGTCTTTAGTAAATCATAGATTGACCCCTTAATATTGCTGGAATTTACATTTTTGAGGCCCATACTTGCTGAAATTTATTTTTGCACCCTTCCACTTATTGTTAACTTACAATTGTGTCCCCATGCTTAGTTGAATTAATTATTTGGCCTGTAGATTTGTGTGAATTTGTTTTTTAAACCTTTAGTGTCATAGAATCTACATCTTTAGCCTAATTTTGTTAGTATTTTATATTTTTAGCCTTTATTTCTTTATATCGAGGTACCTTGACTTGTTTGTTAATTTTGATTAGCATTTGTACCGAGTCTTGAAGAGGTACCCATACGACTAATTAATTTCTCTTTATGTGCCCCAATGTGCCTTTATGTAATTTTTATGCATTTTCTTCATATATTTTTATTTTACATGCTTTTTGCATATTCATTTATTTTATGTTATTTAATTTCGTATTTTATTATTTTGACAAAAATATAATATTTTGTATTTAGCTAGTCAATGTAATAGCTAGATAATGTTTTCTCATATTTTTAGCAAAAAATTTGTATTTAGATAGTAAGTGTAATAGATAGGTCGTCTTTTTTACCTTTTTCCTTTAAAATTGTAGCTAATCTCCCGGTGTAATAGTTAAGGCTTATGTGCTTGTGTGCTTATATTTTTTTTAGCACTTTCCTTAGAATTTTGCATCTAGAATATCATGCTTACATGCTACTTGCTCCTACGTGTTATTATATGTCTTTTTATGTCTATTTGCTTTAATTCATGTTTTACTATTTTAATTTATGACTTATCAGTTTTGTTATTCCGTCACCAAACTAGTCCAACGCTAGTTGTGGTTTCTCGTTTCCTCGCTAATCCAACGCTAGTGGGGATTCCTAGGAAGGGCTAGTCCAAACGCTAGGCCCTTAGATCATTTTAGTACTCGGTGCACTCATGTGCATGTTACATCATTTCACACACTATTCCCTTTTTAGTTTTTTTTTCGTCATTTTGCATGATTTTTATATATGTATATAATCATCATTATTATCTGTTTTAGCATTTAATAATGCATGACATCTAGGATCCATTTCCCTTAGAAATTAAGATATTTGTGTGATTCGACTATAAATATTCATCTACTTACGTGGGAAGCAGTGGATTAACAGGTCATTCCCTCCTCCGTGAGTAGGAATATTCAGTCACGAGTTATTATTTCCCGTACCCGTTATGTTGCATCCCACTATTCTTCTACCACTTAGTATCTATAGTACTATTTTTCTTTTCTTTTTTGCATTTCATTTTGTATAAACACTCGTAACTCCCTCGAGATCTCAACTCGGGTTTCGCAATTAATGCAATAATCCCGACCAAGCCTCAACTGGACATTTCGACCCTTTCGATATTCACATTTAGACTTAGGATTTGCATTCAGATAGACACATCCGAACGCAATAGAACTTAGGGTTAATTTTGAAAATTTTGATTAAACCTTGCAATTAGTCTCAGCTAGGTTGAAATGGTGCCCTAGTCGCCTTTGCCTTCCCTTTCTTCAAATGTGATTTCCGAACCTTTTTCTCTCGTTTTTTCGTAGACCGGAGTTGAAAAAAGGTTTTAAATATGTTTTTTAAAAATTTTTCTTTTGATAAATGATTTTTCGGGTGACTTGATACACCCTAACTCAATACTAAGTGGTGACTCTATTTTCAAAATAAAACCCTTTTTTCAAAATTAGTTGGCCAGAACTGTTGCACTTTTTTGTCCCAGTCTTATTTTTATTATGTTTTTATAAATAACGCTTTTTTCAATAAAAACCCGACTTTTCACACACGTGCATAGTTTTTCCCAAAACTTGGTTTTCAAAAAGGGTCACCGGACCGGACCGGACCACCTTTTCGAGGTGCAACAGTCAATGAACTAGTACCTTATCGATTTTGGACACGACATAAGCTGTGTGCGAATGTGGTGTGTGAATTGCATGAGTTGTGTGTGCTTGCTGACTATGTCTGTGTGAAATTTTGATGGTGTGTGTGTGATGTGCGTGTAGTAATGTGTGAAATTGTGGGAAGTGTCTGATGGTGTGTTTCTGAATGTGTTAGTGTGTGTGAGAGAAAGTGTGAGTGTGTGTAATGTGTGTAGTGCGTGTGATTTAGAGAAGTGTGTGTTCTTAGTATTCTAAGTGTAGGTTGAAGATGTACTAGTGTTTGTTCTAGGTGTTCTAGGTGTAGGCTTGAAAATGTACTAGTGTGTGTTCTAGGTGTTCTAGGTGTAGGATTAAACATGTACTAAAAACTTACTAGGTGTTCTTGGTTTTCTTGATAAAAACTTGAAGATAAATGTAGGAAAAAGTGTATGTTTATGGTGTTCTTGATATAATAGATAAAACTAAAAACTCTATCTAGACTTTTTTTTTACTCCCCCTTTTTTATCCCAAAAATAGGCTGTTTATAGTACACAAAAAACTTATCATCCAAGAAATAACTAAAAGATCAAAATGTCCCTAAAAATGAAAATTACATTTTTGTCCCTAAAAATTACTTTTGACCCACAAAAATTAAATTTGAAATTAAACTTAAGACTAAAAAAATTTTAAAAAATGTCATGACTTTTTAAAACATCCAAAAAATAGAAAAGAGCAAAGAAAGTGCAAATAATAAATTTATTAAAAAATTTGGGCAAAAAATTACCGCCTTACTCCCTAAATTCAGTATCTACCAAAAAAAATGAAAAATGATTGCAAAAAATTATCAAAAATTAAAAATAAGCTCAAAAATCTAAAAATGATTTTAAAAACCCCAGAAACTTGACAAACATGTGTTTTGCATGTTTGTCCTTGAACACAGTATTTTGCCCTTGAAATGACTATTTTACAAACACAGTATGTTTGTCCATGTGAAATGACTATTTTGCCCTTGCACACAGTATTTACAAAAAAAAATAGCAATTAGCCCTGAAAAGATCAGAAAAATTCAAAAACATGATTAAAGAGTTAGAAAAATGAATTTGAGATCCAAAATGAGCGAAAATGGTGTTCGTGAGACAAAATTATCATTTTGCCCCTGAACTGTCCAAATATGCGGAAAAAATCAATTAAATCCGAAAAAATCACAAAAATTTAAAAATGTGTATAAAAGTACAAAAAAAGAATTTATACCCTCCGAAACTAATGAAAAATATTTACAATTAAAAATTACTATTTTGACTTCCAAAATAGTTGACTTAGCCCTTTTTGCTCAAAAATCAAAATTTGACCCCAAAAATAGAAAAATACCCCCTAACGTTAGAAAATAAATGGTATGTCAAAATGTGGTATCTATATTATTATTATTATTATTATTATTATTATTATTATTATTATTATTATTATTATTATTATTATTATTATTATTATTTCCCTCTTGCTATTTGAATTTCACTGCCGCTATTAAAGATAGCTCACAATACGAGAGAATTCACAATAAGATGATGATGTTTGTTATTATAATTTATTATTATTTTTATTATAAAATTTATTGTTCACCTTACACATTTTATTATTTACTTGACATAACTTATTACTTACTTTAATAATTTTTGTCACCGTTGCATTTTTATTCCACATGATCAATTACTATTGTAGGTGAAATTTAATGTGTTTATATTACACAGTCCAAGAATAAATGAGAAGATTTCTTTATATGGGTGGACTTAGGCACATATAGCATGTAAAAAAAGTATATTTTAAATTTGAATAGGGATGGTGTATGAATTCAGATTTATTCATGTAAAGGAATCTTTATAATGTTAATATAGAAAAAAATTAATCCAGAGGAAAAATATAACGAAGTATGGAAGTGTTATTCGAGTCAATTTGAGGCTACTCATGTTCGAACTTGTGCTTGTTTAATCCAAAAGAAAAAGATAACTAAGTAGGCTTCAGCACCCAAAACTGTGAGAGAATGTAATCATTTTCCTTAATCTAAAATTGTTATTGATAATTACAATACCAAAATGTGCATGAAAAGACCTTCATGCATACATGTAAGGACATGTAGTTGCACTGAAGAACTAAGAAGAATAATTATAACCCAAAAAAAAGGGGAAAAAAAAAAAGAGGTAGATAGAGGAAGAGCTAAGAAGAACCAATGCGTCTAATGCATTCTTGTTCTGGTTACAGAGAATTTCTGGTAACTGACAAATGTTGTGATTGATTGCATTCAGGTACTTGTCTATATGGATATGGATTTCACTCCCAGCGAAAATTTTATTTTAGAAGTCCCATACATTCCTAAATGGCATATTATTTCTACTCTTTTTAAATTATTGTTTTCATATTAAAGTTTTTCTTTCGCAATGCTGCACAGTAATCTCCGTATCAGACTAATGTCATAAACTAACTATACTGATCTTTGTTTTTCAGTACTTATATTCTTCAAAACTTTAAAGTTTTATAATCTTATTCTCTTGGCTACTATTTTTTGAAACTTTAAACACGCAATCCTCTTCCTTTCTTATTATCATTTTTTCCCTCTTTCTATCTAACTTCTACTACCGCTATCGGAGAAAATTCACAATATGAGCGAATTCATAATACAGTGATCACGTTTGTTAACAACAATTTATACTTATTTTTGTTAAACAATTTCTAACATGATTTGTCACTTGAAAAAAGTCTTTTCTTACTCTCATAATTAAATTCACAACTGCATTTTTACTCCGCATCAATTATTATTGTACTTAGATAAGTGCAAATAGCGACAAATAGGAAATGAAATTTAATGTATTTATATTATACAGCGCAAGAATAAATGAGAAGATTTATTTATATGAGTGGATTTAGACGCATACGCAAATTAAAAAAAAAAGTATATCTTAAATTTGAATAGAGATGGAATGTTATGAATTTAGATTTGTTCATTTAAAGAATTATTTATAATTAATGTTAATATAGAAAAAAATTAATCCAAAAGAAAACGATACCTACCTACAGCATAATGAGCAGAAGACATTATTATCAGTCAATGCATTAAAGGCTTAAAGCGGCATAATTTTGTCCATAGCATCCCGCCCCTGACTGCTATCTGTATTTATTTTCTTCGGACAAGGTTGAAGTTTTTGCAATTGCAAGGGTCAGTGGGACCCATGTTTTGACCCGAACCGTATTACTGGTCAAGTAACACGACACAAGTTTTGACACGAACGATGATATTGGCCCCAATATTAATTGACCCGAAGTATGATATTCGGCCCCACTATTAATTGAAATAACTCCCTGAACGGTGACCGGGCATGGAGTAAGTATTGCATGGGTCATGCGTGTCACGTGGCATGTTATGTAATACATTAGAATCAATCACATATTATTAAATAATACAATATATGACTTATTATCATCACATAGTGATAAATTATTAATTTTAATTCACCACGTGACAATAAACTTAGTGTATTTAATATTTTTTTCCAAATGTAGCGTATTTAATAAATTCTAGGAACTCTATCGTCACTTTGATATTGTGTAATATAGCCCATAGACTTCTCACTTGTTTTATGAAATTCAGTCATCCACAAAAGTCTTTATATAAAACTAACCTAACTTAGTTGAATTAGTCACCACCAAACCTTTAAAAACTAAATGGAGTAGAAGGTCAAGGATTTGAATCCAGTCTTCCATAAAAAATTCAAATGAGTACATAATGCACCTGTTTGGTCTGATGGAGGTTCAGTTCCCATCGAATCCTCCAAGCCCAGTTGGGCCTCCCCATAGAATAGAATATGAATAGGATCAAATACTTGTTGATTGACAAAAAAAAAAAAAAAAAAAGTATTCATGTAAAGATAGTCATAAGTGTCTCTCTCATTTCTAGAATCCCTTCCTCTCGAAAGTAGTGATTATCACTCACATTTTTATGATAGGTTGTATGGAGAAAATCCTAAATACGCAATTGCTCTAATAATTCGTGTTGGATCATTGACAACACTAATGGGAATGGCACTTCTTAGTTGCGTGCAATTTAGAAAATTTAATTAAGGAAAAGAAATGTGAAAGTGAAAGGAGGAGGGTGACGTTGTGGAAAGTTGAATAAGTAATTATTTATTTGAATTCGACTTATAGTAGGTTTGTTAAAAAAATACCGGAAACCAAAAAATCGAGAAAATCAATCGGTTTCGAATCGAAAAAAGAGAGTAACCGAACCGATTACTGAAACTGGGTCGAATAGTAGGTCAGTTCATAAATTAAGCGAGTTGAGTAGCGGTTCACATTCTTGTGAACTGGCAGGTACTCAACCCTATCCATAGTGAGGGGTAGTTTGTCATTTTTGCTTGTGGTATACTTTTACTAATTCATTGTTTCAATTTTGATTTATTTTGTTGTTACTACTAATTTGCACTTATATTTCATTATTGACGGATGAACATTTGACTTTTTTTTTTTATTATTTGGATGTTCATTTGATTATTTATTAATATTTTTATTTTTATGGTTAATTGAAATGTTTGGACGAAATTTGAAAAACGAAGTGATTATCTGTTGATTTAGTTTTTGTTTTTTGGTTGCTTTGAAAATTACAGTTTTATGATGTAATTTAACATTAAGATCATTGATATTTGTGTTATTAGTGATTTAACGATGGTTTTACAATTTTTCTTGTTATATTTTTTATTTTAAAAATATTGGTTAATTATGACGGATCGGGTCTGGTACCAAACATATCCGAACCGGTTTTGCAAGTAACCGAAAAACCGGATACTTGCTACATGTGAACCAGTTCACGATTTGAAATTTTACCGAACCAATTGGGCTAGTTCTGGTCAAAAGTTTTGTTCATAAACCGGGTACCCAATCCATGAACACCCTTAGCGTATAGTGATTCAACACCTAAAAAGTATTTTGAATCCATACAACACTTAAAAATTTATAATCTAAACAAATAGTTTGTAATTGTGGGCATTATGGAAAACATATTATGTGCATCACCAAATAAACTACAGAAAGCAAAAGACAATTTTGACTGCAGGATGGCATAGTTTGAGTAATTGAGACTTACGCACGAATCAAATGTATGTCCGTTTGATTGAATGTAAAGTATTTTCTTGTGAAAATATTTTCCTTGAAAATTATTTTCTTCCAATTTGGGTATCATTATTTGAGCATTATTTGAGAAATATTTTAAAAAAATTTCTAGAGGTGTCTAGATATGTAAAAATTATTTAGAAATTTTTTCAACAAAAGTTAACAATATTCCCTCTCATTTTTTGAATTTTGAATGAAATTTTCCCTCTCAACCAAATTCTCACTCTATCAGATGCCAACGCCTAGTGCCACTGTTCGATACACTATCGCAACTCCATTACTATTGTAAATGGAGGTCAAAATATTCGTTGCGAATTTTTCTGTTTTTCTAAACAAAATTTATTCAAAAAAATGTTACTTTTTGTAAATAATTGTGTAAAAAGTAAAATAAGTTATTAAGAAGTTTTAAACATTTTAAATGATTTTTTCAAACTATTTTCAAAATTCAAACACTTTCCATTTTAACAAAAGTTAACAAAATTTGACCAACTTTTCTCACATTTCAAAAAAATCAATAAAAAACATTTTTAAAAAAATTTTCAAATAATTCTCAAATAATAGTATCCAAACGGAGTTTTTGAAAATACTTTCTTCACATATGATAACTATGAAAATATCTTAATACCTATTTTTTTCACCATCCAACCCACCCCCAAACCACCGCTGACGACGACGACACCACCATTACCATCTTTCTAATGCCTACACTCCTTATTCATTCAGATATATTGTTGTCTCTGCGTTAATCCTCTATCTAAAATCACCTGTACTATTTCTTTGGATGTACTGCGGGTGTTATTTGCCTTTATATGTGTTTGAGCAAAACAATAATAGAGATAGAACACTTGGCAGGCAACCACCCAATTGGTCAAACTACCTTAACGATCAAGTCAATAACAAGAACACCAAAGTTCGAATAGAGGATCAAGCAACAAGAACTTTATAATTCCATCTCAAAGATCGAAAGTTCAAATCCCACTAACACCAATTCTTCTTCCTCCACAGAATAATGTAGGTTTAATTTAAAAAAAAAAAAAAAACACTTGCACTAGGCACATAAATTACTACAATGCTGACGAGCTGTATCACAGTTCTAACGAACATGTCATGTATTGATGAGTTGATCACCGTCATGCCTGATTGTTTGGGGCGGTTTAAGGATCCACAACTCTATCCTAGCCTTCCATTTTATTTTCCTTTCAAAAAAAAAAAAAAAAAAAACCAACACCCCCCCCCCCCCCCCAAAAAAAAAAAAAAAAAAAAACCAAAACCAAAACCAAAAAAACAGAACAAAAAAATATTTTTCCCCCCTGGCACTAAGCTCGGCCGAAGCTAACATATTCCACGGGGCACTAATAGTCCAGATCGGGACCTCTTCTACATCTGCTACAAGAGAATTACAACATTTCATGATGTATTGACGAATGACAACAGCAACATATAAATCGCGCACAAGTCCCTTTGTAAAGCCCAAAAAGAAGAGCAAGAAACTTCAAAAGTAACATATTTTGCATCTACAGATATGACTCTAAAGGGCACCCTCTTTGGATCAAATTTGAAGCTCGTACCATAGTGAGACAACCCCTCTGTGCAGAGCATCCTCAAACAAAAGTAATTATTAACTTCTTGCTTTTCTTCCTATCACTTTACCTGGTATTACAGTTACAAAACAGAATGCACTGGAGTTCACAATAAAATTTGGCATTGTAAATAACCAACCATGTAAAAACAATTTTGCACTGCAAGAGGCAAAGCCACTTAAGCTGACAACAATGTCAAATTATCAAAACTTTTAAGTTGGAATCCAAAAATCTCAGGAATTGCTTCAGTCCTCCACCTCCTGAAATATATGATGAAAATAAGTTGAAGTAGCCTATTTCGTTTGTTAGGTTTTATGCCAAAAAGCATGTCACCACAAATTCAAAAAAACTAAAAGTAAAAACAAGGGTAAAAAATGTACGCAGAAGGTGGAACAACAGAAGGAACGCGTAGACATATGGCAAGGCAGAAGACAAAAATGGCAAAACTAAAAAACTTAAAAGGGCACTTGACTCTATTTAAGAAAATATATAATGCGGGCAGAAACTAATCTCTGACGAAAAAACTCAATTAACCAATGCCCCCACTTTCTACCTCTTTTTTATTTCGTCCAAGAGGGTAAAATACTATTAAAACAAATAGAAAGAAGGATTTCAGTACATGAACACTCAATGGTATTATCTTCTGGCTACAACAAACAAAGCAGAGAATGCTTGACCAGTTTATCCCTGACGAAACACCTACATCTACAATCATTGTGCCATGTATTCATACATAATCACATATATATCATTTGATGGACAGTGTGTGCGTGTTCATTTTAAGCCTTTTCACTATCAGCTTGCCAAACTCACTTTTGCAATCTTTATTTATCTAAAGCTTAAATTTTGGTTTGCAGTGGATCTTCATATTTTGGAAGCAGTACATTTTCTTCATCTTCCCCAAGATTATCTAGTTGTTAATAAACTTAGGAATTACTGTATCTTCATGGTATTGTCATCCAACTGATCCTCCCATTTTGTCATTAATTCTGCCAAACAGATATTATAGATTATATTTTGACAAGATAATCATTATCCTTGAATAGGCAAATGTCCTCATTGTCTACTTAAATTAAACATGAGAACTTTTACATAGCCATCTGCTTGATAATTGTTGAATCCATTTAAGCTTCACTGAGATAAACCTTTGCTTGGAAGCTTAAATAGCCACTTTGTGGCAAGCTTGTTTTGAAGTCCAAAAGGATAATATGACACCATTTAGCTCCGCTAAAATGATTGGATTAGTTTTTTTTTCTTGTGAATTAGGCAGACATGCTTCTTATTACAGTATTTTGCATAATCTAGAATTAGAGATGATGCTTTAGCCTTTACTTGAACTTTTCAGAGTTTCTACAAAATACCCAGTCTTTGTAGGTCAGTTGAACATGCATACAGCCATTCATACATGAAGCAGAATAAGGCTTGTGACACTAGTTGATCATTTATCCTAAGTAATTCATAATGACCAAAATTTTATTACAAGACATACGCCGAGAAATGACACGTAAAAGATTACAACACCATGTATAACAGTGTGTTGACTTGACAATGAAATGTCTTGTCGCTTTAGTTGACTTATCATCAGAACAGAGAACGGGAGATAGTCATCCAATTCAAAATGGAGACCAGGAGCACAAGCCCAAGGAAGTTTCAAAATAAGATGCTGGAATTCATTATATTCATATGTAAGTGTACAAGTTCACCATGAATCACTAAAGCAGGGCCTACCAAGGTTGGAAGTTTAAGTGTGCAGGACATAAGCGTAACAGGGTTACATATTGCAGCACAACATCAACCCAAAAGTTAATCATTTTCTTCTTCATATTCATTTATATACCAAAAGATAAGCATCCTTTTCAGCTCTTTTAATAGCATATCCTTTAGTAAAACTCACTACTCAAATTTTAAGATCAAAAAGAAAATCTCTAACGTGTCCATTCGTTCGTCGAGAACGCAACACCATAGAACAAAATTATAATCCTATGCTGGCACAGATTTCAGAGTCAGTCTCTGTTAAGCAAATCAGAAATGCCATTTAAAAGCTATAAACCTATATAGCTTGACTATTTCTCAGGGAAAAGTAGTATTAATTATGCTAGTCACAACTTGGCTGACTTGCAAAAGAAAAACTGGAAGCAACAGCATAGTTGGGTATTACCTTGTCAACTGGTTTTATTATTAAAGCATCATGAACATCCCGTGTAAAATTTAGAATTCATACTGAGTCACCTCCATTCCTAATTTATTTTTTATTACAAAATCAATCAACCATTACTTGGCTAGTCAACAAAAACTTATCAATCACAAAAGGAAAAATTTCTGACAGACAATCTCTTAAATTTCATATAAGAGGGATATCTTTCTATGCAAAAAACAAGCTGTTCTGTCTTCTATAAGTAGGTATCCTAAATTGTAACAAGGAAATGGGAATAAAAATGCAAACCGGAAGTGTTGGTGTTTTCAAAGACCAGCATTAAATTTACCATCTATAGTATAACCCAACAGCCTAAGCTATCATGCACTAAGCATTGTGAAAACTGGTAATCTTGCCATGCTCAATGAGTGCTTATTAAAAAAGAATTGGATGGCTAAAAGAAGTGTGGCTGATTAAAATGAATAAAGACAATGGTTAGTTGATATTTAATATTGGGTGAGCGTTTCAGATATACATTAAACTTGACATTTTACCAAAGCCTTTAGGCCTTATATATAGAATGAGATAATATGACTTGAGACTTTTATAGAGGCAAGAACAACTAATCACCATAACCCGATTTCTCAATTATGATATCCCTCGTAACTTGTGATGACAATTAAACAAATAGACCAGAAATATGAATTTTACCTTAGACAGAGGAGCCTCAGAAGATTTAGGCATCAATGTTGCTGGAGATCCACCAAATTTGTGGGAGCAGTCAGCGTATGCAGAACCCACGCCAATTCCAGCAGCGAATGCTACAGAAGACCATTTTGTAACAGGACTCCCTGCCACCATCAATCATTAAGAAGTCAGAATCTGGATAAACCACCAACTTTAATATAAAACAACAGGTTAATGTAATGATTTTATACAGAAGAGTGTTCTGGCAATATTAACCTTATAAGTTCTATAAAAATACGGTAAAAACAAAGGGTGTGAATCCAAAATAAGTCAAAAAACTTATTTGTTAATCTTCTTTGCTGCCGAAACCAAGAAGAAATGATTCCTAGGTTAATCAAACAACAGCAAAGGCCACCAAAACAACATATACATTCACTACCGAAAAATGATTATACGCCAATCAGAAGGAGAAATTCTCATTAGCAGGCAAACAGAGCTAGATGCCATCTTCCAATAAGAATAACACAAGTTTTTACATTACTTTCAGGACTATTTGCTGGACAGTCAAAGCCTTGCACAGCAATACAAAATGTTTTCAAGATGACGAAAAATTTGTTCCCCAATTCTCAATTTGTGTTGCAGATAAAGAAGTTCAGAGGTCAAAGGCACTTCACATGTTCCATCAAATATTTATACTTGTATGAGAATTATTTGCCTTCATTAGTCCACTTCAATAATAACTAGCAGAAGACAACAGAAGTCTAGTAACCGAAGTAATTAACAAGTTCTCATTTATAATTTCCATATATCAAGTGTAAATGATATGACATAACAGGAGGATTTATCTCATCGACAAATCAACAAAAAAAAAATCGCAGTAAGTTCACGATACTTAACCCAGAATGCAAGGTCAGGATCTCATGCAACAGTTAACAAAAGACCAACAGTTACCAGTAAATAGCATTTCCCACTTAATTTTAATTACAAAATTGCTAACACTTTTTTAAATCCTTTTAAAGAATAAACATTAGCCTCTAAACTCTTACATCATTCATTGCTTCAAGGCCTATTACGGCAACATGCTCCTAAACGTTCATAATTTCTTCCCCATCAGATTTCTAATATCACTAGCAAACTCCATTCCCAACATTTTTCTACAACGCTAAAATCATATCAGAACTCCGCACTTTAATCACCATGGTAATCATAAAATAGAATAAGCACCCAAAAACTCATTTGTTACTCCGAAAAGGTAACGGAAATCCTACTTCCACCCGAATCCCAATAGCTAAATAGCGCCCAAATATCTCATTCCATTTAAATTTCGATCAAAACTGCTAACAATCCATGAAAGAAGTTAACCTAAATGCAATATATATATCGCAATTGAGATAAGAATCCACAAAATGCAATAAAAACGTCCACAAAAAAGGGATAACCTGAAATGACTATTAAAAAGACAAATAACCAAAATAAAAATTGCCAAGAAACTTAACTACTAATGATCCCTCCAAATTACAAATTCAGAAGTCAAAGAAGCTAATCAAACATCTTTAACCCATGATAGATTTATTCTTCAAATACAAATTTAATTATTATTATTATTAACATTACTAACAAAGAGGATAAAACGTAAAATTAAAATAAAAAAAAAAGGAAGGAAAGAGGAATTGTGGGAGCTTACGAAAAAGGAGGAGACCGGCAAAAGCACCAGAAAGCGTAGAATAGAAAACGCGGCGAATAGTCAAGTCTGTGCAGGCATCCCACTTCGCATTTACGTCGTCGTAATGAGGCGGGATTTGAGGAGCCGGAGCGACTGCTTCCCCCATTTCTTCCACCATTTGCTTTCTTGCAGAAAATCAAAATCTATCTCTATATTATAACAATAATGAAAAATAATAAAAATAGAGCTTTAATTTTTTTTTCTGTGCTTCCGTTCCTTATTATTACTACAGGTTCTCAGCAGACTCCGAAAGGTTTTCGATTGTGTCTGTTTCGTAGTTTTGGATGCTTTTAAGGGAAATGGCAGAATGGCCCCTCGAATTTTCACACAGTGGCAAGATGCCCCTTTCAACAATTTTAATAGCCAAATTGCATGCTTGATCAACAGTCACTTATGGAAAATATATAATTCCGTTAATTTGACAAGTTTTTTATTTTTTTTAATATGTCTACACTATCACAATGGAGAAGGTGGTACGGTGTTGGTGGGATTCGAACTAGGTCTGTCAACAAGTTGGATTCGAGTTGGAATTGAATATTTCGAACCCGGACCCGTTACCCGGCGGGTCTTTTGTTTCGTTTCCCGAATCCAAGACCACGCGAGTCCAGGCCGATCGGGTCTGGGTTCGAGTCCAATCAACCTACACAAAAGATTTTTTTTTTTTTTTTTTACCAACAGAACATTGTTTACTTTCTTAATCATGATATTCAACAAGATCAACAAATTGTTTGCCTTTTGACAAGCGACATTCTTTAGATTTATTAGGCAACATAGAAAGTTTACATCAATAAGAATTGACAAACTACAGAGCATATGAAATGAAAAAAAAAATCTAGTATGTAACTAGCAAAAACAACTTATCTAGACAAAGATTTATTCCAAACTAGACTCAAGATACATCAATTTGCTACAGAAAAAGATAATAAAAGGCATGTAAAACAACACTGAAGATGCATGTTTTTTTCTCTTTTTTTCTTTTCATTTAGATGCAAGTAGACTTTCTTGTTTCCTTGGATCTGGCTTAGGGAATTGGTCCTTTTCGATGAAGAGGTAGTCGATGATGACAACAACGCCGACGATTGAGCCAAGAATGGCAACTTGTCCTGTCAGCAAACTCCACTTCCTGCATACCAAATTGTTTCTCAATTTACCCAAAAAAAAAAGAAATTACTTGGGAACTTTCAAACAGAAATTAGAAAGAAAGAAATTGATAACAAAATAGTACTAGTGGAAGTCCAAAGAGAATTGGACGAATTAATTACCTAGTCTTTGGAAAAGGGTAGAAGCAGGAGCTCTAGCTTTGGCAACAAGTGTGAAGCAAGAAGGGTGAGGAGGCGATTAATCACCAGTAGACCAACAACAACAAGGCCACCAGCAGTAGAAGCAAACTAGCAGAAGAAATAGAGGCAGAAGAAAACGCAATCAGTAAGAGAGAAATTTGTGATTGAAATTGTGGAAAATTTGGAAAGAGAGGGGGGTAGAAAAGAAAAGCCGATAATAAATGTGAGAGAAGCAGGGTTTTTTGAAAAATATGATTTATGTAAAATACTTATATATTTTTAATTATTATTTATTTTAAGTGAGTCCGTGTCCGAATCGGGTTGGAATAGAATATTCCATACCCGACCCCTTTTTTTTTTTTAAATTCAAGTCCGGATCCGGGTTGGGTAAACAGAATTATACTCCTATCCGGACTCGGGACAAAATATCGGGTTTGGGTCGAGTCCAGACCCGACCCATTGACATGCTTAATTCAAACTATCGACTTCTCAGGTGGAGTCAAAGAGCTCTAAGCGCTCAATCTTCTATTTATTCCCAATTAATTTGACAAGTTACATGACTAGTGTAACTTCAGCTCAATAGTGAGTAGACAAAGTTGTCCTATGTAACGGCCCGTGGTTGGATGACATCATTTTTAATTAGTCCAAAAAAAAATCAAAAAATGAGTGGATAGCCAAGTTAGATTTTGTTCTTCTTGAACAAGTCTACTCCATTTTTCATCATTCATTTCATTCTTAAACAAATAATCTATTTTTTTATAATTCTTTTTGTGTTGGGATAAAGCATTTTTTACTCACATGTATTCACTGGTTTTGGAATAATCTTTCTTTTTTGGTTTAACTTATAATGGGTTGATTTATAAAATAAAGAATTAAGCCTCTTGTTGAGTTAGAATTTTTTCTAATTACTTTTTCTTTTTGGGGTTGGTTAGTCTTTTTTGTTTTCATCAATTTCTAATGAATTGGATCAATAAAAAAAATAAATTGAGCCTCCTAATATGTTTAAAATCTTTTATACTCTCACTATTTTTTGGATTGTGTAAGTTTTTTATTTTATTTATTTCTTAACTTAAAATGGGTTTGGCAACCAAATCTATAAATAAATAAAGGATGATCTTTGCATTGGGTTAGAAAATATTTAATCCACTTTTTTATAAGCTTATTTAATTTTATTAAGCTTTTAACAATGAAAATTACACCATGTCAGAGGCTTCCCTCTATCTCTATTACATGAATTTACATGACTATCTTATCATTTAAACACTATTGGTGTGTCTCAATTTGTCATTTCCTTAGGATATGCTGACCTGTACAGCCTAGATGACCTGCAACACAAAAATATTATAAAGACGTGGGGATTTATCCCCCAATGTGTCTCCGATACTTAAGTCAATTGAGAGTTTCAGAGAAACAGTTTGGAAGATTTTTTGAGTGTATTAGTGTGCATACCTTGTGGATGAAATGGTGGAGAGTTTTTATAGTGGTAGAAAGAAGTAGGAATCATAAAAAAATGTGCAATTTGACAGTCTAGGTAACTTAGGTCAGCTATATCAAATTATAGTGTAAGTATGATATGTATCAAAATTGTCGCCCTACACAAGGACTTCAACAACTACTTCGTTATCTTGAGAAGGGAACAATTGAGTCTCCAGGAGACAAAATATGCTGAGGTAGAACATTAAGCCAAACTGACGTGGAGCTCAACCAAATGGTATCCACAATTACCATTATGTACATAAACCAGTCCACTCAAAAATAGATTCAAGTACATTCAACTCCCTATACAATTCCAAATTCTGTTGTTGTTTTCTTATTCCTTTCCTGCTTGCTATAATTCCTTTCATACCCTTCATTATTTGCATGTATACTTGAACTAGTGGATGATGCTATTGCCAAAAGATGACCTCATTTCTACTACTTTACATCTGGTACACTAATGTAGCTAATGTTGTTTTTCTCACTGTTGCATCAAAGGAATCTCGTGTTGTTCTAGTTTTGTACAACAAGCATTTTTATTTTAACTTGGTCCCAAATCCAATCTAAGTTAGGGTATTCAAAGAATAAATGACTTAAATTTTCCTCGTATCCTCCAAAAATACACATTCAGCATTTACCTCAATTCCCCCAAATCTTGATCTGTTTTTTGTTGTCAACTTTCTTTTGCATACGAGCCATAGTATAAAAGCATACATCATCATACAATTCTTTCCCCATACTACCTTATAACATTCAACCTCATTATGACCATGTCTTAAGTGCTTCATAGTAGATTTTGTAGTTATATAACAGATGAACTAGATTTCCATACTACAGCATATGTAGAAGAAACATTAGGGATAAAGTAAGAAGGTACTTTTCCCATCAAATCCAAAGCCTCACATGTTAACTTTCTCCCTGCAGGCATCTCCAGTTTCCATCTGTACTTATTAAGCTCACCTTAGCATTATCTGAACTAGCACACAGTTTCATGATTTTAGATGAATAATGTTGCAATATGGGGCTAGCTAGATGCTACCGATTATACCACAGACAAATATCCTATCCATTTCCAACCACTGCCTGAATACAATTCCTCACTTCCATCCTTGCTTTAGAAATTTATTCCATCTCCCTTACATGTTGGGACTTGACTTGATTTTCCAAAAACTTTCACTTTTTAACAATTAACAGTGAACACACTTGATTCATAAAACATATTTTTAATGAAAAATATCCCAAATATGCCTCATGATCAAAGCTTTTTTCCATATTCTCAGATTTACTAGTCCAAGTCCTCCTTCCTTCAAAGGCATGCATACTTCCTTCTAACTAATTTTAGCATGATTGTGCTTTAAGTCACTACTTGCCTATAAAAAAACACCTAAAATATTTTCCACATTGTTTAAAAAACTTAGATAGAATGAACAAGCTACTCCTATAGACAAACATGCTATCTAGGATGGATTTGACTAGCACCAATCTTCCTCCATAAGATAACTTTCTATTTGCCCAACTCTTGATTCTTGCTAATATTTTGTCTAAAATAGGCTGACAATTCCCAACTGTTAGTCTTGTTGATATTAAGGGCAATCCTAAATACTTTACTGGTAGACTTTCCAAAGGCATTCCCATACAGTTAGCCAACTCCACTGCTTCACAATTGTCTACACTTGAAATAAAGATTTCAAACTTCTCAAGGCTTAGTTTCAACTTTGAAAGTTGATAAAAGTCATTCAATGTACATTTTACTACTAGCATTGACTTTTTTGTAGCTGAAGACAAAATGAATAGGACATCTACAAATTCTATATGTGAAATTTGTAATTCAGCACATCTTGGATGATAGTCATACACTAATCTCTTCATTTTGCTTCAAAATTTTGAGAAAAACCTTCCATCACTAGTAAGAACAAATAAGGGGATGTTGCATCCCCTTGTTTTAGCCTTTTTCACTTCCAAAGTATCCCACTAATGAGCCATTGCATGTTTAATGAAAACCTAGCTGTAGTTACACAATTTTTTATGGAACTTATGTATCTAGAAGACTTCATGATTTCCAACATTACAGAGAGGAATTTCTATCTAACTATGTCATATGCTTTCATTATGTCAATTTTAGGTACATATCTAGCTTTTCTCCCTTTCTGTAATAATTCCTCACCAATTCATGTATTAAAAAGATATTATCAGATATTGTTCTTCCTTTTGTAAAAGCATTTTGCTTCTTAGAAACTAAGTCACTTATCACCTTCTTCAATCTTTCTATCATAATTTTTGAATGCATCAATATATCTTATACAAAATATTGCAACGGGCAATAGGCCTATATTCCTTCATTCCAGTTGAAGCAGCTACTTAAGGTATCAGAGTTAATATAGTACTACTAGTCATTAATTGTGGGGCAAGTAAGCGATCTAGATGTGGTTGAATAGCAAATAGAATATGGAGTTTGCATGCATAGATGATGCTTACCCCGAGTTTGAAACGACTTCTGGGAGCATATATCAAATCCTAGCGGGTGATTTTAGCTTTGCTATTAGAATTTTGTTAAAGTGCTTCTTGAGACTTGCTTTTGATTATTCTGTCCATGTCTCCAAATATATCTACTATTTATGAACAAGGGCTCGTGAAATTCCATCAATGTAGGATTTCTATTTCACACTTTTGAGAGAGGGAGAGTAACAAGAAACAATTACTATTTCTTTTATTGCTAAGTAAAGGGTTAAACTTATACCTTTCATTCACTTGTACAAGATGGATGAGTGTTGTGGATAGCAAAAATGGGCAACCCAGTCTAGTGTCATGACAGTTTGATTCTGAATTGGGCCACACTCATTTAATCCAATTTTGCAAGAGTCATGATGGTTTGATTTCAAATTGGGCCACACTTATTTAAACTCAATTTTTGCATCATTCCCACAATTTTCCAGGCTCTCGATCTCTTTGGGCCTCTAACACTTGGTCCCACCTCCCTTTGGTATTCACTTGTGATTGCCTTAGCCTCAGTTGAAGCATTGATCTAACTTCAACCACATATTAGGCGAAAAAAGCAAATAAATATAGTACTTATATGGCGTCTTCTATGGCTATCTTGACCTCCATTGATTGTGGGGCAAGTAAGCGATCTAGATGTCTACAAAGAAACTATCAGATATGTAGCTAATATGATTCAAATGAATAAAAACTAAACTTCTGCAACAAATGTCAAGCAAGTCAATTGTTATTGTGGTGAATAGTAGTCTTTTACTCCTTCGACAATATTAACAAATTTCCAATCTCTTTTCAACATGCATTTACTGGCAAATTCTCTCATGATCTTCCTCACATGGACTTACTTAGAAAGAAATTCTAGATAATTAGATTGCAAGGTTGTTTTTCCTTAGGTTTGATAGATAACCATCACATTCTAATCTGTTTTAAGTTTAAAAGAGGTTATCTTATATGTCGGCTAAAGGGTATGTAGATAACTCTAGGATTTTGGATGTGCATTTTTAAATAGAATCCTAAAATTAGATTTAATACAGAATCTTGTCGTTCATTGCCATGGGTCAGTTTTAAATTCTTGACTATTAATTTTTCCCAATTGTTGCTACTATCTACTATTTGTTTTCAATTGTTGCTACTATCGTAACCCTCCCCCCAAAAGATCAATTAGCCATAGTTTGCTAATTCAACCTAATGTAGCACATGTTTGTGTGTGTGTGTCAATTTGATTCAACAACCCCCAATTAAGATTTGGATTGATTTTCTAGGTAAGACTGATGATGGGGAAAAAATGTTTTGGAAAAAAAGTTCAATATGAAAACCTTCCCGCATTATTGCAAATAGGGTTATAGCTTGTAGTTTTGTAAGCTTAAAATCACATAACGTTAAGATTATCAAAACTCTTTTGAACTTTAGAATGTTAGGCATAATCTTGTAATGACCATACTTTTTATAAAAATATAAAAAACTAAATTCTTATTATTTAGTGATAATGTTTGTAATGATTTATTTGAGTCATCTTAAGTTTCCAGGGATTCTTTATCCCTCATGATACGCGCGGACGAACGTGGAATTGCTTGAAAGACCAAGTATGAATTTCGAACCTTTCCCCTTGGATGAACTAAGAAAATGAGCATCATGTGAATTATGCCTAATAAGCCCTAGAATGCAAAAAACATCAGCAATCAACTCACTAGAATAATTCAAACGATGTAACAAAAACACACAAATATTGCATGATATATCACATAAAATAAACTAAAAATTGTCCAAAAATAAATGAGAAAACATAAGAAAGTCTTTTGGACAGATTGCACTAGGCGAATTTAGACATGCTAGATGCAAAACACAATCATCTAAACTAACAAAACAGATATTCAAGAATGAACTAATTTGCAATTTAAAATAACTAGAACAAGAAAACTTAGGCCACAAATCAGTTGAATTCATCATAGTTGTCAAGCTCAATATGGCATTTGAACTTGGCTTCAACTCCTTCACCACGATTTTGTCAACTCCCAAACTTCTTGAATGACAACTAACTACAAAACAGCAATAATGTGGCATCTCTCCATGAGTACCAACCTGCAAAATTACCACAAAAATACTAGGAAAAGAGTTATCAAGTGAGTTAGTAAAGTATACTTCTTCTTTAGAGTACATGGATACAAGAGTTATTGATCTAGCTAGCAAAACACTCTTGTTTTCTCTTTTCTTTGCTCTTGTAGAAGAAACACTCTCCTCACTCTTTCTACTTTGCACGATTTCCCTCTTATTCTTTTCCTCATTCTTTCCCTCACTTTTCATCTTTTTCAAGCTCGCTTCTTTCTCTTGTTGCACGGCCTTAGATTTTTCTTCTCTCAATTGGAAATCACGTGCAATTCTAACTTGGTCAGCATGAGCTTCAGATGGCATGATTGGATTAAGAACAATCTTGCGATTCTCCCACCTAAATGAGTAGTTGTTCTTATATCCATCATACAAAACTCTCCTATCAAATTGCCAAGGTCGCCCTAAGAGAATATGACATGCTTGCATTGGGGCAACATCACACCAAACTTCATCTTTGTATTTGCCTATTGAGAAAGTAACAAGCACACATCTAGTCACTTTGATCTCTTCTTGATTATCAAGCCAATGAAGTTTGTAGGGCTTTGGATGCTCCACAGTCTCCAAATTCAACTTATCTACAAATAAGGTACTAGCAACGTTAGTACAAGATCCACTATCAATGATCATGCTACATACCTTATTGAGCACAGTACAGCGCGTATGAAAGATGTGCTCTCTTTGTAGTGTCTCCTCATCGTCTTTTGGTTGCACATTCAATGCCCTCCTAGTGACCAATAGCTCGGCCATGGTCAAGTAAAACCTACAAATATAAGTTAGCACAAGATAAACAAAAATAAAGGAAATTGCCTTACCACTCCCTTAGTGTATACACTCAATCCTCGTGTATCACTCAAAGAATTGTGGCTTTTTCCCTCAAATGTGCTCACCCCTAAGCCTTTTACCACTCTTGAGTAGCTCCTTTGTATGTCCTTTGATGAAAAGAACTAGCCCAACCTTCCTTGTAAAGCTCCAAGAAGTCAAACCACAAGAGTAAATGTAGAGGTCAAGAAAATAAGCTTAGAGTAATTGCTTGATCAAGAGAATTCAAGAAAAGATGGAATAAACAAGACTTGACTCAAGAAAACACAAATTAGAAACCCTAATGTGTGGTATTCTTGTGTGAAAAATCTTGATTTTTAATGTACTCTTGAAAGAAAATAATATTCTTGTGTAAAAATAAAAACTACTTTCCAAAAATATCAAGCACACACAAGAAAACACTTTCCTTTTACCAAAAATTACTACACTTTCCTTTTTTCTCTTGCACACTCCCAATCTCCTACAATTTAGGACACTCCTATTTTTTCTCAAGAAGGAAACGGACTGCTCCCTTATTATTCTCCCAAGATGCACGCTCAAGCTCCTACTTCTTCTCACAAGGGAATGTGCCAACTCCCTATCTTTTCTCTCAAGAACACGCTTCCTTTTTCTTTTTCTTTTTTTTTTCTGGAAAGCCTCCAATATTTTTTTGTTTCTGCACCAAAATCACGATCACCTCCTGGTTTCTTTCTCCAAAAGAATGCAGCTCCTCCTATATTTTCTCCCTCAAACACACGGTTTTCTCCTATCTTTTAGGAAACTTGTTTCTTTGCCTTTAAAACACTAGAACAGCTCCTTTTCTTCCCTTTTTAAGATCAAAACAAGCTGAAAATTTTCAGAAAATTCGTAGGTAATAATCTGCCAAAAATTCCAGCTAGTTCAAATTAATCAAGATTCAAGAATCAAGTTCAAGAACTTGCTCCCATCAATCCCAAGCAAGAAGCTGGTCCCAAAACTCAACTAAATAGCCCCAAAACTTCTAGAAAAACATGCTAAACTCTCCCTTTTTAACGTTAAAACTTTCTGGAAAATAACCAGAAAAATTCGCACAGCACACAATGCAAAATTCCAGCAACCAATTCTTCAAGAAAAAGTGAGACTATTGATCAAGAAATTCAAGAACTCAATTTCCAGCAAGAAGTTCTTCAAGAAACAAAATTCCAGCAAGTACTTCTCTTCAAGAAATCAAATTCCAGCAAGTAAAAATTTCCAGAAAAATCCAAGAACTTCAAGAAACTTTCAAGAACAAAATCTCCAGCCACCAAGATTCCAAGAAAGTTGATTCTTTCAATCAAGAAACTCAAAAACACCCAAGATTCTTTCAAGGAACCATCCAATACTTTCAAGAAGTTCAAGAAACTGACCAAAACCTTCAAGAAATCAATCAAGATTGCTGGACAAGTTCAGGAAACTCATAAACTTGTTTTCTTTAATTCAAGAACTCACAAGGTAAGTTCAAGAACTTCAAGAAAACTACTCAAAACACCAAAACACACCAATAAACAATTAAGAACAGATTGTGCAAGGCTTTTTCTACTCCCTTCTTGCACGCCTTTTTTTTTTTTTTGCACGGCTTTTCTCTTAGGGTTTGTAGTGCACGCCTCTTTCTTCTTCTTTTTTTGGTTTTTTTATTTTTTTTTTCCACCAAGAACAACACAAACGACCCAAAACCTTCAAGAAACTTCAATCCAAGGCTTGTTTCTCCAAAAATTAATTTTTCTTGAAAAAGTTTTAACACAAAAAATTCAAGAAACACCAAAAACAGTCAAGATTATCAAAAATCCACACAAAACCTAGAATTCTTGATTGAAGACAATCAAGAACGACTCTAAAACCTTAAAGAAAATTCAAGGAAAAATTATGCACGAATTTTTTTTTTTTTAAACAAACGTGACACAAAGAAGAAACACAAGGAAAGACACAAGTTGTTTAGCTAGGCACGAAGCACTTTGAAAAACAACTCAAGAACGAATTAAAGAAAAATAAAAAGGGTTATATCCAAATTTCTCCAAAGGAAAAATTGGATTAGAAAAACCTGGAATTTCAAGACTAGCTCTGATACCAATTGATACGCGCGGACGAACGTGGAATTGCTTGAAAGACCAAGTATGAATTTTGAACCTTTCCCCTTGGATGAACTAGACTCTAGAATCAGCACCAAAGCCTTGAACACGCAAGATGAACAACTCGAAAATTCAAGAAAGCTTTGAACCTCCTTATGGAACGAACAAGAACTCGAGGAATCAGCACCTAGAATGCTTGATCAAACCAATAAGGCAACTCTAAGCTAGGGTTTTTGAACTTGGAATCACTCTACAAGTTCGGGGGTTGTTCTTAATCAGCAAAGAACGAAAGAAGCACTCAATTTGAGAACTCACAAATTTATTAATCATCAAACTTATTAAAATTCGTAATAGTGTTTTGGCCTATAAATAGGCTTGCATAACAACTTGTAGAAAGTTCTAGAAACTTAACAAAGAGCACTAGTTGTAACCTAACACAATATGGTAACTTTCTAAGAGGTTACAACTTGTAAACAAAATAGAAAACTTAACATAAAAGAATTAAACTTAAAAATTCGTCCAAAAATTGTTAATGGATTGGACACCTCCTTTTAAGCACCATTGGACCTCCATCTTGCATCTTTAAAAGGCCTTCCAACAAGTCCAACTAAACCAACACCTTAAAGACATGTTATGGACCACTTAGAAGTTTCAATTGGACCTTCTTTGAATGTGTATTTAATCCATAACCAATACATAAACTCTTGGCCAAATGAACACACTTGAATAGCTTGATCACCAAGTCCATTGAGAGGCCCAAAGTCATAAATTACACCATGGTAGTCACAAAGCTTAAACGTTCCCTTCATGATCAGCCATGATTTGATCTCATCTTGATCCAAACGAGTTGCTCCATGAGAATATCTAAGCATCAAGATTGTAAGCACTCCTAGGATCACATCACCTCATCTCCAAGAAACCGATTTTAATAAAAGTCCTAGTATTACAGTTGGAAATGAGATAGAATTATCTCTCATAAGTATACAAAAAAAATGAGTGGGAAAGAGATTGGAGAAAGAGACAAAGGAACCCTAGAAAATGAAACTCATTCTACATCGGACACCGCTTTGGTTAAGTTTAAATTCTTTGAACTTAAGTTTATGATGTTTTAGATTTATAAGGAAAATTGTGTGAGCTTAAGATTGGATTAGAATTATCATAATATACTAGTGAAATATGTTTGGGTGTTGCTATAGAAAAATCCTTTGTTGAAATAACTTAATTGAATATATAGTTTTTGGAATTTGTTACTAAAAAATAAAACAAAAAAAATAGTTTTGAACTAGACATCACACATAACACTTTGCGCATCCCTTTCACACACAACTGATTGGGAAGTTCACAGATCGTGTTACGATTAGGGATCCATGAACAAAATTTTTGACTTAAACCAATTCTAGCTGTTTCAAACCATGAACCAATCCACATGTAACGAGTATCTAGCATCCCGATTACCCGTAAAACTAGTTTGGATAGGCCAATTACTCGTCCTGGTCTATCATAATTAACTTGTGTTTTTTCAAAATAAATGATAAAATAAGAAAAATTATAAAATATTATTAAATCACTATTGACACAGCCATTCAATGAACTTGAAGCTAAATTACATCCCAAAACATTAATTTTCAAAACAACCACAAAACAAAAATTAAATAAATAGATGTCACCTACTTTTTCAAACTTTATCCTCACATTTCAATCAGCAATAAAAATAAAAAATACTCAATAAATAGCCATTCACTCTTCAATTTTCATTTTTCTAGTTCACTTCATTCTCCTCATTCTTCAATGTTCACCAAACATGCTCACCAATCAAAGATGAAATTTCTATAAATATCGAAAATAGAAGTAAAAATTAGTAATGGCAATAAAATAAATCAATAAATCACACAATGAATAAGAAAACTAATACAATGAATAAGTAAACTAATACTAGAATCTACTTTTTCAAGATCTTCCAAGAGTTCTTCCAAACCAAGGGATCATGACTTACACAACGCCAATCCTGTGCACAGATAAAAGTCTCTACCATTTTTTATATTAAAGAACTACAAAATGAGTCAAGTACGTGATCTCCTGCACTAAAACCTAATCTTGAAGTTACTGTATATGCCATAATTGCTAACACATCTCGTGTCGTCACAAAAGGTATAGGGTATCCATGAGCATTCAATTTCCACCACTTCAGTACATTAAATGTTGGGTCATGATGATCAGCCTCATTTCCAACAAATAAATATCCAATTTAGATTTATTTTCAGCATTTTCACATTTATCTTATAGATCAAAATAAAAGAATTCATGAATATCTACTACGCCTCCAACATGTCAGTTTCCTTCTTACTCATTTCTTGAGACTGAAGAGTACTTACTTTAGGAAGTGACATCAAATTGTTAAGAATCAAACATAGGATTTCAAGATTCTTTTCACCTTTTCCTTAAAAACTAGGCACTCTCATAATCGTTTGTTTGATCAATAACCCACAAAACCTACCTTCATTTATAACGAGGATCAAGAATAACGGCAACAAACAACAAAACATTAAGCTTGTCAACATTTGCCAATATTTTTCCATGCTTTTTTTCATTTAGAAGCCATTATTGATAAACCCACCTTACTTGCCATTAATTAATGAAGTAAGAAGAAACGCAATAGCACAAATTTCAAGTATATATTGATTTCCTATAACTAATGAGAACATGATAATCTCTCAGTAGCTTCATAAAACACCTTAAGAAAAGGCAATAAATCACGAGCATATTCCCAATCACGATCAGTTAGCACCCTCTACATGTAGGAACTCCTCTTGTAAGACACAATCCCAACCTCTTCTCCTTCTAAATTTGAAGTAGAATGCTTTAGGAGTTAACTCTTCTACATACTTGCTATCAATAGTTTCAACAATTCAAATGCATTTTTGAAATTTAACAGCTGATTCCAACATCAAATAAGTACTGTTCCACCTAGTTTCAACATCTAAACAGATAAGACTTTTACTTTTAATTCTTTCCTTTTCAATGCAAGACTTAAACCTTTGAGCTCTAGCTGGAGATGATCCTTACATATCTAACAGCAGATCTAATTTTGACAATAGCATCATCCAAATCTTTTAATCCTTCTCTAACAGTCAAACTCAAAATATGGGCAGCACATCTCATGTGTAAAAAATCACCATTTAAGATAGTTCCTTTCCAACTATTAAGCCTTCTTTTTAAATATAAAAGCCCAGTATCATTAGAACTAGCATTATCAATAGTTATAGTCAAAACTTTATCAATTCCCCAATAGCAAACGTCGTTCAATTGACCTACTAATAATCTTACTAGCATGACTAGTAATTGGATAAAAATTTATAATTTTTTGGTCCAAAGTCCAATTGTCATTAATAAAATGAGCCAAAAGACACATACATTCAGGTTTTGAATTTTGTCCATGAATTTGTGGTAAGACAAACATGAGATGACAATTTACTAAAGAAGCTCTTCATCTTTTTTTTTTCCTCATCCAAGAAAAGAGCATAACAATCTCTAGTTACAGCTGAACGTGAAAGGACAACAAATCTTGGTTGCAATTCTCCACAGCATTTCAAAAATCCCTCTCTTTCTACAAATCTAAAAGGTAGCTCATCCATGATAATTATCCTACCAACTGATTTCCTACACCTTTGATGATCAAATGTGTGTGGTGACATAGTTGTTTCATCCCCCCCCCCCTTTGATATTTCAAATTCTAAAGTCTTCTGTTTCTTGTCTTGCTGATTATATGAGGTATTTCTTATACCTATTATTGTGATTAATCAAAGTACTAGTCTCACTTTTACTTGGACAAGAAATAAGAGCACCACAATAGTCACACATAGCCATTTGTTCATTTTTGTCATCACATTTTTAAAGTGATTCCATACCCAAGATTTTAGTTTACTAGAATGAGTAGCATTGGAAGTTTCAACACTTGCAAATAGTGGAGGCTTGCCTAAGGGTGTAGCTATTGGTGGACTTTTAACTGCGGTATTTGTATTGTCTCCCATAATTGACATTTGAAAATGCATAGATGCATCTCAATTAGTGAAAGAAATGAGCTCAAAACCAAAAAAAAATTTATATATTATGGTAGCAAATATAATCATAATATTGTCCTTTTGAAGGTAATTGAAATATAGCATTCTATACATCAACATTCTATCTTACTTATTTTTCTTTTATAAATAGAATGATACATACATTAATATATTTCTTTCCAATGAAATAGATCAACAGTTCCAACAGGAAGTGAAAGATTAATCAAACTTGTAATTATTTAAAAAAATCATTTCCTTTCTCGACACAGTGAGTTTTATTGGAATTGAAGATAGAAAGATACATACATTAGTTTGTTTCTTTCTAATGAAATAGAACAACAATCCCAATAGAACATGAAAGATTAATCAAACCCGTACTTATAAAAAAACCGTTTCTTTTTGTGACACAATTAGTTTTATTAAAATTAAAGATATTTTAGCATTGGTTAGTTCTTCAACCTTGATCAAGTACTAAGCAAGATAATTTAAAAGATTAAAAATTTACTCAATACAACAAATTTCAAGTCTACATGAGAAAATGTAAAAGAATGCTAAAAAGATAGGTAAGATGGCCTCTCCAATTTTTACTCAAGTAAAACAAATAATTATCATTCTTGCTCAACACGTTAATGTCCTACTAGTATTACTTTACTATTATAGAAGATTAATCCATCTAAAAATGTTTGTAGGAAAGTTTAACATTCATCAAATTGCACAAGCATATGACAAATTAGAAAAGCAATCAAAAGAAAGAGAGAAAAGGTAGTTTGCCTTAAGCCATAACTAGAACAAAATGGATCAAGGTAATTTCAAATAATGGACCTCATAGAGCCATAATGATCTAGACTTGCTAAATGTAGTAGCCTTGATTTAGTCCAAATGTCTAATTGGAAATTGTAATTGTGATAACTATCCCAATAAAGGCCTCTTGTGGCTCGTGAGTTTTATGGAAAATCTTTAAAAAGAAATCCAGACTTTTTTTTAATCATGAAGAAATTTATCTACATGATTAACATTAATCATGAAACTAGTTTAATTGAAATTGGTTTTTTTTATTAAAATAAAATAATTTACCTTTACTTGATGATGAATGATAGGTCCAGTCCACAATTCAACTACAAGAATATGCGATTGACTTACCAAAAGAAAAATAATAATAACAATGAGAAATTCAGCCATTGAAATGAAACCTCTTTGGTATTACCACTCATTATGAATAATGAAAATAATGTTTAAATAGACTCCAAACTTGCAATAAGGGTGAAAACTTAATTTATTCCTTTATTAAATTTTATGTAAAATCACATTAGTAATTTCTATTTCTCTAAAGAGTGGGAAAAAACTACAATGCTTACACATGAAAATAATGGGATTCTATGCAAAATTCTAGGCAAATATTATTTCTTTTTTTATCTGCATAATAATTCCCGACATCAACAACTAATCCCAAATAGTCCAAGCTTCTTGATACATTCGTGAAATCTTATATTATTCTTTGTCGTCATAGGAGTATCAGTTGTAATATTAGTTGTGTTGCTAGATTCAAAACAATAAGGGTATGGATTTGTTGGAGGGATGGATCTTATTCTTAACAGCCATCTTGACTTCTTCTAATTTTTTCCCATGATCTTTATAGCACATTAGAACATTGATTGTGAGTTATTGGATATCCATAAAATCCAAGACAATTTTTGCACATGGATGTGGATCAGGAAAAAGATTAAAAGGCACGGGACAAACTTGTTGGCTATTATGTGATCATCTCATTTGAATTTCTTTTATCACAACAACTGTAATAAGAAAAGTTGATCACTTTATTAGGTGAGAAGAAAGGATTTTTGGTTGTAGATAATGAAAACTAAAGGGAGATGAAGAAGAGCCAGCAAAAAAGGGGTTGCAGTTGTGAAGGTCGAAGAGAGAGAAGAGGGGTTGTGATTGTGATGACTGAATATGTAAGGATATTAGTGGTTGCCTTAACATGTGAAATGAAAAAATTACTCCTCACTATGAGTCGAGTCGAGTATCCAACAATACACAAAATTGTGAACCTCTACTTGACCTAGTATATTTGGTACCCAACTCGGTGTCGATAACCATCTTGGTTACCCTGTTTTATAATTTGGGACGGGTCACTTTTCTCGATTTTTAGTTTTTCAATTTTTTAACAGCCTCAGTTGTGGTCACACCCCCACAATTGGATTGCATTGTTGCATAACAATTGAGACAATTACCAACCATGGGATTGCCTTAACGGCCATTTTGTGCGACAGGAAAATTAGACTGCTTTTGTTACCTAATGCTCAACATCAGCAACCCTTTGGTATTGGTGGTTGTTGTTATTGCCTTCAGTGGAAGTGACGATCATAGGTGTTGATAGGGTGGCCAAATTTTGGAAAGGACTTATCTGTAAGTTTTCTTATGAAATGGCTTGTGTAGGTCTGACCTAAATACTTGGAAAAATGGTTTTTGGATAAAAAATTAGGTCAAGAGATATAAGCCTTAAGAGCATGAATTTTTCTTTGGACCAATAGTTTTGGTCTTTGAACCAAGGGTTTTGTAATAGTTATGATGCACCAATCAAATTTGTTTGGATTTATATCCAAATAATTCCATAGCATTTAAACAGTTCTGTAAATTGTAACCTAACATAATTAATATTTTCATTAGCCCAACTTTACTTGTTTAATGAACTTTTTAGCGTGGGATGAGGCCCAAATCAATCTTACGAGTTAAGTAAATTTTTGGGGCAAAAGATTTATGAAAAATAATTTTTGACCAAATAAACCCCAAACCTTATTAAAAGGCATCTATTTTAAATCCATTTGCTTTGAGCAAGTTCAAATTTCAAAAATCGGACCAAAGCTAATGGGTAGGCCAATTTCATACCGAAAGGAAAACTTGTATTTTGCTAAGTGACTTTCCAGAAAGGAAAACATTTTCATAGTGGGAAACCTTTTACTAGCTTCTAAGAAAATGTCTAGACATGTTTTCAAAGTCTATGAACAACAATTTAGGTAAGAATTTTATAGTTTGAGCTTGTAAGAAGGCATAAATATTGGGATATCCGTGTGAAGGTCATGACAAACTTACGAATGTGCACGTTATGAATAGGTAATAATAACATTATATTGAGGGTAGACTAAGTAAAAGACAACAACCTATTTGATTACTCTCCTACCCAATAGGATTGATGTTCTTTCCTTGGTTATGAGCCAATTCCATGTCTTATGTTTTATAAATATTCTTATACTATGAATACGAACACAAGCAATATATATTTGGGTTATGATTTTTCCATCGCTTGATCTTGGAATATTGAGGAGCTATGTTAAAACTTTGAGATAGTCAAGGGGATTTAATTGCAAGTAGTTTAGAATCTCCAAAATACTTTTTAAAGATTCTATTCAAATTCCTAAAACTTTGCCTTCATTTTTCAAAATGTCTCACTTCATTACATTTGTACCCTTGAGAAAAATCTTGTGATTTGCCAGTGCATAACGTTATATCTTTTGTTAACGACTGAAGTAGATAGAATGATAACAAAGTATAAAATTTAAAAAGTTTAATGACTAAATTTACAACAAAAATGTGTTAGTACTCAAAACACAAAATTTAATATTAAGTACTATTGGTGCAATTTACTCTATATTTATTATGGAGGTATACATGGAGGGTAAAAAGAAAGAGAATATTTGAACAAAACCTCAAGTGTCATTAGGCTAACCCTGATTGCTAATGCTATGCATCAAGTATAACCAAGAACTGTTTTCTTTTTTTTTTTTTTTGGCAGGCTGAATTTTGGGCTAAGATCTCTTTTAGACCCAATTTGTACAAGCTTCCATTTTGGCTAATAAATCTCTTAGGTTGGCAAAAAGAATGCAGGCACAATTGTTTGGTCTAAATGTTACTTAGGCCCAATCTGTAAAGTTTCCATAATGACTACTAATTCTTTTGGGTTGGCCTTTTCGCTCCATTTGAGATGGGCTGTGCTCATTCGGAATTCGTCGAGCTAAATGACAAAGGATAATACACAAGATCCTGTAAGATCTTTACTCAACTAACACGAATCCTATGGAGTATGGACCTACGGTTACTACTACAAGGGTCATAAATGTATATCAAACACAATATTCAGTGCTCAATGATAAAATATGAATTACTGGATTCATTATCGATCAGCTAATTGCTCTTGTACTTTTAGTGTATAATATCTCTCTCTCTCTCTCTCTCTCTCTCTCTCTCTCTCTCTCTCTCTCTCTCTCTCTCTCTCTCTCTCTCTCTCTCTCTCTTATTTAACATGATACTCGATAAAAATTTCATGTCAAGTTCAAATGCTTTTTCTTAAAATATGTTTCTACGGTTTGATCACGTTGAGTATCTCACGCTTTTGAACTATTATCTTTGTTTTAAATGCCACAAGATCTTTTTGTTGAAAAATTCTTTAAATTTGGATTTGTTTGCACACTTAAAGAGTTAATTTAGGTTCATTATAAACCCAAACCCTAAAAAAAAAAAAAAAAAAGAAGGAATATATGCCTTTTCGTTTTCGAATTTGGATGGTATTTATTACCAAGGTTGTGAAAAGAGCTAATAATAAAGCGACCTAGAAAGTGATTCTCATAATAATATCAAACAGATGCTTCATTAATCATATGATTTCCCAGGTTGAGCTACGATGCTCGATTTGACTTTTCGTTTGGAATCACTCCATAAGCAGCATTTAGTAGCCGAAGAGGCATGCGCCTTAAGAATTTGTATAATCATCTTTCTACCACTAATGTTTACCTTATAAATCTTTTTATATTTGGTTTTTGCCCCCTCCCCCGAAAGGATTTTTTTTTTTTGTCCCTCTTTTGGTCCGCTTCAACATATATGATCACAATTCACAACAGTAGGCATTTGTATAAAAGCTCGAAAAACAGATTCCTTATCAAAGATGTTCTTCTTCATTTTGGCGACGCCAAGAATTTCAATTTCCCCCCTCTAACGTGTTCAATTCACAAGTCTACGTTATTCCTTTAAATGTTTGACTTAATTTACCTTGTTAAGTACTTAACTTTAAACCCAAGTAATACTTTGGAACTATTACTTGGGTTTAAAGTTAAGTACTTAACAAGGTAAATATAATCCTTGAACTCGTGTCTATTAGGTCCTTAAACTTATAGATTTGAATGATCCCTTGTCAAATCTTACTGTAGTATATTTCAGTTTGCTCCCCGAAGGTTTAATTTAATGTCTATTTTATCCTTCTTATCTAACAAAATAAGGCATATTAACTCTTTTAATAGTTTTAGCTAAATATTTAATGGTTAATTAATTCAACTATTAGAAAATGACAACACCACCTTTCTACTAGTTCATGTAACTTAAAAATTGACAATACTACGATTATGGCTCTGTTTGGATGGACATATTATTAGAATAATATTCTAAAATATTATTTACACATAATCCTAACCACTATTTAATCTCATGTACATCACAATTCAAAAAGTGTTATAACATTATTTTTCAATAATATTCTTATAAAAGGCAATCCAAATAGGGAATGTTTATTAACAAATAAAAAGTTTAAAGTTACTTTAAATTTACAAAATTTTGCGGATTTTATGTATTATTACTATCATTTTCATTATCCTTATTTTTATAATTATTATTTTTAGAATGTAATAAAAGAATTCATTCTCGATTTTACAAGAACTTTTATAAAAACCTTTCATTTATTTCTCTTCAATGGAAGTTTGATTTTCACATAATGTATCCTAATTTTTGGCTTAATTCTTCTCTTGATGTTTGATTCGGCGTTAGATTAATTCATTTTTTATATTTTATATCTTCAACAAGTTTAGCAATGAGCATAACAACCCTATTGTTCCGATGGAGAGAAGAATCTATGATTAGCTTTTTGGGTAGAAAAAGCAACCCCAAAGATTTGGGACCATAAGCAGTTAGCTGTGACCATTGAATAAGTTTCTTTAGCTTGAGTTAAATTAAAAGTACAAAATGTATTTGCATCATCACCATCTTCAAATAAAGTGTTTTCTATGGTAGCACCATAAATAGTGCATAGCAAAGCAGCACCCAATACCCCATAACTCCCATCATTTTTTCCTATATTAGTTTGATATTTTTGTGTAATTGAGATTATAAAAAAGGTTATAAATTTTGATAATAAAGATGAAAGAAATATAAAAATATATTATTATTCTCACACTTGATTTTTATTCTTTTATTTCTTTGTCTACATATTCTACCAGATGCATAAATTTTTTAGCCTATAATAGAAGATAATATTGTCAACGATAGATTAGAATCTGTATACACTTGAATAAGATTTGCTCACATGGCATTTTTTTTTTGGTTGATTAAATCAGTCATCAGTTTAATATATATTCACAACCGTTGAAATGGGAAAAAATCATAAGTTTTAAACTTTAGAGAGAGCAAATTGACATTAAACTAAAAATTAGTGATGCAAAAATAAAAATTATTCTCCGTAGATTTGGTCTTGAGGATCATTTAAAACCAAGTTGAGAAGTTTAGTGACCTAATAGATACTTTTTAAAAAATGAGGGAGCGAATAAGAATATCGGTAATAGTTGAGTTATTGTTGGAATCATTCACCATTTTAGAAGTGTGGACATATTTTGAGAATGGATAATTTGAAATTTAGTTCGTTTGATTATTTCCACAATTAGACCGTTAAGATTGAATCTAAAATATCTTATTTCAGGGTGAGTTTGGTTCATGATGACACAAAATTAGATTACTAATTGTATGTCGTTATTACACATGGAATTACCTATCGTAATAACTGCTTGTTCATGGAATAAATTTATCCCATGGAGAAACTGCATTATGCCATCACCACATGAACCACTATCCCGCCATCCATATCCAAGGATGGAACTAGGAATTTGGGTTTGAAGGGTTTGTGTATATATATAGTAAAAACAAAATTTTATTGTACGGTAAAACTTGAATAAGTATAACAAAATATTATATATATAACATTATTCTAAATGACATTTAATATACAATGATAAAATTATTGTTTGTCATCAAACTATATAATCAAATTCCATATTCAAACTTTAAAATACATGCATGCACGCGCACGTGCACAATATTATTCTAATTGATATTTAATGCACAATAATAAAACTGCAATACATAATAATAAATACATAAACAAATTACATACATTTAATTGATATTTGATGTACAATAATAAAATTATCATGTTATATTTAAAATATACGGTCAAACTACATATTCAAACTCCACACACAAACTCAAAGATCTGTAACTTTTTTCGTGAGTAGAGACATTGTTTTAATTTTATCCAATATTGATCATGAAATGAAAAAAACCTACTTATTTATGAACACGTCTATTAATTATTCACAAATAGATTTCAATAACTTTTGAGCCTAACTCCAGGATAAGTACCTATGCTAGTGTTTTTAGAGAAGGCAAATCCAAAGCATCCCATAGATATTTAGATACATAAGTGCTCATGTTATCAGAGGACTTGTACAAAGTAAGGCGAAGAAAAGAAAATCTAAAAAAAAAAATTGAGACGAAAGAAGGTACTAGATTAAATATCACCATTTAAATTTGAAGGATTAAATAGAACTTTTAAAATTTTTGGGGACGATTGCCCCTTCCTGCGCCACCTTGTGCACAGTACCATTACCACCACTACCATCACAATTGTTGTACATCACTACTATTACCAAATTACACCATCCCTATCATCCCCCACCATCACTTCCATGAACCACCATTAACCACCACCACTATCTATAAATCTAAAGGTACATTGTCCATAAAATCCGACCCCAATCAAACACATAATGTGATTATTTTTTAATATATCCTATAAAAATCAGCATGAACTAAATAGTGGAAAATTGTGACTATGAATCATAAGATGACTCATCCAAGAATTTATAATCCAATGATTAGTCATATATCTTATCGAGTCTGTGAATTAAGTGGACACTCAATGCTTCTTTATCTTGAGTAAGTTTAGGTAACTATGTACACCACGTAGCATGTCACATGATGTAGTATAATTAATCACATATGACCAAATATTGCAAGGTGTCACCCACAAACATTACGTGACGATAAATTATTGATTCTAATACATCACATGGTGCATTTAATTCTTTAGTCTTCGTCTCACTTTTCTCACATGTCTCACTTTAATCGGTTAACATACACCTTTTTTTAATGTATGGTGATAATAGTTTTTTCTACACATGTTTTAGAGTGTCTAAGTGGTGGTTTGCATAGGTATTTTAGTACTTTTATTTAGTAATTTTGGGTAAAACCAGCTATTTTCTAGACTTACTTCTTGTTGCCTATTGAATTTCATATTAGAGCAAAATAGAGCAATGTACGTGCACTCATTTATGAAGTTTGTGCAGGTGAGAAGATCAAGGATAGGATCGTGGTCAGAATTGAAGAAAAAGGTCTAAGAAGAAAAGGGCAGATTGTGAAGAAAAATGCTAAACCGCGGACAAGCTCGAAGAAAACGCACGCGGTTCTATCGCGCGGCTTCCGCACAGAAGGTCAACCGCGAGATCAACTGCGCGCGGTTGCCAACGCAGGTTCCACCCAGAGAGCAACGTGGGTTAAAGCGCGTGAGAGTGCGTTGGGCAGTGCTAAGACGAGAAACCGCGTGACTAAACGCGCGCGGTTGTCCATCGGGCCCATCCGCAATTTCTCGAGATTTTTAGTAACCATGGAAGATCAACGGGCAAACACGCGCGCGGTTCCTAGACGCGAATCTACACCATTTTAACAGCTGATATGAGTGCTAGGACGGGATATTGAAGAACCTATCTTTCTCCTAGGGTTTCTTGGGAGAAAAAAGAGAAGAAAAGAGGCTCCTTGAAGGGGATATCAAAGGGAGAAGAGGAAGAAGCTTCAAGGGACAAAGAAGAGGCTTGAATCTTCTCTACCTAGAAGAAATTGCAAAACATTTATCAGAGGGAGATTGAAGAACTTCAATTACAATGAGTTTTTACATTTTCCCTTTGTTAATTAATGTAGTTTCTTTGATTTTTATGGAGTAAACACTAGTAGTCTAGATTTGGTTGAACCCATTTGTGTAATTAATGGATCGATTGTTGGTTTATCACTACAACAATAAGGACATTTTGAGGCATTTGAAAGCGCCATATAAAGTAGCTTTTCGTGACACTTTGGCTTTTGAGGCGCTCGCATAAAGCGTCATGCAAAACTACCGTTTGGAAAGGGTTTGAGACACTTTCAAGCGTCACAATAGATAATTACAAGGCATTTGAATGTGCCCTAATAAACTTCTATCATGACACTATGCAGTGTCTTAATAGACATCTATTGGGGCGCTTGTAATGGTCATTATACATAGATTAAGAGGCACTTAAAAGCGTCTTGATAGACTCTATCGCTGACACTATGCAGTGACTTAACAGACATCTATTAGGACACTTGTAATTGTCATTTAACATGGATCTGGAGGCACTCAAAAGCGTCACGAGAGGTTTTTTTTTTTAATTTTAATTCAGCCAAAATCTTTTATCCAATAACCTGTTTAAGGCCACTAAATACAGTTTTTCATCCATTATATCTTAGACAAAACAATAGACCAATTCAAGTGTTTGACTAATCAATTCAAAGGAACTGCCAAAAATATGTAGTACATGACCATTTATTTCAATTTCAACAAAAGTATTTTACATGATGTCTTCAAAATGAACCATCAGTATCCAAAACAAAGTTCAAATAAACCAAAATCTATTAATAAAATCAGTTCAACTCCAGATTTGCTTTGCAACAAGAGAGATAGCAAAATAACTCCAGCAACACCTTGTCCCATAGTTGAATAATCAATCTTCTTGAATTTTTACCTACAAGAAATGTGTATTGAGTTATAACACTAACTTATCAAGTGCAAGTTCTTAACTATGGTTCTAAATCCAAAATTCAAGTAACAAAAATCATAATAACATCGAAAAAAATTACCAAGTTGGATGGCCATAACTTACAAGTCATACCAATTTCGGTAGTACTTCTTCTATATCCTAAATATTTTATAAAATTTTCTACACCAAATATCAATAAACAACCTCACTTTGCCAAGATTAAACTCTTTTTCTCTCATTCCATGACTAACAATCTAATTTCAATGTCCTTATCCTACAAAATACATAAGTCCAATTTCAATGTCCTTACTCTTTAGCATTCAAGAAACTAAGAGAAGTCAATCACGCATTGCTCACATGCATAAAAAGCTACCAGTGCCAAGCAAGTGGAGCTTGGCAAACTAAAATGGATTGACAATAATAAACACGTGCACATAGATGTCAATAGCCAATAACTCATTCACTAGAAAAGTCTAAAAAAGACAGATTGAACTACAAAATGTTTCTACATGTTTCTCTATTGCAAGTTTCTTCAATCATAATCATCCTACAACGGGGGATGCGATCATCTTGCTTTCTAGCATATGGACCATAACTTACAAGTCACAAACAGTAAAACTTGGTGCTGGAACTAACTAGATGTCATTTGATCTTAGTAAAACACTTCATTGTTCTTAAAAATGAGCAAAAATTGTAGGGAGGGAAATTAAGATCCCTTCTAGAATATTGCACCATACAACTTAATATTATCCCCTCCCGCCGCTATAGAAGTCAATCTAGAAGTCTAGTGAACTCAAGGAATTTCAATTTCAACACACACCTTTCACTAACATTGAACTTGCAAATAAGAAGATAAAAGTTGGAGCATAAAAAAATCTCCAATTAGTTGATGAGGTCCAACTCTTCAATGAAATCCAAAAATAAAAGAAGAAAAATGGAAGCTCACAAATGCCCAGTCAGTTGCACCCCACTTCATTTTTTCCATTGAAATTTCCAAAAAAGATCAAATGCTGCAAAACAACAATTCATAAACCAAAGAATCCAACTACAATTTCTGTCCAAAAACAATAATATTACCCAACTACTTCACACGCTACTCTTAAACACGAACCAGATTGGTAAACTTTTACTAAGTATATTTGGTACAAAGATTAGCGACACCAAAAGAAATATTCATACAAGAACCTTGAGCCCCTCAATCAAAGCAATCTCTTATGTATTGTGTTCTAACTTTTATGGTTGTTAAGCATAAAAATGCTTGAGCAGCCAATGATGATTATTTTGTCAACCTAAGAACCTTTAGTGGAAAGAAATAAAAAGCCTATGTTCATTAAGTACCCTTTACATATACACATACAGACCACATATGCCAAATTTATAATACATACTTGCACCAGGATTCATGATATGCAATAAAAAACATGGTAGCAACTTGCAACTGGGAGCTAGCTATTAAATGATAGAATGAATGCTCAATTTTTACATGGACATAATAATATCACTTGTGCATCTTGCAGTGAAACAGATGCATAATTGAAGAGAGTTAATAGCTTATTGTATTTCAAATCAAACTGAAATGCATATTAAATAGGTAACTAACCACAAAATTAACACCAATGTACCTCACACCTTTTTGTACTATTCCTATACTCCACTAATTATAAGCATAATCATGTGTCCTTGGTTCAATTAAAAATCATTCAAAGTTAACATTCTAGTAATTTCAAGAATTGCAGTCTTCTGAATTCATTATTTAACAATCATTTGTATTGAATATTAGTTACCAATTTGCAGTTTCAATTCCAGGACTTGTCACGAAAATATAGATCCCAAACAAATGAACATATGCAGAGAATAAACAACTTATAATCCAACATTATAACACATGGGGATAAGGGAGGAAAATGAAGAAAATTTAGATGGGTTATAAAAAAAGAAGAATACAGTTTTCTAAACTACCATTACCTAATAATCATTAGAAGTAAATCTAACACACAAATAGGTATAAGAAATGAAGTCCTATAAGCAAAATGATAAAAAATTAGCATGATGGTTCTTCATATCCCAATGATCTATTTCGTCAGGATACAAAGGCTGAACAAACATAAATCTTTCACAGGGAAATTTAAAAAAAATATTGCAAAAAAAAAAAAAAAAAAAACACTAAAACATTAAAAGATATGGATCTAGATAGATAACAATAACAACCAAAAAACTCCAGCCAGCCCTATTAGAATACCCAATCAACAGAGGGAAAAAAAAAAGTAAAGAACAAGCAAAAAGAAAAAACAAATCAAGCGGGTAATGTTCCCCAAGTTGGACACCCAAAACATTAATTTATTTAACCGTGGCAAAACACTTTTTATGATTCTTGAAAATATCATATCTCCAAATTGCACAGTCCTAATGCGTATAACTTATGCATCAAAATAAGGAAGTAAACCAAGAGTGTAAAATGATGACACGATGCAGCAGAAATTGCTACCAGCTCTCAAATTTAAATTCTCCCTACTAAATCTATTTTTACGTCCAACTCTCAGTGACACCCAAGTCTTCTTTGCAGAATTTAAAACAAAAAAAAGGTTTCAGCTATGACACAGATTAAATTAAAACAAACATTTGCAAAGAATTATTTCCTTATTTTACATACCAAGTCTTCTGCTATGATATTGACCTTTCCAACAGCTCTTGATACAGCATCAAATAAAGGTTTTCCAGGTCCTACCTACTGGAAATAAAGAAATCAACAACTTGACTTCTTTTAAGATTAAGGAGAATGTATAACCAAAAAAATAAAAAGATTAAAGAAATCTAACCTAACTTCTTTTAAAGGAGAATGTATAACCAAAAAACAAAAAGATTAAAGAAATTTGACCATCCATCATCCTACGGTTGCGACTTTTGCTTCTGCATAATTGCATAAAATTGAAAAATTAGTTATTCAAGATGTTACACGTCCAGAGAATTCAATCAACTGCAAACAATCTCACCAGAAGGAACAGCCTAAAAGCCAGCAAATCCTCTAAAGTGATCAATCCTGAATTCGTCAAACAGATCTTCGGCGCGTCTAACCCGTCTTGGACCTTTCCTCAAAGCAGGCCTTGGCTTCCTTAGCAGCAAGACCTTCTTGTCTCCAAAGTTAAGGTAGTGAAGGGTGACAATCTCCTCCTCATCGACGTCGAAGGTGTACCAGGTGGAGAAGGGAAAAAGGGGAAAGGGTTTTGAAAAATGGGGAAAGTGGATTTTAGAGAGGATCGAAATTTGAGGGAGGGAAAAAGAGAAAGCAAGCCTTTTGTTTTGCCGATTTTGTTTAGCGCCAACTTTTTGGCTTTTTTTCTTTTTTTTTTTATAAGTTAAACGACGTCACTTTGCCCTTTTTCCTTAATAAAACTAAATAAATTATTAAAGTTAAATAACATATCAATCAAAAGTGTCATGAAAACATCTTTTGTGACACTTCTTGAAAAAGTGCCCCAAAAAAGGTGTCATGACAACATAATTTTCTTGTAGTGTATGCTATTTGCTTTCTTGATTTGGATCAATTTGTGATTCTTCATATCTAATGGAATTGGGATTTTGCATGCATTCTTGATTCTATGGCTGGTTTCGTATGGGTATATTAAGAGATTGCACGTATGACTAGACCACTTCACAAATTAAGGCAATTTGAATGAATCACTAGAGATAGGGTTCCATGAATTGCCCCCAATCGTTAAGTGTTGGAAAGAACTTAATGAATTAGAGTCCATTAATCCTAAGGCTTCTAATTGGGAGGTTAATTGTGAAGAGATTCCAATTGAGCAACCAAAAGGATAGGGATTGTTTCTCTTGAGAAAGGTTACGGTCTAATTTTGGGACTCTGGGTCAAAGTCAAGTTTAGATAATAGCATTTGCCCAGAATTGGTTCATTGATTATGCAATTGGGGGATACCATATCTAGACTTATTTTGTCATTCTTGTTGTTACTTCTCACTCTCCTTTACCGTTCCCTTTTAACTTTAGTGGATTAGATAACACTTTCCTTAGTTTCTTACTTTAAAAGTCCAATTGCGTTCATTAGGTTAGATAATAGAACTCAAGTAATTACTAGTATTTGCTAGTCCTTGTGGGACGATATTCGGTGCTCTTGTATACTATACTACGAAGCGATAGGTGCACTTGCCTAGAGTTTTTTTGGTATAGTTCAAAGGATACGCATCATATGGTACACATACGTATACATTTATTTTTTTCCTTTACAGGTAGATACTATTTCCAATATATTAAACTTTCTCAATATGATAGTAGTTAGAGTCTACTTAAGTAGTGTCCTAAAGAACACTGATTAGCCAAATCCTCCATAAAAATGGGAAGTTTAGAGGAAAAATTATTTTGCGTCTCTAGATAAAAAATAGTGAAACTTATAATTTTGGTACCAAATATTTTGGGTATTGGTAGTTTCAATCCTTAAAATTTGGAAGAAAGCAAATCTAGTACCAAATTTTTCAAAATTTCAGCACATATCATATTGACCAATTTTTTCAAAATCTTACCAGAATCTAGTCATGGGAACTCGCATGCCAGTGACGAAATTTTCAAAAAATAGAAAAAAGAAAAAATTAATTGCCATAATTTGTAATTGATGGGGCACACGAATTCACTATTCAAGCAGATTTTTTTAGTTTTATCTATTTATTTATTATATGTGAACTCAAATTAGTGACTTTGATTACAAATTATGGCAATTAAAATTTTTCTTTTTTTTTTCAAATTTGATCACTAGCGAATATCAGTAAAATTTTAGATAACTGTTTAATAGGACTAAATGTGCTGAAAAATTAAAACTTTTAGTATTTGATCTTCTTTCGTCCAAACTTTAGAGACCGAAATTATCGATGCCCCATATATTTGATACCAAAACTGTAATTTTCTCCAAAGAATATTACAAACATCATATTATTTTATAAGTTCTTTTAGGAGTACTCTAGATGCATTTGTTAAAATACAATTTTACCATTTTAAAATACATATGTAGTTATTGTTTCCCCTTATATTTGGATAATTTCTCGGTTTAAACTCATTTTATTCTTCCCTTACATTTAGATATTTTCTTCATTTAAACTCGTTATTCTAATCTTATCAGGTGTTCCAGTGCACTCATTAGAAAACCCTTATTTTATATATGAAATGATTATGTCGGAGATGAAAGGAGAGTATAATTACTCCAACAAATCTAAGATTGGTATGAAACTAATACTAATATGATATTGGATCTTTCATGGATACTATGATAAGAAATATAAGCAACTAATAAACAAAAGTAGAGAAAAGTAGACAACAAAGAGAGATTCTTTATTTACTTAAATGAGTTGTTATGTTTGATACAAGAGAGGGTGATCCCTATTTATAGGGGAGTACAGGAGAGTTTACATTATATCAAATAACTATAAGATAATGATAAGATCTCATCAGTAGCTAAGCGGTAGTGATAAACTATTATCAAACTGAGAGATAGTGACAGATTATTATCTAACTAAGAGATAGTGATAGAGTTTTATCACTTAGGGGATGAGATAGTGATAGACACCCACCATTATTATCTTAATTATCTCATAACACTCTCATTTGGATGTCTAGTATTCAAAGAATAGGCCTCGTTAAAACCTTACTAGAAAAAAAAACCCAGTAGGAAAAAAAGTCCTAGTGAAGGAAAAAGAGTACACTATTCTTGTGTCTAATTTCTCCCCCTGATCCAAACATTAATTGAGAACTTTCAACGAACACATTCTGATATTCTTCACTGATTTCTCAAACGTTATAGTTGGCAATGCCTTGGTAAATAAATCTGCTAAATTATTGCTTGAGCAGATTTGTTGCACATCGATTTCACCATTCTTTTACAGATCATGTGTAAAAAAATTTTTTGGTGAAATGTGTTTCATCCGATCTCCTTTGATATATCCTCCCTTCAATTGAGCTATGCAAGCTGCATTATTTTCATATAATGTTGTTGGAGGATTTTCCTCTTCATGAGATAACCCACAATTCTTCCGAATATAGTGGGACATTGACCTTAGCCAAACGCATCCTTGATTGGCCTCATGAATTGCTATTATTTCAGTATAATTTGATGAAGTGATAGTTATTGATTGTTTTGTAAACCGCCATGAAATGGTTGTAGCACCATTTGTAAATAAACAACCAATTTGAGACCTTGCTTTGTGTGGGTCCGATAAATACCCAGTATTAGCATAACCAACCAATTCATGTCGAGAATTATATGAATAATATAAGCCAAGGTCAATTGTTCCTCTCTAGTAGGAGAGAAGCTGAATATTGCTAATAAATTGATAGCAAATGATATATTTGGTCTTGTACAATTAGTAAAATACATTAGTGCACCAATTGCATTGAAAACAGGGTACTTCAGGGACCAAGTATCTCTTCATCTTCCTCTCGTGGTCTAAAAGGATCCTTAAAAAGATCAAGTGATCGGACGACCATTGGGGTACTCAATAGATGTGCTTTATCCATGTAAAACTGTTTTAATACCTTTTGGGTATAAGCAGTTTTGTAGATAAAAATTTCACCTTCTAGATGCTCAATTTGTAAACCAAGAAAGAATTTAGTTTTTCCAAAACCTTTGATCTCAAATTCTTTCTTTAGATATTCAACTGCCTTTTGGAGTTCTTTAGGAGTTCCAATTAGATTGAGATCATCAGCATATACAGTACTAATGGCAAACTTAGACCCATTGTTCTTTATGAAAACACGTGCATTTTGAGTCATTGGTGTAACCTTCTTTAATCAAATATTCACTTAAACGGTTATACCACATATGCCTAGATTGCTTGAGCCCATACAAAGACCTTTGTAGCTTAATAGAATAAACATTACTAGGATTTGATTTACATGCTTCTGGCATGTTGAATCCTTTAGGAATTCTAATGTAAATATCATTATCAAGATTCCCATATAAATAAGCAGTGACTACGTCCATTAGACATATATCTAATTTTTCATGCACTGCTAAACTTACAAGATATCTCAATGTAATCGCATCTACCACAAGTGAATACGTTTCATCATAATCAAATCCAGGTCTTTGTGAAAATCATTGAGCTACAAGTCTTAATCTCACAATTTCATTTTTCTCATTTCTTTTTCTCACAAAAACCCATTAATATCCCACTGACTTAACACCCTTAGATGTTCAAACTACAGGTCCAAAAACTTTTCTTTTAGCCAGGGAATCCAATTTAGATTGGATTGCATCTTTTCATTTTGGCCAATTATTTCTTTCCCGACATTCATCGACCATTCCAGGTTCCTAATTCGCGTCATCTTCCATCATATCAAGTGCTATGTTATATGTCAAAATATTATCAATAATTGATTTTTTTCGATTCCAATCTTTTCTCGTAGTGACAAAATTTATTGAAGTTTCTAAATTATCATTTTCTTCAAGTGTATGCTCTTCAGGAACTAACTCTTTAGGAATAACCTCTTCAGAAGATTGAATTTTGTCACTATTACTATTCAATCATCTTTCCTTTCAAGGATTTTTATCTTTGGAATCGATAGGTCTACCACGCTTTAGGCGTACATTAGATTCATTAGCACTTGTAATTTGTCCTTTTGGGGTAATAATTTTAGCAAAGACATTCTCAACCGAATATATGATTTAGTAACTCTTCTGGAATCACTAAATGCATCTGGTAATTGCTTTGCAACTTTTTGCAAATATATAATTCTTTGAACTTCCAGTTCACATTGTTGTGTTCGAGGATCAAGGAAATTTAATCTTATTTTCCCATTGATTTCCTTTTTTGGTTGATCTTTTTCTCCCCCTAATATTGGAAAATGCGATTCGTCAAAATGACAATCTACAAGTCTTGTAGTAAATAAATCACATGTTAATGGTTCAATATATTTAATAATCGAAGGTAATTCATACCCGACATATAGCCCCAATTTTTTTTGGGGCCCATTTTAGTACATTGGGGCGGTGCAATGGGAACATAAACTATACATCTAAAAATTCTCAAATGAGAAATATTGGGCTCGTGACCAAGTGCTATTGCATGGGGGAATAGTCATATAACTAGTCGACCTGATTCTCACTAGTGTTGCAGCATGTAAAATTGCATGTCTCCAAACTGATAAGGGAAGTTTAGACCTCATTAATAATGGTATAAAAATTAATTGGAACCTTTTTATAAATGATTCTACTTGTCCATTTTGTGTATGAACATGAGCTACAGGATGTTCAATAGTTATTCCAATGGACATGCAGTAATCATCAAATGCATATGATATATATTCACCAGCATTATATAAACGAATTTTCTTAATTGGATAATTAGGGAATTGTGCTCACAATTTAATTATTTGAACAAGTAATCCTGCAAATGCTTGATTGCAATTAGATAATAAACATACATGGGATCATCTAGTTGATGCATCAATTAGCACCATAAAATATTTAAATGGTCCACTTGGTGGACCTATAGGCCCACATATGTCTCTCTTAATTCGTTCTAAAAATTTTGGGAAGATTCAACTCTCACTTTGGCTGGTAATTGTCTAACAATTAATTTTCCTTGGCAGCAAACAACACATGAGAATTTGTTTTTTTTTAACACCTTTTGACCTTTCAATGAATGGCCATGTGAATTCTCAATTATTTGCCTTATCATTGTACAACCAAGATGTCCAAGGTGATCATACCAAATCATAAATTCATTGGGAATAATAGACTTCTGGTCTTCTAGGTGATTAATTTCAACTACACTTATTTTTGTATAATACAAGCCAAAAGAGAGCGATGTCAGCTTTTCTAATACACATTTCTTTCCAAATATGGCATTTGTAATTAACAAATATTCTCCATTTGTCTCATTTATCGTCTCGATATGATATCCATTTCAGCAGATATCTTTAAAACTTAATAAATTTCGTCAAGACTTGAGAGAAAGTAGTGCATTATTTGTGACAAATTTGCTTCCATTAGAAAGGAATATAGTGGCTCTTCCGAAGCCTGCTATTAAATTAGCACTATCACTTATCATATTGACATTTGTTTCTCTCAATTCTAAATTGGAGAAGTACTCTTTATTTTTCAAGATAGTGTGAGTAGTAGCACTATCAATGAGACAAAAATTATCACCATTATTTGATCCCAAATGTTTGGCATTCATTTCTTCAGGAAATGATAGAAAAATCACAAATAAAACAAACATCAATAAATTGAATAAACTTTTATTATTAATAAATGGAAATTACATAAAAGATGCAGAAATAAAAATTAAAATAACAAAGTACTAAAATGACGAAACTAAATTGCATCATTAAAGAAATCAGCTATATCGAGATGTGGATCAACTGTCATATTAGCATCATTATCGTCGTAGACATTATTTTGTTCAATAATATTTGTCTCGACATTTTTGTCTTTCTTTTTGAGTGATGCTTGGTAAAGGTCAGAAAGATGTTTTGTCGCACGATAGGTATGGGACCAATGACCTTCCATACCACACCTGTTGCATTTTTCTTCATAATTTTTCTTGTGATTTGACTTTTGGGGATCATTTTGTTTCTTGCCACAGTTGTTATCATTGTGGTAAGGTGCATGTCTGCCATGACCGTGTCCACGACCACATCCAAAATTTGAAGATCGAGTCACATTCACTTCAGGAAATGGACTAGTAGCAATTGACTGAGACTCATAATTTTTGAGTAATAATTCATTATTTTATTTAGCCAGTAAAAGACATGCAATAAGTTCAGAATATTTTGTAAATCCTTTCTCTCAATATTGCTGTTGCAAGAGTACATTCAAGGCATGAAAGGTAGAAAATGTCTTTTCCAACATATCCTCATCAATTTTATTTTCACCACATAATTTTAACTGAGAGGTAATTTTAAATATGGTTGAATTATATTCACTAACAGTTTTGAAATCTTGCAATCGTAGATGGAGCTAATCATACTTGGCTTTTAGAAGGACAACCAACTTCAGGTGGTCAAACCTTTCTTTCAAATTAATCCAGAGGTCAAGTGGATTCTTGACCATAAGGTACTCTGATTTTAATTGTTTATCAAGATAATGACGGAGAAAAATCATAGCTTTGGCACGGTTTTGGCTTGTTGCATCATTATCTTTGCAAATAGTCTTGCCAAGACCCATGGATTCAAGATGGATTTCCACATCCACTGTCCATGATAAGTAGTTTTTGCCAAAGATATCAAGAAGCATGAATTCCTGTTTGCAAGGTTAGCCATAAGGAACATGAAAATGAATTAAGAGAGAAATTACCTCAAAAATTTGACAAGAATTTTAAAGCGGATGTCCAGTAATTGATCCAATACCGGTAGAGTCTCATACTGATAACGTGTTATGAAACTAATACTAATATGATATTGGATCTTTTGTAGATACTATACTAGAAATATAAGAAACTAATAAACGAAAATAGAGAAAAGTAGACAAGAAAGAGAGGTTCTTTATTTACTCAAATGAGTGGTTGTGTTTGATACAAGAGGGGATGACTCCTATTTATAGAGGAGTACAGGAGAGTTTAGATTACATCAAATAATTATGAGATAATGATAAGATCTCATCAATAGCTAAGAGATAGTGATAAACTATTAACCATCTGAGAGATAGTGATAGAGTTTTATCATTAGGGGATGAGATAGTGATAGACATCCACCATTGTTATCTTATTATCTCATAAAATGTGATAAATGAACCCAAACTTTTATTTTTTGTATATGGGAGTTCCTCAACTTCATTCTGTTATAATCTAAACTAACATCCTTCCTGTTAGTTGTGGAGCCCTGCAAAATATCATAGGAAAAAGGTTTTCAGGACACTTGATTTTTTTTTTTTTAATGTTTGGGTTCAATGGTGAAATGGGGAATTTTTGATTTATTAACTTATACTTGTGGTATTGAAGGGGTTGAGATCATTGTAATTCTTAGTCATATTAGTCTACAATCTTAAGAGACTAAGTTTAAAGAAGTAAAATTTTTAGTAAACCTAAAACACAAAATTTAAAGAGAAATATAAACCTTATTCTTAAAATAGTCTCTTCCGCCTTATCTCTTCTTTATGAAAAACTAGTGAAGGTATGTGCGTGGCATGTTGTAGGAGTTTTCTTTTGTGATACTTAATTAAATAACATGATGTTGTTCTAAGTTGATTAAGAAGGAAAAAAGTTCTAACTATTTAAATCATTTTATTACTCTATTACAATTAATAAAAAAAGATGAAGTCTACTATATATTGATAAAATTTTATTTCTCCTTCTATAAAATATATAAAATGCTTTCAAAGTATTTTTATTTTATACCAGAGTTGGAAATTTTAGAAAACTTAGGAAAAGTAAGCAAAGGAAAGGGTCATGAGGCCTATTTAAAAAAATTTCAAAATTAGCAACCTTTTTTTTAATCTCATACCCTTTCCTTAAAAGTGTAACACTTTTCCTAGAAAAAAAATATACGATCCCTTTTAATCTATTTTATGATAGTTGGTACACATACTCACAAGATCGAAAATACAATAAGTTTTAGTAACCTAAATATTCGATCTAAATATTTATTTATACAAAACAAAAATGAATAACAATTTTATTTAGAGAAAAGTGGAAAAAATCTCCATCCCTAATGTCCCTTTGTTTGTTATCTATGAAGTGGTGATTCTTACTTTGAGTTGATAGCCACGTCTTTAAACATTTTAAATCTAAATTACAAGTTGAAATACACATACTCCTTTATATCCGCTATTTAACTACTATGACTATGGAAACTTATTGCTAGATCTCTCCAATGATTGAAATCCCAACCTATTGAACTAATTTGAGTGATGGATTCACAATGGGTGATGGATTCTAGAATTAGCTTGATAATTTAACTTTGATTTTCTTGCAAATACGAAACTTCACTTTCAAGCTTATTGAACTGAATACATAAATATAAATAAAACTTTAACGTGGAAATATAATACTCTCAACAATGCAAATTTCTTTATGTATATAATTTAAAATGTGTATAATTAAATTTGTAAATGAACAACACAAAATTTAAAGTTAATTGAAATAGTTTGATTGTGTTATAAGATGGTATATGCTAAAGTTTTGTGCTATCACCGGGATATTTCATTCTATATAGGTGAAGATAATTTAAATTCATTTAAAGTACAATACAATAGAAAAAACATGCTAGAAAGATGAATCAAATATTAAAAATTAATAACTGTATAAATCATGTAAATCATTTAAATATTATATATTTGACCAAGGGTATAGATTCATGTGTCCTTGACAGTTGCACTGCTACAAACCAAAGTGAGAAAATAAATTTTGATTTTCTGTTTTGTCAATTTAATTATATGTCTAAGTGTTGGTATCTTGAATTTGATCATATTAGATCATAAATGAATATATGAATTTAGAATTATGAGACTATCTTTTTCTTCTTTTTTTTTTCTTCTGGAAGTTGAATTTGATGATCACATATATAGCAAACATTATCATATTCAAATTAGGATAATTTAAAGTTCACAGCTTAATGGTTTCTATTTTTTTGATTTGGACTAATTGTATTGGCCAATCTGTGAGTAGGTTTGCTTACTTCACAAAAGCAATTCCTTGATCTTTTAATTTGCGATTGAAATGATAAAATTTCATCACGAAACCTTTGGGAATCTCAACAAGTAGGCAATTCTTAGTTTAAATTAATACATCCATTTTTATAACAATATACATAGAAAAAATGTGCAAAGACCTAATTATGAATGAATAGAAACATATTTTGACATCAACGCCTTGAATAGTTTCATCATAATTTTCTTTCTTATATTATAATCCAGTATTTAACGATGAAAGATCTCTTTAATTTGATCATTGAGCATTGCAAGAAGAATAGAAACATTTGATCTATCTTTTCCACAATCATTGTACAAAAATTAGTACAACATTTGTCAAGATAACTTGAAATTCTAACCACTATCATATGAAATAATTCTCGATTTTGAATTGTATCATATTATATGGGAAAATTTAAATAACTGTGAATTCCAAGAGCATATTAGGACTACAAAATGAATTTTTTTTCATAAATTTGGCTTTTTAACTTCCTTCAAATTTTGATACAGCTTTTTTAATTGACATTATTTTGTATGGAGAAATTAAAAATAACTATGTATTCCAAAGGTATTTTAGGATTATATAATGAAATTTTCATAAATTTGACTTTTAACATTCCTTCAATTTTTGCTTGTTGGAAAGGAAATCTTTAATCTCAGGCACACATAACCCATAATTCTTAAACTAAATAATATTTATGAAGTTATTCATAAGGTTGTTCTCAACAGGGAATTTGAAATAATAAATATTATAAGAAAATATAATTTTACCAAAACACACATAACCTTCTTACATTATTTTTGAATTTTTTAAATTATAGAGCCAATTCATTACTAAAAGTAGAGAAGCAAGAGAACCACAAAATCTTAACTTGCAAATCATGAGTAATTCTTAAAGGTTAGGAATTTATTTTAACATCAATAGTAACATAAAATCATAATTATTACTTGTCAAAGTTATACCCCATTTACTCTTTAACCTAAATAAAGGACCACTATTTTTCAAATAATCCCTTAACAATCCATTATAGGCATGATTTTATTAAATACTTATGAATGTTTATAAAACCATACGCAATGCCATTGGCTTCAAGCTCTATTGATATTCAAAATTTACTAAAATCAATACTTAATTCATTTGAATGCTAACTAATTGACATAATCATCTGTACACTTTATAGAATTGAAATCTTTATAAAATAATGCACGGATTATCTTATCTTTAATTAGTTTATGTTGAATTTTTCAAAGGAAGCTATATTTTTGTATTCTTGGAATTTAATCATCCTGGGAATAAATCAAAGAATATATATGATAATAAAATTAATTTCTAATTTTTCCCTATAAGAAAATGTTATCTTGACATTTTGTCAAGCTCCTTAAACTTGAGAGTTAATTGGTTTCATGAATAAAACTGCAATAAAATTTAAGGCCCATTTTTTCAGTCGTAATAAGTGACGTTTAATTTTTTAAGGAATTCTAGTTAGTTTTCTATTACATGAAATATTGTTTTCTTTCTTTGCTTCTAATTTACAACTAATAGTATTTTAAGTGGTGAATGAAACTAGTACTACATTTCTATAACGATATTCCTCATAAGTACTTTGAATGACCTTTCCACCAAAGACCTTAAACCCATGACATCTTTTTGTGTAAAAGATTAATTTTTAATAGTAGAAAACCTTTTTAGAAGAAATATCAAGAAAGATGATATAACAATTTAAAAGTGAACCTGTTGACATTACGATAATAAATAGCTAATTTTAACTACACTTTGCATGATGTATAAACATTCTTAAAACAATAGTAATTTCAGTAGTACAATTCAAGTCATAATTAAGCCAAAAAAACAATTATGTGAAAAAATTAAACTCGTGAAGATATCCAGTGAACATGCATTGCTTGTCCCTCATAGTATTCTATTATTTTTTTCATTACTCTTTGTTTTTAGACATGTCCTTCATAGTATTCTATTATTTTTTTCGTTGCTTTTGCTTTTTAGAGTAAACCAATTATTTCTTTCTTTTTTCTCTTTGATAACAGAAACTGAAATTTCTTAAGCCAGAGCCAAACTTTCAACCATTAAAATAAAATGAGAAAGGGACTGATTGTAACAAAGTTGTCAATTAATGATTACGATCTTTATATACTGGTCAAAAGCCTAAATGGCTCCATTATATTGCCTCCTAACTCGACTACAATCATATAATTTCTAATATTCTAGGAGTCCAAAATAAATATAGATATTTCATACTAATGCAACATCTTAATTGAACAAAAAAATAACTTTATGAAAACCAATCAATTCACAAAGCTTACTTTCTTTAACAATCTCTTTATTTAACTAAGTTAGTGAAAAACTCACCTTGTCCAACAATCATGTTTTGTTTCTTAATGACAAGCTTTTTTTTTTTTTTTAGATCAAATATCCAGTTCCCATGCTTGTCATGAATATTTTCTCCTGCTCTTCTTTTATCTTTCTTATTCACAGCAGATCTCTATGTCTATACCCATTAGTGAAAAAAAAAAGAGAAAAAGAAATTTTTGAATGAGAAGTGGAAAAGACTAATCTACAAAGAAACAACAGCAAAGAAAAAGACAAATACAACTTCAAGTAATTAGAAACTGTTACTTGAAAAAGAATTATTGGAGAGTCATTGAAGGGAACGCCATAAATAAATAAACAAAAAGTCAACCGTAACATTATTTATAAAACAAAAAGAAATTCCAAGATATTTTCTTTCCTTCCTGTTCAACCGAAATTTATAAGAGCTAATCCTAAAATATTTCAAACTATATTCTATTCTATAACGTGAGGAAATTTATTCTAACGAATTTTATTTCCTTTGCATTAAAAATTACTTCTAAAACCTATGCTTAAAATACTTCAAGGGAAACTTATACTTTTTTAAATGACCAAAATTCAATCCCAAGATTCTCATTCAAATCAAATTCCTTACCCCCTTCCACCCCCCCCCCCCCCCAAACAAAAAAAATTACCCTTATAAAAAATTATTCATATGTCGATCAAGCCCGCCCTTTATTTTGGAATTGTCACATTTATACATGTGTTATTACCTGAGTAACCACACACACAATTTTTTTTTCCTTTTCTTTAAAAATTTCCTTCATTTATAATATATTTTATGTTATCTAAATTGGTCGTTCTCTGTATTATTAATTCCAAGGTAATCCCTAGGTTTACTCATGTTCTTTGTCAAGTGCAGTAAATCTTTATCAGGAACTTGTTTTCAAGCTATTCAAAAAACAATATATCGTAAGTTTCCACAATATGAAAGTATATAGAATACCTTAAAATGTGACCAATGGTTGCTTCCTGATTAACTAACATGCCACTTCCTCTCGACATGATTTTGTACTTTTAACATCGAATTGTTTGTCAGGAGCAATTTTTCATGCTCGCAGAGTTGAATTGTTTACGTGGACATTTTTGGACCATCTAATTTGTTATTATCATTATTTTTTTATGGATTTTTCAAGATTGATTTTTGAAGATTTGCAACAATAACCTAGTAAGAGTAGGAGGATACTTGGTAATATGTTAAGGTTCTATTTGATGGATTCTTGTTTTACACTTAGGAAATTTGTGGATTTTTTTATTGTCAATATTTATTAAAATGTTAACCCCTCTTATACTTTGGCTGCCGAATTTTTTCCAGCAGATGGAACAGGGGTCGACTTGTAGCTTGGATCCCAGAACAAGTGGCAAATAGCTTCATGCAAATTCCTCATTGCACAACCGAACCTGACAAAATTATTCGGGCAGCTTCAAATAATGGGGAATTCTTAATGCATTCGGCATGGGAAATGATAAGAAGGAGGAATCTTTCAATGTTCTTGACACAAGTATAGTCTTCAAGTTTGCCATTGAAGATTAAATTTTTCACTTGATGATTGTTGTATAATTTTTTGCCTATAGGTTCTATACTCCAATTTAAAGGACTTAGTTTAGCATCCAGATGTGTATGTTGTGGTGGTGTTGAAGATATGATGCATGTGTTCTATACTAGCCATTTAGCTACACAGGTATGGGGTTGTTTTTCGGAATCTATGGCATTCATTAAGAATCATTCACTTGCATTTCTTCTCATCTCATGCATTGGTTCATTCACATGCGTTTCTTATCTTCTCATGCACTAGTTTAGACATTCACCTAAGAAAGATGGTCCAAGTATATGGTGCATCATCCGTATGATAGTTTTATGGTTCTTATGATTGGCCAGGAATGATGGACGGTCTAGAGGTGTTAAACTAAATGGTGGAAAGCTATTACGTGACATTGACGGTTTTTTTCTGAAGTTTGGAGCATTGGTTTTCTTCATCAAAAAGAAATTGTTTGGAGACTCGCAAATTTATCTAACCAAGTATTTCAGGTACGGAGCTCCACCAAAATATAGGGTTTGTGCTATATCTTGGTAAAAGCGTCCTTTAGGATTTTACAAGTTGAATACAGATGCCTCGATTCTAAAGGTAATACCAAGGACCTTTTGGGGGCATTCTTGTAATTTGACTTGATTGGGTAAAGAGGTAAATTCAAAACCAAGAGGGATTTGATTGCAATTAAGACAAATTTGTTTTCTTTACCCCAAAAGACTAGGGTTTCCTTTCTTATTCTTTCATTTCTTTTCTCCTTCTCTTTTAAAGAAGCTCTCTATCTCTCACTCTCTCTCATTCTCTCCCCATTTTCTTTGAAGAGGGAAGTGAAGAATTTCATTCTTAAGGGGAAAATAGGTGGAGGAAATTTTGAAGCTTCCATTCAAACTCTCATTCAAGGTATTTCCCCAAATCCCACTCTATGATCTTGGGTCTTTTCTTATTATAGTGGGTAATGTAATTAATAGGTGATTAATGGAAGTTTTAGAGTTCGTTATGCTTTTTGGGTCTTATACTAGTGATTGCAGTGTGTGTATGGGTTGATGGTTGTTCATGGTGGATGTGAGTGAAGAACCTTGAGGGTTGATGTGTGATTTGAGATTTATAAAGTATATTGTGTTTATGTGATGTTTTCTTAACTGATTATGCAATTTTGGAATTGGATTAGTGATTGGTTGGTGTTGAGTGAAGTTGGAGAGAGTTGGGTGTGAGAAAGGGAGTTGTAGACTCGTTTTTTGGAAATTTCTGGTGCCATCCACGGCCCCAACTGTGCGCGGTTGGAACCGCGGCTGGAATGGCCAAATTGCCTACCCGTGGATGGTGAGCCGCGGCCTTGGCTCGATTCTTTCCACCCACGGCTCAGTTTCTGCTGAGAGCCGCGGGTGACTTCTTTCGATATACGGGCGCGGATCAACCTCCTCCCACCTGCGGATCACTTCTTCTAGGATTGTTTCACTCCATTTTGCATCCTAAGTCTAGAGTTAAGTCTCAGTTGTGATTTCTTGATAGAATTATTGTATAATTGGATGTTTAATTGTGTGTTTTAGGTGTACAACACGATCAACCCATTACGGATTATTGAGTTAGCTCAGATTGAGGTAAGTACTCCTTGTCCCTCAGTTTTGAAAAAGGGCAATTGCTAAAGTTCAATTGCTTTGAAATCATATTTGCTTTATTAAATGGCTTGACTGTGGTTATCTTCTTGTTTTACTATGATTTAAAAACATGTAATGCAAATGAATTGCTTGAACAATGAAGTGACTATTTGAATGGTATTTTGATGTTATTTGAGTGACCGTGCTAATTGGATGATAGTTAGTATGACCGTACTAACTGGGTGATAGTCAGTATGACCAAACTGATCGGGTGATAGTCAGTTGGACCAGATTGACCGCGTAAAAATTAGTATGACCGGTTTAATCGGGTTAAAGATAACGGCTGGATATCAAGGGCCTTGATTGAACTCATTGATTGGATTTGATGCTATAATATTTGACTTGTTTTGTTGCTTGATATTTGACTTGTGATTGAATGTGAATTTGTCTAGTTCCAATTGTGTTTATATGAACTATTAACTATGTGTTTTGAAAGTAAATATATTTATGACATTCTCAAGCCACATGGTAATACATTTGCTAGTTATTGAATGATTTTGTCACTCACACCTTCATTTTTGACCTGCAGTGACGGATGGTTTTGTAACTGAAGACTGTGCTAGCACTCGGAGTTTAACAAGTGATTGGATGATAGTAAGCTGGTGGAGGCTTGTACCTATGTTAGTTAGACTATGTTTTATACTATGACTTGTTATGTCAAGACTCTAGTGATTGTGATAGGCATCTAGAATTGTGTATTTGAAGGAATGAATATTATAGTATTGGAAGACATTGTACTTGTACTTAATATCTTCTGATATTTGGGATGTTTATATTAGATGCTTTAACCTGATGAGCCTTGTGACTCAACTTAACCTGGTCACAGCGGTGTTATGTTCCAAAGTACGGGCATGACACTAATCACAAATCAGCTGGGGGAGGTATTTTTCATGGTGCAAATGGTAAGGTTATCTTTGCATTTTAGAAGGAGTTTGGAGATCAAAATGTATTGTTAGCTAAAGCAAAATCCCGATTGACTGGTTTGGAATTGGTAGATGAACAAAGACTAGGTAAAGTCTTACTTGATGTGGACTCACAATCTCCAGTTTTATAACTAATGAGTCACAAAAAGGGAAGTTGGTACTTGTGTTCATCTATTGTTTGCATTCATCAACTGACGTACTTCAAGCATCAATTAATTTGGAGACAAAATATTGTTGTTATTTTTTTTGTAAGGACACCATGGAAAGAAAATCTAAATTACTTGCAAACTCCCTCTTTTCATTCATACATGTATATGTATGTAATATATATATATATATATATATATATATATATATGTAATGTTAGGAGTGAAAGAAACTATTTTGAGGATGAATTTATCATTTCCCAATTTAAATCAGTGGTACATTGTTTTTACAAGGCATCATCGCTTTTATTCAGCTTTTAATACTCCTTATAGGCCTGTTCTCGCACCTAATCATATGACTACAAGTTCCTTTAGAAACAAAAACCAGAAACTGGAAGGAAGAATTCAGCCAGAAACCAATTTCTTTTCTTTAATATCTCATTGCGTACACAGAAGGAGAAGACAAATTCTAACATCCATTCTTGAACAATCCTTTTTTTTTTTTTTTTGTCAAGATTCAACATACTAGCCTACTCCTAACCTATTTTAAGGAGATGGTCCAACTGGACCTGAGGGGCCAATGGGAACTAAACCACCATTGAATCAAAGAAGCACTACAGTGCTCCTTTGGATTTAATACCATCCAACTGCTGCAGGTGGGATTAGAACCCCAGACCTGCAGCAGGGGAGCTAATCCAAGAGTTCCCTGACCACTGAACAATCCTTTAGCTGCCCGCCCAAATATGCAAACTCGTACCATCGCAATCCTCCCAATTAATTAGCTTCCGTTCTGTTCCCATGCCATCATTTCCAATTCTCTTTGAAGTAGGCGTCTTTCAACGTCAACCTCAATGAATGTCAATGGGTGTCAAATTGTCAATCTCCTTGTCTTCCTTTCATTTATTGGCCTGTTTTTTTTTTTTCTTTTTCCTATTTGGGTGTACATTTTTTCTAGCATGTTCCCTCTTGCAATTTCCTTTTAATGTCACATAATTGAATTATTGGCCAGCTTTTGTTCAAATCTGCCACTAAAAAAATGCTGTGTGTCTGTGCCTTGTTAAATGAGTTGAATATGACATGTTGTGATGTATGATGTTCCTTCTCTAAATTGATCAACTTACTTGCCAACCAATATCACAATTTGTACAAAGTCAACCACCCTTCTTGTGAGTAATGTTCATCAAAGCTACAGGTCACAGATTAGCCTGTCGCTCATTTCGTCTCTTCATTTTTTTTTTTTTAATTTTGTCCAAACAAAAGACACAAGGTTTAAGTCAGACTTTGAAGAAATTCAAATTACAGTTGTGATGGGGCTAAGACTTGGTCCCTTGCGGAATGAATAAGATACTTCCATGGGGGACGTTTCCAAGAATACTTGGCTGTTTTCTAATGATAATCGACATTATTGACATATTTATCATTGAATGAAAAGTGCAGCATAGGCCATTAACGGCTGTTTGTTTGGACAAATTGGTTTTTTGTGAATTTCAGACGTTGATCTTAATTGTTTAGATAATTGAAGAGATGACTGAAAACTTCCGTGAAAGACTAAAAAATCATATTGGTACTTGTCCTAAAAGACAAAGTACTCATTTTCGAAATTGTCAAGCTGCATAGATGATGAAGTAATTGTTAAAATATGGGCCTTGACTAACTGGACCACATTTGAAGCTCGAAATATTTATCAAGTTGTGGCCCAGACAACTGATGCAGGCCCACGAAGGTCCATCAAGCTGGCTACTGCAGATTCATCAGCTAACGAGCTGATTCCTTCAGCTCAGTAGCACCAAAGCAAACACGTGCAGCAAGCATCAATGGAGATTTGGTATCAGATTACTATTTGAGTGCTCACCAAGAAAATGGAGGATGAAAACAATTAGTTAGTTAGGATTCTATCTTCTAGGGATTGGAAACTGTACAGATGTCATTCTTTTATTTGTTCAGCTTTTTGTATATAAGCAAATTAGGTGTAATTTTATTCGTGAGTTGAATGAATACAAGAAATTCTCTCCAAGTTTCTTGATTTCTATTTTCGTACAGTAATGCGCATAAATATTTTATCCTAAAACATTCATTAGGGAGCTTGTTTTAGCTTGGACATTTTGTGGAGGAGTACGCAAGAAGAATTTAAATTAAGCAATTGATTAATTTACGTATAATTGTTCTCTGGTAATGTTTTAGGTAGATATGTATGCGAGGTAAAAGGATTATTAAAAAAAAAAACGTATATAGAGTTTTCTAAGTACATGTTTTTAAAAACAATATCAAACAAATGGAGTAAAAGATTCTATTCATAAGATTATTCCTTCTTCTTCTTTTTAGGGCTCAATATTTTTTTTTTTTTTGCCAAACCTATCTATTATAAGTGGGAGAAGATGAACGGTGCTTAGTGGAAATCGAACCTCCGACCTCTGAGGTGGAATCACAGAGATCTAACTGCTCGACCCTTTATTCGTTCCCTAATATTTTCTTAAAGATATATGAAAAATTTGATTTCAGGGTAAGCACTATGTAGTAAACCTAAATAATCAATTACTTATCTTCTTAGCCAGTCACAAACAAACTCAACCACAGATTAAGCACCATACTGAGTACCCTGTGACTTTAATTTCATAGGTCATCGATTGATGTTTGTGACAGATATCATAGAATTGAAAACTTTTACTTTTCCATGGGAATTGACCATCCTCGTCTCAGAACAAAGATTTTATCCTCAAAACGAATAAAACCAAAATTTTCTTTTCTCCTTGACCTCGGCATGGGCTTTTGTAATCATCATTTTCAAGCAGAACCCAAAACAAATGAATACACACAAAAAGAAACTCTTACACATAAACAAACACACACAAAAAGAAACTCTTACACATAATACCGAAGTACATGATTTAGTGAATTGGAACGAACTAATTGTCTATGGGCACATTTCTTGGAAGCATTACATGAACTCACAACGCACTGCAAACTTTTGAGCAATTATGGACACCGTGCTATGCCATTACATAAAAAATTATGGGATTCTTTGGAAAATATATCCCAAAAACGAGATTAATGGTCATAAAAAAGTTACAGCGGACTTAAATGCTATTGCCATTTGATGAAAATAGAAGCTATTCCTTAATTGCTTTTTTCCCCAAATTATTAAACTGACATGTATGGGACAGAATCATTGTCGATGAATTTGGTGTAAGAAGGAATAGTAGTAAGTAGTAACATGGGGGGAGTGCCCCAAAAATTTGTAAGGCCTCTGTAAAACAGCAGACATCTTGGCACAATAAGTGGAAGAAGATTTCAACACTTGAACAAGAATCTTGGGATTATATTAGGGGTTGAGGGGTTGTCTCAGAGCATTATTGGTGGGTGGGGACTCGTGCAAATTAATAATACTTACAACTACTTTTGATTATTGTACTACTTATTACTTTGAGCTGTTTTATCCAAGTATGATGATGATTGGGGCAAAGAACAATGACTTGAAAATATAGGATAATACTTCTTTTTATAAAGTTGGTGGAGAGAATGATTAGGAACCCAACTTTAACAAAAACTAGCCTAACATCAGATGTACCTTAATAAATTAAAGGCAATTTCAGAAAGACAGCTAAGAATCTAAGATTACTACAACAATGTTCAAAAAGACACAACTTGACATTAACAGACGATCAGTTGTTTTCTCTTTTTTCACAAAGTGCTTTCACACCATTGCCAGACTGCAGCTTTTACTATTTATAATTTACTGTTTGTTTTAAACATGTTTGCTTCCGCTTTTTGGCAGAAAGAGAGCTGACAGACATTTCCTTCAAACTAATTCTCTCTCTCTCTCTCTCTATATATATTTTTCTTTTCAGATGTATACTATACTAAAACCCCAGAAGTATTTCATCTTCCAATTGTTTGTCCACGCTCCGTTTCTGCATCTAATCTCATATGTCACTCCCATTTGTGCGACTGAAAATATTTGTAATTGGGAAAACAATTTATTTTTATTGTACCTTCTCTAATCTAATCATATTTTAAATTTGTTAGGGGTTTGGTATGGAGTAATAAATTCAACTTTGCTATGTACTATCTAGAAATTTTTTCTGAAAGTATTTGGCTACATTTCTAAAAACAATTCTTCAGCTTATGTAACTCGGTTGAAAAATCAATTGAAAAATTTTAGTTCTAAAAATAAGTGATCCAACTAAAATCATCATTCATGAACTAGAAGAATAACGTCAAGAGTACTTGGTCATGGACAAAAACAAAATTCTCAATGGCAAGGCTTGTTTAATACGTATCGCTTTCAGAAAACAACGGTTCCAAAACGTCTCGCAAAACCATTTCAAGTGGTGCATTAATCACAAAAGCCACAAGACACCAAACCTTCTCTGAACCAAACTGACACACAGACAAACCAAGTGGAGAATGTACATTGAAGTGGTCACCATGTTTGAAATGCAAAAGCCGGCCACGCACTCCATTTCCACGTATTGACAAGCAGAAGTTAATCTTTTACATGCAAATGACTTAAATTCAGATGCCATTTTGGAAGCATTCACAACATCACGACATCTTTTCATTTTGTACCAACATAATAAAACCGGATATGGAAACACCAATTCAAAAGAACGGATGAGATTTAAAAGCAAAAGGGCAAATATACTGAAGTACGAGTAATAAACATCAAAACTAACATTTAACATCCATAAGAAGAGCAGTTAAAACAAAAGAAATGTACACATTGTAATTTACAAGAAGAGAAAGTATTGACAAATATTCATAAATAAGAACTGTCCACATTTCCCACCTTCAACCCCTTTTAGTACGTATCTTTGTAATTGTTCTTCTCCAACCCTCCCCAAATTGTCTCACAAGATATTAGGACAATCCAACCACAAAACTTAAAAAGGGACCCAAAGGAAAAATCCAACAAATATGAATAATAACAATATCCAAGAACCTTTGAACTCATTATCCAATGCTACTATCAACCAAAAGAAAAGAAAATTGTATGAATGAACACCCCAAAAAAAAAAAAAAAAAACCCCAAGTCCCCTTATTATTCATTGCAATTTCCAGGTGATTTTGTTGCAAACACCTCAAGAATTTGCAATGATAATTCTCAATCTAACTTGGTCTTGGACCTATAGAGAAGCTTCTTCTTCTTAGAAGTTTGATTATCAAATGTGAGCACAATCTTGCCTGGTTCACAAATTTTGTAGCTTCCACTAATCACTGGTTCATCTGTTGGTCCAATCTTTCTTGTCTTTTGTACAATCACAGTGTAACCACCCTCAGCACCTGGCACAAATTCAGCTCCATAAGATACCTCCCATCCAACTACTCTTACTTCCCAAACAAAAGTGCCAGTCTGCAAATCCAACAATCCCAAATCATAACCAGTTAATAAAGATTTCTCACAATATATAATCAATCACAAACATTTACCAGGAAAAAGAAAATCCACAAGAAGAATAGCCTTAATTACCTCAGTAACTGGGAATTCAACAGACTGCTTGGATGATGGCTTGATAGTCTCCTCTTTTGCAGGTTCAGTAATAGTGAATTCTTGTTCACCCTCCCTGCTAAGACCACCATATTGTACAGGCACTTGTTCTGGTGCTATGTACCTTTCAGCATCAAAGAAATACGTGTTAAATTGATTTCTGAACACAAATAGAAGGCCAATAAGAGCAAAGAAATCTGCTTACTTGAAAAGGGTCTCAGCTGTTTTAGAAGGACCGGCAAACACGAACTTGCTCTTGGTCCTCGTGGTCAAGAATGGGCTAATCATTCTATTGTAGGCCACGTACCACCATGGAACATTGATGAACACCTTCATATACATAACCAACATCCCACATGCCAATTAATTCCAAATTTAACAACCAATACATAATAATTCATCAATATAACAAAATTAAATATCTAAAAACAAATAAAAAATTTAGGTAGGAGTATTAACCTGCTTGGCAACAAATTCAGGATAATTGTCCTGCAATAATTGCAGGGCTTGATTGGTGGCCTGGCGCAATTCCTTCTTGAAGAGGAAGAGCCCAGGAGAATTCTTGAGGTCATTGACTTGAACAATAGTGTTTATCCCGTCAGGGGTGAAATCAAGCTTCCTGATACTGTTCTCCAAAAACTGAATTCTCCACCTCAGGAACTTAGACCGCTTCTCAGCATCAGCAAAAGCGTTCTGATACAATTCCTTGTCCTGAAATTCACCAAAAGCATTGTAGCAAACAGGATGTCCTTCTTTGTCTACCCCATGCATGTAAACCACCTTCTCCAATCCATCCCCGATCCCTTCTTCTCCCAATAAGCCCTCAATCCCAAACTCTTTTCGCCAGGCCACGACGTTTTTGAGCATGGCAAAAGCGTCCTTCACCTTGAAGTCTCGTGCCCTGAGGAACTTGAGAAGGATCACATCACTTCTCTCGTCAGCCAAAAGAGGAATTCCCCATATGGAGACTTCCTCTGGGGTCTTGGGTTCCTCGGGGACTTCCTCTTTTGGTTCCTTCTTTGGCGGCTCCTCCACTGGAGCGGCCGCCTCAGGGGCTGGTGCGGGTGGCGTAGTGACTTCGACTATAGTTTCCTTAATTTCTTCGGCTTCAGTTTTTTCCTCCACCTTCTCAGTGACAGCCGGAGCGGGTTCTGATGGCTCCGCTGCCGCGGGTGGTGGTGGGACAACTTCCTTCTTCTCTTCTACGGCTTCAACAACCGGCTCGGCCTCAGGCTTCGGTGGCTCCTCCGCTAGGGGTGGAGTGACTTCGGCAGGTGCCTCGCTTTCTTCCTTTTTCTCTTCAGCTTTTGACTCTTCAACTTCTACCTTTTGCTCCACCTCCTCGGTTGGTTTTGGTTTTGATTCCTCCGCGGGTTCTGGTTTTTTCTCCTCCTCCTTAGCGGGAGGCGGTGGTGGTGGGGCAGTGAATTCATGCTTGTTAAGCGCTTCCTGAACCAACTGTTTGAACTCATCAATAGCTTTCTTTTGCGGGTCAGGAAGTTCTTCAACAACGTTGGTTTCTTCCTTGAAAGAAGCAGATTCAGCTATTTTTTCTTCAGCTTTCTCAGCCGCAGCCTCGAGGCTTTCGACTGCAGCCTCTTCAGCCGGCTTCTCCAGTGCAGCCTCAGCCTCCGGAACCGGTTCAGGCTCCGGTTGTGGGGTCACCGTAGCCTCCTTCTCCACAACAGCCGGAACATCCGAAACCACCACCTCTGCAGGTGCTGCTGGCGCTTCTGATGATGCAGTACTTTTTGTTTCCTCCGCCATGTCTGAGTTTCTTAAAATTTTCAACAAAAAATCAATTATTCAATGAATAAAAAATGAGAAATCAAGATCAGGAGAAGAATTTAGAAAGGAATAAGAGTGAAGAGAGTATGAAAAAATGGAGGATTGGTTGAATATTGGGATGGAGTGGAGGGGATTGTGGGAGATGGAATGAGCTAAATATGGGAAGGTGGAGGGTGTAGTGGAGGGGTGGGAGTGTGTGTAGTGTGTGTGAGAGAAAACAACAGTCTGTCAAGGAGTGGGGCCCAGGAAGGCTTGCCAGCTCGTTACCACCCTTGTCGTGGGGTCCACTCACTCACACCACCACTCTTTCCCATCCTCCAACCGCTGATTCAGCTATAATTCATTCATTCATCCATCAATCAACTTTGTATATTAGTATTACAACTGGTTTGGTGTATTTAATTAGGAAAAAAAAAAAGTCTGTATAATTTGTGGGGGAAATCACACCAATAGTCCTTAATATTTGCATATTATACGTTTGCTGGCCTCTTATTTCGTCTTCTTTTCCCTAAAAACTGTCTGGAAATAGTGCGAAGGTAACATTCAATGAGTTAAAAAGAAGCATAATAAAGTTCAAATAACTTTATCATACTTCAATTTTTTCCTTGGGAGAGTAGAAGGGATCGCAAATCGAGTTTGGGACTAAAATATAATATTTTTAAAAATATAGAGGACAAAATTGCCGCATTTCATTTATGAAGCACTACTTAACACAAAAATATAAGGGACTATTTGTGCAATTTTCCTTAATTATATTATGTGTGTGTGTGTGTAGTATAAAATAATTAATTACCTCGTGGAGAATCTTCTGTGAATTATCCATCCACAAATGTTTCATTGAATTCATCGAACTTACCATGTTTGCTGTTTTGGGCTGTAATGCTTAAATGACGTTTGTCAGTTTGAGTTGGGACGGCGGGGAGTTTTTTCTTTCTTTTTTTTTTTGGTTATTTTTTGGGCCCGATGGATACAAGGGAAAAAGACATACACACCAGTTACTAAGCTAAAATGTGGTATGCCTAAAAGAGTAACACAAAACCAACACCAATCTGAATACTTTGAATCTGATATGTAGCCAAAATTCCATTTTGGTTCCACTATGATTCGAAGCAATCTTTTGTCTTAAATGTGAAAGTGCCTATGACCAATGTGTTGAGAATAAATAGAAACAAAATATTGAACTCATCACTCCATAAAAAGAAGCTATGATCAATAAATGCACAAAGAAATAATTCACATGAAGTATAAAATAATGTACCCCTTTTAAATATCATGGATCCATCAATTAACTAATTTGCTGAAAAAGTGAATGAATGCTCATTGATTTTGGATGAACACATTGCCAATAGTCTAGAGGATTAAATCCATTAGGTGATGGCATTAGTAATGTCAAATATTTTCTAAAGAAAATAACAAAATTGATAAGGATTCCACTGAAAATGTCAAATAATAATAAAAAGCACTAAATTAAAAAAAGAAATTTTGGGTAGTTGGTAGTTTTCTTGTAGTAGTCCCCATGTTAAGATTTATCCGCATACAAAAGGGTTTGATAATAAAGAAGGGAACATCATGCTTAAAAAAAATTTTTTCTCAAATTTATGTAAGCTTTTGCTTTCTATGTCATTGTCAAAAAATTATAAATTTAATTGGAAATATTTGACAGCATAAACAAGCATCTATTTGAGAAGGCATTTTATTTAGTATATATACTTTTCAATGGAATAGCCATACAACAAAATTAGGTGAAATCTTGCTAGTTTATATATACTTTTCAATGGAATAGCTATATAACAAGATTAGGTGAAATCTTGCTAGTTTTACTGAAGGAATAAAGAATCGTCAACTCTCAAAACTATAGGCATTTAAAGTTTTGTGGCGGAAACTAGAATTTTATAGACCTCATGTCACCACTCAAACATTTTTCGAAGCTTGAAAAGTTTAATATCCATTAGAAAATACTAAAATTATAAGGCTAACAATTTTTTTTTTTTTTTTGAAGATAGACGTATGACATTTTACAAGTTTATGTAAAAACATTTTTAGGTAATGTTTTCTGCCACAATAATATTCCAATCATAACGAAAAGAAAAAGAAATCGGATCAAGAAGTTGTTAATCTCTCTTGTGGTATCAAATGAAATGCTTTTTTTTTTTTGAAAAATAAATAAGAAATCTGTGAATATACAGAAAATCATCAATCATGTATGTAGGATAGACTTTTTCCCATTCCAAAATATAATCCAGAAGTAAATAATGCAACATATTTATTTAAGAACATGTTGGCGTCAAACATTAGAGGGAACGAAAAAAGAAAGGAAAAAAAAAAAAAAAAGTCGGACATTCTTTGATACACTGACACGTTTGACAGAAGGTGCTATCCCTTTTGGAACAGGCTGTCAAATAATTAGACGTTGCTTAAAGAATTAACAACTCCTTCTGTCATCAAACATTCTTTTAAAAAGCCGGTTTATTTAGATGATTAACTTGTTCATGTAAAGGAAAATGTGTAGCGACCTTGTATATCTCCAAAAAAATAAAGAAAAGTTAAGTTTTTGTACTAAATCAATAAAGTTATTTGATAACTTATTATTTTCTTCAGAAAATTTATAATTATTTTACAGAGTCAATTAACGCAACACAACCACAATTCTGCTCTTGTTCATAGTTTCATCTTTAATAAATGTATCTTAAATCCTATATGATGTTGTCAAATTGTGTACATCTGATTTGTGGTGTGTCTCTCCTTTCTATTTTTAAATTTTTATATTTAAGAAAAAAATTCAGACATGACAGTAACTAGACTTAATTAATTATAAGTAACTAAAAGTAACTATTTATTAGCATATTTTTTATTTTGAAAAATTTTCATATATTTATTCATAAAATGTAAAATATATTTTTATAAAAAAAATTAATTTATATAAATAATCTTATTTTTTTTATTTGCACATGTATTTAGTGTGCCTTAATCACCCGTTACTATTAAACTTCTTTTGCAGTTAAAAAAAAAAATTTTTTTTTTTGGGTTGCGCAGGTCAAAAGCCTTTTATAGTTTTCATTTTTTAAACCAAAAGAGAATTTACTTATCTATTATCAGGAAAAGAAAAAACAGAATTTAGTCAAATTTATATTATGCATAAAAAAAATATTCTTTTCTACAAGCATTACCAAAACACTTAACAACAAATTATTATGTATTGGTAACGGGTGTGAACTGTGAAAAGCATAGAGAGATTCATCAGTTGTCTGCTAGTCCGTGTGGTGAGAGGTGGACCCAAATGGCCTCCGTCTTTCATGCTCTAAAGCAATCGAAAGCTGTTGACTGCTTCTTCTTTGCTGTCTTTTAAATCTTTTTGTAAAATAAACATGAACTCATCTTTTTAGTTTTTTGAATTCTTTATGAGGGGGAGAATATTTTGTACAGCCAACATCAGATTACATGAAGGGTCCAGCTTGTCGGGATCCGTTGTGAAATAATTTTTCCTGTTTTTGTTTTTGCTTTTTCTTCATGAAAAGTTACGGCTACATTAAATAGGTTTTGAAAAAAAAAAAAAAAGGATGAAATTGTATGATGATTGTATTTGTATTAATAAAAAAGTTTGTTTTAAAAGCTGTATCATGATAACCAGATAGGAAAGACATGGAGAAAGCATCACGTTGTGTGAAGACCTTTTTGTTTCTTTCTTTTCTATTTCTAACTTAATTATCGAAAAAGGCAAAGTAAATGAAAAGAACCTAAAGGAATATGTGATGAAAGTGAAAGCTAAGGGTGAAAGAATTCTAGCATAAATAGCATTATTATGATGCTTTTTATATAGAGTTCCAAGAATATTTTATAATCCAAAGTTTTCAAACGAAAGTGTCTACCTAATTATTTTTGTTGAACTATGGAACTACTAGACTTGTTTTCTTTTCTGAATTTTGGAAACGTTCAAAATTTTGATATTTGAACAAATTTATCCTTCAAAGAGATGTCATGCAAATTAATCGAGGCGCTACAAGTTTCAAGAAAGATCAATTAGAATAGTTTGAATCTTCTATTTAATTTTTTACCGTTTAATTGTGTCAAATGTAACATTATTATGTTATATTATTAAATAATACGATGTAATTTTATATTATTCTACATAGGCACATTGTAATTTTAGATTAAGTAATAAAAAATTAAACAAAAGATCTAAAGCGCGGTTAAAAGTACAAATACTTAATTTTTACTTTTATTTTCCAATGATGTCTGTTTTTTGTAATTTTGTATTAGTATCTATTAAGCTATCCTATCCTAAAATTCGTAGCTTTGGAATTTGAGTCCTTGATTAGCAGTTCTTCAATTTGCAAGGGTCCAATTGCCTCGTACCCTTTCTGTCTAATCATTTCTTTCTTTTTCGTTTTTTGGTATCCCCAGAACAGCATCACATGCAGAAGAAACACACCCATCTACATTCATTGATCAAGTTGAGTGGGGAAGAATAGGGCTTTTGAATTCATTACCCACAGAACTCGAGTCAAATTGCTGTAGTCACAATCGGCCGTCTATAAGTTCGATGCATTGAAGCAAAGAAAGTACAATAGCACGAGTACAAGAAACAATGCCCCGTATGATAACGGCTATGGAGAAGCCTAAATGTCACATTTCTTCTTTTGGACAATTCATTTTTTTTTTAAAGAAAACTAATTTTAAAATATAACCTAACAACATTTTTAACTATTATTTTATCTATATTGCATCTCAAAAAATATTATAATTTTATTTTTTTCAAATGTTTTTTTTTTAAATTTTGATAGTGATTAATACACATGACGTATTTCATGACATGGATTCCGGTTTCATAATTTTTAGGTTTTTTTGGGTCTGATATGTTGTTAGCTCAAACCAAAAATTTCCTTCCATTTCCGGGTCAACGGAACATTGAAACGATCAAATTTTTTTTTCGTGTGTAGTAGTACCATGGGCCAACCCACTAACATTTATCATCATAATGTTAGTTACAACGTTCAAGTTTCAGCATCTAAATTTGGGGCTAATAGGATATTTCTGGCTAAAGAGATTTTTTTTTTTTTTTTTTTTTTTGAGGAAGGCTAAAGAGAACTTTATTTGCATATATGAAATTTGGACCAAGTACTGATGGCCCAACTATAAGTAATTTGGTCAGTAAATGAACGTATAGTTGAATTAACTTTTACTTTGTTGCTAGAAGCCCTCAAATCAAGCAAGAAAATACAAGTTAAAAGCAAAGGTAAATATAATTTATAAGAAATACAATGCACAAGATAAAAAAAAAAAGAAAGAAAAAGACTAAACAGCAAGGAATATATTAGGTAAAGATTCTACCTAAAAAGCATTAAAATTGAAAAATGCTAATACAACTTTGGCCCCTTGAAGTATTGGCATTGTTATAATTGCACCTTTTTTGGTACCTAAACCTCTATATTTTGCAACGTTGGCCCAATTTGGCAATGAATGTTAGTTATTAGACTGAATTTACATAATTACACGATCAAATTCGGGATGGGCCTATAATTATATGCAATTAATATCATTATAGACCATCTTGTGGGATCAAGTGCGCAATTAGTGTTAAGAAATGAGATAAATAATCAATTGTTTCAAAAGTTGCAACAAGAAATAATAAATTGAAGAATCAACATATAAATTTTCGTACGTTTCACAGAGAGTGTCTAAACAGCAAGGAATACATTAGGTAAAGATTCTTCCGAAAAGGTAGTAAAATTGAAAAAGCTTAATACCAATTGGCCCTTTGAAGTATTGATGTTATGACAATTGCACCCTCGAATTTCACGTGATGATTTGCAACATTAGTCCATTTTAGCAGCGAATGTTAATTATTTGACTGAGTCTATATAATTACAAGTCAAATTCGGGGGACTAATGGGATTACAATTAAGTGTAATTGAGATCATTATCTACCATCTTGTGGAATCAATCGTGCAATTTGCATTAAGAAATAAAATAAATAATCAATTGTTTCAAAGTTGCAGCAAATTGAATTTTCAGGTATTAAAATATCAACGATATAAAAAGTTAGGATGCAAAATACCTTAATGTCAAAATTCAAAGTCTGCACAGTGGTATTATATCCTAAGAAAGAACTAACAAGTTGAACTAATTTGGTTGATTCTGTGTTGCCTCAATTTTAATTGGCTTCGAGGTTTTTTATTCCCAACTTTTCGATAAAATGACAAAATTGGATTATGGCTATTTCACTATTGAATTGCTAGACACCAATTGACATTCTACTGAAATTGTTTAACAATAAATGGAGTAATCCATGATTTTTCAACTTGCTTAAACATCCTTCGAAAATGGATGTAGGACTTTGTTCCTTAACTTTAGTCTCCGAAATCCAGGAATCGACTGTCCCTTTTTCATTTTCTTCTTCATCATTTTGATTTTTGAGGCTACCTATTTTGTCAGTTATAATTGACCTTAAAGCATGGAAATTTTATGAACAGATAAAACCAATTGCTGTGCCCACAAAACCGTTGCTATAGCAAAACATGACAAATTAAAATTCCTTGAGAATTTGCTACATGATCAAACCTTTGTCAGCTCATTCTGATGTGATTGTAAAAAGGGTTGTTCAATTGAATTAAAAGAATGATGAACTCAGTTACAGGTGATGCTGCTAGTGATGTTTGTTTCTTTTCAAGGTTCAAATTAATCAAACAAGCCAGCCTGATATTGATATTTATGGACCCTACCCCAGCAGCCATGGGACGTAAATGCATCAATTTGCACCAAAACAGATGGGGATTAGATTGCCTTCAATATGAGGTAGTCCCCTCTCCGACAATTGTGTTGGAACCACTTAGTTTTTCACATGTATCATGCATCAAACATTAGTCAATTGAAATTCTTGGTGTTCCAATTCATCATAATCTACAATTTGTCCCTCCAATTCATTTATTTTTTTTCCTTTTGATGATGCCGATTCTTTTGAATTGATTGCTTTTATTCTATTCAAACCAAGAGAAACGGATATTTCAATTAACTTATATGTCAATACAGTTATCCGCAACTCAGTTTGCTCGGATATTTATGAATTTACTAGCTGTAAAGGAAAGTTGATTTAACTTCTTCTTCTTCTTCTTTTTTTGACAGAATGATAAAATATAATTCACAATTATAAGACTTAAATTCAAAATTTATCACACTGGGTCTCAACTTTCTTTATTTTCTCTAGTACATGAAAAACCTCATAAGCAAGTTTTTACGTATAAATCAAAAGATTAAAAAAAATTAAACCTATTAAGACTAATGTCTCGCATAAGTAGCGACTATTTGTCTAAATATTGCTGTATTCTTTTGGTTTTAGAGAATAATTATTACTAACTTTTGAGAATCTAATTCAAATTCCCTCGTAATATTAATCATTATAGACATATCCGTTGAAAATGTTGGTGGTGTACCACAAAATTTTTTGTCCATAGTTCAAATTTGTCTCTTAATATGCATTTTTATACATAGCTCGTGCCTTCTTGCTCTCAGTTCCTGGCAGCTGGCATGTGTCCTTCTAATTACCCAAAAAAAAAAAAAAAAATTTCACCGTTTTTACTCAGTTAACATATTTATACAAAACAAAATCTATAATCCTGTTGGTGAATAATGACGTTATTTTTTGTAAACATAATAGAAAGATTGATGTTGTCAACTTCGATAAGAGGACAATCTGATTTTCTTTGTAGTCGTTGTTCTATGCATCTGATTTCCGGCTGATTGAAAGAAAGAGAAGTGTTGAAGACCAAGTGCCTGTGCTTGTTTGTTCTGGCAAAGACAAAAGAGATGCTTTGTAAAGAGAATCTACTACAACTACAGTATCTGAGAAAGAGAGGTGCCATTGTGCATTTCTTATTTATAGTTAAAGGACAAAGTTTACATCGTGCATACAAGAGACAAACGCATGAAGAAATGAGAAGATTGCAGTTTTATTTCCTAAGCCAGCTTCTCAATTTGATATAGAGTGACATTTTGCATCTTTTTGTTCTTTCAACTTTTTTTGGCTGAGATAATATGTAATTTAGCTTGGGCATTTTATGGCCTGCTCTTTTATTATTATTATTATTATTATTATTATTATTATTAATAAGAATTGCAAGAGCCATATAGTTGGATGGACATGTCTATAAATATACTTGGAAATAGATTTAACGGTTATGTTTTGTAGTGCTCCATGGGAACAATTTGTACCATAGATGAATATAGTTTCCCATCCATTGTTTTGATACTAATATGTTACACTAAATTATGTGGGTTTTGTTTCACCAAGAACGAGATCAGGATTAGTTTCACTTTATGCCCTTTAAGTTTACAATGATTCTTACTTTAAAACCAATTTACACCTTAAAGTTATCAGAATGTTTCAAATTATCCCATAAACAATATCATGTGTGAAAACCAAGAAACAATTCCTACAATCTGAATGATTCCCATAATCAAGCTAATTGATCCTATAATCAAGCTAATTGATCTACAATCGTTAATTGATTGATTTAACATACTTAACACCCTCCCTCTCAAACTCAAGGTGGCATGGAAGATGAGAGCTTGAGTTTGGAAACTAGATCTTGAAAGCGTTGAGTTGGATGTGACTTTGTAAAGATATCTGCAATTTGGGATTGTGATGAGATAGGAATAAGGTGGATGGTGCCTTGGAGAACATGATGTCGAACCAGATGACAATCAATTTTGATGTGTTTGGTCTGTTCGTGGAAGACATCATTGTGAGCAATTTGCATTGCACTCTGATTGTCATAGTAGAGAAGGACACCAGAAAAGAAGTTGACACCCATAATCTTGAAGTAACCATCTTAACCAAAGAAGTTCAGAGGTAGTATCAACAAGAGCTCTGTATTTGGCTTCTGTACTGGAGCAAGAGACAATGGTTTGTTTCTTGCTGCGCCATGAAATGAGAGATGTGCCCAAAAAGAAACAACAACCAGTAATGGATCGGCGATCGGTTGGATCACCCGCCCAATCAGTATCAGAATAAGCGTGCAGTTCCAATGAAGAAGAGTATCAGAAATGAAGACCATGAAATAGAGTGCCTCCGATATATCTTAGTATACAGAGAACAACAGAGAAGTGAGTGGTACGAGGTGTAGATATGAACTGACTCACAATGTGTACAACATGAGCAATATCTGGGCGAGATACAGTAAGATATATAAGACTTCTAACCAACTGGCGATAAAGTGTGCCATCACGAAGCAGAGTCCCATCAGTAGCAGAAAGATGATTAGTGAGTGGAGTGTTGGCAGTCTTAGTATTCAGTTAAGGCAGCTCAAGAAATGAGATCAGTAGCATATTTTGCTTGTGATAGATAATATCCGAAATCATCAGACGACAGTTCAAGACCTAGAAAATAGCTCAGGATTACCCAAATCTTTCATCTCAAACTATGTTGATGAAGAAAAGATTTGAGAGCGGAGATACCTTGAATGTCATCACCAGTTATGATCATGTCGTCAATATACAGAAGAAGAAGAGTGTATCCTTGATCAGTCTTGCGAATAAACAAGCCACTGATCATAGGAGCTAGACTGAAAACCAAGGCGATTGATAGTAGTACTGAACTTGGCAAATCATGCTCGAGGAGCTTGCTTAAGTCCATATAGAGCTTTGCGAAGACTGACAAACCTTTTTAGGTGGATGATCATAACCAGGAGGAGGTTGCATGTACACTTTCCTCTAAGAGATCACCATTGAGAAAGGCATTCTTGACGTCCATTTGGAATAGCTGCCAACTTTTGCTAGTAGCCACTGCTATGAGACTACGGATAGAGATCAAACGGGCTACAGGAGCAAATGTCTCATAATCAATTCCATACTACTATGTGAATCCTTTAGCAACAAGACGGGTTTTAGTACCGTTCAACTGATTCATCTACTTGAGTCTTGATTTTGTAGACCCATTTGTAACCAACAACAGATTTTTATGAAGGTAGATCAACCAAGTCCCAAGTATTGGTACTGATAAGGGCCTGTAATTCCTCTGCCATTGCCTTTTGCCATAAAAGGTCAGTGCTTGGCCTTGCGATAGGTGCGAGGTTCATATAGAGAAACAATAGTGGAATAGACATAAAAGTCTTTAAGAAGAACAGAAGGATGACTCACTCTAGTAGAACGCTCGAGGAAGAAGTTGAGAATTAGTAGATTCTGGTAGAGGTGTAGGTGAAGGTGTAGAATCCACAACTGGAGGAGATACATTTGGATGAGGCATAGACTGTATTGAACTGTAAGAACTGTTAGAATGATCTGTAAGAGAAATATCAGGAAATAGGATACAGTGGGATCAGTGAGAAATTGCCTAGGAGGCTCAGTGACACGAAACTTAGACAGAGTGGAAAACATCTTATGTTCCAGAAAGTTACGTGTCGAGAGATACGAAGCCTTTGTGACAAGGGATCCCAACACCTATAACCCTTATGTTCTATGCCATACCCAAGGAAGCAACACAATCATGCTCGTGGTTCAAGTTTAGGTGTACTCATGTGGTTGTAAAAGAACAAAACAGACACAGCCAAAGACTTTAAGATTTTGGTAATCTGGAGCATGATGAAATAAACGTTCATATGGAGAGATGTTACCTATGATGGGAGAAAGAAGGAGACGATTGATGGTGTAAACAGCAGTAAGGGCTGCTTCTCCCCAAAAGATTTCAAGGCAAGAGGCAAGATATAAGAAGAGCCTCGAACGGTATCAAGAATGTGTCTGTGTTTTCGTTCTGCTCGGCCATTTTGTTGTGAAGTACCTGGACAGGATCTTTGAATAATAGTGCCTTGCTGAGCAAGAAAGTGAGTGAAATTGGTATCTTTATATTCCATGGCATTATCAGTGCGAAAAGTTTTAATTGTGCAAAGAGAACTAAGTCTGAATCATATTAGCAAATCGAGTGTAAATGGATAATAATTCAGACCTATTTTCGCATCAGATAAATCCATGTATTAGCGAGAAAAATCATCAATAAAAATCACATAATATTTTAAATCACCCATAGTTTCATTGGGAGCAGGGACCACAAATGTCAGAATGAATTAAGTCAAAAGGTCATTGAGGAAATAGTATCATTAGAAGAAAAAGGTAAAGCATGACCTTTAGACAACTGACATGAACTACAATCAATCTTGTCATTTTCAACAGAACCTAATGAGCCACTAGAAATTAAAGAACTTCAATTTATTATCAGAAAGGATGAGCAAGACAAGAATGCCAAATATTAGAAGTGACTAGCACCAGCAACAGATTTGGATGGAAGACATAGAGAAGTCAGTTCAAATAGTCTTCCAACCTTACGCCTTGTCCCAAGGATTCTCGCCTGTCTGTGAGTCTTGCACAATACGACCATGACTCGAAAAAGATAAGTCGAACACCAAGTTCACATAATTGTCCAATAGAAATAAGATTCATAGAAAGTTTAGGAACAAGAAAAGTATCAGGCAAATATAACTGTACTGTTTGAGTAGTAGCCTAAATTCTTAAAGTGTAAAATAGAATTATTAGCAGTGTGAACAATATGAGGGATAGATGGAATTTTTGAAGATGTGAGAATGGAAGGAATCTGAAGATCATATGATTACAACAAGCAGAATCAAAGTACCATGAGGATGAAGTACCTAATGTGACAGACTAAGGCGGAAGTAGAGACAGTACCAGAATCTGGTTGAAGTTGTTAGAGAAGAGCTTGAATGTCTTTTAAGGAGAACTTTGGAGTAGTACTCTCTATTGTTGGGCCCTCTGTGGCAACAGCAGCGATAGTAGAAGAAGTCTGAAAGGACTTGGAGGAGTTATCTTATCTAGAATTCTGTCTAAGCCATTTTTTACATTCAGAAATATGATGACCAGGCTTTTTACAATAGTTGCAAGATCCCTTGTAAGACTTCTTGACTGATTGTGGATGAGGAGTCTGAGTGGCTGATTGCTGATGAGAAGTCTGATAAGAGGATTGTTGATAAGAAGTATGATGATAGGAGGAATGAGTGGCAAGCACAACATCAACAGATTAGGTCAACTTTTCTGTGCGAAGTGCATTAAGTCTAGCTTCTTTAATAATTAACTCTTTAACTACTATGTCAAGAGTTGGTAAAGAGCCTTGATGAAGAAGAGAACTACGAATGGATTCAAACTCATCTCGGAGCATCATCAACAAATGCTAGATATGTTGACGATCATGAAGATTTGCATAAATGGTGGCTGCATCTATACTCGACCAAGCAGGATCTCGAAGAGCTATCTTATCCCAAACTTCTTGTAATTCTGAAACATAACTATGAATTGTTTGGCTAGGTTGTTGTTGCATACGATGTAGACACCTATATAATTGGAATTGATTCACATTATCAGAAACTGAGTAGCGATTTTTGAGAAAATCCCACACCTCTTTTGCCATGTCAAACCTTCAAAAATCTAGCTTGATGACTTTGGCACAGGTATTTCGGAACCATGTCAGAATTTGATGATTCATGCCATCCCAGTTCACTAATCTGTATGTAAATGCACTTTTATCCTCATCTGTCTTCTTGGTAGGCTTAGGTATTTCTCCTGTCTCAATTTGCCAAAGCAGTCTACCCATGAGAAAATTGCACATTTCTTCAGCCCATAGTTCATAGTTAGTTCTATCAAATGTGACATTGATAGGATTGGGAATATGCTGAGGGAGTTTGGAGGCATCCACTGTTAAAAGAAAGTCAATGGAGATAGAAAACCTGATTGTAGAGTTGGATTCTGGTAAAACGAACACCAAAAATAGATTTATAATGGCTGAAAACCTTAGGAACCAGTCTAGTTTGCAAAAGAACTGGATGAAAAGATGATGAACCGGCTAGTCAAAGTGGTGGTCAATAGCTTTGAATCGAACCAGACCAAGTGAATTGAACCAAAGACGTGGCAGATGACTGGATGACACGTGGACGTAGACCAATAATATTCAGACACGTGGCAAATTGGACACGTGAAGCAGTAAGAGCCTAACACGTGGCGATAGGTGTTGATATAGTGATGACATGGATAGTTGTCCAATGATAGGATGACATATGGCTTGCTTTATGTGGCAATGATTGGTTGCTGATATGTCTGTTGATTGGATGTTGACATGTAATTGCATCCATGTGATGTCGACACGAGTAAACTTTGATGACGTGGTGATGACATGGTGATGACATGTCGATGACGTGGCTGATGATGTGGTCGTCTTCTTCCCTGGCAAGTCTGGAATACTGATTTTAACGACAGTGACTTCCAATGGCGCGTGTGGGAGCGTGGAAGGGTTTCTAAGGGTGTGGTTTTCACCGTTGTGATCTGCACAAGGAGGGAAACAATCTGATATATCAATCAGACAGCTTTCGTGTAGATTGAAGCCCAGAAAAGCCTATAATAGTCGGTTACCACAGAAAAAAAAAATTAGAAACCCTCCTTTTTTTTTCACAAAAAATGCTCTGATACCATGTGAAAGTTAATAAATGAGAACCGAATTTTTGTATATTCTATATCATCATTGTACAAAGAGGTATTGAGGTATTTATACAAACAAACTATGCTAAATAATGAAACAATTCCTACAATCATGAATGATTCCTATAATCAAGCTAATTGATCTACAATAGTTAATTGATTGATTTAACATACTTAACATCATGAATGAAAGTACACAACAACACGTTTCCACTCCTTTTTTTCTTTACTTATTTAACAATTAATGTGAAGGAATGGCTTGGTATATAGGTGTAAATTGTTTGTGTACTTGAATTAATAATTTGTAAACTCGTAGTAATTTGAAATATGTTAGTAAATTTATGTTGTGAAGTATTTAAAATACAAGTTCAAATTGCAACGTGATCTTGATTGATAACTTTAGGGAGCAAAGTATCAAAAATAAAAGTTTGAGATGTAAAACAAAAATTGTTGAAAACATTAAATGTGCAATAAGTGGAATTAATCCAATGAGATTATTTGTAGATGTTGGAAAATAAGTACTCAGCTTAATTTGCTTTTGAAAATTTTGAGATTTTAGACTCTTTTTATGTTAAGACATCTCATGAAAGCACGAAAGCCTGAAATGTCGTGAACGTAAAATAAATTTTCAAATACATTTACACTCACAAACAACCCTTTGTCCCAATTCTTTGAGCAAGAGGACGGATTTCTCATTATAAAAAAAAAAAAAAAGCTAGGAATCAAAGGGTGAAAAGCAATTATTTCAATAATCTTGGAATGATTACATCTTCTTCACAAAGATATTCAAATATTGTTATCATTAAACTTGAAAGGGAAGACATTTTGTTCCCTTCAGAATGGCACTCTTTCTTTCTTTTCTTTTTTTTCAGTAAATAAAACAAGTAGAAGTTTAGACCAAGCTCTCTACCAGGCAATGTTTTTAAAACCGGACCGGACCAGTCGGTTCGCCTGTTCGACCGCGAACAGACCATGCTTCTGGTCTGGTTCTATGCAAATCACTGTTTATCTTCAAAACTGCCAAGAACTGGATTGAACTGACGAACCGAATTGAACCGGTCAACTGTTGAACCAACAATTTGTTGAACTTTGACTTTTTCCAAAAATTTTCTACCTTTGCTGCAGGCCATAGGCCTCGAACCTGGGACCTTTTGTGCAAAGATCAAGGCGGAAACCACTGAGCCAACTTTTGTTTTGCTGTATTTATGTTCTGAAATATTTTATTTGTTCTTCATTTTGTTTTTTCCTTTAACCATTTTAATAAAATTAATTGATTATTACATTTTTAGTTTCTTTATTTTCATTAACCATGTTTAATGAATTTAATTGATTCTTACTTTTTTATTTTTTTTGTTTTCTTTATTAATTATTTTTAATGAAATTAATTGATTCTTACCTTTTTATCTTGTCATCCAAATTCATTATATGAAAGAAATCTTAGATTTACTTTTACCAAAATCTCTCATACTAAGATTAGCTCTTATATCAAAATTGTTTAATCATTCATTTTTATGCCCAAAACATTCTCCTAATTAAAAGTTTAAATTGGTATTTTTGTAAGTCATTTGTTTAAAATTTTGAATTATGGTTAATCATTATTCAATAATAAGCATGCATGACATCTTAGAAGTAAGTGGGTAGAAAACTATTTCTTTTATTAATAAAATTAAAAATCAGTTCAGATTATTAAAATCATATTTTTCAATGCAATATATTGATTCCAATTTAATAGCATCACATATCCACATTTTCTTGATATATTAAAGAAATAATGTAAATTAAAAACAATTGATTAAATTAATAACTAATAAGCAAATAGATTTACTTGTTAGTTTTATTTTTGAGAATACTCTATAGAGTCAAATTGACGTACTCAATAATCTGATACGTCAAACATAAAATTACTTTGAAGAGAATACATCTAAAGTTAAAGTTTGAGAACCGATTCTAAATAAAGTTTAGGCCCTTTTAAGAAATTTAAATCAAATTCTAGATTGATACAAATTTGTAGAAATTAGATCTCATTAGGTGTGGTAACAAAACTAAACTAATAGTAAGACAATCAAATTGAAATTTGAAAATTATTTGAGTAGGTGAACCTACCTTAAAAAATAGGGCAAAAGAATTTTTTTATTTAAAAAAATTACATTTACTCGAACCGGCCTATATACAAAGTTAATTGTATTATTTGGTATTAAAAATAAATTTAAAATTTACATTGAAAAATAAGTCTTGACGATATTAAAAGAGTAAAAAATGTGAAAACAAGCAACAAATATGGTTTAATAATTTAGAATATCCAAGACAGTCATTTAAAATATTTAAAAATATAATATACTTTAGTCGTGAATTTTAAAATATGTGTTTTATCCGTATTTTTTCCCTATACACTTCACTTTTTATAGTTATTATATGTTTTATACTTGTAATGTCATTTTCTTTGTTAATTTAATTGTTATAAACATAGAATATTTCATAAAATTTTTACCAAATATAATAAATTCATTAATTTGTATATTTCAATATAATAAATTCATGAACTTGTATATTTGAATATAATAAATTCATTAACTTGTATATTTGAATATATTTAAACAATTAATGGGTTAACTAGATCAACAGAACGGAGTATATCTAGTATTTATTTTATATTATATATTAAATTAAATTTAAAAAGTAAAAAATCATTGAACCCCGGTCCGACTGCGAACCGAAGCCCCCTCCGGTTCATTTACTGGTCTGGTTTTTAAAACATTGCTACCAGGTAGAATTAATTGTGTATATAGAGAGTGTGTGTATGTATACAGACGTTTAAATGCAGATGGGCAGTTTCTATTGAAATTCTCTCTTCTACTCCTGGCTGTATTTCATTGTCTCTGTGTGTGTAAAATCAATGTACACATTTTTCTCTTGCCAAAAACATAAAATTAATAGGACAGGATAAAGTTTTTCCTTGAAAACATTTCTTATGTTCAAGGCAAAAACAAGACGGAACTAGACAAAAGTTTTGTTCTTTGACACTGTTCTACCATTTTCATTATGTTGGAAGGGAGTGAGAATAATCACATGGAAAATGAAACAACGATGGTTTTCGGCAGCAGGCATCTAATATATGTTCTTTCTATTTTCTAACTTGGGCCCAGCAATATACAGAAACAACACAGACATATATATTTGTACGCGACACAGAGAAAAATCAATTTGGCCAATAAACTCTTCATAGCAAATACAAAGAAAAATCTTTATTTTTGGTGTTCTGACTTTTTCTATGGTTACAATTTGAGCAGTATTCTTTATTTTCTTTTAGCTGTTTCTTTCTGTTTTCTACTTAAAACCTGTTATTATTCTGTAAATTATTATTAAATATATTTAGCTAATTGAGTAGATTCGTTGTGTGTACATACACACATACATACATACATACATATACGTATATCGTGCTCAAGAGCCGTTGGGAAAGCGACTTGAATCTCTTGTCTCCTGTCTTTGACCTTCGGTTGGCCTATTCAAATAGAATACTCCCCTTGCTGTTCTAATACACACACACATACATATATCTGTGTGTGTTTGTGTGCTGTGTGTGTATCTATATATATACACACATCACACACAGAGAGTATGTATGTGTGTCTATATATATATATATATATATATATATATAACACAGACACACATACCTATACATAACATACATTCACACACACACATATATGTATGCATGTATGTATTTGCAGTGTTAGGCACAAATAAATCAAACATGCATATTATATGGATTTGATTGCAAATAGTTTACGTTTGTAGGCTTTGGTTGGTTTTTCATTTTTGTTATAATCATTTTTTACATGCGTTTTTAAATTATCTTTTTATCATGCATTTTGCTCAAAATGCTGCAGTAAAAATTTAAAAAAAAAACTTATAAACAACAACATCCATAGAGTGTAATTTGTCCCGGTTTTTTTATACATTCATACTTGTGTATGTAGGTGCATGTATCTAGTTGTTTAGATAATGCAATTTGTCCCAAATTTTTTGTTTTCTCGGATAATATGCTATATCTTACTTCCCAATACATAATCCTTCTCCAAATTTTGAAGTCATGAGCATTGTTACCGGGGTGTTCAGGTAACAAATTTCTTAAGTAATACTCCGTAATCATGTCCGAGTGCCCAACGGAGGAACAATTGGAAAAATGGATTTTCTTGGTGTCAGAAAAGAATCTAACAATACCATTAAACCAGTGAAAGTGACCGACCATCAACAAACATTCTGATGTTTAGATGTTATGTGAAGGGATAAGTTTTTCAAATCCTCGCCTATCCTTTTTCTTCTTGTAAAGTTTAGATGCTAAAAAAAAAAAAAAAAAGACGTGAGCTACAGAATCAGCGCTGACCACTGCAGAGCTGGAATCTTTGACAATGAAGAAATAACAAAAAATGTTTCAAAAAAAAAAAAAAAGAAATAACAAAAAAAGGATCCCTAATATGGATAGCTTAAATTGAAAAAAAAAAAAAGGAAAACTTTTAACAAGAATGAAAGAACTAGTGGTTGGGTTGCAAATGTAACGTGGTGATAACAAAAAGGCTCGATAGATTTGAGAATTTTAAGATAATAAATCATGAATTGAATTGGTGCATGTATGACGGACCATTTGAAGTGTTTACATGTTCAGGAAGTTGACACGATTCTTTTATTTGTTTGATGACAATTTAAACCCTAATGATAATAGTAATAATAACAAGGGTTAGTTACACTTTGCTTCCCTGAAAGTGGGGATAACTAACACTTTACCCCCTTAAATGCAAAAAACATACACTGTCCACCGAAATTTTTGGCTTTGAATTTTTTTTTATTATTTTCATTTTATATAAATTGCTAAAACACTAAATTGCCTTTATAAAGACATGTTTATTGACAAACGCACGCATAGGCACTAAAACTTATTTGTTTTTCCTATTTTATCTCATACATATCTATCATGTTCGTTTAATATGCAAATATATATAATATTTTTTATAAATACTTTTACATACACTTTAACTAACAATATAAAATACATAAAGTTTTTGTCGTATTATACTTCACAAATAATATTACAATTTGTACAAAATTTTAAAATTTGCATTAGAGTAATGATATGCTTTTCACATGCAAAACATTAAAGATTTATATCCAAATTTTTATACATGTATGTATGTAAAACTAATAACACGATAAAGTTTAATTAACGTGATATCTCATACACAAAGAAAGTAGTTAAATTAATATTAATGTAGAATAATATGTTAGACATATTACTTTAATTAACGTTCGATCATCATATTGGTGATATACACACATATTACTTAATTAAAGTTCTATCATCATATTGGTGATATACACACATACGCACACACATGTATATAAATTTGGATATAAATCTTTAATTTTTGGTATATATGTGAAAGATATGTTATTACTATTATGCAAATTTTAAAAATTTTCATAAATTAAAATATTATTCACGAAGTATCTTACACCAAAAATTTTTATATAATTTGTATGGTTAGTTAAATGGCATGTAGATATATTTTTCAAAATATACATTTTTTTAAAATTACATGTATAAACTCATATATGAAGATGATAGACATGCATGGGACAAAATAGAAAAAAGAAGTTATTTTTAGTGCTTATAGGCATATTTGTCAATAGACATATATTTATAAGGGCTACTTAGTCTTTTAGCAATTTATACAAAATGAAGGTAATAAAAAAAAATTCAAAACCAAAATTTTTGGTTGAAAGTGTATATTTTCTAATTCAAAAGCGCAAAATGTGAGTTAAGCTCACTTTTAGGGGGGCTAAGTGTAATTAACCCTAATAATAACAACAACAATAATGTGAACATCGAACCTATTTGATCTCAGTACATTTACGAGTTAACTTGTTAGGATTTCCAAACAAAGATTCTTTTAAACATAAAGATTCTTAATTAACTGATCAATTATCTTTGTTGATGATCATGATCATTTAACCAGCTCTTCTGTGGATTTTTTTAATTCTGAATTCATTCTGACCTGAAATTGTATATAACCAAACAATTTTTAAAACAACAAATATATAGTCGTAGATTTCTCAAAGATGTAGAGCTGGAAGTGCCGAAAGATTAAGGAACTGCCTTCAGCAGCTGTCCAACTGCCAGTTGGAATACACGAATCATTGGTGGATGCCACCAATATAACAAGGGATAATTACAGAAACCTCCCTTGAGGTTTCTGACAATTTTACTTAGCACCCCTCTAATTCTGAATATTACACATACACCCCTTAAAATAAGGTATCTGGTAACAGAAAAACCCATAAGCCAAAAATATTTAATGAATATCCTAAAATGCCCCTATGAAACTTTTTCAAAATAAAAAATTACTTTGAAAATTAAACCACAACTAGCACCCATATCAAATTCTTTCTTTTTGCCGAAAGTCAACCAAAATAGTCTTCTCGTTCTATCACCACCGCTAACGCTGCCAACAAAATCTTCAATTATCACAACCTTCGTCGCTTGCGAAACCTACACAGTGAAAGCTGTGAAAATTAAACTACCACCAATACTTGTATCTAATCCCTTCTCATTTGCTACTGTTAACCAAAAGCCTCTGCTTCACCCCACTATATTCAATCACTGTTGCCGTTGGAAACAAAACCTCAAATACCACTGTTGCCACCATTGTCAATATGAATCAAGAACTAACCACTTACCAAATATCAAGAAGTGCTCCCTCATATTCCTCCACAATGTATATCTTAATCTCACAACATTTTAAATCCCCCAAAACTCTGACGAGCACGAGACAAAAATCACAAACAAATTGTTCCAAAAAAATTTGCACCACAAAAAAATTGCAGTGCATTTTTACATCCAAATACACAAAATTACACACATTGAAACATATGAGGTTGAAGGGAAACTGAAGAGCCGAATCTGAACCCATCCACATCCCCATGCCCAACAATTCTCTTCTCCACAATTTTCTGGCCGATGCTTTTTGTAAGCAAGATGTAATCTTGATTAACTATATCTATTCCATGGCCACTGTTTGTGCATGAAATTTGCTCTTAATTTCTCAGCAGTAACATAAATATATATTACGTTAGAAGAATGGAATATATTGATCTATAGAATCATTTAATTAGACTTTGTCAATGGGCTAACGGGGTGAGAAGGGGGGAAGTTGAAGGGGGATAGGATACCTATTTTGGGGGGCTGCCATCAGGCTTGATTTGTGTTTGTGTGCTCCCCCTCCCCCCTTCCCCTCTTTCTTCTCTCGTTGGCTGGTTGGTGTTGTTGGCTAGGCTGCAGTTGTGCTGGTATTAGTGGTTTTGGTGGCATGGGATAGGGTGGAGGGATAGTGACGATGGTTTTATGTTGAAGAGATGGGTATTTGCACATGTGATGTTCTCACCTTCATCTCTTTCTTCTTTTAATTCTTTTTTCTAGTTTTTTCTGAAATCGTAATTTAAGTTTTTTAGGAAGGCTATTAAAGTCATTTTAACTATGCAAGGGAGGTAAGTGTAATATTTGAAATTAGAGGGGTGCTCAGTGAAATTGTCAGAAACCTCAGGGGAGGTTTCTGAAATTATCCCATATAACAATTGTCATTCTCTCGAAAGTGCATGTTACCATATTAATCGATTGAAAATGGTCTTAGTGTCTAAGTTCTTTCCAGAAAATTTCTTTTTGAATTATTGACTACATCCAAATATTCATACAGGAATTACAGTACTTTCGCTAAATACACATAAAAAGAGGCAACTGGAACGGAACGACATTCAGAAAACATAATACATCCTCAAATACCACACATGTAATGCAAGAAACGATTTCTATATGGTGCTATGTAACCCATTTGATCCTTCTTATTTTTATCTTAAATTTTCACTGGACTTTGTTTTAAGCATGTGAACGTATTTACAAAATCGGCATTTTTAGTTAGATAATTGAAAAGGTTGCGTGTATTTTGGACATATCTATTTTCTCATAGAAATTGCAACAAAAGCAATGCTTACAATGAGAGTCGAACAAGAATACTTGAGCCATTATGCAATGGAATCAGGTTGAAATACTGCCTTTCATGTAGAACATCAGAAAAAATAATAATTGCTAAGTGTCCTTTTTTTCACTTGTTTTTAGGTTATGATTCTGAAAAATATGTTTTGTGATGTTCTTAACTGTTTTTTACCTTGCTTTTGACTTTTTTTAAACTAAAATTAGCACCAACTAATTTTCAGTTTTTTTAAAATTTATTTTTTACAAAAATTAAAATTTATTAAGAACAAGCCCTAAAGGCAGTAGCTAGGGAATTTTACAAGTTTAGTGAACATCCAAAGTTTTTTTTCTTTTCCTTTCTCCGCCCTTCTGTATGTGGTGTAGGGCACGGATGGGAAATGCCATGCATAGAACAATTTTCTTCAGCAAAGTTGGAAATTGTGATACTTATATTTTTTTAGGATTTAATTCTATTTTGTGCTATTTAAGGGATTCTCATCGAGTATTCCTTATTCAGCTTTTTATGGGTTCCTTATTTCAATGAAATAAAGGACCAGCGCAACTTCTGATCTTCACTAAAAACAAATAACAAAAGTCTAGGAAAAAAAATCATGTATCATATTAAAAGAAATTTATTGGTGGAATTGTAGTAAAGAAATTACTCACTCTTAGTTACATTTAGTTTGGGAAAGTAGATGAAAAGATTCTACGGCCGTGGTCCAATTTGATCAAAAGCCCATCTTTATCAGGTGACAACAAAAATGACAACATTAAAGTCCATGGTGCTCGGCAGAAGTCCAAAGTTACAGAGTTTAGTCCACTACAACTAAGTTTAGGTAGAGCGTATTCATTGCTAGCACAAAAATAAAACAACAGCCCAATGTAAATTTGGCTTTTCATGAGCAAGGGTTAGAATGGATTAGGCAATATGTATTAATATCATTTTTTAGCATATGCATAAAATTTAATTTAAAAAAGGGGAGTAGACTATCACCTTTTTTAGCAAATCCTTTTATTTGAAATAAAGCACTCTGGTCCTCATATTTCAAAAATGTTGCATTTCTTTCTCCAACTTCAATTTTATTTAACTTTTCATTTGAAAAGAGCAAAATATCATTTGAAAAAGAATACATTTGAAAAATCAATAAGATCAGCTAGGTTAAATCACTGAATATGTTTTCTTAACAAACAAAATATCAACTTCAACCTAAACAGTCAAAATTGACATAAAAGAAAACGATGACGAGCAAATAACAGTATAAACAATAGAAATTGATGTAAAAATAATTGTATGCCGTGCCATGGAGTTAAGTGAAAAGGAAATAAAAGTAACTTTTAGAAACTTTATAGAATTATTGAAATTTATAATTGAATTTTCAACGATTAAATATTTTGACAATTCAACTCTATACTTTACTGTTACAAGCTATTCTCTGGTTTTAGTTATCAATACAAACATACTTTATTAAATTAAATTATTTTTTAAAAGGCCACCTCATCCGACACATGTTCATTCTTCTGGACAAAACAAATTTGTAATTACGTATTAATATCTCCATGCTCACCGTCCTCCCAATAACACTTTCTTTCGTTAACGAACATAGTGACCTTAGTATTTAGGATTATTTTACCCAGATTGACAAGAACAATATACAAATATTACTGTACATTATTTTATGCCAAAGATCAATTCTTTGTAAACTGCTGTTTTCTGTTTCTACTAAATATATATTATATATATGAAATGAAAGATTATTTTTATTTAAGTTAACTTTTCAAATATTATTCTTTAATACCAATAAATTGTACAAAGAGAGTATCTATGTGTGCTTAAAAGAGTGTGTGCCTGTGTGTAATTAATGAAAATTTGAGTAAGTATATTTATTCTAATCCAAAAATTTATCAAATTAATTGATAAATTGTCACTTAATTTTTCTTTTCCATTTAAGTTGAGAATATTTAGAAATAGGAGAATTTTGTTATCAAATAGCTTAAATACAAAAAATCGCTTAATATTTGAAGTTTAAGCACATAAATGGGAGTATAAAACACCCCTTCGCTCTCACCGCCACATCAAATTGATTCCATAGGCTTCAAAACAATTTTAAAGAACTCAACGGAGGCAGTTGTCCACCGCCATGTCACTTTATCTCCGATCCTGTCGTCCTCTCAATTTCATTCACCAGAGACACCACAACATAGTGAAAACGCTTCAATTTGAAACCTAAAGTAAAATTTCCTTTGGAATGAACAAAACTAGAATAAAAAAAATATATGAAAAACATTATGTCATAATAAGATGTTTGAAGTTTGAAACCTGAACAAATTACATTGAAGTACGACAGCAAAAAGAGGTTACATATTATGCGTGAGCATTCTTTTCAAGACTATTTTCCTTGGAGAAAGATTTTGCTAACAAGGCAAAGACGACTAGTCCTAGGAATCCTAGTCCTGCAAGAAGCCAATAAAAGTAATCAAGATGTGCTCGGTTTAAGTTACTAGAAAACCAACTATCGCTCCCATTTTGACTCGTGAATTCGTTAATGACATAGATGAGAAAGCTGCTTAAGAAGTTCCCTACTCCAAAAGCACCAAAGGCAAAAGAGAGACCTATGCTTCTTAATTCAGTAGGGAACTGATCATAGAAAAACTTCTGCATTCCCACATTGGTAAACACATATGCTAGTGAACATAACACATTTTGAGGCACCAACCACCAGAAACTTATGGGAACTGCGGCATTTGGGATATCAATTAGACCATATTTTTGAGCAATTCCAAGTCTTTTCTTCTCTACTAGAGCTGCAATAACCATGTTCAATATAGATACTGTCATCCCGATTTTTATCCTCTGGAATTCTGTTATTCCAGAGGCATTTCCTGTCACGGTTGTTGCCAACGGCACGAAAACTCGGTCATATATTGGAGTGCAGCACATCGTTGTAAGCGGGATGAACACCCGAAGAGAAGCTGATGGTATGTTGAAGCTTTGGCCTATTGATTTGTCCACTGTGGTTGCTTGCTTGGTAAACAATGTGGGGGCTTGTGCCCAAGCAATTGTGTACATTAAACAAGTTGTCCATATGGGAAGTAGCTTTAAAGTTCTTTCTGTTTCTGTATTGTTGCTGATGGCGCAACATGTGATACTCTTGTCCTTGGAACACTTCGCTTTTGCAGGCAAAACTTTGTTGATATCCCTGATTGATGATAAAATGCTAAACCAGTGAGTTTCATTTATGAACAAAGAATGATCTTACTTCAGCAAGAGAATTAAAAATTCCAAAAAAGTAATGCACTATATTAATTCAGAGTGTAGAAAATGGTATCTGTGTACATTGCATAAATTATATGTACACTTTGTGCTCGAAAAGTTAACAAAATATGTGTATCGAATTTGCATGCACATGAAATTATCTACTACAAACACGATTACTATTTTTGTAGAAACTTGACTGAAAAACAAACTTGCAACGAGAAAACAGATTTGCTTACTTGCTATTTTGGGCACATTGTTGAGGATTCATTGTCACCGACCCTCGTTTCCCTTCTTGTTGTCTTGCAAATATGCTTCCATGGGGGCTTTCCTCGTCATCTATTTTGACAGCAAAGCGATAAGTCCTATTTCCCAGCAAAAGTAGGATAAGGCCAACAACCATAGCTAGGCATGGAATTCCGAAACCAATTTCCCAGCCTATATTGTCTTGTATGTAGGGTAAAATCAAGTATGCCAATGTAACACCTAATGACAAGCCGAAAAGCCACCAGTTGAAAAATGAGCTATTGACTTTGCTTTCTTCTGGATGCTGTCTATCAAATTGATCGGCACCAAAGATTTGAATAGAGGATTGATATCCTTGTGCCAATGCCACCAAATACAGTGAGACGAAAAACAAAGCTTGGAGTGCTGTAGATGGGACAGCCACATTCTTGGTTTTGGCTTGACTGTTTGAATTGCTTAATGAAATAAGAGCAACAGATAGGGTCGAAAAGCCGAGTCCCTGTTTCATTCAGTTCATCATTAACAACTTCCACTATGTCCAAAATCCAAATGACAATAATTGGTCTTTTGTGATTTTATGGTGCCTAAGGAGAAATTTTGTTGTAAACTGTCTTCAAAAGTACCAAATAATTTGAGATAGGAAGGCAAATATAGATGAGCAATTTCAAACTATGTTCATGGTTCAAAGTCGCGATCGCGGTTTCAGTTAGACGCATATTTTAAAATAATCTCTATTCCAAAAATTATAAATAATCCTTCAAAATATAAAAAAATTGTGCTTAACAAAAATAATTAAAAAAATGAGTTAAGAAAATCTCTAGTGAAAATAGTACACCTTATTTTCAGTCAACCAGACCTTTTCAATCCAAAAAAAAGAAAAGAAAAAAAGGATTAGGTTGGCGAAATATCTTTTCAATTAAAGTTTTTAGACACATGAATGCTGACTAGGTTAAAAAGCTAGTTCCGTGCATTGCTTTCCCAAAAAAAAAAAAAGAAGCCCTAGCCAGTGCAAGGCGCGAGAATGTTTTGTCAGAAAAAAATTTACCTAAATTGAAAAAAGATCTAGTTAAATTAGAAGAAACTCATTTAATTTGATACCACAATTTACTTTTACAAGTTATTATGATTTTCTTTATCGTCTTTGGCTTTAAATATTTACTTTATTTAATACATATCCTGTGCATTACACATAAATGAAGCTATTTTTAAAATGAAAATAAAAGAACCAGTAAATTGGATATTTTATCGACTAAAATGTTTTATTTACTACAAATGGATCAACACACACACACACACACATACATACATAGAGAGAGAGAGAGAGAGAGAGAGATTAGAAGTATTGAAATCCTTATAATAGTGAAATATATGACTGGTGCAAATTCACAATATATATGTATATATATGTATGTATATATATATACACACACACACACAGACATATATACACGAAAACCACTCTCATTCCCTTCCTAGAACATCATCCCCCAAACCACCACCACCATCCTCACAAAAAATGTCACCATTATAGCCTTACTCTGCCCTCAACCACCAACCTATCACAATCCCACAAATCACGGCCATAAAGTACTAGGAGAACTACCTAAACCACCAAAATCAACCCCCTATCAGCCACCTAGAACCACCAAAATCAGCCCCAACTGCTAGCCAAAACAACAAGATCTATAGTAGCAAACAAGCCCGCCCAAACTTGCCACCTTCCACTCCACCATCAGCCTACAAATCTCTAGCTTTTTCCTTTTTAATGGTTTGGTTTTTGTTTGTTTGGCTCAGGTTGACTAGAGAGGCTCGGCCAAAACTCTTCGATTTGGAGACAATTTGGTCGTGACAAGTCTTCTGTCTCTGTGCCTCATTGGAACAGTCTTGGACCAAGAGCCTCCGTTTCGGTGACAAGTTGGCCGAAACAGAGATGTTCTGGCCGAGACTTTGGACCATTCCTATGTCATGCGTATACATCTAATAATTAAATTTTAACATTTATTAATGTGTTAAGCATATAGATGAAAACTTTTATATGTGTGGCGTAATGTTTTGTGGGAATTCGGTTCAATGGACTAAGTCTAAAACAGAAGTCCATTATATAAATATACGTCATAAGTTATTTAGAGAAAAACTCCAGTAGTCCTAGCCTACAGAGATTCTCTATCTAGATTGCTAGAGCTCTTCCTCTCCCTTGAAGGCAAGGGAACTTTCTCATCTTAAATCTAGCCAATCATTGTAGTAATCTCGTCTTAAATCTAGACAAGATGAGTGATGCTCTCCAGCATATCATTCAACAAATGCATAATGTGCAATTTGAAGAAGAGGAATTAAACGTTGTTGATGTCAATGAAGAGGAAATACGCCAAGGTAAGTTGGACTGCAAGAACAGCTGCTTTGGCAAATTCATAGCTGGGAAAGAAATCAATCTAAGAGGCCTTCGAAATGTTCTGATCAAAGCCTGGAGATGCCAAGGAGTTAAAGTCTTTAAAATTAAGGCTAATGTCTACCAATTTTTCTTCACAAACCAAGAGGATCTAAAAGGGGTGATTAATAGGGGACCATGGAATATTGATAACAACTTGCTGATTATTAAAGCTTGGTTCCCAGGAATTCAAATCGAACAGGAAGACTTTGATCACACCCATTTCTGGATGAATATTGTGGGGCTCCAAAGAGAGATCTACACTAAAGAGGTTGCCCAGAAGATCGCTCAGTCCTTTAATCAAGTCACCCACATTCAACTCAGAGAGAAGAATGATAGCGGAGAAAGACTTATCAGATTAAAGGCTATGGTGAATGTGAAGAAACCCATAAGAAGAGTAGTAAGATTATTATTAGAAGGAAGGCAGGAAGTCTTGGCTTTAATTCGTTATGAGAGACTTCCTACTCTCTGCTACGGTTGTGGTGTTATGGGCCACATGGTCAGAAATTGTGAGAAAAAGTTAGATAGTACAGACAATCGTTATGGCTTCTGGCTGATTACTGATCAAATTCAGTCGAAATGCATATGGCAATTGAAGATAACCGGAGAAAATAATGAGCAATCAATGCCGGAGAATGAAGTCGGAGATGATCGGAGAAGCCAAAACCGTGATGTCATCATTGAAGAATGTGCTAACGGAACTTTTGGGAATCAAAGGACAACTACTGCAGACAGGCCTATGGAAGATGGGGCTCCAACGGCTCAAAAGGAGAGAAACGTTAATACAGATCAAGAAACGGTCGAAATTTGTGACGTTCAAGCTAGACCAAGCAATAGTTTGGAAAAGGAATTCTCGGAAAGGCCCATAAGTAACCCAGTGGTTCAGCAGGAGGAATTAAACATATCTGAAATACATTAGGCCAATGGTAGCACGGATATTAATGCATGTTCAGGAACTGGTAATAAGAACATTCAAAGCCCATACCAATATACAAGTCCAGGCCCGAGTGGAACAAACACAGACACCGGAAATGCGAGCAGTAATGTGAACTCTCAACAAAACAATACCTGGTGTAAGAACGCTAGAGGGGAGAAAAGACAAAGAGCAGATGAAACAGGAGAACTTATTCAGGGAGCAGACAAGAAGACAAGAACTGAAGGGGATCACAGACAAAACAATGAGGAATCGGCGGTGGCTGCTAGGCAGCACCGCCCAGAACCATGAAGATCATTTTATGGAATTGCCGGGGGCTTGAGAACCCCCGTGCAATTCGAGCTCTCAGCATGTTGCTGACTGAACAAGCTCCTGAAATTGTATTCCTATCTGAGACTAAAATGACTAATAGAGGCATGGATAGGATTAGATGTAAGATGAATTATCAATCTGGGTTTTACGTCGAAAGGAAAAACAAAGGTGGTGGACTTGCTCTATTGTGGAAAGATAATGTTGACCTGGTAATAAACAATTATTCAGAGGGACACATTGATTCGTTTGTCAATTTGAATAATGGACAACCTCCCTGGAGATTCACAGGGTTTTATGGAAATCCAGTTACGAGCAAAAGGAGAGACTCTTGGACTCTATTGAGGAGGCTTTCGAATATTAATAATTTGGCTTGGTTGTGTGGAGGTGATTTTAATGAAATTCTTGAGCATCATGAGAAACTAGGGGGTAATATCAGAGACAGCCAACAAATGGGGGACTTTCGTAATGCCATTCACCAAGCTGGACTCTGTGATCTGGGGTTCTATGGGAACAAATACACTTGGGTCAAAGGTCGAAGACTAGAAAATAGAATCTATGAACGACTAGACAGAGCTCTGGCAAACTTATGTTGGCAATCATCCTTTCCTATGACAGCAGTTAATCATTTGGCTTCTACTCACTCGGATTATGTGCCTATCCTAATCAACACAGAAGGGAGGCAACAAGACACTAGCAGGAAGAAAAGGGGGCATAGATTGAAGAAATTTGAACAATTCTGGACTACGAACGATGAGTGCTACAATATTATTCAAGATTGCTGGAGAGACAATAATCAAATCCCATTGAATAGAGTCACGAGAAATAACCAGGCTGTGTTGGATGAACTTTCCAAATGGAGCAAAGTTAGATTTGGCAACCTCAAGAAGAAAATTGAAGCTGCCAAAGATAAACTCAGACAGATTCAATGTGACCCTGAGCAAGATTATGATTCAGTGAGAAATCTCCAAATGGAACTCGACGCTCTTCTGGAGAAAGATGAGATTTATTGGAAGCAAAGAGTAAGATCAAATTGGCTCAAGAATGGGGACAGGAACACAACATATTTTCACAAAAAAGCAAGCCAAAGAAGACAAAGGAACATGATTCTTAAACTTCAAAAACAAAATGGTGACTGGGTGGAGGATGATGAGCAACTTGGAGTCCATGTTCGAGATTTCTTCAAAAATATTTACACAAACAATGGAGATACAACGGATATTTCTAGTGTAGCTATCAATGACAGAATTCCAGCTGATTTGAAAGAAGCACTAGATGAGAACTTCAAGGAAGAAGACATAAAAGAAGTTTTGAGGCTAATGCACCCATGGAAAGCACCGGGGCCAAATGGTCTTCATGCGGGTTTCTACTAATCATACTGGGATATTGTGTGGTAGTGAAGTTATAAACATGGCCCTCTCTTTTCTCAATGGAAATTGCACTCTGGAAAAGATCAACAATACCAACATTGTGCTCATCCCTAAAGTCAAAAGTCCAAGTTCAATTACTGAATTCCGCCCAATCAGCTTGTGCAATATGAGCTATAAAATCATTGCAAAAGCTTTGGCTTAGAGAATGTAAAAAGTGATGCCTCATATCATTGACGAAGCTCAAAGTGCTTTTGTCAGAGGACGTCTAATCTTGAACAATATTATTGTCGCCTCTGAAATCTTCCACTGGATGCATAATAGAAGAAAGGCTGATGGCAAATATTTTGCTCTTAAACTTGACATGGCCAAGGCTTTTGACAGAGTTGATTGGCACTTTCTGAATACGATGCTTCGAGACATTGGCTTTCCCGGCAACTTTTGCAAAAGGATAATGAACTGTATTACATCAGTTTCCTTATCCATTCTTATTAATGGAAAGCCCACAAAGATGTTTAAACCTTCTAGGGGTATTAGACAGGGTGACCCTTTGTCTCCCTACCTTTTTATTCTTTGTGCAGAAGGTTTCTCGTCTATGATTAGGCAATGTGAGCGACAAGGCCTATGGAGTGGAATCAAAATGGGTACCAATGGTCCTTCAATAAGTCACCTTTTCTTTGCTGATGACAGTATCCTATTTGCTAAGTTGGATGATCAAAATGTTAGACACATGGTGGAGATCTTGAGAAATTATGAGAATTTGTCCGGTCAGAAGGTGAACTTAGCAAAATCAAGAATATATTGCAGCAAAAATGTCTCCCAACAAGAATGAGCTGAGGTGGTTGAATATCTGGGAGTGCAAGTTGATGATGGTAAAGGAGTTTATTTAGGGATGCCCTATCTTATAGGTAGATCATAGAAAGAAATTTTTTATTTTGTGAAAGATAGAGTTTGGAAAAAATTGAAAGGGTGGAAGGAGAAATGTCTTTCGCAAGTAGGTAGAGAGATCTTTATCAAATCAGTTGCTCAAGCCATCCCAACCTGCATCATGTCTTGCTACAAGCTGCCTAATGGTTTGTGTGAAGATATTAAGTCTATGGTGAGAAATTTCTGGTGGGGATAGAAACATCAAGAAAGGAAAATAAGTTGGATGAGCTGGGATAACCTATGCAAGAAAAAGGAAGAAGGAGGAATGGGTTTCAGAGATTTAAAGGCCTTCAATCTTGCTTTACTTGCTAGACAGGGATGGAGATTAATCAAGGAACCTAACTCAATTGCATCTAAGATTTTGAAGGCAAAATACTTCTCATGCTCAAACTTTAAGGAGGCCAACGCTGGTCCAAGATCTTCCTTTCTGTGGAAAAGTATGTTGCAAGCAAAAAACCTTCTTATGCAAGGCTTAAGATGGAGAGTAGGGGATGGCAAATCCATAAACATCTGGGAGGAGCCGTGGATACCCAAGCCTTACACCTTTAAAGTTGCAGATTTCAACAAAACAAAATGCCCTGAAGCTACTGTGTCGGACCTTATTGATTTTAATGCAGGCATATGGAATCTTGACAAGCTGAAAGGTCTTCTCCTTAACCATGAGGTTGATATCATTAAAACCATTCCTCTGTCACCATATTGGCCTCCGGACGAGATTGTTTGGCACTACACAAAAAATGGAGACTTCCAAGTTCGATCTGCCTACCACTTGGCAATAAACCAACAAAACCTTGAGACAAATGCAGGCTCTTCTACTGCAGATGAGAACCTAAAGTGATTTTGGAAGAAGCTTTGGCAGCTGGATATTCCTCCCAGAGTTAAAATTTTCCTCTGGAAAGCTAGCAATGAGATTCTTCCAACAGGACAAAACCTGGGAAACAAGCTTAGAGATGTTAATGCTAGTTGCATGATTTGTGATTGTACTTTGGGAACTGATAAGCATTTACTCTTTGAATGTGCAGGTATAAAACAAATCTGGAAGGAGCTTTCTCTCAACAAAGCTAACAAGTATGGAATGGCCAACAGCTATAGAGATTGGCTTGCATCAATCTTGGAGTTGGAGACAAAAGAAATTGCAGAGCTTGCAGCAATTATTTCGTGGCTTATATGGAAACGTAGAAATATTAAAATATTTGAAGGGATTGGGAAAGAACCAAAGCATATAATTAATTATGCTCAATCGCTCATTAGTGAATACAAAGCTGCCCAAGGTAGAACAGCAAAGTCAATGATCAAGCCAAATGAAAGATGGAAACCACCAGTTGGTGATCTTTTGAAGCTTAATGTGGATGCAGCCTTCAACAAAGAACAAGCAGGGATAGGGGTAGTTGTGAGAGATTGCAATGGAGAAATACAAGCTATCATGGTGGAAAATTTGATGCAATGGCCTTCCTAAAAGCTCTTGAATGGGCTAGAGAGGTTGGCCTAACACATTTCCACATTGAAGGTGATGCACTGTGTGTAATTCAGAAAATTAAAGGCAGTGGAAGAGATTTATCCATGACAAGGCACATTATTGAGGCAATCAGAGATCTGCTTAAAGAGTTTCCAGAAGTGCGCATAAATCATGTCTCTAGACATTATAACAAGCCAGCACACTTAGCAGCCAAATTAGCTCTTTCAATTGTAAACAGGCTTATGTTCTTCTTTGATTTCCCAAAAGATGTACTTGATCATGCAAATATTGATCTGAGTCAATGAAATTCCTTTTTTCCTCAAAAAAAAAAAAAATTAAAAAACTCTAGTAGTCCTTGGGTAAGCCAACTGTCAAGTATAATTTAGTTGCCAATTTTGTGTAGCAACGTAAGTTAGCCCACAAGCCCAATTGGTTGCCCGTAATTAGTAATATCGATACCATTTAGCATACTCAAGCACACTGAAACAGTAGTTATGAGACACATGTATATTTGTATTACGGTGGATTTGGGGCACTACAAGTTTCATTTGTCATAAGTTAATGTCCATGATTTATTGTGACAAAATGGATGGCTGAGATTTTGCCATATGGATAAATTTAAACTGAAAAAATGTAAAAAATGAGGTGATTTTAGAGGAAAAATTGGTTAAATCAAAATGTTGAAGAATTACATCAAAATGCTGAAAAGTTATGTCAAAATGTTGAGGAATTACATAGCCTCCAACTTGTAGGAAATGACCAAAGGCCAAATTGTCAATCCCCATACCTATCTTAAGGTGTTGTTTTTTAAATAGCATAGCGTATAAAAAATCGTCTTAAACATGAGCAATGTTTTCTTGTTTTGAGTACATTTAATTTTATTACAAGGAAAGAGGACTAGATGTTGCAATAGCAACAGGAACCCAAAATGACAAAAGGAAAAAACAAAAGCAAGTGACAACAAGTCTAACACAAAGAAATAAATGGTTCAAATGGAAACTAGAAAGAAAACAAGAGAGGGAAACCAACCAGGATGTAGAGGATGGAGGTAATCTTGTTTGTTTGGTAGAGGCCAAGAAATGAATCGGCAACAAATGCTCCGAAAACTGGCATAAGGGATCCTAAACCTGTCCACAAATTTACGTTTCCAGCTGCAATTGCCATGGATTCTCCAAGCGGGCCCGTGAGATAGTTTATGAGATTGCACTCTATCCCACGAAATGCAAACCTCTCAAGACTTCCACCACCTGTTTCAATTAAAATGAAGTTATCTGTTAATTAGTTAAAATTGTTAAGCTTGCTTGTTTTCATCCCTCTCATGCAATTTTCAATTCATGCTTGGCAACATCAATCTGTTCATGTTCATCTACCAATTCAACGGAACACATTCTCCCTGGAGCAGATTTTTTTTTTTTGTCCTTTTTTGAAAATGGTATGGAATTTTATGCTAGTGACTATCTATGGTTCATTAACGTTGTCACCATGAGAGTTTTGTCGAACTCAGTCAATTTTTTAACTTTGTTTTTTTTTTTTTAACTTCTTTCGTTTTTTTTAGAAAGGTATAAATTTCAACTTCACAATTTTCAATTAAAATTGTGCAATCAATGGAAACTATTGGTTAGAAATAAATTCGTGAATAGTTTTTGCATGAAAATAATAAATTTCAATAAAAGATTACTGTTTTTTAACAAAAATTTATTATATTTTTGTGATAACTCTTCATCACCATGACATTTTTCCTTATGCATAGTCTTCCATTTCTCACCTTGTTACTATGGAAATTATATAATGAACTTAAAAAGGCTAAAAGTAAATAATTTGATTTAAAGAAGAGCTAAAATATTTCATATGTACTACTGCTCTTTTGCTTCAGAGAAAAACATAAAGAGATAATCTTGTTTCCTGACCTAGGATGAAAGCTGCTGATCTCCATCCTCCTGATTGGGATCGCTTTGATGGATAGCCTTTGTAATCGACATATCCATCGAGCACTTCATCATCATTGTTTCCCAGAAAAGGAATTATGGCTTCCGAATTTCTGCCTTCCTTCCCGTGGGAAATCGCCATGTGAGCTCAACTCAGTTATAACGTACAAACCTCGAAATTGAATAACCTTAAGTGGTAAGCTCCCACCGTTCCGATTACAACTTTGTAGGAGGGGAAGAAAGTGAACGACTCCACTTATGAAGCAAAAAATGAAGATCTTCACTATACGACTGAATCAGCTGAGTCTCAATTCTTTTAAATTAAGGTTTATTTAATAGGAGTGCTCTGAAACATATTCCTTTAATTTAAGGTTTATTTAGTAAGAGTGCTCTAAAAGCTTTATTTGTTTGATATTGTTTTTTAGAAACACTTTTTTTAGAATTTCATACATATTTTTCAATCACATTTTTATCTCATATACACATTTGTCAAAAAAAATCTTTAAAATAGTTACAGTAATATTTTTTTAAAAACATCTAAAAAAACATCCATTCAAACGCAACGCAGGTGCCAAATGCATACCTCCAACATGTACAACAATTAAACTTGCAAGAAAACCGACCCACACCACTTGGAAGTAATAATTTACCGTATGCGATATGGGAGATATACATCACCACTTAAATAACTACATAATTGAGATACAGACGTGCAAGGTCACCATCAACCAAAATCACTTTCAAGCTCCTCATAACTTTGAAAAGAAAATATTTAGCTAGACATTGTTACGGATTTACTTGTAAATAACGGGGTGAATTCAAGAGACATGTTAATTTTCTTGCATCATCACATGTCACTCATTAACTCTTTACTTACATTATTATATATCACCGTAATTATATGGTTGTTGAATATACTCTATAATGTACAAGTGTACTATTAAATCTGGTCATCTAAGTATTTGTCACTTTTAAAAGGAGTTCAAATAACATCAAAAAAATTTTTTTTTTTTTGTTTTCTTCAGTGCTTGGTAGGCTTGCTGAATTACAAGTGGATCTTGATGATCCATCGTTTGGCATCCAAATAAAAAAAAAATGACATGTGGTTGTCTGATTATACACATTTTTTTTTTTTTTGAAATGAAACATGATTTTTTTTTTTTTTTGAAATGAAACATGATTCATTGAATCAAGTCAAATTTAGCATCATCCAATACAGCTTTTGAAAAATCAGAGAAATACACAAAACTATCTTGTACAGAACAAGCCATTTTTGCTGCTGAATGAGCTGGTTGTCTGATTATACTTGTCACACAAGATTATCCTCTAGGGAGTAGGATTCAAAGTACCGGTTATCAAAATATGAGAATAACTTGGATGACTAAGGGAACATAGAGCATCTTGAAACTAATCAAAAGCAGTATCAAATCACAATTTAAAATTTATGACTTACCATTCTTATACTAGATTAGTTTTTAAGCCGTGCAATGCACAGGGCTACCTTTATATCGCAAGATAAAATTTTTTAAATGTCGATAACTATGAAGATTAGAACATTAATTTATGGAATTGTTTATTTAAAAAAGAACAATGTACTCTTGCCCCATGTTTGGTATATTAGAATGGTCTAGAATAGAAAGATTTTTCTACCCAAAAAGCCTTGGCACCCAGAATGGAGTCAAAATTTTTTTTTAATCTAGTGTTTGATAACTCAAGTTAGAATGGAATGCATATTCCTTTTTCAGTGTTTGGTATCATCATATTTAGATGTCAAAATAGAATAAAATTTATATTAATTTGTCTTAATTGCCCAAAATTCTTTGTACTAGAATATATCATATTTTTATTTTGTTTGTTTATAGTATGCATTATTTTTATGCTTACAAGAAACTTTAACATTTTTTATTTTAAAATTCTTGATATTCTTGTCAAAATTAAGTTACTATTTTTTAATTTTAAAATTTTAATAAAATCAGTAATAAAATCAATTGTTCATATTCTCTATTTATTTTATGTACATTTAATTCATAAGAAATTTAGTTTTTACACATTTGTATAAAAGTTAAAAATAGTATCCTAAATAAGCAAAAAGGGAAAAATATTTTGAGCACATATTAAATTGATTACGATTTAAAAATAATAAATAATTATTAATTAAATTTAAAAAACCTAACATTTTTTAAATGATTTTAAAAATAAAAATTAATAAATGCACCATGAATTAATAAGATTAGTAAAATAAATATGTGTAGGGATAAAATTGGGTCCTATTATTTGAGCTTTTCCAAGTTGAAGTTAGAAAGGTATTTTCCTATGTTTTGTTGAGGAATGAGATTCCAGAAAAACGTTGGAATGGACATTCCAGGAGGAAAGGGCTTTTTGACGTAAAATCTTCATACCAAACATGAGAATGGTATAGACAAGTTGAAAAAGCCTTTCCATTCCAATCCATTTTCGCTTACTAAACGTGGGGTCATTAGAGAATATTCAAGAGGAGCACACGTAGATCCAATCACGGTTTCTCATTAGAGAATATTTGCAAGGAGAATCCACGGAAAGTACCTCTGAATTCTGATCGTGGATCCTTATCCACAGCACTTGCAAGGAGAATTTCCAAGGAAGCACTCATGGATTCTTGGGGAGCACCCGCAAGGAGAATCCATAAGGTGAAGTCAACGGATTATGGTCTAGCGTTCTCATAATGTTCAGACTTTCTGAAATGTTTTGAAGCACTTTTTCATCCAAAATATGCAACTTTTTAGTGCCTGAAAATCTTTTGGATGTCTGAACGTGAATTTACATGTGAGCTTTCAATTTCTCTATCAATAGACAAGTCTCAAAGAGTGAAGACCTTATGGTCTCACATCATCTTAGTTTTGATGATTAACAAACTAATGATAATGTTTACTAATATTTTATTGAGTTATCTTTGCAGTAAAATCATTAGGAATCAAAAGAAGACCAAAAAATGCAAAGAAGTACTTATCCGGACGACCATATGGACGCACTTGAAGAGATTCGGACGTTCGGACAGTTAGAAGGGTTCAAAATGAGTTGGACAGAGACCATTCGGACAACTATCCGGACGAGCATCTGGACGTCCGCATGTCTCCTAATAACCATCTGGATGACCATCCGGATGAGCATCCGGACGTCCGCATGTCTCTTGATGACCATCCGGACAACATAACGGCTAGTTTTTTTGCATTGTATTTTTGACTGTTGGAGCTCTTTTTATCCCCTTTTCTCACTCCTATATATACCAAAATATATAAAAATGAAGGAGACTTTTTGCCTACATTTATTACAAGTGTTTAAGAGTGATTTTAGTGAAAAATACTCTCCTTTTGGTTCTTTGTTGTAATAGTTTGTGAGGTAAGAGGTTGGTTTGAGTGTTATCAATTGTTGTGTGAGAGTAATTCAATTGTAGCTTTGAGAGGGTTGATTGGAGAATTCTAAAACTCCTTGGCATAACTTGTAAGGTCCTAGTGTGAGCAAAGAAGGTGTCTTTGGCTCAACTAGAGCTAGGATAGTTAGTGCAAGAAGTAATCCTTTTTTTGTTCAATTGGTCTAGCTTCACCAAATTGGTTTAGCTTCACCAAATTGGTACCGAACCACTATAAATTGGTTGTATTCTTCTTCTTTATCTTTTTACATTTTCGTTCATTTAACTTGCATATTTGTGATATTTGTTTTATTTTATGTTGCAAGTTTTTATTGAGTGTATATTAGGATTTTTCGTTTAGAATTTTTATAGACAACCTAATTCACCCCCCTCTTAGGTTGCACTAAGGGCCAACAAAGAGAATTAAACTAATTTTGGTCATCTGATCATTTTTTTCTTGAGAAATCTTTGATTTTGCTGTCAACTCCTTTTTGTTGTAGCTTAGAGGTATATTGCCTTAACCTAGAAGCAAACTACTTAGTGTAGTGAGGACAATAAATACTTTAAGGATGGTGTATATATACATTGATGTAGGTAGATTAGCTTATGAATATAGTGACTAAATATTTTCAACACATAACAAGTAAAAAAAAAAACATAATACACTTATTTTGGAAGTATAAAGCTTGTATTTGAATTTAAGGATATTAATATCGATCCTATAGAGAAACTTTAGTAGCAATTGCAAAAATTTTTGCACTTGCTTTATCATCTAGAAAATTATCAAACAAGTAGTAGGCAAGAATGAAACTAAATAAAGAAAATTCAACTTATTGAAAAACAACTAATAAATAAAATCCACAAGTACAAGTAGTAGGGTATAGAATTCACTAACTATCACGTATATGATGAATGGATTAGCATCTTGTTATTAACACCTTGTCATGCTTAGGGTTGCAATTTCATATGAAATCAAGACTTTTCTCACAATGAATTGACTAAACTCACATATTGTCGAGATGAAGTTTTGTTAAGTGCGTGAATTGTGGCCTAATCAATCTCAATCTACTTACATGTACCACTATTTTTATGTGTCTACATCGTAGATTTCATCTACCATTTTTCATTGTTTAAGAACATTTCTTAAAGTCAAATAACAACTAGATGATTTGTAGTTGGTGATCAAGCAACTACAAATATTAAACCTTGATAGATGAACAAGTAAATACAAGTTATAGCAAGTATAATTTCATTCAACACATGTAATTAGTTTTATCTAACCCTAAGACAAATATTTAGTACAAGAAATCAAAGTAACAGCTCATAACAAGCAAGTAAATAAAAAGATATGGATAGAAATTACCCATTTGGTTGATGAATCTATAGTTTCTATTTCCTCCTTGACAAGGAATTGATACATGTAAAATCCTTCAATAGTTTGCTTACAAGAAATGAAATTTCTATGTCACTACCAAGAGAATTTCTGTTTACTAACCACTTAGGAGTTCTCCTCCCTACAAGAGACACTCCAAAATAAACTACAATTATTTATAGAGGAATTGATCCTTAATCATTTTAGCATCTGATAAGTGAAAAGTTTGTCAATATTATTATATGCGTAATGATGTATTTTTGGTATGTTTTTAATAGAATTATAGTAATTTTGGCTTCAAATTACTTGTTTTCATAAACTGGGATTTTTCTTTCTAGAATTAGGGTTTTAACCCTAATTTGTTATTTTGATTTATTCAATACAAATTCTTTTACATATTTCCAGATTCATCGCACTTAATCTCAATGGGGACCAATGGAAGTCAAATAGGATCAAAATCAAAGCGATTAAGTGGATTGAACAAGTTGATGAATTGTTGGAAGATTAATTGCTAAAAATTTGAAAAATTAGAAAATTCAGCAAAAATACGTGGAAAGGCATGAAAAAGGACCAGAACACTTGCAGTAACAACTTAGCAAAATTTGACACAAGTGAGCCTAAGATTTGGGATTCGCGGGTTACCATCCTCGAATTGTGACCTGTGGATCGAAGTTGACTTTTAGTTTTTGGCTGTTGCAACTTGCTTTTTCCTCCAACTATTTTTGCAGACTTTTTAGTTGTAGACAGGGTTGTGCAAGTGGAAAATTTCCTTAGAAACACAAATAAAAACTTCTATGCCAAAGTAGATCAGCAAGAAGGATCTTCATCATTCCAATGCATTGAATGTAGGTGCAAGTTGGAAAATGATTTGTAGGATTCTTCTCTATAAATAGAAGTCATTTGTAAAGAATTAAAGAGGGCTAAGATAGAGAATTTGAAGAGAATTTCTAGAATTCTCTTAGTTCATAATCGAGATATTGTGAATTTAAGAGAGTTTCTTGTTCAAAAACCCTTATAACAACTCTTGTGCAAGAAATACAAGTTCTTGCAGCCATTTCTATATCGAATAAGCTTTCTTTAACTTTGTATCATTCATTTATCTTGATTGCTATGGCTAGTTGTTTTCAATTCATATGTTTTGATTTGAAAATAACTATGTTGAGCTAAATTCCTACTTCTAGGGTTTTGATGAAACTAATGAATCCATATTAAGGCTTGTAGTTGATTAAATTTTCCATTTCTTGCTTTTGTTTCTTCAATTATTTAAGTTTTAACCTTTGTATATGAAAGGCCATCACATGCAAAGCATTTAGTTATTTTGATTCAATTAAGTTGTTCTTAATAATGGAAAATGAGTACTTGAGCTTAAATACTAACACATGGGAATATTGTTGTGCTTATGAGGATTTAATGAAGCAATTCATGCATGCAAAACAACTTTATCATGGTAGTAGGTAGGTTGAATTAATTCATTGTGAAAACAACTTTTGATACAAATGGAATTGCATTCCTAAACAAGGTAAGTTCATACTGGCAAGTGTTAATCTTTATAGCTTAATCTTGATTATTAGTGGATTCATTACCCTAGAACTCTTTCATAATTGTTTTTCTACAAGAAATCTTGCATTCTTACAAGTTTTTGTTAGTTAGTTAGATCCTCACCAACCAAATTTGTTCCAATTAATCATTGCTTAGATAATAAAGAAAGTAATAAAACTCTAATTGTACTTTGTTGGTTCCTTGTCGGATTCGACCTTAATTTCTTATACTACAACAACCCGTATACTTGCAGTAAAAGTTGGGAGATTAGATTTTTATTACTTGATTTTTGTGTGTAAATTGACTTGATTTTCTATACCTAATCTACACAATGTCAAGTTTTTGGCGTCGTTGCCAGGAAGCCACAACAATATTAGAGTAAAAACCAACTTTATTAATCTGAGCTTACTTTATTTTGTTAATTATTATCTTCTTTGTTTTTATAGTGCATGCATAGATCCTTGAGGGTGTTGGTGCCATTTGATTCAGAAATTGAAATAACCACAAGGAAGGTTAGGCGGCAAGCTCAAAATCAGCAAAAAAGGGTGGAGGAAACAATAGGAGATACTTCAGAGGATAAATCCCCTATAGACATCATGACAGAGATAAATTCTAGAGTTTTATGTGATTATACTTTACTGGATAACATTGGTTCACAAACCATTGTTGCACGACCACTGGTTAATACTAATAACTTTGAACTTAAACCGGCCTTAATTCAAATGCTAAGACAAGAACAATTCAGAAGTAATGCAATGGAAGATCTTAACTCACACTTGACTAGCTTTTTGCAAATATGTGATACAGTTAAATATAATGGGAGTAACAGATGATGCAATTAAGCTAAGATTTATTTCCATTTTCACTAAGGGACAAAGCAAAACAATGGCTTGATTCATATGCACCTAATACTTTCACAACTTGGACCGATTTATCCCAAGCATTCTTGAATAAATACTTCTCACTAGGGAAAACTGTACGATTAAGAATGAACATAACCAGTTTTACCCAAAGTGAAGGAGAATCATTATTGAAAGAACTATTAAGAAGATGCCCTCACCATGGCCTCCCGGACTGGTTAATTGTATAAACATTCTATAATGGACTTAATTATCCTACAAAGATAAATATTGATGCAGCTGCAGGTGGATCACTCATGGGAAAATCAACCGAGGAAGCCCAAAATCTGATTGAAGATATGGTTGCTAATCATTATCAGTGGGCCAATAAAGAGGTAACTCTAAAAGAGTTGCAAGTATGCATGAACTTGATGCCATTAGTATGTTAAGTGCTAAAGTTGATTCCATTTTTAATATGCTTAATAAATCAAATGGTTCTAGTTCTAATGTAAATGTTGCATGTTGTACTACTTGTGGTGGAAATCATGATGTAAATGAGTGTTATGAGCAAGTGAAATATGTTAACAATTACAATCGTCCATCCCAAAGTAATCCTTGTTCTAATACTTATAACCAGGGATCGAGAAATCCCCCTAAATTTTGGGTAGAAAGAACAAAGACCATCTAATCCACCAGGTTTTCCTAATAATGCTTCTAAATTCAAATCTTCTTTGAAATTAGGAATGGAAAAATTTGTGAATGACACTAATGAAAGGTTTCATAAAAATGATGTAGAAAATTCTGAAAGGTTTAGAAAGTTAGAAGAAATAATGGATACAAGATTTAGAGAGCTTGATTTCAAAATAGGGCAATTAGCGAAAAATATGAACACTAGGAATCCGGGAAATTGCCAAGTAAAATGGAAATAAATCTTAGGGAACATGTTAAAGCAATTACCCTAATAAGTGGAAAAGAGTTAAATGAACCAAGTGTTGAAAAAGAAAGTGAGGAAAATAAGGAAGAAAGTGAAAAGGAATAGAACATGAGGAAAAAGAGCAAAATGAACCCATTGAATATGTGCTTGTTCCACCTAAGGTTTCATTCCCACAAAGATTAAGAAATGAAAAACTTGATAGGGAATTTGAAAGGTTTGCTAAGGGTCTTAAGCAACTTCACATTAACATTCTTTTTGTAGATTATATTTTACAGGTTCCAAAATATGCAAAGTTTTTCAAAGACTTGATGTCAAGAAAGAGAATGTTGCATGATTATGAAACCATTGCTTTGATGGAGGAATGTAGCACAAGAATTCAAAATAAGTTGCCTCCCAAGTTGAAAGATCTGGGTAGTTTCTCAATTACTGCACAATTGGTAAGATTGATTTTTCACGAGCTTTGTATGATTGGGGGCCAGTGTGTCATTAATTCCTTTATCAGTTGCAAGACAATTAGGATTAAATGAGCTTAAATGCACTAATATTACTATGCAATTAGTAGATAGGTCTATTAAACATCCATTAGGAATGCTAGAGGATGTTTTGATCAAAGTGCAAAAATTTTACATTCTGGTGGATTTTGTGGTGTTAAATATGGAGGAAGATATTTCTATGCCAATTATTCTTGGTAGACCATTCTTAGCTACTGCAGTAACTATTATTGACGTCAAAAATGGAAAGCTCAAATTTCAAGCCGGAGATGAGGAAGTAGAATTTAATTTAAATGAAAATGAAAGATTTCCCTCTTTCACTAATCAAGTATATTAAATAATAATGGAGGAGGAACCAATGCAAGAGGACACACAAGTCTGTCTTGGAGATGATCCTCTAGAATTGTGTTTATCTTTGGCAAGGAAATTCATTGAGGAGAATGAAGAAATTGAAGAAGTGGCAAATTATTTGAATGCTCAAGTGTCACACAAAAAGAAAAACATTTTTGAAGGCCTTGGACCAATTAAAGAATTTTTACCAACCTCAATTGAGCAAGCACCAAAGTTGGAGCTCAAACAGCTTCCTATCCATCTCAGGTATGAATTTGTTGGAGACAATAAAACTTTACCTGTGATTGTTAATACTAACCTTGACCGTGAGTAGATGGACAAATTGTTAAGGGTTCTAAGGCAGCATAAAAAGACCATTGGATGGACTATTACCGATTTGAAAGGAATTATTCCCTCCTTATGCATGCACCGCATTAGATTGGAGGAGAATTACAAACCGGTGGTAGACATGAAAAGGCGATTCAATCCAAACATGAAAGAAATAGTAAGAAAAGAAATTCTCAAATGGCTCAATGCAGGTATCATTTTTCCTATCTTTAATAGTGCTTGGAGTAGTTCAATACATATTATACCAAAGAAAGGTGGAATGACTATCATAACGGGTAAAAATGATGAACAAATTCCATCTAGAATTGTAATAGGTTGAAGGGTGTGTATAGACTATAGAAAGTTAAATGCAGCAACTAGAAAAGACCACTTTCCTTTACCATTTCTTGATCAAATGTTAGAAAGAATAGCGGGACATGAGTATTATTGTTTTCTTGATGGTTATTCTGGATATAATCAAATTGCCATTGCACCCGAGACCAAGAAAAGACAACTTTTACATGTTCATATGGAACATTTGCATTTAGAAGAATGCCATTTTGTTTATGTAATGCACCCGCTACATTTCAACGTTTGATGATGACCTTATATTTGGATTATATTGAAAAGATTATGGAAATATTTATGGATGGTTTTTTTGTGTTTGGTTCATCTTATGATAAATGTTTGCATAATCTTGAACTAGTTTTGCAAAGATGTGAAGAAACTAACTTTGTTCTTAATTGGGAAAAGTGTTATTTCATAGTTAGAGAAGGCATAGTTTTGGGGCACAAAATTTCCTCTACGGGAATTGAAGTAGACAAAGCTAAAATTGACATAATTGAACAAATGCCCCCACCAAGTAACATTAAAGGGATGCGGAGTTTTCTAAGACACGCAAGCTTCTATAGGAGATTCATTAAAGATTTCTCTAAAATAGCAAAGCCATTATGTGATTTATTATGCAAAAAAACCCTTTTTGATTTTGATGATAGGTGTTTGGATGCTTGTAACAGGTTGAAGAAAGAATTGGTGTCAGCTCCTATTATTACTTCATTAGATTGATCACTACCATTTGAATTGATGTGTGACGTTGGTGACTAATGCGGTTGGAGCCATTTTAGGACAAAGAAAGGACAAAAAGTTGCATGTTATTTCTTATGCTAGCAAAGATTTAAATGATGCACAAATTAACTATGCAACTACCGAGAAAGAATTGTTAGCGGTCATTTTTGCATTAGATAAATTTAGATCTTATTTAATAGAATCTAAAGTTATTGTATATACTGACCATGTAGCACTGAAATACCTATTAAATAAAAAGGATGCCAAACCGAGGCTAATTAGATGGATTTTATTGTTGTAGAAATTTGACTTGGAGATTGAAAATAGAAAGGGATCTGAAAATGCAGTGGCAGACCACTTGTCAAGACTTGAGTTCATCCCTTTCAACAATCAAGTTCCAATGAAAGAGAATTTTCCGAACAAATGGGTAATGGCTATTACACAATCACCATGGTATGCCGATATTGTCAATTATTTAGTAGGAGGTGTGATACCCAAAGTTTTAAATCATCACAAAAAGAAAAAGTTTATGCATGATGTTAAAAGTTACTTTTGGAGTGAACCATTACTATATAAACATTATGTTGATAGCATGATATGAAGATGTGTGGCCGAAAATGAAGTAAATGGCATTTTTTTATCATTGTCATAATTTAGAAATCGAAGGACATTTTAGTACATCTAAAACGGTAGCTAAAATATGACAGTCGGGATTTTATTGGCCTTCTATGTATCACGATACTAGAGAATATATAAAGAAGTGTTATGCATGTCAAAGAACTAGTAACATCTCTAGGAGACAAGAAATGTCACTTACTACGTTCATGGAAGTTGAGTTATTTGACGTTTGGGGTATTGATTTCATGGGGCCATTTCCTCGTTCGTTTAATAATTAGTACATCTTAGTTGCAGTTGATTATGTTTCCACATAGGTGAAAGCTATTGCTTCACCTACTAACGATTCTAAAGTTGTACTAAAATTCCTCAAAAGGAACATTTTCACAAGGTTTGGAGTCCCAAAGGCAATCGTGATTGATGAAGGTATCGCGTCCGAAAAATCGTGAAAAGTAACTAGTAGTGGGGTCGTTGACTGTCGCGTCCCAAAAAGACAGTCTAGTCTTGGTTACCCTTTTCAAAAATAAAGGTTTTGGAAAAAACCGTGCGTGTGTGAGAAAAAATCGAATTTTAATGACAAAAGGGTATTTTAAGGAAAATGGTATTTTAAAGGAAAATAAGGCTGGGACTAAAAGTGCGACAGTTTTGGCCAACTGATTTTTTGAAAAAGGGTTTTATTTAGAAAAATGGAGTCGCCACTTGGTACTGAGTTAGGGTGTACCAAGTCACCCAAAAAATCGTTTAACAAAACAAAAATAAAAATTTCAAAAAAATACTTTAACAACCCTTTTTCGACTCCGGTCTATGAAAAACGAGAGAAAAAGATTCGGGAGTCACATTTGAAGAAAGGGAAGGCAAAGGCTTGCGCCTAAGGCACCCTTTCAACCTAGCCAAGGTTAGTTGCAAGGTTTAATCAAAATTTTTTAAATTAACCCTAAATTCTATCGTGTTCGGATGTATCTATATGAATGCAAATCTTAAATCTAAAAGTGGGTATCCAGAGGGTCGGAATGTTTCGTCAAAACTTGGTCGGAATTATCGTATTAATTGTGAAACCCCAGTCGAGACCTCGAGGGAGTCACAAGTTTTATACAAAATGTGATGCGAAAGAAAAGAAAATAATAATATATTGTAAGTGAAGAAAGAAGGTGGGTATGCAACATGATGGGTACGGGGGACTACTAACTCGTGACTGAATGTTTCTACTTACGGAGGGGGGAACAACCTATACGCCAGCGCTTCCCACGTGAGTAGACGACTATTTCTAGTCGAATCATACAAATATCCTAATTTCTAAGTGGGATGCAACCTATATGTCATGTATTTTAAATGTGTCAATAATAATAATAATAATAATAATAATAATAATAATGAATAATAATAATAATAATAATAATAAAATCACGCCAAATGGAAAAACTAAAAGTGTGTGACACGTGAAATGCATACGAATGCACCTAACACTAAAATGTCCTAAGGGTCTAGAGTTGAGCTAGCCTGTTCTAAGAATGTCCCACTAGCATTGGACTAGTGGGAAAACGATAAAGTCACAACTAGCGTTGGACTAGTGTGGTGACGGAATACCATAAACCACGAATTAAATATTAAAGCGCGAATTAAAAGCAAATTAAACATATAAAGACATATAAAGTCAAGTAGGAGCACAAAACACATAAGTATAATATCTAAATGCAAAATCCTAATGAAAGCGGTAAAACAAATAAGCATGTATGCACGCAAAAGCAAATAAACCCTAACTATTACACCGGGGGGCTTGATTTACAATTTAAGGGAGAAATTTAAAAATACCCTATCTATTACACTTTCTATCTAATTACACAATTTTTGCTAAAATATGAGAAAAAATAATCTAACTATTACATTGACCAACTAAATACAAAATATTGCCAAAATAATAATTAAAAAATAATAAAATTTAAAATTAAATAGCATGAAAGAAATAAATACACAAAGGGCATGCAAAAATAGGAGATATATGGATAAAAATTCATAAAAATCACGTAAGGCACATTGGAGCACATAAGAGACAAAATTAAATGAGAAATAGGGATACCTCTTGAAGACCCAGTACAAATACTTTAAAAAATGAACACACACATCAATGTATCACAATATAAATAAATAAAAACTAAAAATGTGTAAATATTGAAAAATTGGAGTGAAATGTAAAGTCTAGCAATTAAAGCACTAAGAATAAAATTCTATAAAACTTAAGGGGTAGAAATTGGAAATTCACATAAGTCTAAGGGCAAAGATACAAATTAAAGTAAATTTGGAAGACTAAGATAGAAATCTAAGTAAACCCAAGGACCAAATCGCGAATTCAAACTAAGCATGGGGGCATAATTTGTAAGTTGAAGCTAAGTAAGGGGGACAAAATGCAATTTTCAGCTACATGAGGGACCAAATTTATAATTTCCAGCAACACTCAAGGTCTAAAATGCAATTCCAAAAGGAATTGGGGGTCAAAAATATAAATTCCAGCAAGTTTAAAAAACAAATTGCAATTATTTTGGACATAATTGAAAGGAAACACAAATTCTAGGGGGTCAACTTAAATAAATAAAGATTTAAATGAAGTAAACTAAAGGTACTGAAGGGCATAATCAAACAATCAAGAACCTAAGGGTGCAAAACATAAATATCTAATCTGCCAAAATAATAAATAATAAATAAATAAAAGAAACCAATCAAAACTACGTCGTTTTATGTCAAAATGACGTAGTTTTGCTAATTTTTTTTAACTGATTTCTCCTTCCCTTTTTCTTTTTCTTTCCTTCTCTTTTTTCTTTTTCTTTCTTTCTTCTTTCTTTCTTTCTTTCCAGATTCCTTTCTTCTCTCTTTTTTTCTTTTGGTTCGTTCTCTCTCTCTCTCTCTCTCTCTCTCTGTCTTCTGGTCTCACCCTCTCCGGCTCTCTCTCTTTTCTCTCTCTCTCTCTCTCTCTCTCTCTCTCTCTCTCTCTCTCTTCTATCGTTTCTCCCCTGTTTTATTTTCTTTTTTTCCAGCCCCCTCTTTTGGTGTCTCTTTTCTCTCTTAATCTCACCTCTCTTCTCTGCTCTCCCTCTTCCAGCTCTATTTTCTTTTTCTTCTTTTCTATATTTTCTTTCTTTTCTCTCTTCTCTCTTCCACTCCGTCTCTATTTTTTTTTTCATTCTAGTTCTCTGATCTTCTCTCTCTCGTTTTCTTTCCCTGATTTCTCTTCTTAGTTCATTCTTTCTTGCCGATTCTCCTCTCTTTCTCTCACTCTAGCCTCTCAAATTTTCTTCTTTCTCTCCGCTCCGCCTCTCTCTTTTCCTGGACTTTCTTCGTCTCTGCTTTCTCTCTATCTCTCTGATTAGAACTTATGGCGAGAGAGAGAGGGGCTGTAGGGAGGCTGAAGATGGTGGGCTTTCAATTGGAATTGACTGTGGACCGGGGCTACTAACGGTGGTGGTGAACTTGGGATGTTTGGACTGCTATGTCAATGGTGGAAACAGAGGAGCCACAGTGGTTTGGGGGGTTTAATTTGTTATTTTGTGTCTGATTAGGGGGCCAGTTGGGTGGAATTGGGGTAATTGAAATGGTGGTAATGATGGAGCTGCTGGGCTTCGTCTGGCAGTGGGTCTTGCTTTTGGGTGGAGCTGCGGTTGTAGGGTGATGGTTCGGATGGTAGAGGGATTGGGACGGATGATAACTGGTGGAGGTTGTGATTCTTTGGGCTATGGTTGTGCAGGGGAAACGTTGGTGATGGGGATGTGGTGTGCAGTGATGGAATTGGATGTTAGGCTATTTGTGTTCAGGTTCTTGGCTCTGGTTTGTTCTTTTTTTTCTCGTGCAGGTGAAGGGCTTTATTGAGGAGGTGCTAATTGGAGATGTCCATGGGGCTAATGGTTGTGTAGGGCTGTGGTGAGGACTGATGATTGCTGGTCGGCAGTGAGCAGGGGTAGCTAGATGGTAGTGGTGGACGAGACTTACTTTGGTGGTGACAATTTTGGGATTCTGATGCTGCTAATTGAGGGTTTGCTGGTGTTTGGGCAGTTTTGTTTAGTTCTGTCTGTGTGTGCGTGTATGTCGTATGTTGGTTGTGGTTCTGTTTTCTTTTGCAAGTTGTCAACGGTGGAAATTGGGCTCTATTTTTGGCTGTTATGTGATTCCTGGGTGACTGGTTGAATGGATTGGTGATATTAGTTTTGGTGTCTTGACCCTGGGGGAAGAGATGTTAGAATATGGAGACTGTTCTTGTAGAGGTTGTCCGGTTGAGATGGTTGCAAGGGGAAGCTGCTAGTTTAAAATTGACTTAGTGGTGGGTCTTGGTTGTCTGGGGGGGACAGAGGTGAGACGGTTGGAGGTAAGGGACTAGGACTGTTGTAGAGTGGTGATGGTGAGTGTGAGGGTCAATTGCTGGTTTACAGGTTCAGAGGGTTGTTGAGTACTTGGGTCAATAGAGGAGGATGGGCAGAGGATTGGATCTGGGATTACTGACGATGATGGGCAACTGGTGATTTCAGGTTGAGGGATGGCGTTGAGTTGGGGCTATTAGGTGGTTTTCTGGGCAACTTGTGGTGGATTTGTTGGATTGGCAGAGAGAGAGAGAGAGAGAGAGAGAGAGAGAGAAAGAGAGAGAGAGATACCGATGGGTATAATCACAGAACTGGAAAAATAAGAACCCAAGAACCAGAAAAACAGAACTAAAATCCTCAAGAAAACAAAGGGAAAATCCAGCAAACACAAAAAAAACTCAACAACAAGAACAAAATGACAGTTCAATGGCTTAAATAGAATTCTCAACAAACATACCAAAATTAATCAGATTTGTTTAAAAATGAAAGAAAATTCAATAAAATAAATAGAAGAATTTACCTTTTGAAGTTTCAAAATAACCTGATGATGAACAGTGATGAATTTTTTAGGTTGAAGATGATGAACAGTGATGAGAAAATGAGAACGGCCAATGTGTGTGTTTTTTAGTGTATAAGTGTGTGTTTTGATCCTTAATGGATAAAAGCTTTGTGTTTTTAGGATTTTTTAATTTTTTTTACTGATTAAAAAGGGTATTTATAGGCCACTTATCTTGTTAGCCAAGAATGCTATAAAATAACGAAAACGCCACCGGTATTAAAAATGCTAATTTTATTAAAAAATATTTTTTTAATCGCAAAATTAAAAATTAATATAAAGAATCTGACAGCAATCTCTAAATTTTCAAAAAGAATTCACAGTAGATTTCAAAAATAAAAACTAGAACTCAAAACTGATAAAAACGTGCTCAGGATGTGAAATGACGATTTTGCTCTCGAACAACGAAAATACACAAAAAATAGATATTACCCTAAAAAAATTATCAAAAATTAAAAGGAAGCTTAAAACATTAAAAAATGCTTTTTTGACTCAAAATTTGACAAAAAATGAATTTAAACTGTAAAATGACGATTTTACCCTTGAACAATGAAAATTCACATAAAAATAGCTACTGATCTTGGAAAATTACCAAAAATTAAAAATAGGTTTAAAGCACCAGAAAATGCATTTATGACTCAAAATTTGACAAAAAATAATTTTAAACTATAAAATAATGATTTTGCCCTTAAACAATGAAAATTTACAGAAAAATAGCTATTGACCTCAAAAAATTATTAAAAATTAAAAATAATCTTAAAACACTAGAAAATGCATTTATGACTCAAAAATTGATGAAAAATAAATTTAAACTGTAAAATGACAATTTTGCCATTGGGCAATGAAAATTTACAGAAAAATAGCTATTGTTTCTGAAAAAATCAAGAAAATTTAGAAACATACTTAAAGAATTATAAAAATGAATTTGGAACTAAAAATGAACTAAAATGGTGTTCGCGAGACAAAATTTTCATTTTGCCCATATGTTGGTAAAATATATAAAAAATACCAATTAAATCTAAAAAAATCATAAACAATAAAAAATATGCATGAAAGTAAAAATGTGAATTTAAATCCCCCAAAAACTATTGAAAAAGTATTTACAAATAAAAAAAATACTATTTTGGCTCCAAGATTATTGAAAAAATTAAAATTTGGTCAAAAAATGCAAACATATCCCCTAATATTTGAAAATAAATGGTGTGTCAAATTTTGATGTCTACAGTTTGCCCCTCTTTGTCGGGAATCTCGCAGAGATTTTAGACAAAGACGTAGACAATATTAAATTTTGACTCACCTCAATGCAAAAATAAATGCAAGTGCAGATTAAAGCAAATATCTAAATAGAAGACACACAAGTGAATATGTCAAAAATGTGACCGAACTCTTTAAGAGCTGTCTACGTATCCTAGTGAAAGGAATCAAGTCAAACGTAATTCAATGCAAGTGAATGGTGGATGCGGAACACAATTGCAAATGGTAACACAAGAGTTCAAAATTGTGATCAAAAGAAAGAATTGCAACATTCGAACTGCTAAGCAAAGATAATATAGATTGGTAAGAGACTGTGAGACAAAATAAAGTGCTTAAACTAATAGACAAAAAATGGGTTCAAGTTGTTAAACAAAATAAATACCGATAAGCTAAATGCAATGTCTAGGCTGCCGAACTTGAAAATGTAAATAAATGATCTTGGGATACCGGGAATCATAAAATGCAATGCAAGATCTGGGCTGCCAGACTTGGAAATGTAAACAAATGATCTTGGGTTGTTAGGAATCATAAAATGTAAGGTCTGGGTTGTCAGATTTGAAAATGTAAATGACAAATGCATGACCCTAAGCTGTAAGGGATCATGAAATGTAAAATCTGGGCTGTCAGACTTGAAAATGTAAATAAACAGATGCTGACCAGGCTATTGGACGGATGCATGACCTTAGGCTGCCAAGGTTAATGAATGCAAAGTTTGAGCTGCCAAACTTGAAAAAGTAAATAGACGGATACTGACCAGACTACTGGACGAATGCATGACCGTGGGCTGTTAAGGTTGATGAATGTAAAGTTGTACTGCTAATTTGGAAAAGTAAATAAACAGATGCCGACCAGACTGCTGGACGGATACATGACCTTAGGCTGCCAAGGTTGATAAATGTAAAGTTTGGGTTGCCAAACTTGAAAAAGTAAATAAATGATCCTAGGCTGTCAGGAATCATAAAATGTAAGGTCTAGGCTGTCAGACTTGGAAACATAAATAAACAAATACCGACCAGGCTGCTGGACGGACGCATGACCTTGGGCTGCCAAGGTGGATGAATGCAAAGTTGGGCTGCCAACTTGAAAAAGTAAATAAACAAATGCCGACCAGATTGCTGAACAGATGTATGACCTTGGGCTGCCAAGGTGGATGAATGCAAAGTTGGACTGCCAACTTGGAAAGTAAATAAACAGATGCCAACAAACCTACTGGACGGATGCATGACCTTGAGTTGCCAAGGTTGATGAATGCAAAGTATGGTCTGCCAAAGTTGAAAGAGTAAATAAAAGATCTTGGGCTCCTAGGAATCATAAAAAGCAAGGTGTGGACTGTCAGACTTGGAAATGTAAATGACAAATGCATGACCATGGACTGTCAGGGATCATGGAATGCAAAGTTTGGACTGTTAAATTTGAAAATATAAATAACAAATGCATGACCCTAAGCTGTCAGGGATCATGGAATGTAAAGTTTTGGCTGCCAGACTTGAAAATGTAAATAACAAATACATGATCGTGGGCTATCAGGAATCATGTGATGCAAAGTTTGAGTTGTCAGACTTGAAAATGTAAATGACAAATGCATGACCTTAGACTGTCATGGATCATGGAATGCAAAGTTTAGGTTATCAGACTTGAAAATGTAAATGACAAATACATGACCCTAGGCTGTCAGGGATCATAGAATGCAAAGTCTGAACTGTTAGATTTGAAAATGTAAATAATAAATGCATGATTCTTGATAGTAAGGAATCATGGAATGCAAAATCTTGGATGTCAGACTTGAAAATGTAAATAACAAATGCATGATCCTGAGCTGTCAGGAATCATGGGATACAAAGTCTGAGTTGTCAGACTTGAAAATGTAAATGACAAATGCATGACCCTAAGCTGTCAGGGATCATGGAATGTAAAGTTTGGGTTGTCAGATTTGAAAATATAAATGACAAATGCATAACTCTAGGCTGTTAGGGATCTTGGAATGTAAAATCTGGACTATCAGACTTGAAAATGTAAATAAAAAATTCATAACCCTGGACTATCAGGGATCATGGAATGCAAAGTCTGGATTATCATATTTGAAAATGTAAATGACAAATGTATGACCCTAGGTTGTCAAAGATCATGGAATGCAAAGTTTGGGCTATCAGATTTGAAAATGTAAATAACAAATGCATGATGTTGAGTTGTCAGGAATCATGGGATGCAAAGTCTGGGTTGTCAGACTTGAAAATATAAATGACAAATGCATGACCTTAAACTGTCAAGGATTATGGAATGCAAAGTTTGAATTGTCAAACTTGAAAATGTAAATGACAAATGTAAGACCTTGGGCTGTTAGGGATCATGGAATGCAAAATCTGGGCTGTCAGATTTGAAAATGTAAATAAACAGATGCCGATCAATCTACTGGACGGATGCATGACCTTAGGCTATCAAGGTTGATGAATGTAAAATTTGAGCTGCTAAATATGAAAAAGTAAATAGACGGATGCTGACCAGGTTGTTGGACGAATGCATGACCTTGGGCTGCCAAGGTTGATGAATGCAAAGTTGTTCTGCAAATTTAGAAAAGTAAATAAACAGATGCCGACCAGACTGCTGGACGGATATATGACATTGGGTTGCCAAGATTGATGGATGCAAAGTTTAGGCTGCAAAACTTGAAAAAGTAAATAAATGATCCTAAACTACTAGAAATCATAAGATGCAAGGTCTAGGCTGTTAGATTTAGAAACATAAATAAACAAATATCGACCAAATTGCTGGATGGATGTATGACTTTGGGCTACAAAGGTGGATGAATGCAAAGTTGGGCTGCCAACTTGGAAAAATAAATAAACAGATGCCGATCAGGCTGTTGGACGGATGTATGATTTTTGGCTGCCAACATTGATGAATGCAATGTTTGGGCTGCCAAACTTGAAAGAGTAAATAAATGATCTTGGGTTGCTAGGAATCACAAAATGTAAGATTTGGGTTGTCAGACTTGAAAATGTAAATGACAAATGCATGATCCTAGATTGTCAGGGATCATAGAATGCAAAGTTTGGGCTGTCAGACTTGAAAATGTAAATATTAAATGCATGACCCTAGGCTGTCAGGGATCATGGAATGTAAAGTTCGGGCTGTCAGACTTGCAAATGTAAATAACAAATATATGATTCTGGGCTGTCAGGAATCATGGGATGTAAAGTCTGAATTGTCAAATTCGAAAATATAAATGACAAATGCATGACCCTGGGCTATCAGGGATCATGGAATGCAAAGTTTGGGTTGTCGACTTGAAAATGTAAATGACAAATGCATGACCCTAGACTGTCAAAAATCATGGAATGCAAAGTCTGAATTGTTAGACTTGAAAATGTAAATAACAAATGCATTATCCTGGATTGTCAGGAATCAAGGAATACAAAATTTGGACTGTCAGACTTGAAAAAATAAATAACAATTGTATAATCCTGAGCTGTTAGGAATCATGGGATTCAAAGTTTAGGTTGTCAGACTTGAAAATGTAAATGTCAAATGCATGACTCTAGGCTGTCAGGAATCATAAAATACAAAGTTTGGGTTGTTAAACTTGAAAATATAAATGATAAATGCATGACCCTGAGCTGTCAGGGATCATGAAGTGCAAAGTCTAGGCTATCAGACTTGAAAATGTAAATAACAAATGCATGACCCTAAGTTGTCGGGGATCATAGAATGAAAAGTTCGGATTGTCAGGCTTGAAAATGTAAATGACAAATACATGATTCTAAGTTGTCAGGAATCATAGGATGCAAAATCTGGGTTGTCGACTTGAAAATGTAAATAATAAATGTATGACGCTAAACTGTCAGGGATTATGGAATGCAAAATTTGGGTTGTCAGACTTGAAAATGTAAATAATAAATGCATGACCTTGGGCTGTCAGGGATCATGGAATGCAAAGTTTGGACTGTTAGACTTGAAAATGTAAATAACAAATGCATGACTTTAGGCTGTCAAGGATCATGGGGTGCAAAGTTTGGGCTGTCAGATTTAAAAATACAAATAACAAATGCATGATCCTAGGCTCTTAGACTTGAAAATGTAAATGACAAATGCATGACTCAAAACTATCAGGTATCATGGAATGCATAGTTTAGGCTGTCATACTTGAAAATGTAAGTCACAAATGGATGATCCTAAGCTATTAGGGATCAAGGGATGCAAAGTTTGGGCTGTCAGACTTGAAAATGTAAATAACAAATGCATGATCCTAGGTTGTCAGGAATCATGGTATACAAAATCTGGGCTGTCAAACTTAAAAATGTAAATATTAAATGCATGACCCTAAACTGTCAGGGATCATGAAATGCAAAGTTTGGGCTGTCAGATTTGAAAATGTAAATAACAAATACATGATCTTGAGCTGTCAGGAATCATGAGATGCAAAGTTTGGGTTGTCAGATTTGAAAATATAAATGACAAATGCATGACCTTAAACTGTCAAGGATCATGGAATGCAAAGTTTGGGTTGTCAGATTTGAAAAGGTAAATGACAAATGCATGTCCCTAGGCTGTCAGGGATCATGAAATGCAAAGTTTGAACTGTTAGACTTGAAAATGTAAATAACAAATGCATGATTCTCGACTGTTAGGAATCATGGAATGCAAAATTTAGGCTGTCAGATTTGAAAATGTAAATAACAAATGCATAATTTTGCGCTGTCGGGAATTATGAAATTCAAAGTCTGGATTGTCAGACTTGAAAATGTAAATGACAAATGCATGACTCTAGGCTGTCAGGGATCATGGAATGCAAAGTTTGGGTTGTTAGACTTGAAAATGTAAATGATAAATGCATGATTCTGGGCTGTTAGAGATCATGGAATGCAAAGTCTAGGCTATTAGACTTGAAAATGTAAATAACAAATGCATGACCCTAGGTTGTCAGGGATCATAGAATGCAATGTTTGGATTGTTAGACTTGAAAATGTAAATGACAAATGCATGATCTTAGGCTATCAGGAATCATGGAATGCAAAGTTTGGTTTGTCAGGCTTGAAAATGTAAATGATAATTGCATGACCCCGAGCTGTCAGGGATTATGGAATATAAAGTTTGGGTTGTTAGACTTGATAATGTAAATGACAAATGCATGATATTGGGTTGTCAAGGATTATGAAATGCAAAGTTTGGACTGTTAAACTTGAAAATGTAAATAACAAATGTATGACTTTGGGCTGTCAAGGATTATAAGATGCAAAATCTGGGCTGTTAGACCTAAAAATATAAATAACAAATGCATGATCTTGGGCTGTTAGACTTGAAAATATAAATGATAAATGCATGACTCTAGACTGTCAGGGATCATGGAATGCATAGTTTAGGCTATCATACTTGAAAATGTAAATCACAAATGCATGACCCTGAACTGTCAGGGATCATAGGATGTAAAGTTTGGGCTGTCAGACTTGAAAATGTAAATAACAAATGCATAATCCTAAGCTGTCGGAATCATGGGATGCAAAGTTTCGGTTGTCAGACTTGAAAATGTAAATGACAAATGCATGACCCTAAGCTGTCAGAGATCATGGAATGTAAAGTTTGGGCTGTCAAACTTGAAAATGTAAATGACAAATGCATGACCCTGAACTGTCAGATATCATGGAATGTAACGTTTGGGTTGTCAGATTTGAAAATGTAAATAACAAATGCATGACCCTAGGCTGTTAGGGATCATGAAATGCAAAGTCTGGATTGTCAGACTTGAAAATATAAATGACAAATGCATGACCTTGGGTTGTCATGGATAATGGAATGCAAAATTTAGACTGTCAGATTTGAAAATGTAAATAACAATTGCACGACCCTAGGCTGTCAGGGATCATGGAATGCAAAATCTAGATTGTCAGATTTGAAAATGTAAATGACAAATGCATAATCATGAGCTGTCAGGGATCATGGAATGCAAAATCTGGGCTGTCAGACTTGAAAATGTAAATAACAAATGCATGATCTTGGACTGTCAGGAATCCTGGGATGCAAAGTTTGGGCTGTCAGACTTAATAATGTAAATAACAAATGCATGACCTTGGGCTGTTAGGGATCATAGAATGTAAAGTCTGAGCTATCGGACTTGAAAATGTAAATAACAAATGTATGATTTTAGGCTGTCAGGAATCATAGAATGCAAAATCTGAGCTGTCAGACTTGAAAATGATCAGAAATTAAAATCCAATAGACGAATTGAAACATGGCCAGAATTAAAATCCAACGGACTAGCTCGAGTAAAACTGACAAAAAGTGGTATGCAAAATGCTGGACAAACAAAAGTAATGTGCAATATGGTAGATGAATGCCAAACAAATGTTTTTCAGAAAAATGAGATATGTTGATGTGATGCAGGCTATTGGACAAACGTATGCGTGCATGATGCTAAATTGATGAACAAGATGTAGTGTCTAAATTGCTAGACTAGAATGAACATGATGGAGTCCAGGCTAGTTGGACAAAAATTACATAGAGAAATTTAAAACATAGGAAAACCTAAATCAACTGTCAAACATTGCATCCAAATTAACTTCAAAGATCAAAATCTTCAATCATTATTTTTTGCCCTAGTGTATGGCATCAAATCCATTTGAAGTCAAAATTCATTTCAAATCAATCATTCTAAAAAGTTTGCTCCAGTGTGAATCAGTCTTTTACAAGTTTTGCTTCAAACATAAAGCATCAAAGTTATTTTTTGCAATCAAATTTTTCTCAAAAAATTTACCCCAGTGTCAATTTTTGAAATCGATTTTTGAAATGAATTGCACTCTTGATCAAATCATCACTTATCTTAAAAAATTGCCCTAGTTTTCATTCTTGATGAAGGCTTCAATGTGATGACGATGTGATTGCACCTGCAAAAAGAGGAAGCACTATAATTGCAAAAGTGATGCCACCATCTGGACGGTCCCTTGACTTCTGCTAGCACATATAAACATTGAGTATTGCCATTTGGAGTCTCCGATCAATCTCTTGCTTTACTCTCTGCAAGTTTTCCGATTCAGTGAATTCCGATTCACGACTCAAATCCAAATCTCTCAAAATAGTCTTTCAATTCATGCATGCCTCTGACTTCTAATAAATTTAGGATTGCCTTTGCTTTTATTCAAATTTGAACAAGCAAATGTCAAAATTTTCAAAACATGAATTGGTCAGAAAAATGCTTCACATGCAATAATGTAAAAGAAATTATGTACAGTAAACAACACACAAAGACTAAATGAAATACAATTAAATGAAACATTTTTTCAAAAAAGTCAATTTTGGAATAATGGCTTAAAAGATACTTTTTGATCTTTGGATGTCATTCCCATTTGAATTCTGACATTGCCACAACTGATCAATGCAGACGAAAAACTTCAATCAACTGTTGTCATCAACTTTCCCAATGACTTCCATGTCGGCATACTGGTTTTCTCATCTGTGAGCCTTCAACTTGTCACATTCTCTTAACCATAGGGTTCTTCCGAATTACTGACTTCAAGAGGAAAAAATGAAATGAACAACAATGTCCAAAATTGAGATGATCTTTCTTTTCATTAAAACTGACTAGTGCTCAAAGAATATTTGGCATCAGTAAGGCAATCATCCCTTGTTGATTTGGGATAGATATATTAACATCATCTGCCAATGAGCTAGCATTCACCATTTTGACACTTGTCAATTCCCCTACACTTGAATCATCACTTGTCCTCAAATTATTTGAAGAATATGAAATCAATTAATGATTTAAGCATTGAAATCACACATGTGCATTCTAAAATGTATTTCTCAAGACCAAGTAAATGACCATTATGCAATATATTATCTTGTCCTTAATACTCATAATATCAAGTAAAGGAGAAAGAATTATATCACAATTAAGCAATTTCAACTTAATTTCTTCACCTTACTAATTTTCACAAGTAAACAAATTATATGATGCATTAGAGAACATCACATGTTTATGGTAAATTTCATTTTTTTCACATTGAGGGATATTTGTTCTAGTGACCTAATCACTCGAAATACGAGAGTGTCTTTTGACGTGAAAAACCGACATTAGTTATGAAGGTTCCTGGTTACTCAACATCTCAATCTTAAACCAATAGCAGAAACTATATTCGAGAAGTAAAACTGCCTTTTTACACAAGAATCGACATTCGATGAAGATCCCTGGTTACTCAACAATTTACTTACTCGAATTTGCAATGCATTACTCATAATTCAAGTACCGTTTGACGCGAAAGTCAACATTTTTATGAAGGCTCTCGATTAGTAAGCACGAGAACCATTGGAGTAGAAAAACTGCATTATTTTTCTTTTTTCTTTCTTTCTTCTCTCTTTTCTTTTTTTTTCTTCTTTTTTTTATATATAAAAATCCCTCATTATAGATGTCATAACACATGTTACATGAATGCACTAATTGATCATAATCAGCGTTTAACATGTGAATTTAAGTAAAGAAGAGAAATTTTCATCAAACAGTGCAAAATTTAGATATAATTCAACCACTTTACAAGATATACTTTCTATAAGAACAAAAGTCCTAAACTACATAATAATTATTTCTTAGTACTTGAAAAAAGCATTTACCAAAGCACATAAAGTAACTTCAACCGGTAAGAAAATTAGACAAACATCAAGATTGCAAGTTATAATTCACATGCGTGGAGCATCCCATATCTTAACTTCACAATAACTTATATAACACATTCCAAAGGTGAATGAGAAATCATGGACATGGAACAATAAAACTCCCCTTGTACAATGGTTGAAGTCGTATCCTCTGCATATGTTTATTCCTTTTGTTGTGCTTGAATTCTCCAAACATTCATCCGAACTTGTTTGGTGAAGTTTGCTAAACATTTTCAAAATCTCCGAAGCGAAAGTGCATCCTGAACCTAACTCTTTGACCTATATCTTGATGCCAATGTTTATGATTTCTTATCCTTCTAGGTCAAGTCTGAATTCCCTTTGTACCATTCAGAATTCTTAATACGGAATTCATGTTCCTTTTCAGTCTCACTCTGATTCCTCATTGACAATTTTGCCTTATTTAGAATCCGTAGATATATCGAAATGACAATCATCAGCTTCACGTGAGGTGACATCCAAAAATCATAGGCATTTATTTTGACTACTTGAAGGAAAAAATGAAAAATATAGAAACAATTGAATAAATAAACAAATGAGAAAACTTTCATTTCATTGAACTTCAAACTTGCATTTTCTTGAAAAGGGAGTATTTACAAACACCTACTGAGCGCCAGCCTTTGGGAAAGCAGTAAACTCAGTCCAAGTTTAAAACAAAATATTTTACTTAAAAGTAAATAAGGACTTATGACTCATGAAATAAAAGAAAAACAAGATATGAGCCAGACACTAAAACCATTTAAGAAAGAAATCCATTCTAAGGCTCTATCTGGAAATGAATTTAGAAACAAAGGCAATTCTAAATTCACCGTCACTCAGCTATCCAGTTGTTCAGTGCTCCTTCATTAGTAACCTTGAAACCAGCAGTATCTAATTTTAACTACATTGTCAATTTCTCCTCTAGCTCTATCATCCCTACAGTGGGCTCATGGATAAGGCAAAGGATTGTTATCCACATTTGGAGTCTGATCCCCCTCCTCTCCTCAACACGATTGCTCCATCATCGATCATAGTCTTGAATCATATGTTTTAGAGCCCAACAATTGGCTGTGAAATGCCCTCGGCTTTCCGGAATGATAAGCACAAATAGCTTGGGGGTCGTAGTGATGGGGAAACCCATTAGAGTAATTCACTTCAGGTACTGTATCGATCTTACCTGCTGCCTTCAGTTATTCATAAATTTGATCCAAAGGGCGCCCAAGAGGAGTGAAGGTCCTGGATCCTCTCTGTGAGGGGTTTGCTTGGACCCATAACATTCTGAGAAGTGATTGGGTGGAACATAAGTATTAGGACGAATAGGTCTTGGGCGAGGTTGAAATGGAGGAAGCAGGTTATTTTGTGGTGCGGGTTAAAAATTCTGAAACGTGGGTCGAGCATTTGGAAAAAATGGCTGCGTATTCATCGGTTGGGCTTGGGTGTGAAAAATTGGTTGAAGGCATGGTGGAAAAGTAGGAAAAGCATGTGTCGATGGAGAGTACTGTAGATAATTGGCATGATATTTCATATTGGGTTGGAATCTAGGTTTGGGTCTCGAGTCTTGATTTAGCATAAAAACTGATTCCCTTTCTTTTGTTCAACTTTCTTTCCAGTTGCTTTCTTCAAATTGTTATTGTTCTGTAGATTTTCAACTTGTAACTTCATGGCAGTCATATCTATCATTTTCCCCTTCTTCACTCCTCTCTCAACGGCTTCTGCCTATTCTATGACTTGAGCGAAAGTTTTTCCAATGGAGCCCACAATCGCTTGGTAATGTGGTGGGTCTTGAGCATCAATAAAAGTTTAACCATTTCATTTTCATCAATTGGCGGACTTACTTTTGCTGCCACACTTCACCACCTTTGACCGTAAGCTACATAGCTCTCTGAGGGTTTCTTCTTTAACTCTACCAAAGCAAATCTGTTAGGTACTAGGTCGCAGTTGAATTTATACTATTTGATGAAAACCCATAAAAGGTCAGTCCAACTTCGAATATTTGAGAAATCCAATTTCAAATACCACTCTAATGCATCTTTCTCCAAACTCTCTCCAAAAAGTCTCATGGGTAATTTGTCATCTCCAATTGGCTTCCCTAGCTTGTTACAGAACATTTTAAGGTGAACCATAGGGTCCCCACTGCCATTGTACTTGGAAAACTTTGGGACTTTGAATTTTTGTGGCAATTGGGTATCTGAGAATGTGAAAAAAATCCTCATAATCCAATCTTCCATATCTGTCGAATCTTTGGCTTTCTTTGATAAAGTCGTCAAACCTATCCAACCTCCTTAACAAAGCCTTCTTCATCATATTGGGATTTTCTTCTCTGGCATAAGCCTCTGCATCCGCCCCTCCTTGAAATCCGAAATCTTACACATATTGGCTCACAGTATGGACTGCAGGGGTTGGTTGTTCAGAGTGAATTGAGTGGTTTACTGGAGGTATTGGGGTTGGTTCAGGGTGTTTTGAGTATGTCTAGGGCCGAGAGGAATTGGAATAATTATTGGGGGCTTCTGAATGATTGGAGGTGGAGGAGGCATTTGGGTATTCTGAGTATCTAGGGGCAGAGTCTGTTGGGCAATCGGGACAGTGTTGTTCACATCTGGTGTGTTCCCTCCTGTATTGGGTCGGGTCTGCAAAGTTCCATGAGTAACTGGTGCACTAGAGGTAGAGGCACCATTATTTATGTTGTTAATGAAATGTGCGATAATCTGGCTGTGGGAAGACACCTCCTGAGTCATGTTATTCATTTTGGACAGCATGTCATTCATCTGGGCCCTTGGTGCCATCATCTCGGATAATTGATTTCCTGTAGGCGCTTCAGGAGACTCCAGGCGATTACTCATGTTTGTATGCAGTAATCTGGCACGGGACCGTGTGTAAATGGGGTTTTGGTGAAAAGAAGTTATGATTTACGATACCTGAAAGACGAGAATCAAAAGAATATAATTCAGGTGTTTATCTTGCCTAACACTGTCATATCTTATTCTGAGAAAGAAAAAAGAAAAGGAAAAGAAAAAAATTAGAGTTAGTAAATGTATAAACAATTCGGATACATGTCCTATTGAGTGCCCTTATTGTGCCAAGGCTAGGCCTAGCATGAAATGCAATTCTTTAGGGTGAGACCCCCTTTTCTAGTGAAAAACACACCAAATTCATCAAGAAGCAAATGCTTCTGTTTTGCTCGTACCACCTTACTTAAGATCTCACTCACCAAGATGGTACTGAAATATAAACGTGTATGTCTTTTAGGTTAAGTACCCAAGACACAAGGGCGACTTTTCTATCATAGGATTCCCGAAATGGTATTCCCTCTGGAGTTTATGCATGATGTCAGTTTATTAAAGCGAGTTAAAGTATGCAAAAATGTCAAATTTGAGAAATGTCCTAAAGATATATATATTTTTTATCTAACAATGATGCTAAATTTCTTTGAGAAAGATGGACCATAAACTGTAAAAGAAATTATTGACTACGAAAATATTTGATTGAAAAATCGAACCTCCAAAAGGTTACGAGACACAACATTGAAAGAAATAAAAAAAAATCATGACTTTACAAGTCAAAATGTCAATTTATGAAATTATTTTTGTGTAATGTGGGACGGGAGGGTGGAGGATATGGCAAAAATGAAGTATCAAAAAAATTTTTTTTTTTGAACTAATAAATGCAAGCTGTGCAAAAAATTTGACCACTTATGTGCATTTATTGATTTTAAGAAAATTTAGTTTAGATAAAATTGACAAGTACAACAAGAAGGAACAAATATTGAAAAGAATTTAAAAATATAATTTTTATTTAAGAATATATAGGATGAAAAATCAAATTTTCAGGATTTTTAAGAAATTCATAATGATTGATTCCTTAGGTATTCATAATAAAATGCAATTTGCAAAGAATTTATGAAATTCTATTTCCATCTTTCTCGAAAAAATTAATTATGAAACGAAATTTAAACTTGCCAAAAGAGGGTTGACTTCCTACGAGAGCACCATGCCAGGGCTCTTTATTCTATGGTTGTGAATACAATCAAAGAATAAGAGAGAGTGCGTTAGTTTATTCAACAAATAAAACATAACACATTGGTAAAAATAAATAATACACATAGATAACAGTAAATGGTATAACAAGGAAAATAAATGAGATTGGTTCCCTCCTCTCATGCCTTAGTGTACCTGACAGGGTAAGGCTGACTCTATCTTAAGTTATCCTACATGGATGCATGAGGTTGGGCTCACTAATGCATCTAGACTCGATTAGGCTGCGGTTCCCGAACCTTCAGACTGAGGGATCCAAAAAGTAACAAGTTCGTCAATTCCAAGGATCCCAGGTCGGTGGTTCGAGTGATCCCCTGGACACCGCTACATGCACGAATGCGATGGCCGCATGTCTAAGCGATCGGTCCTAGTCCTAAAGGGATGGGTGAGTGGCAACCACCAAAAAGAGAAAAAGGGTAAAAAACATTGAATGCACGCATAGAGTGCTCCTTATGAGAGGAGGGAATGATAAAGTGTCGGCTCTAAGGGTGACTGATCCCCTCCTCAAATGCAAGCGCGGTCGAATAAAGCAAAAGTAAATAAATCATACATATATCACATAAGTAGTCGAGAGACGGGAAGTGTTTAAGATGCAAAAGAAAAACCTAAAAAACCTAAAAAAGAAAAATGCAATCTTAACATCCAAACGCGATGGAATAAAGAGTTAAAGGAGGAAAATATGATTAAGTCTTGTGCTCGGACTCACTAGTGATCCCCAGTGGAGTCGCCAAAATCCTGTCGTGTCCGAAAAATCGTAAAAGGTAACTAGTAGTGGGGTCGTTGACTGTCACGTCCCAAAAAGATGGTCTGGTTACGGTGACTCTTTTTGAAAATAAAGGTTTTGGAAAAAATCGTGCGTGTGTGAGAAAAATTGAATTTTAATGACAAAAGTGTATTTGAAGGAAAATGGTATTTTAAAGGAAAATAAGGCCGAGACTAAAAGTGCGACAGTTTTGGCCAACTGATTTTTTGAAAAAGGGTTTTATTTAGAAAAATGGAGTCACCACTTAGTACTGAGTTAGGGTGTACCAAGTCACCCGAAAAATCGTTTAACAAAACAAAAATAAAAATTTTAGAAAAATATTTTAAAAACCCTTTTTCGACTCTGGTCCACGAAAAACGAGAGAAAAAGATTCGGGAGTCACATTTGAATAAAGGGAAGGCAAAAGCTTGCGCCCAAGGCACCCTTTCAACCAAGTCGAGGCCAGTTGTGAGATTTAATCAAAATTTTCTAAATCAACCCTAAATTCTATCGCGTTCAGATGTATCTATATGAATGCAAATTCTAAGTCTAAATATGGGTATCGGGAGGGTCGGAATATTCCATCGAGGCTTGGTCGGAATTATCGTATTAATTGCGAAACTCGAGTCGAGACCTCCGCGGAGTCACAAGTTTTTTGCAAAATGTGATACGAAAAGAAAAGAAAATAATAATATATTGTAAGTGAAGAAAGAAGGTGGGTATGCAACATGACAGCTACGAGGGACTACTAACTCTTAACTGAATGTTTCTACTCACGGATGGGGGAACGGCATGTACGACATCGCTTCCCACGTGAGTAGATGACTATTTCTAGTCGAATCATCACAAATGTCCTAATTTCTAAGTGAGATGCAACCTATATGTCATGCATTTTAAAAATGTGTCAATAAGAATAATAATAATAATAATAATAATAATAATAATAATAATAAAATCATGCCAAATCGAAAAAACTAAAATGTGTGATGACATGTGAAATGCATACGAATGTACCTAACACTAAATGTCCTAAGGGTCTAGAGTTGGGCTAGCCTGTTCTAAAAAATTCCCACTAGCGTTGGACTAGCGGAAAAGAATGAAGCCACAACTAGCGTTGGACTAGTGTGGTGACGAAATACCATAAATCATGAATTAAATATTAAAGCATAAATTAAAAGCAAATTAAACATATAAAGACATATAAAGTCAAGTAGGAGCACATAACACATAGCATAATATCTAGATGCAAAATCCTAATGAAAGCGGTAAAACAAATAAGCACTGTAAGCATGCAAAAGCGAAATAAACCCTAACTATTACATCGGGGGACTTAATTTACAATTTAAAGGGGAAATTAAAAATACCCTATCTATTACACTTTCTATCTAATTACACAATTTTGCTAAAATATAAGAAATTTAGCCTAACTATTACATTGACTAGCTAAATACAAAACTATTACACTTTTTATCAAAATAATAAAGAAATAATAAAATTTTAAAATTAAATAGCGTAAAAGAAATAAATATACGAAGAGCATGCAAGATAGTAAATATATGAATAAAGATGCATAAAAATCACGTAAGGCACATTGGAGCACATAAGAGACAAAATTAAATGAAGAATAGGGATACCTCTTGAAGACCCGGTACAAATACTTTAAAAAAATGAACACACACGTCAATGTATCACAATATAAATAAATAAAACCTAAAAATGTGTAAATATTGAAAAATTGGAGTGAAATGTAAAGTCTAGCAATTAAAGGACTAAAATAAAATTCTATAAAACTTAAGGGGTAGAAATTAGAAATTCACATAAGTCTAAGGGCAAAGATACAAATTAAAGTAAATTTGGAAGACTAAGATAGAAATCTAAGTAAACCCAAGGACCAAATCGCGAATTCAAACAAGCATGGGGGCATAATTTGTAAGTTGAAGCTAAGTAAGGGGGACAAAATGCAATTTTCAAGCAACATGAGGGACCAAATTTATAATTTCCAGCAACACTCAAGGTCTAAAATGCAATTCCAAAAGGAATTGGGGGTCAAAAATATAAATTCCAGTAAGTTTAAAAAAACAAATTGCAATTATTTTGGATATAATTAAAAGGAAACATAAATTCTAGCGGGTCAACATAAATAAATAAGGACTTAAATGGAGAAAACTAAAGGTACTGAATGGCATAATCAAACAATCAAGAACCTAAAGGGGCAAAACATAAATATCTAATCTGCCAAAATAATAAATAATAAATAAATAAAAAAAATCAATCAAAACAACGTCGTTTTATGTCAAAACGATGTAGTTTTGCTAATTTTTTTTTAACCAATTTCTCCTTCCCTTTTTCTTTTTCTTTCCTTTTCTTTTTCTTCTCTTTTCTTTTTTCTTTTTCTTTCTTTCTTTCTTTCTTTCTTTCTAGATTCCTTTCTTTTCTCTTTTTTTCTTCTGGTTCGTTCTCTCTCTCTCTCTCTCTCTCTCGGTCTTCTGGTCTCACTCTTTTCGGCTTTCTCTCCTTTCTCTCTTTCTCTGTCTCTCTCTCTCTTTCTCTTCTATCGTTTCTCCCCTGTTTTATTTTCTTTTTTTTCCACCCCTCTCTTTTGGTGTCTCTTTTCTTTCTTAATCTCACCTCTCTTCTCTGTTCTCCCTCTTCCAGCTCTCTTTTCTTTTTCTTCTTTTCTATATTTTCTTTTTTTTCTCTCTTCTCTCTTCCACTCCGTCTCTGTTTTTTTTTTTGCATTCTAGTTCTCTCTGATCTTCTCTCTCTTGTTTGCTCTCCTTGATTTCACTTCTTAGTTCATTCTTTCTCGCCGATTCTCCTCTCTTTCTCTCACTCTCGCCTCTCAAATTTTCTTCTTTCTCTCCGCTCCGCCTCTCTCTTTTCCTAGACTTTCTTCGTCTCTGCTTTCTCTCTATCTCTCTGATTAGAACTTATGGCTGGAGAGAGAGGGGCTGTAGGGAGGCTGAAGATGGTGGGCTTTCAATTGGAATTGACTGTGGACCGGGGCTACTGACGGTGGTGGTGAACTTGGGATGTTTGGGCTGCTATGTCAATGGTGGAAACAGAGGAGCCACAGTGGTTTGGGGGGTTTAATTTGCTGTTTTGTGTCTGATTCGGGGGCCAATTGGGTGGAATTGGGGTAATTAAAATGGTGGTGATGATGGAGCTGCTGGGCTTCATCTGGCAGTGGGTCTTGCTTTTGGGTGGAGCTGCGGTTGTAGGGTAATGGTTTGGATGGTAGAGGGATTAGAACGGATGATAACTGGTGAAGGCTGTGATTCTTTGGGCTATGGTTGTGCAGGGGAAACATTGGTGATGGGGATGTGGTGTGTAGTGATGAAATTGGATGTTAGGCTATTTGTTTGCAGGTTCTTGGCTCTGGTCTGTTTTTGTTTTTCTCGTGCAGGTGAAGGGCTTTATGGAGGAGGTGCTAATTGGAGATGTCCGTGGGGCTGATGGTTGTGTAGGGCTGTGGTGAGGACTGATGATTGCTGGTTGGCAGTGAGCAGGGGTAGCCCGATGGCAGTGGTGGATGAGACTTACTTTGGTGGTGACAATTTTGGGATTCTGATGCTGCTAATTGAGGGTTTGCTGGTGTTTGGGTAGTTTTGTTAAGCTCTATCTGTGTGTGCGTGTATGTCGTAGGTTGGTTGTGGTTCTGTTTTCTTTTGCAGGTTGTCAATGGTGGAAATTGTGCTCTTTGTTTGGCTGTTATGTGATTCCTGGGTGACTGGTTGAATGGATTGGTGATATTAGTTTTGGTGTCTTGACCCTTGGGGAAGACATGGTAGATTATGGAGACTGTTCTTGTACAGGTAGTCCAGTTGAGATGGTTGCAAGGGGAAGCTGCTAGTTTGAAATTGACTTAGTGGTGGGTCTTGGCTGTCTGGGGGGACAGAGGTGAGGCGGTTGGAGGTAAGGGACTAGGACTGTTGTAGAGTGGTGATGGTGAGTGTGAGGGTCAATTGCTGGTTTACAGGTTCAGAGGGTGGTTGAATACTTGAGTCAATAGAGGAGGACGGGTAGAGGATTGGATCTGGGATTACTAACGATGATGGGCAACTGGTGATTTCAGGTTGAGGGATGGCGTTGAGTTGGGGCTATTAGGTGGTTTTCTGGGCAACTTGTGGTGGATTTGTTGGATTGGCAGAGAGAGACAGAGAGAGAGAGAGAGAGAGAGAGAGAGAGAGAGAGAGATAATTGTCGCGTCTGAAAAAAAATCATAAACAAAGGTTGTACTAGTGGAGTAGTTGACTGTCGCGTCCCGAAAAGGACGGTCCGGTCTGAGATCCCTTTTGAAATGATAAAACATGGTGCGTGTGTGATAAAAATCGAGTTTTTAGTTAAAAAATGTGTTTTAAGAAAAATAGTATCTTAAAAGAAAACAAGGCCGGGACTAAAAGTGTGACAGATTTGGCCAAATAATTTCTGAAAAAGGGTTTTATTTGAAAATGGAGTCGCCACTTGGTACTGAATTAAGGTGTACCAAGTCACCTGAAAAATCATTTAACAAAATAAAAACAAAAATAAAAATTTTAGAAAAATCATTTAAAACCCTTTTTTGACTCCAGTCTACGAAAAACTAGAGAAAAAAGGTCCGGGAGTCACATTTGAAGAAAGGGAAGGCAAAGGCTTTTGTCTAAGGCACCCTTTCAACTTAGTCGAGGCTAGTTGCGAGGTTTAATCAAAATTTCCTAGATTAACCCTAAATTCTATCGCGTTCGGATGTGTCTAAATGAATGCAAATCCTAAGTCTAAATATGGGTATCGGGAGGGTCGGAATGTCCCATCGAGACTTGGTCGTAATTATCGCATTAATTGCGAAACCCGAGTCGAGACCTCAAGGGAGTCACGAGTTTTTATGCAAAATGTGATGCTAAAAGAAAAAAAAATAATATATAGTAAGTGAAGAAAGAAGGTGGGTATGCAACATGACGGGTACAGGGGACTAGTATCTCGTGACTGAATATTTCTACTCACGGAGGGGGGAACGGCCTGTACGCCATCGCTTCCCACGTGAGTAGGCAACTATTTCTAGTCGAATCACACAAATGTTCTAAAGTCTAAGTGAAATGCAACCTAGATGTCATGTATTTTAAAAACTGTATCAAAATAATAATAATAATAAATAATAATAATAATAATAAGAAAATCATGCTAAAGGAAAGAAAACTAGAAGTGTGTGAAATGTGAAATGCACACGAATGCAACTAATACTAAAATGTCTTAAAAGTCTAGCATTTGGGCTAGCTCGTTCTAGGGATTCCCTACTAGCGTTGGACTAGCGGGGAGACGAGAGAACCACAACTAGCGTTGGACTAGTGTGGTGACGGAATACCATAAATCATGAATTAAATATTAAAGCGTGAATTAAAAGCAAATTAAACATATAAAAATAAAGAAGATCACATAGGAGCATATAACACATAAGCATAATGTTTTAGATGCAAAAATCCTAAGGAAAACCGTAAAAGAAATAAACAAATAAGCACACAAAAGTAAATAAATCCTAACTATTACACCGGGGGGCTTGACTTACAATTTAAGGGGAGAAATTAAAATGTCCTATCTATTACATTTTCTATCTAATTACACAAGTTTTGTTAAAATACGAGAAAAATAATCTAACTATTACATTGACCAGCTAAATACAAGAATATTACATTTTTTCGTAAAAAAAAATAAAGAAATAATTAAATTTAAGATGAAATTGCATGAAAGAAATAAATACACAAAGAGCATACCAAATAGGAAATATGTGAATAAAATGCATAAAAATCACGTAAGGCACATTGGAGCACATAAAAAGAAATTAATAAGAAATAGGGATACCTCTCGAAGACCCAGTACAAATACTACTCAAAATGAACAAACAAGTCAAGGCATCTCGGTATAATTAAATAAAATCTAAAATATACAACTATTGACGAATTGAGATAAAAAATGAATTCTAGCAACTACGGGGCTAAAATAAAATTCAATAAAATTCAAGGGGTAAAACTAAAAAAAATTCACATAAACGGGGAAAGATGTAAATTTAAGCAAAGTAAAAGGGCACAAAAATGTAAATTTTAGCAACTAATGGGCTTAATTGCAATCAATAAAAACTGGATTGAAAGAAATCAAACCTAAAGGGGGTCAATATATAATAGTATGGACTAATTTGTAGAAATCAAAAAGGTGGTAAGGAGCACAATGAATTAACTAAGACCTTAGGGTCTAAAACAAATAAAAACATGAACATCCAGCTCCATTACATGTCAAAACACCAAAGACAACTGAATTAACCAAAGAATAACTTAATTAGTAAAACTAAACATTCAATATAGGAGTGATTTAAAGAAATAGAAAACAATCAAGCAAATAAATCATCGGATTACACTAAACAAAAAGTCTTAAAATCGTATTTATTTCAGTCCTACAACCTAAACCCCTTTTATATTAGAAAATATATATATATATATATATATATATTTGTTATTCTTTATTCTTCTTATTCTCTTTGATTTCTCTTTACCTGATTCTCCCTCGTCGTTCCTCCCCCGTTCTCTGATCTTTCCCCTCTTCTCTCTATTCTTTCTCCAATCGATCTCCCCTCTTTTCTTTGTTCTTTCAATTTCTTCTCTCTTATTTTCTTTGTTCCCCCCTTTTCACCTCTCTGTTCTTCCCCTGATTCCCTATCTCTCTCTCTCTCTCTCTCACTCACCGATTTCTATTCGCTCTATTCTCTCTTCGCGCTCACTCTCCACTCTCTGTGTTTTTCATCTTTTCCAGCTTTGCTAATCCTCTTCCCTCTCTGTTTCTTTTTTTTTTTCCGGTTGCTCCCTCCTTCTTTCCCCTCTCCCTTTTCTTCTCTCTTTTTCTTCTTTTCTATTTCTTTCCCTTTGTCCGATTGCAGTGGTTGACTTGTAGTTTTGATGGGGCTTTGTTGTGATTGTGTGTGAGGGCTGTTGTTTGATTGTGGTCTGCTGTGGTTTTTATTTTGTTTTTGCAGGTTGTCAATTGATGGAGAAGCTAAAGCTGTTAGTGGAGGATGGGCGTTGATGAAATTGGTGGTGTGGCCGACTGTTTGCAGGTTGTCAAGTGGCGGTGGAATTTGGGCAATTAGTGATTGGGCTATTTCTGGTGGGATCTGTGTATTGTGTGTGTAAATTAGTGTGTGTAGTGTGTGTTTCTGATTGTGTGCGTGTGGTCGTGGTTGGTGAATTGGAGATTGCAAGGGGCTTTGGGGATGGCTGTTTGCTGGTGGAGGAAGGGAATGATGATGAAGAAGATAGTGGTATAGATAGTTTGTGTGGATTGATAGTGACAACAGGGAATTTTCTAGTTTGGTTTGGTTTGACTAACCTGGTTTGCAGGGGAGGATTTTGGAGTTGAATTGGGTTAGATATTGAGTTCTGGGACCTTCACTAAGGGATGGATTAGACCATGTCAGGTGGTAACTGGAGATTTTGGTTAGTGACGAATTGATGGTTGATGATTGTTGGTTGTTTTTGGTAATTTCTGGTGGGTATTGAAACTGGTTTTCTGGAAGTTGGAAACAGGGCATTCTTTGTTTGCTAGCTTTGTTTCAGTGATTTTGGGGTTGTTGATTTCTGAGTGAGGACTGAATTTTAGATGGAGGTTATGCAGGTGGTAGAAAGAAGGTTGAGGGAGATGGTGAAGCAGAATTGAACCCAGATGGTGGAACAAAAGAAAGGAATTATTAACGGTGATTTCAAGGGGATGAGGAGAAGGAAAGGAGAGAACAGAACCCAGAACATTGCATCTCAAACCCAATAAACGATAGAACAACAAAAAGAAAACTAAGAGAAATACTCTAAAAAACACATAATCAGATTTAATTAAAAAAATGGAAATAGATAAAATTGAGAAAATACCTTGTGAATGATTGATGATGATCTGATGATGAACGCTTGCAGCTTCTGTGGATGAACAGTAACAAGAAGAAGATGAAGTGTGTGTGTTTTGTGGTGAGAGAGTATATGTTTTGATCTTTAATCACAAAAAGTAAAGTGTTTGTAGGATTTTTTTTTTTGCTAATTACAAGGGTATTTATAGGCCCCTTGTCTTGTTGGCCAAGAATGGCATAAAATGACGAAAACGCCCCTGGCATTAAAAATGGTAATTTTATTTAAAAAAATATTTTTTAACCCTAAAATTAAGAATTAATACAAGGAATATGACAGCGATCTTTAAATCTTCAAAAAAAGAATTTACAGTAGATTTCAAAAATAAAAACTAGAGGTCAAAACTAATAAAACGCGCTCGGGGTGTAAAATGACGATTTCGCCCCTGGGCAACGAAAATACACAAAAATCGATATTAGTCTAAAAAAATTATCAAAAAATTACAAATAAGCTTAGAACACTAGAAAAGGCATTTACGACTCAAAATTTGACAAAAAATGAACTTAGACTATAAAATGACGATTTTGCCCTTGAAAATGAAAATTCACAGAAAAATAGTTGTCGTCCTCAAAAAATTATCAAAAATTACAAATAAGCTTAAAAAAATAGAAAATGCATTTTTGACTGAAAATTGGGAAAAATAAATTTAATTTGTAAAATGACGATTTTGCCCTTGGGCAATGAAAATTCACAGAAAAAATAGTAATCATCTCTGAAAAATCAAGAAAATTAAAAAACATGCTTAAAGAATTAGAAAAAAGAATTTGGAACTAAAAATGAGCTAAAATGGTATTCATGGGGCGAAATTACCATTTTACCCTCGTGATGATAAAAATATATAGAATACTAATTAAATCCAGAAAAATTATATAAAAAATTAACAAATTCACATAAAAGTAAAAATATGAATTTAAAACCCCCAAAAGCTGATAGAAAAATATTTACAGATAAAATTACTGTTTTACTCCCCCCCCCAAATTATTGAAAAATTAAAATTTGGCACAAAAGTGCAAACTTGCCCCTTCAATATTTGAAAATAAACGGTGTGTCAAAATTTGGTGTCTACAATAACGATGGGTATGATCACAGAACCAGAAAAATAAGAACCCAAGAACCAGAAAAATAGAACTAAAATCCTCAAGAAAACAAAGGGAAAATCCAGCAAACAGAAATAAAAACTCAACAACAAGAACAAAATGACAGTTCAATGGCTTAAATAGAATTCTCAACAAACATACCAAAATTAATCAGATTTGTTTAAAAATGAAAGAAAATTTAATAAAATAAAGAGAAAAATTTACCTTTTGAAGTTTCAAAATAACCTGACGATGAACAGTGATGAATTTTTGAGGTTGAAGATGATGAACAGTGATGAGAAAATGAGAACGGCCAATGTGTGTGTTTTTTAGTGTATAAGTGTGTGTTTTGATCCTTAATGGATAAAAGCTTTGTGTTTTTAGTGTTTTTTATTTTTTTTTGTTTTGCTGATTAAAAAGGGTATTTATAGGCCACTTGTCTTGTTTGCCAAGAATGCTATAAAATAACGAAAACGCCACCGGTATTAAAAATGCTAATTTTATTAAAAAATATTTTTTTAACCCCAAAATTAAAAATTAATACAAAGAATCTGACAACAATCTCTAAATTTTCAAAAAAAATTTACAGTAGATTTCAAAAATAAAAACTAGAGCTCAAAACTGATAAATGCGCTCGAGGTGTGAAATGACGATTTTGTTCCCGGACAACGAAAATACACAAAAAATAGATATTAGCCTAAAAAAATATAAAAAATTAAAAATAAGCTTAAAACATTAGAAAATGCCTTTTTGACTCAAAATTGACCAAAAATAAATTTAAACTGTAAAATGACGATTTTGCCCTTGGACAATGAAAATTTACAGAAGAATAGCTATTGACCTCAAAAAATTACCAAAAATTAAAAATAACCTTAAAATGCTAGAAAATGCATTTATGACTCAAAAATTGATGAAAAATAAATTTAAACTATAAAATGACGATTTTGCCCTTGGGCAATGAATATTTATAGAAAACTAGCTATTGTTTCTGAAAAAATAAAGAAAATTTAGAAATGTGCTTAAAGAATTATAAAAATGAATTTGGAACTAAAAATGAACTAAAATAGTGTTCGCGAGGCGAAATTACCATTTTGCCCTTGTGCTGGTAAAATATATGAAAAATACCAATTAAATCTAGAAAAATCATAAAAAATAAAAAATATGTATGAAAGTAAAAATGTGAATTTAAAACCCCCAAAACTAATGAAAAATTATTTACAAATAAAAAAATACTATTTTGCCCCCAAGATTATTGAAAAAAATTAAAATTTGGCCCAAAAATGCAAACATGTCCCCCAATAGTTGAAAATAAATGGTGTGTCAAAATTTGGTGTCTACAGAAGGTAAGCATTTTTGTAATAAACAAGTTGACTCACTTTTATCTAAATATGGTTGCAAGCACAAGACTTCATTACCATATTATCTCCAAGCAAATGGTCAAGCCGAATTAGCTAACCGGGAGTTAAAGTTCATTTTGGAAAAAATGATTAATAAATCAAGAAAAGATTGGACAAAGAAGTTAGATGATGCCTTATGGGCATATAAAACGGCCTATAAAATACCATTGAGAATGTCTCCTATATCGGCTAGTTTTTGAGAAAGCGTGCCATTTACCGGTTGAAATTGAGTACAAGTCATATTGGGCCATAAATTCTATTAATTTTGATTTAAATCTTGCAGGTAGGAAGAGGTTGTTGGAAGTTAAGTGAATTGAGAGAATTCTGACTCAATTCATATGAAAATGCCAAGATGTACAAGGAAAAGGTCAAATTTTGGCATGACAAGCACATAACTCCAAAGCAATTTGAGGTAGGTCAAAAAGTGTTATTATTCAATTCAAGGCTCAAATTGTTTCTAGGTAAATTGAGATCAAGGTGGTCGGGACCCTTTGAAGTGACTCAAAGTATTTCCTATGAGTGGAGGAATTGGTGAACCAAAATGGAGAACACTTCAAGGTCAACGGTCAAAGATTGAAGCCTTACCTTGCCAGTCAATTGATTCCTAAAGGAGTAAACTATCCTTTAGGAGAAGCCAAACATGAGTAAGTAAAGGTTGAAAGTCAAGCTTTTGACTATAACTAAAGCGCTTGTTGGGAGGCAACCCAACGATTTTGGTAATGTAAGTTGCTTTGGTATGTTATTTTTATGTTTTTGTTATGTTTTAAAGTTAGTTGTTGATATTGTGGAAAGTTGAAGTTTAATGTGAAGAATGAATGCCATGGTTAAAAATTTATGACTAAAACTTGGATGTTGGACTACCTATATTACATATCTCTTGAGTTTCATGTAGGTTAGAAGGGTAGGACATCTTTGTTTTATCATTTGAAATATGTTTGAAGTGGTTTTGTAGTGTGAAGAAACAAAGAAACCAATTTGATGCTTTAAAGTGCAAAGTTACTATTCCATTGGTTTACTATTCATGCATGAAGTTCAAATGAGTAATGTAGTTGGCATGAGAGTAATCTAGGAACAATTGAAGCATAAGTTGGTTTTGTGCAAGTTTGTTTAACCAATTGGAACATGTTTCAAGTGGTTTAGAAGTTAAAATCATGCAAAGAATCCAATTGAGTATCTTGAGTTCATAAAGTTACTATTCATCATATGAGATCCAGAAAATCGTGAGTCAAAATCTATAATGTGGATGTTTTTTATGCTTAAATAGCATGTGAACAACTTTGTTTACATAACAAAAACATCCTGCAATGTTGGATTGATAAAAAACTTGAAAACAAAAATTTTGAATTTTAGGTTCATAGGAAAATAATAGTGTTCCAGGTTTTTCAAGAGAGCCATTTTGATCGATTCTCAAGTCATGTATGTTGATGTTTTAGATGAACTTCAGGCATGATTCTAACATTTGTTGACATGTTTACATGTTTATAAAGTTTTTGCCCATAAATAAGAAGAATAATTGATCAAATTAAGTACACAAAAAGTTAGAAAAAGTAGTCTGAAATGCAGGTTCAGATCCGCGGGAGCGGATCGGATGGAGCATCTACAGATTGTGACCGTGAATCAGGTTCTGGGAGCTCAGCAGGATCCGCGAGCACAAAAATCCACGGGCACAGCGATTCGTGGGAGGGCTAGAGGATCTGCGGACCTAACCCGTGGATCATCTGCAGAAATTGGCAAATAACAGAGCAATCGAACAGGTACTTCTCTCTTCCTTTTCTGCAAAACACTCTCAAATCCCTTCCCCAGCTCCATCTCTTCTCATTCAACCTCAAATTCTTAGGAAAATCTCACCAGAAACACAACAAACAACACATTATAAGCAAGATCTTACACGAAATCCTCAAGAAAAAGGGAAAATTACATATTTCACAAAGAACCCTAGTTTTTTCCCCTTTCACTGTGGTGTTAATTCCAGGCAGTTAATGGACAAATCTTTACTCCTCACACACCATTGGAGCATTTGCATAGCATTTAAGGTATGTTTCCACCCTCAAAACTTGAATTTAAGTCTTGCATTTTTGCTTCATTTGTCATTTCTGAAATTTTTGAAAGGAAAAATTCTTGCTATATTTTGATGATTTTTGAGGATAAATATGCTTTATTTGCACTAGTGTAAACATTGGTAACACTTGCATGTAGAGATTTTGACATGAATTCTTGAATTGAAATGGTTTAACTCACCAATTGTGGAAAAAATGTGTAGTGATTGTGAAGAGCACTTCAACAAAATGAAAGGGTTAATTCAATCATATAAGGAGCTTATAAACATGCATGAATGATTATATTAAGCTACATTGTGCTTTAACGTCTAATTTGCCAAATGCAAGTAAAGAATGCATGAATGAATCTATCTTGAATAATTTGGAAATGTGAAGACATCTAGGATCACATTCAGGACTAGTGGACTGAAATGAGTAATTGACCAATAGATGTAAGGTAAAAGTGGCAGTCTTTAGGTAATAAATTGGAGAATTTCCTTAAGGAAATTATGAAGGGATGCCAACTAATGTATTGATGAACAAAGTTAACTTAAAAGTCTTGTGTACATGAATGAAGAAATTTGGAAAATATGTGGATGATCAAAGGGCAAGTTTCAGTTTCACACCAAAGTTTTAGATGTCATTGGATTAGAATGCACTAAAAATCATGGTCTTCCTTCTTTACTAATTTAGTGGATAACTTCACTTATCTAGTTGAATGGGCTAATTATGTGTATTTGAAAGATACTTGAGATGTTGTTGTGCTATCATCTCTTCTCCAAACATCCCATTTCATCTTTGCTATTTTTAGATAAACATGTCAAGAAGACAAGGAAGAGCCAGAATAGCACAATCAGAAGAGGAGGAAAAAACTCCTTAATTTGATACTCGGTGCTTCACATCATTGGAGAATGAACAATAGTACAACGCAAGAAGACATAAAGAACTGATCAAGAAGAAGAGTTTGGAGGACAATGTAGATCAATTCTTCCATATCAGTGATCACTTTGCACGAATGGGATGGGCACCAATTCTCAACCTACTTGAGCTCATATTTCCCAACCTAGTGCGCGAATTTTATGCCAACATAAATGACAAGGAAGGACATAACGCATCCTATCTACAGACTACGATTCAAGGAAAAAGGATTGTGTTACTAAGATCCCGAATTGCAGAAATGTTGCGCTGTAGAAATGAGGGAATGGACGTGGATTACAAAAAAGAATACAAGTGGGAAGACCGTAGTTGGGATATTCAAGAAGCAAAAAGAAGGTTCAGGGTCCGTGATGGGGTAACTAGCCAAGGAGATCATGAAAGGACCGGCCTACTTGCCAAATAGTTTAATAATATCTATCACATTTACATTTACATTTTTGCTCATAATATAATGCCCAAGCGAAATAGCAAAAATGAAGTTAGGAATGCTGATCTCTATCTCCTAGACAAAATGGTTAATGGGCAAGGATACGACCTTCGTCGAATTCCATTACCAAGTATCATAATCAGTTATATGCGCACTATTGCGTGAGCTAGGGTTTTGGAAACATGTTTTGAATTTCTCAGGTTGTTGACTAGGCTATTTGAGCACTATGGAGTCAACACCTAAGGAGAGGACCCTCAACTTATTCCCAAGACAGACATCATCACTGTAATCGTCTTCCACCGCATTCACCTGAAAGACCCAAGTGTTCTCAATCAAATTCCGGGCTAGCAAGAAGGAGAACAAACAAGAGGGCAACAAGAAGACATTAAAGAATCATCATATCATGCCGGACCCTCCACATCTACTCATGCCGGACCATCTATTGCTGCCCCCCCAAGGCAACGCTCAACCCCGTGATAGCAACTAATGGAAGAAATGACTAGCTTCAGGAACAAACAAATAGAGTCCCTGCAATTCATCAATCAAGGCTTGACACCATAGATGGATGACTTCAATCCTTGGAGCAAAGCTGGAAAGAGCACCATGATCATCCTCCACCTTCATAATTCATTAGGATTTCTTCATTTTGATTAAAAACATATGTTTCTATTAGTTTGTATTTGATTGCTACTATTTAAGACACATACTAATGTAGCTTATTTGATATTGTTCCTAGTACTAGTAAGACGATCAAAGTCCGTGATAGCCTGTTCAAATTGCTTGAGCATCTTTAAGAGGGAGTTTTATTTATTTGGCAATCTTTCCTCCCCCTTCTTCTACTTCTTTTTTATACACATTGAGGACAATGTGTATTCCAAGTGTGGGGGGAAGGTTCAAGCTATGTTCAGTTATAAAGTTGTTTAAGAATTGTGTGAACAAATTGTCTTGGAGTTTGGTGAAAATTTGGTTGGAAATATTGAATTGTTTTGTCTTTGGTAGGGAGTTTGATCTATTTATAGGAGAGACTCTGTCAAATTTTTTCCAAACATTTTTCAAATATCTTCTAAATGTAACTGTTTTTTTAAGCACATGTTTTCAAACATTTTCTAAGTTTGGAAGGCTATCTTGACCTATGTTAACTTATTAAAAGTCTTCTACATGATTGAATTACATGTAGCTTCTCAAAATAATTTAATCTAAATCAAAGGTGATAATTATTATGTAATTGAAAATTCTTGTTTGAAGAAAGTATATTAAGTAAAGAAGGAGGAGTTATGCCCAAAAGGCCACATGTTTATATTAAACTTCCTTTCTTTATTCAGTCTTACAAATTGAATAATAAGTATGGACAGTTAAGTGGTACAAATGCCTTACGATTTTTAGTCTAAAGAGGGAAAATAAGTCTTGGAACAAGAAAAACAAAGAGAAAAAAGGGAAGTAATGAAGCAAAAATGCTATCTCCAAAACATTCTAGTACTTAGTAACCAGGAATCTTCATAAAAAAATGTTGATTTTCGCATCAAACGGTACGAGAAATTAAGAGTATGCATGAAGCAACTTGAGAACAAAATTTGTTGAGTAACTAGAAGTCTTCATCTAAAAATGTCAACTTTTGCGTCAAAAGACGATTTCATTCTCAATTATCAAATGAACAAAGTGCAAAATAAATAAAGTGTTGAGTAACTGGGGGTCTTTATCTAAAACTATCGATCTTCGCGTAAAAAGACAGTTTCGTATTATTTAAAAAAAATTGAGCTCATATGAACATCCCTCTTTTATGACATAATCTTAAGGTATAATGACTACTTTGATTAACCATATGAAGTGTTGTTTGTAAAACTTAGTGAGGCAAAGAAATTTGATTCAAACTAATGGAAATTATGGTAGAATTACTTTTCCTTTGCTTAATATTATAAGTACTAAAAAGCAAGAACAAGTGAGTGCATAGTGATTATCTACTTGATTTTGGGAAAATTATTTTGAAAGATACATGAGTTACTTAAATCTTGAATCATTATTTGATCTCTTGATTTTCTAAAATTGCTTGAGGACAAGTAATGATTCAAGTGTGGGGGAGTTTGATAAGTGAAAAGTTTGTTAATATTATTATATGTGTAATGATGTATTTTTGGTATGTTTTTAATAGAATTATAGTAATTTTTTCTTCAAATAACTTGTTTTCATAAACCTAGGGTTTTGCTTTCCAGAATTAGGGTTTTAACCCTAATTTGTTATCTTGACTTATTCAATACAAATTATTTTATATATTTGCAGATTCATCACTCTTAATCTTAATGGGGACCAATGGAAGTCAAAGAGGATCAAAATCAAGGTGATTTAGTGGATTGAATAAATTGAAGAATTGTTGGAAGATTAATTGCTAAAAATTTAGAAAATTAGAAAATTCAGCAAAAATATGTGGACAGGCATGAAAAAGGATCAGAACACTTGCAGTAACAACTCAGCAAAATTTGACATAAGTGGGCTCAAGATTTGGGAGCCACGGATCACCATCCATAGATCATGACCTGCGGATCGACACCAACTTTCAGTTTTTGGCTGTTGAAACTTGCTTTGTCCTCCAGCTATTTTTGTAGACTTTTTAGTTGTAGACAGGGTTCTGCAAGTTGAAGATTTCCTTGGGAACAAAAATAAAGACTTTTATGCCAAAGTAGATCATCAAAAAGGATCTTCATCATTCCAATGCATTGAATGTAGTTGCAATTTGGAAAATGACTTGTAGGATTCTTGTCTATAAATAGAAGTCATTTGTAAAGAAGTTGAAGGAGGCTAAGTTAGAGAATTTGTAGAGAATTGCTAGAATTCTCTTAGTTCATAATAGAGATATTGTGAGTTTAAGAGAGTTTCTTGTTCAAAAACCCTTGTAGCAACTCTTGTGGAAGAAATACAAGTTCTTGAAGCTATTTACTATCTTGAATAAGCTTTCTTTAACTTTGTATCATTCATTTATCTTGATTGCTATGGCTAGTTGTTTTCAATTCATATGTTTTGATTTGGAAACAACTATGTTGAGCTAAATTCCTACTTCTAGGTTTTGATGAAACTAATGAATCCATATTAAGGCTTGTAGTTGATTAAACTTGCCATTTCTTGCTTTTGTTTCTTCAATTATTCAAGTTTAATCTTTGTATATGAAAGGCCATCACATGCAAAGCATCTTAGTTATTAGGATTCAATTAAGTTGTTCTTAATAATAGGAAAATGAATACTTGAGCTTAAGTACTAACACATGAAATAGTGTTATGCTTATGAGGACTTAATGAAGCAATTCATGTATGCAAAAACAACTTTATCATGGTAGTAGGTAGGTTGAATCAATTCATTGTGAAAATAAGTTTTGATACAAATGGAATTGCATTCCTAAAACAAGGTAAGTTCATACTGGCAAGTGTTAATCTCTACAGCTTAATCTTGATTATTAGTGGATTCATTACCCTAGAACTCTTTCATAGTTGTTTTTCTACAAGAAATCTTGCATTCTTACAAGTTTTTCTTAGTTAGTTAGATTCTCACCAACCAAGTTTGTTCCAATTAATCATTGCTTAGATAATAAAAAAAGTGATAAAAGTCTAGTAATCGTACTTTGTTGGTTCCTTGTCGGATTCGATCCTAATTTCCTATACTACAACAACCCGTATACTTGCGGTCAAAGTTGGGAGATTAAGTTTTTATTACTTGACTTTTGTGTGTAAATTGAATTGTTTTTCTATACCTAATTTATGTCATGTCAAGTTTTTGGCGCCATTGCCAGGGAACCATGGCAATATTAGAGTAAAAACCAACTTTATTAATCTAAGCTTACTTTATTTTGTTAATTATTGACTTCTTTGTTTTTGTAGTGCATGCATAGATCCTTAAGGGTGTTGGTGCCATTTGATCCAGAAATTGTGATGCAAACATTTGCATGAATAGTGACCTACTGACCTCATCTGCATGAACAATGACCGTATCCACATCATTGCCTGCGTCAATTTTTTATGGTTTCAAGCACCAAACTTCATTTCCTTACATGTTTCCTTTTTGATTACTTAATTTCTTAATTTAAAATCATCCCGAACCATCTTAAAATGCATCATATTATGCTTCAATTGGTCTTGATCATGATTAATTGGCAAAATGTTGTAAAAATACAAGAAAATTGTGCACTAATTCGCTCAAGATATGAGTTCCGCCTCTAAAACCCTAATGAAAGAATTTTAGTCAAAATGAGTCATAATTCATGCTACAAACCCTAAAAACATGCCAAAAACACATAATTACATAATTATATGACTTTATCACTTATTAACTTCCCCACATGTGAATTATTACTTGCCCTCAAGCAATTGAAAAACGCAGTTTAAAATATGATTCAAGAGTTGTAATAATAAATAACAGAATAAATAGCTATTATGCAATCCTTTGTCATAATATCAAGTAAAGGAGAAGTAATTATGTCATAATTAAGCTAGTTTGATAAAATTTCTTTGTATAACCGAATTTCACAAAGAAGTGATTAACATGAAGAACAAAGCACATCTAATTATGATTCATTTCAAACAAGAGGAATGTATTTATATAATGTTGACTTGAAGCATTGAAGTTGCATTTTTATGAGAAGATTGACATTTATAGATGAAAACTTCCAGTTAATAAACACTTCATTCATTTTATCCACAATTCAACCTTTACTTCAGAAGCGTAATTGTCTTTTGATGCAAAGATTAACCTTGGTTAAGAAAGATCTCTGATTACTCATCAATTAACTTTCATCAAATTTGCTATGCATACTCTTAATTTAAGTGTCTTTGGACGCAACATTTTTGGATTAAGTTACCCAAGAACCATTGGAGCAGGTTAATTTTTCCATTCATCTTGTATTTCATTGCACAAAAGTCCATTTATATAAAAAGTAGTCCTCATAGAATATAAGCTGTACTTTTTTTTATCCATATCTATCACTTGTAAAATCAAGTAAAGAAGAGAGATTTGATCAAACATGCAAACTTTAGACATAGTTCCATCCACTTTACATGATATATTTTCTTGAAGAATAAAACTCTTACTCACATAATAACTATTTCTCAATTACATGTGAAATGAATTCTTAATAGCACATATCATTGCTTCAACATGTAAGCAAGTTTGAAACAATCATGGTATGAAAATCGTTGCCTTCTTGAAGTAAAATGAAAAAAATTGAAAATTTTTGGGCATTTTTTATGAAAAAATTTGGCATATTTTTACCAATCACCCCAAACTTTTCCTCCACACTCGGAATGCACATTGTCCTTGATGTGTAAAGGAAGGCAAGATAAAGAATAAGAAAGCTCCCCTTAATGGTGATTTGAAGTGTCTTCAATTGTGGTTGAAATGTCCCTTGGCATTATCACCTTTTATTCCATAATCTTGCATCCTTCACTTCTTTATTAATATCAAGTCTTAAATCCATCAAGCATGGTAGTTGGAAACTTACATTAATTTGGAATGAATTTATAATAATGCATTTGATTATATTAGTGGCATACAACAATCAACACATATAATATCATGCAACTTTTCCTCCTACACTTAACATATGTACTATGTCAATATGTTAGAAAGAAAGAAATATAAGAATCTTAAACTCTCCTAGCATGAATGATTAATATGAATATGACATTTATGACCCAAGGATGTAATGCTTTTAAGACTATTTGTCATATCATGTCTATACTTCCACAAAAACTATAATTTCAAAAGCTAATGCATGGAAGATGGTCATGCCCACATTTCTACTCATCTATGATTGTTACAAATACACTGTAATACCCTATAAAATCAAGAAACATGCAAGCTTAAAATGCATCACTTGGAAGCTACAAAAATGCTTTATGTAATGTTGAAAAATTGCAGACCAATCAAGGAAACACAACTAGTGATGCGATCTGCCCCTAGACCCTTTGTTAATCTCCTAACGGGAACCTTTGAAATGAAGCGTTCCACAGGATAATCCTCCCAAAGATCATTTTTGTGTGTCAAGGGACAACCTAACCCCAATTCTACCAGAGAATTGAAACTAGTTTGATAAAAGAATCCAAACCCTAACTCCACGTGTTGGTTAGAACTCAAGTTATCAAAGGAAATTCAATGAATCGCTCGAAAAATTCAACAATCTCACAATGAGAGAAGAAGAGGAAAACCCTTGCTCAAATATTATTAATCATCCAAGTCTTGCCAAATATGATGAAAACTCGCCTTATATATGTAAAAACAACCTAAATAACTAATATGAAAGTAGCTAGTTCAATACAAGTGACATACGAAGAAAAACTCAAAAACTCGTAAAAGTGTGTAAACAATCTGCCCGGAGCTCAACACGACTTGCACCGCGGATGGAGAAGCGATTGTCAACAAAAACTTTCCCCATACTGAGTAGCAGGTGCTCCTCTTCGAAGCCTGGTTCGTCCGCAACTCACCTTTCAGCTAGCACTCGCAGCTTCTTTTGCATCCTAGCTACGAGTGCACTCCTTCTAACCCCAGGTGGCCTTTTCCTCCATCCCCGTTGGTCCATCCTTGACACCTCGACGCCTCCATTTTGGATTGGTAATGTCCTATGTCCTGGTGAAGCTCCAAAGACGACTTCAATGCCTTCCTCCCCTTGAGCTCTCACCACTGGGTTCTTATCAACTAGCCAACATCCCAAACAAAACAAGAGAAAACAACAGTAATTGTGTATAATCAACTTGGATCTATGGACCTCTGCTATGCAGATTGCTTTCTTAGTAAGCGGATCCATAGGTCCACAGATCTTAGTCAGCAGCAAGTTTCAATTGCTGCATATTGCTTTTGTTTTACTGGCCATTTCCTATTCTTTTGCACCAATACCTAACAAGTTTTTAAGTATTTTAACACTTGAATTCACTTAAAAAATAATAAAAATTTTCAATCCAAAATTATGCACGATATGCTTGTAGAATGAAAATTTGCAAACAAAAGTCTTTTGGTTTTGCCTTTAATTCGAAGGTTGTAGAAATTGCATTTTTTCTTTATTCCTTCAACACAAACAAACATCAAACAACATAATAAACATAAAAACAAAACAAAGAAAACATTAGTTGTCTCCAAACAAGGGCTTCATTTAAAGTCTAGAGTTACACTTTTAATCAACTACATCAAGTAATTTGAGTATTCCACAAAGCATTAACAAAGTGTTTGGTGCTCAGATTTCCAATTGAATTAAGTAATATCTTTTTTGCATGAACTTGTACTTCATTGAATTGAACACTTTGTGCTTTTGTTTTTGCATATATAAAGCACACTTCTATAATATCATAGCCAAAGTTGACTACACTTTTCCCTTGAGTAAGTGAAGCATCAATGCTAATAAAATTGACACGATAAGTAAAAGAAGAATATGTAAATATGTCAAGAACATCATTTCCTACTTTTTCTACATTAATTCTTTTAGACAAACATGTTTGTTTTTTCATGATGATATGTTCATTTTCTTTAAAACAAGGAAGAACAACTAGTTAACTTTTATTTTCCCATTTTCAACTATTTTTTCACAAATATGTTCATTCACCAAGTGCATTGGTTCATTAGTAGGGGAATTAGATAACATGTCATCATTATCAAGGGTCATTTCATACACATTATTCTCTAAGCTATTTCCATTTTCTTCAATCATTTCCCTTTGATTTCTAGAGTTCAATAATTCAAAGACTTGAGTATAATGGCCCTCTGCTATCCTACTCATGTCGTTGAATTCATTTTCCATGCTTTCATCGGAGGCACTTGATAGTGTTTCAAAGGCTATCTCATAAGTAGGTTCTTGTTGATTAACATGTTCCTTATTGTAAAAGTTTGAATGATCCATTCACCTCATATTAAAATTGTTATCATGGTGATCATTTTGAGATTGAAAGTAAAAAATATAACAAAATTGTACTTCATAATAATCATATTTATAATTTTCATGACTATCCCCCAAAAGTAGCACAATATAAGTTAAAAATATTAAGAAATTGTACTTCTTCATTGATGACCTCATGGTCTAAATCATCTAAATTTTGATGAGTATCAAACTTATGATGAAGAGTACTAATATGCTAAATGAGTTCCTATTACAGTTAAAGAAAGATAGGTTGAAAAAAGGAAGAAGTTTGGTAATCCAGACGACTATCCGGACGCACAATGCAGACGTCCGGACGCACAGAATCACCCAAACGAAAGATGGTTAGAAGGTATCAAGACGAGGGTCCGGACGCTCATGCGGACGTCCGGATGCACAGAAACACCAAAACTCAAGATGGTCAGAAGGTATGCGGACGAGGGTCCGGACGATCATGCGGACGTCCGGACACATAGAAACATCAAAACTTGAAGAATGGTCAGAAGGTATGCAGACGAGAGTCCGGACGCTCATACGGACGTCCAGACACAGGAAAACACCAAACTTGGAGATGGTCAGAAGGGTATACGGACGAGGGTCCGGACGCAGTGCGGACGATCTGGACCATCAACAGATACAACTTCCGGATGTTGGTCCGGACGACTATCCGGACGTCCAGACCTCTCTATGCGGACGTCCGGACCAAGCAGAAATGTGTCTAACGGCTAGTTTTTTCTTTTTAACCGTTAGAGGTCAAATCAAGCTGTTTTCTCATGTTGTATAAAAGCAAAATAGTGCAGAATGTTTAGGAACTTTTGGCAATTGATATATAGTGATTTTTGAGTGATTCTTGAAAGAAAAAGATACTCTCACTAAGTGAACTTTGTATTTGCAAGAGTGAATTCTAATTTGTGAGTGATCAATTCAATTGTATAGTTGAAAGGTTAGCTAGATAGCTGTAAAACTTCTTAGCTCAACTAGAGAGTGTCTAGGGTGAGTGAGAAGTGATCCAACTATTTGTACAAATTGGTATTGAGTCACAAAACAAAGGAAGGAATTCAAGTGATCAAAGCTTCAAGTTTATGAGCTTGGAAGCAATTGAGTTTGTTTATCTTAACTTCTCTCTTATTTAAATTTTTGTCTATTGTGTTTATTTTTATATTGGTTCTTGCACCATAAACTTATTTGACCACCTAGACAACTTGGTAAATTTATTTTGTTTTGAGATAAATTATTGTAACCAAGTTAAATTTTAAAGGAACCTAATTCACCCCCCCTCTTAGGTTGCATATTGGGCCAACAATTGGTATCAGAGCTAGTACTCCATTTTTGATAGCTTAACAAGCTAGGAGAGATCCATGGCAACCTACAAACAATGCCTTATTCTTAGAGGGACAATCCATTACTAGACCCCCTATGTTTAATGGAGTAAATTATACTAGTTGGAAGGCTAGGATGGAAATATTCCTACAATCAATTGATATTGAGCTTTGGTATATAGTGAATGAGGGTCCTTATGAGGCATACATTGTTGATCCAAATACCGGTACCCGTAGACAAAAGACTAGACAAGAACTTACTCCCATCGATAGAACCAATCTTACTCTTAATGCCAAGGCTATGAATGTGTTATACAATGCTTTAGATGCCAATGAGTCAACTAGAGTAAAAGGGTGTAAGATGGCAAAAGAGATTTGGGATAAGTTGAAAGATATTCATGAAGGTAGTGATAATGTTAAAGAGCAAAAGAAAGCTCTATTAGTCACCAAGTATGAATCATTTAAAATAGAGTCTCATGAGAACTATTGACAAGATGTATTGTAGATTCAATGACATTATTAAAGATTTAGAGGCTTTACAAAAGGAGTATAGCTTGGGTGAGAAAAATAGAAAGATTTTAAATGCATTGCCCAAGGAATGGGAAAGCAAAGTCACTGGCTATAGAGGAAGCCAAAGACTTAAACACCATGCCAATTGAATTTCTTGTTAATTCTCTAACCTCTTTTGAGCTTAAATTGAAATCAAAGGTACAAGAGGAGGAAGAGGCCAAAATTAAGAAGAACATGGCATTGAAGTCTTCACAAGATGATGAAGACAACTTCTCAATTGATGGTGAGGACATGGATGTGGAAGACAATGACTTAGCTCTACTCACAAAGAGCTTTAAGAAATTCCTCACAAACAAAAGGAGATTTAGAAGAGGAGGATCAAATAACATCAATCAATCAAGTTCCTCAAGAAATAGAGGAAAGCAAGAGGCATCAAAGAAGCAAAATGACAAGTGCTTTGAGTGTGGACAACTAGGACACTATATGAATGAGTGTCCTTCAAAGAAGAAGAAGGAAGGAAGAGGAGAAAGAAAACAAAGATTCAACAACTTCCAATTGACATGGAATGAGTGCAATTCCGATGGAGAAATTGAAGAAGAAGAAGAAACGGCACAAATGGCATTTATGGCCATAGGAGATCATGAGGTAACCTCTAATTGCTCTTCTATAGATAAGAATGTAAGTGATGATTGTAATGATGAAGATGATGATGATCTTGAAAACTTTGTTTGCAAATTGCATAATAGTTTAAAAGAATCTTATGCTAGAAACAAAGAATTGAAATTGAAAATTAACTCATTATTATGTGAAAGTACTAGATTGATTGAGGAGAACAAGAATTTGAATGTGAAAATGATGAATTGAAGAAATGCAAGGTAGACATGGCTTTGAACCTTGATGATTTGAAAAGAAAATTAGATGAGAGATCTCTCTTTTACAACAAAATCAAGAGTGAACAAGAGAAGTTTGAAGAATAGAATAAGCTGAACTTAGTGATTTTCTTGGAAGGCAAAAACAAGAAGTTTTAGAAAAGGAAATCACCAAGAATATGCTTAGTACAAATAGATTCACTCTATATAGAAAGAATAAAATAAGATTTATTAGACCTATGCATGTGAATAATGCTCATATTATGTGTAATTTTTGTTGTCAAGTAGGTCACATGAAAAGTAATTGCTATGTTAAAAGAAATATGAAACAAGGAATGAAAACAATGTGGATTGTTAAAGATTGTGCTAACTAGTATGGACCCAAAATTTAAATAAAAGGGTACCAAATATTATTTTTTAACATTTGTGTAGGTGAGCCTCAAAAATATCACTCAAGGAGTCAAAGTGGTTTATTGATAGTGGATGCTCAAGACACTATGACCGGAGATCCATCATTGTTTGTCAAGCTAAAGCAAAAGAATAGTGGAAAAGTCACCTTTGGAGATGACATGAAGGCTAAAACCGTTGGAGTAGGTGATATAGGTAACAATAATGAAACTCTTATTTAAAATGTTTTACTTGTTGATAATCTTAGTTATAATTTGTTAAGTGTTAGTCAATTATGTGATAGAGATTTATTTGTTTTATTCAAAAAGCATGAATGTTTGGTGCTTGACTCTAGTTATAATGTAGTTTTTAGAGGAATGAGACATAATGACATCTATGTAGTTTATCTAGATAGAATAGATTCTAATAGGATTAGATGTCTTAAGGCTTCTAGTGATGATCCTTGGCTTTGGCATAGAAGACTTTGTCACTTCAATATGGACTTGTTGAGTGAGTTATCTAGGAAAGAACTTGTCCGAGGGCTTCCTAAAATCAAATTTGACAAAGACAAGATTTGTAATGCTTGTCAATTTGGAAAACAAACCAAGGTCTCTTTTAAACCTAAAAATTGTGTTTCAACTACAAGACCTTTGGAGCTTTTACATTTGGACTTATTCGGTCCTACCCAAGTAGCAAGCTTTGGGAGAAAAAGATATGCTTTTGTTATCGTAGATGATTTTTCAAGATACACTTGGGTGTTATTTCTTGCACACAAGGATGAGGCTTTTAAAAATTTTATTTCATTATTTGCAAAAGTTCAAAATTTGTTAAACTTAACCATTGTGAAAATTAGAAGTGATAATGGAACCGAAGTTTAAATATTGTGGTTTTTCGAAATTTTGTGATCACAATGGTATTACACATGAATTTTCTACTGCACGAGTTCCTCAACAAAATGGTGTTGTTGAAAGAAAAAATAGAACTCTTCAAGAAGCCGCTAGAACTATGATAAATGAATGTGATTTACCAAAATATTTTTGGGCCGAAGCGGTCAATACGGCTTGCTATGTTATGAATAGAGTTTTATTAAGACCTATTTTGAGCAAAACTTCTTATGAACTCTTATTTGAGAAAAGGCCAATTGTTGGCTATTTTAAAGTTTTTGGATGTAAATGTTTTATTTTGAATATCAAAGAACATCTTGGCAAGTTTGATAAGAAAACGGATGAAGGTATCTTTCTAGGATATGCTAGTGATAAGAGAGCCTATAGAGTGTACAATAGGAGAACCTTTAGTAGTAGAGGAGGCTATTCATGTCACTTTTGATGAATTACACGGTGAAGTTACTAAGGTTACTAGTGAAGACGATGAGATATGTATTCAAGAGAAATTAGAGAATCTTACTCTTCAAGAGGGTGTTAGTACTCCAAAGGAAAAGGTTAGCACTAGTGAAGATGTAGTTGAGGAAAAGAAAGATGATAGATATTTCAAAAGTTTTACCCAAAACTTGGAGATTTGTATCCAATCATCCTAAGGAGCTCGTTATAGGTGATCTTTCCGAGAGAGTTAGAACTAGATCTTCTACTAGACATTTAGTAGACAACTTTGCTTTACTATCCCAATTTGAGCCCAAGAATGTGGAAGATGCCTTGAAAGATGATTTTTGGATAGTTGCCATGCAAGAAGAATTGAATCAATTTGAGAGAAACAAAGTTTGGACCTTAGTAGAAAGACCATTAGATTACCCGGTAATCGGTACAAAATGGGTTTTTAGAAATAAGTTGAATGATAAAGGTGAGATTGTTAGAAATAAAGCAAGGTTAGTTGCCAAAGGTTATGCACAAGAAGAAGGTATAGACTTTGATGAAACCTTTGCTCCCGTTGCTAGGATTGAATCAATAAGAATGCTTCTTGCATATGCATGTTTTAAAGGGTTCAAGTTATTCCAAATGGATGTAAAAAGTGCCTTCCTAAATGGATTTATTGAACAAGAAGTTTATGTAGAACAACCACTCCGGTTTTGAACATGAAAATTTTTAAAATCATGTTTTCAAACTTTCTAAAGCTTTATATGGATTAAAACAAGCTCCTAGAGTTTGGTATGAGAGGTTGAGCAATTTTTTAATTAGTAATGGTTTTAAAAGAGGGATTGTTGACACTACTCTATTTACAAAATATCATGCAAATGAACTTCTCATTGTTCAAGTATATGTTGATGATATTATTTTTGGTGCTACGAATGAAGATCTTTGTAAAGAATTTTCTTTCACTATGCAAAATGAATTTGAAATGAGTATGATGAGAGAATTAAATTTTTTTCTTGGCCTTCAAATTCATCAACAAAAAAATAGAATTTTCATAAGTCAAACCTAAATATGCAAAAGAGCTTCTTAAGAGGTTTGGTATGGAAGGTTCGAAACAAGTAGGCACACCAATTTGCACTTCTACTAAATTAGACAAGGATGAAGAAGGAATTAAAGTGGATGAATAAGGGTATAGAGGTATGATAGGTAGTTTACTTTATCTTACCGCTAGTAGACCGGATATTATGTTTGCCGTTTGTCTTTGTGCTAGATTTCAATCTTGTCATAGAGAATCTCATTTGTTAGCCGTAAAGCGTATTCTTAGATACCTTAAAGGCATATTAGACTATGGTCTTTGGTATCCAAAGACTAATAAGTTCGATCTTGTAGATACTCCGATACTGATTTTGCCGGATGTAGGATTGATAGAAAAAGCACAAGTGGTACTTGTCATTTTCTAGGAAAGTGTTTGGTTTCTTGGTTTAGCAAAAAACAAAGTTCCATTTCGTTATCTACAGCAGAGGCTGAATACATAGCTACGGGAGCATGTTGTGCTCAATTATTGTGGATGAAACATACTCTATTCGATTTTGGTTTAGAATTCAAAAGTGTGCCTATCAAATGCGATAACACTAGTGCCATAAATTTGACCAAAAATCCCATCCAACACTTGTAGAACCAAACACATTGACATTAAGCATCATTTCATTAGAGAGTTGGTTTAAAAAGAAGATATTAGTGTAGAATATGTTTGTACTAGAGACTCAACTCACAGATAGTTTTACTAAAGCTCTAGCTGAAGAAAGATTTAGCTTTCTTAGAAACAATTTGGGAGTAGTAGAAATTATTTTTTCAAAAATATTCCTAGTAGTTTTCTAGTTTTATTCTTCATCCGGACGACCCCCCAAGAGAATCTGGACGTCGGGATGGACATCTAGATGATCAACTCGTGGTGGTCAAACATGACCACTACCTAGACGCAGGTCCGGATGTAGGCGGCACGATCCGAATGTTCCAGATCGTGCATATAAATTTCAAGAAGCACTGTTTCTATTTCTTTTTTTCGCACCTTTCATCTTCAACCTTCTCTAAAACATTGTTTCTTCTTCTTCCAAACATAAATTCCACACAAATTCCACCTATATTTGATTTCTAATCATTGTCCTTCGAATTTTATCCTCTTCAATTTATCCATCTTCATCTAAAATTCGACTCTCTCTCTCCTAGGGTTTCTTTATTTTGGGTATTTCTTCTTCTTTCTATTTTCTTCTAAGTTTCTCTTCAAATTAGGATCATCTATGGCTAGTTCTTCTCAAGAGGGACTAAGAGGAGGACGTAGTGGACGTGGTAGAGGGCGAACTAATGTCACCTACAACTATCAATGAAGAGGGATTTGTCCAATTTAGGGGTAAGACCTTTTTTGATCCTCAATCTCTTGAACTTTATAACTAGTTTAGACAATAAGAATGTAATTGGGTTGAAGTTTTGTGAATTTGAAGACTTTGATGGTGGCTTGGAAGACATTCCTATTATGTTGAGGGCAATTAATTGGGATAAACTATGTGAAGTCAAGGAAATTGTCTATGTTGATTTGGTGAAACAATTCTATGCCAATTTGAGAGAAGGTAGATGGTAATGCTGAATCCATAGTTAATAACACTCACTTTACCTTTGACTTCTAGAGAGCTAAATGAGCTTTTTTGGCATGGATAATACCGGTAGTGACTTTTGTGTTCTTAAGGAGCAATCACCTATTGTTGATTATGATGATCTAAGAAGATCCTTCTTTGGGAATCCCACTAGGACTAGCTTGACAAATCTTAAGATGAATTGGTTCACTCCCTCTAATAGAGTGTTATATCACATTATTGTGAACATCTTAGCACCCACTAGTGGACATAAGACGGATGTTACTCATATAGGCTTACACTTCTTCTATGGAATTATGAGATCTATCCCTATCAATTTGGGTACTTTTATGATTAAATACATGTTTATATGTAAGAGTGAATCTAATAAGGGATTAGCTTATGGAAGAATTTTGACTCTTCTCTTTAAGAACAATGGAATTGTTTTTGATGGCATAGTGGGTACTAGACCTGGTGAAGGAGATAGGATTGATAAAGAATGCTTTAAAAGACTTCATTTGAGGTTTTTTTATAGAAGATGGTTATTCAAAAGAAGCAAATTGCAAACAGTCTTTGCTCATGGTGCCTATATGGATGCTTTTATTTATGATGATACTAGAGCGGGGCAACACATGGAAGAAGGACCACAAGCTATGGAAGAAGATGCACCTCTTCATGAGCAACCTCTTCACACTATCTATCCCAGTATACCTTCATCTTCTTATGTACCTCCATCTTCTTGGGAAAATCGTCTCTTTCGATGCTATCAACAGGCCTATCTACTCAAATGAATCAGATGAGAAGTGATTTTGCTACCATGCACACTCAAATGACCGACATGCAACGAGATTTTCGCAGAGACGTGCGTGGAATTCACAATAGACTTGAGCGTATAGAGTTAGCTCAAGAGTTTGGTTGGGACTTTGAAGACCGTGCTAATTTCCCAGCATACATTAGGATGAGGCGGCAAGAGCAAGAATTTAGAAGAAAAGCAAGAAATGACGTTTCATTTTCCTCAAGCACTAGTAGCGAAGACATTTCCAATGAAGAATCATAAACTAGGATCTTTGTTTAAGATTGTTAAGATTATTGTCGTGTTAATTTGGATTTCTTTGTTTAAACTTGTCTTGCTTTGGATTTAGGAATTGACTATTTTCTTACGTTTTTCTCATGCCTTGAACTTGTTAATTTCTTATGTTTTTAAAGTTTATTTTTTGATGATGCCAAAAGGGGGAGACAATAATGCATATATTGAGGGGGAGTGTTTACATGAGGTATTTGATAATGTATATATTGAAGGGGAGCAAGCATTAAAGGGAAATGTTAGTATTTCTAAGTGTTTTACTTCATCATAAGTTTGTCATCATAAAAAAGGGAGAGATTGATGACCTCATGGTCTAAATCATCTAAATTTTGATGAGTATCAAACTTATGATGACGAGTACTAATCTGCTAAATGAGTTTCTATTGCAGTTTAAGAAAGATAGGTTGAAAAAAGGAAGAAGTTTGGTAATTCGGATGCACAATGCGGACGTCCGGAAGCACAGAATCACCCAAACTGAAGATGGTCAAAAGGTATTCGGATGAGGGTTCGGACGCTCATGTGGACGTCTCGACGCACAGAAACACCAAAACTCAAGATGGTCATAAGATATGAGGATGAGGGTGCGGACGATCATGAGGACGTTCGAACACATAGAAACATCAAAATTGAAGATGGTCAGAAAGTATGCGGACGAGAGTCCAGATGCTCATATAAATGTTCGGACACATGAAAACACCAAACTTGGAGATGGTCAGAGGGTATACAGACGAGGGTCCAGATGTAGTGCGGACGACTGGACCATCAACAAATATAGCTCCCGGATGTTGGTTCGAACGACTATCCAGATGTTCGGACCTCTCTATGTGGATGTCTGGACCAAGTAGAAATGTGTCTAACGGCAAGTTTTTTCTTTTTAACCGTTAGAGGTCAAATCAAGCTATTTTCTCATGTTGTATAAAAGCAAAATAGTGCAGAATGTTTAAGGAACTTTTGGCAATTGATATAATAGTGATTTTGAGTGATTCTTGAAAGAAAAAGATACTCTCACTAAGTGAAGCTTTGTATTTGCAAGAGTGAATTCTAATTTGTGAGTGATCAATTCAATTGTATAGTTGAAAGGTTAGCTAGATAGCTGTAAAACTTCTTAGCTCAACTAGAGAGTGTCTAGGGTGAGTGAGAAGTGATCCAACTCTGTTGTACAAATTGGTATTGAGTCACAAAACAAAGGAAGGAATTCAAGTGATCAAAGCTTCAAGTTTATGAGCTTGGAAGCAATTGAGTTTGTTTATTCATAACTTCTCTCTTATTTAAATTTTTGTCTATTGTGTTTATTTTATATTGGTTCTTGCACCATAAACTTATTTGACTACCTAGACAACTTGGTAAATTTATTTTGTTTTGAGATAAATTATTGTAACCAAGTTAATTTTTAAAGGAACCTAATTCACCCCCCCCCCCTCTTAGGTTTCATATTGGGCCAACATTCATAATAATCACAATCATAATTTTTATGATTATCTCCACAAGTAGCACAATATACAGAAAATTTATATGAATCATTATAAACTTTTTAATGATTATTAAATGTGCTTTTAAAATCATTACCACACACACCTACTTGGCTTCTAGAATCATTTACATCACATGTCGGACTTTTTGCATACGAATCATTTTGAGGTAAAGGATTGCAAGTGTTATCAAGTTGTACATGGTCATCATTAGCACTCTCATGAGATTTATGGTTTCATTAACATGTAGTAGAAGAACTAACATATTCAATAGAATCATCACCACCTATATAATGATTGTTGAACAAGCTATCCCAATAATCATATCTTGTTTCTAACAACTTCATAACAATACTATCAAACATGCCTTTATGAATGCTAGATTTGGATTCATCATTAGGCCAAGAATGACTATTCTATTGAGAATTGCTTGCCATATGTTTGATAAAATACTTAATCTACTAAAATTTGTACAACACCTTTCTTTCATTTGAGATTGATTGGTGTCTACAAATGTCAAATCAAGAGATATCACAAAACAAAAATTAAGACAATTTAGACCAACGAAGCTTGCTTTGCCTCAATATTGCCTTTGTTCTCGCGGAAACTCGCTGAAATCTTGATGCTGGTAGATAAGGTTATGAACATTGCAATTAAATTTTTCCAACATACAAACAAGTAATAAAATAACCTAATATCCTTATTCTACAAGTATATGGTCATATTTTGTTTAAAGATTGCAGAATCGATCCTATAGGAAAACTTCAGTGGCAATCACCGAAGTGTTTTTATTTGCTCTATTATCTAGATAATCATCAAACAAGTAGTAGGCAATAATGAAACTAAATAAAGAAAATTCAACTTATTGAAGAACAATTAATGGAGAAAAATCACAAATACAAGTAGTAGGGTATGTTTTTATTTTAGCTAACTCTGTACATAGGGGGGGTCCCTACTCCTAGATTTTATTAATAATAATAAACTTTACAAAGGAGGGGGACATAAGACCTAACCTCCATTTATTACAAAATTGATGGCAGATAAAGGAAATTATGAAATATCTAATTCTAATACAACTAATGAAAACAAAAAGCTGGCAAGCCTAGTAAATCTAATCTAACAGCACCCTGTGCTTCCTTTGGCAAGTCCGAAAAACTTTGAAAAACCTCAGTCGTTCTCCTATTGATGGCTTCATTTGACAATCTATTAGCTGGTTGATTTGCTTCTCTATAACAATGAGAAATAGACTTAACATGCTGTTGGAGCTTTGTAAATTCCATCATCCACCTTTTGTGATACCAGGGGCATGTTCTCTTTCAATAATTTGCACAAGTGTTAGTGAGTCAAACTCCACATGAACATCCAAAAATCCACGTTCCATACAAGTACAATTCTTTTAAAAAGATATGGATTTTCTTTGTGCCTATTAAAATGTCTTTTCTAATGTTGTGAGTGTTATATAAAATAGTTCCCATAGCAGATGTCATTTAGGGTTTGGGTATCTATGGGTATCTAGAACTGATTAGATTGAGATTGATTAAATGGTGGTTATTATAGGCTGTGAATGAATTTTTAGGTTTTTTGGTTATTATAGGCTGTGAATGAATTTTTAGGTTTTTTGGTTATTCTAGGCTGTGAATGAATTTTTAGGTTTTTTGGTTCACATATCTCCTACTGTCATTGTTTGGCATCTGTGGAACGCTAAGAATGATTTTGTTTTTAATGGGGTTATTCATAATTGGGAGCATGTTGTTGCTAATATTTTTAATGATGTTAAACTTGCTTTTTTGGGAAAATTTAAACAGGAGCTTTAACACGTAAGCTAGCTTGATGCCTTCCATTGCCTCAATAGGGTGAGGAGAAAACCGAAAATAAAACTTGTTAAGTGGTTTCCTTTAGGTCAAGGGTGAAAACTTAACACATGTGGTTGCTCTAAGGGAAACCTTGGTGAGTGTGGTGGGGGCGGGTTGCTCAAGGACTCTGAAGAAAAGGTCATCTTTGGGTTTGCGAGTTTTTTTGGTAGGGGAACTAGCAAGTAGTAGGTTATAAATCCACTAAGTAGGGTATAGAATCCACTAACGGTCACTTATATGAGTGAGATTAACACCTTGCTATTAATATCTCGTCTTTCTTAGGATTGCAATTTCATATGAAATCAAAACTTTTTCTCATAATAAATTGACTAAATTCACCTACTTTCATAGTGAAGTTCTGATAAGTGTATGAATTATGGTCTAATCAAACTCAATCCACCTACGTGTCTATCTTCGTGTGTCTGCAACATAAGTTTCATCTACCAATTTTCATTGTTTCAGAGCATTTCTCAATGTCAAATAACAATTAAATGATTTGCATTAAGAGATTAAGCAACCACAAATGTTACATCTTGATAGATGAACAAGTAAATACAAGTTATAGCAAGTATAATTTCATTCAGCACACATAATTAGCTTCATTTGACCCCAATACAAGTATTTAGTTCATCACAAAGTTCATGACTTCAAAATACTAGAAATCAAAGTAACAATCCATAATAAGCAAGTAAATGAAAAGATAAGGATAGAAATTGCCCATTTGGTTGATGAACATAGCTTTATAGCATCTATTTCCTCCTTGACAATGAATTGATACATATTGAATCCTACAATAGTTTGCTTACAAAATTGAAATTTCTGCTATACAGCTATGAGAATTTATGTTTACTAACTACTTAGGAATTTTCTTCCCTCCAAGACATGCTCCAAAGTGAACTACAAGGGTCTCTATTTATAGAGAAATTGAACCCTAATCATCCTCATAACTTACAATACAAATTGCATGAAAAGATATCCTGAAATCAAAAAAGCTTTTCCTTAAACTTTGTAAGATTTTCTTGGCAGCATAGGTGCAAATTGTTCTGAAAATGTCTATAAAAAATGATGTGAACAAGTTGTAAGTTGAAGAGCATTAGAATTTAACCGACATACCAGATATGCGGACCAGATCTGTGAACTGCGAATCTCCTCCAAAAAATGTTGCACATGTGGATGTTTGCACGAATGATTGCATCCACATGGTCGTCTGCATCAATGTTTTCATATTTTTCACGATTTCAAGTACCAAACTTTACTTCTTTATATGTTTCCTCTTTGATTTACTTATTTCTTGATTTAGAATCATCCTTGGAGTGGCTTAAAATACGCCATATTATTGCTCCAATTGATCTTGATTATAATTCATTGGCAAAATCCTGTTAAAATACAACAAAATTGTGCATTAGTCCGCTCAAAATGCAAGTTCCACCTTTGAAACCCTAATGAATGAATTGTAGTCAAAATGAGCCACAATTCATACTATAAACCCTAAAAACATACCAAAAATATATAATAAAGAAGATACCAAAATACATAATTTTAGCACTTATCACACACCTCAATAATCTTATTTGCTCATGTTTCATTTGTATTTTCATTTACTGCATCTATCAAAGTTGTTTCGAAGTAATCTAAAGGAATGAGGACCAATTTCAACCATTGGAAGGACAAAATGATGTTCTTCCTCATTACATTGAAGGTGATATACGTGCTTGATTTGGCATTGCCACTAATACCTCCACCTAAGAATGATAATACCAAGGCAATCAAGAAGCAACGATGCAAAAGGGAAGATGATAGTAGTCTATTATGGTCGTATTTTGGATACTCACTCAAATTATCTCTATAATGTGTACACTTCAATCAAGTTGCCAAGATAGATATGGATTGCATTGGAGAACAAGTACACTATGCAAAAATAAGGTACAAATAAATTCCTTTTCAAGAAATATTTTGATTTTTGTATTGATGATAAATCCTTATTGTTGGACCAAGGTCATGAGCTTTAAGTTTTGGTTTTAAAACTTAAGATCTTGGCGTTGAAACTATTGAATCATTACAAATGGGGACTATTATTGCAGAATTGCCACATAGTTGGAATGATTACCAAAAGCAATTACTGCATACAATTGAAGAATTCATAGTGGATCAAATTCTTAAACATCTATGAGTAGAGGAAGATGCCAGAATCCTTCAAAGGAAGGAGGTTGAATCAAATCCTAAAGTGAAGTTGCTAGACGAAATGAACAATGATGGTAGATATTCTAAGAAAGAAAATCTTCTGGACAAAATACTAGTGTCAATGGTATCTGATTGGAAAGTCAACATGATCACTAAATTGAATGTGGCATCAACTCTCAATTCAAGTAATTGCTGATATTGTAGACACCAAATTTTGACACACTCTTTAATTTTTTTGATATTTTGGGATACCTTTTATTTTTTGAGGGACCAATTGCAATTTTTATGCAAATTATGACAATTAGTCGCATCAGGGGCAAAATAATAATTTTAGCTTGTAGATAACTTTTATTTATTTTTATTTTAATTTCTAAATTCATATTTCTATGTTTTTATGATTTTTCTAATTTTAATGATTTTTTGGAGTCATTTAGTAATTATTTAGAATTTTGATATTTTTAAGTTAAAAACGCGTTTTTTCAATGCATTTATTATTTTATTATTTTATTTTATTAGAATTTTGTGTGAAAATTTTTACACGTGCATTCTTTACACTTATAAATTTTATGTAAAAATTTCTTGATTTTTAGAGGCTATTTGTTATTTAATTTCAAATTGTTGTCATTTTGTCTATTAATGGCACGTTTTCCAATATCACATTATCTTCAAATGTTTTACATTGAATTTTGATAATACTAAATTTTAGTTTTTATTCAAAGTTTTAAGGAGTTCAAGTTTTCTTGTTTTATTTCATTATTTATTTATTCATTTATTTTTTAACAAATTGCACTTCAAAAAAAAAAAGATAAAAAAGTCAAACAGCAGCATCAACGTTACTGTTGTTTGCTTTCTGCCATGGCTGCTAGCAGCCATACTTCCTACCCTAAAACACCATCATCACAGCCAGCCTTGTCCAATCTCCTAGCATCACCAACTCCATTCATAGCCACCTTATTTGCACTCATTTTCATCAGATTTTTAGAGATTTTTTCTGCTCATCTTACTACACTTCCTGCCCTCACTTTCACCTCCACTACACACACTTGCACACACCATCACCACCTTTCTTCTACACCACTTCACACTCACCATCTTCACAGACTAGCTCACCATCTTGCACAACATCACCAAACACACAGCTCTTGCACTCTCACTCTCTCGGCTAAGCTTCATATCACCACCACCAATTCACACACAAAGCACACAGCAGACACACACACTTGCATTCTCTCCATCTCTACCCTCATTCACAGAAAACACAAACACACTAACACTCACACCTGCATCTCCCTCACACACACAGATCACAACCTCACCTCACTCTTGCACTCTCACAAGAACACAGAGTTCACTGATTTCCTTCTCAGCTCCCTAACTCACCATCTCACCCTCACTTCACAAACTCATTCACTTGCACAAACAAACATCCATTCACACACACACACACACGCACCCTTGTACACAAAAAATTCCACCAGAAAATCACACAACTTTCCCCCTATTTTTCCCTCAATAGTAGCACCAAATTCGCTGCAAAAACAGTAAAAAAAAACAAAAAACAAAACACTACAAAACAGCACCATATTTGCTACAAAAAGAACATAAAAAACACTGCAAAACAGCATCAAATTCGCTACAAAAACAGCATCAAATTCGCAGCAAAAATAGCACTAAACAACCATGTAAAACCAGCCCCTCTACCACCTAAATTAAACCTCAAAACCAGCCCCAAAATCCACCCTAAGCAGCCTCAAATTGCAGTCTCGAAATCACCTGTAATAGCAAGCCACTCCAAGCCACAATCCGTTAACAACAGCCACCAGCGGGCTCTCAATCCAACACCATCGGGAACCTCTTCACCAAATTACCACTCAACCCAAGCCAAAGCACCATTTGTTCAGTTGACGAGGTAAATTTTTGGCACCCCATCTTTCAATTCCTTATTTTTATCATCTAATCAAAGAGGGTTTGACATGGATTTTGTTAATTTGTGATGATTTCCTTTGTGGGTTTCATAGATTTTGAAAGCTTGAGTGAAGGAATTGGGTTTAATGGATATATGAATTTTGTTTAAGAAGAATTTGAGGGTAAGATGATTTGGGTTGATTTGAGAGATTTGAGGGTGTGAAGAAGAAGGGCCAATTTGGGGGGATTGGCGTTCCTTTTGTTTGTTTTGCTTTTGACGTTCTTTTATTTAGTTAATTTTTGTTTTGCTTTCATTTAGTTAATTTAGTTAATTAATTTGATCATCTTAAGTTAATCTAGCTTACAATTTAGTTTCGGCCTTTTTCATTGTTTTGGTTATTATGTTACACAAAAATAGGTATTTATGTCTTGGCCCCTAGGATTTTCTTATTAACACTATGCCATGGAGCACTTTTAATTTATGCATTTTTAAGTTTTAATGTTTATAGATTAACCCCTTTGGGTTTTAATTCTTTCAATTAGGCCCTATTTTACTAAACCATACTTGTGGAATGTTGCAAATTGACCCCTTCAAGTTTATGAAATTTTCAAATTGGCCCTTTTACGTTGCTAGAAATTGCATTTTTTACCCTATGCATTGTTGAAAATTATAACTGTGTCCTTTTGCTTGCTGGAATTACGTTTTTGTCCTTATGAATTGCTGAAAAATATAATTTTGGATTCTTATGCTTATTGGAAATTATATTTTTCTGCCCAAAGCTTGCTGTAATTTTTATTTTTTTTGCTTCCCATAATTGCTGTAATTTATTTCTCAGCTCCCAAGCCTGCTAAAATCACATTTTTACCCTTAAATGTTGCTGAAAATTGCATTTTTTTCCCCTATGCATTGATGCAAATTGTGATTTTTGTCCTTGTGTTTGCTGGAAATTCTTTTTGGCCTTAGAACATTGTTGGAATTTAGGTTTTTGCCCCCCAAGTGGCTAGAACTTACATTTTAGCCCTTGAATGTTGCTGAAAAATTGATTTAGACCCCTCCCTAATGGCTGGAATTTCTATTTAGTCCCTTTGAGTTGCTGAAAATTAATTTTTTGTCCTCATTGTTGCTAGAAATTAGATTTTACTCCCCAGGCTTGCTATATTTTGCATTTTTACTCCCTAGGCTTGTTGGAATTTATGTTTTTGTCCCTTAGTTTGCTGGAATTTGCATCTCTTCTCCCTAGAATATTGCCCCATCTACATTTTTAACTGACTAATTGTTGGGATTACTTTTATAGCTTTATTTATTTAAATAGTGATATTTTTTACATGTTTGTTCATTTTATTAGCAATTCATACCAAGTCTTCGAATAGGAGGTATCTCTATTATCCTTTCGATATCTCTTTACGTGCTACTACGTGCTCCTACGTGCTCCCCATAATTGCTGTAATTTATTTCTCAGCTCCCAAGCCTGCTGAAATCACATTTTTACCCTCAAATGTTGCTGAAAATTGCATTTTTTTCCCCTATGCATTGCTGCAAATTGTGATTTTTGTCCTTGTGTTTGCTGGAAATTCTTTTTGGCCTTAGAACATTGTTAGAATTTAGGTTTTTGCCCCCCAAGTGGCTAGAACTTACATTTTAGCCCTTGAATGTTGCTGAAAAATTGATTTAGACCCCTCCCTAATTGCTGGAATTTCTATTTAGTCCCTTTGAGTTGCTGAAAATTAATTTTTTGTCCTCATTGTTGTTGGAAATTAGATTTTACTCCCCAGGCTTGCTATATTGTGCATTTTTACTCCCTAGGCTTGTTGGAATTTATGTTTTTGTCCCTTAGTTTGCTGGAATTTGCATATCTTCTCCCTAGAATATTGCCCCATCTACATTTTTAACTGACTAATTGTTGGGATTACTTTTATAGCTTTATTTATTTAAATAGTGATATTTTTTACATGTTTGTTCATTTTATTAGCAATTCATACCAAGTCTTCGAATAGGAGGTATCTCTATTATCTTTTCGATATCTCTTTACGTGCTACTACGTGCTCCTATGTGCTTTTTCTATGTTTTTTTTTATGTATCTTTTTATGTGTTTATTATTTTATTTATATGTGAGCATTGATTTATGTTATGTTATTTATTTGAATTTAATTTTAATTATTCTAAGAAATATAATAGATAGGTGATATTCTATTTAACAAAAATTTTGTATTTAGATAGTTAATGTAATATATAGGTTATATTTTATTGACGAAAGCTTTTTATATTTTAGACAGAAAATGTAATAGATACGTTAGATAGGCTATTTTCCTTATTTTTTCCCTTTTTAGATTGCTATTAAGTTGTTCCAAGTGTAATAGTTAGGGCTTTTGTGTGCTATGTGCTTATGTTCTTTTGTGCTTTTACTCACTTTCCTTAGGTTTTTGCATCAAAAATTTATGCTTATGTGCTCTGTGCTCCTATGTGCTATTATCCGCTTCTATGTGATTATTGCTTTAATTTATGTTTTTATTTATTTATTTATTTACTTACTTGCTTAATTATTGTAAACACCAAATTTTGACATACCCTTTATAAGAAAATATATTTTACTTCATTTGGGGATATTTTATTTTTCGGGGGCTAATTGCAACTTTTGCGTAAATTATGTCTAATTAGTTGTATCAGGGGCAAAATGGTAATTTTATCATGTAAATATTATTTTATTTTATTTTATTACTTAAATACATAATTTTACTGTTTTTATTATTATTTCTAATTTTAATGATTTTTGGGAGTCATTTATTATTTATTTAAAATTTTAATATTTTTTAACTTCATGACACATTTTCGAATGCACTCTTTTTGTGAGAATTTTCAAGTGAAAAATTTTTTATGTGCATTTTGTATATTCATAAATTTTTTGTAAAAATTTCATTATTTTTAGAGGACGTTTGGTATTTATTTAATTTTTCTCATTTTGTTTATTAAGGGCACATTTCCCAAGAATGCGTTAATGTTAAAATTTCTGAGTGAAAATTTTAGTATATGTGTTTTGTGTAATGATAGATTTTTTGTAAAATTTTTATAATTTTTAAAGATCATTTAGTATTTTTATATTGTTTCATAATTTTGTCACATGCGACGCGTCTTCAAATATATCTTTTTATTAGGATTTTCATGTGCAAAATTTTATATGTGTACTTGATATATTCATGGATTTTTTGTAACAATTTTGATATTTTCAAAATTTTTCTAGTATTTATTTGAATTTCTCTCTTCCACCACTTAAAAAAAAAAAGGACAAAAGCATACAGCAACGTTGCTGCTGCTGCTGCTGCTATTGCTATTACACTACCATGGCTGCTACCCATAGCTTCCAAACACCATCATCCCAGCTACTCTTTGTTTAATCACATCACACTCCCTATTTGCAGTCATTTTCATCAGATTTTTAGGGATTTTCCTGCTCGTTTTTTACCATTTTTTTCTGCCCTCCCCTCACCACAATTGCAGAGATACACACTCAAGCTCACCATACACTCATCAGTTCACAAACACTCACACAAGCACGCGACCAAAAAAACAGACACACAAAAACACTCAGCTTACCCTCTTCTTCCCTCTCGGCCTCACTTCACCTGCACACACGTCACCTTCATCACACACCACACTAGCACTCTTGCACTGACACACCACAAGAACACAACTGCACCTGCACTCTCACTCTCTCGGCCATCTCCCTCATAACATCATCTTCATTTGCACACTTGGACACACAAAACACACACCAATTCACAAACGCACACACCTGCAGAGAACACACATCACACCTGCAAGACACAACCAATACAAATGTTCACAAAACACACGGGCATAATCATACAATTCACCCACAAACTCACTCACAATTGCACATCACACACTCGGTCGCACAATCAGCCACACACACACATCCCAAACAACCACCACCATCTACCGCCTGCAACCACCCTCAAGTTTCAACCAAAACCCATCCAAAGTCAATCCATTTACAGCCCCAAACAGCCTGCAAAATAGTCCAAAAACCCTGCAAATCAACCCCCTAAAACACTGCAAAACACAACCAGAAACACACGGCACACACATCACCAATTTCAAACACACACACGCACAATACACACAAACACATTGCACACACCTGCAAAAAACATAAACACATTGCACAACCTGCATAAACCACCTCAATCCAACAAATTCCTGGCAGCCCCTGTAACAATCAAACACACATACATCACACTGAAACACACACACATCACATCTGCACACATAAAAATTCACATACAATAGCACTAAACATGCAGAAATACACCTGCAAATTCACACACATGCACCTGCAGGAACACGCACACACCTGCACACAAACCGTAGGCTCCCACTCTCTCGGCCTTCGTTTCCCTTCACCTGCATTCTTCACACAGAACACACACATACATCCCAGTTCCAACACACACACACATATACATCCCAATCAAACACACATACATCATACTGAAACACACACACAACACACCTGCATACACTGAAACACACACACACACCCCTGCAAAAACAAGAACATACACGCATACATCTCACTCAACTTACACGCACACACAATACAACATCGGAGCCAGTGGCTCCACCAACCAAAGGCCAACCAGCATAGCAGCGCACCACCACCCAACTGGCCACTTTCAATTTAGCCAACAACCATCGCTGGACTCTCTTAAGCAGGTAAACACTTTGGCCCTCCTCTTTTCATTTTCTGTAATCCGAGTTTGTATTTAGATTTCATCGCCAAAAAAAAAAGAAGAAAATAATAATAATAATAATAAAATTCGATTGAGAAATTAAGAGCTTTAATTTCTGATTTTTGGAGAATTTTGGTTGGGAAGATTGAGAGAAAAGAGAGAGTGACTGAGGGATCGAGATATAGAGGAGGGAGAACGGCGAAGAGAGAAAGAAAAAAGGAAGAGAGGGAAACAAGAAAGTGAAATCAGAGAGAGAGAGACGAGAGAGTGAGAAAGAGAGTGAATAGATAGACGAGAGAGTGAGAAAGAGAGCGAACAGAAAGACAGAGAGAATCCGACGAGGAGAGAGAGAGAGAGAGAGAGAGAGAGAGAGAGAGAGAGAGAGAGAGAATGAACCAGAAGAAAAAAGAGAGAAAAAAAATCTGGAAAGAAGAAAGAAAGAGGAAAAAAGAAAGAAAAGGAAAGAAGAAAAGAAAAAGAAACAACAAAGGAAGAAAATCGTAAAAAAAAAAAAAAATTCTGTTATCAAAACTACGTCGTTTTGACGTAAAACGACGTAGTTTTGATTAATTTATTTTACTTTTTTTATTATTTGGTTATCAAATTAGTATTTATGTTTTAGCCCCTAGGATTTTGGTTAACCTTTTATTCTACCCTAAATGTTTTTTAATTGTTGCATTTAGATCCTTGATATTTGTAGATTGACCCTCTAGATTTTAATTTCTCTTTATTTAGGTCCTATTAATTTCAATTTGGTTCCAAATCTTGCTGGATTTATATTCTTGTCCTTGAATGTTGCTGAAAATTGTAAAATTGGTCCCTCATGTTGCTGAAAATTGCATCTTTGCCCCAATGAATTGCTGGAAATTCTATTTTTGGCCCTAGAATATTGCTGGAATTTATATTTGTGCCCCCAAGTAGCTAGAACTTGCATTTTCACTCTTGAATGTTGCTGAAAATTATAATTTGGTGTTTAATACTTGTTGAAATTTACAAATTGGGGCTTATTGTTGCTGTAAAGTTCATTTTTATCCTTGAACATTGCTGGAAATTGCAATTTAGTTCTTAAGTTTGCTGGAATTTCAATTTGATCCTCAAATGTTGCTGGAAATTTGATTTTTACCTCACCAAGCTTGCTGAAATTGTATTTTTTGCCTTTAAATGTTGCTGTAAATTGTGTATTATCCGATAACTTTGCTGAAATTACATTTTAGCCTTAAGTATTGCTGGAAATTTTTATTTTCGGCATTATGCTTGCTGGAAATTATATTTTAGCCTTTTAATTTGTTGTAAATTATATTATTATCTTAATTATGGTTTGAAATTGTAAATGTACCCTTTAGTTTGTTGTAAATTATATTTTTACTCTAGAATGTTTGCCTAAATTTCCACTTTTTACCCAAAACCTTGGAACATTTTTATTTTTGCCAAAAAAAGAGAATAATTTAATTAATTCCTCAAGGGTTTTTAATTATTTCTTTCCACATTTTATTTTTTATTTTAATGTTCCAAAATTTGATCTTTTTATCTAATTAATGCTCAAATTAGTTTCTTTATTTCTCTTTTAGTTATTTTGGTGATTTTTATTTGTGTGCTGAAAGCTTAATTATGTATTATTGTATTTTATTTTTTATTATTATTTACTTTTTCAATGTTTTTTTAACTAAACACTCTCCATTTTCTTCTTAAATATCTAATTATTGCTTTTAAATTTTTGTTTATTATCGCTATAATTGCTTTGAACTATTGTGGCAGGGTTATAGTGCTTAATATGAAATTATTTAATTAATGATTTATTTATTTAAATAGTGGTGCCTTAATAAGTTTGTTCATGTTGTCAGCATTCATATTGAGTTTTCGAATGGGAGGTACCCTTATTATCCTTTCAATGTCTCTCTATATGCTCCTACGTGCTCCTATGTGTTTTTCTATGTGTTTTTTTTTATGTATCTCTTTGTGTTTATTATTTTTATTCATGTGTGAGTGTTTATTTATTTATGTCATGTTATTTATTTGAATTTAATTTTAATTTTTCAAAGAAATGTAATAGATAGGTGATATTTTATTTAACAAAAAATTTTGTATTTAGATAGATAATGTAATAGATAGTTTATATTTTCATCTATTTCACCAAAGCCTTTTGTATTTTAGATAGAAAATGTAATGGATAGGTTAGATAGGTGATCTCTTATTTTTTTATTTTTAGATTGTAATTAGGCTTCCCCAGTATAATAATTAGGGCTTTTGTGTGCTATGTGTGCTATGTGCTTATGTGTTTTATTCGCTTTCCTTAGGACTTTGCATCTAGAATATCATGCTTATGTGCTATGTGCTCCTATGTGCTATTATCTACTTATATGCGATTATTGCTTTAATTTATGTTTTTATTTATTTATTTACTTGCTTTATTATGATATATGTATATCTTCGCCACACTAGTCCAACGCTAGTTGTGGTTAATTCCGATTTCTTCGCTAGTCCAACGCTAGCGGAGAATTTCTAGAAAATGGGCTAGTCCAATGCTAGACCCCTAGGTCATTTTAGTATTAAAATCACTTTCTCGTGTGCATTTCATACCATTTTACACACATTTTCTCTTTTTTAGGCCTTTTTCCATTTTTGCATGGTTTTTATGTATTATTATTCTTATTATCTATTTTTATATGTATTTAGTGCTTGACATTTAGGTTACATTTCACATAGAATTTTAGGTCATTTGTGTGATTTTTTGACAAGAAATAGTCATCTACTTACGTGGGAAGCGGTGGCGTACATGCCGTTCCCCCTTCCGTGAGTAGAAACATTTAGTCACGAGACATTAGTCCCCCGTACCCGTTATGTTGCATCCCTATTTTCTTTGTTCACTTATTATCCATATTACTATTTTCCATTCCTTTTTGCATTCCATTTTTGCATCTACACTCGTGACTCCATCGAGGTCTAGACTCGGGTTTCGCAATTAATGCGATAATCCCAACCAAACCTCAATGGAACATTTTATCCCTTAATGATATCTATTTTTTAAGTCTAAGTTGCATTCATATAGTTGCATCCAAATGTGATAAAATCTTAGGGTTGGAAAATTTGGACTAAATCTCGCAATTAGTTTCGACTAGGTTGCAAGAGTGCCTTAGGTGTAAACCTTTGCTTTCCCTTTCTTCAACTGTGACTCCCGAACCTTTTTCTCTTGTTTTCAAAGATCTAGAGTTGTCTAAAGGGTTTTCTTGTTTTTTCTTATATTTTCTCAAAATCATTTTCTAAATAAATCATTCTCGATTTTCTTACCTTCATAAAAAAATTTTTGGTGACTTGGAACACCAAAACTCAATACCAAGGGGCGACTCCTTTTTTACTAAAAGCCCTTTTTAGACTCTATTTTCGGGCCCAAAAATCATCACATTTTAAAGTCCCATTTTAGGCCCTTTTCTTTTTATTTTCAAAATAAAGCATTTTCTAAAAATCACATCTTTTGTCAAACTACCTTTTTATAAAGCATTTTCTAAAAAATCATTTTACTAAAACCTACACTCTTTTTCTAATAAATAAATATATTCCTTTTTTCGTCTTTCAAAAAATGGGGTGCGACAATTATGGTGTATGTGTATCGTCATCACACTAGTCCAATGCTAGTTGTGGCTAATTTCGGTTTCTTCGCTAGTCCAACGCTAGCGGGGAATTTCTAGAAAATGGGTTAGTCCAACGCTAGACCCTTAGGTCATTTTAGTGTTAGATCACTCTTTTTGTGCATTTCATATCATTTCACACACTTTTTTCTCTTTTAAGACCTTTTCCATATTTGCATGGTTTTTATGTATTATTATTCTTATTATCTATTTTTGTACATATATTCAGTAATGACAGTTAGGTTACATTTCACATAGAATCTTAGGTCATTTGTGTGATTCGACTAGAAATAGTCATTTACTTACATAGGAAATGGTGGTTTAACGTGCCGTTCACTCCTCTATGAGTAGGAACAGTTAGTCACGAGTTTATTAGTCCTTCATACCCGTTATGTTGGATTCTTTTTTCTTGGTCACTTATATCTATATCTATACATTTTCCATTTTTTTTTTACATTTCAATTTTGCATAACTCGTGACTCCTTCGAGGTCTTATATTGGGTTACGCAATTAATGTGTTAATTTCAATTAAACCTCGAAGGGACATTTCGCCCACTCGATATTCTAGTTTTTGCATCCATATAGTAACATCCAAATGTGATAGAATTCAGGGTTACATTAGGAAAATTTTGATTAAACCTCACAACTAGTTTCGGCAAGGTGGAAAGGGTACCTTAGGCGCGAGTCTTTGCCTTCCCTTTCTTCAACTGTGACTCCCGAACCTTTTTCTCTTGTTTTCAAAGACCTGGAGTTATCTTAAAAAGGGTTTTCTTGTTTTTCTTACATTTTTCTCAAAATCATTTTTTTAATAAATCTTTCTCGATTTTCTTAAATTTTATAAAACATTTTTTGGTGACTTGGTACACCAAAATTTTATACCAAGTGGCGACTCCCGTTTTTATAAAAAATCCTTTTTAGACTCTATTTTTGGGTCCAAAACCGTCGCATTTTTAAAACTCCCATTTTGGGCCCTTTTCCTTTTGTTTTGTTTAAAAAATAAAAATCATTTTTCAAAAACTATTTTCACAAAAACTACTCTCTTTTCCACACTAAGAATCTTTTTTTTTCGTCTTTTAAAACATGGGGTGCGACAGATATGATTTTGGTATAATGGTGTATGCAATGAAAAAACCATGTTCAAAACTTATGAAAATGACCCTAATGGACGTGGTAGGTATGGGCAATCATGATATGACCAAGGTTCATGGCCAAAGGATAGTGGATTTGCAATTCACTTCTGGCAAAAAAGGTAGTGCTAACAAAAATATTACTTGTTCCAAATATGAGGAAGAATTTTGTATAAGCTGATAGGCTCAATAAGAATGGTTTTAGAGCTGTACTAGAATCTAATAAGATTATTTTGTCCAAGAACGGTATACTTGTAGAACAAGGTTATTCATGTGATGGCATGCTCAAAGTGAGTATTAATAAATTATCAAATGTTGTTGCTTATTTCTCGAGTCTTATTATTTTTTATGGCATGGTAGATTAAGACAAGTTAATAGTATAATAATACATTTCATGTCTAATCATGGACTAATCAACTATGCCGGCAATGAAGAAAAGAAGTGTAAAATATGTGTAGAAACAAAAATGACAAGACTACATTTTGCTAAGGCTAAAAGAAATACTAGTTTACTTGAACTTGTACATTCTAATGTGTGTGAATTAAATGGTTTTCTAACAAGAGGTGGTAATAAGTATTTTGTTATCTTTATAAAGGATTGTTCTAGATTTGCTCATATATGTCTCATGAAAAATCAAAAGTAAATGCTTTAACATGTTCAAGTTTTATAAATCACTTCTAGAAAACTAGTTAGATAAGAAATCAAGATACTGAGAAGTGCTAGGGGAGATGAATATTTCTTAATGAATTCTCTATATTTTGTGAACAAAATAGAATTATAGACCAAACAAGTGCACCTTACACTCCACAATAAAATGGTTTGGCTGAAAGGAAATAAAGAACTTTAGAAAACATGGTTAATGCCATGTTGGTAAGTTTTAGATTGCCAAAGAACTTATGGGGTGAGGCTTTGTTAGTGGCCTATCATATTCATAACAGGACTCCTTCATTGATAACTAAAGTCTCTCCATATGAAGTATGGTAAGGAATAAAACCAAACCTAAGTTATCTTAAAAGTTGAGGGTGCGTTGTTTTTTTATAGGTTTTCAAATAGTAAAAGAACAAAATTGGGACCAAAAGCACTTAAAAGTGCATTTGTAGGTTATGCATAAAATTCTAAAGCATATAGGCTGTTTGATTTTTATTCAAATGTCATTGTTGAATCAAGAGATATGGATTTCTTTGAGAATAAATTTTTTGAAGATTCACTACCTATGGTGGATTCTATAATTGTTTGGAACCACTCCAAGATGTTGGTTATTTTTCTAGTAATAAGAAGAAGGAAATTGACTCTCCTATTGAACCAAGGAAAAGTCAGAGACCAAGGAAAGAAAAGCATCTATCCTCAGATTACATATCTTCACAAGCCATTGTCTTCTTGGTTAAAGGCAATAGATAATATCTTTAAAATAAGATACTAATTTTATTGAATGTAGAAGTTGATCCAAAGACATTTAGTGAAGTTATGTTATCAAGAGATGCTGCATTTAGGAGACAAGCAATAAATGATGAAATTGATTCAATATTATCAAATAACACTTGAGTTCTAGATGATTTATTTTATGGTTGTAAACCAATTGGCCAAAAGTGGGCCTTTAGAATAAAAATATGCCACTGATGGATCCATATTAATCTTTAATGTAAGGCTAGTATCCAAAGGATTTAAACAAAAGGAAGAAATAGACTATTTTTATACAAATGCTTCGGTTGCCAGACTAACTTCCATTAGAGCGCTAATGACTCCAACTTTAGTGTGCAATTTGTTTGTACATCAAATATATGTTAAGACGACAATTATAATGGTGATTTAGATGAAAATGTGTATATTAAATAACTTGAAGGGTTTGTTTTACCAAAGTATGCAAACTGGCTAAGCCTTTGTATGGCTTAAAACAAGCACCAAAATAATGACATGAGAAATTTGAATGTGTATTACTCTCAAATAGATTTAAGTATAATAATGCTGATAAGTTCATTTATTCTAAATTCACTCAAGAAAATAATGTGATCATTTGTCTCTATTGAGATGATATGCTAATTGTTAATGGTAGAGTGAAAGGTGTGAAAAATACTAAAAAGTATCTTTATTCAAGACTTAAGATGAAAGATCTTAGATAAGTGGATATTATTTTGGATATCAAAGTTAGGAAACATAGTGGGGGGTTGTGCATTGTGCCAATCTCACTACATTGTTAAGATATTAAAAAAGTTCTAAAATCTTGTTAAAGAAGTGAGTACTCCTTTTGATCTTAACTGAAAAATTCATGAGAATTTTAAAAAAAATCAATTGTTCAACTTGAATATGCTAGTGCAATTGGGAGTTTCATATATGCAATGCATTGTACAAGACCATATATCTTATATGCAGTTTATATACTTATAAGACATACCAAAAATCCTGATGTGGACCATTGGAAGCCCATTGAAAGATTATTTTGTTATCTCAAAAGAACCAAGAGTTTGGAACTCGTCTATAATAAATTTCTAACAATATTTAAAGGTTACTCAGATACTATTTAGTACACTAACGTGAGAGATAAAAATCCTACAATTGGATGGAGATTTACATGCAATTTCTTGAGTTTTCAAGAAACAAACTGTAATTGCTCATTCCACCATGGAGGCTAAATTTATAGCCTTCGCTACTGCATGTAAAGAAGCAGAGTGGCTTAGGGACTTGTCACTTGATGTCAAGTTATGGTAACAACCTATGCTTTCGATTTCTTTATAATGTGATATTAAAGTTAGAATGTTTAGAGCCTTGATTAAGGTATACAATGGCGAGCCTAGATATATTAGTCTATGACATGAGCATCTTAGACAAATGTTAAAGGACATTACTGTAAATGTTATATTTGTTAGAACATACAACAATTTAGCAGATCTGTTTACTAACGTTTTGCCAAGGGATATAATGAGTACAATATTATTGGGAATGGGGTTAAAACCATTCGTTTAAAATCACTAGCAATGGGAATCCTATCTTAATTTTAGCACTACCACTAGATAAAAACGTTTAAAGGGTAACAACAAGTTGTATAGTGGTTTTGAGCACTAGTTTTTAGAAAAGTTGCACCACTAGTGTATAAAATCGGAGGTTGAATATATGATGATAATTACACTATGTGTCTATGTATCTTGGTAAATATAATTGGCGAGTGTCTTCATTTATACAATCATAGAAATGGTGCCGTTTCTAGTAGTACCAATAATAGTGCTAGATTCTTTGTGAATTAATCAGTGTCATTTATACTATATGTGGGATATTCGTGACTAACTTGAAATCTTAGTTTAACATTATAAGCAACCTAAATTTGGTTGGTTCTGGTGATATATCAACACTAAAAGAAAATTTTAAATAAAATGATACTTTTATGCAAATTAAATGTGGAATTGTTAGAATAGTTTGTTAATGGAATAATTTTTTAGGCTTATTAAATTTGTACATGGATTCTCCTTAAATAGAATTTGCGATTTGAACATGGAGGAAGCACCTGCGAATCTAGTCGCAGATTCTCGTCAGAGAATATCTACAAGGAGAATCCTGAGGGAAGCACTCACAGATTTTGATCATGGATTCTCATTAGAGAGCATCATGAAGAGAATCAAGTCCACGAATTCTAGTCGCTAATTCTCATAACGCTCAGATCTTTTGAAACATTTTATGGCGCCTTTTCATTCAAAAATTTGCAACTTTTTGATAACTGAAAACTTTTTGGATGTGTTTGAACAAGTCTTAAAGAAAATAAAACTAATTTTTTTCATTTGATCATTTCTTTGTTGAGAAATCTTTGATGGTGCTATTAAATAATTCTTATTCTGGTTATTTCCCTAAGGTACATTGGCTTAACTCAGAAGCAAACTACTTAGTGTAGTGAAGGTAATAAACATTTCAAAAATAGTATTTTAAACGCCTTAAGAAGTCTTCAAAGCTATCCACAGTTCATTTGTATTTTTGCAATTGCATTCACTGCCAATCCAAATAATATGTACTGAGGCACCAACCACCAGAAGGTCATAGGAACTGTTGCATTTAGAATATTAACCAGATCAAAATCTTCAGCAGTTTGGAGTCTTTTCTTTTCTACCTGAGCTGCAACAACCATATTAAGGACAGACATCGCCATCCCAATTCCTATTCTCTGTAACATTGTAATTCCAGAAGGATTTCCTGTAATCCTTCTTGTGATCGGCACAAAAATTCAATCATAAATTGTAAAGAAGAACAATATAGAAAAGGTGATGAAAATCCGAAGTGAGGCAACTGGAATGTTAATATTTGGCCCCAACGATCTATTCACAGTGCTTGCTTGTTTGGTAAATAAGGTGGAGGCTTGAGCATATGCGATTGTGTATGTTAAACAAGTAACCCATATAGGAATCAGCTTTAGGACTTTCTTCGCCTCTTTTGTCCTGATGGAGACCACATATTTGTTCTTTGCATCACCATCAGCTATAAGCAGAACATCGTTGAGAAACCTGACCAAAAAATTTTCTCCATTAGCCATGTTTCGATTGTCTGGATATAATAAAACAATCAAGAAGAAATGTACACGTGATTGCAAAAGCCAGCCACCCGGCAGCTTATCCCCTGAAGATCACTTCATGATATGAGTTTGATTGTCTTCCAATTGCAATGCTCCTCTTTCATCCCAAAAAATAAAAAAGAGAAACAGGAAAGCAGCAAGCCTAATGTCTAAAATTCGATATAAATTATGGTTATATATATTTCCTTACTTGTGATTTTCAGTGCTTGGATGAGCCCCATTTCTGTTCAAAGTATCTGTGACTTCATCAAATTGCGCATGGATGCCGTCATCTGGGCTTTCTTCGTCTTCGTTGCTTCCGGTGACAGGAAAGCGATAATTGCTATTTCCCATAAAAAGAAGGACAAGCCCAACAGCCATAGCAAGACATGGAATTCCAAAACCAATCCCCCAATCTGTGTTGTCCTGAATGTAGTGTAAGATCAAATGTGCTACTGTGGCACCTGTGCACAGGCCACAAAGCCACCAGTTGAAAAACGAGCTCTTGGCTTTGCTCTCTCCAAAAGCTTGAACACATGGTTTATATCCCTGTGTGCTAGTGCCACCAGATAAAGGGACACAAAAAACAGAACTCGAACTTCTGTATCTCTGATCTGAAAGTTTGAAATGCTGATAAACGTAGTAGGTATTGTCGACAGAGTCAGAAAGCCAAGTCCCTGGAATTTTTTTATTTTTCCTCCCATATTCATCATTTTCAATAATTACTCAATAGAACAGAAAAAGGAAAAGAAATTGAATGGTACTAACCAAGATGTAGAGAATGGAAGCCATAATAATTGATCGATAGCAGCCAAGGAAACAATCAGCGAGGAATGCTCCAAAAACTGGCACAAGTGAAACAACACCGATCCATGTGTTCACATTTGCAGCCGCTGTTGCCACGGATTCTCCAAGTGGCCCGGTAAGGTAGCTAATGAGATTTGACTCTATTCCATAATATGCAAACCTCTCAAGACTTCCAGCACCTAAAAACCAATGAAGCTAACACAGTCAATATTTTTAATTTATGTTCATCGGTTGTTCATCTTCATTGAAGAAAATTGAAGCTGGAACGCGAGTGTAAATCCATAGTTCTCACTGCAATTATCAGCATTCCTCTTTTTCCAACTACAAGAATGAAAATTGAGTACCACAGAAATAAGTTGGACAAAAGAAAGAGCAGAGGAATTTACTGACCAAGGATGAAAGATGCGGATTTCCATCCTCCTGATTTGGATCGGCTAGGTACATAACCTTTGTAATTAGTATAGCCATCGACCGCATCAGAGTTGTCAAGAAGCGGAATTTGGGCTTCCAAATTTTTGGTTCATAGAACCATGGAGGTGGTAGTGGAGGATAGAAACTCAAGTTAGTATACACTACAAGAGATTGGATGGCTGCATTGATTGAAGAATCATTATAGAATCCTTATAATCCATTCCGAATCATGTTTCTCATCTTTGCATGTGCTAAATTGTTTGTCAATTATTAAGACTCATAATACAATTGTTACTATTTTTTTTCACTCTTACTCCTTTGCTTTTGTTAATGACATGAGTTATATTGTGGAAACTTTGAATTTTTGAAGTCAAATTTAAAGAGATATAAAAAGTTATCACTATCAATTCCAGGCAAAAAAAAAAAAAAAAAAAAGAAACTACGGTCGTTGTCAGATGGAAGGAGTATATATTCCATATATGATTTAGAAAAGGTTCCTCTACTGATGTTCCATTCATTATTTATTACAATTAATCCAGTATTTTAATAGCGGATCGGAGCAGATGAATACTGATTTTGGACACAGCAATCAGGGATCGATAACCACTCTACGTCCAATATTAAAAGTACCCCCCAAAAAATTCTTTATTCTTTCCCTCTCTCGATAGCACAGTTACCTGGGTGACATCAGTGCTCTGTTATTGCAAGAAAAGAAGTGCCCTAAAGGATTTAAGAAGGGGAATTTTTTGTCTCTGAAAAAAAAAAAATCTTCGTAGATTTTCATTTTGCCCTTTTTCTTTTTTGTATTTATAGTTTACGTTTTTCATATTAGTTCGCATGTAACTTGGCTGGTAGGCCTATTTTATATGGTACCTGTCACTTAAATTTTAAGGATACGAACCAATGGTCCTTAAGGTGTGATTACGTATGACTAATAATAAAGCATAATGGATTATTAAGCCACACTCCGACGAGTATACTTAAAGGAAAAAAAATTCTTAAATTATTAGATATACAGTTTCAGATGAAAATATGACAAGGTATTAGCCGTTTGGTAGGATGCATAATCATTAATTTGGTAGGAAGCAAATTCCTTGAATTTATGAAGTGAATGTAAATGAATAATGAATTGGATTAATTGTTAGAGATACGAATATATGTTTATTTTTATTGGAGATGGTATTACCATTTTACCTTTTGTTGTGAAGGTGAGAAAAAGAAATTTAGAAAGTGACATGAAAAATAACACCAAATTCCTTTATCATTTTATTAATAGTAAGATAAGATGGTTATTATTAGATTGTCCTTTCTTTTTCTTTTTTTTTTTTAACAAACCGATACTATTACAATTGGGAGGAGAGGTATCGTGTTGGTAGGAGATCTCTGCGGTAGAATCATAGAGTTCTAACCGTTCAACTTTTTGTTGGTTCCATACTGTCCTTTCTTATTCTTTTCTTGAGTACAGCTAGAGTCCATTTGTGATAGTGTGTGGAATAACCCATTCCAATTTCCGGCCTCAATCTCAAATTGTAAAAATTTTCCTTAATAAGTGACAATTGAACCGAGTTTTGGTAATGTTGTTGCTTGCTTAATTAAGTTGATCGGGGGTTTTCTTTTTGTGAAGCAGTTTTCATTTAATTTTTGTATATAAGTTGATTAGGGGTTTCCTTTTTGTAAAGCAATTTCCATTTATATTTTCTATTAGATTCGTTCAATTTTGGACAGCTTCTGTAAAAATCATTGAGCCCATTCAATAAAAATTTAATAAAGAAAAAGACAAAGAAGGAGTTGAGCATTCGATCATGCATCGCAGGTTCCTTTTTGTTGGTGAGGATTTTTCAAATGTATCTGGATGAGCATTCATCCAACGATCATCGTTTATTAGACAGCCCATGTGGAATGAGGATTTAATCACTCAACAATTTCTATTTCTATTTGTTGGCGATAAAGTGTGGAAAAAAAAAATACTAACAAGGTTAAGCCATCTTCCTAACAAAAATACCCTTATGCACGAATTGTTGAATAAGCCATCTTCCTATCAAGGTTAAGGAGTCAACTGAGCATCTCAGCGGCGGGATTGAATACCCGGATCGAATCAGAGTTCACGCCGCCCGCCCTGAACAAATAGGAGGCGTGGGCCACAGGTCGCACATAAGCCGCCGGGTCGCACGACAGAAGAACACCCAACATAAAGATGCACACTCCTCCATGTGAAATATTCATCTTGATTAGAGCTTTTTGGTAGTAGTCGTGACCAACAGCCATCAGCTGTCGGCTCGTGCAGGTAAATACTAACCTGGTAATTGAAAGCATTAATACAATAATGGTGTACACGTACATTTTTTATCTAGAGTCCTACTATATATTTTAAATTTACAACTAATATTTATTTTTGCCTACAATTTTAAATAGAAGAATCTCAATCATAAACTATCTAGCACAATTGCTCTGACAATTCCTAAGAATTCCTTATCGTAAAATCCAATTAACGTAGGCACCTATTTTAGGGCGACTCGACTTGAAAACGAGTCAAAACAACTAGGGAAAGCCACCAATCTCTTCAATTTCTTTTGCCAATCATTTACCTGAAAAAATAGAGTGCTGCAAACATACACCTATTTCTAATAATAATCTACAACCAACCCTCATGATCACCTAATTTCATGGCCATATCACAGCATATTTATCATTTTTGTTTTTTAAAAAATTGAAACTACTGTTCTACATAGAATTTTCAAGAACATAATATTACAAGTGAAACTTTCTGGCAAGCTTATTTTGCCTTAAAATCTGTTCAGAAACATGCTGCTACACGAAACACATACATTCTTTTAGATGCCACCTCTGCTCTTTTGACTGGAGCACGAACAGCTGCTGTAATCTCTCTCTCGGCATGGATGCCGGACGCACAGGTCCACGGGCTGCTACCCTTGGACTTGTGTGACATGAATTGCTTTAGATTCACCATCACTTTCTTAAAAAAGTATTACATTATGTACAATTTCACATTCCACACACCTATTAACTTGGTACGTGTGGATTCAGGCAACATCAAATATTACTTCCTCGGTTATAAATACAAGACTTTGCAAAGTACAAATAAGCAATTAATGCGACTGCACTGAGCGTAGCAAGCAGCCAGTAAAAATAATCGAGGTGTGCCTTGTTCAAGTTATTGGAGAACCAACTATCATGTCCGTCTCTGCCCGTGGCATTCTCAATAATAGAGATGAGAAAACCGCTCAGAAAGCTTCCAATGCCGAAGATACTGAGGTATAAAGCAAGACCTATGCTTTTCAATTCACTAGGCACCTGGTCATAGAAAAATTCTTGCAAACCAACCATGGTAAACGATTCAGAAACTCCCAACAACAAATACTGAGGTATCAACCATCCCACACTCATAGGAACTGTTGCATGTGGCTCATCAACCAAACCCATACTCATTGAGCAGTTTCAAGACGCTTCATCTCAACTACAGCAGCTATAACCATAGAAAGACAGGATAGAAGTATTCCACTTCCAATTCGTTGCAGCATTGTTATACCTGAAGGTTTTTCTAGTTATAGCTCTTGCAATAGGGACCAGAATACGGTCATAGATAGGGATGAAGACTACTATTGAAAGACTGATAAAAGATTGTAAGAAGCAGCCGGTACTTCAAAGCCTGGACTGATAGATCTATCCATTGTGAACTCCTTGCTTGGTAAACAAAGTGGATGACTGTGAAATATACTAATTGCATAAGCCAAGCAGGTAGCCCATATTGGAAATAGCCTCAGAACTGCCTTGCCTTCTTCAACCTCACTGATGCTACAAACTTTACCGTCTTCCTTCAAACCATCAGGTGCCACCAATGCTTTGTTCAGAAACCTATGACAAATGCAAGAAAACAGTTTACTTGAAGCCAGTTTGAAGCATGATATCCAGCATTCACATACACATTAAAAATCCTTATCAGATGTCATTCATTTGTTAAATGCAAACTGTTTGATGCATATTTTAGCAAGTTGTTGAAGCTGTCTAGTAGACAACCAAGAAAACACTATATTCAATAACGCAAATATTACGAGAAGTTAAAGATAACATCAGGAAAAATTATCTCATATAAGAATAATATCAAGAACTTAAATTCTCAGGAAAGTAAATTTATACAAGGAGATCATTACTTACTTGAATTGTTGAGAACCATGGGAAGGCAGAATGCCCCGAGACTCCTCTTCCATAGATATTGCTGAGGATGTAGTTCTCCAATTTCTCACTGCTTTCACAAACACCCCACCAATTCTGACAAAGGGGCTCGTCTCATCACTATTGACACGGAATCGGTATGTTATAGTTCCAAGCAAAAACAAGATAAGTGCAAAACCCATGATGAGACAGGGAATTCCAAATCCAAGACCCCAACTAAGGTTATCCTGAATATAGGTCAAAATCACCAAGGTGACCATGGTACTACCACACATCCCAAAATACCACCAGTTGAAGAATGAGCTTTTGGCTTTACACTCCTCTGGATCTTGTCCATCAAACTGATCAGCTCCAAAAGCTTGAACACAAGGCTTATGCCCTCCTTGGGCTAACGCCACTAGATACAACGAAAAAAAGAAGAAGATAATTTGGAGGTCAGGTGGAGAACATGAAATAACATTTCCTGTATGTTGACAATCTGAAGACTTGAAAGAGGGAAGGACAGCTGAAATGGTCAAGAAGCCAAGTCCCTGTGATACATGGAAATCCAATGATTAAAGAAATGTTTCACAAGAACCAGTGCAGCTGTTACGGTAATAATGTTCTGCTCCGTTGACCAAGTAAAAAATCGTCAATATGCAATAGTGTTCATTCTTTTCGTATCATGTTCTTTTATTATTTCTTCCACTGGAAATTTTCTTTTTCAGATTTTAACCATCTTTCTCTTGAAAAAGATGATAAAAAAAAAAAAAAGTAATTCTCACAAAACTTTAAACTTTAACCACTAGCATTGAGATAAGTAACATAACTCCTGAACCTATTTTCTAACATATTTGATACATATCATTAATCCTAAACCTGTGAAGCATAGTAGCTATTTACATATCAAATTTAGAGCTTATTACATCCAAATAAAAAAAAGATATCTAGCTTATAAATTGGGAATACAGATAAGAAACTGTAAACAAGGGCTAAAGGCAATGCAAAAAGCAAAACAAATTACATTTCACAGAATACATGTGTCACATAATCCTTAGATTGAACTTCCTCCTTTAACTACTAAACCTTTCAGCAGGGGAAGATAATAGGAGATTCAACATACTTCTTTATGACTCTATTACAGATATGGCAACTCAAAACAAATGGCATGCAATTGTAAATTACTATCAATATGCTGGAATTTTTTATCAATTTATTCTGCTCCCATATCAAGCTTAGCCTCAAAGATGTTGGCTGACCTCCCTTATAGAGGTATTGGCTCTCATTTTCCTCATCTAAGAAAGTAATTCTTGGTTGGCAACAGTAGGCTGCTTCATTATAAACTCGGTTGTCAAAAAATGTTTAACATCAAAGCTATCCTCTCAGGCAAGCAGCGCTGATCGAAGAAACACCCCAGTCTCAAAACAAAGATCCCATTATTAATTAACTATGAAACTTGGATATCAATCGAAACGGTCCACCAGCTGTCCATATATCATGCAGACAAAGATTCCACTACATTAACCAGACATGATACTTCTGTATTCCTCACTCGGGAACACACTTTAGGTGCAGTCAAATCTTTGCCACATGCTCTATAGACAACTGACTCTATCTAAATAGTCACATTTTTTTTAAAAATATTCCTTAAACTCATTTTTACTAACCCAATTACCTTTTTATCCCATATACATCAGCTCCCAATTATTACAACATTATTATTTCCTCACAAAAGACTTCTAAAGTAGGCAATCTGAACCAATTATTTACCCAAAAGAAGACAGAAAATGAAAGACAAGCATCCAAATAGCAAACAAATAAAGAATGGCCCCACGCTTTAAAGTCACAAAAGTATAACCTTATTCTCCACCACACTTTCATTACCAAATGCAACATTTTTCAGCATCAATGTTCATAAAATATATAACTTCGTTGACCACAAAGCGCAAGCTGGTTCCTCCCCCCCCCCCCCCCCCCCCCTCCAAAACAACAAACAACACCAAAAAAAAGGGCGACAAACAAAAAAAAAAGAAAAAAAAGAGGTACCACAAAGTAAGCATAAGGTACAAGCACACCAGCAAACGAATTAAGGAAAGCACCACAGACTTAGCACAAGGTACAACAAGCATTAACTCACCAGTATATAGAGCCCGGAGGCAATTATAATGGTGCGGTAACGGCCGAGATATGAGTCGGCTACAAAAGCACCCAAAAGGGGCAAAAGCGACGCCGTACCGGACCAAGCATTGACGTTCTCGGCAGCAGTAGCGGTGGACTGGCCAAGTGGGCCCGTCAAGTAACTTATCAAATTCGAACTTATTCCGTAATAAGCAAATCTTTCGGCCATCTCAACACCTAAACAAAAATAAATAATAATCTCAGAAAAAATAAAATTCAAAAAAATTAAAATAATTCGCCATTGGTAATTAATTGATACCTATGATGAAAGATGCGGATCTCCATTGACCAGATTTGGATCGCTTGACTGGGCGGCCTTTGTAATCGACGCTTCCTTCAACGACGTCGTCTAGTAACGGAGTTTCAACGGCCTCCGTGGCTGCAGAGATGGCCATGTTAGCCCAACGGAGGGGAAGTCTTCGCTTGTGTTGAGCTTAGATAGCTGGAGATATTTTTTGGCGATTGGTATATTTTTCCTACGTATCATATATACTATCTGATACAACAAGCAAGAAGCTGGCGGCCCAATTGAGCAGTCTCATGGAATTTGTAATGTAGACGTCCTAACTATGCCATTTTTTAGGGTCGCAATTTCCCACGTTACACGAATCTAATATAAAAATAATAGATTTGGGTTAAAATTAGACGAGTGTAGATCAAAATCGAGTCAAACCAACTGACTTATAAAAAAAAAACAGTCGAGTTTAGGTTGGAATTGTGCCAACCCATTCAACCCAGAAAAAGTTAAAAAAAAAATTAGATTTTAAGTTGAGATCGACCTGTTTGACTTAAAAAACTTCTCATGTTTTGGTTTGTTTTTTCGGATCAAAGAGGTCAGCCCATTACCCCCAACCCGTTTGGAGTCATGTTCAAGTCAAGTATATTGACTTGTTTGAGGTTGACTGGTCGAATTCAGGTCAGGAGATTTCTGTTATTTGGGTATCAACCTTACTGATCAATCTGAACCCGACTCAGTTGCCACCTCTATTTTTATATGTTATTTTGATGATATGGACTTGTTTTAACTAGGAAGCAACAACTTTAAGGCATTTTTCAAAAAATCTGGTAATGGCGCTGGAACTTTTCTAAGGCTAGTTTTAGAGCATACTCTCCTAATTTTGTTTTTTCTTTTCTTTTAACAAAAAAAATACTCCTATAGTTCTAATTCTTAATTGAACGACATTAACATCTTATATTTTAAAAGCTTTGATTTGTTTGAGTTTTTTTTTTTTAAACACTCATCGAATTCTAAATTAAAATGCCTTAGTTGGAATGATACTAATATCTTACTATCTTTTAAGTATGATGAACCTGCAATTATACACAAGAATTGTGCATTAATTTGCTCAAATAAAAATTCTACTTCAAAAATCCTAATTTCGGTAAAAACCCTAATTCTCATGAATTGTTGGAAATGAGTCATTTGCAACCAAAAATACTAAAATTATACTTAAAATATCATCTAAAACATATAATAATATATATAATAATATTAGTAATTTTATTACTTATCAAACTTCCCCACACTTGAATCATTGCTTGTCCTCAAGCAATTTGAAAATCAAGAGATCAAATAATGATTCAAGATTTTAAAATAATAAATGCTACATTGTTGAGTGCAATTCTACAAGATAAAGTAAATAGGCATTATGTAATTCCTTGTTAAGTTCCTAATACTCATTATACGAAGTAAAAGGAAAGTAATTATATCAAAATTAAAACTTATTCAACCAAATTTCTTGGCCTTACAAAATTTCACATACTAAGTATTCAATATGGACAATCATGTACATTTCAATTGTACACACGAGGGACATATTGCATTTTATAATGGCAAGTGTCTTTTGACGCGAAGGTTGACATTTGTTGATGAAAATCCCCAGTTACTCAACACTTTTATCATTTTAACCACAAATTAATGCTTAGTTTGAGAAGGAAATTGCCTTTTGATGAAAGGATCGACATTTTGTGATGAAAACCACTTATTACTCAACAATTTACTTTCAATCAAACTTGCTATGCATACTATTAATTCAAATGCCTTTTGACGCGAAAATCGACATTTTGTGATGAAGATTCCCGGTTACTAAGCAATTTGAATCATTGGAGTCGAAATAAGTAGGCATTTATCATTGAACTTCATGACATACTTGTCTGTTTATTCAAATAAGTATACTTGTTGTTCACATCTACCACTTAATAATGTAAAATTAAGTAAAGAAAATAAATTTAAAATCAAACATGCCAAATCAAGACATAATTACAACTATTTTACAAGATATACTTTCTTAGAAACAAAACTCCTAATCACATAATGACTATTTCTCATATTTTTGTAGAAAATATTCAAGCAAAGTTGCATAAATTACTTCAAAAAGTAAAGAAATTTAACAAATTTATGGCATGAAAACATGTTAAAGAAGCAAATTTTCAAAAAATTTGGCCACATTTTACCAAAATAATATCTTGGTGACACTTATTTACTCCAAATCCCTACCAAACATATCATACACCTTCTCCCCACACTTAGAATGAAACATTGTCCTCAATGTGTAAAGAAAAAGTAAGATAAAAGATGAAAAAATAAAACTCCCCTTATTTGGTTTGAGAATCCAAACGATCATATTGTTATTGTCCGTTAAGTCCATTGACCTTTGGCCAGTCTCTCTTTGCAATGCTTCATAATGTTCCTCATTTGATCCATTTGTGCTCATTGTCCTTGCTTTCATAACTCAAAACACTTGAATGCTATATTAGATGATAAATAAATAGCTAATGAAGTACAAGATCACCATAGCATGCTTAAAAGCCTTGATTTTCCCCACACTTATTTTGTGCAATGTGGTTCTATGGGGGTTACACTTTGAAAGACAAGTAAGATGAACAAATATATTATGTATTGAAGAAGTAAAATGCTAAAAAAACTTGGTGAAAGTTACTTCATATCAAATATCAATCATTCATGCCATGTATAAAAATTGACAAAGTTAAACTTAAAACTATGAACATGCAAGATTGGAACATGTTAAAGTGCTTATTTTGATTGTTCAAAACATGTATACAAACTATGAAACACATTTTGCAAGTGAACCAATTGAAACCAATGAAAATGAATATGAAAAACCACTTTGAACAGTGATACGCAGATGTTACCCGTGTATCTCCTAAGAATGTCCACGGATCTCTGTGCAGCGTATCGCACTAAGCTCCCAGAAGTTGATACGCGGTAGCGATACGTGGATGGCGTCCGCGTATCTCTGTGGCGTGTATCACTTCCTGCAATAGGCAGTGATTTTTCAGTTTTGTAGGTTACTGTTCCATTAGTTTATTCCTTTTTCTACAGCACTTTCAACTTTAAATGTAACATGTTTTTGAAGCCTTTAACACTAGGAACAAGTTTGAATCATGAAAATACACATGTGCAAACACAATTTTCTCAAATTTTGCATCAAAATCACAACACTTTGCATAGATTGAGCATGAATTTTCAAAGATGCATAAATTGTAAAATTTGAATGTACTTTCCAAACCAATTATGCACACATGTTTCTTTGAACATATTAAGCATTCAAACAAGGCCAAATTACATATAATCTCATTGAACCTCCAAATGACCTTTTTGTTCAAAAAGTTTTCCAACCATGAATAGTAACTTTCATCAAATTCCAACTTCTCAAACACCTCATATGGCACATAATACACATGTTAAACATTCTTATACGTATGAAATGCTTAAAAAGAAGGAACTTTAGAGTCAAACTCATGATTGTAACATCTTGAATCAAACTTGATCTTCAAGTTTCAAGTTGCATTACCTACAAAACAAACAAAATAAAACACACTTTTAAACTATATAATATATAACAAAACAAACTAGGATTTCACAAAAATATTAAAAACGTTGGGTTGTCTCCCAACAAGTGCTTCATTTAGAGTTTAGAACTAAACTTTGTAGGTGTAAGCTTCAATTTTTAGGACCATAACCCAAAGAATTCTCCGCTCCTTTGGGTGTAGATATGTCTATAAAGTGTAATTGGTCCTTCCTTCTCAAGGTGCTTCTTCTTGCGTTTTCAAGTCGTAGAAATGAAACATTAGGCACATTATCATCCTAATGGTCAAGTAAATACATGTTAAAAGTAGAAGAGAGAAGTTTCATCATTTCATTCAATTCAAAGGATATTTCTTCATCCCCTACTTTTAACTTTAATGTGCCATTTTTCACATCAATAATTGCACCGGCGGTAGCAAGAAAATGTCTACCAAGTATGATAGGCATGTTTATATCATCCTCCATATCTAAAACAACGAAGTCAACCGGGATGATAAACTTATCCACTTTTATTAAAACATTTTCAAAAACACCAAGTGGATGCCTAATGGACCTATCGGCTAGTTGTAATGTAATGTTTGTACTTTAAACTTCCTTAAAGCCTAGCCTTCTAACTATTGACATGGAGATTATTGACACACTAGCACCCAAATCACATAAAGTATTGAAAAAATTAACATCACCAATAGTGCATAGGATAGAAAAACTCCCTGGATCCTTAAGTTTTGGTGGCAATTATCCTTGCACTACATTCCTCTGTGAGTGCTACGGTTGCAAAGTCTTCAAGACTTTTCCTCCTTATCAAAGGGTCTTTCAAAAACTTCTTGTACTTGGGAACCCGCAAAAAATGCATCTACAAAAGGAATATTAACATGTAATTGCTTGAGCATTTGTGCAATCTTTTCCAATTCCTTTTCTTGTTTTTCATTTTTAAACCTTTGTGGAAATAAAATTGGTGTTGGAAGAGAAATAGTTTGTTATTGAAAATTCATATTTTCAACAATAACTTCATGATTACTTACTATTTCCTTCCCTTTGTCCTTTTTTTCATCTTTTTCACTCCCACATTCTTCAATAATTGGTTCTTTTAGCACTCTACCACTTCTCAATGCAATAGCTTGGACTTGTTCCTTGGGATTAATTTCGGTTCTACTTGGTAACTCCCCTTGTTTCCTAAGGTCTAATTGTTTGGTAATTTGAGCTATTTGATTCTCTAAAGATCTTGCCATTCCTAACATTCTACCTTCAAATTGCTCAACTCTTTCCATTACCTTCTCATTTGCCACCTCTCAAGCCGGTTTGTTTTGTGAAAATTTGAGTTGAGTTTCATCTTTGGCTTCCTCCACCCAAGATTTGGATGGTTTCTCCACCCGGGGTTGTATGTATTTGAAAAAGGATTATTAGAAGAATAAGACTTATGGTTATTGACATATTGAACTTGTGCACATAATGGTGGATCATGAGAATCACCACACAAATGACAATATGCAATACTTGATGAATTTTGAGTACTAGAGACATGCTTATTGAAAACATTCATCATATTTTGCATTTAAGCCTTAAGCATATCTAAAGTATCAATTTCATACATACCTTGAGTTCTTCTAGGATTACCTATTTCATTTGCCCATTGCTAATGATTTGCCGCCATCTTTTCAATAAACTCTTGGGCTTCTTCCATCGACTTTGCCATAAGAGCTCCCCCTACGGCTGCATCTATATTGATTTTGGTTTGATAGTTAAGTCCATTATAGAAGGTTTGAATTATTAACCAATCGGGAAGTCCATGGTGTGGACATTTTCTTATTAAGTCCTTATATCGGTCCCAAGCCTCATAAAGAGACTCTCCTTCGCATTGGTTGAAATTGGTAATGTCCATCCTTAGTCTTGCAATTTTTCCCAGAAGGAAATATTTGTTCAAGAATGCTTTGGAAAGGTCCGTCCAAGTTGCAAAGGTATTTGGTGGGTATGCTTGAAGCTATTGCTTGGCTTTGTCTCTTAGAGAGAATAGAAATAATCTTAACTTTATGGCATCTTTGGAAACACCATTTAGTTTAATTGTATTACATATTTCCATAAAATTAGCCAAGTGTGAATGTGGGTTTTCATTAGCATTTTCACCAAATTGATTTTGTTGAACCATTTGAATTAATCCTGGCTTAAGTTCAAAGTTATTTGGTCTTATAATGCTTGTGTGAGAATCGGTTGGATTCGGCATAGCAAAATCTTTTAAAGAATGAGTTTGAGGGTTAGGATTTTGATTTACCTCCTCCATGGTTACCTCAATTTGTTCTTGATGTTGAGATGTACTTGAGGTGTCACCAATTTCCTCCACCTTAACTTGTTCTTCTTGCCTTTGTCTCCCTGCCTTCCTTGCGGTTCTTTCAATTTCTGGATCAAGTGAAAGCAGGATTCTTAAGCTCCTATGCATACACCCACAAAAGAAAAGAAAAGTAATTATTTACAAGTGATTATGTACAAAGTTTAGATTAATAAAGTTAGCTTTGGCCTTAATATTGCCTTGATTCCTCGACAACGGCACCAAAAACTTGACGTGGTGTAGATTAAGTATAACAATTATGAACAAAAACACACAAATCAAGTAATAAAAACTTAATCTCCCAACTTATTCCGCAAGTGCATGCGTCGGTTGTAGTATTTGGAGTATTAGGTGTCTAATCTCACGAGGAATCAAATATGTGTAAGCTTTTTCACTAATTTTTATTATCTAAACATAAATGAAAATAAGAGTGATATGGGGTCCCTTCAATAGAGTAGATTTATGATTAAGAACTTTTGTAGAATTCAAGCTAAGAAGTCTAGAACATAAAATCCACTAATAAACTAAGCATGAATGACTTACTAAGTGTTATCTTGCTTTGTTTAGAATCCAATTCCTTATGTGTCATAACTAGATTTCTTTATGAAATGACAAGACTCCAACTATTCTCATGATAAAATCTTATGAATTCATAAATTGTAACGATTCACTTAAGCATCAATTATTCTCATATGAAAGACTTAAGCATTACTTGTTCATTTTCCATTGTTACATGCATTTCTCAATGTCAAGTAGCAACTGGATGACTTGTTTAAGTTGGCCATGGAAAAACAAGTGTTAAAACTTGAACAAGCAAATAAACAAATGCAAGCTTAGTAAGTACAATAAGTTAAATCATGTTTGTTGATTCATTAGATTCATCCATGATCTAGATGAAGCCTTTTGTTCAACATGGTGAATGAAACAACTAAAAATTCAACTTCAAAGATAAAATTCATGGCAACTATTGAAAGTAAAAGAGATAGAGTTTGGAAATTGCTCAACCAATATAAGAATTAGTCCTCTTCTTTATTCACCTTCAAAGGATTGCACTACAAAAGTCTTTTACAATGTTCCTCACCACTCTATTGAAGGATTGAGAGAATTTTACTAATTCTCTACCAAGCTAAGTATATAATTAAAGACTATAACTACTTTCTACTACTACCACTTGTTACAAATGCTCTACAAATGACTTCTATTTATAGATAAATGTTCCTCAAGTCATTTTCCAACTTGCATGAATCATTAATGCATAGAAATGATGAAGATTTGCTTGGGGATTCCAAATGGGCACAAAAGTCTTCATTTATGCTTCCAATGTAATTCTCCCACTTGCAGAACCCTATCTTCATTTGAAAATGTCTGCAAAAAACACCTGGAAGAGGATGCAAGTTGATGCCCTAGAAAGTCAACTATTATTGCGATACGCGGATGGCGATATGCGGATGATCATTCGCGTATCCTATCCGTGGATCACATCCTGTGGCCCCCACTTAATTTTCTAATTTTTGCTAAATTGGACCTGATGTATGTAGGCATTTTTCATGTATTTCAAAGAATTTTGGTGAAGAATTGGAATTTTTCATTATTTTGTACAATTTTTCCTTCAAGTTTGTTCAATCATCTTTAACTCTTTGAATCACCATTGAATTTGTTTTTCCTTGACTCCAATTGATCCAAAATAAGTTTAAGTATGATGAACCTGCAATTATATACAAGAATTGTGCATTAATTTTCTCAAATAAAAATTCTGCCTCAAAAACCCTAATTCCGGTAAAAACCTTAATTCTCATGAATTGTTGAAAAATGAGTCATTTGCAACAAAAAATACTAAAATTATACTTAAAATATCATCTAAAATATATATAATATATATAATAATATTGGTAATTTTATTACTTATCATCATTCCTTCTCTCCGTTCTCCCATTCTTTTTGCCCTAGAGGAGTCTTTTATATCCTCCAATTCGTTTTTTCCCAAACTTTGATTGGTTCCCCTCAAATTTGCCTTGAACATAGACTGATATCGCAAGATTACACTACTCATTTGCGACCTCATTCGCAGCGCAGCCGAGACCGCAGATAAGTAAGAGTATGCGTCTGGCGTCAACCGCGGCATCATCTGCAGCGCGTGTGACACGTCAAATGAGGATAGACACTCCATCTTTACACGGCCATGCTACTGCTCCCCCCACGACCTTATCCACGGCACGGATGAAGGCGCCAGTGGAAATAGAATTTCAATTTTCTTTAGACTTTATTTTGCACTTGCAAGATCTCTTCCCCATCTTAGCATACAATCAACCATACTTTGGCATTCGATAGTCAAAAGGTCGAAAAACCTATAAAAGCATGGAAAACAAGCCAAATGAGTAACTCTCATGTCAAATTCACTCAAGAATCCAAAAGAAAAAAAATTTCAATTATCAAGTAAAACTTGTGAAAAAAACCAAATAAAATATAGCCTAAACATATCTAAAAACCTAGTCACTTCGGCCATTATCAAAGCTTTTTGTCATGCCTTTAATGCCTTCTATAATATGACCTCTCATTGACTGGTCCTTCTAATTGCTTTTGATCTTGTTAATAATGCTTAAAGCATCTCCTTCAGCTATCAGATGTATGATATAATATTCTGCTACAAACTAAAGAGCCCTCATGAAAGCCACTATTTCTTCATGTTTAGCATTTTGCACATTGTGGATGTGTTGTGTCATTGCGGCTTCAATATCTCCTGTGTTGCTGCTCACAATGACTCCTATACCAGCTCCTTCCTTTGTATATGCTCCATCAACATTCAGATTTAGGTATCCTTCTGCTCGAGGTATTCATTTGCTATCAGCAACATTGTGTTCCTGATGGTAGTTGAAAACCTCATTCTTTTCTTGAAAGGCTTGATATTCTTGGAGAAAGTTTAGTCCGTAAGAACAAATCTGATAGGCTTTCTTTCCTCATCCTTCAAAGATTGTTTCATTCCTTGACTTCCATATCAGCTAGGTAAGTACAGCTGCAAATTCAGTCTGCTGCTTGTCCATTGAGTCGATCTTTGAAGTTTTTGTAGATCCTATTTTTGGGTAATAAGAAATAATCTACTTCCTTCCAAACCTTTCTTACCTCTTAGCACTCAAAGAGGATGTGTTTATCAGTTTCCATTGGCTCTCCACACCTGGAACATTTATTATTGAAGTTTTTCATTCTTTTCTACATGTTGTGTCCCATGGTAAAAATCTGATTGCCTTTTTTGCAGAGGATAATTTTTACTCTTGGAGTTACTTTTTTCCTTGTAGGATTAGAGTCTTTGCTTCTAGAATGCTTTTCCAAATAAAAGATGGAGATGTTCCATTCTTTGCTATAGTGAAAGGTACGTTTGGGAGTACTTTGCCTTTAGTACCCTTGTAGTAAGGGATTCTAGATTTTTCAAGACCTTCCACCCTTGCTTTGCTAGCAAAGCTAGGTTGAAAGACTCTGGGTCTTTGAAACCTATTTTTCCATGGCTTTTCTTGCAACATAATTTATCCCAATTTAACTAATTTTTCTTTTTTGCATTGGTTCTTTGACCCTACTAAAAATCCCTGACTATGGGTTTTAGCTCATGGGCTATGGCCTTGGATAGTTTAAAGCAGGATATTAGGGAGGTAGGAATAGTTTGTTTGTGCAACCGCCTTGATTAGGATTTCTTTACCTGATTGGGTAAGGTTTTTCTCTTTCTAATCCTTTAATTTTTTTTTTGACCTTAGCTTCTTACTGATTGGAACATTTCCTTTTTCGATCTTCCAATCATGTAAGACAATCCCAAGTGTATTCCTTTGCCATAATCTACCTTTACCCCAAGCATTTATGTCAATTCATCTTGTTCCTGAGAGTTGATATTTAAACTGCAATATACTATGGACTTGAGGAGATTCACTTTTTGTCTAGATGTTCTTTAATAGTCTCCCAATATATTCAACACCTGTCTGATGTTCTGGTCCTCAAGTTTTGGAAACAGAATGCAATTGTCTGCAAATAGTAAGTCGCTAATCATGAGGCCATGGACACCCATTCGTATTCCACTCTAGATACCTAGGCTGTGTGCTCTTCTGATCATTACTAATAAGCCTTTTGTAGATATTATAAAAGGGTATTATAAAAGGTAGGGATATGGTGGATCTTCCTGCGCCAAACCTCTAGTAGGTGAGAATGGTTCTGTTAGAGTGCCATTGATGATTATTGAGAACTTACTGCACTTACACATTGCATTATCCTACTACAAAAAGCTTTATGAAAGCCAACATCTCTAAGCATTTGTTCTAAATACCTCCATTCTATTCTATCGAAGCCCTTGGTGATGTCAAACTTCAATCCAAAGTATTTGTTTTGACTGCTCCTTTACACCTTCATCCAATGAAATACCTAAAAAGTTACAATCACATTGTCAGTTATCAATTTTTCCTTAACATAAGCATTCTGTGATTCATCTATGATGGTTGGCAGCACTTTTTGGATTCTATTTTTTTGAATTTGGCTATGATCTTGTAGCATACATTGCACAAACTGATGGGCCTAATTCAACTATTTTTGTTGGTTTCTTGACCTCAGGAATGAGCACTGTGTTCGTATTGGTTGATTTTTTTCTAGGAACAGTTACCAATGAGAAACGAAAATGTTAGATTTGTTACTTCTTTGCCTACTATCTCCTAGTAGATTTGGTAAAATCCTGCATGTAGACCATTTGCAGCAGGACTGTCCATGGCTGCATTTTCAATATAGCTTCTTTAATTTCTTTGATTGTATATTTCTTTGCCAGTTCTTCTTTCATCTCCTTAGGTATCCTTTCATTGACCAGTCTGCCTAGATTGTCATTATTTGCAACTTCTGTTGTGTATAACTTCTTGAAGAAGTCAACTATACGTGCCTTGATCTGGTATTCTATTTCTAATCTATCGCCTTCATGGTTTTGAATTTTCTCAATGGCGTTCCATCTTTTCCTCGAGTTGGCTTTATTGTGAAAGTACTTGATGTTTTTGTATCCAACTTTGAGCCATTATATTTTTTATCTTCATTTCCAATAGGTCTCCCCCAGCTCTAATAAAGTGTCCAACTCTTTTCTTAGCTCGTTTTCCAGGTTTAATTCCTAATGAGGGTCACATTGTTTTGAGTTTGTCTTATCCTTTATTTTTTTTGTCTTTACTTTTATAGTACCATCACATTGTTTTGAGTTCATCTTATCCTTCACTTTTTTGATCTATACTTTTATGTCACCAAATTTTACTTTACTCCATCTATTTGGCTACTGCAACATTATTTTTCCATTAGTTACAAACCTGTCAAACACATTTTGATCATTGCTTCTCTAATGCACTTTGCTAATTTCCTGGCAATCTTTGTTTGTTTGCTAATTTATTGGCAATCTTCACCTATTATCCAAATCTCTTCGCACTTCTTAGATCTATGTTTATTTTTTCTTGAACTAATAGAGCCATTGTTTCCATCAGTTCAGACCATGATAGGAATAGGGTTTGAATATGAGGCTACAAGATGAGACACCCTTGCATTGGGAAATCTTGTACATCATTCAGTATTTGCCAAGGCCTATCTAACCTCTCATAAATTTTGTTTGCAGCTTCTTTACCCTTTGACCACGTGAATCTGCTCCTCGAGAACCCAGGCCTCTCAATCCTGTGTCTACTATAACATGTCTAACACTATGTTTAGGAGGAAGGAAATGGAGGGAAAAGAAAGAAAGGAAAGGATTTTAAGGTTTTCTTTTGTTTGGGAGTAAGGAAGGAAAAGAAGTGAAAAATTACTTAATTATATTCCTTTGTTTGGGAGGAAGGAAAAGGAAAGAAAAGAAAGGAAATGGAAGGAAAAGTTGGTTTGTTTTGGTCAATAAATTTTTCTCTCAAATTTGGGAGGAAAAGGAAGGAAAAGAAAGGAAAGTTTCTTTCCCTTTTTTTTTTCCCCTCACTTTCTTTTCTCTTCTTTTCTTTTCTGCTCCAACTCCCAAACTAAGCGTAAAGGATTCCTTTTGTTGGGGGTTTCTTTCATTCCCTCGCTATTTCTCAATGTTGTCCGCGATTTCATTAAAGCCTCCATTGCATTGCCACTCTAGCATGTTCTTATTAGCAAGTCGTCCCAGCAATTACGAAGAGTACCATCTTTGATTGGCTACTGGGTTCTCGTAGAAACCAATAATTCTCCAAGCATTGACTTCCTCTTCTAAGCTAATGACTACATCAATATGACTAATTGTAGACACCAAATTTTGACACACCTTTTGTAAAAATATGCGTATTACTTTATTTTAGGGGGTATTTTTCATTTTTCAGGGGTCAAGTATAATTTTCATGTATATTATGTCTAATTCGTCACATTAGGGGCAAAATGGTAATTTCACCATAGTAAATATTATTCTATTTTTGTTTTATTTCGTAAATACATAATTTTACTATTTTTATAATTATTTATGATTTTAATGATTTTTGGGAGTCATTTATTATTTATTTAAAATTTTAGTATTTTAAACTTAATGGCATGTTTTCCAATGCACTCTTTTTACGAGAATTTTCAAGGTGAAAAATTTTATATGTGCATTTTGTATATTCATAAATTTTTAGTCAAAATTACATAATTTTTGGAGGTCACTTAAGTATTTATTTAATTTTTGTCTTTTTTGTTTGTTAAGGGACACATTACCCAAGAATGCATATATGTTAAAATTTCTGAGTGAGAATTTTAGTATACATATTTTTGTGTGATAATATATTTTGTGTAAAAATTTTGTGATTTTTAATGGTCATTTAGTATTTTTATTTTTTTTTCATAATTTTGTCACATATGACACATATTCAACTATGTTCTTATTATTAGAATTTTCGTATCAAAAATTTTATACATGCATTTTATGAATTTATAGATCTTTCATAAAATTTTCATAATTTTTCAACACTATTTACTATTTATTTGGATTTTTCATTAGAAAAAAAAAGAGAGAGAGCTGCTACAGCAGCTGCAGTTTACTGCAGCTACTGCACGCAGTAGCAAAGAAAGTCAAACCAACCCCCCCTACAAAAACCAGATTTGAGGGGATTTTGGATAGATTTTTTCTTCTTCACCTCACTTCATCATCAGACATACACATCGCACAACATCACATTGGTTCCATTCTCTCTCAAAACACACACACTTTCATCTTCCTCCTTCTTGGCTCTCTTACAGACAACATAGACACCCGCACAAAACAATCTCAACTCACTTCTTTCTTCTCGACCTCACTTCACCGGCACTACACAAACATTCACCAGTTCACTCACACACACACACGTCCAGAACACACACAAATTCAGCACAACTCACACACGCAACCCATCATAACACACCTGCACAAAATCTGCATAAAAAAATAAAAATAAAAAAAAAACAGCAACAACAACAATCTCCTACATCAGAGTTCCCTCGGCCGAAGCTCCACCATTGTCGGAAAACAGGCTCACACCACCAGCGCACCACCACCATCACATCCACACCATCTCTCTTAATCTGGTAAATCTCTCGGCTCCTATACATGTTCTTTTGAATAAATTTTAATGCTTTAAATTGTTGTTTAGATGTTTAATTTGGGGTAATTGATTTCGGGGAAAGAGTTGAAGAGAGAAAAACAGAGAGAGATGGACTGAGAGAGAGAAGAGAGACTGAGAAGAAAAGAGAGGCCGAAGAGAGTGAGTGAAAAAGAGAAACCGAAGAGAGAGGCCAAAGTAAGAATCCGAGTAGAGAACAAAATAACAGAGAGAAGAGAAGAGAGTGAGTAAGAGAAAGATCGAAGAGAGTGAGTAAGAGAGAGACCGAAAAAGAAGACTAGAGTAGGAGAGGCCGAAGAAAAAATCCGAAGAGGGAGGCCGAAGAGAGAAAATTCGAAGAGTAGGAGAGGCCAAAGAAAAATCCGAAGAGGGAGGCCGAAGAGAGAAAATCCGAAGAGGGAGGCCGAAGAGAGAAAATCCGAAGAGTGAAAAATCCGAAAAAAAAAATCTGAAGAGGGAGGCCGAAGAGGGAAAATCCGAAGAGTAGGAAAGGCCGAAGAAAAATCCGAAGAGGGAGGCCGAAGAGGGAAAATCCGAAGAGTAGGAAAGGCCGAAGAAAAATCCGAAGAAGGAGGCCGAAGAGGGAAACCCCCTTAGGTTCTTAATTGTTTGATTATGCCCTTCAATATTTTTAGTTTACTTCATTTAAGTCCTTATTTTATTTTAGTTGGCCCCTAGAATTTTGTAGTTTCTTTCAATTATATCCAAATTAATTGCAATATGGTTCTAATATGTCTGGAAATTGCAATTTTATACCCCTAAGTTTGCTGAAATTACAAATTTGTCCTTAAATATTGCTGAAGTTATGTTTTCACCCCCCTAGGTTTGCTCTAGTTCACCTTTTTACCCCCCATGCATTGCTGGAATTGTATTTTGACCCTAGAATATTGCTGGAATTGTATTTTAGCCCTTGAATGTTGCTGAAAATTGTAACTTTGGTCCCCCATGTTGCTGAAAATTGCATTTTTGTCCCCCAACCTTGCTGAAATTTTATTTTTGTCATTATGCTTTGTTGGAATTACATTATTACCCTCCCACTTGCTGGAATTTTAGTTCTAAGTACCAAACTTTGCTGGAATTTATTATTTCTAATTTCCTAAACTTGCTGGAATTTTAGTTTTAAGTCCTATATTGATGGAATTTTTATTCTAAGTCTTTTTGTCTTGCTGGAATTTTGTTTTAAACCCCATTAATTGCTGGAAAATGTATATTAGTCTATTACATGTTGCTGGAATTTGTTTTAGATTTCCATGATATTGCTGGAATTCATGTTTGAACCTGTCAATATTGCTGGAATTTTAATTTTAAGCACCATACTTGCTGGAATTTATTGTTTCATCCCTCACACTTGCTGGAATTATTTCTAAGTCCCTTAAACTTGCTAGAATTTCATTCCCAAGTCTTATGTTTGCTGGAATTTTTATTCTAAGCCCCCTAACTTTGCTCGAATTTATATTTTATCCTCAATTTTAAGTATTTCATATTTTTATACTTTAAATAGTGGTACCTTGATATGTTTGTTCATTTTATTAGCAATTTGTACCAAGTTTACGAATGAGAGGTACCTCTATTACCCTTTTCATTTCTCGTTATGTGCTCCTATGTGCTCCTATGTTTTTTTATGTGTTTTTCTTTATGTATTTTTTTTAAGTGTTTATTATTTTATATGTGAGCATTTATTTATGTTATGTTATTTATTTGAGCTTAATTTTAATTATTCAAAGAAATGTAATAGATAGGTAATATTCTATTTAGCAAAATTTTTGTATTTAGATAGAAAGTGTAATAGATAGTTTATATTTTCATCTAGTTAACAAGAGCCTTTTGTATTTTAGGTAGAAAATGTAATAGATAGGTTAGATAGGTTAGCTTTTACTCTTTTCCATTTTTAGATTGTAATTAGGTTTTTCTCCGGTGTAATAATTAGGGCTTTGTGTGCTATGTGTGCTATGTGCTTATGTGTTTTATTCGGTTTTCCTAGGACTTTGTGTCTAAAATATTATGCTTGTGTGCTATGTGCTCCTGTGTGCTATTATTTGCTTTTATATGATTATTGCTTTAATCTATGTTTTATTATTTATTTACTCGTTATAATATATGTGTATCGTCGCCACACTAGTCCAACGCTAGTTGTGGTTAATTTCGGTTTTTTCGCTAGTCCAACGCTAGCGGAGAATTTCTAGAAAATAGGCTAGTTCAATGCTAGGCCTTTAGGTCATTTTAGTATTAGAATCATTTCTCGTGTGCATTTCATGCCATTTCACACACATTTTCTCTTTTTTTAGTGCATAACATTTAGACTCCACTAAACATAGAATTTTTAGTCATTTTGTGTGCGATTCGACTAGAAATAGTCATCTACTCACATGGGAAGCGGTGGCGTACATGCCATTCCCCCCTCGGTGAGTAGGAATAGCTAGTCCCCCGTACCCGTTATATTGCATCCCCACTTTCTTTGTTCACTTACTATCTATATTATTATTTTCCTTTTCTTTTGCATTCCACTTTGCATCTATATTCGTGACTCCATCGAGGTCTAGACTCAGGTTTCGCAATTAATGCGATAATTCTAACCAAACTTTAATGGAATATTTTGTCCCTTAGCGATACTTATTTTTAGGACTAGACTTGCATTCATATAGTTGCATCCAAAATGTGATAAAATCTTAGGGTTATAATAGGAAAATTTGATCTAAACCTCGCAACTAGTTTCGGCTAGGTTGAAAGGGTGCCTTAGGCGTGAGCCTTTGCCTTCCCTTTCTTCAACTGCGACTCCCAAACCTTTTTCTCTTGTTTTCAAAGACCTGGAGTTGTCTTAAGAAGGGTTTTTCTTGTTTTTTCTTGTATTTTCCAAAAAAAAAAAATCATTTTCTAAATAAACCATTCTCGATTTTCTTACCTTTGTAAAATATTTTCTGGTGACTTGGTACACCAAAACTCAATACCAAGTGACGACTCCTTTTTCACTAAAAACCCTTTTTTAGACTCTATTTTCAAGCCCAAAAACCGTCACATTTTCAAAGTCCCGTTTTAGGCCCTTTTTCTTTTTGTTTTTCGAAATAAGGCATTTTCTAAAAATCACAACTTTTGTCAAACCTTTTTGTAAAGTATTTTCTAAAAATTAGTTTACTAAAAACCTACACTCTTTTTCTCAAAAATAAACACAACGACATTAATTCTTCCTTTTCCATCATTTCAAAAAAAATGGGGCACGACACTAATGGAATAGCTTTCACATCTGCCTTAAGACTGTTCTTCACAATAATGCTAATCTACCACCTCTATTTCTACTATCAACAAAGAAGCCATTTGTGAATCCTAGTTTGGAACACATCTTAGTCATTTCTCTGCTTTGTAGTTTTGTATATGAGATGAACACTATTTTAGGATCTTGCTTCTTTAAAATTTCTTTGAAAGCAAGAATTGCACGGGGCTTCCAAGTCCTCAATAATTCCAAGCTAATGTTCTCATTGTTCTCAGTAATATTGCATAGCAGCCACTGCCATTTGAGCCATGATGTTGATTTATGCTTTTGAGATTTTTCATATTTTAGCAGTTTAATTTTGACTTCGTGAAAGGTTCATCACCGCTCTTTCCTTATGAATCTACTGCTTTCAAGTTGTTGAAGACTCTGTTGAAGAGTTTAATGAATTAGCCCAAGATTTTTTGGCATGATAATGTTTAGTTTTTATTGGCCCAATGTTTGCTGAGTTGAGTTTGTCTAATCTGTTGTCGCTTCTTTGTAATTTAGCCCAATCCATGTTTGTTTTCTCTCTTTTATTCCTCTCTTCATTCTGCGTTGAGTCTTCGTTGGTATTTGGGTCTGTATCTTAGACCACTTTGATAGGCTGTTGGGTATTGTTAAAGGCTCCTTCTACATACCAGTCTTCTTTCCCACCATTTGAGTTCTCTTTTTCTACAAAAGGGCTGTTTGACATGACCTCATCATTTGTAGCTGCTTGCCCAGCCACTACTAAAGTATCTTTAGCCTTTCCTTCTCCACCTTCTACGATACTATCATGATTACTTGTTCTGTCTCTACTACCTGCTGTTCCATCGCAGCTGGTGGCGTTTGTTCATTCTCAGCCATTGTTGATTTTCGAATTCAATTTGAGCAAATGAAATCAGTGAACAACTAGGATCCATACCTATTATAGCTAGCATCTCAGTTGTATCTTCCTTCTTCAGTCTTACAATTTTTCTGATGGGTTTTTTGACATTGATTGTGGTTTATGTCCTAAAGAATCTTTTTCAATTTCTCCTTTTTCTCTGAATTGAATGCTGGATACATCCTTGAAGTTTTTGGTAATTTTTCGAGCCATCTCTTTGGTATAAATCTCTCTTGGAAGGCCCATTATGTTCAACCAGAATTGAATGTGGTCAAAATCTACTTGATCAATTTTGATACTTAGGTAACATTTCTTGATAATTAGGAGGCTATTTTCAATGTTCCAGGGTCCTCTTGTAATTACTGAATGGAATGCCTCTTACGAATTTAAAAAACAATTGGCATAAGTTTAGCATCACCCTAAATATCTTGATGTTTCGAGATTTGCATGCCCTCATTAGAGTGTTCCTGAGCCCTTTTAAGTTGATATCTGTATCTATAATAAATCTCCCAAGATAGCTATTTGTGCAGTCTAACACTCCTTATTTTATTTCATCTACGTCCACATTTATGATGTCTAACTCCTCCTCTTCAAACTACATATGCATTTATTGGATTATGTCCTGAATGATACTGTTCATCTTGATGATTGCTGAATAAATGTTGCTCAAAGTGTTTGAACTAGTAGAATGATGAAGTGTTTGTTATGACTCTTCAGTAAGGGAGAGAGAGAGAAACTCTAGCATTCGACAGAGAAACAAGGTTTCATATAATATTCTCCTCTTTGTGGGGGTTCTCTTTGCCTAGTAACTATCTATCAAGGAAGACCATCATGATTATATATTAAGATATAATTGATATTGGTAGACTACATCGTGGTGCCAAATAATGTCTTAACATACAATACCTTCACAAATATCTAATATATAAAATAAGGATAGCCAGGTGTTATGCTACATGAAGTCACACTTATAATCTTATTTTACTATATTTTTATCATTTTCATTTAACTAAACCTTCCTCTATTTTAAATTTCATTTGTATCCTAGTCCTAGATTTTGGGCCCGCTTAAATGTTTTGGATGTCCTAGTATTGCGATGTTCCCTTAACGAAATGAGTTGTATACTATTGATTTTAATTTATACATTATTTTTTATTTTTAGACCGAGAAACCTTGGGCTTTATTTGGATAGCATTATTTGGAGTGTTTTTTGAGAATTATTGGGAAAAATTATTTAGATTATTTTTTGTTGACTTTTTTATAAAGGTAAAAAAGTGTTTGGATGTGAAAATTTTTTTAAAGTGACATGATGGTGGTTTGAAAAGTGAATACTTAGTGTGGAAAAGTGTTTGAATGGTTTAAAAATTTTGGACCAACTTGCACTTATTTTTAAATGTGACAGCCCCACCTTACTCAGAGGCGCACCAAAGGGCTTAGCGGACTGCCTGCCTGGCTCTCGCCAGGACTCGAGTCAAGCACGCATTAAAATTTGTAAGTGATTGTAATTCAATAGAAAACTTGTAGATACCACTGTGACAGTATCTCAGGGTCACATGATATTCAAGCTTAAAAGTAAAAGTACTGGTTTAGCAGTTTATATCATGTACATTCATTAATACAGGAATATCTCAAATAGTCTTTCTATCCAAATCCTACCAAGATCTACCCTGGAATCCTCACCACCGGCTTTAGAGATAGGAGCCTGTTTAAGGAAAACAAATAAAAGAGGGTGAGCTATAATAGCTCAGTGAGGTTCCCACATATGTAGACACAGAGGTAAACCAAGAGAGAATAAGTAAGCAAGTAACATGTGCCACAAAATAACATAGGAAATAATTAAGTAACTAATTATTTATACAAGGAAGGATACGTCACCACCACGAGCAAGTACCGATCAGGTAACCTTGATGTTAAGATCAAGATAATATTTCAGGTCTGGATCATAGGTCATGCCAGCATTATCGAGCAAGAGCCCTGACCACCAATCACCTTATATCCTCCGACTACCGCCACATCCAGGGTGAGATCTCAACCCTGGAGGGCAAAATAATTTGTTCAATCTAGAGTTGGCCTCTTTGAGGATTCACAACTCAAGGAAAGAACATCACGCCCTAAAACACCCAGCACCTTATATCCTCCTTTGTACAACCGGCTTGACTAACCGCGGTACACCCACGGAAGTCTAGCCAACAAGTTTAATTTAATCGAAAATTCACAAACAATTATATCCACATTTGATAGAAATTGTACATGTAACAATTACGGGATAAATGTGATAAAGTACACACTCTCCCTTCATATAGTGTATTGTGACAGTTCATGAATATCAAGTATACACAGAATCAACATTTAAACATGCGACAAGCATATACAAGGAAACACTCGCAGACACAAGTAAATGAACACTCACATGCACAAGTAAAGGGAAAAGTATACAATACACCACGTGCATTGCCACGTGGTGTACTAGAACCAATAATTTATCGCCATGTGGCAATGGTGGGTCATATCTTGTATTATTTGGCGATGTGTGATTGGTTCTAGTGCACCACGTGGCACGCCACGTGGCGCGCGTGGTGCATGCAATACTCACTCCAAGTAAAGGGGCACTCACCTGGATCGCTTAAGAAAATATTTCGTGAAACGGTTGAGATTCACTTTCGGATCTCGGAATTTACAAGAAATAATCTAGTGAAAACCCTAAGTAAAATAGCAAGAAATATTCAAGATATAACCCGATTATTTCTAGAGTTTCGTTCCTAGGGTCTTTAGAGACTAGGGTTTTATTCTAAGATTTAGGGTTTTAACTTTAGGGTTTTCTTGTTCTAGAAAATTCACTCAACCAAATGTCACAAGCTCAATATCACTGTAAACTAGACTTAATTTGGGACATTTCCCACTCTGACACCGAATTTGGGTTCCAATTGCAACCTGATCAAATTACCATCTCAAACCCTTTTTTTTTCTTTGGTAGCTCATGCTTTCAAGTTTACCAAATATGAGTATTCAACAGAACATAACTTCTAATTGATATGTCGTATGAGAAAAGTGATTATATGGATAGAAACTATATTTTAAGGGCTAAAACTATTATGAAGAGTACCATGTCAAATTCTAACAAAAACCATTCCAAAATCGGTCCACAACCTAGTGCTTCATCAACCCAATCTGCACAAGGTTGGTTTTTGACCAAATTCATGCCATTGCTGGGGTCAATCCACCAAGAACCAGGGAATTGTGATTACATGGTTTAAAAGTACGTTTCTAGGACTACAACTTTCGTGAAGATCATCAATTCAAATTCTAACTAGAACAAGTTCAAAATCAGCCTTCAACTTGGCTCATCATCAATACTGTTTACGCAGAATCAAATTTTCAGCCCAGTTTGCAAACTTTCTGCGATTAATACACAATGAACCACAGTGCAAGCTTTACACAGAAAGCCCTATTAATCTAGTGTATAAAACAACAAGAATCATTCGAATCCAAGTTATCTATACCAAGTTATGAAAATTTTACTAAAACTGGTCCAGCATGACTGTTCAAGTATTCTTAAGTTCAAGCTTAAATCTTCAAGTACTACTAACAAATACTTAGTATAAAACTTGAACAAAAACTAAATAAAACTTGAAATTAATAGCAAAAGTTCATAGTACATACCTTAAACAAGCTTAGAACTATGATTAGGAAGAAGAAAAGCTCACTTTCTATGGTGGAATTTGTCTAAAATTGGAGAGAAAGCTCCAAGAAAATGAAAACAAAGAGAGAGTAGAGAGAGAGCTAGGAGTTCGGCCAAGGGGAAAAATAAAATGGAAGAGAATTAGGTCAAGAAAGTATAAAAGAAATAAAAGAATAATGGAAGAAAGTGCAACCAATCAAAGCTAAACAAGAGTCAAGCTAGGGTTTAGATATTTTGACAAAATAGGTACTAGTTGGCTAAATATAATTAGTATAAATTTTTAATCACTTATCATTTAGTAATTAACAAGTTTCATGACATAAAATTTTAAAACAAAAGAGAGGAAAAGGAGGTTGGGAGGGCCGGCCATAGTGGGGTAAAAGAGAAAAGAAATAGTTCAAGAAAATAGAAAAGAAATGAAGAAAATAATGGAGAAGAAATTGACCAATTATAGCAAGACAAGAGGCATGTTAGGTTGTATGCTTTTAATGAAAAAAATGGTTACTTGGTTAAGTTTGATTAGTGGAAACATTAGACACTTATCTCCTAGTAATTAGTAAACATTCTTGGCACAAATTTTTAAAGCAAAATGAAAAGAAATAGGGAGAGAGAGAGCCGGATTTAGAGAGAGAAAAAGCAAGGGAAATTAGTGAAATTTTTAAGTCAAAATTGTGAACTAAAGCTCACTTAGTCAAAAATCTTGAAAATGATGAAATTAGCTAGTCAAAATTAAACACTATTATAAACTAATGGTTCAATAAAATTAACCCAAGTTTGGTACTTAGATGTACCACTTAATCATGAAAGGATCTTATTTAGTTAAACTAATTAACTTAAGAAACCTTTCAACTAATAAATCAAAGATTAACACTAAACCTTAAATAAAAGAAATCCCTTATTGAATACACTTTGATTTCGCCCTTTCTTTTTTTTTTCTACTAATAAACATAACATGAATCAAATGATTTTTGTATGGATTTTTGAGACGTCACATTAAATGATTGTATAAGAAGGACATTGAATTTTTTTGGAAAAATTTTATTTGAAAAAATGAAAAAAGCACCAATCAAAATGCAATCCATATAGTTGGAAAAAGTAGTGAAGTGGAAAGCACCAATCAAAATGCAATTTATATAGCTAGAAAAAGTAGTGAAGCAGACGTCTACTTCAGAGATAGAAATGTCCTTAGTGAGCACTGGGCATTGACGACGAAGTGGACCTCTGCTTCTTTAAGTGAACATTCGCTTTAGAGATACAAATGTCTTAGCGAGCACTAGTGTTTGTGCTAAGACATTTCTATCTCTGAAGCGGACATTCGCTTAAAGAGCGTCTATGCCTAGTGCTTGCTAAGACATTTTTATCTCTGAAGTAGACGTTCGCTTAAAGAAGCAGACGTCCGCTTCGTCGTCCCACTTCAAAATCCACTGAAAGTGGATCTCATTTTGTTACTTACGATTTTTCTAGTCTTTCTAAACAAATTTTGAACATAAACATGCTTGCTTTTGTGAATAATTGTGTAAAAAGTTTCTAAAGTTCATTTGAAATTTAAAATGAAAACTTGGTAGGAAAATTTGATGAAAAAGTTTGACCAAAAAATTTTCAACATGCCAAATGCAATTTTATAAGTTTTTCCAAAAAATCTCCAAAAAAATGGCATCCAAACATAGCCCTTATTATTTGGACATATATGTAATGTATAAATCATTACCCTTGTGTTGATTGGCCACAATACTCTATTTGATTTAATTGTTCACCATTTGTCTTTTATTGTTTTTCTAATCTTTGATTTATTTAGGCAAAAATACTTTAGTCCTTTTATTTGTTTGGATAAACATTCAATCTTTTTTCAAATGGTTGGTTATATTGCTAGAATAAGAAGTTTCTTATCAGAGCAATTTTTGCTCAAATGTCAAGATTACCCTTAACAAGTCAAACACCACATATTCTTATTAGTTTTTTTGGGGCTTTTATTATGCCAATCACTCCTTTTCCAAATCAACTCCTTTTATCTCTTTCATTCCTCTTCCAAATCAACTCTTCCCCTTCCCCTTTCTCTTTCTCACCTATAATTCCCGCTTCCTATGCCTTCCTAATTTTTCTTATTCTACATTTTGCTTAAGACTTCTATTAGTAGATGGATTATACACACCTTATCATTTTAACCTTTCTCTCTCTTTGGTTTTTTTTTTTTTTTTTGCTTGTTTTTACTCTTTATATTTATTCAAAAAATTAATAGTAGACTTTTTGGGATCATATAGCCAAGTCCTAAAGTAGTCTCTTACTAAAAAATTAGATGCAAAATTTGTTAAAGCTTGTAATAGCCTCTTGGTGTGCCTTTCTTTGATGAAATCATTGGATCTTCACAATCTGGATTTTAAGAGTGTGTGTGTGTACACACATGCTTGAAGTTTCATCAGAGGCACATTTTTGTCCCATCTTTTCAAATAAATTTACTAATGCATAGTTTCTTCACTTCAAGCAAGCATTCAAGGTATTGTGAACTCCTATGTCTGAATTCTCGTACAAATTGAACAAGCCTAAATCCTTTACTTTTTATTTGCCTTTAATTTTGCAAGAAAATTTTAGTCAAATAAGAAACAAATGTTTAATTTTTTTTTTTTTTGTATAAGATTGGGGTGCTTTGCTATTTTTTCACATTGTATATTAGTACTATGGAAAATTATTTCTGCAATTACTTTTATTTTATGATAGTGGAAAGTTTAGATAGGATTATTTTTGAATTGATTTGAGCAATTTATTTTATGTTATATGTAAAATAATAGACATAAGTATTTTTTTTGGGCATTTTTACATTTGCTTATTTGTTTGACATAAATAAAGTTTAATTATTAAAAAATCTTCAAATAAAAAATAGAAGAACATATTGAAACTAAAAGAATTGGAGAGCATAGCCAAGTTAGTTGATTTCAGTTGATTTATAACCGAGAAAGAGAAAACCAATCAAAGATGAGGAGAGAGAAGAAATAATTAAAAAGAAAAAGAAGGAGTGATTAACTTAATAAAAGAGATCAGAAAAGTTAATGAGAATATGTGGTGTTGACATGTTAGGGTGATGTTGATGCTTGGGCAAAAAATTACTTTGACAATACTGCTAGCCTTTTTGAATGAGTAATGACTTGAACAATCCTAAGACTAGTCACCAAAAATCTCTCTCTCTCTCTCTCTCTATATATATATATATATATGTATGTATGATTCAATTGTTTTAATCTTATTATTATATAACAACATAGTTACCAAAGAATTACTTTTGCTATCTTAATTTTTACTTTCTATTTAGCTTTTTTTCGAAGGTTTGCAACAAGGTATCTAGTGAAAAAGGCCCTGGGTGTTAATATTGACTAAAAGGAACGGGAAGGTGAATGTTTGCATTTAAATGGTTTAAGTGGTAATTGTGTGTGTCAAAGGTTTTTTTAGGCTTTTCTTTCAAAAATCATTTTTTTGATTTCTAAATTCTTGGCTTATAAATCACTATTTTATTGTTATTATCACACTTGTGTAGATGTAATTTCTTTTGTAAATGGATCAAAGTTAGTAATTAAAATGACCTTGAATAAAGGAAATCAATACTATTAGAGCAAAGATTAGGTGTTAGAACAATTTTTACATTGAATGAATATTTTACCCATATCAATCAAGATATATTAACTTAACAAAAGGTCTTCCCACCCACAACTAATTTCTATCTCCTCCACTTTAGGTATAATTTAGCAATCCCCAAAAAGTTCCATCAGTGATTTCTCTTTATATCTCTCCTTCGCCCCTTCAAGTCTGTCATTAGTAAGACTGTTAAAAAAAATCGAAAAACTGAGGTACCTGATTCGATCCAAACCATAAATGTAGGGTAACCAAATCGGTTACTAACACCGTGTCGGGTACCGGTTCACAATTTTGTGAACTGGTGGATAACTGACCCAGTCCATGTACAAGGGCATTTTTGTAAACTTGCCCCTTAGGGCAACACCTTATCCTTATCCCCTAATTTTGTCCGCCTCCTTTGGGTTCAATTCGCACTCTCTCTTCCTCATCTCGCTTCCTCCCTCCCTTCCTATCAGGCAAAGTTCTCTGTCCACTCCCTCCCTCTCTCCTTTCCTCCCTCCCTCCCTCCCTCCCTCTCTGGCCTCACTTTCTCTTTACCACTTAGTTTCTCCTACACTAATCTCTCTCTCTTCTCGCTTATTTGCCTCCTCGTCCCCCAAATCTCTCTCTATCTCATCTAATTTCTTCTTGCATCATAAACTACTCCGTGTTTGCTCCTCAACACCATGTTGCCAACCAAGTGCCCCAGCTTCGTCATCACGACTAATATCACTCCTCATCATCTGTCACATCCTAGTTTTTTTAGATATTAATTTAATCTGTATTTATGACTTAATTGTATGCTTTTTATGATTTATTTGGATGTTTTGAAGGTTAATTTGAAATATGTTGGGATTATTTTTGTTGTTCATGTTTATTTTTTTGTTTTAATTTTTTTGGGTTGTTTTTTTGGATTCTTGCAGCTTTCAAGTTCAAGATTTGGTTTTTGAATTATTTCTTAGTTTATTTTTGGTATTTTTCTGATTTAGTTTATATTTTGGTTTTGTTTTGGATGAACATTAGATTAGGGTCGGGCACCCAAGGTACCCGAATTGATTTTTGTAGGTAACCGAATAATCAGGTAACCGCATTAAGTGGACCGGTTATGATTCAATTTTTTGCCGAACCGGTAAGAGCGGTTCGGATAGTAAAATTGTCTCATGGACGGGGTACTTGGTCTATAAACAGCCCTAGTCATCAGCCCATCACTCCAATTCACCCCTGACTGCTACTTTTTTAAAATGCCTTCTTTTGTCATTTCTTTTGTCCCTACTAAAATCATTCTTACTCCTACACTTTCTCAAAATTATCTTACATTCCAAACCTTCCCATAACCTGATGTTCAACCATTCTTTCTTCTGTTGATTAACAATAAAAGCAGAATTAAAAATTCAATGCTTGAATATTCATTTAATAAATCTTTGAACAAAAACCAAAATCCTGAAATGGATTTTGGAAAAAAATTTTCCAAAATAAAGAGGCAAATTTTGAACTTTAAAACTTAAATAAAAAGAGGGAGGTAAAGAAAACTCAAAACTTGTTCAAGAATCACCTTAAATTCTTGAAAATTCCTGCAATTACTATAAAAAAAAAGCTCTAACTAACATTTTTCTAGTTTAGAGTGGTGTTAGAAGAAATTTTGGACCCACAAAATATTTTCCAAGGAAGAGTTGCAGTTTTTTCTAATGCTATGGTAATAATTCACGAGAAAGATAAGAGAGATAAGATGGATTCGAGTTTTGGTGAGGAAAGTTGTGATTTTAAACCCCAAAATTTCGCAAGGATAAACTAGAGTGTCTGTGATAGCCCCACCTTATCCTAAGGTATACCAAAGGGCTCAGCAGACTGCCTGCCTAGCTCTCGCCAGGACTCAGGTCAAGCACGCACTAGAATCCATGAAACAATCGATGTTCTATAGAAAAACTCGTAAATACATTCATATGATTCAAACTTAAGAGTAAAGGTACTAGTTAAGTAGTTTACATCACAAACACCTAACTAATACAGTAAAATCTCAAACATCCTTTTACTAACAAGATCCTACCAAGAACTACTCTTGAATCCTCACCACCAGCCTTAATAATAGGAGCCTGTTTAAGGAGAACAAATAAAAGAGGTGAGCTATAATAGCCCAGTGAGGTTCCCACACATGCAATCACACAGGCAGACAATTAGAAAAATAAACAAATAAATAACATGTGCCATAAAACAGTATAAGAACAAGTTTAGTAAACAATTGATCAAATAAGGAAGGATACATCTCAACCACGGAGCAAGCTCAACCGTAGGAGTATCAAGTGCATAATCATGTGGCAATAGTGTTTCGGACCAATAGAGAAAACCAGGTCCTTGCCAATGATCAGGTAAATATCAGATAACAGTACCTGAAACCACCCATGCACCTTTACCTCCTCAATACCTCCACTCTAGGGTAAGATCTCAACCTTGGAGGGTAAAACAGTTTGTTCAGTCCAGAGTTGGCCTCTTTGAGGAATCTCAACTCAGAGGAAAGAACACAATCCCTAACGCCCAACACCTTATATCCTCCTCAATACCAGTATGACTAACTGTGGTGTAACTGGTGAAGTATGACCACAGGAAGTCTAGCTCGAAGGCTCAGTTCAATTGAAAGTTCACAAACAAGTATATTCACATTTGATAGAAGTTGTGCATGTAACAAATTGCGGGATAGATGTGATAAAGTATACATCTTACCCTCATATAGCACATTGTAGTAGCTAACAAGTATCAGGCATAAAATGGAATTAGCACTTAAACATGCATCAGGCGCACACAAGGAAACACTCACCTGTAAATCTCAAGAAAGTGCCTCGTAAAACGTGTGAGGTTCAGACTCAGATCCTGAAATTCATAAGTAGCCTAATTAACCTACTGGATTTTCTTTCAAAAGAATTTTATAAAATGTATTCCAAGTTTAACTAGGGTTTTAAAATAAATGTAAATTGGTTATAAGGAAAATCCAAGAAGTTGTAATAAAGGAATCCGGGCAAAACCCTAAATCAACTAATAAAGAAATTTAAGAAATTCCTTTTTGAAAGTAATTTCGGTTCTAAGGGCAAATAATTCATTAAGTGTCAAAATTAAGGTTAAATTCAAAAGGAATAATTAATACTAGAAATTCGTTACTAATTTCCGCTTTATTTACTATATTAGTTGCAAAACTTTAATAATTCGCTATAAATTTTGGACCAAAAGAAAATATTGCTAAATACTATGGACTAAAGAGGTAGTTTAAATAAATATTGATTAGGGTTCAAGGTGTTGGTGTAAGAAGAAATTTTGTCCAAAATAATTAATTTATAGGTAAACTAGTTTTTAAAGTCCAAGAAAGATTTATTGGTAATAGTCAAGTATAATTTAATAACTTAGCAAAATTAATATAGGTTAAAATGAGAAAACTCTGAAATAGCTTATACTTAGGTAAATTAATGGTTTTAAACTAATTAATATCAAACTAATGATATTTAATTAATTTAAGACTAGTTAAATAACAAATTAGGGTTATTTGGTGAAAGCATACTAAATCAAGTGTAAAGTTAAACTAGTCAAAATTTCACTTACACACTTAAAAGTCAAGTTTCTAACAAGTTTAAATCTTCAAAAATTTATAAGAATTTCTTCTTAAAATTGATTAACAAGGTTCCAAAATCATTGTACAATATTTTCCTAAAAACCGGTTAAGTAGATTAAGCTTATGGTGCTCAATATTTAGTGTCACTTCAACCAATTCACAATCTGAAATTTCCAGCAGTTTATGTCATCAAAACTTGGTCAAAACAAGGTTAATATAGCTGGAAATATTATGTTATCAAAGCTGGAATTTTGTAAACTAGTAAAGCTGAAATTTGTTCAAGGTTTTAGAACAAGGAAGTGCTGGTTTGCAAGCTGAAATTCCAGCAACTTCAGCCCACTAAACAGGCCTCAAATACTGAAATTTTTCCAGAATTTTTCCTCTAACAAGACTAACCAACATTCCTTCTAACTTTAGTCAAAATTTCAGCCATAAATTCCAAGATTTTCCACTCAAATAAAGCATCAATTTCCTATACAAGTTCATACTAATCAAGTAGGTCATAACATAGTTAATCTACTATCAAGGAAAGGATCAAAACAAGAGGAAACCTCGTAATCATGAGCATAAATATTCATATATATAACAAGAGAACAAAATCATAACCATAAATCTTAAGTACTTAATGAAATCATAAGAAAAACATTAGAAATCTTCTATTAAAACTTGAAAGAACTTGAAGTTTCTTGATGAATTTACCTCAAAATAGGTAGGTTTTAGTTGAAGAAGAGTGAATGATTAGTCCCTTAAGAACCTAGAACTTTGAGCAAGAACTTGAGCTTGAAACTTAGAGAGAATTTGATGAAATTTTAGGGGATTTCTTTTCTAGTTAGGTTAAGCTTTTAGGAAAAGATTAAGTTAGTCTTTTAAGTGTTTAACATGGTTGAAATTGAAGAGTATTTTGGCATTATGGTGGCCGGCCAAGAGGAGCAAAAAGTGCAAGGAAATTTGGGCAAAAACTTTGAAAAGAATTGGTAAAAGTAAAAGCCAATAATAGGTGGTCATTCATGGTGCTAGGTGGCATAATCTCCTAAATATCTAAGTAATAGGTGGCCTTACTTTTCTAAATATCTAAGCTTGGTTGGTAACATTTAATTGGTGTAATTTTCCTATGATTATCATCAAACATGTATTAATAATAATTCAAGAAATCAAATTGTAAAAGAAAATTATACAATAACAACTAATAAAGAAAATATTCAATTAACATTCATAACATAGAAACTAAGTAGAGCTTCTAGAGTTTTACAGTGTTGGCTGACTTGGAAGGGGAGAGGAGACAGAGAAAGGGATGAGAGGAAAGATGGATACTGTTGGCCAAGCAGATCGATTGGGCTCCTTGGTGACAGAGTGATTGTTTAGGTACTGGGCAAAAGTTTTTTGTGGGGCTGAAGATATTTAGAGAACTTTGACTAGATGGGCAAAGTTATTATTCAATATAAAATTTGTTCTGTCACCTAATTTTTATTCTAATAAGATCGTCAATCTTAAATAAAAGGCAAATTAGTAACTAGTTTAACTGTTGTGAATAGTTGAACATTTATAACATAAATTTTTTATATCATTTATGACATAAATTTGAGTGGGAAAATGAAAAGTCTGCACTTGAAATCTAAATTTTCACGATTCATATGGCAAAAGTCCCACAATGCATAGAACATTAATGTTTTAAGATTAAAATTCAGTGCAAAAACTTTTAAGTTTTTTGAATTTTGGATCCATGAATGTTCTTGATTAATTGAATTTGTGGTATAATCTGATATTCTATCTCCTACATAATTAGATTAAAAGAGTAAATCTCTCTATTTTATTTTACTTTAGATATCGAATTTTGATTAGTTCTTTATAAACTAATTTCAATTTTGATGGTCACAAATGTTAAATAAGTGAAAGTAAATTATTAACCACATTTAATAAACTGATTTTACAAAGCTATAAAAAGAAAAAAAGAGTAAGATACGATAGAATACATATTAGTGCAAAAAAGTTTTCTCACTGTTACTTTGCTTAGCATCCAAAACGTCCGGCCGCCATGGGTAGGTGTGGAAGTAAAACTAGTAGGAGAAATTTTGTGCTGTGAGATTTTTGTTTCTTTTTTTTTTTTCAAATTCTCTTCTATTACAATGAGAGTCTTCAGTGAAGGGGATTACTAATATGAGGATCTCCTGTTACTCCTACATCGTGCCTGTTTGTTTTCCTGTCAAGCTGTCATAATATTTGCAATCCTAACAATGATAGGAATCGAATCCCCGACCACTGGAGAAGAGTCATAAAATTCTAACTACTCGACCCACTATTCGTTTCATGGTGTGAGATGATACTAAACTAATTCCGCCAATTGGAAAGTGCTACCAAAAAATGTCTAATGTCCAACCTTTGCAAGGCCAATGCCCCAAAAACTCATCGGGCCAAATTTATCAAATATTGATTAATCTCAACAAAAGAAGTTATGGGGACAAAGTGATAATAGTGGTACCGACACTATACGAGAGGCCTTATTACTTCTACTTCTAGTCACAAATAGTGTCGATTATGAAATCCCGAAATTTACCTAAATTTCATTTTATCTTTGAGTGTTGTAGAACTAGAGGCTTAATATGAAAGATCATTGATGCATGCATGTTGTTTATGGTGTTCCTGAAGAATTTAGAGATCATTTGTTTTTTACTTACCCCTAACTGCTAAAAAGGTTTGCACTAAGTTCAGACTTTGTGTTTCAACTATATACTGCAGTGCTCATACTTTTCTAAAGAGTTGACTTGCTAGGTGAATCAATGTGGTCATAATATACGGAGTCAATTGTAATAAATTCCCTTTGAACTTTTGGTAGAGTTGCATTTTGCTCCCGTCTAAATTTTAAAGGCCAAAATTCACTTTGCACCCCCTAACTTATACCGGATTCTCACTTTGCACCTTAAACTTTAATTTTGGACAGACTATGCTCTCAACTATTTATAACAATTTCATTTGAGTCCAATCGTTGACGGTGTCAACCAAACTAATAGAATTTAGACGCATGCATGTAACGACTGGATTTAAGTGAAATCTTTTGGACCATTTAGTGTGCAATCTGTCTAACATGAACGCTGTCAATAGTTGAACTTAAATGAACATTGTACGCATACGCTTAAGTTCCATTAGTTTTGTTGACGCCGTCAATGATTAGATTTAAATAGAAAGTTTGGACAGTTGAGGGTGCAATATGTTCAAAATTGAAGTTTATGGTGCAAAGTGGGAATCCAGTATAAGTTTAAGGGTGCAAAGTGGATTTAGGCCAATTTTAAATAAGGCATTTTTTCCCCCATTTAATATTGACAAAAATGCCATTAAAATACAGTTCTTTCTATTATTGTTCATCTAGTATTCTTTATTCATTTCTTATTTCTTTTTTTTTCCTTGTTTGTTATTTCTTCCCTTTCATTCTTTATGTCCTATCTCGGTCAATTTATGTTAGATTCCTTCTCTTTCATTGTTTATGTCCTATCTCAGTCAATTTATGTTAGATGGCCATATAACGTATTTGCATTTTCTTTCCCCAATTTTATATTTTTATCTATTTCTTTTACTATCATACACAAAAGTCTCAATCTGAAAATTATTTAAGACATTCCAAACCTAAGTATACGAAGGTAAGTTTTGCTAGATTAGAACACAAGTATAAGTTAATTTAAATAAGATACTAACAAGATTAATTCTATAGAAAGAAAGTTGATGCCAAAAAGGCAAAGTTCGTAAAATATATCGAGAGTTTTTGAAATCTTACGGGCAAAGATATATTTAAATTTAAAAGTGATTTTCTACATTGTTTATTGATAAAATCTGTAAAAAGTCAATAAATTTGTGAATATTTGTCCAAATAAAATTATGCCTGTGGGGCATATTTAAAAAGTCGTGAATGCAACCCATTACAAAATTCATGGGGCTTTAGTGTAATTAACCCTTATTGATGAGTGGCATTCAGAAAGACTACATTTAGTAGTCGCCGTTACCAATTTTGACGGCAAGTATTGCGAAGTTGTTTCACTATCGCTGTTAACAAAATGTGTGGTCGTGTCCTAAGGAAGGGGTTAAAAAGTCCAACGCTTATTGGAAGTTTAAGTTGGTCTTTTCGTAATATGTACTGAATCTGTGCGTATTGCAACTATGAATTTGTACAGGTCTTTTCTAACGCTGTAATCATGTATTAACATTTTTCTTTTTTTTTTTTAATTTTTGAAATGTCTCGACAAACCAAATGAGATTAGGTAATTTACTAAAATTCTTATTTCATCCTTTTGATTAGTCCAGGCAAAAACTACTTGATCGAAAAAGACAGACTTGTTATTCAATATCAATTTATTCTCATATATTATATAATAGAATAAAATTTTGCAACATGCCCTGTGCGTAGCACAAGATTCATGCTAGTAGAAATTCATAACAAGGTCAAAGATATATTTTCTAGTTGTTGTTGTCCCACCAGAATTGTTCCTCAAGATAGTCAATCACTTTCTTGTCCACTTGGAATGCCTTAGTCAGGACATCTGGAGAAATGGGAGGATCGGATCCAAAGACTGCATTTGCAATAGTAATGACTCCTGGATTTTGACTGCTCAAACCGGCAAATGCAATAGCATTTTTCTTCCCAACATTAAATTGGAAGTGAATTAGACCTTCTGGGAATACAAAAACATCTCCTGGTTTTAAAACTTTGGTGAAGAGTCGGTTTTTCATGTTATTTCCTGGATTTGAAGTGACAAAACCGACGTAGAGAGTACCCTGCAAAACAAAGAGGACCTCAGTAGCACGAGGGTGCGTATGAGGCGGGTTTAGGCCATAAGGAGCGAAGTCAATACGAGCTAGTGAAACACCGAAAGTGTTCAACCCAGCTAGATTGTTGACGTTCACGGCAGTGACACTGGAACCAAGTGGATTTGAAGTATTTCCTGGTTTGTTCAGGCCCTGAAATAAGAAATCATTGGCGTCCACAAGCTTTGGGTCCTTGCATATCTTTCCGTTTACGAACACTGCATGCAAAAGACGGGAGTAATAATGCAATAATGTTAAAAAAAATCACAAAACCATACTGCTTTATGCATCTTCTGTCAGATTTCAGAACATACAAGTGTTACGAAAAAGCGAGAAGTTATATGCGAAGTCACGTGTGACAACACAAAAAATATATTTTTACGAAAAATAGAAGAAAAAAGTCTGCAACTTCTGTCTTATGTGACTTAGTTATAAAGATTTACCAGCAGCATTAGTATCATTGATTGCAACACAAAAATCCTGCAAAGGGCTAGGATCAGAAGCAAAAACAACGGATGAAACTAGCACCACAGTGGCAATGGTTATTAAGAATGAAGCTCCCATGGTCACTGTGGATGAAATCTAACGCGTTCGACACTAGCTCTTTGGTTGATGGTATGAGGTATTTTGCCAAAGATTTGATGGTATATATAGGCTTGTTACATTTGACAAAGTCACCAAGTTTTCGATGATACATGAAGCAGATTAGAGTCCTTACCAACTATCTGACTTTGTATGCTATTAACTACTCCGCGAGGATGAATATTTCTTCAACAAGGAGGCATGCACGTACATTTCTCCAGGTCCTTGGATGATTTTATTTTATTGTTTACTGAATCAATCTTGTCTCGCTGTCTTTTTTTAGGTATTTTCTTTTTTTTTTTTTTCCTAAATGCTTTGTTGCATGAATTGGAAGGCTTCTTTAATCTTTCTCGATTCAACTTTTAACGTAGTGATAAGATGTTTGGAAAGGTGATTAAGTAACTATCGACTCGTAATTCTGGAGATGGAGGACTTTTCTTTAACTGCTTTCTCCTGCTGATATCATTTCTGAATCTTTGGGGAAATGTTCTGTTGATATGGTTTCTTTGAATGTTCAAACTGCAACTAACACTTAGAATTTAATCGCGTTGTTAGGTAGGCCTACTTGATCAATTTGTACCATGTCTTTGAGGGATATTAGGTATTAAAAAAAGTGTGTCGTCGTATTATTTGAGATAATTACACTGAAGCACCTCAATTTTTGTACTTGTGTCGCACTTTTTCCTTTGTTTTTTGTAATTAATACTTTCCTCCTTGGATCAAAACTAAAACGTTTTGTGAAACATCGCACTTTCCCACGCCTGATTATTTTCTGTATTTCCTAATCCAACCTTGTTATTTCTAATTGTAAACTAAGAATCAGTCAATTTTTTAGACATTTCTACTATTTGTAAATCTAGAGAAATATCTTCCACAAGCAACCTCATGCGAGAAGTTTTCTCAATGTTCAGTTACTTGTGTTAGCCGATTCAAAAGGCCATAATTTCCAATTAGGACCGCAATTAATTCGCCATTTAAGTGATTTTTTTTAGGACCTGTTTTGTTTATATTTGGAGACTTGATTAATTTCAAGCACGTTTTTTACAAAGCATTCACTGCCAAGCCGGTGGGTGGAACCTCATTTGTCTCTTTCTTCGTAATAATGTGTGTACTTCGTTAATGATAAGAGCAGATCAGTTTATCAATGTCATCTTTTTTAGTTCAGATTCTCGGTGTCACCAATCTGGAGTTGTCATTTTGCATTCATACTTTGGTAGTTATTTAATTTGTCTTAAATGTGATAAGTGTAAATCTAAGGCGACAACTCTTGTTTGGTGGCACTAGAAGATGGCACTAAGTATTTATTTGATTTATTTTAACTGTGATAAGTGTGAATTAGGGCTATTAAAAAAGAACCAAAAAACTAAAAAATCAAGAAAACCGACCCACCCCGAACAAAAAAAAAGGGTAACTGAACTGGTTATTGACACCGAGTCAAGCAGCGAGTTGGTTCATAAATTAAGCGGATCGGGTAGCAGTTCACATTCTTGTGAACCGGCGGATAACCGACCCGGTCCATAGTGAAGGGTAGTTTTGTCATTTTTGTATGTGGTGTTGTTTTACTAATTCATTCTTTATTTTTTTATTTATTTATTGTTAATAATAATTTGTACTTCTATTTTATTCTTGATTAATGAACATTTGAGCATTTATTTTATTATTTGGATGTTCATTTGACTATTTATTAAGTATTTTTTATTTTTATGGCTAATTGAAATGTGATGATGAATTTGAAAAAAATTAAGTAACTATCTATTTATTTAGTTTTTGTTTTTTGATTGCTTTAAAAATTATAGTTTTATGATGTAATTTAACTTTAAGATTATTGGTACTTGTGTTATTAGTGATCTAATGGTGGTTTACAATTTTTTCTTATTTTATTTTTTATTTTAAAAATACTGGTGAATTATGATGGATCGGGTCGAGTACCCAGCCTATCTGAACTGGTTTTGCAGGTAACCGGAATATCGTGTACCTACTACATGTGAACCAATTCACAGTTCAAAATTTTGCCGAACCGGTAGGACCGGTTTGGTTCAGAAATTTTGTTCATGGACCGAGTACTCGGTCCATGAACACCACTAACATAAATCCAAGGTGACAATTCTTGATTGGTCGGTCCATGAACACCACTAACATAAATCCAAGGTGACAATTCTTGATTGGTAGCACTGGAGAAATGGCACTAATGATCTAAACTATAATAAGAGATGCTCGAAATCTATTTCACTATTCTTTTCATTCAAAGCAATAAATGCCAATTCCCATTTTTTGTGTTAGAAGGGAAATGATTTATACACTATTTTTTAAATATAATCTTCTTACACCAAAAAATCCACATTGTTTGGGCTTATTAGTATTTGTATGAAAATTTGAAAATCAAAGGTATAGCAGTTTAAACAGAGCGTATGAATCAAAAAATAAAATACATAAATAATTGACCCCTGAAATATGTGGTCAGATGTCATCATCTTACCTTGGGTTGGGTACATGACCATTAGCTGTCTCTATATAGTTTGTATGCCGCAACTGTTCATTACGGTGAGTCTTCTCTGTCTCTTATTTAGCAGGGTGTTATGAGATTAATATTCAAATTTTTCGTCTTAAAACGTATTGATTTTTCTCCATAAACCGGACCAAGCGTCATGTTGCCACTAAAAGTAGAACCTCTTATTTCATCTAGAAAATCTCCTAATTATTCTAGATTGACTCCAAAGAGATTGTTTAACTAGAAAGATTATGATTCAACTCTAGGATATCCAAAAATCTTTACAACTCAATCATAAATAATAATGTCATCAGAGATTTTAGCACGTCGAAGACTTCCAAGGCTTGGAATACCTACAGATTAGGCAATCGTCCTAAACCTTCATATACATCCCATAGCTTACTCGCAGAATTATGTAGTACTAGACAGCTTCACCTACGACAATTTCTACTCCTACTTTTCATACAAATAGAATGGGCAACCTGGAAAGGCATCAGAAAAAATCACCTAGATTTTATGATACGGAATACGTGGTGGTAAAGAATTTGTTACAAATATTAAATTCCTAAAAATGAATTAATGATTTAAAAAAATGAGAGGAACCTCTAAAAATCTTTAATTTTATTGAATTATCAAGAATAATAATGTCTGACCCCCCAAGACAGAGGCTGAAGAGCCTTTTATTGATCTAAAACTACTTGAATTCGTACCAAGTATAATACCTAAAGAGTTGTAAATAAATAAGAAAACTAATTAACAAAAACTAAAAATCTGTAAAATAATTGCAGACGAGCTGCGGGTCTGTTCTAGTCACAGGCACAGCTGGCATGAAGATTGTTAGGAAATCAACATGCCAAAACAATTTGACACAATGGAATTTAAGATTGATTTCTAACCAAGATCATTGATTATCTATACAAAAACGAGAACGTACCTTTTGATGACGTAATTAAACGAATTAATCTTCAAAGATACGCGATGTCAACCACAACCGCACATGTGTCTGGCCTCTAAGGTATCCACACGAACACCTTCTTGGGATCCTCATCAGGATTGATCAACACCAAGTAAATATGCTAGATCCACTTGACATGCCACCAAAACGAAGAAAATTGTATAAAGAAAAAACTATTTTTCTCTCTCTAATTTTCTACTGTTATATTGTATATGTCGTATTAAATCTTGGTGTTTAAGACTTATTTATAGAATAATATACATCTTGTCCAACAAGAATTCAGTAATAGGTAACCTTTACTAATTAGGATATCTTACCAAATAAGATATTTAGTAGGTTTTAATTTCCTTCAAAAGGAAATTCTTCCACTACTATAATTCCCCTATTTATTAATAAGTCCTTAGGATTAATTATCTCACAAATTAATTCCATAATTATCACATAATTATTTAAATCAATTTAACCCAAGAATTAGTTCTATTGTGTGTGACCCTTTAGGTACCTAATCACTTGGCAATAAATATCAATTATAATCTTAGAATTAATTGGCTTTAGTACAAAACCAACAAATTCGTACCAAGTACAAAACCAACAATAATAATGTCTGACCCCCCCAAGACAGAGGCTGAAGAGCCTTTTATTGATCTAAAACTACTTAAATTCGTGCCAAGTATAATACCTAAAGAGTTGTAAATAAATAAGAAAACTAATTAACAAAAACTAAAAATTTGTAAAATAATTGTAGACGAGCTACGGGTCTGTTCTAGTCACAGGCACAGCTGGCATGAAGACTATCCACGGCTTGTCTTTCACCATGAGCCATGGGTACTAGCTATTTCAGTAGAGGGTGCAGCTCAGGGCCACCCACCCGTGACAGGGGAGAAATTATGCAAAACGAGCTCCAATTCCAACTGAATGCACCCAGCATCATTTCCTCCCACTAGAAAAAAACTCGACCTCGAGTCGACATCAACATCTAGGTATAATGGCTCCTCCAAGTGTGTATGACCCTCAACTATGTTTATAGTTCTTTAGTAGGCCCAAAAAGGTCCTTTTGTTTACCTGTAGCAATGAAGAATCGACCTCTAAATTTCAATCTCAATCTTGAACACCAAGTTAGGGACGCTTGATTGAAAGTTTCCCATACTTTCTTGTTATGATTTGAGCATCTTGAGTTCTCTAAAATGCATGAATAAATAAGCCACTTTGGTGATATTCGATGATAGAAATCGTGGCTTTTTGATTCATATTATATTCCCCCTCTTCAAAGAGATCCATCCTCGAATCATAATCCACAATAGGTAATATGGATGGTACGATCTTCAAAGACAACTCTTCAATATCCATGACAAGTTGATCGGTCTCGTCTATGTCAGCATCACAAAAAACTCTATTGTATCAATCAAGACATCGTTATGGACAATATTAGCAAAAACATTATCAACGATCTCCTCTAATGGTGCTTTGAGATCAATCTCGTCTTACTCTTCCATTGATGACTCTTTTAAAGGTGGTATTTCTATCGCAATCACCTCTTTTGGTGTCAAATCTTCATCAGGATATCGATCTGGTGAACTTATGGGTTTGGATTTTTAATGTAGCGCTCTTCATACGCCTAATTTCTACAAAATTGGTACTAGATCCTAATGGCTAAATCGTCGCTCGTGGACCAATCCCATATTGCAATAATATCTCCCATCACAATCTTGTTCTTGATCATGTTGGTTGAATTGCCACTCATGGGCTAATCCTGCACCACAATAGTTTTTCCAATCACAATGTCTTCTACCTTGCAAGCCTCATAACAAGCCAATATCATCAATATTTTCATCTAATTGATCCAAACGGTTGTATAGTGCCAGGACTTGTTATTACAAACTTTCTAACTCTGTCAATGGAATTGACATCACAATTCTTTCTAGTGGCCAATCCAAGGGAAGCCAACTCTAATACCAATTGATATGGGACGCATAGTGTGACAGCCCCACCTTAACTAGAGGCGCACCAAAGGGCTTAGCGGACTGCCTGCCTAGCTCTCGCCAGGACTCAAACACGCACTCGCTTAAACATCCCTCCGTACTTCACTTAAAATAAAATGCACTCATAAATAAATACATTCATAGTATTTACTTGAAAATATAAATATTACAAGAGTTTTACATCCCAGAATGTAAATAATATTTATAATAAAAGCCAACACATTTAAGCTATCAAAATACCAAAACAAAACATGTACAAGGTTCAAAATCAGCTCCTTCAGCTTTGATAGTTTTGGAAACCTGGTTAAAGAAAACAAATACATGGGATGAGCTATAATAGCCCAGTGAGTGCTCAAGACATGCGGCATACCAATAACAAATAACCTTTAAAGATAATAATTAACGATTTCAACAAAAATGAACAAGCAAAGTGAAGTGTCATATAATCAATGGCGGATACTGGCTCACTACGGGAGCAAGCTCAATCGCAGGAATATCAATCACGAACAAGATAACAAGGATATCGGGACTGAGATAATAGCTCAAGTCTGCGACACTTGAAAAAAATTCAATCTAGAGTTACCCTCTTAGAGGAATGAAACTCATATAGGAAAGAATATCACACACCTATAACCCACAGCACCTTATATCACCCCAAACTCACCAGGTTGACTAACCAAGGAGTAACGGTGAAGTTAGCCCCGGAAGTCCAAGATCAAGCATAAAATTTAATCCTGAGTTAGCCTTTTTCAGGACTTTACTCAAATATAAAATTAACACGCACCGAATAACGCCAATCACCTTATATCTCTCCCATACTCAACCACGGAAGTCACATGCACAAATAACACGTTGGATAGTGAAAGCATGTAACACATTGCGGAATAGATGCGATAAAGTACACATCTTTCCTCAAGTAACACATTTTATTAAATAATCATGTCAAACATAACATATCATTTTATGCATCGAAATAATAATATCAAGTATTACATGGAATTTCATGCATCATGCACACAAAAGAACACTCACCTGATGTCTAAGAAAATATCTCGTAATACGGTCGGGTCTCACTTCCGGATCCTGAAATTCACGAGAAAATAATCGTATAAAAACCCTGACTAAAATCTAAGAAATTTCATAAGGAAATTCAAGAAATACCCCAAGTCTTTCTAGGGTTTTGGAGCTTAGGGTTTTACCCTAGGGTTTAGGGTTTTCAAATCTAGGGTTTTGTTCGGAAAGGTTTAATTCACTAATAGCTAATCTACGAAAATTTGTGCACGCTTAAATCACTAAATTATAGCTTATAAAGCCTTAAATCATAGCCTAATCACTTTTATTGCCTAGGTTTTACCGAAATTTCGGCAACACTTCCCCTATAATCGGACTAACCCAAAAATTTTAAACCTGCAAGAAAATGTCCAACAACCCAATTTCAAGTAGTTCTACTAATCTCACATCAAACTCAATTCAATTCCATTCAAATTTATCACAAAAATGCATAACCTACTCCAAGTTCTTCAAGCAAATCAAACCTAGATCATGACTTTTCAAGTTTAATTTACTATCTACAAGGCATACAAGTCCATAAGCTTCACATTCATGGAATAAAACTTCACTTTTCATGGCCAAAAATCAATCTTACTTAACAAAAAAAAAAAAACATAACTTAAGAGCTAAAAACTATAATCTTACACTTGAAATTAAAAGAGAAATTCATGGGAAATACCTCTAGGTAGACAAGATTGTTGCTTAGGAGGAAGTTCCACTCAATTTCTATGGTTGAAAAATGATTAAATGGAAGTAAAAGATCCAAGAAAATTGAAAGAAAATGGAGAGAAAAGAGGGAAGCAAGCAGCCAGCCAGCAAGAAGGAAAAAGAAGAGAAAAATTGGTTAAGTAGGAAGAAAAGAAATGGAAAAGAATTGAAAAAAAAAATGGACCAATTAAAACAAGACAAAGATAAAGAAGTCTTGACTTTTCTCTCCATGAAAGACCACACTTGGCATGAGCTAATTAGAAAGAAATTTTTTTATTTATCTTCACATAATTCTTGCAAGATTTCCTAGGTACAACTCTTAAGCAACTAAGTACAACATGCTCATTTTTTTTTCCACAATTTCGGCCACCATTTTTTTTCCTAATGAACATAATACAAAATGAATGGTCTTGGCATGAATTTCTAGGGTGTTACACATAGTGGTGGGGAATTTCCTAGAAATGAATCAATGATTTGAAGAAATGAGAGAAAACTCTCAAAATCTGCAAATTTGTTGAATTATGAAGAATAATAATGTCTAAGCCCTAATATGGAGGCTAAATAAGCCTTTTATCAACCTAAACTAACATAAACTCATACCAAGTAGAATATCTAGAGAGTTATAATTAAATAAGGAAACTAATTAATAAAAACTAGAAACTCGTAAAATAATTGCAGACGAGCCGCGAATTTGCTGTTCCGGCCGCATGCCACTTGGGTGATGCTTGAATTTTGTGGCTACCAGATTTTTATCATACTCCCCCTCTTTAAAGAGATTCATTCTTGAATCATAATCCAAGGTAGGTAATATGGAAGGTACGATCTTCAAAGATGACTCTTTAATACCCACGACAAGTTGACTGGTTTCTTCTATGTTGGCATCTCAAGAATCCTCTATTGTATCAAAAGAAGACATTATTATGGATAGGATGAGTAAAAATGTTATCAACACTGTCCTCTAATTGTGCTTTGAGATCAATCTCATGATGCTCCTCTATTGGTGACTCCTTGAAGATGGCACTTCTATCTCATCCATCTCCTTTGGTATCAAATCTTTGTCAGGTTGTCGATTTTTGTGAACCTGCGAGATTTGAATTTTTTATGTAACTCTCTTCGTAGGTTGATTTCTACGAAATAATACTAGATTTTGATTTCTAAATTGTTGATCATGGACCAATTCCATGCCACAATAATCTCTCTAATAACGATCTGGTGATTGATCTTATCAGCTAAATCGTCACTTGTGGGACAATCCTGTGCCACGATAATTTCCCCAATCATGATCTTTCATGCCTTGCAAGTTTCATAACAACCCAAAGATCTCATCAAAACTTTCATCTAATCGATCCAAACAGTTGTGTAGTGCTTGCACTTGTGCAGTTGTTGCAAAATTCTCGACTCTGTCAATGGGATAAATATCACGATTCTTACCAGTGGTATCCCAGGAGAAGCTCGCTCTGATAAGAAATGATACGGAACTCGCGTGGTGAGGAATTTGTTACACATGAACAAAATTTCTAGAAACGAATAATGATTTAAAGAAATGAGAGAAAAATTCTAAAAATCTTCAATTTTATTGAATTATTAAGAATAATAACGTCTGACTTGTAAAACGGAGGCAAACGAAGCCTTTTGTAGATCTAAAACTAATCTAAACTCATACTAAGTAGAAAACCTAAACTATTCCAAAAGTCTACGTATGAACACCAAATTATTTTTGGTTTCAAATTGTTGATCAAAATATTAAAAATAATACAATTTAACCATTCATTTAGTTTTTAAGTATATTATTTTTAAGAGTTCAATAGCCATCAAATATATCAATGTAAGAGTTCAATGGCTAATTTAAAAAATAGTTTGGTGGTCGTAAGTGATGCATAAAAATAGTTTAGTGACCCTAATATACTATTTGTCCTATATTTATTTTTAAATAGGGAAGATAAGAAAAAAAATAAGAAATTGAATCTATGATGTTTTAAGAGTCTAGTGAATGGAAAAAAGTACACAAAGGAAATAAAATGAATAGAAAAACAATGTAAGAGCAACAAAGAAAGAAAAAGAACCAAGAAAAAGAGAGGGATGAAATAAAATTAAGTTGGGAATAAAGAATACTTATATTTTGTGGTATTTTGGTCAAAAAACCATGAAATAAAGGGGTATAGGGCATATTTAAAAAAAAAATTAGAGGAGGCAAAATGCAACTCATAACAAAATTCAAGGGTTGCAATCAAGCTTAATAGATGGGTGGAATCCAGAAAGACATACATACACTTGGAAGTTGCCGTTTGCCAATTTTGATGGCAAGTATTGCAAAATTGTTTCAGAACCATTATTAACAAAAGGCTGGCAATATTGTGAGAGCAATAATTTTTTTTCCAGAATAATTTTTGCTGAAATGTCAACATTACCCTTAAAAAGTCAACATCATATATGTTTATTAATATTTTAAAATTCTTTTATTATGTAACATTAATCAATCCTACTTTCTCTTTTTAATTGTTTATTCTCTATCCTTATCTTTGACTGGTTTTCTTTTTCTCTTTCTAATTATTTTTTCTTTCACTTCATCTTTAACTGATTTATACCTTTTCAGTTTGGCTTTTTTTTTCTTTGCTCTCTCTCATTTATTTATGTATTCTTTTATAAATCTGCCAACTTAACCATGCTTCTTAACTTTTCTTTTATTCTAATTCTTTAATTATAATATATTCTTCTATTTGTTATTTGGAAAACTAATTCTAATAATAAAACCTGATTTATCTCAAATAAATAAATAATTGAAAAATGCTAACAATATTTAAACCTATTGTTTTATGTATAACATAAAAGAAATTGCTCAAATTAGTCGAAAGAAAAAATTCTTTCTAAATTTCCGCTATCATAAAATAAATATAATTTAAGAAATAATTTTGCCATAATGCTAATCCAAGATTGTGAAAATAATAGCATAACACCATAATCTTATAAAAAATTAAATTTTTAATTTTTATTTAAATAATATTTTCTTACAAAATTTAAAGGATAATAAAAAAGTAAAGGCAATGGGTTTTTTCAATATTTAAGTAAATTTGTTTGAAAGGTTAAATAAAATGTACCTCTGGTTAAACCTTCAAAAATATATATATTAAATTTTGGATTGTGAAGATTTAGGAATTAATGAAAGAAAAACACATCAGGAGTGTAGTATGAGGTTAACAATTTTTTTATCCACTTTTTTATCAAGAAACCCTTTCACATCTTACTAAGCAATCCATTAAATAATTAAAATAAAAATCACTAAAAAGATGATAGAAAGTAGGAATTTAAGAGAGAGAGTGTGGAGGGGAGAGAGAGTTGATATGTACCAAGGAGATAAGGGAGTTGATTTGGAAATGAAGTAATTAATGTAATCCCAAAAAAACTAATGAAGATAGATAGTTTTTGACTTATTAAGGGTAATATTAGCAGTTGACCAAAAATTTCTCTGGTTGGAAAATTAATACTCTGACAATATCGCTAGTCTTATCAAAATATTATGCAGTCATGTAAGAAAGAGGTTATAAAATCCAATGTTTATTGGAAGATTAAGTTGGTCGTTCCTTATTAGTACAGATCTTCTGTCTAATTTCTTATCATATTTAATATAAAATTATGTTGCATCAATATGAATTTATACAAAACTATATTGTACCATTTAGTGATATGTTGTAATTTTGTATTAGACACCGTTAGATACTATAAAAAATTGGACAGAGAATTTGAACCATTTTCTTATATAATTTATATGTATTGCAACTATGAATTTGTACAGGTCTTTTCTAAGGCTGTAATCATGTATTAGCATTTTTCTTTTTTTTTAATTTTTTAAAAGTCTCGAGGAACCACATGAGATTAGGTAATTTACTAAAATTCTTATTTCTTCCTTTTGATTAGTCGAAGCAAAAACTACTTGATCGAAAAGGACAGACTTGTTATTCAATATCAATTGATTCTCATATATTATATAATAATATAAAATTTTGCAACATGCCCTGTGCATAGCACATGATTCATGCTAGTAGAAATTCATAACAAGGTCAAAGATATATTTTCTAGTTGTTGTTGTTGTCCCACCAGAATTGTTCCTCAAGATAGTCAATCATTTTCTTGTCCACTTGAAATGCCTTGGTCAGGACATCTGGAGAAATGGGAGGATCGGATCCAAAGACTGCATTTGCAATAGTAATGACTCCTGGATTTTGGCTGCTCAAACCGGCAAATGCAATAGCATTTTTCTTCCCAACATTTAATTGGAAGTGAATTAGACCTTCTGGGAATACAAAAACATCTCCTGGTTTTAAAACTTTGGTAAAGAGTCGGTTTTTCATGCTATTTCCTGGATTTGAAGTGACAAAACCGACGTAGAGAGTACCCTGCAATACAAAGAGGACCTCAGTAGCACGAGGGTGCGTATGAGGCGGGTTTAGGCCATAAGGAGCGAAGTCAATACGAGCTAGTGAAACACCGAAAGTGTTCAACCCAGCTAGATTGTTGACGTTCACGGCAGTGACACTAGAACCAAGTGGATTTGAAGTATTTCCTGGTTTGTTCAGGCCCCGAAATAAGAAATCATTGGCGTCCACAAGCTTTGGGTCCTTGCATATCTTTCCGTTTACAAACACTGCATGCAAAAGACTAGAGTTAATAATGCAATAATGTTTTAAAAAAAACACAAAACGATATTGCTTTGTGCATCTTCTGTCAGATTTCAGAACACACAAATCTTAGGAAAAAGCCAGAAGTCACATGTGACAACACAAAAAATATATTTATACGAAAAATTAAAAAAAATGTCTGAAACTTATGTCTTATGTGAATTAGTTATAAAGATTTACCAGCAGCATTAGTATCATTGATTGCAACACAAAAATCCTGCAAAGGGCTAGGATCAGAAGCAAAAACAACGGATGAAACTAGCACCACAGTGGCAATGGTTATTAAGAATGAAGCTCCCATGGTAACTGTGGATGAAATCTAACACGTTGGACACTAGCTCTTTGGTTGATGGTATGAGGTATTTTGCCAAAGATTTGATGGTATTTATAGGCTTTTTTCATTTGAACAAGTCACCAAGTTTTCGATAATAGATGAAGCATATTTGAATCCTTACCAACTATCTGACTTTGTATGAAATTAATTTAGTCCGCGAGGATGAATATTTCTTCAACAACAAGGCATGAACATGCATTTGTCCAGGTCCTTAGATGATTTTATTTTGTTGTTTACTGAATCAATCTTGTCTCACTTTCGTTTTTAAGGTATTTTCTTTTTTTTTTCCCCTAAATGCTTAGTAGCATGAATTGGAAGGCTTCTTTAACCTTTCTCGATTCAACTTTTAACGTAGTGATAAGAAATTTGAAAAGGTGATTAAATAACTGTTGACTCGTAATTCTGGAGATGGAGGACTTTTCTTTAACTGCTTTCTCCTATTGACACCATGTCTGAATCCTTGCGGAAATATTCTGTTGATTTGGCTTCTTTGAATGTTCAAACTGCAATTAACACTATGCATTTAATCGCGTTGTTAGGTAGGCCTGCTTAATGATCAATTTTTACCATGTCTTTGAGGGATATTAAGTATTAGAATAAAAAGTGTGTCGTGGTGTTATTAGAGATAATTACACTTAAGCACCTCAATTTTTGTACTTGTGTCGCTCTGCTTCCTTTGTTTTTTGTAATTAAAACTTTCCTCCTTGGATCAAAACTAAAACATTTTGTGAAACATCGCACTTTCCCACTACTGATTATTTTCTGTATTTCCTAATCAAACCTTGTTATTTCTAGATGAAAACTAAGAATCAGTCAAGTTTCAGACATTTCTACCATTTGTAAATCTAGATATTTATTTTCCACAAGTAACCTCATGTGAGAAGTTACTTGTGTTAGCTGATTCAAAAGGCCATAATTGCAACTAGGACCACAAATTAATCCGCCTTACCACAAATTAATCCGCCTTTTAAGTGATTTTTTTACGACTTGTTTTGTTTATATGTGGAAAGTTGATTAATTTCAACCACGTTTTTGACAAAGCATTCACTGTCAAACCGGTGGGTGGAAACTCATTTAGCTCTTTCTTCCTGATAACGTGTGTATTTGGTTAAGGACAAGAGATGTTCGAAATCTCTTTTACTATTTTTTTCATTCAAAGCGATGATACCATTTTCCTTTTTTGTATTAGAAGAGGAATGAATTATACACTATTTTTTTGATATACATTTTGCCTTTTGCATCTTACACCAAATAAAATGTATGAATCAAAAAGTAATGTACATAAATAATTAACCCTTAAAATATGTGATTGGATGTCATCATCTTACCTTGGCTCAGGTACACAACCATTAGCTATATCTATATAGTTTGCAAGCAACTATTCATTATGGTGAGTCTTCTCCGTCAATTATTTAGCACGGTGTTATGAGATTAATATTCAAAAATTTCTTCTTAAAGTGTATTGATTTGACCCCATTAACCGGATCAAGCATTATGTTTGCCACTAAAAGTAGAACTTCCTATTTCTTGTAGAGAATCTCCGAATTATTTTATACTGACGCGAAAGAGATTCTTTAACTAGAAAAAATATCATTCAAATGTAGGATTTCTATCCAAACATTTTTACCACAAAATAATAAATAATGGTGTCATCAGAGATTTTAGCACTTCGAAGACTTCCAAGGCTTGGCATGCATACAGGTAAGGCAATCTTCCTAAACCTGCATATGCATCCCCAAGCTTAAGCTCAGAATGAATCACTCACGGATGTTGTACTAAACAGCTTTACCCGCGATAATTTCTACTCCCACTTTTCATACAAATAGAATGGGCAGCCTGGAAAGGGATCAGCAAAAATCACCTAGATTTTGATTTAGAACGGAGGGGGATTACTAACTGTTGGATATTTTAATAGAAAAATGTACATATTTATTTTTTGATTCAAACACAATGAGTTACAAAATGTTTAATGAATTTTCAGCTACAAATTCAACTTTCAAAAGTGTAACTTATGTCTTTAAAAGTTGATTTATGTCTATTATTTTGTAACCTATGTAACGGTTACCTTTATGAATTCATTTAGTAAAGTTTTACTGTTATACAATGAATTTAGACTTTTCATTTTGTAGCTGAAAAGAATGAGATAATCACTCTAATTATTCTATTTAATATTGGTATTTTGGAACTTCTGGTTTCTTAGCTTATTATAAATAGAGGCTTCTACCAATATTGTGAAACACACACCTTTGATATCTTCAACTTCTCTCCCTTGATATTGGGCATTAGTTAGATGTTGAGAAAAGCTTTAACTTCTCTAGATTGTGTAGATTTAGTAGAAGCAATAGATCTGAGGTTGTTATATCCTAGAGACGACATGCCATCCACCTTCTATGCCGGGAATAATCGCGTAAGGAGCGTGAATCGTCTTAAGAGAGGGGCTTAGTCCACACCTCATCTAGCCAATCTACTTGTTTTTTGTTGACTTTATTTTTATAGGTTGGTCATGTGATTTCAGTTCTCAAGAAACAACAATTTAAGATGATTCACTTCTAAAAAAAATTAACTTGGAAGCAGTGTTTGTTTAAAATTTTGATCTACTTTCCCGTAAGCAAAGTTGTGCAACTTGATGTAATAAGCATGTGTTGGTATGGAAGAGGATTTGGTGGCATTGGTGGAATACTTTGCTACCAGCTTGACATGCAATCCTTTGATAAGCCATCTGATTAAGAAAGCTCTATGAGAATTCAGATCAAGATAAGTTCTTCCAATTCCTTCTAATTTAAGTTTAGAAATATGTGGTTAGTCCCATGAGTTTTGGATGTTATATACAATTTTTTGTTAAAGAGCTTTTCCATACAGTTGCTTAATTTTAATTGTCTGCATTTGCGTGTAGGAAAATTGTAGTTTGCAAGAGCTATGTAAATTGGACTTTATTGTTAAATCATCTCGTATGTTGTGATGTTTCTGTGAGTTTGAAAAGATGATTTTAAATGTTTACCTACAATAGTGTAGTGTCTTGTGTTCAAATTTTGTAATAATCATACTAACAAGAAGGACATAAAAGATTTTGTTAATGTCATGCGATGCCTTGAAAATAATTTTTTAATTGAAATAAGTGGGGGATTGTTGGATATTTTAATAAAAAAATCACATATTTATTTTTTGATTCAAACACAATCAGTTACAAAATGTTTAATGAAATTTCAGTTATAAATTCAACTTTCAAAAGTGTAACTTATGTCCTTAAAAGTTAATTTATGCTGATTATTTTGTAGCCTATGTAATAGTTAACTTTATGCATTCATTTAGTAAATTTTTAGCATTATTCAATGATTTTAGAATTTTCATTTTGTAGCTAATAAGAATGAGATAATTTCTCTAATTATTCCAGTTAATGTTGGTATTTTGGTACTCCCAATTTCTTAGCCCATAAATAGAGGCTTCTACTAACATTGTGAAACACACACCTTAGATATCTTCTACTTCTCTCCTTCAATAATGGGCATTAGTTAGGTGTTGAGACAAGGTTTAGCTTCTCTAAATTGTGTAGATTTAGTAGAAGCAACAGTGATGGTTGGGCTGTTGTATCCCAGAGACGACTTATCATCAACCTTCTACACCAGAAATAATTTCATAAGGGAAGCGAATTGTCTTGAGAGAGTGACCTAGCCTACACCTCACCTAGCAATTCTACTTTACTTGCTTTTCGTTGACTTTGGCTGCGTTTGGATGGGTATTTTTTAAAAAATTTTACTATAAATGTTTTTTAGAAACAGTTAACGTCTGGACAAATTGTTTTTTAGAAACAATTAAGGGGTTTTGTCCAAAATCCAAATTTGTAGACATATGCACACGTATACACACACACACACACACATACATAGCATACGTACATACCTACACACACACACACTATATATATATATATATATTGTATTTACATTATATATATAATATAATATATACGTACATACATACCTATACGTATATATTATATAAGTAAATATATATAATATATTATTTAATAAAAATAGATAATATATATTACACGTACATACTTACGTATGTAGATGCATGCATGCATACATACATACATATATAATACAATATATATAATATATATAATATACATTAAATTCACGAGTTAGATAATCAAGAAGGAAGTTTGAAGTTCCCTTGATATATTCAATATCAAAATAAAAAATGGATAAAATTGCTTGCCATCTTGCAAAAATTTGTTTAGAGGCAAGATTTTTTACATCTTTTTGTAAAACATCTTTTGCAGACTTGCAATCAATGCGTAACAAAAATTTTTGGTTTAATAAATTAGATTGAAATTTTGAAATGCAAAGAACAATTGCCAAAATTTCTTTTTTGATGGTAGAATAATTCTGCTGAGAACTATTCCAATGTTTTGATGCAAATATAATAATATGTTCTTTATCGTTTTGTTTCTGTTTGAGAATACCACCATAACCAATGTCAGAAGCATCGGTCTCAACAATTTTTGGTGCAATAGGGTCAGGAAGAGTAAGATTGGGCAAATTTTTTGCATGAAGTTTAAGAGTCCTGACAATGGAAGTATGTTTATCAGTCCATGATGGAGGTGTCTTTTTAAGTCGGTCATATAAAGGTTTTGTAAGATTGCTTAAGTTTGGAATGAAATCTAAAACATAATTTAAGCAACCAAGAAATTTTTGAAGTTGCTGTTTGTCTAAGATTTGATTAGGGAATTTTTCTGCAAACTGCAATGATCTCTGGATAGGAGTGATTGTTCCTTGGAAAATATTATGTCCAAGAAGTCAAATTTTTGGCTGGAATAGACTAATTTTCTTTTGAGAGATAACTAGTCCATTGTTTTTGGCTTGGTGAAGGAATGTATTTAAGTGTTTGAAATGTTGTTCAATAGAGTTTGAAAAGACTAAGACATCATCAATATAGACGATAATAAATGTTGAAAAAGGATTGAAGATATCGTTTATAATCCTTTGGAATTCCGAAGGAGCATTTTTTAGGCCAAAAGGCATGACATTCCATTTATAGTGCCCAAATAAAACTGTAAATGCTGATTTGCATTTGTCTGAAGGATGGATTTGAATTTGCCAAAATCTAGATTTCATGTCGAATTTTGAGAAGATTTTAGCAGCATGAAACTTTTGTAGAAGATCACTTTTGTTTGGAATGGGATATATAATCCATCTCAAGATTTTGTTTACAGACTTGCAATTGATAACAAGCCTGGGAACTCCTATTTCAATTTCGGAGTTTTTGTTGACATAAAATCCTGGGCAACTCCAGGAGGATTGACTTGGTCTGATGATACCCTTCTGTAGTAGATCGTCAATTTCCTTTTTGCAATGTTGAAGAAGATCTTGTTTCATTTGAATTGGTCTCGCCTTTGTTCGAATTTGTCTTTCGTCAAAGTCTCTTTCATAAGGCAAGGTTACTGTATGTTGCTTTCTGTTCTAGAATGCTGTTGGGATTTCAGAACATGCTTGGTCTTGGAACACAAATAAATACCTTCAAACCATAGGACAGTTTTTTGCAACCAAATCACCAGTCTTACAATCCCAAGCCCTAGCTTCAACTTCTTTTCTATCAATTCCTCTTTTCAAACCTTATGAAATACTAGAAAAGTATAGCCAACAGTTAAGGCAAAAACCTACTGAACTAGAACAGAGACTTCAAAAAATTGAAGAATTCTTTGTTACTCCCATAACCAAACAAAGGTCAAATGAACCAGCTTCAGCATCAGTTCACCAATCCACTTGTATTTTAGAACAAAAAATAGACACAGAAACTAAACAAGAAAGCTTTGAAACTCAACTATCCAAACTGACCCTTCAACCTAACTCCAAAACTTGGAAAAAACCTCAAAAACTTTATTATTCTAGAGCAATCCATCTAGATGTTGTTCTTGAAGAAAAACTCAATATTCTACAAAACAGTTACAACGCAAACAATATCTATGAATAGAGCATAGATGGCATGTCAGAATACAACATTATGACTATTCTCTAGCAAATGACCATGGTAGCCATATCCTACAGAACAACTCATGGTTGTACAGAACAGTTAGTTGCACATATCCTTGTTGTAGGATTTACTGGCTAACTCAAAGGATGGTGAGATGAACACTTATTTGTAGATGACAAGCACAACATCATGGAATCTATTAGAATGGATACTCAAGGACAGCCAATCCTTAGAAATGGAGAAACAATTTCAGATTCTGTTTCAACACTAATCTTTTCAATTGCTAAAATATTTATTGGTGATCCAGGAACCTTTAGAGAAAGATCATCTGAATTACTCAATAATCTCAAATGTAGGAATTTGTCTAATTTTCGGTGGTACAAAGACACATTTCTCACTAGAATCTATGCCAAACCTGATGGCAATCAAACATACTGGAAGGAAAAATACATTGATGGTCTTCCAAAATCACTCAGAGACCTTGTTCGAGAAGAACTCAGGACTCAACATAACGGAGTCGTGCCATATGAACAACTTACTTATGGACAACTCACAAGTCAAATTCAATAAGTTGTATTAAAAATCTGCAGGCAGGACAAGATAATACAACAATTGGCCAAAGACAGAGCACAAAGGAGAAAAGATCTCGGAACATTCTGTGAATAATTTGGTCTTCCATCTTACCATACAAAAACCAAGAAGAAAAAACATATTTCTCACAGATAGAAAAAGACTACTTATTACCAACCCCAGCCTAGATATCAATCCAGAAAGAAACCATTCCAAAGAACCTTCAAACCAAAAAAGCAATCTACCTTTCAAAACACTAAACCAAAACAAAAACATCTTGTCTTGCTAGATATTATCTGCCACAAATGTAACAAACCCGACCACATAGCCAAATATTGCAAACTCAAAAAGAAAATCTAATCTCTCTAATTGAATGACCAATTGCAACAACAAATATCAAACTTACTTACTAACTCAAGTGATTCTAATATTTCAGGACAGACAGATGAAGAAATCAACTCATCTGATGATGACATCAACAGTTGCAGAAAGATGACTTTTCTTCACAATCCAGTGAAACAGAGGATGACCACAATCCTGAAATCAATGTCTTGACCAAAAAATAAGATTTAATGCTTGATCTTATTGAAAGCATTAATGAGCCTGAAAAACAAAAATTTTATTTTGACAGGTTCAAAGAAACTTTGACCATTTCTTCAGCCTCAACATCAACAACTCAAACAAACTCTTTTTACAAAGATCTCAGAATAGTCAATACTTACAATCTCACAGACATCCTAAACCGATTTCCAAACAAATCTAAAACAATTATCACAACACAAGACCTCCAATCCAAACTTGCTTTCCTTAAAGAAGAAATAAAGCTCATCAAGACTAGACAAGAACTTGATCGACTTGTCATTCAAGACCTTATTAATGACAGAGATAACTAGCATAAAAAAGAGGATCAATCTCAATCAACGCCAACAACAGGAGGCGTCATTAACCAAATTTTTTATATCTCTATTTGAAAATGAGAAGTTTTAATCCAACTCGTCATCCAGATGACTTCATCCTTGAATTCCAACCTTATTTGACACAGGAGCTGATTTGAGCTGTATCCAAGAAAGATAAGTTCTTACCAAATATTTTGAAAAAATCAAGGAAGGACTGCGATTAACAAACGGAACAAAGTTGCAAATCAACTACAAACTCACTGATGTCACTATCAGATTCTAGTCAGCAACAATTTATGACTCCTTTTTACTCTTCAAAAATCAGACTAATCCAGTTATTCTTGGAACTTCATTTATCAATCAGATCATCCCTTATAGACAGATGGAAGAAGGAATGGTACTAAACAGATTTGGCGGGAAAGTCCTTATTCTTTTTGTTAAATAAAAACTTCATAGAGATTTGAACCAAATATCGCTCAAGACTAACCAGATCAATTTTCTTAAAGAAGAAATTGAATACAAACGTATAGAGGAACAACTACAACAGCACGATATTCAAAGTAGAATACAGGCACTTCAAACAAAATTTCAGGACCAAGTATGTTCTGAAATCAGATCCTTTGTAGAAGATTTTGAGAAGATTTTAGTAGCATGAAGCCTTTATAGAAGATTCTTTTTGTTTGGAATGAGATATCTAATCTATTTCAATGCTTTGTTTAGAAACTTATAATTGATAACAAGTCTGGGAACTCCTCTTTCAATTTCGGAGTTTTTGTTAACATAAAATCTTGGGCAACTCTAGGGGGATTGACTTGGTTTGATGATACCCTACTGTAGTAGATCATCAATTTCCTTCTTGCAATGTTGAAGAAAATCTTGATTCATTTGAATTGGTCTTGTTTTTGTTGAAATTTGTCTTTCGTCAAAATCCCTTTCATAAGGCAAGGTTACTGTATGTTGCTTTCTGTTACAGAATGCTATTGGAAATTCAGAACATACTTGGTCCTGAAATTTTGTTTGAAGTGCCTATATTCTACTTTGAATATCGGGCTATTGTAGTTGTTTCTCTATACGTTTGTATTCAATTCTTCTTTAAGAAAATTGATCTGGCTGGTCTTGACAGAGATTTGGTTCAAATCTCTATGAAGTTTCTGTTTAACAAAAGAAATAAGGACCTTCTCGCCAAATCTGTCTAGTACCATTCCTTCTTCTGTCTGTTTGTAAGGAATGACCTGATTACCCCAAGGAAAGATTTTTTCAGACCTATGGATATCGAGATTTAGAACACTCGGCATACAGAAGCTAAGAATATTATCCAATCCAACAAACATCAACCTCTAAACAAGTTATCCAAACAGCCTCCTCATCATCATCCAAACCCAAATCACAATATGTGAAAAACCAATCTTTATATTCGATCTTACAAATTGAACTAGAATTTTGGCAAAACAACTCACTTTCTATTGCTAAACAAGTTCTTCCTCCAAATTTTAATTTCATTCTCCAAACAGTAACAAAAAATCAAATGTTTTACCAAATGATTTTGGTAAATACCAAATCAGCACAAATCAAAACATACTCGTATGAAAAGGCACTAGTCATTACACATTCATGCGCACAAATTCTCAAAATTCTCAAACCATCCGATTAGACACCTGATCTTAATTAACCAAGACAATTTTTTCAACCATTTTTTTCACTTGGATATGGTTACTGGAATTACAAACAGGTTTGGGTCCAAACATTTTCCTTCCAAAACAAGGAGCACAAACATTATTGGCTATTCTAGTTCAAGAAAACAAACAAGTATGATTTTCCAGTTTGGTTCAACCAATAGTGAAGTATATTTGGACCAAACCAGCAAATTCTTCCAACCGAAGTAGCAGAAGAATATGATTACTTCCAAAGCAGATTTTCAAACACGACCTTCCACCCAAATTCAATTCACTTCTTCTCCAAGTTTTCTTTAGTTTGGGTATATCAATGGAAGTTTGAATTTGTCAAACAAGCAACCAATCAAAACAGACAACTGCCAATCTTGGTTAGACAAGGTTATACAAAATGGTGGGATACTTTCAACATCTCATTTATCAAACTACAGAAACTTCAAGAATGGTTTAACTAAAATTTGTAGTATCTCAAAGCCTCTGAAAAATAAATGACTGAATTCCTTCAACAAAAATCTTTGTCAGTGGCAAAACTGGCATCAATTTCAGACAAGGGAGAATATATCAAGTAACTAGAAAATATTCTTCTCCAACTCAAACTAGAATCTTCTCAAGCATAGAAGGCGGCTTCGCAACCTCTACTACAGTCTGAATCTGAATTAGAAGAAGAAGAAGTAGACTTCCAACAACAAAACGAAGACGACTGTTTTGGAATTTACTCACAAATTTCATAATTTTCAAAATTGTAAAATTTTAAAGTATTTTACTGTAGCAAAGTTACTGTACATTGTACACTGTAACGGAGTTACTGTACAATCATCTTGCCGACATTTACTGTAGCGGGTCATTGTAACAGGTCACTGTAGCAAGTTACTGTAACAATACGAAAATTTTGCTATAAATACTCCTCCAAGGTAGAAGATAGGCAGAACTTTTCTTTTTTTAGTCTTTTCTTAAGAATTCCCTCTCAATTTCCATATTGTAATTTTAGTTTTTTTCTTTGGAAATCAATCTTGTAAGTTTTCAATCCTTTCAATCTTTTATTTCTATCTTTTATATTCTAGTTATTTATAATTATGCATATGGCTGGCTAACCCACCTACCACTCACTCCTTAGAGGCCGTCCGACGGTAACTCTCTTTCTTTTTACTTTTCTGTTTGTTTAAAGGTCCTCTCTCCCTGTTTGGTATCAGAATCTATACCAGACCTGATGGTAATCAAACATACTGGAAGGAAAAATACCTTAACGGTCTTCCAAAATCACTTAGAAACCTTGTTTGAGAAGAACTCAGGACTCAACACAACAGAGCCGTGCCATATAAACAACTTACTTATGAACAACTCACAAGTCAAATTCAACAAGTTGCATTAAAAATCTGCAGGCAAGACAAGGTGATGCAATAATTGGCCAAAGACAGAGCACAAAGGAGAAAAGATCTCGGATCATTTTGTGAACAATTTGGTCTTTCATCATACAAAAAGCAGGAAGAAAAAACATATTTCTCATAGACAAAAAAGGACTACTTATTACCAATCCCAGCCTAGATATCAATCTAGGAAGAAACCTTTCCAAAGAACCTTTAGACCAAAAAAGTAATCTATCTTTCAAAACACTAAACCAAAACAAAAACATCTTGCCTTATCAGATATTATTTGCCACAAATGTAACAAATCCGGCCACATAGTCAAATATTGCAAACTCAAAAAGAAAATCCAATCTCTCCAATTGGATGACCAATTGCAACAATAAATATCAAATTTATTTACTAACTCAAGTGATTCTGATATTTCAGGACAGATAGATGAAGAAATCAACTCATCTGATGATGACATCAACCAGTTGCAAGAAGATAACTTTTCTTCATAATCTAGTGAAATAGAGGATGATCACAATTCTGAAATCAATGTCTTGACCAAAGAACAAGATTTAATGCTTGATCTTATTGAAAGCATTAATGAGCCTGAAAAATGACTGGAAGAATTATTTCTTCCAAAGCTTATGATTTCAGGAGTAATTCAGATTCTCCAATTTACCCTCTCACCGTTGCGGAGGAATTCTTTGTTGATCTAGAATGAAAAATCTACTGACAAAACTCTTAATTCTCCTAAAATTTGTTTAGCATTATCTGGAATATCAGTCATTATTGAATATGTTGGAGATCTAGGCAGATCATCATGCTCATGCTCCTGATGTTCTAAGGTAGAAGTTTCTATTTGCACCGTGTATCTTGCTTGTAGGATTCTAACTCCAAAGTCTAAATCCTGAATGTTAGTTGCAATTGATGAAGTAGATCTGGGTTCCTGAGTAAAACTCCTTCTTGACAAATTCATATTGATTGTGAAAGCTGATGAAAACCTTTGACTACAAAATCTATCAAATTGAATTTGAGCAGATCCTGTGAGATATTGAGTAATACTTGAGACAGTTGTGTCTTGTGCTGATGTGACCGAAACTATTTCTGAAAGCATCCAGTCGTTTGAGAGAGTAACTTAACTCCTGGTGATTGATCTAGGAACAGAGATGTTAAATCTCGTAAGATCTGTTTGAAAGAGAGTAGTTTCTCCCTTTTTACTTCTCATCTTTGCTCTAGTGTTGAAAGCTGAGTTCATTGTCTTATACTGAATTCTGTAAATGATTGCAATAGGAAGAGAACCAAATTTTATTTTGCAATTTGCAGTTTTTATGTTTAATATTAATGTGCCCAAGATATGACCATTATTCTGACAAACGACAATAGTTTCTCAACAAATTCTAAGGAAATGCCAGGCAACAAATTCAAGACAAATATTAGGCATTTATGCATCAACAACAACAACACATTCTGTTTTTCGAATGATTTGAATCTTATTCTCAGATAGAACAAACAGATTATCCTTCTATCTGTTTTACACATATATGGCAAACTAGAGATGGAGAAGTTCATTCAGAATTTTCACTTTCATAGCCAGTCACAATCAACTACAAAGCCGTGAAATTATCAGCCACTCCCTTCAAACTCAAAAAAGTCAAACCAGGAGACCCCGTAGACACCCAAGATATACACGGTATCTATGAACAAAACAATTACACAAATAAATACCTTCAAACCATACAACAATATCTTGCAACCAAATCACCAGCTTTACAATTCTAAGCCCTGGCTTCAACTTCTTTTCCATCAGTTCCTTTTTTCAAACCTTATGAAATACCAAAAAGGTATAGCCAACAGTTAAGGCAAAAACCTACTGAACTAGAATAGAGACTCCAAAAAATTGAAGAATCCTTTGTCACTCTCATAACCAAACAAAGGTCAAATGAACTAGCTTCAGCATCAGTTCACGAATCCACTTGTGTCTCAGAACAAAAAACAGACACAGAAACTGAATAAGAAAACTTTGAAACTCAACTATCCAAATTGACCCTTCAACCTTACTCCAAAACTTGGAAAAAACTTCAAAAACTTTATTATTCTAGAGCAATCCATCCAGAAGTTGTTTTTGAAGAAAAACTCAATATTCTACAAAATAGTTACAATGTAAACAATATCTATGAATAGAGCATAGATGACATGTCAGAATACAATGTTATGACTATTCTCCAACAAATGACCATGGTAGCCACAGCCTATAGAACAACTTATAGTTGTATAGAATAGTTAGCTGTATATATTCTTGCTGTAGTATTTATTGGCCAACTCAAAGGATGGTGGGATGAATACTTATCCGTAGATGACAAGCACAACATCATGGAATCCATTAGAATGGATACTCAAGGACAGCCAATTCTCAGAAATGGAGAAACAATTCTAGATTCTGTTTCAACACTAATCTTTTCAATTGCTAAAAAATTTATTGGTGATCCAAGGATCTTTAGAGAAAGATTTGTAACCATATCTCATACTAATTGGTACGTGAATTTCTATCTGGCAAGCCATTGACTACCCTAATAAGAGATTTCGGGACTTAGGTCATGCAATATACTAAAAAGTACTCGTCAATATGACCTTCTAAGCTTAGATTTTTCATATTCATGTTTTACTATATTAGGTTTTCCCAGTACCTTCAATGGCGCTATAGGTCTTACTGCCACTCCAGGTCTTATTGTCAAGACCCACCGTTAGTAAAACACAGGCATAAAAAGGAATATTCATACATAAGTAAGAAACTTACAGATTCATAATAACCGTATCATAATAAATTGAAAAACATAATTAACACCACACTTCTCCCTCTGACTCGATACCAAACGGGGAGAGAGGACTTTTAAACGAACAGAAAAGTAAAAGGAAAGAGAGTCACCATTGGACGGCCTTTAGGGAGAAAGGGGTAGGTGGCTTAGCCAACCATATGCATAATAATAAATAACAGAATATAAAAGACAGAAATAAAAGATTGAAAGATTGAAGACTTACAAGATTGATTCTTCAAATAAGAAAACTAAAATTACAATATGAAAGTTGAGAGGGAATTCTTAAGAGAAGACTAAGAATTCTAAGAGAAAGAAACGCTTGGAAGCTGCAAAAATAGACTGGTCCTTTACATAAGCTTGTTTCTGCCATTCCGAGCAGAGAGTCATTAAAATTTAGGAACCTGCAATCTCTTAAACATAGTAAAGGGATGCACCAAGCCCTTCCCTTGACAGGGATTTTGCTGTGATCTGTACTAGTCAAATATGAAGATAATTGTACTTTTACTCATGTTTCTCGATTGTTTTTCTTGACAAAAGTTTGATTTCCTTATGATCAGAATTTAAGGCTATGGTCTGCTCTACAGTCTTGATTGTGTAGTCAGTTTTTAAAGACCATTTTGATTGGTAAATATCATGATTAGGATAAGTTAGAATTTTTCAATTATTGATTGCTTGTTTGATAGGATATTTAATCCATCTCAAGGCTTTGTTTAGAGACTTGTAATTGATAACAAGCCTGGAAATTCCTCTTTCAAAGGTATCTGTTGGCTATTCTACTTCAAGAAAATAAACAAGTATGATTTTTCAGTTTGGTTCAACCAATGGTGGAGTATATTTAGACCAAAGTAGCAAATTCTTTCAACCGAAGTAGTATAAGCATATGACTACTTCTAAAGTAGATTTTCAAACACGACCTTCTACCCAAGTTCAATTCACTTCTTCTCCAAATTTTTCTTAGCTTGGGTATAACATTGGAAGTTTAAATTTGTCAAACAGGCAACCAGTCAAAACAGACAACTGCCAATCTTGGTCAAACAAGGTTTGTGCAAGGAGCACAAACGGATCATCCTTCGATCAAAGAAAGACTGGTGATTTGGTTGCAAGGTATTGTCCTATGGTTTGAAAGTATTTATTTGTGTAATTATTTTGTTCATAGATACCCTATATATCTTGGGCGTCTACGGGGTCTCCTGGTTTGACTTTTTTTAGTTTAAAGGGAGTGGCTGATAATTCCACGGCTTTGTAGTTGATTGTGACTGGTTGCAAAAGTGAAAATTCTGAATGAACTTCTCCATTTGTAGTTTGCCATTTCTGTGTAAAACAGATAGAATGATAATCTGTTTGTTCTATCTGAGAATAAGATTCAAACCATTCGAAAAACTGAATGTGTTGTTGTTATTGATGCATAAATGCATAATATTTGTCTTGGATTTGTTGCCTGGCATCTCCTTGGGATTGCTTGTTCGATGTTTTCTAGATTAATTTCTTCTTTAATGGTGTTTGAAGAAGATGATGAAGATGCAGATGATTTTGAAAAATTTCTAAATAATAAAGACACGTTTAAAGCAAAAAAATAAGCAGTAGGAGTAAGAGGCAAACTGGTAAAGTAGTAAGCAAGTAAAGCGAATAAAGCGGTAAACAATTAAGTTGTAATACCCCTTTCCCCTAGGTACAGATACCTTTGGGACCCATGGGATAAAAATTATATTTTTTAACAAATTATGTTAAAGATATTTGAGATCTGTAACCATATCTCATACTAATTGGTACGTGGACTTCTATCTGGCAAGCCATTGACTGTCGTAATCAGAGATTTCGGGACTTAGGTAATCCAATATACCCAAAAGTACTCGTTAATATGACCTTCTAAATTTAGATATTTCATATTCATATTTTACCATACTAGGTTTTCTTAGTACCCTCAACGGCGCTACAGGTATTACTACCTCTCCAGGTCTTATTGCCAGGACTCACCGTTGATAAAACACAGGCATAAACAATAATATTCAGATCTAAACAAGAAGCTTATAGATTCATAATAACCATATCATAATAAATTGAAAAATATAATTAACACCCCACTTCTCCTTCTGGCTCTAATACCAAACAGGGAGAGAGGAACTTTAAACGAACAGAAAAATAAAAGGGAAGAGGGTTGCATTTTGTCCTGCCTGTAGATTTTTAATGTAACTTGTTGAATTTGACTTGTGAGTTGTCCAAAAGTAAGTTGTTCATATGACACGACTCTGTTGTGTTAAGTCCGGAGTTCTTCTCGAACAAGGTCTCTCAGTGATTTTGGAAGACCATCAAGGTATTTTTCCTTCTAGTATGTTTGATTACCATCAGGTCTGGCATAGATTCTGGTGAGGAATGTGTCTTTGTACCACCAAAAATCAGACAAATTCCTGCATTTGAAATTATTGTGTAATTCAGATGATCTTTCTCTAAAGATTCCTGGATTACCAATAAATGTTTTAGCAATTGAAAAGATTAGTGTTGAAACAGAATCTGGAATTGTTTTTCCATTTCTGAGGATGGGCTATCCTTGAGTATCCATTTTAATGGATTCCATGATGTTGTGCTTGTCATCTGCAGATAAGTGTTCATCCCACCATCCTTTGAGTTGGCCAATAAATCTTGCAGCAGAATATGTGCTGCTAACTGTTCTGTACAACCATGAGTTGTTCTATAGTCTGTGGCTACCATGATCATTTATTAGAGAATAGTCATAATGTTGTATTCTGTCATGCCATTTATGCTCCATTCATAAATATTGTTTGCATTGTAACTGTTTTGTAGAATATTGAGTTTTTCTTCAAGAACAATATCTGGATGGGTTGCTCTAGAATAACAAAGTTTTTGAGATTTTTTTCAAATTTTGAGTAAGGTTGAAGGGTTAGTTTGGATAGTTGAGTTTCAAAGCTTTCTTGTGTAGTTTTTGTGTTTGTTTTTTGTTTTAAGACACAAGTGGATTGGTAAATTGATGCTGAAGCTGGTTCATTTGACTATTGTATGTTGAAGTGGACAGAACGAAGCCTATTGGTTACAAAAATGGTTGAGACCGATGCTTCTGACATTGGTTATAGTGATATTCTCAAACAGAAACAAAACAATAAATAACATATTATTGCATTTGCATCAAAACATTAGAATATTTCTCAACAGAATTATTCTACCATTAAAAAAAAATTTTGGCAATTGTTCTTTGCATTTCAAAATTTCAGTCTGATTTATTAAACCAAAAATTTTTGTTACGCATTGATACAAGTTTGCAAAAGATGTTTTTACAAAAAGATGTCAAAAATCTTGCCTCTAAACAAATTTTTGCAAGATGGCAAGTATTTTTATCTGTTTTTGATTTTGATATTGAATATATCAAGGGAACTTCTAACTCATGAATTTTTGTAGGGTAGGTAATTGTGCCAAGGAAAAAGAAAGAGGAAAAACCTCCGAACCCCAATCTAGAAAAACAGCCCATTCAAACCGAAAAGGCCTCAAACTCTCCAAAATCCACTTCATCTTCTACTAAAAACAACCAATCTCAATCCATCACCAGCCAATCTTTAGTAATGACTCCAGAACAAATCCAACAGCTTATAGTTATGCAACTAAACCTTCCTATGGTTCTCCAATCTCCAAAATCGTGAGTAGATGTTGCCGCTGAACAAGACAATACAAACAAACAGCTTACCCCAATGGAAAGATTTTTTCAAGCTTATGGATGTCGAGATTTAGAACACTCGGCATACAGAAGCCAAGAATATTATCCAATCCAACAAACATCAACCTCTAATCCAAACAACCTCCTCATAATTATCCAAACCCAAATCACAATATGTGAAAAAACAATTCTTCTATTCGATCTTACAAACTGAACTAGAATTTTGGCTAAACAAGCCACTTTCTGTTGCTAAACAAGTTCTTTCTACAAAGTTTAATTTCGTTCCCTAAACAACAAAAAACCAAATGTTTTAGCAAATGATTTTGGTAGATACCAAATCAGTACAAATCAAAACATACCCCCATGAAAAGGCACCAGTCATTACACATTCATGCGCACAGATTCTCAAAGTTCTCAAACCATACGATTGGACACTTGATCTTAATCAACCAAGACATTTTCCCAATCATTTTTTCCACCTGGATATTATTATTGGGATTACAAACAGACTTGGTTCCAAACATTTTCCTTCCAAAACAAGGAGCACAAACATTCTTGGCTATTCTCCTTCAAGAAAACAAACATGTATGATTTCCCAGTTTGGTTCAACTAATGGTGGAGTATATTTGGACCAAACCAGCAAATTCTTCCAACCGAAGTAGCAGAAGCATATGACTACTTCCAAAATAGATTTTCAAACAGAACCTTCCATCCAAGTTCAATTCACTTCTTCTCCAAGTTTTCCTTATCTTGGGTATATTAAAGGAAGTTTGAATTTGTCAAATAGGCAACCAGTCAAAACAGACAACTACGAATCTTGGTCAGACAAGGTTATACAAAGCGGTGGGATACTTTTGACATCTCATCTATCAAATCACAGAAACTGCAAGAATGGTTTAACCAAAATTTGCAGTATCTCAAAGCCTCTGAAAAATAAACGATTGAATTCCTTCAACAAAAATCTTTGTCAGCGGCAAAACTAGCATCAATTTTAGACAAGGGAGAATATATCAAGCAACTAGAAAATATTTTTCTCCAACTCAAACCAGAATCTTCTCAAGCACAGAAGGCGGCTTCGCAACCTCTACCACAGTCTGAATCAGAATCAGAAGAAGAAGAAGTAGGCTTTTGGCAACAAAACGAAGACGACAGTTTTGGAATTTACTCACAAATTCCATAATTTTCAAAATTGTAAAATTGTAAAGTTTTTTACTGTAGCAAAGTTACTGTACCTGTACACTATAGCTGAGCTACTATACAATCATCCTGCCGACATTTACTGTAGTGGGTCACTGTAGCAGTCCAAAAATTTTGCTATAAATACCTCTCTAAGGTAGAAGATAGGCAGAACTTTTCTTTCCCTTAGAATTCTTAGTTTTCTCTTAAGAATTCCCTCTCAAATTTCATATTGTAATTTTAGCTTTCTTCTTTGAAGAATCAATCTTGTAAGTTTTCAATTTTTCAATCTTTTATTTCTGTCTTTTATATTCTGTTATTTATTATTATGCATATGGTTAGCTAAGCCACCTACCCCTTTCTCCCTAGAGGCCGTCCGACGGTGAACCTTTTCCTTTTTACTTTTCTGTTCATTTAAAGGTCCTCTCTCCCCGTTTGGTATCACATCTGAATATTTAGAGTATATCTGGTCCAAATATATTTGGTCCAAATCTGAATATTCGTCTAGGGGAAAGGGGCATTTCAACTTAATTGTTTACCGCTTTATTCGCTTTACCTGCTTACTACTTTACCATTTTGCCTCTTACTCCTACTGCTTATTTCTTTGCTTTAAACATGTCTTTATTATTTAGAAAATTTTCAAAATCATTTGCATCTTCATCATCTTCTTCAAACACCATTAAAGAAGAAATTAATCTAAAAAACATCGAACAAGCAATCGATAATTGAAAATTTCCAACTTATCCCAATCATGATATTTACCGATCAAAATGGTCTTTAAAAACTGACTACACAATCATATATGTTATATATAATATATATAATAAATATATTATACATACATACATACGTATGTACATGCATACATATATACATATATTTATATATAATATATATTTATATATATTATACGTACATACATGAATGCATACATACATACATACATACATTTATATATAAATATCTATAATATATAATAGTTATGCATATATAATATATTTGTATATATTATATGCACATGCATATGTATATACATGCATGCATACATACATACATACATATATAATAAAATATATATAGATATATGTATGTATATATATTATCTATATATGTATATTATATATTATATATGTTATAATACATATAAATATATAAATATATATAAATATATATAATATACAATATATATTTATATATATTATACGTACATATATACGTATGTACATGCATGCATACATATATACAAACATACGTATATATAATATATATAAATATATGTATGTATATATATTATCTATATATATATTATATATTATATATATTATAATACATAAAATATATATAATATACAAAATATATGTAATATATATAGATAATAAACATATTATACGTACATAAATGCGTATGTACATGCATGCATACATACGTACATACATATATATAATATAATATATATAAATATATGCATGTATAGATATTATCTATATATATTATACTACATACAATATATATAATATATATTATATATAATATATATAGATAATAAATATATTAAAGTACATAAATGCGTATGTACATTCATGCTTACATACATACGTACTTACATATTTATATATAAATATACCTAATATCTAATATATATTTATATATAACATATTTATATATACTATATGTACATACATACGTATGTACATGCATGCATGTACATACATACATGCATGCATATATATAATATAATATATATCAATATATGTATGTATATTATATATATTATATTATGTTATGTATGTTATAATACATATAATATATATAATATATATTATAAATAACATATATACGTAATAAATATATTATATGTACATACATGCGTATGTACATGCATGCATATATACGTACGTACATATATTTATATATAAATATATACTATATAATACATATTTATATATAATATATTTGTATATATTATATGTACATACATATGTATGTACATGCATGCATATCTACATACGTATAATAAATATATATATAACTATGTGTGTGTATGTGAAAGTGAGTGTATGTTCTTAGTGTTCTTGGTGTGTAGGATTTTAGTATTTGTAAAAATGTGTGTGTGTGTGTGCGCGCAAACCAAAAAATGTGTTAAAAACACTCTTTCAGTGTCTTTTGTGCTAAAGTCATTAATTCTCAAAAAACAGCTCATCCAAACACACCCTTTATTTTTGTAAGTTGGTCATGTAATTTTAGTTCTTAAGGAATGACAATTTGTTCCTTGAGAACTGAAATCGCATGACCAACATGCAAAAATAAAGTCAACGAAAAAAAATAAGGTAGATTGGCTAGGTGAGGTGCAGACTAAGTTGCTCTCTTAAGACGATTCGCACCCTTTGTAGTATTATTCCCACTGTAGAGGGTTGATGACGTGTGTCCACAGAGATACAACAACCCAGCCATCGTTGTTGCTTTTACTAAATCTACACAATCTAAAGAAGCTAAAGTTTTTCTTAACACCTAACTAATGCCCAATATCGAGGGAGAGAAGTAGAAGATATCAAAGGTGTGTTTTTCACAATGTTGGTAGAAGCCTCTATTTATAGGCTAAGAAATTAGGAGTTCCAAAATACCAACATTTGATAGAATAATTAGAATAAGTATCTCATTGTTTTCAACTACAACATAAAAAGCTTAAATTCATTGTATAATGGTAAAAATTTACTAAAAGAGTGCATAAAGCTAACCGTCACATAGGTTACAAAATAATAGACATAAATCAACTCTTAAAGACATAAGTTACACTTTTGGAAGTTGAATTTATAGCTAAAAATTCATTAAACATTTTATAACTTATTGTGTTTGAATAAAAAAAATGTGACATTTTTTTATTAAAATATCCCACAATCCCCCACTTATTTTAAATAAAAAAAAATTCAATCGGGCATTTAGTGAGAACATCATGCCTTATTAAGGTGGCAATGCCTTTAAACTTCCACATAGTGCTTCAATTTTCTTGCGTTAGAGTTATAGCAGACTTAGCCTTTAGACTATAACTACTTGGAGACACGTAGAATACTTAACATATATGATGTTCAATGTGTTCTTAAACAAGCTTTTGAAGCCAACACATTACGGCATATGGTTTATCCCAGTTTTCATGAGTGCTCTAGAGAATTAGTCCAAATTCTCATAGGGGCGGCCTTAAACCCTTACAAACAATGAGTTACAAAATATTTAATGAATTTTCAGCTATAAATTTAACTTTCAAAAGTATATCTGACGTCTTTAAAAGTTAATTTATGTCTATTATTTTGTAACTTATGTAACGGTAAACTTTATGAATTCATTTAATAAATTTTTACCGTTATACAATGAATTTAGACTTTTCATTTTGTAGCTGAAAAGAATGTGATAATTACTCTAATTATTCTACTTAATGTTGGTATTTTGGAATTCCTAGTTTCTTAGCTTATAAAGAGAGGCTTCTACCAACATTGTGAAACACACACGTTTGATATCTTCTACTTCTCTCTCTCAATGTTGGGCATTAGTTAGGTGTTGAGAAAATCTTTAGCTTCTCTAGATTCTGTAGATTTAATAGAAGCAACAGCAATGGCTGGGCTAGTGTATCCTAGAAGTGATGTGCCATCAACCTTTTACATAAAAAATAATCCTGTAAGGGGCACGAATCATCTTCAAAGAACGACCTAGTTCGCACCTCACATAACCAATCTACTTTACTTGTTTTTCATTGACTTTATTTTTGCAGATTTGTCATGTGATTTTAGTCATTAAGTAACAACACTAAATGCCTTAAAATCCCTATTAAATCTTAGCCAAAGCTCCAGGCTAATCTTCAGCTTGACTTTACACTATTGATATGTTATTTTCACTTTGAAAAGGTTATTATGATTGCTTGCTAAGTGTTTTTATAACTTGAGCTTTCCATCACCAGATGACTTCGTAAAATTAGTGCATTTTTCACTGTATCATATGCCTTTGCCACTTCAAAGGGTGGGAAATGGGTTTAAAGATCAAGTAGAATTCTGATGGCTCAATAAGTCCGTTTGGTTGGTAAAGGCTATATCCAAGTTCGAGGCATTGATTCCCATGACACCTTTACTCTAGTCACTAACTTGTCATTGTTCGTGTTTTTTAAGTTATTCCCGCTAATCCTCACTGGGCGCCAACTTAACGCAAATAATTTTTTTACATGGAGATCTTAATGAAGAAGTAGAGGTGGCATAAGTCCCAAGACACAATAAAATACCCCTATCTAAATTTAATTTGAATGGGATAAGCATAAAAAATATGGAATTAAGTCTAAATGGGAATATACCCAACAATACTTATTTAAATATGGGTATAAATGGGATTTATTTGGAACTCCCATGGGTATGATAAACAATTATTTAAGCATTATTTAAATGACTTAAAATTAAAAATTTAAATATTTGATAGCCAAATATCATTTAAATTACTCAAAATTACAAGTATATTCAATAATTTATTTATTTTGCTATCAAAAAAAATTATTATTGGGAATTTGGGCGGTACAAAAAATGGATTTAAATCCATTTTAATCCCTTTCATATTGATCCCATGACCAATATGAGACTGTTTGGGTATAGCTCATATTTTATAGTCTTAATTAAATCTCGCCCAAATCCTGTCCATCCCGTCCATTTGCCATCCCTATGAAGAAGTTTGTATATTTCTTTCTCTTAAGTGGTATTGAAAAGGGAAGAACTGACTGTTTATATAAATCCGTATATAGTCTCAAATAGGCGTCTCGAAATTGGTTCTCTAAATTTTCCACTATTTCTTAACTTTTGGCATCTTATAATTTACAAGCAGATCAATTTTTGTTATTCTTAATTCTCATGAATCTTCTGTTTATGCATTATATATGTAGATTATATTGTTCTTACAAGAGTTAACCCTAAAATTAGAAAAATCTACTCTTGTTTGTCAAGAGTTTACCCTAAAGAACTTTGTCCAAACGCAGTTTTATTGTTGTGGACTATAGTTCAAGTAAGAAATTTTTATTTAGTTCAATTTTCTAAGGTCAATAGGGCATTTCTTGTAACAAAATATGAATGTCCTTTTCCAGTACACAACCCAAAATAAGATAAAAATAGCTCACACAAAGTTGAAACTATAATTTATTGTTTGAATGACTAGGCAACTATCTTAAAATATTGGAAGCAGGTTTTTCTTAGGTTCACACAACACAATTTGAAATCGCAGCTAGCCGAACAGAAAAAATATAAAGTATCCTGTAATGAGGGACTATGAGCAAGTTTAGTTAACATATCTACATCATAACTAGATAATTGAAAGTCATTCACATACCTTGTGACAGCCCCACCATACCCAGAGGCGCACCAAAGGGCTTAGTGAACTGCCTGCCTGGCTCTCGCCAGGACTCAAACAAGCACTCACTCGGAACATCCAAGCATACTTAACTCAAATAAAATACATTCATAATGAAATACATTCATTTAATTCATTCAAAAGTACAAGAATCACAAGAAATTTACATCTCAAAATATACATAGCATTTACAATAAAAGCCTACACAATTAGGCTATCAAAATACATGAAGCAAAATATTTACTATATCCAAAAGTAGCTTTTCCAGCTTTAGTATTTTGGAAAACCTGGTTAAAGAAAACAAATGAACGAGATGAACTATAATAGCCCAGTGAGTGCCCAAGTCATGCAATCATACCAGGAATTCATTATTTTATGGAACAAGATAATTGACAAGGTAAATAGACAGGTTATGAACAATTTAAATAACAAGTAGTCAATGGCGGATACAGGGCTCAACTACGGGAGCAAGCTCAACTGCAGGAGAAGCAAGTACTGTTCATGTAACCATGATGTTAGGACCGAGATAATAGGTCAGGTCTTTATTAAAGGACATGCCAGTATTATCACACAAGTCCTAACCATTGTTCACCTTATAACCTCCGTACAGGCTACCACATCCAAGGAGTAATCTCAACCTTGGAGGGCCAACACGCAAGAGAGTTCAATCCAGAGTTGGCCTCTTTGAGGATTCACAACTCAAAAGGGAAAGAACAACACACCCTAAAACACCCAGCACCTTATATCCTCCCAAGCCTGTCTGGGTTGACTATTCGTGAAGTAACGGTAAAGTTAGTCACGGAAGTCTCACGCACAAGTAACACATTGGATAGTGAAAGCATGTAACAGATTGCAGAATAGATGTGATAAAGTACACATCTTTCCTCAAGTAACACATTTCATTAGATAATCATGTCAAGTATAACATATCATTTCATGCATCGAAATAATAACGTCAAGTATTACATGGCATTTCATGCATCATGCACACATAAGAACACTTACCTTAAGTGCTTAAGAAAATATTTCGTAATACGGGCGGGTTTCACTTTCGGAGCCTGAAATTCAAAAGAAAATAGTTGTATAAAAACCGAATAAAAATCTAAGTCATTCGATAAGAAAATTTGAGAAATACCTCAAGTATTTCTAGGGTTTTACATCCTTCCCCCCTTAAAAGAATTTCATCCTCGAAATTCCACCCTGATTTCCGAATAGCTTGGGATAATTTTCCACATCTCTTCCTCTGTTTCCCAAGTGGCTTCATCTAAATCATGATGCTTCCCAAAAACTTGAACAAGAGGAATTTGTTTATTTCTCAGTTCTTTCACTTTGTGATCCAAGATTGAACTGGCTGCGCTTCATATGCTAAAATTCCATCAAACTAAATCTCATCGGGTGGAAGTACGTGTCGTGAGTCTGGGTGGCATTTTCCCAAGTTTCACTTTATCCTCCAGAGTATTAATTAAATAAACAATATATTCCACTGCCCCTCAGAACATTAATTTCCTAACTTGCATGGTAGAAAGAAGGTCGAAGAAGTTAGAGTTTTCTTTACATCCAACCCTAGAATAGGTTTTTCCAGTATACTAAACTCTACCACTTTCGTCCTACAATTTAATTGTGCACAATTTAATTGGGCCCACCACGCTACCACTGCGCCACCCTAATATCTCTTCCACTTAGCATTTATCGAATTTCACCAAGGTGTGGTAACACCTTCCAACTGATACCAACTGTGACAGTTCTTGAGGTCACATCACAGGGTCCTTATCAGCTTGTCACCATGCCGTGGGCATCCCTTACGGAGAGTTTCACTTCGCGAATCTTCACGAACGAGAGGCTCGGGGCTTTGGATCCTAATGGCTCATGGCTCTGACACCACCAAAATACGACAAATGTCACTTGCCCTTCATCAATATACTTCAAGGTAGCATAGATTTTCTCAATATCCTCTAACCATTTCTGGCGATTTCGGGATGCAGACCACCGTTGAACTTGGGGGGTTAAATTTCTGAAACCTTTCTAGAGCTACATCCTTCCCCACTACAAGGTTTCTATGAGAACTACAGGTTTCCCTTACTAGATTTTTGCCGATTCCCAAGTTGAGTTAAAACGTCGGTCATTTGAGTCAATACCGCTATCATTGGGTTAGCCCCAGAAGTAGAATTTATGCTCTAAGTTGTACCTTCGTCCCGGTCTTGGCGATGGGGACGTCTTCTACCATGACCTCGTCCACTGATAACTTAATATTCTATAATACCATAAATGAATCATTTCAATTTCCACGTAACAAGTGACAAGTTATATTTCAAGATGCACAAATTCAAGAATAAGCAAGGAAATCAAGTTTTATGCCAAATAAAGTCACATGCATATATGGGTAGTTCAACTTACACATTTTCAAAAGTTCGTGTATTAAACATATCACACATGTAAAGCATAACAAAACTAGCACAGGTCTTTGTACATATTCCTAGACATCACACTTATCTAGAGTATAAACTCAAGCTAACACTTTTCACTTGTTTTCACTTCCTCTGGCTTTATCAAAGTCCTTGTGTTCCGGTTGAGCTATACCTTATCTAGTAGCCATCTGTATTAGGCAATAGCTTATTCGATGGTCAGCACTACCGCAACGTAGACACTTACGGCTTTTCCTCCAACAATTTTCTTCGGTATGATTACCTTTACCACAATACCCACAAGCAACTTGAAGCGCCGGGAGTTGAGTTTCTTTCAGAGTATCCTCTTTTTGTTCATTTCCTAGCGGAGCTCTATCCATTAGAGTCCCTCTTGAACTTCCAGATTGGGCATCATGCTTAATTCTCACTCCTCCAGGTCCCCTTCCTACCTTAGGGGCTGGAGCAATTTCAGTTGATAGGCGGGGATTACTAGCACGTCCCCGTTTCCTCACTTGCATCGTTCGAACCAAGCGCTTTGTCTTTTCCATTGGTTGCGCCTTTTCTTCCACGGCTTCACAAGTTTCGATGGTGGCGGCAGCGAGGGCATCCTGGTACTACATTCGGTAAACCTCGGTCCTCTGTTGTTCCTCCCGGACAGCAGCCTCAAGCTCTCGAATCCTTAGAGCCTGAACTCTCACTATCTCTCTCAACTCATGAATGCGAGCTCGGGAGATCTCACCCTCGCGTTCAACCCGTTTACTATCCTCAATCAATGAAAGTACAACTTGGTCGGGGTAAGAGTTCATCCTCCAACAATCACATGCAGGCCGTACTTGGCGGGCAGGTGAAAAGGTACGATAGGGATGCCTTGGTCCCTCATGGTCACAATCTGTTGGTCTTTTATGGTACTCATGTTGCAACGAAGCCGTACCAGATGGCAGTGATGCCTCACTTCGACCACTCTCTGACATACCTGCATGTTTTAAAGAAAATAAATCACTCAAATCTAAACCCAGAAAGACTTAATAATAAACAATACTTAAGTATCACACCTCAAAATCAAGCTTAGAAAATAAACTAGACCATTCTCAATTATATTCCCGTAGGTTTTTAGGCCGAAGAAACACTCGCACCTCATTTCTTAATGACTTTTTAAATTTGCATAACAGAGGGAATAGTTACTACTTTCTCATTCTCGGATTTTCTCTTATGCTCATGAAATGAAAAGATGAGTGTAAAGAATGCCAAAGTTAACACCCTTTCTTATAAAATTCACACAAGTCTAATACCAATACATCTCTTCACAACCGAAACAAGCTCTTGTTTTCCATCTACATTCTCCCGAGTGTACACTATTGCAACCTCTACATACCTTGACTTCCTTAAGAGGTGCCTTCTGCAATATAACAAGGTTTAGAACTAACTATCTACACCAAGGGACCTATACTAAACAATCCATAACAAAGTAAAGCTAAACCCATATAGAAGAAACTACGAAATCCTCAATCATCAATTATAGATACTCGAACACGGATCTCAAAACTAAGTCAACCCACACTAAGGTTGGCCACCCCAAAGTGTGAATCAACTAGCCCTGACAATCCTGTCCAATGCACACACTAACCACCCAGAAGAATCTACAAATATTCGTATTTAAAGATTCACAAGTAAAATTCAAGCTTAGGATATCATTTAAAAACTAGCTATTCCAAATTGTATGAACATAGATAATTAATCACTTACAATGTATATCGAACCATCTATGTCACATCATTTAACCATTTACTAACACTACTTAATGCCGTCACTTGTTAATATAATACACCTAATATAATAAAGTCAATATCCACCAGTACCAAAACCAATCACAAAAGAAAACATCCTATGTATCCCAATTACAATTAGAGGTTCACTTCTTACTAGCCAGGTAATACTTTCAAATCTTAACAAACTAATATAAAATAATGTTTAGACTTAAGGTCTAATAAGGATCAAACTTAAGCTCTTCAAAGATTCAAACTTAAACTCTGTCAGAATTCAAACCTAGGCTCTGATACCAACTGTGACAGCCCCACCTTACCCAGAGGCGCATCAAAGGGCTCAGCGGACTGCCTACCTGGCTCTCACCAGGACTCAAACAAGCACTCATCAGAACATCCAAGCATACTTAACTTAAATAAAATACATTCATAATGAAATACATTCATTTAATTCATTCGAAAGTACAAGAATCACAAGAAGTTTACATCTCAAAATATACATAGCATTTACAATAAAAGCCTACACAATTAGGCTATCAAAATACATGAAGCAAAACATTTACTATATCCAAAAACAGCTTTTCTAGCTTTAGTATTTTGGAAAACCTGGTTAAAGAAAACAAATGAACGGGATGAGCTATAATAGCCCAGTGAGTGCCCAAGTCATGCAATCATACCAGGAATTCATTATTTTATGGAACAAGATAATTGACAAGGTAAATAGACAGGTTATGAACAATTTAAATAACAAGTAGTCAATGGCGGATACAGGGCTCAACTACGGGAGCAAGCTCAACCGCAGGAGAAGCAAGTACTGTTCATGTAACCATTATGTTAGGACCGAGATAATAGGTCAGGTCTTTATCAAAGGACATGCCAGTATTATCACGCAAGCCCTAACCACCGTTCACCTTATAACCTCCGTACAGGCTACCACATCCAAGGAGTAATCTCAACCTTGGAGGGCCAACACGCAAGTGAGTTCAATCCAGAGTTGGCCTCTTTGAGGATTCACAACTCAAAAGGGAAAGAACAACACACCCTAAAACACCCAGCACCTTATATCCTCCCAAGCCTGTCTGGGTTGACTATTCGTGAAGTAACGGTAAAGTTAGTCACGGAAGTCTCACGCACAAGTAACACATTGGATAGTGAAAGCATGTAACACATTGCGGAATAGATGTGATAAAGTACACATCTTTCCTCAAGTAACACATTTCATTAGATAATCATGTCAAGTATAACATATCATTTCATGCATCGAAATAATAACGTCAAGTATTACATGGCATTTCATGCATCATGCACACATAAGAACACTCACCTTAAGTGCTTAAGAAAATATTTCGTAATACGGGCGGGTTTCACTTCCGGAGCCTGAAATTCAAAAGAAAATAGTCGTATAAAAACCGAATAAAAATCTAAGTAATTCGATAAGAAAATTTGAGAAATACCTCAAGTATTTCTAGGGTTTAATTTCTAGGGTTTTACATACCTTATATAGATTTTCAACGATATTAAAAATAGTAGCTTTTGTTAAACAAAACTAACACGGAGATAGTTATTGTTGCACATAAATAATTATGTGAAATTCAGACTAACATCTCAAAAGTTTAAAAGGGTACGTACTTGATTTCGTATTGATGGTGTTTATCTCCTATGCAAGTAGATTAGAGAACTTCTAATGTAAACATAATTTGCAAACTAAATGATGTCAAACTTAGTTTTGATTTAATTAAAATTCATAGTTTACCTAAAAAATAAATGGTACTTTAGAGTTTGGTTATTTGATTAAGTAGAAAGATTTTGCCTAAATGGAGCATTCTTGGGCAAAATATTTTGAATCTCTGTATAATTGAAAAGTAAAATTTAAAGTCTCAAAACTATAAGCAAAGGATACTTGCGAATAGCACCAGAAGGCATAAATTGATAACATGAAAATCAAACACATAAAATTGTTTGGCACAGAGCATGACACTAATATTTGCAATATATTATAGAACTTAAAAAAGAAAAAAATAATTTTTCAAAATATGTTCTTTTTGAGAAAATTGGAAAGCAAAGTCAAGCTTTTTTATGATAAAGAAATGCGGATATGCTAAATTAAGCTGCCAGAAAAGCCAGAAAAAAAGTTACAAATAACACCAACATGAATAAGCAAACAAAAATTGTTGTTGTGTTAACTGATGTCATTTTGTTGCGTAAGCAATGGATGCTTAAAATTGAATTGGTTCCATGTTAGAATTTTACAAAATAAAGCAAGAATGTTGATTTAGTTTCAACCAAATTATGGTTATGCATTCGATTCGAATGACTTCTATGCTATGATATGGTTTCAATCCTTCCAAGAACACTTCCTTAATTGATAAAAGCTATTAATTTGGTTCTCAAAATTAATACTTGTAATTAGATACATAAATCGTGTACGTGCATTTTTCTATTGAATTCAGATAAGTACTAAACTCAATTTTGTAAAATATTTACCAAATCCTTCTGTATTATTTTTTTAAAGTCAAATCCTTCGGTATTTTTCATATTATATTACTTGAAGCAAGCGATATTTCTATTGCAAAATAGCATTGTCAAAAACTGTAACTAGATTTTTAGTTACAGGACACATTCTTGACCGTATAAGAGTCATTGTCAATTACAAACTCTTATCTTTATCTAACCTGTAACCTATTTTACTGGTTTATTATTACAGTAAGTATCATTCAGTTTTTTTTTATTGCATCTTAGGGAAAAAAAATTTTGCTGACATTTTCATTACTAGATTTTATATTTACTTTTGAATTAGGGTTTAGGAGTTAGGATTTAGGGTTCAGGATTCAGGGTGTAGGGTTTATGATTTTAGAATTTAGGATTTTAATTAGATTAAGAAAATAATAGTAACTATGGTTTTTATTTGTTAAAGAAAATTATGATTAACTTTTTATATCTTAAGAACTATTTTAGATTTTTATTTTTTAGTAAGTTAGGATAATATGAGACTCTTTAAAAATTAAGTTAGATTAGTATTAATTTAAAAGAATATTTTTTAGTAAGTTTGGGATAATATAGAACTCTTTTGATAAGTTAAGTTAATATTAACCAATGATAACAGGTTACGTTAAATGTCTGTAACATTAAGTATCACAGCGTCTAAAGACGCTACTATTGTACATTTCTATTTTCACCCAAAGGAAAGAGTGTTTGAAGGTATTTGGTCACATTTCACAAACAATTCTTCAGCTTACGTAATTCGGTTGAAAAATCAATTGAAAACTTTTAGTTCCAAGAAAAGTATAACAAGCACCCTATCAAAGACAAAAATAAAATTATCAATTAACAGGCTTTATTTATACTTAGTCAAAGATAAAACAAAATTATCAATTCACAGGCCTTGTTTAATACCATCGCTTTCAAAAAACAACGGTTTCAAAGCATTCTACGAAACTAATTCTAGTTTACATAAAACATGTTCAGAAGAATACCTTTAATTCTCTCATACAGCATGAAACAATCTGAACGCCCAAATTGTCTGAGTATATTGGCTTATACACTGTTTAGTGAAGAAACAATTTGATGTATTTGTAGCTTTGTTTGTGTATGGCATGTGTAAAGGTGGAAGGAATTTACCAACACACTTTCGGACAAGTAGAGCATTCTATGCACAGTCCTCAGTTTCACACAGTGTACCTATTTAATATGCTAGATATATATAGTTTCAGGAAACCTTAATTATTACTTCCTCGATTGTAAATATAGGATTTTGCAAAATATACGTAAGCAGCTAAAGCAATAGCACTAAGTCCAGTAAGCAGCCAGTAAAAATAATCGAGATGTGCCTTATTCAAGTTGTTGGAAAACCAATTATCACGTCCATCTCCACCTGTGATCTTCTCAATAATAGAGATGAGAAAGCTGCTTAGGAAGTTCCCTATGCCGAATATACTGAGGTATAGAGCCAAACCGATACTTTTCAGTTCACTAGGCACTTGGTCGTAGAAGAATTCTTGCAAACCGACCATGGTAAATGATTCAGAAACTCCGAACAACAAATACTGAGGTATCAGCCATGCCACACTGATTGGAACTGTTGCTTTTGGCTTATCAACCAACCCATACTCTTGAGCTGTTTTAAGACGCTTCATCTCAACTAGAGCAGCCATAACCATGGAAATACACGACAGAGTTATTCCAGTTCCAATTCGTTGCAACATTGTTATACCTGATGATTTTCTGGTGATTGCTCTTGCAATAGGGACCAACACACGGTCATATATAGGCATAAAGAAAACTATTGAAATACTGATAAAAGATTGCAAGGAAGCAGCTGGTACTTCAAAGCCAGGACTGATAGATCTGTCCATTGTAACACCTTGCTTGATGAACAAAGTAGATGATTGAGAATATACAATTCCATAAACCAAACATGTTGCCCATATTGGAAATAGCCTTAAAATTGCCTTTGCCTCTTCAATCTCATTGATGCAACAAGCATTTCTGCCTTCTTTTGAACCATCAGATGTTAGCAAAGCTTTGTTCAGAAACCTATGACAAATGAAAATTTTCAGAGAACCGATTTCAACATAAGAATCCCATCAGCAAGAAGGGAGCAAGTGCATGATGCACAATATGATAATTTTGAATTGGAAAAATATTTTTTTTTGGTTGTATAATTTTGCAATATTATTGGAGAAATAATACTGTTGATTTTTGTTTTTTGATGTGAGTTATGTGAAATAAAAAAATAGTTAAAAATATGACAAAAAATGATTGAACAAACGTGTTTGAAGAATATTTCAAAATAATTTTTCTTGCTTTCTTAACTTCATTGGTTAGAAGCCAGAGAGTTAGATTAAACAATCATTAAGAAACACTCAAGATACACCAAAGGGCCTCAAAATAAGTTTTCTGTTAATGAGTTTCTAGATGAACTCCAGAGTAAAGTTTGTTAAGTGAAAACTATTATGTTTGATTGACCAATAATTGCAAGTCGGTAGATGTTTAACAAGTTACTTTAAATCATATCAGACTTCAATAAAAGTCAAAAACGTCAATTCAAGCATGGAACGAGAAGTTAAAGACCAAGAAACTTGATCCAAAACAAAAATAAGGTGAAAGAACTCAAACTAATTAATAGCAAGTAAAATTGTAGGACAGGAGATTGTTTCTCACTTAAATTGTTGAGAACCTTGGTAAGACAGAAATCCCCCAGATTCCCCTTTCATGAATATTTCTGAAGAGGTGGTTTTCCAATTCCTTGCTGCTTTGACAAACACCCGACCAATTCTCACAAAGGGGTTCATCTCATTTCTATGGAGAGGGAAACGGTATGTGATAGTTCCAAGCAAGAAAACGATTAATGCAAAACCCATAACAAGGCAGGGAATTCCAAATCCAAGACTCCAGCTAAGGTTATCTTGAATATAGGGCAAAAACATTGTTGTGACCATCGTAGCCGTACACATGCCAAAATACCACCAGTTGAAGAATGAGCTTTTGGCTTTAAACTCTTCTGGATCTTGTCCATCAAATTGGTCAGCTCCAAAAGCTTGAACACAAGGCTTATGTCCTCCTTGGGCTACTGCTACTAGATACAATGAAAAAAAGAAGAATACAACTTGGAACTCAGAAGGAGAACATTCTGCTTCGTTCACCTCATTTTGACACTCAGAAGAAAGGAGAGTTGAAACGGTCAAGAAGCCAAGTCCCTGTGAGTCATGGCCATCCAAGTCTTAACAACTTGTAATCAAAAGAAAATCTGTAATTCTTAAAGAATGATGGTTATTTCTATGAGAAGGGGTATTTCCTGAAGCACATACAAGCAGAAGTCAATGAACAAATAACTACATATAAACAAATTATCAGAATTCAACTCCCAAAGAACATGTTGAGATTCAGCTTTTTTGGAATATAAGCGGATGGATTATTAGAAGGCTTAAGTAACAAAAAAACGGATAAAGAAAGTACCAAAGAATCTGACGGAACTACAACTACTTACCAGGATATAGAGCACAGATGCAATTACAATGGTGCGGTAACGGCCGAGATATGCGTCGGCTACAAAAGCACCCAAAAATGGGGAAAGCATCGATGTGCCGGACCATGCATTGACGTTCTCAGCGGCGGTAGCAGTGGATTGGCCAAGTGGTCCGGTCAAGTAATTGATCAAATTCGCACTTATTCCACAATATGCAAATCTCTCTGCCATCTCAACACCTGCAACCAAAATAAATTTAAAAAAGTATCCGAGTTTTGTACCTACTTTAAGTTATAAGTAACAACTATGGAGTTCATATGAAGTGTCAAATTTTATCTACCTAACTATCTTCCTTGTACCATGGTTTCATTTAGCACCTAAGAATTATCCATAAATGTGAATAGATGATACCTATGATGAAAGATGCCGATGTCCAACGACCGGATTTGGCCCGTTTAACAGGGCAGCCTTTGTGGTCAACGTTTCCTTCAACGATGTCATCGAGGAATGGAGCTTCGATAGCCTCTGAAACGTTGTCCTCCGTGGTGGTAGAGACAGCCATGTGTGGAGCAAACCGTGCAACTTCACTTGGATTTTGGCAGTTGTTTTAGTTTTGTTTGACTGGTGGGATATACTCGTTTGAGATTCCGTAGGTTAGATACTCCTGCACGGTAAAGCAGAATCTATTGTTTGGTGGGGGTGCATTTGTAGTATAATGTTGGAACACGTACATAATATGAGAATTTTCGGGAGAATTATGTGTAGTACTAAATTTTATTAACGAGTTTAGCAGGAACTTTTACAAATTATGTGTAGCAGTTAGTCTTAGAATGTAATATTCAACTGGACACTTTGACACGATTACATGGTGCAACAGAAAATGTTCAATTTTTTTTTTTGCCTTGCACGCTTTTTCCCAAACATATTCTTCATCACACGCCATATTCTCAACTTGGAGCAATGTAAGCCATTGCCATTGTCAATCGAGGCTGTTATTTTCAAATTGTCTATCTGGCGTCCGTCATATTTTCCATGATCACTACCTACCAGCGGTGTCGGTTGAGGTATCTAATTAAAAAGGCTCAAAATTATCAGTTTGGTCAAGACTTCAAATTGGAAAAGAAGAGCATGCCGTGTAATATTTTAATTTTTTGAATTTAAACTTTAATTGACAAAACAATGAACTAGTATTTTAACGTTTGGTTGTAGTACTGTACTACTATATTCTTGTTCCATTCCAAGAAAACGATCTAAGATATTGAACTTAGGAGGATCCTTTGAGTCCCACACTTCCGGAAATAAGAGAAATTCATTTAGAAGTTAACATGTTAATTTTGACGTGAACACTCAATCTAAATGACTAATAGCGCAATAATTGCATTTCCTTGACTTTTTTGGGCCGATCACCAATCCGACGTGTGACTTGCACGTCTGGACGTCAAATCATTTATGCATTTCTTGATCATAGAATGATCAAGAAGAATATTGACAAATTTTTCCTTCTAATAATTCGTTGTGTGTGTGCCTGTGAGCCAATAGAAGTGTGATAATACGGACCTTGGGGGGCTTTTTAGTCAAAGGCTCCCTTGGAGTGTTTTGTGAATTGTGTAAGATGAGGGACTTATGAGCAATTTTGATAAATTTGAAATTCTTCCCTAAATTGCTAGGGCTATCTTTCTCTTCTACTCTTTGTTTTCTCTTCTTCCTTTTCACTTAGCTCTCTCCCATCTCTCTAAAGATTTTATCGTCCACTCTTGCTAGTAGGAAGTGGTGAAGGACTTGGTATTCAAGGGGAGGCAAGTAAGGGGTGCTATTTTGAAACTTATAACCAAGGTAACTCTCCCTCTCCCAAAGTCTAATTTCATTTCTTTAATTTTGATTCTTTGATTTTGGTGGGAATGATAGTTGTAATTGGTGAAGTCCTTGAACCTTATGCTTTTAAGAGTTATGCTTGTGCTATGGAGTGTGTGAGTATGTGAGTATTGGAGTCTCTTGGTATTTGATGAAATATGGGTATAGAATCTTGGGAATTTTGTGTGATCTTTGAGGGTAATTCATGATACGTGTTGTATGTTATGTTAAGATAGTTTTTTCTTGCCATATTATGCCATTTTGAAGTTGTCTGGTTGCTTGGGTAGAGCTAGAAGAAGGTGAATAGTGTTGGGTGTAAGATTGGGTTGTTGCATGTCGTTTCTGGGCCGTTTCTAGTGCCATCCGCGACCCCATCCACGTTGTGGATGGAACCGCAGATGGTTCGGCTTGTGTGTCTGACGTGATCCACGGTGTGATCCACGCCGCGGATCAGGACGCGGATGCGAGCCACCGTGACTCATTCCTGTTCACCCGTAGCTCAACTTGATGAAGGGAGCTGCGGGTGCTCTTTTGATCAAGACGCGGATCACCCTGGTCCACCTGCAGATCATAGCTTTTTGGTTGGGTTTTGCTTTGTTTTATGCATATAAGTTTAGGAGTAGGCTTTGTACTAGAATTATTGATAGAGTAAAGTTAAAACTGAACCTTATTTGTGCATTATAGGTGACGAAGGTGATTATCCCTACTCGGATTATCTAAATTAGTCTCTGGATCGAGGGAAGTAGTACTTGATTTTTTTTGCTTTTGAAATGCACTTGACAATGATAAAGCTTTGGAAATGTTAATTTTCTATATAAATGGGCTTAAGTTTGGTTATGTTGGTTTTGTTACAAAATGAGTATATGTGGTCTAAATAATCATTGAAGTGAATATATGATTGAGCTCTTGTATGTGAAATGGATTTGTGACGGGACTAGTTCCTTAATTTGGTATTTGTAGTAAGATATTTGGACCGTACTAGCTGAGTGATAGTTAGTCTTGAACCAAACCAACCGGGTGATAGTTGGTTTTGGACTGCGTTAACTGGGTTATAGTTAACAACTGGAATTCCAGGGTCATGTGTCCACTAACTACTTGAGCTCTCTTCCTTTGAATTGCATTATGATATGTTTGAGATTGTATACTTTGTAAATTGACCACATGTTATGAATGATGATGTCACGCCCCGTGCCCGAGACGTGGCACCCGCCATGCCCTAGACTGAGCTAGGACACAAGGCTAAATCAAAACAATTATTGTCTAAACATAACATAAGGCTCCAAAATATCAAGATGCCCAAAAGAATCCATTTCATTCATCTTCCCAAAAGATATACAACATTCATTACAATTCTCTTCCCCAATAACAAAAATAGTTGGGAAGGTATGTATAACCTAATCCATACAAAATATGGCTATACATCAATGCTATCAAAAATAACCTCATTCATGTCTACCCTAACTAAGACTATGAGGCCCAAAAATCTGTCCAATCACCTTCAACAAATTCATCACCTGCAGGGTTAAACAAAAGAGTGAGTGATATAATCACTCAGTAAGTAGTAGAGGTTCTCTTTGGGGCTTAAGTTTGCTATTCATACATAGGTACATTTCCAAATCAAAATCAAAGTCATAAACATCATAACATGTGGTCAAGTCAAAACCATACACATTCAAACATTGCATAAAGCAATTCAAAGAAAAGAGAGCTCAAGTAGTTAGTGGACACATGACCCTGGAATTCCAATTGTTAACTATAACCCGGTTAACGCGGTTCAAAACCAACTATCACCCGGTTGGTGCAGTTCTAGACTAACTATAACCCGGTTAGTACGGTTCAAAATAATTTGCTACCATTACCAATTTAGGAAACTAGTCCCGTCATATAACCATTTCACATACAAGAGCTCAATCAAGTATTCATTCAAATGATTCATTAGACCACACAACTTATTTCATAGAAAACAAAAGTAACCAAACGTAAGCCCATTTATATAAGGAAAATATCATCCCATTCATTTCTCGTCATTAAAACATTTGCAAGGCAAAGAGAATCAATTGCTACTTACCTCACTCCAAAACTAATTCAAATAGTCGGAATAAGGGTAAACGCCGTCGTCACCTATAATACACGAATAAGACTTGTATCACATACTGATTCTATTAAGAAACCATAAAAGAGGCTTAAGCCTAGCTTAACACGCAAAAAGAGGAAAAGAGGCAAAACAGTACTGACCCGCGGCGTCAGCCGCGGCGCGGCTCACGCCGCAGCTCAGCTATAGTACCCAACCGCGACTCCAGCCGCGGAGCGGCTAAGGTCGCGGCTCAGGTCAGAGCCAGCGGCCCCTCATCCACAGTCTCATCTGCGGCACGGGTGGCACCGCGGATGAGCCCAGAGAGGCTGCTGCAACGAGCCGCGGTCTCATCCGTGGCGCGGATGGCACCGCAGATGAACCCAGCAAGACGGCCTGCATTCTCTGCAACTCTCAAAATCCAAAATCCGACTTTCTCAACTCAACCCAACACAATCTAACACCAAAATAGCTTCAAATAAGGCATAATATGGTAAGGAAACACTATCTTAACATCATAAGCAACATATTCCATGAATCATTCTCAAAATCACACAAGATCTACCAAAATCTCATACCCAATTCTTCAAATCTCTAACTCACCTACTTCACACATTCATCATAACTCACAAGCACTACTACTACAACTCATCTATTCCAAGAACAACATAGTCTAATAGCATCAACAAAGCCATGATTTCGAATTTCCAAGCAAAATAATCAAAGTGTGAAAGAACTAAAAAGTAGGAAGAAGAGTTACCTTGAGGAGGATTTGGGGAGAAAGCTTCAAAATGACTTCTACTAGCTTCCTTTGGGGATGAAATCCCTTCAATTCCTCCTTCAATGGGTTGAGAAAAATGGGAAGAAATTTAGAGGAATTCTTTCAAAAGGGAAGAGGAAGAGTGAAGGAAAATGAAAAGGGGATTTTAGTCTTTAGGGCAAAAATTGAGTTTCAAGAATTTACAACTAAGGACACTACTTCTTACAAAGCACACAATGGCCCAAGAAGGTTTAATTTTCATAAAGGTCCCTAAGGGCCTTAATATCACAGATGATGACTTTGATTTTGCTTTGGAAACTATATAAGTATGAATAACAAGCTGAAGCCCCAAAGAGAACTTTTGCTACTTATTGGGTGATTTTATCACTCACCCCTATTGTTTAACCTTGCAGGTGAAGATTTTGTAGAAGGTGAATGGAATGACTTTTGGGTCTCATAGAATTAGTTAGTGTAGACGTGAATGAGGTTATTTTTGAAAGCATTGATGTATAGCCATACTTTTGGTGCAGATTAGGTTATACGTGTTTTTCCCAGATATTTTTGTTATTGGGAAAAAGAAATGTAATGGATAGAGTATATCTTTTGGTTATAAATGAAATGAATTTCTTTGGGCATCCTTAGTATTCTTGAGCTTTATTTTGTGATTAGATGATATTTTTTTTGGTTTAGCCTTGTGTCCTAACTTAGTCTAGGGCATGGCGAGTGCCATGTCTCGGGCACGGGGTGTTACAAGAAGTATGTTGAATTTTCTCTTACGAGCACTTGCTAGGGTGCTGCATTAAGTAGTGTTTTTCGAATTGGACCGAATTGACGGTTCGATCGGTTGAATCGCGAACCGATCATGTCACCTGTCTGGTCCTGTATAAAAGCCAGTGGAAGTTAAAATATCTGCATAAACTGGTCCACCTGTGCAAATGTTAAAAAAAAACCCAATGACCCGTAGAAAGACGGCTTTTAAATTTTTTTATATATTAACTTAAGTAAAATATCAAATAATAAAAAAAAACCTTCCCTCAAAAAAAAAAAAAAAACCCAACACAAGGCTGATTTTGGCTTTGACACCGCAGAACCATTTACCCTGATGTTGCTGATTCAATGTTGCCGACCCATTTGCCTTGACACTGCTGATTTCCATTGCTTTTCTTGCCTTGATACTACTGATTTCTCTAGTTTTCTTCTCTTGTTTCACTAATTTTTTTGTCTAGGCTCATCCCTTCAGCCAAGATTTGGCAGATCTCAATAAGATCCAGGCGAATCATTTGCCCCAGTGCCGATGGTTTCTAGTGGAGATGAACCTGGTTGCTTTATTTGGGGCTTGAGATGTTTTATTCTCACTACAACAAAGTAACAACTTAAAAGCAAAGAAGGGGGCCCATAATTGTACAATTCCCACTGGCAAAATTATTGGCAGCATCCTCCCTTCTAAAGATCTACTGCTTGGGATGAAAAATCTGCTTGCAGGCCCGTGTCCTACCTCCACCAACAATAGGGGGTTTGTTTGAGAGTATATGGCACTTTTTCAGCACATTTAGTATTGAAGAAATTGTTTTTCAATACCAATAGAGGTGTCATTGCAACTCAAACATAAAGAAAGCTAATAATATGAAGATGAAAGGAGAAAAAAGAACAAACACAATGATATAATTTACTCATTTTATAGCACACACATGAAAATAAGGATTTTAACCGTAAATAAACTTCATAAAAAAAAAAGAAAAGAAGAAGAAAATAGACCTTTGGGGCCAAGAAGTGAAGGGCCTGATGGGACTGTGTTAGATGAGTCCTGGGCTTTGGGATGGGTCAGGCGATTGAGCCGATATGTTGGTCAAGCCCATATGTTAAAGAATAAGTTTAGAAAACCGTGGTCGGACTGGTTGGACAGGTCGAATCATGAACCGGACCCCCTCTGGTTCATTTGCCAGTCCAAGTTTAAAAGCATTGGTATTAAGGTAACACTGCTCTAGTTACTAGGTGGACATGCTTCATATGGTACTCTTGTCGCGCCCCAAAATCGTAGGTGAAAGGGTGCTCGTGGGGTCGTTAACTGTCGCGTCCCGAAAAAACGATCCGATCTCAGTGACCCTTTCGAAAATAAAGGTTTTTGGAAAAACCGTGCGTGTGTGAGCAAAAATCAAATTTTAGTTAAAAAAGTGTATTTTAAGAAAAATGGTATTTTACCAAAAAAACAAGGCCGGGACTAAAAATGCGACAGGTTTGGCCAAATAATTTTTGAAAAAGGGTTTTATTTTAGAAAATGGAGTCGCCACTTGGTACTAAGTTAGGGTGTACCAAGTCACCCGAAAAACCGTTTAACAAAATAAAAATAAAAATTTAAAAAAAATTATTTTAGAACCCTTTTTTGACTCCAGTCTACGAAAAACAAGAGAAAAAGGTCCGGGAGTCACATTTGAAGAAAGGGAAGGCAAAGGCTTGCGCCTAAGGCACCCTTTCAACCTAGCCGAGGCTAGTTGCGAGGTTTAATCAAATTTTCTAAATTAACCCTAGATTCTATCGCGTTCGGATGTACCTAAATGAATGCAAATCCTAAGTCTAAATGTAGGTATCGGGAGGGTCGGAATGTTCTGTCGAGGCTTGATCGGAATTATCGCATTAATTGCGAAACCCGAATCGAGACCTCGAGGGAGTCACGAGTGTGAATGCAAAAATGAAATGTAAAAAGAAAAGAAAATAATAATATAGATAATAAATGGCCGAAGAAAGTGGGGATGCAACATGACGGGTATGGGGATTAATAACTCGTGACTAGATGTTTCTACTCACGGAGGGGGGAACGGCATGTACGCCACTGCTTCCCACGTGAGTAGGCGACTGTTTCTAGTCGAATCACACAAATGTCCTAATTTCTAAGTGAGATGCAACCTAAATGTCATGTATTTTGAAAATGTTGTCAAAATAATAATAGTAAATAATAATAATAATAATAATAATAATAATAATAATAATAATAATAAAATCATGTCAAATGGAAAGAAAACTAAAAGTGTGTGAAATGTGAAATGCACACGAATGATCCTAACACTAAAATGCCCTAAGGGTCTAGCGTTGGACTAGCCCGTTCTAAAAATTCCACTAGCGTTGGACTAGCGGAAAAAGAATGAAGCCACAACTAGCGTTGGACTAGTGTGGTGACGGAATATCATAAATCATGAATTAAATATTAAAGCATGAATTAAAAGCAAATGAAACATATAAAAACATATAGGGTCACATAGGAGCACATAACACATAAGCATAATATTCTAGATGCAAAAATCCTAAGGAAAGCAGTAAAAGAAATAAACACGTAAGCACGCAAAAGCACACAAACCCTAACTATTACATCGGGGGATTTGATTTACAATTTAAGGGGGAAAATTAAAAATAACCTATCTAGTACATTTGCTATCTAAATATACAAAAATATTTGTAAACAATATAAAAAAGAAAATAATCTAATTATTACATTGGCTAGCTAAATACAAGAATATTACATTTTTCATCAAAAATTAAAATTCGAAATTAAATAACACAAAAATAAATAAATACTCAAAAAGTGCATAAAATAAGAAACGCATAAAAAATTGCATAAAATATCACATTAGAGCACGTTGGAGCACATAAAAAGGCAATTAAAAGGTAATAGGGATACCTCTTTGAAGACCCGGTACCAATGCTTAAAAATGAATACACATGTTAAGGTACCACTATTTAATAAAATAAATCACAAAATATAAAAAATTCTAACAAATTGAACGCAAAATGCAAATACTATTAAATTAAGGGATTGAACAAACCTAAGGGGCCAAAGGGCAAAATTAGAATCTATAACTAATTAAAGGGTAAAAATAAAGTAATCTCACAACTCTAAAGGATAGAGATGCAAAATTAAAATAAATTGGGGGGCAAAACAATAAATTTCAGCTAGGACAAGTCAAATTGCAGTTTATAGGACCTAATTGAAAGAAGATAAACATAGAAGGGCCTTTCTGTAATAAATGAGGACTTAATTGCATAAAACATAAAGTTCTTTGAGGGTATATTAATACTACTGGAAATCCAAGGGCTGGGTAAGATAAAAGAAAAACTAAACTAAAGATCAGACTAACATATTTTTGACTAAAAATTGACTAAATTAAAGTAAATGAAACACAAACATAAATTGACTAAATTCTAATTAGAGTACACGTTATACCCAAAACAAAACAGACCCAAATCCATTTTTTTTGAATTACCCTTCTCTCTTTTCCATTTTTTATTTCGTTTTTCTTCTCTTTTTTTTCTTTATCTGCTTTCTTCTCCATTTTTCTTTTCCGATTATTTTTTCTCTCCTCTCTTATTCTTTCTTTCTCTCTTATCCCCTTCTCCTTCTCTGATTCTTTCTCACGATTTCTCTCTTATTTCTTTACAGATTTCTTTCTTATCTTCTTCCTCTTCTTTTCTTCTCCAATTTCTTTCCTCCCAATTTCCTTTCTCTGTATTTGTCTTTGTTCTCACCCAGTTCCCTCACTGTGTTCCCCTCTCTCGAAATCTGATTTTTGCTTCTTTCTGATATGTTTTTCTATGCATTGCTCTCTCATTTTCCTCTGATTTTCTCCCTCTCGCAGCCTGGTCACTCTTCTCACTCGTTATCTCTTTTGGCCGACCTCGCCCTTTTTCTGTTCTTCTCCCCCGCTTCTCCCTCTCTATCTCGCTTCTTCCCTTTCCTTTTTCTTCCAGATTTTTCTCTATTTCCACTTTCTTTTCCAGCTTCTTAACTCTGGTTCTCTCTGTTTGTTTCTCCCTGTCTCGCCATTCTCTCGGTCCCTCTCCAGTCGACCTCTCCTTTCATTTTTTTTTGTTTTCTATCTTTCTTCTTGCCCGCCCCCTCTCTATTGCTGATTCTCTCTTGTTTTCCATGAACAATAGATTTGATTCCAGACGGTGTGACGAAGCGGCGAGCAAGGGGAGGTTATTTGATTGGGCTATTTGCTGGGCGTATATGTAGGTGTATATGTGTATGTGTGTGCAATTGTGTCTATCTGTGGGTGGTTGGCCATTTGTGATTTTCTAGGGCGATGATGCTTGTTATTGAGGGCGATTTTTGACTGATTGGGGGCCTTTTGAACGGGGAAAGGCTGCTTCTTTTTTGTTACTCTTTTTTTTTAAAATTAAATGGTTGTGGTTCATTGGAATGGCTGTGGTGTTTGGAGTTTGGAATGTCTATCGTTTTTGCAGGTGGCAAGGGTGGTTCTCGGTGGTAGTATGCAATTGATTGGAATTGGGTTTGTTTTGTTTCTGTTTTTACTCTCTTTTTTTTTCTGCAGGTTGTAGTTTCGTTCTTTTATGGTGATTGATTGTGAGGGAGGGAGGCTGTTTGTTGACTTCAATGGCCGCTGATTTGGATGGTGATGGTGGCTACGGTCGTGGTTATGGCAACGGAAGGTGTTCTGGACGAATTGAAAGTAACAGGGGCTATGATGAGGCTGACTTCGGATGGAATTGCAAGGAACTGTGACTGAAATTTGGTGGAAATTGCGGTGGGTTTGCTGGTGAATTGCTGGTTTGGAACTGGTCATTTGCAGGTGAAATCTGATGGTTGTTTGGCTGGGGCTTTAACGATTTCGGGCGGCGCATATGTGCCTGAATTATTGGGATTGGTGTTTTGTTGCTGATTTGTGTGGTGTCGCTATGGTATTCAGATAACTGTTTATGGTGTTTGGGCTGTTGATGGCTGCGGATGAGGAACCAGGTGGTGATTGTCTGATGATTGTGTGGCTTGTAGTTGGGCTGGTTCCGGCAGTAGATTGACTAAATTGAGGCTGCTAATAATTGGGTTTTTGCAGGCTTGGGCTGGTGCTTGTCACTGGCAGCGGAGGACGAGGTTGGAAGGTGGTGGCGGAAGGTGAGATTGAGGTTGTTCTGGTTTGAGATGAACTAACGATGGAGGAAATGTGGTGATTGTTGGGATTTGGCTTGGTTGTATGGCTGTGAAAACGGATTAGAGTGTGTCTTCTGATGGCTTATGGTAGATTGGTTGAACTCAGGGAATATGGAGGAGCTGTGATGGTGGCAGGGGAGGCTAAGACTGGTGGAGGAGGGCGGCTGTGGTTCTGTGATGATGTATTGGATTGCTTCTGATGTTGTTTCTTTATGCAGGTGATGGGTTTTGTGATCATTTGTTCGTTTGTTTCTGGGTTTACTGGTGGTGGTTGGATTGAATGATGGTGGCTATGGAGCTTGTTTGAGTGTTTTGTTTTGCAGGTGGTAGATTTAGTGGTTTGTGAATTGTTTCTGCAGGTGGTGGTGCGTGGTCCTGGCTATGGTGGTTGGTTGGAAGATTCCGGTGGAAATCTGGTGGTGAGGTGGTGGAGAAAGGAGGAGGGAGGCGGTGGTGAGAAGAAATGATGAAAAACAATCACAGAAGAACAAGAATAAAACCCAGAAACACAACTTAAAAAAGAAAAGTTCAGAAAAAATCAAAACCGAAAGAAAACTTAATGGCTACAATAAAATTCTCAACAAGCATAAAAATTTAATCAGATTTACCCTAAAAATGAAAGCAAATTCAATAAAAGGAAGAGAAGAAGTTAACTTTTGAACTAATTGGTGATGAACAGTAATGATCTGCTTGGATGACGATGAACAGTAGATGGATTTGATGAACAGTAGCCGGAAATCAAAAGAAAATGGAGTGTGTGTGTTTTAGAGTGTGAAGTGTGTGTTTTTGATCCTTTAGGGTAAAATCAAAAGATGTTTTTGGGTTTTTTTTTTATCCCCCCTTTTCTCTATCCACAAATGGGGTATTTATACTGCACAAGTCTTAACCTACAAGAAATGGTTAAAAGACCAAAATACCCTTGACTACAAATTACAACTTTATCCTTTAAAAATCTATTCTTTCACAATAAAAAAAATAAAGAAAAATATAAATAATAAATTCATTAACACTAATTTACTCTGAGAAAAATTTAGAAACTTAAAAACATGCTTAAAACTTAAAAGCGAATTTAGGACCCAAAAATTAGTGAAAAATGAGTTTGGAATGTGAAATGACAATTTTGCCCTTGGATAAAGAAAATTCACAGAAAAATAGTTATTTACTTCAAAAAATTATCAAAAATTACAAATAAGCTTAAAACACTAGAAAATACATTTTTGACTCAAAATTGATGAAAAATGAATTTAATTTATAAAATGACGATTTTGCCCTTGGGCAATGAAAATTTGCAGAAAAATAGCTATTGACCTCAAAAAATTATCAAAAATTAAAAATAATCTTAAAACATTGGAAAACGCCTTTTCGACTCAAAATTTGACAAAAATGAATTCAATTTATAAAATGACGATTTTGCCCTTGGGCAATGAAAATTTACAGAAAAAATAACTATTGACCTAAAAAATTAAGAAAAATTAAAAATAATCTTAAAACATTGGAAAACGCCTTTTCGACTCAAAATTTGACAAAAATGAATTTAATTTGTAAAATGACGATTTTGCCCTTGGGCAATGAAAATTTGTAGAAAAATAACTATTTGCCTCAAAAAAATTAAGAAAATTCAGAAACATGCCTCAAGAATTTGAAAAATGAATTTGGAACTTAAAATGAGCTAAAATGGTATTCGCGAGACGAAATTACCATTTTGCCCTTATGCTGGTAAAAATATAAAAAATACTAATTAAATCTAGAAAAATCATAAGAAATTAATAAATTCATATAAAAGTAAAAATATGAATTTAAAGCCCCCAAAAATTGTTAGAAAAATATTTACAGATAAAATTACTATTTTGTCCCCCAAATTATTGAAAAATTAAAAATTTGTCACAAAAGTGCAAACATGCCCCCCCATGTTTGAAAATAAATAGTGTGTCAAAATTTGGTGTCTACAACTCTTTTTTTTTCATTAAAAAAACTTCGATTCATATAAAGGGAAAGGAGAAAGAGAAATTCTTAAAAATGGAATCATGATACTTAGTGCTCAAGTATTCCGACCACGTTGCCTCAAGTATTGTTTTCTTATTCAAGCCCTCTTAGTGCTTTTAATGTTTGGAATTGCTGGAACATTTTCTTACACGCTCGTTTGAGTTTCAAAAAGGCATTATTGTCGAGTCCAAGTGTAAGATTTGACTCGTTGATCAATCGAGCTCAACACAATCTTGTTTGCAAATTGATTGAATAGTTTCGTGAATACTTACATAGATATAAATAAATAAATAAATAAGTGCATATACCTTGAATTTTTAAAAAAAAAAGTAAATATACCCAAAACTAGTATAGTTATATTGAAAACATAAACCATGTTATTTTTCCAAAAAAAAAAAAAAAAAGGAACTCAATCTAGAACTCGAAACTTCAAATACAACTTGTTAAATATAAACGAGTTGAACTTGTGCACTTCTATAAATTAATGAATTGAAATCGAATTGCATTGTGTCCACTCATTTAAATGAACCGATTCAGACCTTGTTTATATAATATACAAATAGAACTTGAACATCGAAGATTCAGTTCGATTCGCATGGTTAAAAGCTTTGAGCCGTCCCATATAAGGTGTGATGGCGTGTGCTATATATAATTGGGCTTAAATTGGATGTGGCAGGGTCTCTTTTGACTTAAATGGTATACAATGGAACCAGAAATACATTAGCTATTTTTCTTTTTTTTTTTGAAATTATTTTTTCTTCGACTCCTCCCTTTTTCTCTTCCTCTCCATAAAAGTAAAATCAGTGTACTTGAAATTATGAAAAAGTTAATTTGAAAATATGTCAAAACAATTGAAAAGATAGTTATGACAATCATCTAAATGCCTTTAAGATTATCAGGAAAATGCTTTTAAGATTCTTCTTATTGTTTTGAATTCTCATTGTGCCATTTATCCAAATTGTCCAAAAATAAGGGGTGGCAATTTTCGATACGGCCTCAAAACACGACATGAATCTAATAAAAAAATAGTGGGTTTGGATTTAACCTTGGCGAGTTGGGTCAAAATTGAGTCAGACCCGACTGACTTGCGAACTCGAAAAAAATAAAACAAAAAGACCTAACATTTTGTAGTTTTGTGTCACCCATCCACATTCAAATGCAAATTTCACCCACTGGATAATTAACCAAATAAATTATAAGAGAAATTAAGAATCCTACCTAGGTTTATGAAGAGTAAATTGTAAAAGAAATCAAGTGTATATTAATGTGTGACTTTGATAGTAGTCTGTTCAGAAAATGTGTTTGATCCTTGTGTGTGTGAAAAGTGTGTGACTTGGTTTAGATTAGGTATAGCAAATATGAACAAATACACACAAATCTAGTAATAAAAACCTAATCTCTCAACTTAATCCGCAAGTGCACGGGTCTATTGTAGTACTTGAAGTATTAGGTGTCGAATCCCATGAGGAATCAAATATGTGCAACTACTAAAGCTTTTTCACCAACTTTTATTATCTAAACACAATTAAAACAAGATGGATATGGGGTCCCTTCAATAGAATAGGTATATGATTGAAGACTTTTGTAGAATCTAAGCAAAGAAGTCTAGAACATAGAATCCACTAATGAATCATACATGAATGACTTGCTAAGTTTTACCTTGCCTTGTTTAGAATCCAATTCCATATGTATCATAACTAGATCTCTCTATGAAATGACAAGATTCCAACTATTCTCATGATGAAACCTTATGAAAAACATGAATTATATTAATTCACTTAAACATCCATTATTCTCATATGAACTACTTAAGCATTACTTGTTCATTGTCCATTATTACATGCATTTCTCAATGTCAAGTAACAACTAAATGACTTATTTAAGTTGGCCAAGCAAACACAAGTGTTAAAGCTTGAACAAATAAACAAACAAATGCAAGCTTAGCAAGTGCAATAAATTTAAGTCGTTTTTTTAATTAGCTAACCTCATAAGCAGAGAGGGCGCTACTCCCAAATTTATTAATTATAAAAATAAAACAAGCAGGGGACCATAAAGCCTAAACCCTTCCATTATTAAAATGAGTCAAAATAGCAAAATAAAGCAAGATCTAAAAATAGAAAATAAGTTATAATTATTGCTATACAAAAAACCAATAAACTATAGGACTAAGATCAAGAAAAATGAAAGCTAGGAAATCCTAAACAATCCAATATAACAACACCATGAGCTTTCCTTGGTAGAGAGCCAAATCTCGAATAAGTCATGTTTTCTTTTCTTGTGTATTTGACAAGATATCTGCTAGTTTATTTACCTCCCTGTAGCAATAAGAAATGGTAAGTACATCCACCAACCATTTCATGTAAAACCATGGACAATTTGCTTCACGTCGTAAAATTTTTACAAGGATTAATGAATCAGACTCCACATGAAATGAAACTATACCCTTTTCCAAGCATTACTGAGCCCCAAACAGCATCGCCTTCATCTTAGCCTCCAAATTTGTGCCAATACCAAAATAACAAGAAAACCCAAAAACTATTTTTCCATGCTGGTCTCTAAGCACACCTCCTCCTCCACACTCACCCAGATTCCCCTTAGAACAACCACCAATATTAAGTTTGAAACCATTAACCGGTGTCATCCATCTCACCAAAACAAGATTAGCTTTTTTCTTTTTACTACACTCAAAAGATAAAATATCATACCAACTAGAATTATGGATTCTGATGCAACATTTGCTTTCCAAAGCCAAATAAACATCCCTGAGAATGTCAGAACAATATGTTCCCATGTAAGGGAAGTACCTGAAAATACAAAGATGTTCCTAGCTTTCCACAAATGCTAGAGAATCAAGATGGTAATGATTTGAACAACGAACAACATGATATCATTTGTTGTAGGAAGCAGCCACTGCTTCATTAGCCTCATACGTACATAGTCAGTATTCATAATAAGGTCGAAAGGACCATTAAAGTAATCCCATACCTTGGCTGGAATTTCCCCCGAACAGAAGCAATGTTCAATCAATTCTATGGAATGAAGACTACAACAAAAGCACATAGAAGGGCCTTGCACCCCCATCCTCGAAAGAACATTTACAGTAGGAATTCTTTCGTACAACAATCTAAGAGTGAAGAAAGACATTCTCATAGGTATATAAGGGCTCCAAATTCTTTTGAAAAAGAAGCCTGATACCTACAACTACGAACACAATCAAAAGCAATTTCATAGAAAACAATCCAGAGTTTGTTATCCATACCAGATTAGCCTCCTGCTCCACATTTGGGTCTTGATATCTTGATCCATCCAATCGGATCCATGTCATATTTTCCTCAGCCACATCGTGCATCGCCAGCATTCTTTTTCACGCTCCTGAATCCAATTGTTTCTTCTGCACCTAAGAAGGAAGGCACGTTTTACAGCCTTTTGTAGCCATAAAATTTGCCCATAAAGATTTTTGCTCCTTAAACTACCACCATAATTTGATAGGAAAGGCCTTATACACCTTAGCCAGGGACCTAATACCAACACCCCCTTCATCCATAGGAAAACATAATGTGCTCCATCCAATCCAATGATGTTTCACTCTTTCACCATCATGCCCCAAAAGTAAATTAGCAAACATCCTCTCCAGCTCAATGAATATACCCTTAGTAGTAGTCGAAGCTATCAAGATATGCAAAGGAATCAAAGATAAAACATGTTTAATTAAAATTAATCTTCCACCTATAGACAAGAACCAGTTCTGCCAAGCCATCACCCTATGCATGATTGACACTTCCAAATTAGAAAAGTAAGATCTTCTACATTTATCAATAAAAAGAGGGTAGCCTAGATACTTCATCGAGAAGGCCCTACCAGAAAATCCTGTGACCTGTTTAATTGACAATCTCCTGGAATGTGGAAGATTAGGATGAACATAAAGGCCACTCTTGGAGCTATTAATGCTTGGAGCAACTTATGTATTCCCTTAGAACGTCCATGATCATCTGCAATGATTGTTTAGATGTACCTAAAAAAATGATAGCATCATCAGCAAATGCAATGTGAGAAATGACTAGGCAGCCTGAAGGAACTAGACACTACAAGAAAATTATGCTTTAATGACACCTTTTTTAGGGCACTTTTTCAAAAGTGTCATAAAAGATGATTTAGTGACACTTTGAATTGAAACATTATTTAACTTATAATTTATTTAATTTTGTTAAAATAAATATGCCAAAGTGATGTCGTTTAAGTTGGCTAGTCTCTAAAAAAAAAAAAGGGGCCAAAATTCTGGTGCTACATGAAAGCGGCAAACGAAAAATAAGCCCACTTCTCTCTATCTAAAATTTCAATTCCTTTCTAAAATCCCTCTTTCTGATTAAGACGCTTTTCCCCTTCTCCCTTTCTTCACCTGCTACGCCCTCAAAGTCAATCTCAAGGCAGACTACCACTATCTCGCGACAAGAAGGTCTCGGCTGCGAAAGAAACCCAGGTTGGCTTCAAGGAGAGCTCAAGAACAATCAAATCTGCTAGTTCTGTACCCAAATCAGGTTTTAAAATATGCAAAAAAATTTGACCATTTAAAGGGTTATATTAACTTCTAATGATTATTTTGTTTATAGGACTTGATTTCTAATACCTTTTTTGCGGGTTAGATTTACTTATAAGGATTATTATGTAAGGTAGATATATTAAGCTTTTTCCCCAATCCCTAGTCCCTCATCCCCGTAAAGGTGCAGCATTGTAGTATTATTATTAGTATATTGTGAATATGATTTTTGTAGTGGCAGACAAGGGGGACATTCGTTATCTTATTAAAGAACCTGTGAGATCTTGGGTTCTGCAATAGCTGTTAATGGGCAAATAATGGCTAGAATGTTTGGACTTATTGAAAAAGAATCCAAACATTAAACGTGGTGAAGGATGTGTACTAAGAGCCAACACAATGTTTCTTTTTATTCTTCTTCTTGTTTAGTTATTAATCAACGGTAAACTTGGCAGTGAAATGATAAAATCGGCTCAAGTGTCTTGAATTTACTATTTTAAGGCATAACTGTGAGATCATCTACTTGTCGGTTCAAGACAAATTCTAAGACATATCGCTGCAAAAACAAATGAACTGACAAATTTGACAAATTCTATTCACTTGTTCTTAGCAAAAGTGGTTTACTTGAAAATTTTGTTTCTTTGATGTGCTTGTGGTGAAACATGATTTATTAATTTACTAGTTAAACTTTGCGTGTGCAAGTGGAAACGGAAGAATATGTTAAAGCTCTAAATTGCCACATTGAATCAACCTGTCATTATTTCACCGGCGTCATTGTGCCTCCTCCCATGACTAAATAATGTATTCATTTTCTTAAATTGTTATAATTTATTTTTCTTTTCCTTTTCAATGTCTCTGTACTCAGTTTAGTTTCCATATTACAAAGACAACGAAATCACCTAGTTACCAAATCTAATTAAATATTTATCATAAAAAATTGATTTAGTCATTTGCATCGTGTAATTTGCTGAAAAACTTCTTTCATCTTCACGCATTGACATGTTGGTTATCTGGCCATTTGTCAAGCAATCTTGCACGATATCATATTTTTCAGTCCAATTTTCTAAATTTTGTGTAATGTGAACATTGTTGTGGAGTACATTAAAATTATTAAAGTAGTGTAACATTTTTTTGGCAAGCTTTAATTTAAAACTTTGGTGAATACAGAGCTTTTGCAAGACTTTGTCAATTGATCTTCAAGAGGTATTTATCGAATACTTTTCTTTTGTATTTTTCACAAATGAATGGATGCATTTTTTTTCGCAACTAATTCTATGATCTTTAAGTTTATATTATTTTTCTTTCTTTTTTTCTTTTCAATGGTTGGTTATGTTACTTTATTTTATTCTTAAAGTTTAGTGATTTGAATTTGACATTTGTTTATGTGGTTGAAAATATACATAGACTACTTCACCTAGGAATGAATTCAAGATGGAGCATGTTTGTGATGTTGAGACACATTTGCAAAGCGTGGTTGCAAATGTTCAATCTGACAATGTGAATGAAGATGTCGTCTGGATTCGCGAGGGTGTTCAAGGAGTTGAATTGGACCAACATGACGAGTAGAATTATTGTTGCATGCAATCAAAATTGTACAAGTTATTGTCATCCACATTTGCACTTTGTACAATTTGATTTTAGATAGAATTTTATCTAACGTTATGTTATTAATTAATTCACTTTCTTTGTAATTTTAGTGGTGCTCTTAACAGAACTTAAATTTTCATAGCATTTGTATCTTGCTTACTTTGAATGTATTTATTTTCAGCATTGAATACTTTTTGGATTAGCTTCATATTTGTTAGATTTCTTATTTACAAAGGGATGGCAAGGACAAGAAGGCAAAAGATTGGTGGAAATATTCTTATTGATGAAAATGATGACTATGAAGAAAATCAGTGCCATGCTGATCGGGATGACTCCACAGGTATACCTAAAACAATTACTAATATTAGTTAGGACTTTTAAGTTTTCATGTAAGGCATTGTGAATACTTGTTTTTATCTTAATAATTTTTTTTTTTTGTAATGAATTGTCATAGATGATGAGATTGATGGTGAAAATTTACTAAAGACAGACTAGAGGGCCAACTTATATGAAAGAAAGATAGGGTCAACCAAGAAATTTCAAGTGCTATAAAGTTAGATTCAATAAGGAAGGTGAGCCGGTGAGTAAGAATAAGTCTAAATTTGTTGATTTCTTAGGTACAATAGCAAGAAATGGATGCTATGCTCCTATTGATGTGGAAGATTGGCACAAGATTACTGAAGAACTAGAGAAAAGATATGATAACAGTGGTGAAGGTAATAAAAATTACATTTAATGGTTCTTGTCATTTTCTCTCAACTATATATGTCATATGTTTTGATTCTAAGATATTTAAGTATAATGTAGGAAAAATTTAAATTGCCTCCTGGTTCTGAGGCATGGACTTTGAGATCAATAGGCAAGACATGAAGAAACTAGGAAATCAGCCTTTCCACCCATTTTTAGTAGTTGTGCTAAAATGGGGTGTTTGAATTTGGGCCAAAAGTGTCATGGCCAAGTTGTGCAAAATGGGATTGATGGTATTTTGCCACTTAAGAATTCTTTGGTTCATTTTTATGCTTGTTGTGGGCTTATGGATTATGTTAAGAAGATAATTGTTAATATGTCTGTGAGGGACTTGGCGTCTTAGAATACCATGATTGGTTCGTTTGTTAAATTGGGCAAAGTGGATTTGGCACATATAAGTTGTTTGATGCCATGCCCTAAGAGGAATGTTATTTCAGTGAATTTAATTATAATAGAGGGAAATGGGCTGAAGTTATTTAAGTTTTTATGCAATTGAACTATTACGAGCTTGTCAATTAGCTTTTAAGGACTAAGCTAGTCAATGAGCTTTTACATTGCATTGAAATGTCATAGTTACTAGAGAATTGTCTGCTTACCCTCGGTCTTGATGAAATTTTTCAGTATACCAAACATAATAACAAAACCATTCATTTGCTGTGATTGGACAAAATTGAAGGCTGCCAAATTTGCACCAAAAAAAAAAAGTCAATTACATTAAAGATTAACATATAGCATAAGATTTGGTTTGCATATGATGATTGACAAGAGATATATAATACAAGTATTATAACTAACTTATGTAACATTCAGATTCTTTATGAAAAAGATATTCGAGTATTTTGTTCTCATATTCATGACTACTATGCATGTATCTTTGTAGAATTCCATGAAAGAAAAAGTTAGTCAACTTCCCCTTGTGTTGAGGATAGTGTTAGTCGAAATGATTGCTTTGCACAAGTACTTGGCCAAGATGTAAATGGATGTGTGCGCATGTATGGTTTAGGTGTTACCCCATTAGATTTATGGGGTAATTTACCTAGTCGTAGTACTTGCCATCGAATTGTTATGCAACAAAAGGCGGCACTATCCAAGATGGATGACAAATTTGCTAAGCAAGATCAACAACTAAAAGATCAAGCCAAGGAACTTGAAAATCTGAAAACACAAGTGCACTTCCTAAACAATAATAGCTCCACAAGTGAATCTGGAAATAATCCAAGATCATCTCATGATATCTCGACCTCACATATTAGTTCACGAGCTCTTATGGCACTACAAGAAAAATCATCATCAGTGACAACAAGAAGTTGTCACTGAAAAATAAAAGTCGTCACTAATACCTTTTATCGACAAGAAATAAGTTGTCATTGAGTCGTCAGTTAAAGTCCGTCACTAAATGTGAATAGTGTCAAGAATAAACTCGTCACTAAATGTATAATCTTTTATGACAACAATTGTTGTCACTAATGGTAAAGAAATTTGTGACAACTTCATATGTTGTTAGAGAAATTGGATGAGTAGTTTGTCACTATTTATCTAGCTATTAGTGACGACAATGGGTTGTCACTGATAAGTTAGCTATTCTTTGACAAAAGCATGTCGTCACTAATACAAAGAGAATTAGTGACAACTTTTTATGTTGTCAAAAAAATTGCATATATAGATTGTCACTATTTTATCCAATTATTAGTGATGACCTAAGGTTGTCACTGATAAATTACATATTTTTTGACAAAGGCGTGTCATCACTAATGATGTTGTATGCCACAAAATTTTGTCGTCACTAATGGAATATTAATCGTCACAATTAACTTACCATTCAATAACAATATGAAGTTGTCACTAATGCTTATAGATATTCTATGACAAATATTTCTTGTCACTGAATTTACTTTCAGTGACAATATTAAGTCATCACCTAACACTTCAGTTAAACTTGAATATTCTATGACAAATACTTCTTGTCACTGATACTTTATTCAGTGACGACTTCTATTGCCACTAATTATCTTGCCTATTGAATGACAAAATTTGTTGTCACTAACACTTTTCATCTCCAATGAAAAACAATCATCATCATTGATGCATTTTTTAATGATGACGTTTGATATCACTGATAATTTGCCTAACAATCCATTGTCATCACTAATATAACAAGTCGTCACTGATGGTCACCCATCAGTGACGAGACTTTACTAATATCGCAAATCAATCACAATATCATCTATACCAATATTTATAAAAATGCTATCTCTTCAATTGCCAAACATAATATTAGAAAACATTCAAAAGTCATTTAATATAGTATTTTTTACAATACATTCGTTCGATGCACAAAACAAAATATAAACAAACTAAAAAGGTCATAACAATAAGACAATAAAGTCATACTATGCCTAAATGCTCTGCTAGCATTACAAAATACCATTAAGTCAATCTAAACATTTCAATAACTAAGTTGTGACAATATCAACTGGAATAAGAAAGATACACAACAACTTTAAATATCCCTTTTTCTGAACTAGCATATTGAGCAATCTTCCCTTCAATTGAAGTCGTCACCTCCACCAATCAGCTTTCAATCTTCTGAATGGACATTGATGTCACTGGCCCAGAGCTAAGGAGCATTGATGTCACTGCTTAACAGTAAAAGTAAAACTAAAAATTAAACAAACTCAACAAATGGTTACGTGCAAATTAAATGACAAAACATTATTTCTCAAAAAAAAAATGACAAAACATTATCAAACAGATTTGAATTTTTAAGTATTTTTATCTATTCATCTAAATAAAGGTAAAGGTAATGATAGTATGAAATATATAGTTATTTATATGTAAAAAATTCAAGAGATTTTTGGAGAGAAAAGTTATGGAGAAGGGCCTAATCCGATCTCCTCATATCCCACTTTCAAAATTTTGCTGCATACAGGAATTCACTTGAGAAATACTACATATTAAACATTTGTAAAACAAATAACAATCATCAAACAATATCGAATATGATGTTTTGACAAAAGAAATATAATATTGAGTTACATCTTTGACCTGAACAGCATCCAAGAACATATGATGCAAACAACACAAAGATTAGACACAAAAAAAAAAAGGATACACACAAAAGATCAGAACATAACAATGGGTCAGAAATATCGATCGATGCACAAATGAGCAAACCATAACGTAAGATTAGAAGATGCAGTTTCAAATTGTAATTAGTAAGTTTTTTGTTTAATGCACAATTCATTTTTTTGATTCTAATGGGCTCTTGGAAAATGCTGTGGAGATTGCACACCTTCTAATGCATAAAGTGCTGCAAGAGTTTGCACCCCAACCCCACCAGCGCCATATGATAATTGGGATGATCATCAACCAAATGTTTGAAAGTTGGTTCAAGGCCAAGACCACCATCATTTGCATCCGTAAGGATGAAGCATGAAGCCTAACTCTCCCAAACAAGGTGGCACCAAAGTGCCAAAAACAAGACAACTGCCACTGTTAACATTGGGATTTTGACCATTCTTTAGAGCTTAGAAATTCACTGATGAGAAGACCACTATAGAATAGCTTGTTGTTACTATACACCTTACATAACTTCTTATGTGTTCATATGCAAAGCTTAAGGAAATAAAAATGCTATGTAAAAAAAAAAAAATTACATGCCCACAAATTTGGAAAACCACATTCACAAGTAGAGAAGAGATAATTTTTATCATGAGTCTTTTATATCAAACACAACGTGACCACTCAATAAGACAATCTTGAGAAGACAAGACCCAAAATTCCAAATCCAAAAGCAAATAAATGAATTGCATGAGAATAGAAAGGTGAAAGTGAGAGGAAAAATGAGTTCTTTCTTTGAGATTTTTCTTGAGTTTCCATTGACTGAAAATAATTCAAAAGAAGGGTTTTAGTTCTTTTCTTCTGTGAATATGGTGAAATGGTCACCAAATCTTGTAGTTTGGTATCCTATCATGATCTAGACATTCTAAATTTCAATTCTGGATATTTTGGTGTGATTTGGTGTTGATTTGGTAACCTTTTTAAGGCCGGAAAAACAGATTTTCTTGTAGCTACAGTGTTGTTCAGATAGCACTGTGTAGTCTTGGGAAATTGGTCATAGCTAGAAAAGTAGAAATTTAGATTCGTTTGTTGCGTTAGAAACTATATTCATTGATCTTTCCAATGATATAAGTTTTATTGTCTAATTCATTGTCAATTAGTACTAGAAATTCTGTAAGTTTGACTGAATTTCTGAACCTGTTCGTAACAGGTTTAACTAGCTTCCAACTTGTGAACTATTTTTGAATGGCTTATGATTTATTTATAGAGTGAGATCTTCATAATGATTTTAGTGCTTATATTTTGGTTTCCATTGCTATAAATATGGTGCTTATCTGAGTTATATATTAAGAGTAATGATGAATTAAAGTGTAGCACTTGAGTAAACTGTTTTGGTTTTGGACAACTTTTTCCTTCCATTTAAGATGATTGTTTTGGGACACTTTGAGAGTCTTTTGGTGGGATTAAGTCCTAGTTAGAATGAGAGTTGGGGCTAAGGGTTTAAATCTTGAGTTCAATGTCTAGTCTTGATTAATGATGCTAAGTAAGACCTTAATTATATGCAGGTTCCGAGTACACTGATCATCTCCACTATTTGAGCTAGAATAACTTTATCAATATTGGCTTAATCATTGAGCAACTAACCAAACAAATAAAAACATCAACCAACCATTAAACCAAGGCCCAGTAGTTTTTTTAGTATAATAAGTTCTAAGCTCCAACCTCTAACACCAATAGGAAAGCGAAGGCTAAATAGAATCGAAATTCAGCTATGTTTCATAAGGATGCTACAGCTCATTCAATTAATTATGACGAGCCTATGCTACTTTAAATTTTAGCCAAAAAAATCCCTCAAAAAGTGATGAAGGCCATTAGTCTAAGACCTTCTAGAACACATACTTCTAGTTTAAGGTTTTACATTCACAACCTTGAGTACATAACAACAACATATAACTGATATGAAGCATACCATTCGAGATTGAACAGTTGACTAGGCTACAGTGCTGTTCAGACAGCACTGTGCAGTCTTGGGAAATTGGTCATAACTTGGGGTAGAAAAGTAGAAATTTAGATCCGTTTGTTGCGTTAGAAACTAGATTCATAGATCTTTCCAACGGTATAAGTTTTATTGTCTAATTCATTGTCAATTAGTACCAGAAATTCTGTGAATTTGACTGAATTTCTGAACCTGTTCATAACATGTTTAATTAGCTTCCAACTTGTGGACTATTTTTGAATGGCTTATGATTTATTTATAGAGTGAGATCTTCATAATGATTTTAGTGCTTAGATTTTGGTTTCCATTGCTATAAATATGGTGCTTATCTGTGTTATATAGTAAGAGTAATGATGAATTAAAGTGTAGCACTTGAGTAAAAATGCAAATAAATGCATTCACAACCTTGAGTACATAACAACAACATATAACTGATATGAAGCATACCATCCGAGATAGAACAGTTGACTAGACAATAATTATCTCAACAACCAACATGTTTACCTTAAATTGTGCAAAACAACATGATAACCAATAACAACAAATTGTCTTGTGTCATCCTTGACCCCCAAAAGGTACATAACTTGAGAAAACAAGTAAAATAATGGTAAAAATAGCCACTTGCCACAAGCCAAAAAAGAGATTCAATGCTTCAAGAAATGGTACTCTAAATCAAAAAAATAGTTAGTGAATCCCACATGTTGTTCTCAATTAGGCAATATATAACCATTTTAAGTCAATTAGGAAATTGGACTTTTGATAATAATAATTTATTGAAGGGACAAGAGGCATTTTGCACGTTCATATCTAATAATTTTCCTAATTTATTGAACCGTCATTTCTAGATTTAGGTTCACCTTCTTTTGATTCCAAAAAGGCCCAATTCCACACAAATAATTTTTCAAATACTACTTACCAGCTAGAAGATGCTTTCTCATTGCTTGGCAATTGCAATCCAAACTTTGCAGTTAATGCATCAAGGACGATGTTCGTATGCCTTTGTTGGGTCTCAAGCCTATCCATCACCTTTTGTTGTGCTTGAACTTGTGCTTCCAAATCACTATCTCTTTTCTCAGCTTGTTCTGCTCTTGTTTTGAGGGATTCAATCTCGGCAAGTTGCTCAACCATCATTATTGTCCTCGAGACACCACGACCACGTACATGTCCAGGTATGTGCCCAATTACTTCCATGCATATATCCTCCTCCGTTTTACTCGTGCTGTTTTCTTGAGATTCACTTAACCGCTCCTTCAACTTAACCTACAATAACAAGTATCATCTTGTTAGTTATACAATGTGAGTTATTACGTATTTAAATATTGCAAAAGTTGTGTAAATACAAGTATATTGGAACTCACTGAGTTACTTGCCGATAGCTCATCAACCATAGCATTTTTCTTCCTACTGAAATGAGTCATATCATATAGTTCAATAGGTCCAACTTGACGTCCTTCTTTTACTTCCTATTATGTAAAAGAAGTTAGAAACCTGATATCATAGTATAAAATAAAAATATGTTGCACTATACCCGTTCAGTCTTGTGACGTAAAAATGATTTAGTTTCATCGGTGTGAGCTGATTTGAGCTTTGATCTATTAATGGCATTCCGTCTACTTATAGCCTACATTTAGTGAATGTAAACTTCTTGGTCAAAGAACAAAGATAGATATGGATATGTATAAATTGTGTGAATTATGTGCCAAGTACCTGAAATTCTTCACTACAGAAGTAATTGTAGAGATAAACCCAATCATCTTTTTCCATTTGTGGAGGGCAATTTGAAAGAGCTTCTTCCTTCGTCTTGAAACTTTTGAAGAACTTGTGAAAATTGTGCCGCCTATTTCGATACTAAACATTGAGTCGCTTAAGCAATGTTGGTTCAATATGGTCACCTTCCTCATGAAGAAAATTATTTTGCATTTGAACACAACTTCGAGTTAGAATAAACCAGATTAGCAAAAAACAAAAAATATTTCATTTACTAGGACAAATTAACTTATATTGATGAGGCGCCACATGTTGGAACTAGAGCTTACGCCACATGTTGATGAGGCGCAACGGAAGCTCAAAATACACAAAATCTTCAAAAGACTGATAGAGTGCATTATACTCTTGAGAAATATGGATTTCTCACACATGAGAGATATAGACTTCTCATTAGCAAGAGCAATATTGTACTTGTCATATATGATGACAAACCTACTAGTCACGAAGAGGCTTTGTCTAATGTAGACTCCTTGACATGGCAAGATGCCATAAAATTCAAAAAATGGATTGCATGTACAAGAACAAGGTGTAGACCTTGCTCAAGACACCCAATCGGATAAAACCCATAGGGTGCAAGTAGGTCTTTAAAAGAAAGACTGACATGGATGGTAATGTAGTTACATATAAAGCAAGGTTAATGGAAAAGGATTCAATTCAAAGGCTTGACTTTGAAAGAAACCATTTTACCAATAGCCATCCTTAAATCCATTTAAGATTTTACTTGCAATAGCTGCTTTTATGGCTATGACAAATGGACATGAAGACTTCATCACTTAACGGGAATTAAAAGGTATGCATATGACACATCCCTTGGGCCTTTACTTCCATTGATAGTCATTGGGTACGCAAGCTCCAAGGGTCCATTTGTGGATTCTTGCAAGTGTCAAGGTGTTGGAGCATTTGTTTTGATAAGATAATCAAAGAGTTTAGATTTTCTTGAAAACAAAGACAAGCTTTGTGTAAATGTAAAGTTGAGTGGGAGCATTGTCATTTTCTTGATACTATATGTGGATGACATATCGTTGATGGAAACAACATACTTTAAAGGTAAAGATATGGTTGTCCAAGAATTTCTTAATAAAGGAGAGGCGATCTCTAATCTGGGAATTAAGATCTATATAGATAGATCCAAGAGGTTGCTTGGTCTCACTAGATCCAAGTACATAGGCTAGATGCTAAAAGGTTTAGCATAATGCAATCGTAAGAAGGGGTTTTACCTATGTGATAGGTGATTACTCTTCTGAGAGACATGTGTCTTTGACACTTGTTGAGGTTGATAGCATTAATAGATCCCATATGCTTTTGCAATAGGTTCTATTGTATATGCTATCCTATGTACGAGACCCGATGTCTTCTGGCTTTAAGTGTTACGAGCAATTCTGGTGAGTGTCACTAGATGGTTATCAAAGAATATTCTTAAGTACTCTAGAAGCACTAAAAGACTATTCTTGACTATGGAGATTACACTTAAGAAGTGTGGGATTTTAAGATACAAGCTTTTAATCCAATAGGGATGATAAGTAAATCATGAGATGAATTGGTGTTCACGTTGAACTGTAGTGGATAAAAGCGTTTTATGATAGACACTTATAACATATTCTACAACAAAGGCGAGTACATGGTAGCTTTAGAAGTTACTATGGATCAAGGGATTCTTTGTTGGACAAAGAATAGTTCTTTCTATTGTTTTATGAAAACAATTGTGCCATCGCTTAATCAAGGAACTAAAGTCTCATCCATGATCCTAAAGTGTAGGTTCGTGCCGCCATCTATTTGTGGAAATAGTTTGGTACAAATGATGAAAAGATAAAGGAAGTTCCCACAATATAAGTGTCACTAATCCTTTCACCATGGCCTTGTCCCAAAGTAGGCATGATAGTCATGCTTATGGCCTAAAACCTATAGGTGATTGGTTTTAGTGCAAGTGGGAGTTTGTTAGTGTATGCCCTAAAACCAAGTTAGTTTTTGGGATTTTTATTACGCTTATTTCATGTTATACTTATATATGTGGCATTTTCTTTGTCATTTAATACTTGTTATTAATATTACTTGTTTATTTGATAAAGTCCATAGAATATTAACTGTGTATAAGAGATTGTAAGAGTTACAATTGATGAGACTCTTATTACACATTAAGTTATATTCTTAAATATCCCTAGTCATAGTATTAATGAGATTGGACATCATTAATATGGGAAGACTAGCACATACTTTGCCTCTACTTATGGTAAGTAGTAGTTGATCTCGTCAACTATGGCGTGTGACACCTAAGCTGGTATGTGGATGCTTGTTAGAGAACAAGTTCATTGGATTGATCCGCTGAGAGTTACTATTCATAGTGCTAATGAATTATACTCTTAATGGCAATAGGTGTAAGTGATTCTTAGACTTGAGATTACCATGGTATCTTGAGTGTGGATTGCTATGCTTTGACTCTATTGCTCGGTGCTCGTAAAAGAGTAGCCCATACGGTAGAGATTGGGTATAGTATGAAGCATGGAAGGATAGTGAGTAATCGATATAGGATTCACCACTCCTTATTATAGGAGAGTATATCCCGGATTGGCCACTTGTTGAAATATAACTTAAAGAATCTTTTGCGCAAAAGTGAAAGTATGACTTGAAAGAGTTTCAAGGTTATACTTTTATGGAAAGTTATATTTCGGGAACAAGAAATTATTAATTAGTCATTTAAAGAGTGCGCACTACACTCTTAGACTAATTGGGATATAGTGTGGTGAAAGGATATTAATTACACGGTAACATTGTCATTGATAGGTGTAGTCTACCATATGACTTTCCTATTCACTTGGGTGGTCATGATGCATTGCTAGACGCCACTCATGATCTATAAGTGCAAATTAATTAATTAGTGAATTAATGATAAATTAAAGTGTTAATTTATCTGGCTCTTAATTAATTAATTAATGAGTTATAATTTGTACTTATTGCCAACGTGAATGGAACCTAATGGGTCACACACAATAAGAACATGGTCTTTGGGTTAAATTGTTATTAAGATAAGTATAAGATACTTATGGGGTTAATTTATGTGATAAATTAACTTAAAGGACTTAATTATAAATATTCTAAGTCTTGATGGAAATTAGTTTCCTAAAAGGAATTAAGAAGCTATTTGGTTTCCTTTTGGAATAGGTTTCCTAAAGGAATAGGATTAGCTTAAGGTAAGCTTCCTAAACCTTCTTGGTTTCCAATTGCTCTTGTTTCCTTAAAGACTAGGATACTACATCTATAAATAAGTCCATGCCTTGACTCTTGGAAGATTGATGAAACATAACACAAAAATTAGAGAGAGAAAAATTGAGAGCTTGGTGGCGGTTTTTCTCTCCAAGAAAAACGCCACACCTCCTTCCCTAATTGTTAGGGTTTCAACTTCTTTCTTCTTCTTGTGTTCTTCATGAATCATTCAAGGGAGCTAGCACTCAAAAGGCAAGGCAAGCAAGCCCAAAGGTTCCTAAAGATCATGTTCGTGTGGATACCGTTGGAGGCTCGACACTTGGAGGGCTTTTCGTGGTAGATCAACACCTTCATCGAATAGGATCTTGCCCTTTGAAGCATAGAAACCTTCTATGCTTGAGGTATTTGTGTTAAACACCCTTTAATCGTATAGATTATATCAAAGAGATCCATGGCTAAGGTAATAAATTTTTAAATTTTCCGCTGCGTTACTCCCCTTATTACCTTACAAGTGCAATATTGCGTGTAAGTCCTCTTCCCTGCTTCAATAGTTTGACGCCTAACCAAAATAGGATGTAAATTTTGGTTAATGGACTTAAAAAATTAGAGTTCTTAAAGGTGTAATAAAGTAGTGAAAGAAAGTCTATTAACTGTCATTGTTTTCATTTTGAATGGCTTCAATCCCTTCATTGCTATTACTACCACACGATATGTAAGGGTCAGATCCTTCATGTTGTGAGGTAAGATTGACATTAGCTTGAACTTCAAGAGTCATGGGTGATATCCGACCATCCCCATTTGCTCTTGTAGTGGCTCCATCAGTACTTGAATTTGGTTCCTATTATCCAAAGACAAATGATATAAACATGAATTAGAACATAAATATATTCATACCATAAGAATCATGGCTCAACGACTATGTGTTTATGACTTAAAATAGCTGTTTTTTTTTTCAAAAACTGTTTTGGCAGCCTAAGCTTCTCATTCCTTAATGTTTTTATTGTTCTTAACAACTCAAAATTCATGATAACTTTCAAAGGATTCTTTTCAAAGTGAATGAAGTGTAGAAGAACTTTGATGCCTTCATTTGGGGCTGGAAGAAGTAAATGATAAAGAATGTGGACCACAAACTCTACATATTTTTAGTAGTTGAAAAGTCTAATCATGCCACTTGAAAAGTCTACCAATGAAGCTTGTGTGCATCAAGATAATATCATTAAAAATGAAAAGACACTCATACGGCATGTCTAGACACTCATAAGGAGAAATTATTGAAATCAACAACTGTATGGTAGACTTTCAAATTTGGAAACAAGATCAAAAGATAATTGTAATTGTTTGGCAGCCCAAATTGACTACTTTGTTTTGTTGCATTTTTTTTTAAAGCTTCCATTATACATGTTCTGGTTGCATTATTTTTGTTTAAAATGTTCCGTTATACTTTACTTCTAGTCGAGCCCTATTACTTTGAAAGTAAGCTAATGATTTTTCGAAATTGTTACAAGAATTCCTAGCAACGTAGCAGAAAAATGCTGAATGAAATATATGGACAAATTCTTATCAATCATGAATGACATGTTTAGTAGTAATTATCATCTAAAAAGAGAAGAATAAAGATAGAATTAAAGCTACAACAAGCGCTTGAAAAATGTTTGGATGAAGAGGGAAAACAGAAAAATAAACCAAGCATATGCTCATTGCTAAAATCTGATGCTACTTACTTGTCTTTCACAGTTTTTGTAGCTTCTACTACTATTTAAAAAATGGAGAAATTTTTGGAATAAAATAATGAAACTAAATTCCCTTATAGTTATGAAACTTTATTAACGAAACCGTATATTGGTAAATATGTTAAAACAAATGGAACCCAACAATGGAACTAAATCAGTAGCAGAGGTCAAGAAATTCAAACGAGGAACTTACGGGAACTGATGTTGGCTTACAAATTGTTAAAACTTCTGTTTCTTTTTTTGTAATATCTCAATGTCCTATGCCATCACAGGTGGCTTTTAAATTGTTAAAACTTTTGCTTCATTTTTTAATATCTCAACGTCTTAAATGTTAACCAATCATTTAGACCATATAGAGAGATAGCACCAACCTCGGTTTCTGCAAATAGACGCATTTGAATTGTTCTTTTTCGTCCCAAGCTGGATCCAGAGCCTACACCAGTGTTTGATGCACCAACCTACAACAATGACAATGTTTATGAATACTGTTGCTCTAAGTCTACATGTTCATACGAAAATCACAAACCCTTTAACTGTATTCTCGATACTTGACTAGTTGAATTCAATTTAGCTTGAAGTGACAATGTTGTCGCTTCACGTTCAGATGAGGGTCTTGCTCTATTGCTTGCATTGACCGGTAAATTAACTTTTGTTGCACCAGCTTGCTATTAACAACAAAAACAAATATCCATGAAAGATATGCATTTTGAAGTAAGAAATAATATATCCAAACCTTTTTTTCAATACCTGATCACCTGCATTAGGTCTACATTGTTGTGGACCTAATGCGTTTGTACCTCCGCTTAGTCTTGTAGGGGCATGGTCTTTTTTCCCAGGTCCAGCCATCTACAATTAGAACAAGAAAAAAATTATTATTCATATGGCAAAAAATTGATGGTATGATAGACAAACTAAATTTCATGTTTTATGCTATTTGTATGTTATGGATTGCCACTTTGCAAGAGGGACAACATTGAAAAGGTAGTTTAACTAGAAAAAAAAATACACTAGCCAAACAATATTGGTATCATAAACAACCTAAATTTCATGTTTTCTACATAGTGAACATCATGGATTGACACTTTGCAAGAGGTAGAACATTGAAAAACAATAAGTTACACCAATTTGTGCAAGAAAGCCAGACAAACCAGCAACTATGCAGAAAAGAGATCTTCATTATAAATGGTATTGTGCAACATGTTCAATCCGAATCATAGTCATCACTTTCAACTATATGCATCTTCATCTTCAGTATTAGAAAACTGCTCAATGTCTTCATCATCAATGAAGTTATCATCTATCCCTCGTGCACTTTTGGTTGAATTTCTGGAAATTAAAGTATTAGCTTCAATCGTCTCATCTGTTAATGCATCACCTCGTCTCAAAGACTGCAATTCATCATTTTGTTGCACACTAATAAAATCTTCAACATCATCTTCTTGATAAACCTCATCATCACCAACCAAATCATTTTCTTGTTTGTCAAGCACATCATATGATCCACGAGAACTGACCATGTCTACTATATGCCAATGACCACCAAGTTTCATATCCTTGAGATAAAAAATCTGTGCAGCTTGGGATGCCAATATATATGGTTGGTCGATGTGTAAGGTAATAGCATAGGTAACGCAGTGGAAAAATAAAAATTTATTACCTTAACCATGGATCTCTTTGACATATCTTTATGATTAACGAGGTGGTTTGCATGAAGATTACCTTAAGCACAAAAGATTTCTATGCTTCTAGGCAAAGATCCTTCGAAGATGTTAGATCTACCACGAAAAAGCCATCCAAGTGTAGAGCCTCTAACGATATCCACACGAACAACTTCTTTGGGAACCTTGTAGGCTTGCTTGCTTTGACTTTTGAGTGCTAGCTCCCTTGAATTATTTAAGAACACAAGAAGAAGAAAAACCTAACAATTAGGAAGAGAGAGAGAGAGACGCCTAGAGAGAGAAAAGAGGCGTGCCTTTTTCTTCCTTCAACTTTCTCTTACTAGTTTTCTTTTGTGTTGCAATCATAATTCAAGAGTCAAAGCATGAACCTATTTATAGGGGAAGTATTCTAGTCTTTTAGGAAATAAAACTAATTGGAAACCAAGAAGGTTTAGGCAACTTACTTTAAGCTAATTCTTCTCCTTTAGGAAATCTATTCCATAAGGAAACCAATTAGTTACTTTATTTCTTTTAGGAAACCAATTTCCTGCAAGACTTAGAATATTTATAAATAAGTCTTTTAAGTTAATTTATCTCATAAATTAACCCCATAAGTATCTCATACTTATCTTAATTACATTTTAACCGAAAGACTTTGTTCTTTATGTGTGTGACCCATTAGGTTCCATTCACGTTGGCAATAAGTATAAATTATAACTCATTAATTGAGTTAGATAAATTGAACACTTTTAATTTATCATTAATTCACTAATTAATCAATTCATACTTATAGATCATGAGTGGCGTCTAGCAATGCATCATGACCACCCAAGTGAATAGGAAAGTCATATGGTAGACCATACCCTTCAATGACAATGTTACCGTGTAATTAATATCCTTTCACCACACTATATCCCAATTAGTCTAAAAGTATAGTGCATACTTTAACAATGACTAATTTATATTTTCTTGTTCTAGAAATATAACTCTCCGTGACGTATAATCTTGAAACTATTTCCAAGTTATACTATCACTTCTGCAGAAGATTTATGAGTTAATATTTCCAACAAGTGGCCATAAAGGGATATACTCTCCTATTAAGGAGTGGTGAATCCTATATCGATTACTCACTATCTTTCCATGCTTCAAACTATACCCAATCTCTAACCTATGGGCTACCCTTTTACGGACACCGAGGAATAAAGTCAAAGTATAGCAATCCACACTCAAGATACCATGGTAATCTCAAGTCAAAGGATCACTTACACCATTGCCATTAAGAGTTCAACCATTGGCACTATAGTTGAAACTCTTGGTGGATCAATCCAATGAATTTGTTCTCAAACAAGCATCCACATACCAGCTTAAGTGTCATGCACACCATAGTCAATGAGATCAACTACTACTTACCATAAGTAGAGGCAAAGTATGTGCTAGTCTATTTGCATTAATGATGTCCAATCTCATTAATACTATGACTAGGGATATTTAAGAATATGACTTTATGTATTAGAGTCTCATAATTGTAACCCTTACAATCTCTAATACACAGTCAATATTCTAAGGACTTTATCAATCAAACAAGTAACATGGAAATACAAGTATAGATGATAAAGAAAAATACCACATGGATAAATATAACATAAATAAGTGTAAATATAAAACACCTTAAACCATCTTGGTTTTAGGGCATACACTAACACGATGTACCATTTCTTTGACATATTAACGCTAGTGATGTTCCACTGCTTGTCAAACTTGATTCCTGAACTATTTCTTAAATCCAACCAGTCACATTTAAACAATACCACTCGATTTTGACTAAGTGGGTATTCCACCTCTAAGATATCAGTGAGTATACCATAGAAATTGATTTCTTCATTATCATGCTCCCCCTTAACCATAACACCACTATTTTGTGTTTTCCTTTCCTTCTCATGATCTTTGGTGTGGAACCTATACCAGTTAACATTACAACCATGGTATCTGTTCACTTGAACATCAGGTCCTTTAGCCAATGACAAGAGTTCATCATGGCATCCCCCAAGTGCATGCAATTGAGAAACCTATGTCAAATAACAATCAACTAGTAATTTATTAACCAACTTACAAGTTTTACGAGGATTGAGAAATTTAAGTTATGCTTATTGTATACTTACACGTTCGTCAAACCATTTTGGAAATTCTAAATCTTGTTGTTGTTGGACATTAGGCAAATTTTGCTTTTGCAAAATTTCCTCATGTTCCCTATGCAAACAATATTAGTTCATTAGACATAACTTATTATTAACTGATATAAAGGTAAAAAAAAATTAAAACTTCAACGATGTCAACATATAAAGGTCGCCTAACTTATGTACTCTTCTATCTCTTCACAATTTTTCAAGATGTACAGGTGAACCATTCTCAATTCAACATCATCCAAACAACCAAGCATTGTTGCCCCAAAAGGTCGGGCAATACTTGAAAAAATAGATAACTCCTCGGGGGCTTCAACCATCTCTGAATTTCGTTCCATATGATTAAACCTTGTTGGAACATTTCGCAATTACCTAGAAATGAATGTAAGACATTCATTATCCAAGTAACGTTCTGCGATGCACCCTTCTGGTCGAGCCCTATTATGAACATATCGTTTGTATTGACCCATTTTCCTATGTTTAGAAAATTAAGTCAATAATATTAAAGCTTATAAATTCTCTAATAAAATCAAACAATTACTTTCCAAAAAAGATTTTTCTTTTTTACCTTTCAAATGGAAACATCCATCGATATTGTACTAGACCAGCAATTTTGGCTTTAGCAGGCAAATGAACCATTAAGTGGACCATTATGTCAAAAAAAGATAGAGGAAATACTTTTTCAAATTTGTATAGTATTAAAGCAATATTCTTCTCTTGTATTTCCAACTCATCCAAATGTAGAGTTCTGCAACAAAGTTTTCTACAAAAATTGCTTAGCTCTACTAATGTTTGAGAAACTTCCTTTGGTAGCATTCCTCGGATTGCCAGTGGAAGTAATCGCTGTAAGAATACATGATAATCATGACTCTTCATGTAAAAAATTGGCTTTGAGTTTTCTTAACATACCGAGTTATATTGGAGGCAAATCCATCTGGAAATTTGATTGAGCTTAAAAACTGACATAGTTTTTGCTTCTCCTCAAGTGATAAAGTGTAGCATGCAGCTGGCATTATATACGAATCACCATCCTCTTGGAGATGCAAATCTTTCTTTATACCCATTTCCTTCAAATCTCTCCTAGCATTCAAAGTGTCCTTGTTTTTCTCACCAGTGCCCATTAATGTTGCTAATAGACTTTTAGCCACATTCTTCACAACATGCATGACGTCCAAGTTGTGTCGCAATTTGTTCGTACTCCAATATGGCAATTCAAAAAATATGCTTATCTTGGACCAATTTACACTGCTTTCCCTACGCTTTCATTTCTTCTGTTTAAGCATATTAGGTGCCTTTCCAAAGTCAACCTGTTCAATACCCTGAAGTTGCTGCAATATTTCTTCACCAGACAAAATTTGAACAGGTTGTCTAAGATCTCTCTCACCATTAAAAGCCTTCTTTTCTCTTCGCCATTTATGATCAGGCAGCAAAAATTGACGATGTCCCATGTAACAACACTTATTTCCATGTTTTAAATAAACACTAGTAGTGTCATGTAAACAAATAGGACACGCATCATAACCCTTTGTACTCCACCATGACAGATAGCCATAAGTTGGAAAATCATTAATCGTCCAAAGAAGCACAGCACGTAAAAGGAACATCTCTCCAATCGAAGCATCATATGTCTCAACACCTGAAGACCATAACTCATTCAACTCATCAAATAGAGGTCGAAAAAAAATATCAATATCATTTCCAGGGCATTTAGGACCAGGAATAATCATTGATAATAGGAAAAATGGATCTTTCAAACATTTCCAAGGTGGCAAATTATAGGGAACAAGTATCACAGGCCATATGCTATATGTATTACTCATATTTCCAAAGGGATTAAAACCATCACTTGCAAGTCCCAACCTCACATTTCGTGGATCAGCAGAAAAAGATTCATGAATTTTGTCAAATTCCTTCCAAGCTATTGAATCAGCTGGGTGGGCCATCGTGTTGTCATCATCCACTTCGTCTCTCATTATGCCACCTCATATCCTGTGCAATCTCTTTATTAACAAACAATCGTTGCAACCTCGGCTTCAATGGAAAATACCGCATCACCTTTTTAGGAATTTTGGATCCAGGAGACTTATACCTAGGTGCTTTACATTTTTCATTTGGACAATGATCAAGGGAGGCATTTTCTTTCCAGTAGAGTGCACAATCATTTTCACAAACATGTATTTTTTCACACTTGAGACCTAATTCTCTAATGAAATTTTTAGCATCATAGTACGAACTAGGAATTGATGCCATAGGAAACACTTCATTGAGAAATTTGAGCAACATATCAACAGATTTGCAAGTCCACTGATTCATTGTTTTCAAATGGAGAATATGGACAATGAAAGAAAGCTTTGAATAACGGTCGCAGCCTGGATAGAGGTTTTGTTCAGCTTCAGATAACAATCTAAGAAATTTACTTGCTTCACCTTCAGGCTTACGATAATCATCTCTCCCACAGTCTCTCGAACTCCTCCAATTCTCACCAAAGTTAGCAACTCCAACATCATTCAACATTTCTTCGATATCATCACAATCACTATTTTTATCATCAATATCTGTTTCATCATTCTCATCACCATCAGAGTCATCTAAACTTTCACCATGATATATCCACCTAGTATAACTTTCAACTATTCCTTTACAACTAACATGTTCATCCATAACCTCCATAGTTTGTGAATCAAAGTTGTTGCATTGTTTACAAGGACAAGGAAGTTTACAATTCGGATCCTTTCCTAAATAAGCAAATTTGATAAATTCATTAACACCATCTAAATACTTGCTGTTTAGGTGATCTTTAATTTGCATCCAACTTTTATCCATGTTATTCCAGCCTTTTACCTAAGGAACATAAATCATACTCTAGTTACTATCAAGACACAAAGCACTTGATATGAAAACGAAATCAACAAATAGCAAATATAGCATAATAAACATATATAAGCTTACTTCTTTCAAAAAAATTAAAAAAAAAAGATATTCCTCTCCCCTCTTCTCTTTTCACGTAAACACAACAGAAACAAAATTGTGGCTTTTCCAAAAAAAAAAAACAAAATTACATCGAAAGAACGAGATGGAACTAAGGTTCCTAGGTTTGGAGTTGGCAGTGGAGCATAGGTAGAAAGGAATAGATAGTCGCAGTTGAGCTTGATGAGTCGCGATGTGGTACTGGTCATGCATATAAGCCTAGAACCCAATCAGGTCAACAAACAACCAATTAAATTTGAACAGAACATCAAAAAAGTCAAAAAATCAAATGAAAATGAAAGGTAAAGATGCGATAACAAATTAAAAAACAAGACTAACAAGCTGCAAAGTTTGTTAATATCTTCTTAACTAAGCTATAATTCCAAAATACTAGTATTTTAATAGCCTATTGGACTTGCAAAATAGGGCCATTGATATATCTAGAATTTCTTTAGGAAGTTGTTCACATATTCGTCTCGTGAAAGTAGATGTCTTTTACAATTTAATTTTGAATCAAAATTCTAATACAGAAAATAGGTACAATTACAATTATGATCCCCTATCATTTTGGGTGGGAGCAATTTAGCTTCTTAAGTTCAAAAGGAGGAGGAGGAAGAAGAAGAATAAGAGGAAGAAGATGAAGAAGAAGAAGAGGGAAGAACTAGTTTACCTTTGACAAAATTAGCCCATCAAGTTTGTAAAACAACTAAGTCATTTACTTCAACAAAATGATGTTCTAACATTCTTATATTTTACAACTGAGATTGTAAAATTCCTTCAACAAAATGATTAAAGAAATATTAGTCAAATATTTTTGAAAATGAAAATGCCATAGAAACTCAAAAAATTTCCCAAAATTACAGAAAAGTTGATTAATGCATGCCCAAAAAAAAAAGAAAGAAAGAAAAAAATGTCAGGTTATAATATAAGTCCAGAAATTTATAATTACATCAGCAAATGTTCAATGTTAATGGAGCAGGATGAGTGAAGTAAGTAATTATTTGTATCCTACTAGTGTCTTTTGTCTATTGATAGATTAAAGGAGTCTAATCAATCCAGTGTTTTATTGTACTGGGCTGCATTTATACTAGTACTACTAGTTTTGACTCCCTATACATACACAAGCGAAAGCAAGTGTGTTTGTTTTGTTGGGGATTAAGACATATCAGCTTTAGTTTGTTTCTTAAATATATATGGATTAAGAACATGGGATCTATAATTATATGCGAACTCAAGACACGCAAAACAGTTCAACCTCTAACTTAGTACAATTATAGTAGCAAATAATATACTGTATCATGCAAGAAACAAACAACAAGAATCTAAGTACTATTGCAGATTCTCTGTTAAGTGACGTGAAGACATTGATATCTTGTTTCAAAAGCACATCACTTGCAGGCTATATGATCCGAAGATATGCTTTGCCTACACAATTCCCAAAGCATCATTTAATATATCTATAAATAAAGAAACTATAAGCTCAAATTTGTTCCCAAAAATTGCATAATTTTCTTACATGTGATTTGAGAATAGGCATCTAATACATTTGACATCATTCGTTCACCAACGAAAGCTAAAATCTAAGGAAAATATGGATGTGATTATCTTTGAAAAATAAAAACTATCAAAGATGAGGTGACTTTAAAAAAAAAAAAAAAGGAGGCAATCACCGCCATTACAAAGGTTATAATCCCATGGTCATTTCTAGAATATTATGAAGTAGCAGTTTGACTTCAAGTTGCAAATTCTATAATTGCTAAACTAAAATGGTCCACACAGCAAAAGAAAGAGACCATTAACTATGTTTTAAACTACGAATTAATGTTTCCATTCGAAAGTATCATCAATATTGTAGCAAACTAATTGTATTTTCTTAACACAATTACACTTTTTCTTGTTATTTGTGGGCATTTTCCAGATATGATTGATATTTTTTAATCAATAAAAGATCACGTACCAATAGTCTTAGAAATGAAAAGTGCATGTTGCTAGAGAATATTTTCCAATTTCCCATGCAAACACTAAAAAGTCGTAGTAAAAAGACCTTTATCATGTAACATATAAAACTTCTAAATACAACCAAATGAATCAAAACACTAGGAAACTGAAAAATTAAAAAAACTAACAACCAAGCATTTTCTACTGCAACTTAATTGCACATATTGATGGCTGATTCTATGCATTTCATCGGAGACATAACTAAAGACATTCTCAAAACTTTAACAGTAAGACAAATAGCTTTTGAAGCTGAAATTGCTACTAGGCATTACAGGTAGCAACCCAAATTCAACAAAGAGACATAGTAATTCAAAGACATAGTAATCTACTACTACAAAGAGACATAGTAATGATACTAGTAATTTCAAACCATCTGCGTTTCTATATGATTTCTCTGTATGAATACTTAGTTTTCTTGGCACATGCTTCACCCACTATATTGGTTATCAATGTTATACATCTTGACTTACTTTTACAACCGGCCAGCACCTGCCTCAATACATAGGACAAACCCGATCCCTATCGAATATCCTATTAACTGGAACCAAACCTGAAAATTTAAAGCATAGCACACACATAAGAGATTTAACAATGAGACAAGAGAGATTTACTTTATTTAAAGAATTGCAGAGAAATTTATGGCAAATTTTAGACCACATAATTTGTGGGCATGGGTTGTTTTTCCGATTGTTTTCTCTTTTAGATTGACTATAAATCCTTTTTGTAACAAATGGCAATAAAAAACAAAAACTTCTTTATTTTTTGGAACAAGCCAATACTGCTATTAAATTAGAATTCAAAAAAGTTTGATCTAATTGGTAATTACATGTTAACAGTGACACGTTAATTGCTAAAAATACTGCTATAAAATTATTATTGGTATAAAATTATTATTGACTTGTTAGTCTTCTCACCAAAGACCACTATGCATGTATCCAATCAACTTCCCCCACCTTTCCCTTGCCTTCTCACCCTCCCTTTCAGTCCTAATCTAACCCCTTAATAGCCCTTCCCATTCCTTCACTGCCCTAGTCCCCAAAACCCCACATACATGCCTTTATAGTAAGAACAATTACATCTGCTGATACATTTGGTCTTATTCTCTTAGCGTTCTTCTTCTTGAACCTTCAGTCTACTAGACTACACTCATCTACTGCACATTATTGGTAACATTTTCCACACCATAATCACTCAAATGTGTACTGTCTACTGTTTATCAAATTAACACACATTATAATCTATGAAACCTTGCCAGTGTGCAATAGGACTACTATTCTATACACCAAATTAACATCGCTCTTTGCCAAACTGTTAACCATGAAACAAATAGCAACACAACAACAACAACAACAACAACAACAACAAAACACCTTTCTTCTCTCTCTTTCTGTCTAAGTAGTTAGTACACATTCCTTCCACCCACCCCACCCCATATCCATGTCTTTAGTAAACACAAAGTCCACATTCACAGCACATGAAAATGAAAAATACTACTAATATATGGTGGTCTGCATTTTCCAACAGGCGAAATACTTACTCAGAAGGGGCAATGGTGGATCGGTGGTTGTTGATAGGGTGCAGCTGGTTGTATCTTCAAATTTGCAAATTGCATAAAGCTTTCAAGAGTTATGGAGAGCAGGTGCCACCAGCTATGCCATGCTATCAGTTTTGATTAATCAAAATCTTTCTTCTTACTTCAGTTCTTCAATTTCAATGGTTCACCCTTGCTAACTTGTAATCAATCTTTCAGACCTAACCCCAATTTGCTCTCTCCCTCTTTCCCCGACCTATTCTCCCTTTTTTCAATTTGAATGGGTTTCGCCCCTGCTAGCAGATTTACCTACCACAAAAGCACAAAGCTTTATGCATCACAAAATTACCAAACGAAATTTAGGGGAAAATCAGCATTAGCCTAAGCTAGGGTCCAACTAAAATTAGGGATTTGATTGCAAGCCATACTTTACATAACAAGAAGAAGAAAAAAAAAAGGTTGAAAATCGTACGAGGAGGGGTTCGTGCTTCTCCTTCTCAGCTGGAATTTCTACAGAAATAGAGATTTCCACCTCTTCTTCAACTTCCACTTGCGTTCAATTGTTCCCTTGCTCATCTCTGATTTTGCTCGATTTTCCCAGTAAAATATAATCACTTTCTGAATGTGGGATGAATGTGGCACGACTGGAATAGGGACGAAGGGTGCAGCTGAACAAGTCTCTGAATTTTGCTATATTTTCCCAGCTGGAAAAGAGGACGAACAGTGCAGATGAATAGATGTATGATTTTGCTCTATTTTCCCAGCTAGAATAGGGATGAAAGTGCAGATTCTAATTTTGCTCTATTTTCCCAGCTAGAATAGGGGCGAAGAGTGCAAAACTTTGATTTTGCACTATTTTCCCAGCTGGAATAGGGACGAAGAAGGTAGCTGAATTTGGTAGAGAGAGAAGAAATTGGTGAAGAATGGGGAATTGGAAAATATTTGGTAGGGACGAGTGTAACTTGGAGAAGGAATTTTTATTTTTTGGTGCAAAAAGGTTGGGGGGGGAACGCTATTTGACTTTTCATTTTACTTTTTCTCAAAGATTTTTTTTTTTTAAGTAGTAATAGGGTCGGGGCTTGGGTTTGAAATTTTAATTTCGACCCATGACCCGATTAAGTGATATTATTTTGGACTTCAACCCGTTCCTTGATGGGTCCAATATTTGGTTTCTCAGATTCGGGTTCGATCAGGTCTGGATCTAGATCAGTGAAAAAATTATTATCCATTACATATTGATTATTAAAAGTGTAAAATACACCTGTGCATGCACTTATTTTTTGAATATATTAGGTATTGAAAGTATAAAACATATACATACATACATATAAATAGGTTTAGCTTGGGTTCGAGTCGAAATAGAATATTTCGGATTCAACCCAATTTTATTAAGGGAAAATGGGTTCCAATCGTGTCCAAGCCTAGATTCGTACTATTGACAACTGCTACATATGTTATTAGTAACGGGTCTAGATCGGGACACGATCGAGTCCTAGACATGGAATTATTATAGACGACAAAGATTTTCTCAAAAATATAAACGAAAATATAAGAGGAACTGTCCATCGTGAGATGGAGAATCTAAGATATAGCATTGGAATGATGGAGACTATGCAAATAGGTATGTATACACACATACACACACGTGTATGTAGACAATGTGCATATATACGCACGTATGAATGTATACAATGTTTATATGTGTGTGTGTGTGTAGGCATACATACATACATGCATTTATATATACACGCACATATATACATATGTACATATGCATATACACATATACATGTGTGTGTGTGTATATGTGTATATGCATATGTATATATGTATGTCTGTGTGTATACATAAATGTATGTATGTATGCATATGTGTATATGCATATGTATATATGTATATCTATGTGTGTATAATATGTAATGTGTCTGTGTGTATATATATAAATGTATGCATGTATGTATATACCTATACACACACATGTATATATATACGTATGTATGTATATAAGTATGTATATAATCACATATGTGTGTGTATGCATATATATATGTATGTGTGTGTGTATACAAGTATATATATACTTATATACATACATATATATACGTAGATAAGACACAAATATATAAATTTTCAGTGACAACAAATGTTGTCACTAACATATAGGATATATTTCAGTGACAACTTGTGGAAGTTGTCAAAAAAGATACCCTTTAAGGGACAACATGATATAGTTGTCAGAAAAGGTATAGATTCAATGACAACATAGGTTGTCACTGATGCTTTAAATTTAAATGTTAAAACAAAAAGTCTAACTTTAGTGACAACCCATTCAAGTTGTCAGAAAAAGATCAAGATATAGTGATGAGAAATGTTGTCACTAGTACGTAGAATCTGTGACGACTTATGTTGTCACTAATCCCGTTGATTTAATTTTTCATCAGCATGAGGAGATTAACATTAAATTGAGTTTAGTGACAACATATTTTTGTTAGATAATGTTGAATGTTCAGTGACAACTTATGTTGTCACTAGAGCTGTAAACGAGCCGAGTCGAGCCGAGTATTATCGGTTCGAGCTTGTGTTCATTTAATAAACGAGCCGAGCCGAGCCGAGCACGTTTATTAAACGAGCTCAAATTTGTGTTCGAGCTCGGCTCGTTTAGTTATACGAACGAGCCGAACTCGAGCTTTCACGAGCCGAGTCGAGCTTTGTTCGCGAACAGCTCGGTTCAAATAAGTATAAAAGTGTTATTCGAGCCGAGCCGAGCCGAGTATCTCATGTTCGAACTCTTGTTCGTTTATTAAACGAACGAGCTCGAGCTTGCTCGTTTAATAAACGAGCCAAAATTTGTGTTCGAGCTCGGCTCGTTTAGCTTCACGAACGAGCCGAACTCGAGCTTTCACGAGCCGAGCCGAGCTTTGTTCGCGAACAGCTCAGTTCGTTTACAACCTTCGTTGTCACTAATCCCATTGAATTAATTTTTCCCAACGTGAATAGGTTAACTTTAAATGCTGTTTAGCGACAACATATTCTTGTCAGAGAATGTTAATGTTTAGTGACGATAATGTTGTCACTAATTCCTCCCAATAACATGTTTTCAAAAGAGCCTATTTTTTTGTGACAAGTTTATGATGTTGCCAAAAAATGTAGAAGATTCAGTGACAATGTGCTTGTCACGAATGGCTGAGAGTATTTTTAATGACAACTTAAGATAGTTGTCATAAAAAATACTATGTTCAGTGACAACCTAATGAGTAAAAGGTCCAATATTTATTGACAAAACAAGTTGTCACTAATACCATCCATTTGAATTATAAAAGTTATTAAAAAAAGTCCAAACTTTGTTGACAACATTTTTGTGTTGTCAGTAAATGTGAGGATACAGTGATTACTACTATTGTCACTAATGTCTTAGATATACTTTGAAAAGTGATAGAGATTTTATGATGACACGTGTTGTCACTAATATTATTAGATATAGTTTAGTGACAACATATGAATTTTGTCAGAGAAAATAGGGAATCAGTGACGATATAAGTTGTCACTAATACCTTCAAAAAATTACAAATGTTAAAGCTTTAGTGACGACATCAGTTGTCACTAATATGTTTTGATATATTTTAGTGACAACGTATGAATGTTGTCAGAGAAAATGATTTTTCAGTGATGACATGTTTCTTGTCAAAGAATATAGAGGAATCTACTGACGATATAAGTTGTCACTAATACCGTGGACAAAAACAAAAAAAAAGTTAATGTTTTTAGTGACTGGCATTTGTTGTCACTAATACCATTACACACATTTTCAGTGACAACTATCGTATGTTGTCAAAAAAAATTGGAGTTAGTGACAACATATTTTAGTTGTCAGAATAAGATATTGTTTTAGTAACGATTAATATTGTCAGTAATGCATTGAATATGTATCAGTGACAAAGCAATGTGATTGTCAATAAAGGGGTACATTTTTTGTGATGATAATAGTTGTCACTAATTTTTTTGCCGTATTTTCAGTGACAACATGAAGAATGTTGTCACTATTACTTAATATTTAGTGACAACATTTATCTCTTGTCAGTAATAAAAGTTGGCGCCAAAAGGCGGGATGCAATCAGTGACGACATTTTGTTGTTGTCACTGAAGACACAAACAATTGCGACAAGATTTGGTGTTGTCACTGAAATTAACCTTTAGTGACAATATTATTTTGTCACTAAAAAATATCGTCACTAATGATCTTTTTTCTTGTAGTGTGGTATGTCATTTCTACTCATAGATTGTTAGTCATAGAATGCTTCACATCCTGACTCAACTAATTATGGTCTTATTATTTTGTATATAATCACCATATCAGACTTCATCTTACATTGCAAGTAATTGTGTTTGTCAATGCTAGCAATATAGGTCATGCATGAAAGTTTTCTACAGGCTAGATTTTTATATATGGTCATTGCTGTCCTAGAAAGCCAATCAAACAACTTAATAATATTAGACATTACTAAATTTATTGTGTCAGCTTAAAGTATAAACCACCAAGCATACATAGACCCGTACATTCAAAACATGCAATCAAATAATAACCATAACATAAGACATTGAATCCTCCTGGGATTACCTTGTTAAATGTTTATTTTGGTGGTCTAACAACTTTAGATTGGAGGAAATAGCAGTTTTTAGTATAATGATTTTGATATTCAAATTATCATATTTGACTGAGGATGTTATTGTGCACAAGCAAGAGTGTTGAAATATTTATAATTGCAGCTTTATAAAATGTGCAAATGATATATTTGAGGATGTAATAAGGAGAAAAAGTGTTGTGAACATTGAAGGGATCATTTTTTAAACAATTATACATTTTGAAAATAATAGCTAAATTACGGAAGTAGCCTTGGACCTTTTACCTGTTTAGAAAATGAATTTGGATCATGTGGTATAATATAAGATATTATAGTTCATTGTTTTTTTTTTTGGCCCTTTTTGCCACCTGTTACCATAGTCATTAAGCAAAACCATACGCCAAATAAAATTTATACATACTACTATATTTGTACACGGGTTTCCAAGTACACAAAGAAAGAAACAGCTACTATAAGGGTTAATTCAAAGTAAACAAATAGGACGAGAATGCTTATCTGGCTATATAAAAAACCGATATGTATGTTACTCAAAGATTGTTAACTCTTTTTGGTTTTGTTTTAGGATGGAGATTGGGTGGCTCTATTTAGCATATTGGACTAGTCAAAGAAAGTAGCAATTGGACGCCTTCAAAGCATTTGATCCATTTACAGTTGTCAGAGGACATCAATTAGGATTTGATTGGTTTGAGATGGTAGTGTAAATTGTGATAGAGTGTGAGGAGCAATTGATTAGGCCTTATGAGCCAATGAGCATGATTGGAGATGCACTTGGTGCACCTATTCTTTGGCCATCCAACTTGGTAATTTTTTTGACATTGTTATGCCATTTGTTAATTTGGTGTTGATTTAATAAGAAACTTGTACTTGATAAGTGAGTGTTATAACATAATGCACACTTCTTGTAGGTAAAAATTCAAGAAGATTGATCATTCAACTATGGAAGAAGATGTTACTGGTGTTATTTTGCTATCTCTTTTGTTGCAATGCAAATCTAGAGTTTAACTAATTCTAGTAGTAGTGAACTTTATTTTGGATGTTGATGATTCATTTTGAAGACATCATTTGAAATACTTTCGTTTGAAATTTGAATAGATGGATATTGTACAATGTATTTTATGCAATGTCTTTGAATTGATTAATTGAATAGTTGCATCCACTATTTTTCATTTGAGATGTGATGAAGTAATACATTAATATTAGTAGGTTATTGTATAAAATATTTGGCTAAAATAAAATAAAAAAAAAGAACCTATCGTGACACTTCAAAGTGCCTGCAAAAATCAATTTACATGATGCTCTAAAGTGCCTTGATAGACCAAGAATGATGCTACCTTGAGCCTGTATAATCCATATAAAATGACTATCACAAGCGTCCTAATAGATTCTATTGAGTCATTGCGCAGCGTCGCGACATATTCTATTAGACACTTCCAAACGTCTCAATAGTTATATGTTAAGGCACTTCAAAGTGTCACGATAGATGCCTGTCTGACACTTTTAAGTGCCTTGTAACCATCTGTTGTGACGCTAGAAAGTGTCTCAAACTCTTTCCAAACGGTGGTTTTTACTTGACGCTTTAGGTTGAGCGCCTCAAAAGCCAAAGTGTCTCAAAATGTTACTTTATATGACGCTTTTGAATGCCTCAAAATGCCTTTATTGTTGTAGTGAGAAAATGAGAGAAATTCCTATGAAGAATCATTTGATTTAAGGCCCTAGATAGCCCTTCAGCAGCAATAATGAACAGCGCTAGAGATAACGCGTCCTCTTGGTGAAGGCCCCTAGATGATTTGAAAAAACCTCTAGGCACCCCATTTAAAAGGACTGAGAACCAGCAATTGGAAAGAATTCTCCATATCATATCAATCTATCTTTCACCAAAACCAAACCCTTGCAGAATTCTGATGAGATATAGCCAAGACACCCTATCATAAGCTTTGGCCATATCTAACTTTAGAACCATGTTACCCCCTCCCCCAATTCTTCTTGCCCATACCTCCAATAATTTCTTGTGCCAGTAAAAAGTTTTCCGCCATTAATCTCCCTTTAACAAGTCTACTCTGCTGGCTTGATATAAAACCCTTAAAATAATTTTATTCGCAAAGTTACATAAACTTATAGGTCTAAACTGAGCAAAATTCTAAGGATGCTCAAGTTTAGGAATTAAAACATTCAGAGTGGAAAACATACTCTTTGGAATCACCTCCCCATAGAAAAAGCTAACCACAACTTTATGGACATCCTCAGCAATTACTTCCCAAGCAAGAGTAAAGAACTTGCCTGTGAAGCCATTTGGGCTAGCTGCACTATCACCATCCATAGCAAATACAATCCTTTGAATCTTCTCCATCGAGGGAGCCTCCTCAAGCAATGTATTGTCTTCCTCCATAATGAGTTTTGGAATGTGACCAAGATCCACTACAACAAAATCTTATTTTGGTGACATAACTATCAAGGCGTTTCTTCAAAAAATGTCAAGAGAGGCATATGGGAGGTGATGCGTTCAACGGAATAGATGACGGTCCAAGACTCTCGAATTCTAAGTATGCAACCCAATCTTCTTGACCCCTTCGTAACTTGTCGAAGACTCCAAGAACAACTCGGATTGTTTTGCTTCAAATTCAATTAGATTCATTGAACTCCCCCTTTTAAGAAATGATCCTAGACCCCTAACCAACAACGTGGTGTAGACACCTAGTCTACAATCCTATTGGATAGATTCAAACCCTCAAAGATGAACCCTAAGCGAGATTCTTGAATACTCAACAAACGCCTTGCCAAGCAATCAAGAGTAGTTCTTTAGCCAAAGAACTAAGAAAACTCAATTTGCACTCACTCACAATTGAAGAGAAAAACCCAATATTATTGATTAATGTTCTAAAATTCGGATGAATAGTAACACCCTCTATAAAGAGGCGCATAACATCAAGATATAAACTAAATATGGAAACTAACTTAACCCAAGTTGCTCCATAACATAAACGTACAACTAAAGATACAACTTGGGCTATTAAACTAACAAACTTAAGCCCATAAAAGAACAACAGGCTCTTCAACCGAATCCACGTCCACTTAGCATCAAAAACTCGTATAGACAATCTGGCCAAATTTCTCTAGCTCGTTCACTAAGTCCATGAGCAATCAATGCCTCTTTAAGCTTCACACGAGCTACTTTATCACCAAATCCATAATCAACATGCATCTCTTGTGTAGACGTCCAAGGAATTCCTATCAGGAGGTGTTTCTATTCAAACGTCTTGAGCAAAAAAAAAAAAAAAAGTAGTGAAAAGAGTTGGCGCCTAACTAAGGCGCTAAAGTCAATAGGCCAAAATTTGGCAAAAGTCACTAAAGAGCCCACAAAGCCTCCCTGCCATCTGATATCCCCAAATCTGCACATTCTTGCAAATCTCCCAAAATCACCCCTTCCCCGCTACCACTAACCCCATGTCCACCTGCCGAACACCCTTCCTCGTCACCAGCTCCCGGCCACCATTATCCCCGCCTCCACCTCCGATGGCCTAAATCCATTTGAGCCCATAGACTTCATCACCAATTTCTCAACATGCTCTGTGTAGCCATGACACCTATTCACCCAATCCTTCATTTCCGTCGCAAGCCATGTAGCAGAGCTTAAAAGAGTCTTGTCTTGGTCATCTTCTTCTTCGAGGTTGAGTTGTTCTTCAATATTGGGGCTTGATTTCAACTTTTTAGGGATTTGTCTTTAGTTATCTGAAAAGCTCAAGAACCCAAAACCCTCCAAGGTATTTGCCAGCTTGATTGACATGGCTTTAATTATTTTTTATGGATAATGTTGTTGATTTATAATTTTCTTTTCAAGATAAAGTTTGTTAGTGAGCCTAATTACTTCAATTTCTTATTTGTTTAGAAACTTGTTTTTAATGTGAAGATTAACATTAGTGCATTGCTATTATGACATAATGAGATATTCTTTAGTTATAATAAAAAAAATAGTATGTGCTCTAGTTTATAGTATCGGTAGAAAAGTATCACCCAAGAAATCAAAATAGCATTGTAGACAAACACTACCTGCTTGGTGTTCTTGTAAAAAACTGAAAGCTTTTGTTATCTTGGAGTGGAGCAGGCAATATTCTTGTAATAAAATAGAAAATAATTAATTATTGAACTATTAAAAAATGAACTTAAATTGTTTAAATTATCATTTGTAATTTTTTTAATGGTCTCCCAAACTATCTTCCCCCCCCCATAACCTTCATCTATTATTTAGCGTTGTTGATGCTTAAGCATTTGACCACTAGAAATTTACACTCGCAACATGTCAGTCATTCGAAGTGTAATTGTGGTAAAATTGAGAAAAGGGTATAATCATCTTAGAACATTTCGTTTAAGACAGTCATAATAGTTCACGATATCCTCAATCTAGTGGATCATGATAACGAATTAAGGATGATAAAACGGTTGCAATTGTCCTTTTTCTTAACTGTTTTTTTTTTTTGGGGTGTGGAATAATCTGATTTCTAATTGATGAATTACAACTTGGTTGGACAAAAAAAAATTCACAATATATTAATACAACTTCATTCCAACACCATTACATGGCCCATTGCTAGTTTTGGCCCAAACAAGAACATTGTCTAGTCTAAAAGAAACTGTTTGATGCATTCATTGCTAGCTATAAACATATAGGAATGGGGATGACGAAAAAGTAGCTAAAATGAAAGCTGCCAAATTAGTTTTGTAATTAAAAGAAAAGGTAGTATGGGCCTCAATCTTTGAGTTCTTATATTAATTGATAACAAATTTGGTTTGGTATTTTACTTTTTCCCATGAATGAAAAAAATAAACATATAGACAAGTATGAGTAGCACAATAATTCAGTATTATTTTCTGGTTATCCTAACATTGTTCATTGTGGTCTACTTGAGTAGGAATGGAGATGGTGATTAAATAGCTAAAATAAAAGCTGCAGAATGAGCCTTGGAGTTAAATGGGCCTTAATCTTTGAGCTCTTAGATTAATTGATAACAAATTTTTGTGATCTTTTCCTCCTCACAACATAAGAAATTTTGCTCCTTTTCTCATTTGGACGATAAAACGTTATAAGAGTGTGCTTATCTTCATGGCTCTGAGTTCTTAGTATCATTTTGAATGAAAACTTTGATTGGAACATTGTATTTTTATGTAAGCTTATCAACTATTGAATAGGCATATTATTTTGGTAAGAAAAACCTTCACTTGAGTTGTTTGGGAAGCTTTCTGTAGAGAATATTTGATATAGAGGTAATAATTATTCTTAATTGAAACAAAAAAAAAGAAGAAAAAATGGGACATTTCTTTGTTCGTCTCAAACAATCATGCACAAACAATTTTTATCACTGAAAACTATATCCATTTCCCTATCATTGTACGGCTCACTTTACAGGTTCATCATTCAGCAAAATACACTACAAAAGAACAGGGCTATGGAGGCATTTTTTAAGCCTTCTAGGGGCGGTTATAACCGCCTCTACACGATTTGGGGCGGTTTCTAAAATCGCCTCTAAACCGCCTCCGTTGCGATCGGCTTTACGAAATAAAGGCAGTTTTGTCAAGCGCCGGGGAAAACTACGTTATAGTGGTGGTTTGTTACCATAGGGGTGGTTATAACCGCCCCTACTGTGTCATGTAGGCAGAGGCAATTTTCACCTTTGGGGCAGTTCTAACCGCCCCTAGCTAGATTATTTTTTAAACGGGAGGTTTGTTTCAACCGTAGAGGTAGTTATAACTGTTAGGTAATAGCATAGGTAACGCAGCGGAAAAATAAAAATTTATTACCTTAACCATGGATCTCTTTGACATATCTATATGATTTACAAGGGGGTTTGCATGAAGATTACCTTAAGCACAGAAGATTTCTATGCTTCTAGGCAAAGATCCTTGGAAGAAGATGTTTGATCTACCACGAAAAGCCCTCCAAGCGTAGAGCCTCTAACGATATCCACACGAACAACTTCTTTGGGAACCTTGTAGGCTTGCTTGCTTTGACTTTTGAGTGCTAGCTCCCTTGAATTATTTAAGAACACAAGAAGAAGAAAAACCCTAACCCTTAGGAGAGAGAGAGAGAGACGCCAAGAGAGAGAGAAAGAGGCGTGCTTATCTTTCAATAATTTTCTCTCACTAATTTTCCTTTTGTGTTGCAACAACAATTCAAGAGTCAAAGCATAAACCTATTTATAGAGGTAGTATTCTAGTCTTTTAGGAAATAAGGCTAATTAGAAACCAAGAAGGTTTAGGTAACTTATTTTAAGCTAATCCTTCTCCTTTAGGAAATCTATTCCATAAGGAAACTAATTAGTTACTTTATTTCTTTTAGGAAACAAATTTCCTGCAAGACTTAGAATATTTATAAATAAGTCCTTTAAGTTAATTTATCTCATAAATTAACCCCATAAGTATCTCATACTTATCTTTATTACATTTTAACCCAAAGATTTTGTTCTTTATGTGTGTGACCCATTAGGTTCCATTCACGTTGGCAATAAGTATAAATTATAACTCATTAATTGAGCTAGATAAATTAAACACTTTTAATTTATCATTAATTCACTAATTAATCAATTCATACTTATAGATCATGAGTGGCGTCTAGCAATGCATCATGACCACCCAAGTGAATAGGAAAGTCATATGGTAGACCATACCCTTCAATGACAATGTTATCGTGTAATTAATATCCTTTCACCACACTATATCCCAATTAGTCTAAAAGTATAGTGCATACTTTAATAATGACTAATATATATTCTCACTTAAAGGATCACTTACACCATTGCCATTAAGAGTTTAACCATTGGCACTATAGTTAAAACTCTTGGCGGATCAACCCAATGAACTTGTTCTCAAACAAGCATCCACATACCAGCTTAAGTGTCACGCACACCATAGTCAATGAGATCAACTACTACTTACCATAAGTAGAGGCAAAGTATGTGCTAGTCTATCCGTATTAATGATGTCCAATCTCATTAATACTATGACTAGGGATATTTAAGAATATGACTTTATGTATTAGAGTCTCATAATTGTAACCCCTTACAATCTCTAATACACAATCAATATTCTAAGGACTTTATCAATTAAACAAGTAACATGGAAATACAAGTATAGATGATAAAGAAAAATACCACATGAATAAATATAACATAAATAAGTGTAAATATAAAACACCTTAAACCATCTTGGTTTTAGGGCATACACTAACAAACTCCCACTTGCACTAAAACCAATCACTCATTTGTTTTAGGCCAAAAGCATTTACATGAGTATCATGCTTTTTCTGGGACAAGGCCTTAGTGAGATGATCAGCTATATTGTCATCAGTGGGAACCTTTTCTATCTTTACATCATTCCTACCAACTATTTCTCTAATAAGATGGTAGCGCCTAAGTACATGTTTGGATCGTTGATGAGATCTTGGTTCCTTTGCTTGGGCTATGGCACCATTGTTGTCACAATACAAAGGTATAGGATCAACAATGGAAGGAACCACTCCTAGCTCGGTGACGAACTTTTTGATCCAAACAGCCTCTTTTGCAGCTTCAGAAGCAGCAATGTACTCGGTTTCAGTTGTAGAATCAGCGGTAGTTTCTTGCTTCGAACTCTTCCAGCTCACAGCACCACCATTTAACGTGAATATAAATCCAGATTGCGACTTACTATCATCCTTGTCAAACTGAAAACTCGAATCAGTGAAACCACACACTTCCAAAGTGTGTCCTCCATAAACCAAGAATAATTCTTTAGTTCTTCTCAAGTACTTAAGAATACTCTTGACAGCTACCCAGTGACCCTCACCAGGGTTAGCTTGGAATCTACTCGTAACACTTAGAGCATAGGAGACGTCGGGTCTCGTACATAGCATAGCATACATAATGGATCCTATTGCCGAGGCATAAGGAATCTTTTGCATGCTATCAATCTCGACAGGTGTTTTAGGACACATGTCTCTTGAAAGAGTAATCCCATGTCTCATAGGTAAGTACCCCTTCTTCGATTGCTCCATGCTAAACCTCTTTAGCATCTTGTCTATGTATGTCGATTGACTGAGACCAAGCAACCTCTTGGATCTATCTCTATAGATCCTAATTCCCAGAATATAGGTTGCCTCTCCTAGATCTTTCATGGAGAAACTTTTGGACAGCCATACCTTTATAGTTTGTAATAAAGGTATGTCGTTTCCCATCAACAGTATGTCATCCACATAAAGTATTAAGAAAACGACAGCGCTCCCACTCACCTTCTTGTATACACAAGGCTCGTCTTCGTTCTTAAGAAAACCAAACTCTTTGATTGTCTCATCAAAATGAATGTTCCAACTCCTCGAAGCTTGCTTGAGTCCATAAATGGACTTTTGTAGCTTACATACTTTATGACTATCAATGGAGTCAAAACCCTCAGGTTGTGTCATGTACACATCCTCTTGCAAATATCCGTTAAGGAATGCAGTATTGACATCCATTTGCCAAATCTCATAGTCATAATAAGCAGCTATCGCAAGCAAAATCCTTATGGATTTAAGCATAGCTACCGGCAAAAAAGTTTCTTCAAAGTCAATTCCTTGCCTTTGTTTATAACCTTTTGCCACTAACCATGCTTTATAGGTAACAATGTTACCATCCATGTCAGTCTTTCTTTTAAAGACCCACTTGCACCCTATAGGTTTTATCCCTTCAGGTGGCTTGACCAAGGTCCATACCTTGTTCTCGTACATGGAATCGATTTCAAATTTCATGGCTTCGCGCCACTTCAAAGAGTCTACATTAGACATAGCTTCTTCGTAACTAGTAGGATCGTCATCATCTATGACTAACACATCATTGCTCTCACTTATGAGAAATCCATATCTCTCAGGAGCATAACGTGTTCTACTAGATCTACGAAGTTCTTGTGTAACTTGAGCTTCCGACTGCGCCTCATCAACATGTGGCGTAAGCTCTTGTTCCAACTGTTGACTACTTTGTGGTTCTTGAATTTCTTCAAGTTCTACTTTACCCCCACTACTTCTTTCAAGAATAAACAATTTTTCTAGAAAAGTAGCATGTCTTGAAACAAACACCTTTTGTTCAAGGGGATTGTAGAAGTAATATCCACGACTCTCTCTAGGATATCCCACAAACAAGCATTTGTCAGACTTAGCCTCTAGCTTGTCTGACATGTTCCGCTTCACATAAGCAGAACAACCCCAAACCTTTAAATGATTAAGATTTGGTTTCTTACCATACCAAATCTCATAAGGTGTGGTATCAACAGATTTTGATGGAACACGGTTGAGTATATAGGAGGCGGAATCTAAGCCATGTCCCCAAAACGAACTAGGAAGTGATGCATGGCTCATCATAGAACGTACCATATCTAATAGAGTACGATTTCTCCTTTCAGACACACCATTTAGTTGTGGCGTGTATGGAGGAGTCCATTGAGGAATAATCCCATTTTCCTCTAGATATTGTTGGAACTCTTGACTTAAGTATTATCCACCTCGATCAGATCTAAGTGTTTTGATACTCTTGCCAAGTTGTTTCTCAACTTCAGCTTTAAAGACTTTGAACTTTTCAAAAGCCTCGGATTTGTGCTTCATTAGAAACACATAACCATATCTAGAATGGTCATCCGTGAAAGTGATGAAGTAGGAGAAACCACCTCTAGCATGGATCGACATTGGGCCACAAACATCAGTATGTATAAGCCCAAGAAGATCACTGGCACGTTCACCCTTTCTAGTAAAAGGTGTCTTGGTCATCTTGCCAAGTAAACAAGATTCACATGTCCCAAATGATTCATAATCAAATGAGTCCAAGTATCCATTTTTATGTAACTTGGATATGCGTTTCTCATTTACATGACCAAGTCTACAATGCCAAAGGTATGTTTGGTTAACAATATCTAATTTTTGTTTCTTGGTGTTTATGTTGAGAATGGACTTTTCTTCATCTAGAATATATAAACCATTAAATAATGTACCAGTACCATAAGTAATACCATCACGTGAAAAAGAACAACTTTTATTCCTTTGAATGATGGTAAATCCATCCAAATCTAACAATGAGATAGAAATGATGTTCTTTGTAAGTACGGGAACAAAATAACAGTTTCTTAATTCTAAAATAAGCCCAGTAGGCAAAGAGAGTACATAGGTTCCTACGGCTAATGCAGCAACTCTTGCTCCATTCCCCACGCGTAGCTTGACCTCTCCCTTTGCTAGAGTTCTACTATCTTTAAGACCCTGCATATTATTACAAATATGAGATCCAGATCCGGTATCTAATACCCATGAGTCTTGGTTAGTAGATAAATTAATCTCAATCATAAACATACCAGAGGTTGAAGCTTCACCAAGCTTCTTTGACTTCAGAGAGTCAAGGTAGGCCTTGCAATTCCTCTTCCAATGCCCATCTTGTCCGCAATGGAAGCATGTGCCCTTGGGTTTGTCCTTCTTGACCCCACCCTTAGGCTTAGTTCTCTTCTTCTTGGACTTCTTAAGCCCAGAATTGGGCTTCTTTTTCTTGGAGCCCGAGACAAGCATAACGGTGCCCTTCTCCTTCTTAAGATTAGGCTCAGCAGTCTTGAGCATGTTCATCAATTCAGTCAACGTGCACTCAACTTTTCGCATGTTGAAGTGCAGAATGAATTGTGAATAGCTCTCAGGGAGGGACTGAAGAATTAAGTCAATACTTAACTCATTGTCAGAGACGTGTCCCAGATCAGCTAACTTTTCAATCAGCCCGATCATCTTCAGTACATGGGTAGTCACTGAAGTTCCCTCTGCCATCTTGCATTGATAAAGCTCCCTTGAGGTCTCATACCTCTCGGTCCTAGCTTGTGCGTCGAACATTTCTTTTAAGTGCACAATCATGGACGGAGCATCCATCTTAAGATGTTGCTTTTGCAATGCCGGGGTCATAGAAGCTAACATGATACATGTTGCAGCATCATTGTCGGCTTTGTGCATCTCATATGCATCTATGTCCTCAGGTGATGCAGTAGCGGGTGGAGGAGGTGGCATGGGTTTATCGAGGACATACTCAATTTTTTCATGTTTGAGAACAATTCTCAAATTAATATTCCAATCCTCAAAGTTGGTTTCATTGAGTTTGTTGTCAAGAATCGGTCGCAAATTCACGTTAGACATTCTACAAAAAGTAAAGACAGAAAATAAGTATTTGTTTTATGTTATATATGCAAACCAAAAATGTGGATTCGTAAATTTATTTGGTTTGCTCCCACTATTTTACTTCAAATCAATAACCCTCGATATTGATTCGGAAATCCGTTGGAGATTTCTAGTGGGCTAGGATCCCATCTAATTAGCTTTGGGTTTGACGGAGGCCAATGCCCCAAAGATAAATTCGATTAGGTAGATAACTTTTTATCAATCACAACTCTTGTGACTCCTAGACAGTTGGGTATCAACTCTTTGAAAATTACATCTTATGTATTACCCAACTTTGCCTCAAAAATATCATAACATTGACGGAGGCCAAACTCGTTATGTAATTTTTGTTAAGTCAAACCCATTATTCAGAGATCATATCTCATAACAAAAACATATTCCGAGTAAGGTGACCTTGACGGAGGCCAACGTGTCAACCTTAATAGGAACTCATCGTTTTTGTTATAATAATGGAAGGCAACTTAAATAGATGACTTAATATTTGATATTGAGGGATTTTAGTTTAAATATTAATGTCTCAACATATTATGCAATTAAAATATATCAATCATATAAAATAAAAGCATAATAAACGTGGATGATTATGGACTTTAACTAATAATATTTTCTTCGAGCCTTGAAGAAAATATTTGGTTAAAAATTCCTAGGGGACGTCTCAACTCCTTGATGCGCCTCCTTGGTTGCTCCTTGGTGCCACCTCCATCTTCTTGTACATTACATATGTAATTCTAGTCTAAACAATTTAAAATAAACCTATTCCTAACCTATACTTTGTACATTACAAGTATTGATCAAAAAACCTCGAGTTACATTCGAGGGGAGTTTAGGTGAGAAGAGAATTACATCAGAAAATAGAGAGGGAAGGACTCGCAGGCCCTATTTATAAAACCAATACAAGCCAACCATAAAAGAAGTAACAACCATTCAATCACATTGGTCTAGTCCATAATCATCCACCATGCCATCATACTATTTAACAATTAAATAAATTGATTTATTTAATTCTAGTCATAAATCATATGGTCTAAATAAATTAGATTAATGCTCTTGAAATTTATTTGTCTCAAAAATATAGTTATAGAAGGTATAGGTTTCCAAATTTTAACTCTCCAAATCTTAACAATTAAAATTGTAAAGTGTTTTAACAGAGAAATTATCAAAATTCGCGTTTTTCCAAAAATTTAGAAAAAATCCCGCTAGGATTCTGCCTACAACCCGCGCGACAAAACGTGCGCGGGTTCATCCGCGGTTTGTAACTCGCGCGACAAACCGTGTGCGGTTTCATCCGCGGTTTGTGGACAGAAGTTACGGGATTTTGACCGCGAGTCAAAACGCGCGCGAGTTTTCGCGCGGTTTGTGTCCAGAAAATACGATCTTTGAAATTCTTTAGCGTTTTTCAAAACTCTTTTGAATCATAACATGTTAAAACCCTTTTAGCACATCAAAAACAATTTAGAAACCATAAAAACAACCTTAAGAACTTATCTTAATTATTTAAAACACTTTTAAACAATCAAGAACTTTTCTTAAAAATCAAACTCTTGATTTTTCTAAAACAATTTTGAGACAAATATCGTCAAGAACAAACCATCCATATTTATGACAATTAAATAAACACAAAACATATAGATATAATCAAAGAAGGCTCTGATACCACTGTTAGGTAATAGCATAGGTAACGCAGCGGAAAAATAAAAATTTATTACCTTAACCATGGATCTCTTTGACATATCTATATGATTTACAAGGGGGTTTGCATGAAGATTACCTTAAGCACAGAAGATTTCTATGCTTCTAGGCAAAGATCCTTGGAAGAAGATGTTTGATCTACCACGAAAAGCCCTCCAAGCGTAGAGCCTCTAACGATATCCACACGAACAACTTCTTTGGGAACCTTGTAGGCTTGCTTGCTTTGACTTTTGAGTGCTAGCTCCCTTGAATTATTTAAGAACACAAGAAGAAGAAAAACCCTAACCCTTAGGAGAGAGAGAGAGAGACGCCAAGAGAGAGAGAAAGAGGCGTGCTTATCTTTCAATAATTTTCTCTCACTAATTTTCCTTTTGTGTTGCAACAACAATTCAAGAGTCAAAGCATAAACCTATTTATAGAGGTAGTATTCTAGTCTTTTAGGAAATAAGGCTAATTAGAAACCAAGAAGGTTTAGGTAACTTATTTTAAGCTAATCCTTCTCCTTTAGGAAATCTATTCCATAAGGAAACTAATTAGTTACTTTATTTCTTTTAGGAAACAAATTTCCTGCAAGACTTAGAATATTTATAAATAAGTCCTTTAAGTTAATTTATCTCATAAATTAACCCCATAAGTATCTCATACTTATCTTTATTACATTTTAACCCAAAGATTTTGTTCTTTATGTGTGTGACCCATTAGGTTCCATTCACGTTGGCAATAAGTATAAATTATAACTCATTAATTGAGCTAGATAAATTAAACACTTTTAATTTATCATTAATTCACTAATTAATCAATTCATACTTATAGATCATGAGTGGCGTCTAGCAATGCATCATGACCACCCAAGTGAATAGGAAAGTCATATGGTAGACCATACCCTTCAATGACAATGTTATCGTGTAATTAATATCCTTTCACCACACTATATCCCAATTAGTCTAAAAGTATAGTGCATACTTTAATAATGACTAATATATATTCTCTTGTTCCGGAAATATAACTCTCCATGATGTAAAAACCTTGAAACTACTTCCAAGTTATACTGTCACTTCTGCAGAAGATTTATGAGTTAACATTTCCAACAAGTGGCCATATAGGGATATACTCTCCTATTAAGGAGTGGTGAATCCTATATTGATTACTCACTATCTTTCCATGCTTCAAACTATACCCAATCTCTAACCTATGAGCTACCCTTTTACAGGCACCGAGGAATAGAGTCAAAGTATAGCAATAACCACCCCTACTTGATTATTGAGGTGGTTTTTTCTACATTTGGGGCGGTTTTAACCACCCCTACTCAGTTATTTTTGGCAAAAAAAATCTATCTAGGGGCGTTTGCAAGTGCCCCTACCGGAGGTATGAAATGCCCCTAAGTTTACCTAATGACAAAACTAGAGGTAGTTTTAAACCGCCCCAAGGGTGAAATTTTTTTTGCTTATTTGTGCTAAAAATAATCCAAATAGAGGCGTCCCTATGAGCTTTGCATTTAGCCTCAAGCTGTTAAAAAATTGATCAACGAATAATAAAACTGATTACGCTATATATATATATATTACATACACAAACATATGTATATGAAAAAAAAATACCAAATTAACTATTTACTTTCATTAAGATCTTAAAATCTATACAAAAAGGTCAAATCATATCACCTTTTAGAATATCTACCAAAATAACAAGTCTTAATATGTCTAGAAATAATAATCTCAAGCATCAGCAAAAAGACAACATATTACTGCTATATTTTTCCTCGATGATATCTTCTGGATTTTGCTTGTATCCATCTACAAAAAGGATCAAACTAATAATCCAACTAGGAGATTGATTATCTGGCCTCTCCTCTTCAACCTAATAAAAAAAATGAAAATCAAGTATATGGTCAAAATAACAACGAAATAGGTTCAAGCGTAACCAAACTAACAAAGACTTGCTTAGTCGTGAATGGAAAAAAGATCTCTTTTGGCATAAAGACAACCGATGTCTTACTAAAAGTTATTGCAGCAGTGAAGTATATAACAAGCCTCTGGATAGCCTTTGCACAAAAAAATAGATACCAAAATGTTATCTATTCCAAAATTAAGCATGAATACTCCCCATATATAACCCAAAAGGTAACAAGAAAAAAAGCTGTCATTCAAATTGCTTAACTACTAGCATAACATGACATAACCCAAAAATCAAAAAGAAAAAGGGCAACTAGTATCCCAATTAGCTTAAGTATAATAATTTTATGGTGATCTAATTCCATTATCCAAACATACATATAATACTATATATTATCACCAAAACCAAGCAACCTATGATATTTTTAGCAATCAAAAGGTATCGAAATATGCAGGTTCCGGCATTTATTCTACATGTAAACTATTTCAAAATGTTATCTTATAAAGAGGCAACCCCTTCAAGTATAGAGTTGTATAGTATCTGTATGCAACCTCAAAAATTAGTGTTCCAGATGCATTTATTATGAAGTCATTGTCAAAAGAATCTATTTGCAAGGAATCAAATTTTATGGGCCATGTGGCTGTAGCCACTGATGAAGGGAAGATTGCACTTGGAAGAAGAGATAGTTTGATTGCCTGGAGTGGTACAAAATTTGGTTCTAAGAACTATTATTTGTAATTATATATATACATAGCACTTGCTTTTTTATAGTGAGTTTGAAATAAGTGCTAAACTCAACCTTATAAAATACTCTCCACATCCTACTGTATTTGGTATATTTTATTACTTTAAGCAAGCGGTAGTTTTATTTTGACCAAAGGAAAGAGTTTCTGAAAGTATTTGGCTATATTTTACGAACAAATTTTCAGCTTACTCAATTCTTTTTTTTTTTTTTTGGAGCAAACAAAATTTATTTTTATTTATGATTAAAGCCTTTACGGAATACTCATGAGGTGAAACCTACAGTACATGCAAGAAGAAACTCTAATTTGTCCTAAATTTGTTATATTAGATCATTAAACATTATACTATCAATACACTTATCCGTCCATTTCCTGATTCTGCCAACCTAAAGCAATCATGGGATAAGCCCCATTCCATCACCACACCAGATTCCAATTTTCTCTGGTTACCGGTACATTCCCCCATGATGTTCCAGCTGCACTAACTTTTCGATAATTTCTACAACTCTTTGCAAAGATTTACACATACCTTCATATATTTTCATGTCCTGATTTACAGCTTACCTTATTCAGTTGAAAAATCAATTGATGAAAACTTTTAGATTAGAAAAATAAGTCGTTCAAACTAAAATATCCACTCATGAACCAGAAGAATAATATAACAAGTCCTTTCAAAGACAAAAACAAAATTATCAATTGACAGGGCTTGTTTAACACCATCGCTTCAGAAAACAACTGTTTCAAATGTTCTACAAAACTATTTCTAGTTTACACGAAACATGTTAAAACATACCTTTAATTCTCATACAGCATGAAACAGTCTAAACACACAATTCATCTGCGTATGTTTTTCTTTACACTGTTTAGTGAAAAAAAAAGGAGATATATTTGTAGCTTTTTTTTTTTTTTGACAATATTTGTAGCTTTGTTTATGGCATGGAGTAAAGAGTTCGGCATAAGGTGGAAGGAATTTACCAACACACTTTTGGACAAAATTTGCATTGTATGCAGAGTCCTCTACTTTCACACATAGTATACCTATTTAATATGCTTGATATATATAGTTTCAGGAAACCTTAGTTGTTACTTCCTCGATTGTAAATATAGGATTTTGCAAAATATACGTAAGCAGCTAAAGCAATAGCACTAAGTCCAGTAAGCAGCCAGTAAAAATAATCGAGATGTGCCTTATTCAAGTTGTTGGGAAACCAATTATCACGGCCATCTCCACCGGTGATCTTCTCAATAATAGAGATGAGAAAGCTGCTTAGGAAGGTCCCTATGCCGAATATACTGAGGTATAGAGCCAAACCAATACTTTTCAATTCACTAGGCACTTGGTCGTAGAAGAATTCCTGCAAACCGACCATGGTAAATGATTCAGAAACTCCGAACAACAAATACTGAGGCATCAGCCATGCCACACTGATAGGAACTGTTGCTTTTGGCTTATCAACCAACCCATACTCTTGAGCAGTTTCAAGACGCTTCATCTCAACTAGAGCAGCTATAACCATGGAAATACATGACAGAATTATTCCAGTTCCAATTCGTTGCAACATTGTTATACCTGATGATTTTCTGGTTATAGCTCTTGCAATAGGGACCAACATACGGTCATATATAGGCATAAAGAAAACTATTGAAATACTGATAAAAGATTGCAAGGAAGCAGCTGGCACTTCAAAGCCAGGACTGATAGATCTGTCCATTGTAACACCTTGCTTGGTGAACAAAGTAGATGATTGTGAAAATACAATTCCATAAACCAAACATGTTGCCCATATTGGAAATAGCCTCAAAATTGCCTTTGCCTCTTCAATTTCACTGATGCAACAAGCATTTCTGCCTTCTTTTGAACCATCAGATGCTAGCAAAGCTTTGTTCAGAAAACTATGACAAATGAAAATTTTCAGAGAAGCGATTTCAACATAAGAATCCCATCAGCAAGAAGGGAGCTAGTGCATGATGCACGATATGATAATTTTGAATTAGAAAAATATTTATTTTGGCTGTATAATTTTGCAATATTGGAGGAATAATACTGTTGGCTTTTTCTTGATGTGATTTATATGAAATAAAAAAATAGTTAAAAATATGACGAAATGATTGAAAAAACATATTTGGAGAATATTTCAAAATAATTTTTCTGATAATGAGTTTCTAGATGAACTCCAGAATAAAGTTTGTTAAGTGAAAATTACAGTAATAGTTTGTTAAGTGAAAACTATTATATTTGATTGATCAATAATTGCAAGTCGGTAGATATTTAACAAATTACTTTAAATCATATCAGACTTCAATAAAGGTAAAAAACGTCAATTCAAGCATGGAACGAGAAGTTAAAGATCAAGAAACTTGATCCAAAACAAAAATAAGGTTAAAGAACTCAAACTAATTAATAGCAAGTAAAATTGCAGAACAAGAGATTGTTTCTCACTTGAATTGTTGAGAACCTTGGTAAGACAGAAATCCCCCAGACTCCCCTTTCATGAACATTTCTGAAGAGGTGGTTTTCCAATTCCTAGCTGCTTTGACAAATACCCGACCAATTCTCACAAAGGGGTTCATCTCATTTCTATGGAGAGGGAACCGGTATGTGATAGTTCCAAGCAAGAACACGATTAATGCAAAACCCATGACAAGGCAGGGAATTCCAAATCCAAGACTCCAGCCAAGGTTATCTTGAATATAGGGCAAAAACAATGTTGTGACCATCGTAGCCGTACACATGCCAAAATACCACCAGTTGAAGAATGAGCTCTTGTCCATCAAATTGGTCAGCTCCAAAAGCTTGAACACAAGGCTTTTGCCCTCCTTGGGCTACTGCTACTAGATACAATGAAAAAAAAGAAGAATACAACTTGGAACTCAGAAGGAGAACATTCCGCTTCGTTCACCTCATTTTGACACTCAGGAGAGAGGAGAGTTGAGAGGGTCAAGAAGCCAAGTCCCTGTGATTCATGGCCATCCAAGTCTTAACAACTTGTAATCAAAAGAAAATCTGTAATTCTTAAAGAGTAATGGTTATTTCTATGAGAAGGGTTATTTCCTGAAGCACATACAAGCAGAAGTCAGTGAACAAATAACTACATATAAACAAATTATCAGAATTCAACTCCCAAAGAACATGTTGAGATTAGCTTGTTTGGAATATAAGCGGATGGATTATTAGAAGGATTAAGTAACAAAAAAACGGATAAAGAAAGTACCAAAGAATCTGACGGAACTACAACTACTTACCAGGATATAGAGCACAGATGCAATTACAATGGTGCGGTAACGGCCGAGATATGCGTCGGCTACAAAAGCACCGAAAAATGGGGAAAGCATCGATGTGCCGGACCATGCATTGACGTTCTCAGCGGCGGTAGCAGTGGATTGGCCAAGTGGTCCGGTCAAGTAATTGATCAAATTCGCACTTATTCCACAATATGCAAATTTCTCTGCCATCTCAACACCTGCAACCAAAATAAATTTAAAAAATTATCCTAGATTTTGCATCTACTTTAAGTTATAAGTAACAAATATGGAGTTCATATGAAGTGTCAAATTGTACCTACCTAACTATCTTCCTCGTACCATAGTTTCATTTAGCACCTGAGAATTATCCATAAATGCGAATAGATGATACCTATGATGAAAGATACCGATGTCCAACGACCGGATTTGGCCCGTTTAACAGGGCGGCCTTTGTGGTCAACGTTTCCGTCAACGATGTCATCGAGGAATGGAGCTTCGATAGCCTCTGAAACGTTGTCCTCCGAGGTGGTAGAGACAGCCATGTGTGGAGCAAACCGTGCAACTTCACTTGGATTTTGGTAGTTGTTTTAGTTTTGTTTGACTGCTGGGATATACTCGTTTGATATTCCGTAGGTTAGATACTCCTGCAGGTAAAGCAGAATCTATTGTTTGGTGGGGGTGCATTTGTAGTATAATGTTGGAACACGTACATAATGTGAGAATTTTTTGGGAGAATTAAGAGTAATAAATTTTATTAACGAGTGTTCTAAAAAAAAAAAAAAAGTTATCAAAAAAAAAATTTATTAACGAGTCTAGCAGGAACTTTTACAAATTATGTGTAGCAGTTAGTCTTAGAATGTAATATTCAACTGGACACTTTGACACGATTCCATGGTGCAACAGAAAATGTTTAATTTTTTTTTTTTGCCTTGCACGCTTTTTCCCAAACATATTCTTCATCACACGCCATATTCTCAACTTGGAGCAATGTAATCCATCGCCATTGTCAATCGAGGCTGTTATTTTCAAATTGTCTAACTGGCGGCCGTCATTTATTCCATGATCACTACCTACCAGCGGTGTCGGTTGAGGTATCTAATTAAAAAGGCTCAAAATTATCAGTTTGGTCAAGACTTCAAATTGGTAAAGAAGGGCATGTCGCGTAATATTTTAATTTTTTGAATTTAAACTTTAATTGACAAAACAATGAGTTAGTATTTTAACGTTTGGTTGTAGTACTGCTTGTTCCATTCCAAGAAAACGATCTAAGATATTGAACTTAGGAGGACCCTTTGAGTCCCACACTTCCGGAAATAGGAGAAATTTATTTAGAAGTTAACATGTTAATTTTGACGAGAACACTCAATCTAAATGACTAATAGCGCAATAATTGCATTTCCTTGACTTTTTTGGGCCGATCACCAATCCGACGTGTGACTTGCATGTCTGGACGTCAAATCATTATGCATTTCTTGATCATTTCATAGAATGATCAAGAAGAATATTGACAATTTTTTCCTTCAAATAATTTGTTGCGTGTGTGCCTGTGAGCCAATAAAAGTATGTTGAATTTTCTCTTACGAGCACTTGCTATAGTGATTTTAGAATCGGACCGGACCAACAGTTCGATCGGTTGAATTGCGAACTGGTCAGGTCACTTGTCCGGTTCTATATGAAAGTCGATGGAAGTTAAAAAATCTGCATAAACCGGTCCATCTGTGCAAATGTAAAAAAAAACCCAATGAACTGTAGAATGATGGTTTTTAAATTTTTTTATATATTAACTTAAGCAAAATATCAAATAATTAAAAAGAAAAGCCCTCCCTCAAAAAAAAAAAAAAAAAAAAAAAGAAAACCCAACACAAGGCTGATTTTGGCTTTGACACCGTAGAACCATTTACCGTGACGCCGCTGATTCAATGTTGCCGTCCCATTTGCCTTGACGTTGCTGATTTCCATTGGTTTTCTTGTCTTGATATTTGCTGATTTCTCTAGTTTTCTTCTCTTGTTTCACTAATTTTTTTGTCCAGGCTCATCCCTTCAGCCAAGATCTGGCAGATCTCAATAAGATCCAGGCGAATCATTTGCCCCAGTGCTGATGGTTTCTAGAGGAGATGAACCTGGTTGCTTCATTTGGGGCATGAGATGTTTTATTCTCACTACAAGAAAGTGACAACTTAAAAGCAAAGAAGGGGGCCCATAATTGTACAATTCCCATTGGCAAAATTATTGGCAGCATCCTCCCTTCTAAAGATCTACTGCTTGGGATGAAAAATCTGCTTGTAGGCCCGTGTCCTACCTCCACCAACAACAGGGGGTTTGTTTGAGAGTATATGGCACTATTTCAGCACATTTCACTAAAGAAAGTATTGAAAGAATTGTTTTTCAATACCAACAGAAGTATCATTGCAACTCAAACATAAAGAAAGCTAATAATATGAAGATGAAAAGAGGAAAAAGCAACAAAGACAATGATATAATTTACTCATTTTTTAGCGCACACATGAAAATAAGGATTTTAACCTTAAATAAACTTCATAAAAAAAAAAAAAAAGAAGAAAAAAATGGACCTTTGGGGTCAAGAAGTGAAGGGCCTGATGGGATTGAGTTAGATGAGTCATGGGCCAGTGGTTGTGGATGGGTCGAAAATCGCATGTTGCGGGTTCTAATTTTGGAGGCAAATTTGGGACTGTATGTCTTGGATCTGGGATGTGTCAGGTGATTGAGCCCATATGTTAAAGAAAAAGTTCAGAAAACCATGGTTGGACTGGTTGGACCGGTCGAATCGCGAACCGGAACCCTCTCTGGTTCACTTGCCAATCCAAGTTCAAAAACATTGGTTTTAAGGGGACACTACTCTAGTTACTAGGTGGACATGCTTCATATGGTACTATTTTTTTTTTTTCATTTAAAGAACCTATGACAGCCCCACCTTACCCAAATGTGCACCAACGGGTTTAGCAGACTGCCTGTCTGGCTCTCGCCAGGATTCAAAACAAGCACTCACTCAATCGATCCAAACATACTTAACCCAAAAATACATTCATATACTTCAACTTAAGAGTACAAGTACCACTAAGTTTTACATCCAAAAATATACATAGTATTTACATTAATAGCCTAAACAATTTGGCTATCAAAATATATAAAAATAACCATCAAACATTTCCAAAATCTGCTTTTCCAGCTTTAGCAGTACGGGAAGCCTGGTTAAATAAAACAAATAAAAGGGATGAGATATGATAGCCCAGTGAGTGCTCAAATCATGCAAACATACCAGTAACTCATTATATTATTTAATAAAAATAATTAATGAGTTCAATAAACAGTGTATAAACAAGTTAAATAACAAGTAGTCAAGGGTGGATACAGGCACGACCACGGGAGCAAGCTCAACCGCAGAAGTAGCAAGTACTGAAGCATGTAACAATGACGTTGGGCCCGAGACAATAGCTCAGGTCTTCGCCAATGATCATATCAGTATTAACAAGCAAGTACCCTAACCACCATACACCTTATAACCTCTATACAGGCTACCACATCTAGGGAGTAATCTCAACCTTGGAGGGCCAACAAGCAAGAAAGTTCAATCCAGAGTTGGCCTCTTAGAGGAATTCAACTCAAATAGGAAAGAACAACACGCCCTAAAACACCCAATACCTTATACCCTCCTAATCACGACCGGATTGACTAACCATGAAGTAACGGTGAAGTTAGTCACGGAAGTCTCAAGCGCAAATAACACATTGGATAGTGAAAGCATGTAACACATTGCGGAATAGATGCGATAAAGTACACATCTTTCCTCAAGTAACACATTTCATTAAATAATATTTACAAGTATAACATAGCATTTCATGCATCATGCACACATAGAAACACTCACCTGGAGTAACTAGGAGAAAGTCTCGTAATAAGAACGTGAATCACTCTCGGGTCCTAGAATTCAAAAGAAATAACCTAATGAAAACTTGATTAAATCTTTAAGTAAATTAGTAAGAAAATTCAAGAAATAACCCAATTATTTCTAGGGTTTAGGTTTTAGGGTTTTAGGGTTTAGGGCTTTGGATTTAGGGTTTAGGGTTTAGGGTTTTCTTGTTCTAAGAGAATTAATTCACTACTAGTTTATTCTCTTGAAATTTTTTGCACATCCAATTCCGTAAATTTCAGCATATTCTAGGTTAAATCTCGCCTATCAAATTTTTTCTCTTTAAATTCTACCGAAATTTCGGCAGCATTTCTCCTAAAATCGAATTAACCCAAAATTTTTACCTGCAAGGAAAATCAACCAACCAACCAAATTCAACTAGTTCTATAACTTCTATGTTTTAATCAATCCCAATTTCACTCAAAATCTCAATCAAATCACTTGAACCATGCCAAGGTTCTTCAACCAATCAATAACCAATACTTGATATTTTAAGATTTAAACACTAACTACAAGTCATTCAAGCCAATAAACATCATAACATGGAATAAAACTTCATAATCATGGCCTAATTACTCATGCTTAACAACAAGAACTTGATTATAAACTTACATAACTACCACTTATAAACTTGGAAAAATAACAAAAGTTCATGGTGAGTACCTCAAGTAAGTCTAGATCTTTACTTAGTGAGAAGATAAGCTCACTTTCACTTGAAGGAGATGACCAAAATGAAGAGAAAAGCTTCAATAAAATGGTAGCAAAAGAGAGAAGAAAGAAAAGAAAAGTGGCCGGCCAAGCTTGAAGAAAAAAGAAAGAAATAGGCCAAGAAAAATGGAAAAAGGAATAAAGAGAGAAATGGAAAAAAAACCAACCAATCCTAGCAAGACAAAAGTGACATAGAGGTCTTGACTTTTTGGCACATAGCTACCAACTTGGCTAACTTTGATTAGAGGAGATTTTGTATACTTATCTCTTCATTAATTTGCAAGAGCTCCATGGTACAACCCTTAAAGGAAAATGTACAATATATATAACATGAAAGAAATCATGCATTAGCTATTCATTTAACTATTTTTGGTTTTCCCTTTTTTTTTTCTAACATGACTAACATAATTCTAAATAAGTTTATGTGCTTCTAGGGTTGTTACATTCTCCCCCCTTTAAAAGAATTTCGCTTAAAAAATGGAGAAAGAGAAATGCTTAAAAATGGAATCATGATACTTAGTGCTTAAGTATTCTGACCACGTGGGCTCAAGTACTGTTTTCTTATTTAGGCCCTCTTAGTGCTTTTAATGTTTGGAATTGTTGGAACATTTTCTTACACACTCGTTTGAGTTTCAAAAAGGCATAATTGTTAAGTCCAAGTGTAAGATTTGACTCGTTGATCAATCGAGTTCAACACAATCTTGTTTGAAAATTGATTGAATAGTTTCATGAATACTTACATAGATATAAATAAGTAAATAAATAAGTGCATATACCTTGAATTTTTTTTTAAAAAGTAAATATACCCAAAACTAGTATAGTTATATTGAAAACATAAACCATGTTATTTTTCCAAAAAAAAAAAAAAACTCGATTTAGAACTCGAAACTTCAAATACAACTCATTAAATATAAACGAGTTGAACTTTTGCACTTCTATAAATTAATGAATTGAAATTGAATTGCATTGTGTCTGTTCGTTTAAATGAACCAATTCAGACCTTGTTTATATAATATACAAATAGAACTTAAACATCGATGATTTAGTTCGATTCGCATGGTTAAAAGCTCTGAGCTGTCCTATATAAGGCGTGATGGATTGTGGTATATATAATTGGGCTTAAATTGGATGTGGCAGGGACTTTTTCGGCTTAAATGGTATACAATAGAACCAGAAATACATTAGCTATTTTTCATTTTTTTTGACATTATTTTTTCTTTGACTTCTCCCTCTTTCTCTTCCTCTCCATAAAAATAAAATCAGTGTACTTGAAATTATGAAAAAGTTAATTTGAAAATATGTCAAAACAATTGAAAAGATAGTTATGACAATTATCGAAATGCCTTTAAGATTATCAGGAAAATGCTTTTAAGATTCTTCTTATTGTTTTGAATTCTCATTGTGCCATTTATCCAAATTGTCCAAAAATTAGGGGTGGCAATTTTCGACACGACCTGAAAACACGACATGAACCTAATAAAAAAATAGCAGGTTTGGATTTAAGCTTGGCGGGTCTGGTCGAAATTGAGTCAGACCTAACTGACCCACGAACCCGAAAAAAATAAAACAAAAAGACCTAACATTTTGTAGTTTTGTGTCACCCATCCACATTCAAACACAAATTTCACCCATTGGATAATTAACCAAATAAATTATAAGAGAAATTAAGAATTCTACCTAGGTTTATGAAGAGTAAATTGTAAAAGAAATCAAGTGTATATTTGTGTGTGACTTTGATAGTAGTGTGTTCAGAAAATGTGTTTGATCCTTGTGTGTGTGAAAAGTGTGACTTGGTTTAGATTAGGTATAGGAAATATGAACAAATACACACAAATCAAGTAATAAAAACCTAATCTCCCAACTTAATCCGCAAGTGCACGAGTCTATTGTAGTACTTGGAGTATTAGGCATCGAATCCCACATGGAATCAAATAAGTGCAACTACTAAAACTTTTACACTAACTTTTATTATCTAAACACAATTAAAACAAGATGGATATCAGGTTCCTTCAATAGAATAGCTACATGATTGAAGACTTTTGTAGAATCCAAGCAAAGAAGCCTAGAATATAGAATCCACTAATGAATCATACATGAATGACTTGCTAAGTTTTACCTTGCCTTGTTTAGAATCCAATTCCATAAGTATCATAACTAGATCTCTCTATGAAATGACAAGATTCCAAATATTCTCATGATGAAACCTTATGAAAAACATGAATTATATTAATTCACTTAAGCATCCATTATTCTCATATGAACTACTTAAGCATTGCTTGTTCATTGTCCATTATTACATGCATTTCTCAATGTCAAGTAACAACTAAATGACTTGTTTAAGTTGGCCAAGCAAACACAAGTGTTAAAGCTTGAACAAATAAACAAACAAATGCAAGCTTAGCAAGTGCAATAAATTTAAGTATTTTTTTTAATTAGCTAACGCCATATGCAGAGAGGGCGCTACTCCCAAATTTATTAATTATAAAAATAAAACAAGCAGGGGGCCATAAAGCCTAAACCTTCCATTATTACAATGAGTCAAAATAGCAAAATAAAGCAAGATCTAAAAATAGAAAATAAGTTATAATTATTGCTATACAGAAAACCAATAAACTATAGGACTAAGATCAAGAAAAATGAAAGCTAGGAAATCCTAAACAATCCAATCTAATAGCACCACGAGCTTCCCTTAGTAGATAGCCAAATCTCAAATTAGTCATGTTTTCTTTCTTGTGTATTTGACAAGATATCTACTGGTTTATTTACCTCCCTATAGCAATAGGAAATGGTAAGCACATGATGCTAAAACTTTTTCATATCCACCAACCATTTCGTGTAAAACCATGGACAATTTGCTTCACCTTATAAAATTTTTACAAGGATTAATGAATCAGACTCCACATGAAACAAAACTATACCCTTTTCCAAGCATAACTGAGCCCCAAACAGCATTGCCTTCATCTCAGCCTCCAAATTTGTGCCAATACCAAAATAACATGAAAACCCAAAAACTATTTTACCATGCTGGTCTCTAAGCACACCTCCTCCTCCACACTCACCCGGATTCCCCTTAGAACAACCACCAGTATTAAGTTTGAAACCATTAACCGGTGTCATCCATCTCACCAAAACAACATTAGCTTTTTTCTTTTTACTACACTCAAAAGATAAAATATCATACCAACTAGAATTATGGATTTTGATGCAACATTTGCTTTCCAAAGCCAAATAAACATCCCTAAGAATGTCACGAACAATATGTTCCCATGTAAGGGAAGTACCTAAAAATACAAAGATATTCCTAGCTTTCCAGAAATGCCAGAGAATAAAGATGGTAATGATTTGAACAATGAACAACATGAGATCATTTGTTGTAGGAAGCAACCACCACTTCATTAGACTCATACGTACACAGTCAATGTTCATAATAAGGCCTAAAGGACCATTAAAATAATCCCATACCTTGGCTGGAATTTCCTCCAAACAGAAGCAATGTTCAATCAATTCTATGGAATGAAGACTACAACAAAAGCACATAGAAGGGCCTTGCACCCCCATCCTCAAAAGAACATTTGCAGTAGGAATTCTTTCATACAACAATCTAAGAGTGAAGAAAGACATTCTCATAGGTATATAAGGCCTCCAAATTCTTTTGAAAAAGAAGCCTGATACCTATGAATACGAGCACAATCAAAAGCAGATTTCATAGAAAATAATCAAGAGTTTGTTAACTTCCATACTAGATTAGCCTCTTGCTCCACATTTGGGTCTTGATAGCTTGATCCATCCAGTCAGATCCATGTCATATTTTCCTCAGCCACATCTCGCATTGCCAGCATTCTTTTGCACGCTTATGAATCCAATTGTTTCTTCTGCACCTGAGAAGGAAGGCACGTTTTATAGCATTTTGCAGCCATAAAATTTGCCCATAAAGATTTTTGCTCTCTAAACTGCCACCATAATTTGATAGGAAAAGCCTTAGACACCTTAGCCAGGGACCTACTACCAACACTCCCTTCATCCATAGGAAAACATAATGTCCTCCATCCAATCCAATGATGGTTCACTCTTTCACCATCATGCCCTCAAAGGAAATTAGCAAGCATCCCCTCCAGCTCAATGAATATACCCTTACCAGTAGTCGAAGCTATCAAGATATGCAAAGGAATCAAGGATAAAACATGTTTAATTAAAATTAATCTTCCACCCATAGACAAGAACCAGTTCTGCCAAGCCATCACCCTATGCATGATTGACACTTCCAAATTAGAAAAGTAAGATCTTCCACAATTATCAATAAAAAGAGGGCACCCTAGATACTTCATTGGGAAAGCCCTATCAGAAAACCCCGTGACCTGTTCAATTGACAATATCGTGGAATGTGGAAGATTAGGATGAACATAAAGCCCACTCTTGGAGCTATTAATGCCCTGAGCAACTTTCGTCTTCCCCCAAAATGTCCATGATCATCTGCAATAATTGTTTAGACGCAAATGAAAAAATGATAACATCATCAGTAAATGCAAGGTGAGAAATGACTGGGCAGCCTGAAGGAACTCGAAAATGAGAGAAATTCCTATGAAGAATCATTTGATTTAAGGCCCTGGATAGCCCTTCAGCAACAATAATAAACAACGCTGGAGATAACAGGTCCCTTTGGTGAAGGCCCCTAGATGATTTGAAAAAACCTGTAGGCACCCCATTTATAAGGACTAAGAACCAGCAATTGGAAAGAATTCTCCATATCATATCAATCTATCTTTCACCAAAACCAAACCCTTGTAGAATTCTGATGAGATATAACCAAGACACCTTATCATAAGCTTTGGCCATATCTAACTTTACAACCACGTTTCCCCTCCCCCCTCCCCGGGTTCTTCTTGCCCATACCTCCAATAATTTCCTGTGCCAGTAAAACGTTTTCCACCATTAATCTCCCTTTAACAAATCCACTCTGCTGGCTTGATATAAAACCCTTGAAATAATTTTATTCGCAAAGTTACATAAGCTTATAGGTCTAAACTGAGCAAAATTCTGAGGATGCTTAGGTTTTGGAATTAAAACAATCAGAGTGGAAGACATACTCTTTGGAATCACCTCCCCATAGAAAAACCTAACCACGGCTTTATGGACATCCTCAGCAATTACTTCCCAAGCCAAAGTAAAGAACTTGCCTGTGAAGCCATCTGGGCTAGCTACACTATCACCATCCGTAGCAAATACAATCCTTTGAATCTCCTCTATCGAGAGAGCCTCCTCAAGTAATGTATTGTCTTCCTCCATAATGAGTTTTGGAATGTGACCAAGATTCACTACAACAAAATCTTATTTTGGTGACATAACTATCAAGGCGTTTCTTCAAAAAATGTCAAGAGAGGCAAATGGGAGGCATTTCTATTCAAACGCCTTGAGCAAAAAAAAAAAAAGTAGTGAAAAGAGTTGGCGCCTAACTAAGGTGCTAAAGCCAATACGCCAAATTTTGGCAAAAGTCACTAAGGAGCCCATAAAGCCTCCCTGCCATCTGATATCCCCAAATTTGCACCTTCTTGCAAATCTCCCAAAATCACCCCTTCCCTGCTACCACTAACCCCATGTCCACCTCCCGGCCACCCTTCCCCGCCACCAGCTCCTGGCCACCATTATCCCTATCTCCACCTCCGATGGCCTAAACCCATTTGAGCCCATAGACTTCATCACCAATTTCTCAACATGCTCTGTGCAGCCATGACACCTATTCACCCAATCCTTCATTTTCATCGCAAGCCATGTAGTAGAGCTTGATAGAGTCTTGTCTTGGTCATCTTCTTCTTCGAGGTTGAGTTGTTCTTCAATATTGGGGCTTGATTTCAACTTTTTAGGGATTAGTCTTTAGTTATCTAATAAGCTCAAGAACCCAAAACCCTCCAAGGTATTTGCCAGCTTGATTGGCATGGCTTTATTTATTTTTTAGGGATAATGTTGTTGATTTATAATTTTCTTTTCAACATAATGTTTGTTAGTGAGCCTAATTACTTCAATTTCTTATTTGTTTAGAGACTTGTTTTTAACGTGAAGATTAACATTAGTGCACTACTATTATGACATAATGAGATATTCTTTAATTAGAATAAAAAAATAGTACGTGCTCTAGTTTATAGTATCGGTAGAAAAGTATCACCCAAGAAATCCAAATAGCATTGTAGCCAAACACTACCTGCTTGGTGTTCTTGTAAAAAATTGAAAGCTTTTGTTATCTTAGAGTGTAGGCAATATTCTTGTAATAAATGGAAAATAATTAATTATTAAACAATTTAAAAATGAACTTAAATTGTTTAAATTATCATTTGTAATTTTTTTAATGGTCTCCCAAACTATCTTCCCCCCTCCCATAACCGTCATCTATTATTTAGCGTTGTTGATGCTTAAGTATTTGACCATTAGAAATTTACACTCACAACATGTCAGTCATCCGAAGTGTAACTGTGGTAAAATTGAGAAAAGGGTATAATCATCTTAGAACATTTCGTTTAAGATAGTCATAATAGTTCACGATATCCTCAATCTAGTGGATCATGATAAGGAATTAAGGATGATAAATCCGTTGCAATTGTTCTTTTTTTTAACTATTTTTTTTTTGGGGTGTGGAATAATGTGATTTCTAGTTGATGAATTACAACTTGGTTGGACAAATTTCTTAAAAAAATTACAATATATTAATACAACTTCATTCCAACACCATTACATGGCCCATTGCTAGTTTTGGCCCATACAAGAACAATGTCTAGTCTAAAAGAAACTATTTGATGCATTCATTGCTGGCTATTAAACATACAGGAATGGGGATGATGAAAAAGTAGCTAAAATGAAAGCTGCCAAATCAGTTTTGTAATTAAAAAAAATGGTAGTATGGGCCTCAATCTTTGAGTTCTTATATTAATTGATAACAAATTTGGTTTGGTATTTTCCTTTTTCCCATGAATGAAAAAAAGTAAACATATAGACAAGTATGAGTATGCACAATAATTCAACATTATTTTCTGGTTATCCTAACATTGTTCATTGTGGTCTACTTGAGTAGGAATGGAGATGGCGATTAAATAGCTAAAATAAAAGCTGCGGAATGAGCATTGGAATTAAATGGGCCTTAATTTTTGAGCTCTTAGATTAATTGATAACAATTTTGTGTGATCTTTTCCTCCTCGTAACATAAGAAATTTTGCTCCTTTTTCTCATTTGGACAATAAAGCGTTATAAGAATGTGCTTATCTTCATGGCTCTGAGTTCTTAGTATCATTCTGAAAGACAACTTTTATTGGAACATTGTATTTTTGTGTAAGCTTATCAACTATTGAATAGGCATATTATTTTGGTAGGAAAAACCTTCACTTGAGTTGTTTGGGAAGCTTGCTACAGAGAATATATGATATAGAGGTAATAATTATTCTTAATTGAAACAAAAAAAAAAGAAGAAAAACATGAGACATTTCTTTGTCCGTCTCAAACAATTACGCACATACAATTCTTATCACTGAAAACTATATCTATTTCCATATCATTGTATGGCTCATTTTAGGTTCATCATTTAGCAAAATATGTCTCTAGTAAGTAAAAAAAATTAAAAAATTAAAAAAAATTGTTGGCTATTACTAGACTGCATTTGTTTCACTGGAAATGACTAAGAGATCACCTGTTGCAGACCTTTTCTTTTCAAATTTACCTTCATTGTTAGCTGCAGCAATGCTTCATAACAAGGCATTTAATTTTTTATGGTAAAAAGTTGTTGTAAATCCTTCAATGTCTGCCTTAGATCTTTTTTAGAATTTCTTGGTTTATTTATCTCTAATTACAGCAATTGCATTTTTCAATGAAATATTTTAAAAACTTAGTGTTGGGACATATGTTCTTATTCTAATTGACACTACTAAAAAAACTTGGCTCAACTTTGTTAGGAGATCTTTGCATATAGTTAAATTGTATTGAGAAATTGGTGGTGAAGGCAGCATTGCGACAAAGAATATTATGTTTTAAGTCAATTTAACTTTAACTTTAGTAGATTTAATACTTTGCCATTTTAAATTCCTCATTCTCACATACTTGTAAAAAATTACATCTACAATGGCTGATACAACTAGGTTCATTTCCTCGGAGTTGGAGATGATGTAATTGTATTACAGTTTTGTAGACACCAAATTTTGACACACCTTTTGTAAAAATATGTGTGTCACTTTTATTTTAGGGGGTATTTTCTTATTTTTGGGGGTCAAGTACAATTTTCGCATATTATGTCTAATTCGTCACATTAGGGGCAAAATGGTAATTTCACCACGTAAATATTATTTTATTTTATTTTATTTCCTAAATACATAATTTTACTATTTTTATCATTATTTATAATTTTAATGATTTTTTAGAGTCATTTAGTTATTTAAAATTTTAGTATTTTTAAACTTAATGGCACGTTTTCCAATGCACTCTTTTTGCGAGAATTTTCAAGTGAAAATGTTATATGTGCATTTTATATATTCATAAATTTTTTGTATAAATTTCATGATTTAAGAAAAAAAAATTAAAATAATAATAATTTTTTAGTATTCATTTCAATATTTTACCTTTTTTTTATTAATAGCACATTTTTTTTTATGTTATATTACTTTTTGAATTTTGCGGTAAATTTTATTTACTCATTTCTATAACCTTAAATTTTAGTATTTTTCTTATGGATTTTAGGGAGTCCAAATATCTTTTACTTTATTTTATTTTATTTCATTTGTTTTTCTTTATTTCTCTTTCCAAAATTCAAACAAAAAAAAAAAAGAGAAAAGCTAGCTGTTGCTACAGCAGCTGCAGTAGTTTGCTACTCATAATATCAGGAAACGACCACCAAATCCATCAGACATAGCTGCAAGGTCATTCCATTACTCACCTAAAACTGCCCTTCATCAGATTTTAAGGGATTTTGCTAAAATTTCTTACTCACTTCACCATCATCACACAAGCCTCACTCCTCTCTCAGTCTTCCCTCACCTTCTCTCTGCCTCCTTTTCCCCTCACCATTTTTTCCTTCACAGATCACTCACGCCTCCACCAATTTTCACTCACCAATCAATTCACTCACTGCTCTCTGCTTTTAGCACACACACTCACGTTCATCACACCCGCGCACACAAGAATACACCATTTTCACTCCACCTGCACTCTCAATTCCCCTGCCTGCAGAAAAACTCACAGTTCTCACCTCACCATTCTCTCTCTCTCTACACTACATTTGCACACAAAACACAATCACCATACACACATTCAAACACACTAGCACAGACACATCAAAACACACAATCGCACCACACACCTGCATTTTCCAAAATTCTCACAAAAACACACACACATTACATATCACAACCCTGCATTCACAAACACACACAACACAGCACACACAGCACACACATTACACACGCACCCTGCATTCACAAACACGCACAAGCATCAATACACACCTGCAAGCACACAGAAACACACCCTGCATTCACAACTTCACCTCACTCTCTTCTCTCACGACCTGCACAAAAAACTCACGGATTCCACACACGCACAGATACACTAACATCCACAATTCAAACGCACACCTGCAAAAATACATATATATATATATATATATAAAAGAATAACAACAACAACAACACAGCAACATCAATAGCGACAATTAGCAACAACCGGCACCACCTCCTCCGTCTCCTTCACCGCCGAGACCAGCTCCGCCGGAATCGCCATCGCCACCTCCTCCAATCGACCAGCAATAGCATCAGCGCCACCAAGTCACACTTTCCCTCGGTGCATCAAGGTAAAATTCCCAAGCCCCTTTCTTTCAATTTATTTTGTATAAACATGATTATAGTTTGGCATGTTGGAATGGAACATAGGTTGATTTTGTATTGAACTTATGGGTTTGATTTGTGAGAAATTTCGGTTGAGAGTGGAATCGAGAGAGAGAGAGGGAGAGAGAGAGAGAGAGAGAGGGAGAGAGACCTGCAGGTAGAGAGAGCCGGACGGAGAAGAGAGGGAGAGAGGGTCGAGTTTCTGGGAAGCAAGAACAGCGAAGAAGAAGAGGGGAAGTGAAGAAAGAAGAAAAAAGAAAAGAGAGAAAAGAGAGAAGAAAGAAAAAGAAAGAGAGAAAAAGAAAGAAAAGAGAGAAAAAAAGAAAAATCTGGAAAAAGTATAAAAAAAAAATTTAGTGAAACTACGTCGTTTTGACGTAGTTTCACTCAAAACTACGTCGTTTTGATTAGTTTAGTTTTTTTAATTTGATTTTAATTAATAATAGATATTTATTTTTGTAGTCCTTATACTTTCATTAATGCTACTGTGGCCATGAAAATTTTTGATTTGTGCGTTTAAGTTTCTGTTTATTATAGATTGACCCCTATAATTTTATTTTCTTTTCGATTAGGTCCCGATTAATTGCATTTAGGTCCCCCAACTTTTAGATAATTATAATTTTTGCCCCTGTATTTTTCAATTTCCATTTTGACCCCTATATTTCTCGGTAATTACATTCTGACCCCTAGATTTTGTTGGAATTGCATTTTTACCCTCTGATATTTATGGAAATTGCAATTTTGCCTCCCAAGCTTGCTGTTATTGTACTTTAGGCTTTAAATGTTGCTGAAAATTGCATCTTGGCCCTTATACATTGCTGGAAATTCTATTTTTGGCTTAGAATACTTGCTGGAATTTTATTTTTGGCCCCCTATTGTTGCTGGAATTTACTATTTTGATCCTTTATGTTGCTGGAATTTGTTTTAATACCTCCATTAATTGTTAGAAATTGTAATTTAGTCCCTATTGTTGCTGGAATTTATATTTTGATCCTTTATGTTGCTGGAATTTGTTTTAATACCTCCATTAATTGTTAGAAATTGTAATTTAGTTCCTGAGTTGCTGGAATTTCATTTTTAAAACTTTATGTTGCTGGAATTTGGTTCTAATTTCCTAGAATGCTTGCTGGAATTTTATTTTGTTCCCCAACATTGCTGGAAATTCTTTCTTTGCCCTAGAATGCTTGCTGGAATTTTATTTTTGTCCCTCCAACCTTGCTGGAATTTTATTTAAATCACTATACTTGCTGAAATTACATTTTTGCCTTTAAATATTTGCTGTAAATTATGTATTACTTAATGATTTTGCTGAAATTGTATTCTTGGCCTTAAATATTGCTGGAAATTTTTATTTTTGGCATTATACTTGCTGGAAATTATATTTTAGCCTTTAAATTTGTTGTAAATTATATTATTATCTTAACTATGGTTTGAAATTATAATTTTACCCTTTAGTTTGTTATAAATTACATTTTCACTCTAGAATATTGCCCAAATTTCTCCTTTTAATCCAAAATCTTGGAACATTTTCATTTTTGCAAAAAAAAAAAAAAAAAACAAAAAACAAAAAGCAAAAAAAAAAACAAAAAAAAAGGAAGGACATTAATTAAGTCCTCAAAGCTTTTAATTATTTCTTTTCACATTTTATTTTTATTTTTATTTTATTTTTATCAAATTTATAATTAATGTTCTAAAATTGGGTCTTGTTAGTCTAATTAATGTTCAAATAATTTTCTTTATTTCCCTTTTAGTTATTTTGATAATTCTTATTTGGGGTGTTAAAAGTTTAAGTAGGTATTATTGTACTTCACCTTCTATTATTATTATTATTATTATTATTATTATTATTTTTGTTGTTTTACTTTATTTATTTATTTACTTATTTATTTTTACTTAAACAATTTCCATTTTCTTCCTAAATATTTAATTATTATTATCATTATTTTCTTTCTTTTATTTTGTTTATCATTGTTATGATTGTTTGAATTATCATAGTATTGTTCATAGTGATTGATATGAAACTATTTAATTAGTGGTCTATTTATTAAATAGTGATATTTTTGACATGTTTGTTCATTTTTAGTAGCGATTTGTACCGAGTCTACGAAAGGGAGGTACCTTGATTACCCTTTTTATTTCTTTTTATGTGCTCCTACGTGCTCCAATGCCTTTTTCTATGTGTTTTTATGTATTTTATGCTTATAATTTTTACCCATATGCCAGTGTTTATTTATTTATGCCATGCTGTTTATTTGAAATTAATTCTTGATTATTCAAAAAATGTAATAGATAGGTAATATTCTATTTAGCATAAATTTCTGTATTTAGATAGTTAATGTAATAGATAGTTTATATCTAGTTAACAAAAATTTTTGTATTTTAGTTAGAAAATGTAATAGGTAGGTTAGATAGGCTATTTCGATTATCTTTTCCATTTTAGATTGTAATTAGGCTTTTCCGGTGTAATAGTTAGGGTTTTTGTGTGCTATGTGTGCTATGTGCTTATGTGTTTTATTCGTTTTTCCTAGGATTTTGCATCTAGAATATTATGTCTATGTGTTATGTGCTCCTATGTGCTAATATTTGTTTTTACATGATTATTGCTTTAATCTAGGCTTTATTTAATTACTTACTTGCTTTATTGTTTTATACATGTATCGTCCCCACACTAGTCCAATGCTAGTTGTGGCCAATTTCGATTTCTTCGCTAGTCCAATGCTAGCGGAGAATGTATAGAAAAATAGGTTAGTCCAATGCCAAGCCTTTAGGTCATTTTAGTATTAGGATTATTTCTCGCGTGTTCATTCCATATCATTACACACACATTTTCTCTTTTTAGGCCTTTTCCATTTTTACATAATTTTCTATATATATTTTATCATTTATTATCTATTTTAACATTTATTTTAGTGCATAATATTTAGATTCCACTACACATAGAATTTTAGGTCATTTGTGTGATTTGACTAGAAATAGTCATCTACTCACGTGGGAAGCGATGGCGTACATGTCGTTCCCCCCCTCCGTGAGTAGGAACAGTTAGTCACGAGTCCATTCGTCCCCCGTACCTGTTATGTTGCATCCCTACTTTCTTTGTTCACTTACTATCTATACTACTATTTTCCTTTTCTTTTGCATTCTATTTTGCACCTAAACTCGTGACTTCCGTCGAGGTCTACATTCGGGTTTCGCAATTAATGCGGTAATTCCGACTAAACCTCAATGGAACATTTTGTCCCTTAACGATATTCATTTTTAGGAATTATATTTGCATTCATATAGTTGCATCCAAATGCGATAAAATCTTAGGGTTATATTAGGAAAATTTAGACTAAACCTCGCAACTAGTTTCGGCTAGGTTGAAAGGGTGCCTTAGGCGCGAGCCTTTGCCTTCCCTTTCTTCAACTGTGACTCCCGAACCTTTTTCTCTTGTTTTCCAAAGACCTAGAGTCGTCTAAAAGGGTTTTCTTGTTTTTCCTTATTTTTTCCAAAAACCATTTCTTTAAATAAATCATTTTTGATTTTCTTACCTTTTATAAAATATTTTCGGGTGACTTGGTACACCAAAACTCAATACCAAGTGGCGACTCCTTTTTCACTAAAAAACCCTTTTTAGACTCTATTTTCGGGCCCAAAAACCGTCACATTTTCAAAGTCCCATTTTAGGCCCTTTTTCTTTTATTTTAAAAAATAAAGCATTTGTTTGTCACATTTTTATCGAATCATCTTTTACAAAGTATTTTCTAAAAATTATTTTTTAAAAAATTTACACGCTTCTTTTTTCCAATAAACACAACCACATTTAACACTTCCTTTTCCTTTTTCCGACTCACTATATCTACTATTGTCAAATTATTTCCCTCTTTCGAAAAATGGGGCGCGACAAGTTTCTTCTCTTAATGATATTTTACTCATATTTTATTTTCCTTTGGGATTTTCAGAATTGTTTGTGCATTACTACTTTTGTCAAGCATAAAGGGAGGACTTCTTTCAGTGAGCACAACCTATAAAGAACATCCAACAATTCTAAGGTAAAAAATTTGTTTGTTTTTGTTCTTTTGTTATCGTTTCCTCTTTGTGTTTGTGTGGTTTATAGTGCAACCTGTTTTTCCAGAAGATGATTTCTTTGCTTCACATTTCATTGGCATTTTTTATACAATATTTTATGCATGTGTGCTTCTTAGAAAGCAAAAGCTTGTAAAAAAGTTGGGGGTAGTAAAACCAGTCAATTTTTTTAAGGAGGCAAATAATTTCCACCACAGTGCTCAATTTTTTTTCCCATTTTTCGGGTTGAAATTTCAAATATCAGGTCGGATTATAAATCGGGTTGCATTACAAAATTCATGGTTCTCAATAAATGTTTTTCACTTCCTCGTTTACTTTTAAAAATTCAAGGCACTCAACAATGATTTTCATCTAGCATACGAGTCTTAGTATTAAAAATTTGACATTTGTTTGGTTGTTGGGAATATGTTAGCAGAGTTGTAGAGCTACTTGGCAATTCTAAAATTCTTTTGTTCTATGTTGTGCCACTTAGTAATACAACTTATTTTATAACTACTCATATTATTGATTTTTTGTGCTTCTTTACTTAGTTTGTTCGAGTATATTTTTCATAACTACAACAACATGGATAAAACTTGGATGCAAAAGAATAGACGAAGCCAAGAGTATTGGGAAGTGATAAGCAATAAATTTACCAATACTATTATATATGATATTATATATTTTAGATTATATTTTAAGTATTAAATAGTTTTTTGGTTGCAAATGACTCATTTTCCAACAGGACATGAGAATTAGGGTTTTTACCGGAATTAGGGTTTTTGAGGTGGAATTTCTATTTGAGCAAATTAATGCACAATTCTTGTGTATAATTGCAGGTTCATCATACTTTAACTTAGTTTGGATCAATTGCAGTCAAGAAAGATCAAATTCAATGGAGATTCAAAGAGTTAAAGTTGAATGAACAACTTGAAGGAAAAATTGTGCAAAAATAATGGAAAAATCCAATTCTCCATCAACATGCTTCAAAATACATGGAAAATATTTGCACACATCAGGTCCAACTCAACAAAAATCAGAATTCAAGTGGGGACCACAAGAGTGCGGTACGCGGCTGCAGATACGCGGATGCCAGATGCGTATCGCTAGCCGCGTATCGTAGTACGGCTGGACTTTCTAGGGCATCAACTTGCATCCTCTTCCAGCTGGTTTTTGCAGACATTTTCAGATGGAGATAGGGTTCTGCAAGTGAGAAAAAACATTGGAAGCATAAATGAAAACTTTTGTGCCCATTTGGAATCCCCAAGGAAATTTTCATCATTTCTATGCATTAATGATTCATGCAAGTTGGAAAATGACTTGAGGAACATTTGTCTATAAATAGAAGTCATTTGTGAAGCATTGTAAAAGGAGGAAGTTTTAGGAGTAGAAGGTAGATATAGTCATTAATTATCTACTTAGCTTGGTAGAGAATTAGTAGAATTCTCTAAATCCTTCAATAGAGTAGTGAGGAACATTGTAAGAGACATTTGTAGTGCAATCAATTGAAGGTGAATAAAGAAGAGGGACTAATTCTCATATTGGTTGAGCAATTCTCAAACTCTTTCTCTTTACTTTCAATAGTTGCCATGAATTCTATCTTTGAAGTTGAACTTTTAGTTGTTTCATTAACCATGTTGAACTAAAGGCTTCATCTAGATCATAGATGAAGCTAATGAATCAACAAACATGATTTAACTAATTGTACTTGCTAAGCTTGCATTTGTTTATTTGCTTGTTCAAGTTTTAACACTTGTTTTTGCTTGGCCAACTTAAACAAGTCATCTAGTTGCTACTTGACATTGAGAAATGCATGTAACAATGAAAATGAACAAGTAATGCTTAAGACTTTCATATGAAAATAATGGATGCTTAAGTGGATCAATACAATTCATGATTTCATAAGGTTTCATCATGAGAATAGTTGAAATCTTGTCATCTCATAGAGAAATCTAGTTATGACACATATGGAATTGGATTCTAAACAAAGCAAGATAACACTTAGTAGGTCATTCATGCTTTAGTTTATTAGTGGAATCTATGTTCTAGGCTTCTTGTTTGAATTCTACGAAAAGTTCTCAATCATAAATCTACTCTATTGAAGGGACCACCTATCACACTTAATTTCATTTGTGTTTAGATAATAAAAGTTGGTGAAAAAGCTTTAGTAGTTGCACATATTTGATTCCTCGTGAGATTCGACACCTAATACTCCAAATACTACAACCGACCTCGTGCACCTTGCAGAATAAGTTGGGAGATTAGGTTTTTATTACTTGATTTGTGTGTTTTGTTTATAATTGTTATACCTAATCTACACCACGTCAGGAAGATTTGCAAAGGTTTTTAGATTATGCATTTGAGCATTCGAGTTTGAATGGGATGATCTTATGTCCCTGCAAAGAATGTAATTTTGGTAAGAGTATTGGGAAGGTTTGCAAAGGTTTTTAGATTATGCATTTGAGCATTCAAGTTTGAATGGGATGATCTTATGTCCCTGCAAAGAATGTAATTTTGGTATTTGTGTGACTAGGAAGGATGCAAAAATCTATTTAAAAGTTTATGGTTTTCTTAAAGGATATGCCCATTGGGTATCTCATGGAGAATTTTCGTATACAAGTGTTTCCATGTCTAATTTCCAAGAAACACCACATATAGAGTCAGATAAAGCTGATAACATGCATGATTTGATTCATGATGCATTAGGAAGCCCCCAATCATCTCATGCCTCATTTGATGGAGAAAACAATAGAGAGCAATTACCTAATGCAGAAGCTGAAAAATTTTATAAACTAATTGATGACTCTCAACAAGAACTTTACCGAGGATGCAAACAATTCTTCAAACTTTCCTTTATAATCTGATTGCTTCACCTAAAATGTTGAACTAAGCAATAAAGTTTTTGACATTTTGCTTGATTTGTTAAAAGAAGCATTTCCTGACGCCATGGTTGGTTTGCCAAAGACGTACTATGAAGCTGAGAAGTTAATGAAGGAATTGGGACTAGGATATGAAAAGTATGATGCCTGTCTTAATGATTGTACCTTGCATTGCTGAAGGATATGTGGCTGAAGAATGTTTAACTTTTTGTTCCTTATACTTGGCTGACTATGTTGAAACAAAATTCAATAGAACAGGTAGAAATGAGGATCTCGATGAGAGCAATGATGGTGGATTAGATATATTCTCAAACACAAGTCGTTCTTTAGGAAAAAGAACTCCTGTGACACTTAGTAATGAAACTTTGAGAAAAGCATACCAGTATGTGCTTTTTAATTGTGACTACATCAAGCCATACATTGAGTAAGTAGATTACATTCAAATTAAATATCTCTAACACACACAACACACATACATACTTATTTTGCTTTACTATTTGTAGCCAACATCATAAAATGGTCAAAGAACAAAATGCCCGAGCCCCAAAACATGTAGTTGAGCATATTCATTCTGAAACTTTTGCAACTTGGTTTGCAAATCAAGTAAGTTTAAGAATTTTCACTAAATTTTTCATTTTATTGAATTTTTTTATTTAAATTTGCTAATACACTATAGGTTAAACATCTTCAAATGCCTAAGGAAGATTGCATCTCAACTGATTTGAAACATAAAGAAGATCGCATCTTAACTAATTTGAAACTTCTTGCTAAGGGTCCAAATGTTGTTGGGATACTGTATGAAAAGTTTTTTGTCAATGGCTTTCGGTTTCATACAAGAGAAGTAGAGAGAAAAAGAAAAACTCAAAATAGTGGAGTTATTGTTGGTGCAACAACATCGAATTTTTCAAGCACTAAAGATCAAAATCCGATTTCAAGTGATATGGCTTATTATGGTGTTTTAACAAATATCATTGAGTTGGATTACATAGGAGGTCGTAGAGTGGTTTTGTTTGAATGTGATTGGGCATCAAAGGGGAAAAAATTAAAGCGGGATGATGATGGATTCATATTGGCTAGCTTTAAAAATGTAAAGCCCCACATTGAGCCTTATGTGCTTGCAAGTCAGGTGTCGCAAGTCTTTTATGTGGAAGACCCACTTGAAGATGGATGGTATGTTGTAATCACCACATCACCTAGGACCGAGTTTAAGATGTAGCCTGTTTGTGATACTGAAACATATTTGCAAAGCACAGTTTCCAATATCCAATCTGACCAGGGCAATGAAGATATCATTTGGGTTCGTGAGGATGTTCAAGGAATTGAAATTGTCTTAGATCACAACTAGACTTGTGTTTTATATAGTCAGAATTGCAGATCTCATAGTTATGGTTCCTTTTTTTTTTTAAGTTTTTCTATAGTATGTTTATGGATAGAATTTCATTTGAATGCATATTATAATGGTGCTTGTAGAAAAACTGAAAGTTGCAATGTATCTGTACCTTGATTTAACATATTTATGTTGAATTTTTGAAACATTACTTTTTGTATCCGTGTTATCTTTTTTGAATACTTTTATCTTAAAAGGGATGGCAAGGACTAAAAGGCAGAGAATTGGTGGGAATACGCTTGTTGACGAACTGGATGACAATGAAGAAAATCAGCTCCACCTAGATGACCATGACTCCACAGGTACATATCAAACAAATTATTAATAGAATTAGATCTTTTTTGTGAGAAAATATGTGAAGATTTTTTTTGTATAATTACTTTTATGTAAAGCCTATGAATATAAATTGTTCCTTTGATTGTTTGTAGATGACGAAAGTGACACTGACAATGTAGTGCAAAAGACTAGAGGACCAACTTATATGAAAGAAATTTGGGGTCAACACGCCATAGAGTTAGATTCGACAAGGATGGTGAGCCTATGGGCAAGAACAAATCCAAATTTGTTGATTTTTTAGGTAGTATGGGAAGAAATAGACTGTTTGCTCCTATTGATATACAAGATTGGCACAAGATTCCAGATTCTTAGAGGAAAGATATGCTAACAGTGGTGAAGGTGATGCATATTTAGTTTGCATGTACATGTGACATTGATTCTTACTTGAATATATCCAAATTTTGATTCTAAGCTATTTAAATATTTTGCAGGAAAAGTTTAATTGCCTCTAGGGACTCTGCGATCTATAGGTAAGAAATGGCGAAACTGGAAAGTAGCTTTAAAAGCAAACTATGATGATCCAGATTTACCCATTGCAAGTTAGGTTCATAATAGGGATGTTCGAGTGTTAGAAGATCAATGGAGAAACTTGTTGGGGCATTGGAAATTAGAAAAAACAAAGGTACAGATGAATTTTATTGGTAGATATTATAAAATAATCTTCAATTTTCATTTTTTAAAACAAATGTTTACTAATTTCAGGAAATTAGCGAGAAGAAGAAGGAAATTAGGTCTATGAAAACAATGAATCATAAGACAGGGAAGCATTCATATGCACAACTTTGAAAGATATTGGTAAAACTCATTGTACTTATTTTTTTAGCAAATGGATTTTGTTTAAGGAAAAAATATCTCCTTTTTATGTTTTAGTAAAAAAAATGTGGCTTTTTTATATACTTTGTTTAAGAAAAACATTGTACTTTGTGTTGTAATCTTAGCTGCAACCAAGCTTTTGCTTTGACAGATTTTTTTTCCCTTTTGTAGAAGAAAAATTTAGGCCATCCTCCAACACGAGTTGAAATGTTTGAGCATTGCTATACTGACTCGAATGGGAACCCTTCAAATGACGAAGTTGCTAGTAAATTGGTAAGTATAAATAAGCTTAGACTTATCATATTTGACATCTTTATTCTCTGTTAACTAGATATTATAGATATTTAGTGTTTAAGTGCCTTAACATTATAATTCTAGTTTGTGTGTAGTGTGCTATGAAAGAAAAAGTTAGTCAACTTCATCCTGGCATTGAAGATAGTGTCAATCAAAATGATGTATTCACACAAGTAGTTGGGCAAGATAGAAATGGATGCGTGCGCATGTATGGTCTAGGAGTTGCACTGGCTGATTTATGGGGTAATCTACCTAGCCGGAGTACTTGTCATCGCATTGTTGTGGAGCAAAAGGCAGCAATAGCCCATAGAGGCAAAATTCACAGAGCAAGATCAACAACTGAAAGACCAAGCTAAGGAAATTGAAAATTTGAAATCATTGGTGTATCAGCAAAGAAGTAATGGCTCAACAAGTTCTATAAATAATCGTATGTCCTCCAATCATATCTCAAGCTCACCTTCTAGCTCACGAGCCTTCTAACTCACGGGCTCTTTTGGTATGTATGGCCTATCTCTTAATCTTTCTTTGTTGTAGCAAATTTATTTCTCTATTATGCCTGGTTAGAAATAAATATGTTAGTTATGACGTGCTATGCACTTTTTGCGTGATATGTTAGAATATTTGGGTGATTTTGATATTAATTATTGGTCAACTGATTGAACTTCCATTATGGTGTACTAAAACGAACACTTACTTGGCCAAATGCATGTTGCAAAACCTTGAAAATTCTAGGATACTAAAATCGTCTAATTTCTGGTTAATATTGTTTTTGTTTTTGTGCCTGTTGAATGGCATTTTGTTGTTATTACTTCCATCAATTTGGAAAAACTAAGGACTTTGGTAGTTAAAACCATTTAGTGATTTTAATTGTTTACAAGTTGATTTTAATCTTTAGATTTTGATCTTAAATTAAAGTGCAAGTCAATTAAAAGTTTCTTGGCTAGATTACATTTGGTACTTATTTTTCGACTTCAACCTGTCCAAAGATTAGGTAATATAATAAATTCTCTTAATTTGAGGAGCCTGAAGTTGTGAATTTAGTCCAATGAATAGGTACCTATTCATGTGTTGAGGGTATGATGGCTAAACGAGAAGCCTCATCACATTGTCTTTTGGCTGGTAAATTGCAGATTATCTTCTATGATCAATTGTAATCTGGTAAAAGTTCTGGGAATTGGAGCACTTTTGGATCAACAATATATTATATGTTACAATAATACGAAAATTTGGTGAGAATGTTTATACAAAATACTTTTGAGTTGTGAACTTCAAGAAGGAATAAAAAAGAAGAAACATTCAAGTGTTCCGTGCTTATTATTCTCGGCTACAATATGATAGTCCTACCAAAAAGGGACTGACAGAATTTTTGCGCATGTGGCTTAGTCATGTCCACTTGGTATTAAAAGTGTAAAGTGAATCTTCACCTTTAGCTTCAATTTCAACAAATTCAATACATTTAAAATTCATGCATGAAAGCTAGTTAAATCATATTTTATAATACAAAGACAAATTTAGGTTAGGCTCATTTGACCGAACAAAAAGAATCTTACCCCCAAAGCACATTGATGGCAGCATAGTCCATTCTTTGATTGTGAGAATATTGTAGCTATTTAATTCATGATTACAATTCAATAACCTTCATGATTATAAATTCAATATTGTGGCTATTTGAATGTGATAATATTTGTTTGTGCTTGGAAAAGTTATGTTTATAGATATTTGGTGCTGAAAATTTGGGAAAATGTTCAAAATACAGGGGAAATTTTGCCAAAATTTTTTTAAAAATTCAATCAAAGCTAACCAAGTGATTTTGGATTTTGTTTTAGGAGGGATTGGGTAGCTTTATTTAGCTTATTTGACCAATCAAAGATTGTAACACTTGGACGTCTTCAAGGAATTGATCCATCTAAAGTTGTTGGAGGACATCAATTGGGTTTTGGTTGGTTTGAAATACTAGTGCAAGTTGTGGTGGAGAGGGAAGAGCAATTGATTAGGCCTGATGAGCCGATGATCACAATTGGTGATGCACTTGGTCCACCCATCGCTTGGCCATCTAAACTAGTACATTTTTAACAAAGTTTTAATAACTTTTTAGTGCTTAATGTTAGAATAACAATAACAATTCTTGAAACATGTATTAGATTATTGGTTAGCATTATAACTTAATGTACTAATCTTACAGGTGAAGATGCATGAAGCTTGATTATTCATTCTTTCATCATGGTGTTGTTGGGTTCTTAATTAGGAGTTCTTTTGGCTGAATCCTCAGTTGGAATGCAAGATAACATCTGCACTAATGTCATTGTAATATTTTGGTCTCTTTTAACTTTTGTTTTGGATGTTGATAACTATATTTTAGGATATTATTGAAATTTCTAATTTGATACCTCTACTTTTGTTGGAATTCAAAGAGGTGGATGTTGTATTACATATTTTATGCAATGCCTTCTAATTAGTCAGCTGGTTAATTGTATTCGATTATTTTTCCTTGAGATCCTTTGAGTGGAAATTCATTATTGTGCCATTCTCCAAAAAAATAATGGCCTTATTTAGCAATACGAAGAGTATAGATGAATGCATTTGATATTTAGAAGAAAAATGACCTAAAATAGGCTTATCATGCTGCTTAAAAGTAACCCCAAATAATTGTAAAAGTGCCTCCACATGACAGCTATCCTAACACTTTAAAGTGTCACGATTGATGGACATACACAGCCTTGCAAAATGTTTTGATAGATTAATAATATGACACTTTTAAATGCCTACAAAACTTACAAAAGATGCATTAAAAAATATCACAACAAATACAGTTTTCCTAACACTTTAAAGTGTCACGAAAGGTGGAGATAAAACAACCCAATAAAATGCCTTAATAGATTAAGCTCATATGACACTTTTAAACATCCGTAAAACTCATTAACAAGGCATTAAGAAATGCACCAATGGGTATATAATTGAGGCACAAACTAATGTCCTATTAGAACTTTTAAAAGACAATAAACTTGTCTCGTGAAGAGTTCTGTTATTAGGCCATTTTGAAGTGCCTTGAATTCACCTTTTGTGACACTAGAAAACACCTCAAAGCTTTTCCAAATAGGGAGTTTGCATGGCATTTTAGTGAACGTCTCGAAAGAGAAAGTGCCCCAAAATGTAGCTTAAAGTGACGTTTTTAAGCACCTCTAAAGGTCCTTATTCTTGCAGTGATCACAATCCATGAGCACATCACCCTGAGAAAAAAGAGAGTCAAGAATAAGTTTTGACTATGAAGAAATATTTGCCGCTATAGCCTGCATCACAGTCCCTCTCTGTGAATTTTTTTCCCTTAAACTCTGGGCAATAGTCTTAAATTGTTGTTCCTTGAGAAGTCAAATTGCACGACCAACTTGTAAAAATAAAGTTAAAGAAAGAACAAGTAAACTATATTGAACTAGGTGAGACACAGACTATATCGCTTTCTTAAGATGATTTGCACCATGGACAGGATTATTCCTAGTGTAGAATGTTGGTGACACGTTGCCTCTAAGATACAACAGTCAGTCTTTGCTGTTGGTTTTACTAAATCTGCATGATCTAGCGAAACTAAAGCTTTTCTTAGCACCAATTTAATACCCAATATTGTAGCGAGAGAAAGTTTAGAGCTATCAAAGAGTTGCATGACAATATTGGTAGAAGTCTCTATTTATTTGCTAAGAAATTAAGAAGAAATTAAGAGTTACAAAATGCCAACATTAAGTAGAATAATTACCTCATTTTTTCAGCTACAAAATGTAAAGTCCAGGTTCATTGTATAATAGTAAAATTTCACTAAATGAATTTATAAAACTAGCGTTACATGGGTTACACAATGATATACATGAATCACATTTTAAAGGCACAAATTATACTTTTTAACAGTTGAATTTGTAGCTGAAAATTCATTAAATATTTTGTAACTTATTGTGTTTGAATTCAAAAAATAAACATGTGACTTGTTTTATTAAAATATCCAACAAACCAAATTATGGTTTTGCATTCGACTTAAATGACTTTTATGCTATGAAATTGCTTCACGCCTTCCAAGAACACTTCCTTAATTGATAAAAGTTATTAATTTGGTTCTAAAAACTATTATTTGTAATTATATACATACATAGCACTTGCTTTTTCATAGTGAGTTTGAAATAAGTGCTAAACTCAACTTTATAAAATACTCTCCACATCCTACTGTATTTGGTATATTTTATTACTGTAAGCAAGCGGTATTTTTATTTTGGCCAAAGAAAAGAGTTTCTGAAAGTATTTGGCCATATTTTACGAACAATTTTTCCGCTTACTCAATTCTTTTTTTTTTTTTTTTTTGGAGCAAACAAAATTTATTTTTATTTATGATTAAAGCCTTTACGGATTACTCGTGAGGTGAAACCAACAGTACATGCAAGAAGAAACTCTAATTTTTCCTAAAATTGTTATATTAGATCATTTAACATTATACAATCAGTACACTTATCCATCCATTTCCTGATTCTGCCAACCTAAAGCAATCATGGGATAAGCCCCATTCCATCACCACACCAGATTCCAATTTTCTCTGGTTACCGGTACATTCCCCCATGATGTTCCAGCTGTACTAACTTTTCGATAATTTCCACAACTCTTTGCAAAGATTTACACATACCATCATATATTTTCATGTTCCTGATTTACAGCTTACCTCATTCAGTTGAAAAATCAATTGATGAAAACTTTTAGTTCAAAAAAACAAGTCATTCAAACTAAAATATCCACTCATGAACCAGAAGAATAATATAACAAGTCCTTTCGAAGACAAAAACAAAATTATCAATTGACAGGGCTAGTTTAACACCATCGCTTCAGAAAACAACGGTTTCAAATGTTCTACAAAACTATTTCTAGTTTACACGAAACATGTTAGAAACATACCTTTAATTCTCATACAGCACGAAACAGTCTAAACACACAATTCATCTGCGTACATTGTTTTTTACACTGTTTAGTGAAAAAAAAAGGAGATATATTTGTAGCTTTGTTTATGGCATGGAGCAAAGAGTTCGGCATAAGGTGGAAAGAATTTACCAACACACTTTTGGACAAGTTTTGCATTCTATGCACAGTCCTCTACTTTCACACATAGTATACCTATTTAATATGCTTGATATATATAGTTTCAGGAAACCTTAGTTATTACTTCCTCGGTTGTAAATATAGGATTTTGCAAAATATACGTAAGTAGCTAATGCGATAGCACTAAGTCCAGTAAGCAGCCAGTAAAAATAATCGAGATGTGCCTTATTCAAGTTGTTGGAGAACCAACTATCACGTCCATCTCCACCTGTGATGTTCTCAATAATAGAGATGAGAAAGCTGCTTAGGAAGCTCCCTATGCCGAATATGCTGAGGTATAGAGCCAAACCGATACTTTTCAGTTCACTAGGCACTTGGTCGTAGAAGAATTCTTGCAAACCGACCATGGTAAATAATTCAGAAACTCCGAACAACAAATACTGAGGTATCAGCCATGCCACACTGATTGGAACTGTTGCTTTTGGCTTATCAACCAACCCATACTCCTGAGCAGTTTTAAGACGCTTCATCTCAACTAGAGCAGCTATAACCATGGTAATACATGATAGAAGTATTCCAGTTCCAATTCGTTGCAACATTGTTATACCTGAGGGTTTTCTGGTTATAGCTCTTGCAGTAGGGACCAAAACACGGTCATATATAGGCATAAAGAAAACAATAGAAATATTGATAAATGATCGTAGGGAAGCAGATGGTATTTCAAAGCCTGGAGTGATAGATCTGTCCATTGTAACACCTTGCTTTATAAACAAAGTAGATGATTGTGAATATACAATTCCATAAACCAAACATGTTGCCAATACTGGAAATAATCTCAGAACTGCCTTTGCCTCTTCAATCTCACTGATGCAACAAGCATTTCTGCCTTCTTTTGAATCATCAGATGCTAGCAAAGCTTTGTTCAGAAACCTATGACAAATGAAAATTTTCAGAGAAGCGATTTCAACACAAGAATCCTATCGGCAAGAAGGGAACAAATGCGTGATGCACAGTATCATAAGACTTAATTTTGAACTGGAAAAATATTTATTTTTTGGTTGTATAATTTTGCAACATTATTGGAGAGGTAATACTGTTAGCACTTTTAGAGATGTGATTTATGTAAAATAAAAAATGGGAAAAAAATATAAAAAATGATTAAAATAAGTATTTAAAGAATATTTCTAAATAATTTTTCTGAAAATGAGTTTCTAGATGAACTCCAGAGTAAAGTTTGTTAAGTGAAAACTACAGTAATAGTTTTGTTAACTGAAAACTATTATATTTGATTGATCAATAATTGAAAGTCGGTAGATAGTTAACAAATTACTTTAAATCATATCAGACTTCATTAAAAGTCAAAAATATCAATTCAAGCATTGATCAAGAAGTTAATGATCAAGAAACTTCACCCAAAACAAAAATAAGGGTAATTAACTCAAACTAATAGCAAGTAAAATTGTAGAAAAAGAGATTGTTTCTCACTTGAATTGTTGATCACCTTGGCAAGACACGAAGCCCCGAGACTTCTCTTCCATGGATATTTCTGGAGAGGTGGTTCTCCAATTCTTAGCTGCTTTGACAAACACCCGACCAATTCTTACAAAGGGGCTCGTCTCATTTCTATGGAGAGGGAACCGGTATGTCATAGTTCCAAGCAAGAACACGATTAATGCAAAACCCATAACAAGGCATGGAATTCCAAAACCAAGACTCCAGCTAAGGTTATCTTGAATGTAGGGCAAAAAAAATGTTGTGACCATCGTAGCCGCACACATGCCAAAATACCACCAGTTGAAGAATGAGCTTTTGGCTTTACTCTCTTCCGGATCTTGTCCATCAAATTGGTCAGCTCCAAAAGCTTGAACACAAGGCTTATGACCTGCTTGGGCTACTGCTACTAGATACAATGAGAAAAAGAAGAATATAATTTGGAGCTCAGAAGGAGAACATTCCGCAACGTTTACCCCATTCTGACACTCAGAAGTCTTGAAAGAGGGAAGAAGAGTTGAAAGAGTCAAAAAGCCAAGTCCCTGTGATTCACGGCTATTCAAGGCTTAATAAGTTGTTATCAAAAGAAAATCAGTAATTCCTAAAAGAGAAGGAGCATTTCCTTAAGCACACACATATAAGCACAAGATAGTCAATAAACGAATTACTACCTATAAGCAAATTATCAGAAATCAACTCCAAAAAAATAAAAAAAAATTGTGGAAATTCTTCTTTTTGGAATATAAGCCGACAAATTAACAGAGGATTTAAAAAAAAAAGGACAAATGAAGGAGGTGGTAAAGAATCTGACAAAACTACAGCTGCTTACCAGGATATAGAGCACAGAGGCGATTACAACGGTGCGGTAACGGCCGAGATATGCGTCAGCTACAAAAGCACCCAAAAGTGGCAAAAGCATTGACGTACCGGACCATGCATTGACGTTCTCAGCAGCCGTAGCAGTGGATTGTCCAAGTGGTCCGGTCAAGTAATTGATCAAATTCGTACTTATTCCGTAATACGCAAATCTCTCTGCCATCTCAACACCTGCAACCAAAATAAAATTTTAAAAAAAAAATTCTAGATTTTTGTATCTATTATTAAATTACATGCAACAAGTATGCAGATCGTGTCAAATTCGACTGAGTGTTGAACAGTATCTAACTGACTTTCTTCCGGTATAATGGTTCCAATAAAAATCTACTATTTGGCCTGTGTCGATTTATCACTTGACAATTATCCATAAATATGATATATGATACCTACGATGAACGACGCCGATGTCCAACGACCGGATTTGGCCCGCTTGACGGGTCGGCCTTTGTGGTCAACCTTTCCTTCAACGATATCATCTAGTAATGGAGCTTCGATAGCCTCTGAAACGTTGCCCTCCGTCGCGGTAGAGACAGCCATGTGTGGAGCAACCGTGCAACTTCACTTAGATTTTGGCAGCTAGCTTAGTTTTTGATGGATTTGATTGGTGGGATATCCTAGTATGATATTCCATAGATTAGATACTCCTACAAGCAAATGCACTTTCTATTGTTCTGTGGGAGTTCATTTGTAGTAAAACGTTAGAACATGTACATAATATGAGATTTTTTGGAGGAATTTTATTAACGACTAATGCAGGAACTTTGACAAATTATGTGCGGCAGTTAGTGTTAGACTACAATATTCAACTGGACACTTTGACACGATTACGTTCTGTCACAGAAAATGTCCAATATTTTTTCCTTACACGCTATCACATGCATATTCTTCTATGCACATGGCCATATTTTCAACATAGAGCACTGTATGACATCCATAACACAATTTTAATTCAAATCCCATGTTAAATTTTTTTATGTTTAATTATATTTAATATAAAATTATGTCTAGTTGCGTAAAATTTCATATCGATAAGACCTGATTTCATATTGAAACACCAAATCGTATGGGGGATCTAGACTGCATTATTTCTAAATTGTTTAACCGGCAGCCGTCATATTTTCCATCAGCACTAGTTAGGCTGGGGTATCTAATTGAAAGGTTCCGTTTGGTCAAGACTTCAAGTTGATAGAGATGGACTTGCTTCCTAGTATTTTAATTTTGTTTTAATTTATAATTCTGTTGATTAACCGATCAGCTAATATTTTAATGTTCGGTTGTACCGTAATACTCTATGCCAAGAAAACGATCTGAAATAGTGAACTAGAACCCTTTTCAGCTCCACACTTCCAGAAATAGGAGAAATTTATTTAGATTTAGTAAACACTAATGTTCCACGTGACCAAGTTGAACACTCAAGCCAAATGACCAGTAATGCAATAATTGCACTTCCTTGACTTATTTGTGCCCATCATAGAATAATCAAGAGGAATATTCACAATTTTTTCCTCCAAATAATTTGTTGTGTGTGGCTGTGAGCCAACAGAAGTATGTTGAATTTTCTCTTTTTTTTTTTAAATGATCAATAGTGGGACTTTACTTATCCTTTGTTTCTCCTATAAGTATTTGCTTCGGTGTTGTATTGACACTATTCTAAACTTTATTTGAATGGCTATTTTTTAGATTTTCAAAAAAATACTGTAGTAATTTTAGAATTCTTTTTTAAAAAGTGTGTCTGCGAGATAAAAAAGTGATGGAATGCATGTTTCATGTTTAGAGTTCTTCAAAGATATATTTTTAAAAAATAAGGAAGAATTGCTTCACGTGGCACTATTTTTTCATTCGAAGAATCTTTTAAGCCATTCACAACTAATGTTAATTCAAAGATTGTTCTCTTAATCATGTCCTCCTTATACTTTTAATGTTCGGAACTGCTGGAACATGTTCGTACACACAGTGGTGCGGGTTTCATATAGGCACAATCGTACAACAAATAAATCAAGTTCAAATATAATATTAGATTCATTGACTCAATACAGCAGAATTAAAACTTGTTCGCAAAATTGATCGAATAATTTAGTAAATACATGTATAAATACATAATAAATACATATACTCTGTATTTTTTTAAGAAAAAGTAAATATACATAAACCCTGTACTTTTTAAAAAAAAAAATCTAGCATTTCCAAATTCGAACTGGAACTCGAAATTGAGTTGAAGGTCGGCTCATTAAACATAAATGAGTCGAATTCATATGGCTTCATGGATTAACAAATCGAATTCAAATAGTATTTTTTTCATTTAATAAATGAATGAATTCAAGCCTTATTTTTTATGATATATAGAACTTGAAAAATCAGATATTCATTTCGGTCCGGCTTGTTAGAAGCTTCCTGGTATCGCATAATAGACGTAATGGTTTATGTTACACAGTGTCGAGCTTAAATTGGATGTGGTTACAATATACCCTTTAATAGTTGGCTCTCTATGGACTTAAATGGGTACAAAATGCAACCATAAATAATTCTTTTCTATTTTTTGGTTTTTTTCGCATTATTTTTTCCTCCCCAAAATTATATGCAGTTTTTTTGAAACAATGAAAAATTTAATTTGAAAATATGTCAAAACAATTGAAAAGATAGTTGCAACATTTATATAAATGCAGCTCAAGAATCCCTTTTCAAAATCAGATTTTTTTTTAATTTCCAATTAGGTTTTGATAGTTACTGTAAGCTCATGAGAATATCAGATTATCTATTTTTGTAATTGAACTTCATTATTTAACCAACTAAATTAGAACGGTTGATTATCAGGAAAGTGCCTTCAAGATTTTTCTTATTGTTTTGAATTCTCATCATGCCATTTATCCAAATGGTGCAAAAATTGCCAAGTTTGGGTAACGGGTAGGTTTTGAGGGGTGGCAATTGGGTCAATTAACGGGTTAGTGAGTTAGGTTGAAACCCAAGTATAGTAGGAGATCCGCTGACCAAACTCAATTGTCAACCCATGACGGGTCAACATACCAGACCCAAACATAACCCATCATAGGTTAACAAGTTGGCGAGTCACCCAAAATGACCTGAATTTTTTTTTTTTTTTGAATGAAATGGCCTGAATTTGACTTGGGCAAATCTCAAGCTCGATTTATATGCACACTCATATTTTCTTGCATATCTCAAATTCTAGAATTTATATGAGAGTCAAGTTGCAAATGTTGTTTAATATTTCGTTACTTGTTATTAACATTTCTCAACAAATTGAGTCACTAATTGTTTAGTCTTGGAAATATTTATTTCAGACTGTGAAAAACACAAAACAATTAATACATGAATTTGAACACTTGGAAAGTTTTTAATAGGCCCAAAAACCAAGGAAGTATCAGGTATCGTTTAATAACTAAAGCACAAAATAAAAAAAAGAAGAGAAAGCAAGACCTTACTTATGTCATCCTTTCACAAAATATATCTAGATTATATTCTCATCATAATTGTTAGCATAAAATTTTGAAAAACGATAGTTAGTTTACTTTTTAAGTAAAAGTTCATTTCAATTTCATTCCTTGACTAATCAAGTCTACATATAAGATATATTCTTATTAAAATTTCTAAACTAGATTCAATAATGATAGAACTTGAAATTCACATATTAATAAATTAAAATACTCAAAATCAATTTGACCTTATTGAACTTAATTTGAATATTGAGCAAACAAGCTTCAAACACAATGTTAAATCTATTGAAAAGGTCAAATAAACTTGAACAAGTTGATTGGATAAGTTCGATTAAAATAACTTGTATCATTCTGCATAAAATGGCCACATTCCACTTGCTCAAAGGAGCTAGTGAAAAACAAAGTGCAAATATTATTTTTTTTTAACTTTTCACGAGTCATTCAAGGTGATACGAGTCAACTCGTCAAGGACCTGACTCGACTTGTTTGTTTGACGAGTCAGTCGAGTTCAACTTAATTTTGACTTGGACTTGCCAAGCTTTAACCCAAAATCATTATATTCATATTAGCTTCGTGTTGTATTTTCAAGTTGTATAAGAAATTATCTTCCCCTAGTTTGATTCCCCCTAGAATATTCGGTTTGATCCTCCCTCTCTCTCTCTCCCCAATATCACACACCCACAAAAGCTTAATTAGGCACCCTACCTGAGTATGCTAGCGTGAAAATAAAAAATTGAACTCCGTTCTTTAGGGAGTCCATGTATGGAAGCGTCAGCATCAGTCTTTTACTTTCATTTATTTGTTCCATTTTTGGCTAGACCCGATTAAACAAAGGCATTGTTCATTTTAAAGTCCTATTCTTCACAAAAACCCATCGCGCAACTCATTCAAATAGGGTGTTTTTTTTTTTTTTTTTTGCGATTTACAATCTTAATTATTTTTTCCTTATCGAATTAAACGCATCAAATGAAAATTAAGGATAAAAATTTAAATTAGTTGTCCGCATTGCATAAGACTCCAAGAAGCTCATTGAGATAAGGACTACTGATCGTGTAGAGAAACTAGCATGTAGCTTCCTGGTGAAGTCACTAAACTAGAAATATTTTTTTTACTGATTGAGTGATATAATTTTTTTTACTGATAGAAAGCAAATTGTATGTGGACATTTAAGTGGTAGAAATGAGGACCAGTATAATTTCCTCCTACGGGAAAGATCAAGTTTAGAAACACGCAGCATGCAAAAGTCATAAGTACGGTGTTCTGGTATCAACAGTTTGAGCCTTGGACTAAAATTGAATATATAAAAGATGTAAAGTTACCGAAAGAAGACAATCTTTTCCACCAGAATGCATGTGGAATTCTATACCTTTTGACCGGAGATAGAAAAAATGCATAGTATTACTCTGGAGAAAGACAAAATCAGACCATCTCAATTTTCAAATCTTAGAATAAGAATCTTTGTGCTTTTCTCTCTGAAAACCTGATTAGCATAAGTAGATACATGACATCCTAGCTTCCTGGGCTGCTCTTTGGCAATTCATCGAACAACTTTCCAGTATCACAAATACTACTCTTGCACTCAAAAAATTATATGAAAACATCACAAAATAAATTTTTCAAAAATTAGAAGTCAAAATCAGGTAGAAAAAAAACCTATTGAGAACATGCCTAAAGGCATTGTTCATTTTGCAATCTTATTCTACAAAAATCCGCTGCGCAACTCATTCAAATAGTGCATTTTTTTTGCGATTTACAGCCTTAATTATTTTTGTCGTTAATTCCCTATTCAAACTAAACGTATCGAACGAAAATTCAATCAAAGGAAAAACTTAAATTAGGCATCTGCATTGCATAAGATTCCAAGATTCTCATTGAGATAAGAAATCTACCAATCTGGTAGACAAATAGATATGGTAGGAAAATATTAAACGAACTATATTGTTTGGCTGTTATTATTACCAGGGCAATTATTTTAATGCCAGAACAATTTTAAATAAAATGGCCAAATTGCCCTTCCTTCCCTAATAAGCCCCAGCAGCCACGGACCACGGCTTTCTTTCCTCGTCTCTCTCACTGTTTACCATCACCCAGCCCTCCAATGACTTTTATCTTTCCCATTGTTAACCATATCGCATCCCTCCAATGGCTTGTAATAGCACCAGGAAAAACATTACAAATTCCAAAACATCAAAATTTATACATGATACCATTAGTTCTCAAACAACCATTAATTCTCAAAACACCTTTTTTTTTTTTTTTTCAATTGTTACAGAACCATTAGTATCATGGATTTCATGTACATCTTCCTAAATTTGAAATCCACTGAATCATTCTCACGAAAACACCAAATAAATTGAAAATTTTAGATCTTCATCATTTCCAATCGAAATTGATCGAAATTGACTAAAATTCAACAATACACCACAACATTAAAACCAAGAAACAACTGTAACTATTAGCATAGAAGAACTCGTTTTGCTACTCCTATCATACTCGTTCGAGAGAAGAGAGGGAGCACAGGGCTTAGAGATGTAGAGATATGTAACCTAGCAATGGTAGAAGAGCATAGATGGGTTTGCAATGGTAGTGTTAGAAGCCCGAGTTGGAGTGAGAAAATAGTAAAATGGTTGGGAGGAGAGAGAGAGAGAGAGAGAGAGAGAGAGAGAGAGAGAGAGAGCATAGAGGGTGGAGAGGAAGCATGAGAAGCCATGGATGTCGGATAGAAAGAAAAGGGGAAATGTTGGAGATGATGGAATTGATTTGGAAAGGGTTGTATGGTCATTTTATCAAAAATTGCTCTGACATTAATATTATTGCTCTGGCAATATCAATAGCCATATTACTTATTCATTTTTATAATAAGGTCCACGTGTCTTACTTTCATTGGTTGGTTTATTCTTGAGGTATTGTAGGGTTTTAGTATTTAACTTAAGGTATACCTATTTTGTTATATAGTAGTTTAATTGTTATTTTTAGATAGATAAAACTTTTTGACTTCTTCATAATTTCTTTCTAGTGATATCTTGTCTAAGTTCCTGTGAGTTTTATTCATCAAATTGATTTGGATCCATCAGAGTGATATTAGAGCCATGGTACCTATAAATATTACGTGTTTAGTTCCAAAACTCAAGAATAGGGAATAATATAATTTTTGAGGAAACATATGTTAACCCATTTGATAACATATGGGTTAGATCAATATGTTGATGAAACTGCATCAGGATGTTATGTATAGACTATAAAGAAGGATAGCCTGACATTGTCTCAAATTTATCAGGCAATTGATATATCAATTTTTAGAAAACTGCAATTGCAAATGCAACAAAGAAGGTTTGGGATATTTTGAAGAGAACATACAGAGGCATAGATCGAGTTCAACAAAATAATTAGATGATGTTAGAGAGGAAGTGTGAACTTGCAACAATGAAAAATTTTAATAAATTGGATCATATCTTTCTCGTCCATCAGAGATCAAGAATGAGATGAAACTCACTAATAGAGAATTTGTTGGGGAAATTCTTTACACTTTACCCATGAAATTTGATCACGTGATAGCACTAATTCAAGAAACCCACGCTTTGTCATAATTGAAAATTGAAGAATTTTAGAACTTATTAATTCTATATGAAGAAAGAATTGTGGAAAGATGGATGTCGGAAAACTTCCTTACTTGATAAAAAAAATTAATTTGATTCTCGAATTTATTAATTTCTAATTATATGCGTACATTGCACATGTTTTCTCGTAATCACAGTTAGAATTTGTTAAGAGTTTGAGATGAAGTACTAAACTGTGTGAAATATGCTCCAAAAGATCTTACAGTATTTGGCATATGGTAATACTTGAAGCAATATATATTATACTTTGAATGAAAGGAAAGAGTTTCTGAAAGTATTTGGCCATATTTTACAAACAATTCTTCAGCTTTGTGAGAAATAAAAGAATGTTTGTTTTTGAATTGTGTGTTTCAATTGTACATAATATGCCTATAATTATAGGCCTAAGAAACTAACATATTCCAATTATGATTACGATACAAGAACCTACAATTAGGAAACTAACACATAGTCAATAGGAAATTTACCCATTATAAGGAAATTTACATATTTTATGTTAACATCCCCCCTCAAACTTAGGATGGTTGAGCACAAACCAACTTTAGTTTGGAAAGTAGATCATGGAAACGTCCAGGTTGATGAGCCTTGGTAAAAATATCAACAGTTTGATTGTTGGAGGATATAAAATGTAAATGCACAGTACCATACCAGGAACAACATGCTGACGAATGAAATGACAATCATTTTCTATATGCTTAGTACGCTCATGAAAAGCATCATTGTGAGCAATCTTAATAGCACTTTGATTGTTATAACGTAGAACCATGGCAGAAGCATATGATACTCCCATAGCTTCTAGTAGCCAACAAAGCTAAACAAGTTCTTGTGAGCATTAGCAAGTGCACGATATTCATCTTTAGTGCTAGAATGAGAAGTAACTATTTGCTTTTTACTTCTCCAAGAAATAAGAGAATCACCAAGAAAAAAAAAAGAAGCCACTAATAGGTTGCTTATCAATAGGATCTCCTAACCAATCCGCATCACAATTGGCATGTAACTTGAGTGCAATATGAGATGAAAAGTGTAATCCATGAAAAAGGGTATCATTAATATATAACAGTAGGTGAATAATAGTAGCATAATGAGTTGTTCGCAGGAGCAAGTCATAAATTGACTGACAATATGAACAACATAAGCAATATCTGGCCTAGTAACTGTAAGATAGACTAGACTCCCAACCAACTGTCGATATAATGTAGGATCACGAAGAGAAGAGCCATCTTGAGGAGTGAAACGAGCATTAGTCTCAATGGGAGTGAACTCAACCTTGTTATCAGTTAAAGTAGCTCGAGCAACAATCTCTGTAGCATACTTGGTTTGAGTAAGATAATAACCATTAGAGTTGGAAGATACCTCAAGCCCCAAGAAATAATTCAAATTACCAAAGATCTTTCATTTCAAAATGCTGATGATTTTTAACTTAAAAATTTCATTGGTATCATCTCCAAGTAATGATCATGTCATCCACGTAGAGTAGAAGTCGAATACTTCCACAGTTAGTAGTTCTATGGAATAAAATTGAATCATAAGGACTTGGAGCAAATCCAAATTGAGAGATAGCATAACTGAACTTTGAAAACCTAGGCTCAGGGAGCTTGCTTAAGTCCATAAAGAACTCATCAGAGTTTATAGACCTTGTTTGGTAGATGAGAATAACCAGGTGGTGGCTTCATATACACATCCTCGGTGAGATCACCAAGGGAGAAAGGCATTTTTGACATCCATCTGAAATAGTTGCCATCTTTTAATTGCAGCAATAGCAAGCAAGCTACGAACAGAACTAACCAGGCAACAGGAGCAAAAGTCTCTTCATAATCAATTCCAGACTCCTATGCAAATCCTTTTACTACTAGATGAGCTTTGTACCTTTCTATAGTTCCATCAAAGTGAGTCTTGATTTTATAAACGCGCTTTCAACCCACAACAAATTTGCCTGGACGTAGATTTGCTAGATCCTAGGTATTCATCTTGTCTAGTGCTTGTAATTCATCTAACATAGCTTGCTGCCAAACAGGATTAGAGTTGACCTCCTGATAGGAAGTAGGTTCATTTAAAGAAAAGATAGTAGAAAAATAATAAAAATCTCGAAGACAAGTGAATGGTTCTCTTACACTTTTAGACCTACAAATGATAGGTTGAGTAATAGGAGGGGATATAGGAGACATTTTAGGGGTGAGATCACCAGTTGGGGAAGTATCTTGGGAACCATGCAGGTCATCATGAGGGGATTCTGCCAATAAATGATCATTGGGATTACTCTCTTCAATTAAAATATCAACGGATGGATTGGTAAAGAAATTTGATGAAGAATAAAAAAGGAGATATAATTTGGACATAGAAGAGAGCATTTGATGTTCCCAAAGGACAACATGACGAGAGACACGTAACCTCTTTGACTGAGGATCCCAACATCTATAACCTTTATGTTCACCCATACCGTAGAAAATAGCATAATTGAGTTCGGGGATGTACGTGAGGCTGAAGAAGAACAATATATGCACAACCAAAAACTTTTAGCTATGGAATTAGGAGGAGATCCATAAAGGTGTTCAAAAGGAGTTTGATTATTAATGATAGAAGATGGAACTCCATTAATTGTAAAAACAGTAATTAGCACAAAAGGAGTTTGATTATTGATGACAGAAGATGGAACTCCATTAATTGTAAAATAGCAATTAGCACATATTCACTCCAAAAACGTTTAGACAAGAAGAGAAAATCAACAAGGCACATGTTATGTCTAGAATATGTCAATGCTTATGTTTAGCACAACCATTCTGTTGGGAAGTACCAAGACATGACCTATGAACCACAGTGCCATTTTGATGAAGAAAATGCAACAATGATGTATCCTTATACTCCATGGCATTGTCTGTATGAAGAATTTTAAAAACACTAAAAAATCAAGCTTTGACCATATGAGCAAAATTGCGATAAATTTGTGGCAAATTAGATTTGTTTTGAAGAATATATACCCATGTATAAGGAGAAAAATCATCAACGAAAAATAACAAAATATTTTGATCCTCTCATAGTATTAATAGACAAAGGTCCCCAAATATCAAAATGCACAAGATCAAAAGGTGCACTAGAAATAGAATCACTTTTATTAAAAGGTAAAGCATGATGCTTTGCAAGTTGACAAGGAAAACACTCAAAATGTTGATCAGTATTAGGACCTAAATGACCTTGGAAAACTAATGTTTTCAAATGACTTAAGGAAACATGAGCTAAATGTGAATGCCATAACCCTAGTGATGAAGAAGATAATGTCAGTGCAACTGAATGGGATGTCATGTACAAATGAGTTGGTAAATGAAGATGACTAAGCTCAAAAAGATGACTAACTTTACGATAGGTCCCAAGAATCCTGCTCGTCCAGGGATCCTACACAAAATAACCAGATGGAGAGAAAAGTAAATGAAGTCTGAAATCACAAAGTTGGCCAACAGAAATGAGACTAAATATAAGTTTAAGAACAAGAAAGTGTTAGGAATGGAAAGGTCTAGAGTAGATATGATGCCTACATGACTAAAATGCCTACTGGAGCCATCAGTAGTATGGATAGATGGTGCAAAAGTGGTAACATGTTTAGAATTAAACATTGCAAAGTTATAGGTCATGTGATTACTAAAAGCAAAATCAAAATACCCAGAAGAAGTACCTGGATAACCCTAAGATCAGTAGATGCAGTTGATTTTTGTAAAACCTGTTTGAGCATGGCATTAATATTAGGAAGACTGATGGAAGGAGTAGATAATTCAGGAGGAACATCAGTAGTGATAGAAGCACGACATGGATGAGGCCTAGCTTGGGAAGAATCGACTCATTTTATAGTTTTATTCATAGGACAATTAGATGCAAAATGACGTGGTGGTTTCCTTTGACATATGTGGCAAACCTGAACAGGACAATTTGATAAGTGCTTAAGTAGAATAGTATATTAGAGTAGTAAAGTAGTACCTTAGGTCATGATGTTAGTAAATTAGATTAGGCAAGAATGGCTTTTTCTTTACTTTTGTATTGTTATTAATTGAGTTGACATTTATGCTATTATTGTGTTTCTGTAGGTTTTTGAGCATTTTATCATCACTTGAGGTCAATCATGAAGAGTATTGATGATGATTTACTACTGACTTGATGATGGTGGGAGTTGGTCTCAAAAGGAAAAGTGAAAACAAGAGTAAATTCGCCAAAAATAGGAGAAAAAGAGTATCCATGACCCTTCCATCTGCATGTATGGTTGCGGGTACAGATAGATGCACCAACCAAGAAGAATTTCTTAAATTCCAATAAGTACGAGTCATCTGCAGCCTTACCCATCTACAGGAACCAGTCTGCAGATAATCATACACACGCGGTAATAATCGTTCGCGGGTAGAGGTTCGTGGGAACACGTTTTCTACTGACTTGCTACAGACAGGAAAAGGTTTTCAGTGGGAATAAAACTCTTGGCTTGGGTTTTTCACTTGGATTTCATCTCCTTCCCTTTTTAGAATCTTAGATAGGTCAAATTCTCTCTTGTAATTAGTTTAGATAAGTTTTTATTCTTTCGTAGAATAGAGAGGAGAGAATAGCATATATTTTGGAAGGACTTTTGTATCAACTCAAGGAGAGAGGAAAAGTGCAGTCTTTTGGAAGAATAGCCTTCTTTTACTCCTATTTTCTTATTATTCCTGTGTTGTTATGGAATTCCTATGCAAATTTTTTATTTTTATTGTTTGCCTTGCCACAGTGTAACTAATATACTTGTCTAGCGATTAAGGTAATTGCCTAAATATTCATGCTTTGTATTGTTCTTGTTTATTCACTATTTTGCATATCATGATTTATGATTGACTAGCCATCAGTGGTAGAGTTCAAATCATTATTATAGCAACAGGAGTTGGTAATAATGGTAAAATTGGAATAGATGAAGTCTAGATTGCATGTCACATGAAAGTAGCAGTGCTCCTAGGTGAGTTAGGTAATTCATGTGGCTAAAGAACCAATACTAGCATTTTTACCATGCGAGTAGGAAAGAACTAGTGGGAAGATAATCATTAACTTGTCACAAGAGTAAAAGTTAAGTACACTTGAAATTGGACCCTAAACGAAACAAGACTAAGGCATGAATTAAGTCAATTAGGATTATCTTAAGATCACTAGTGGAATCTATATCCTAGACACTTTACATACCACTTTCTCTGAGCTTTGTTATTCTGTTTTATTTTCTTTCCTTAGTTGGTTTAGTTTTAGTCTAGTTTAATTGTTCTTATTTGGGTTGTTTGAATAATAGAGTGAATTCAGTAGTCTTAGTACTTCAAAGCCGTTCTTTGTGGATTTGACCCTTTTACCATGTAGTACTACATGATCTGTCCTCTTGTAGACAATAGGGTAATTAGGTATTTTAACTTGATGATTGTGTGATTTTGATTTACTTTAATTGATATATCTTTAGCCTAATTACACTCCTTTCACAATTCAAAATCAGATGAGGAGGATCATGACAATAATTACACTCTTGAGGTTTATTTGATCCTCTGGAAGATGAAGTTACCAGAATAGTGTTAGAAAAATTTGGACCACCGTGCGACATAGTATTAGAACTCAAGATTTTCAGGGAGCGAAGACGGATTTCTTTGAAGAGGAATTTCTGAAATTGCAGATTCAATAGTAGGAAAAGGAATCCTATGAATTAATGATACTCAAATAGGCTCAAATTCATCATTAAGAGCCAAATCGCATCAATCGTTGTTGATCTCAGTGAGCAACATATTTTACCGCATCATTGGAGCACTGCCATTGAGGATTTGACAAATGCTATTTGGTCCCAAACAACACTAATTTGTGCAACAAAATCATGAATAGATCGATTGGTCTCTTGTTTCATGCGAGACAAAATGGTCAAAATTTGATTTTGCCTGGCAAGATCACTCTTAGTATACCGATGAGCAAGAAAATCATATATGTCCTTCACTGTGTTAAAGTGACCAAATTGTTGGTGAATAGATGGAATAGAAGCATTGCTAATCCAAGGGATACTCTGATGATTTTTGCTCTCCCATTCCTCTAGACTATCTGTAAAAGAATCTTTTGATTCATCTATCACAATGGTGGGTATGGTAGAAGAACCATTAACAATTTGCCACAATTTGCGACCTTTGAGAAAACTTTGCAATGCTTGGGCCCAAGAAATATAGATGGAACCATCCAAGATGGTTAAAATAGGGTGGGAACCTCTAAATGAGCCATGAAAATTAATGAGCCAATTAAGAAACAAGTCCTTTTCTGGAGACATATATTGTGGAGTTCGGTTTTAAAGAAACCAAGTTCACGGGTGGATTCAAAAGGCTCGAATTAGTCGGGAACCAAATTGAACTAGAGAAAAACCACCACTAAATAACCCAAATCGGATGTCAAAATATATTTGAATAGTGAACCAGATGTGGTCAGACCAGAATAAATCAGAACCTGACTTGCCGAGGTGGGTGGCAAAACTGCTGATGTTTTTTATGATGTGGCAGATGACGTGGCCTGGAGGAAGAATAAACCCAAAATCGGGTCTAATTTGCAGAACTGATTCGTCTGCTTTTGCCGATGTGTGCAGCAGTAGAATGGAGTAATTTTGGTAGCGATGAACACGAAAGGAGGGGAAGAGTTGATTTTTGGTGGCGGTCTATGGAAATTCTCGATGGAAGATGCTTATAAAATGTGATAAAGAATTCGGGCTTTCAAGAGAAAAAAAAAACTTGAATTTTAAAGATTAAAAAAAAAAAAATTAACAAGGCTCTGATACCATGTGAGAAATAAAAGAATGTTTGTTATTGAATTGTGTGTTTCAATTCTACATAATAAGCCCATATTTATAGGCCAAATAAACAAACCTATTCTAAATATGATTACCATAGAAGAACCAACAGTTAGGAAACTAACATATAGACAATCGGATATTTACACATGTTAAGGAAATTTACATATTATATGTTAACAAACTTACTAAACTCAATTTAGAAACCAATTGAAATCTTATAGGTTAAATTAAATTATCCACTCAAGAACCTGAAGAATAATATTACAAGTACTTTGTTAAAGAGAAAAACAAAATTATTATCAGTTCACAGGGCTAATTTAAATCGTCGCTAAACGTTATACAAAACTATCTCTAGTTTACATAAAACATGTTCTGAAAAAATACCTTGGATACAGCACAAAATAGTTTGAATGGGCAAGTTGTCTGAGTATATTGGTTTTCACACTGTTTAGTGAAGAAAAAGGTTGATGTATGTGTAGCTTTGCTTGTGTATGGCATGAAGTAAAGAGTTCAACCAAGGTGGAAGAAATTTACCAACACAAATTTGGACAAGTTTTGCATTCTACGCATAGTCCTCTACTTTCACACATGGTATGCCTATATAATCAGCTAGATATAGTTTCACGAAACCTCAATCATTACCTCCTCGGTTGTAAATATTGGATTTTGCAAAATATACATATGTAGCTAATGCAATAGCACTGAGTCCAGTAAGCAGCCAGTAAAAATAATCGAGATGTGCCTTATTCAAGTTGTCGGAGAATCATCACATCCATCTCCTCCTGTGATCTTCTCAATAATAGAGATGAGAAAGCTACTTGGAAGCTCCCTATGCCGAATATACTGAGGTATAGAGCCAAACCAATACTTTTCAATTCACTAGGCACTTGGTCGCAGAAGAATTCTTGCAGACTGACCATGGTAAACGCTTCAGAAACTCCGAACAACAAATACCGAGGTATCAGCCATGCCACGCTGATAGAATTGTTGCTTTTGGCTTATCAACCAACCCATACTCTTGAGCAGTTTCAAGTCGCTTCATCTCAACTAGAGCAGCTATAACCATTGAAATACATGATAGAATTATTCCAGTTCCAATTCGTTGCAACATTGTTATACCTAAGGGTTTTCTGGTTATAGCTCTTGCAATAGGGACCAACACACAATCATATATAGGCGTAAAGAAAACTATTGAAATACTGAGAAAAGATTGCAAGGAGGCAGCTGGTACTAAAAAGCCAGGACTGATAGATCTTTCCATTGTAACACCTTGCTTGATAAACAGAGTAGGTGATTGTGAACATACAATTCCATAAACCAAACATGTTGCCCATCTTGGAAATAGCCTCAGAATTGCCTTTGCTTCTTCAATCTCACTGATATAACAAGCATTTCCGCCTTCTTTTGAATTATCAGATGGTAGCAATGCTTTGTTCAGAAACCTATGACAATTGCAAAATGAAAATTTTCGAGAAAGAATTTTGGTTCCTGGGGTCCAGATCTTACCGGCCAAAGGGTCGAAATGCATGATGCACAATATTATAAGACTTAATTTTGAATTGGAAAATTATTTCATTTTGATCGTATAATTTCGGAATGTTATTGAAGAAATAATACATTAAAACTTTTTGGGATGTGATTTATGTGGGATGAGAAATTAGTTCAAAATATAACAAGGTGGTTGGAAAGAGAACACTTCATAATAATTTTTTAGAAAATATGTTTGTTCAGATGGACTCCAAAGTAATAGTTTGTCACGTGAAAACTAGATTAATAGTTTGTTCGGTGAAACCTCTTATACTGTCGTTTGATTGATCAATAATCGAAAATCAATAGATATTTAACATATTACTTTAAATCATATTAGAATTCATTACAAGTCAAAAACACTAATTCAAACATTGATCGAGAAGTTAATAGATCAAGAAATTGGGTCCAAAACAAAAAATAATGGGGAAAAGCTCAAACTGATAGCAAGTAAAATTGTAGAAGAAAATATTATTTCTCACTTGAATTGTTGAGAACCCTGGGAAGACAGAAAGCCCCGAGACTTCTCTTCCATGGGTATTTCTGAAGAGGTGGTTCTCCAGTTACTAGCTCCTCTGACAAATACCCGACCAATTCTGACAAAGGGGTTCGTCTCATTTCTATGGAGAGGGAACCGGTATGTCATAGTTCCGAGCAAGAACACGATTAATGCAAAACCCATAACAAGGCAGGGAATTCCAAATCCAAGATTCCATCTAAGGTTATCTTGAACATAGGGCGAAAACAATGTTGTGACCATCGTAGCCGAACACATGCCAAAAGACCACCAGTTGAAGAATGAGCTTTTGGCTTTACACTCTTCTGGATCTAGTCCATCAAATTGTTCAGCTCCAAAAGCTGGAATACAAGGCTTATGCCCTGCTTGGGCTACTGCTAGTAGATACAATGAAATAAGAAGAATGTAATTTGGAGCTCAGAAGGAGAACACTGCGCTACGGTCACTCCATTTGGACACTCAGAAGACTTGAAAGAGGGGAGGAGACTTGAAAGGGCCAAGAAGCCAGGTCCTGTGATTCACGACCATCCAAGTCTTAATAAATTGTAATCCAAAGAAAATTTGTAGTTCTTAAAGAAGTAGAAGTAATGGTTATTTCTATGTACTATTGAAGTTTTCCAACATGGTTCAAAGTCGTGATTGCGGTTGCGGTCATTGCGTGTTCCATATTAGTTTCAATATATCGGTCGCAGTCGCATATTTCAACATAAATTTTATTTTAAAAATTATAAATAATAATTCTCTCTATATATATATATAAAGTGCTAAACAAAAATAATAAAAAAAATTAGTTGAGAAAATCTCTAATGACAATAGTATGCCTTATTTTCAATCAATCAAATATTTTCAATCCAAAAAAAAAAAAGAGAGATTAAGTGTGCACAATAATTTTTTCAGCGCATTGCTTCCTCATCAGAACGGTTTCAAACTGAAAACTTTCGTTTCGGTGATGACTCGGCTGAGACGGAGGTGTTTTGGCCTTTGAACCTCGTTCTCCAATGAAACAAAATCAAAGAATACAAGAGAAGGGGCACTTCCTTAAGCACATGCATGTCAATGAACAAATCACTACATATAAAGAAATTATCAGAAATTCAGCTCTGCTGAAATTCAGCTTTTTTGGAATATAAGCCGATGATTATCTGAGGGTTTAAGTGACAATAAATAAATAAAGAAGGTACCAAAGAATCTGACAGAACTGCAACTACTTCCCAGGATATAAAGCACAGATGCAATTACAATGGTGCGGTAAGGGCCGAGATATGCGTCGGCTGCAAGAGCAACCAAAAGGGGCAAAAGCGACACCGTGCCGGACCAAGCATTGACGTTCTCGGCAGCCGTAGCAGTGGATTGGCCAAGTAGTCCGGTCAAGTAATTGATCAAATTCGCACTTATTCCGCAATATGCAAATCTCTCTGCCATCTCAACACCTGCCCCCAAAATAAATTTAAAAGTGTCCTAGGTGTTATATCTACATTAAATTATAAGTAACAAGTATGGAGTTCATATGAAGTGTCAAATTAATCATGTGCCAGATAGAATCTACCTAACTATCTTCCTCGTACCATAGTATATTTGAGTTATATAGATTTAGCACCTGAGAATTATCCATGAATGTGAATAGATAATACCTATGATGAAAGATGCCGATGTCCAACGACCAGATTTGGCCCGCTTAACAGGGCGGCCTTTTTGGTCAATGTTTCCTTCAACGATATCATCTAGAAATGGAGCTTCGATAGCGCCTGAAACGTTGTCGTCCGTGGCGGCGCATAACGCCATGTGTGGAGCAACCGTGCAACCTCACTTCGACTTGGGCTGTTGGCTTAATTATTCAACGCACAAGTTTTTGATTTGCAGGACATCCTTGCATGATATTTCCTTAGATTAGATAAATAACTTTCTATTGTTTGGTGGGAGTGCATTTGCAGTGTAATGTTAGAACATGTACATAATATAAGATTTTTTACGGCCCTGTAATTATATTTTTCGTAACAAAATAAACTCATTTTGACAATACATTTTGATAATGTACCCCCAAAATACAAACCAAATATCCCAAAATACCTTTAATTATTTTTAAAAAATATTAAGTAAAAAAATTAAAAAGACCCTAAAAATTAAAGTTTTCTACCCCTCAAATTAGGCCTTCCAAGCAATTTATGCATGGTTTTTTTCATAATTTAATCATCTCTTCCTTACTATATTTGTTTGTAACATTTTGATAGATAAATTAGATTTATTAGTTAGTTAGATAACTGTGATTTAGATAATAGAATTTGATGGAGATTGAAAAGTTAGTGTAAGAGTATAAGTCCTTTTGACGTTTTTATAACTAATTAATTAATTTTTTAAGATTTATTTTCTTTTTTTAAAAGTAACTAAGGATATTTTAGGATGTTTGGTGGTTAGTGATGTTGGGATAAATTATAGATATGGGTTTATTTTGTTATAAAAAAATATGAACACAGGGGGTGTAAGTGTAATTTTTAAAACTTAAGAGGAGGTAAGCACAATTATGTGAAACCTTAGGGGTGGTCTGTGAAATTGTCCTGGAGAAATTTATTTAGAAGTGAACATGTTAATTTTGACGTGACCAAGTTCAGCACCCAAGATAAATGACTAATAATGCAATAATTGCATTTCCTTGACTTATTTGTGCCGATCACCAATCCGACGTCTGACTTGCATATCTAGACGTCAAATCATTTATGTATTTCTTGATCATAGAGTGATCAAGAAGAATATTGGCAATTTTTTCCTTCAAATAATTCATTGTTTCCCTGTGAGCCGACAGAAGCATATTGAATTTTCTCTTACAAGCACTTGCAAGGATGTTGTATTGGCACTACTCTAATTACTAGGCAGACATGCTTCATGTGGTACTACTTTTTAGTTTTTCATTCAAAGAAAACTTGGTCATGTAAAGGGAAAGAAGGAAGAGAAATGCTTAAAATGGAATCATGATGCTTCACGGCTCACAAACTAATATTCCGACCAGTTGAGCTCAAGTATTGTTTTCATATTCATGCCTTCTTAGTGCTTTTAATGTTCGGAATTGCTGGAACATGTTCTTACACACTCGTTTGAGTTTCAAAAAGGCATAATTGTATGATAAACAAATCGAGTTCAATATAAGATTAGAGTAGTTGACTCAATAGAGCTGAACTCAAACTTGTTATCAAATTGAGGGAATAGTTTCATAGATACTTACATAGATATAAATAAATAAATAATAAACGCATATACCTTGTCTAGTAAATATGCACAGAATTAATGTAGTTCTAATGGAAACACAAATCATATATTTTTTCCCAAAAAAAAAAAAATACACTAGCTTTTCAAATTTGAACTAGAACTCGAAACTTGTAACTTCATGGCAAAGAACCAACTAGATTGACCTAGTGGATAAATCAAGAATACAGAAACAAAACGGCAATTGGAGCAGAGAATGTGGAGACAGGGTATGTTTGTTATACCCTTCATGACTCGTTTAGGAATTACCAATTCATCATTTAGCTATTACAATTCTTTTCCTGATAGCAGGTCACATGTAGATACCTTTCCATACTTTGTATCTGGAGTACTTCATTTAATTTCCTCAGCGATTTTGGGCTTTGGCGGTATTTATCATGCACTTCAACAAAATAGATCGGTTTAAACTATGATCATGAGCATCGAGTTCAAGTACAACTCGTTAAATATAAATCAATCTAACTTGTACACTTTTACCAATCAACGAATCGAAGTTGTTAATAGATGAATAGATTCAAACCTTGTTTACATAGTATAGAAATTGAACACCGAATATTCAGTTCGATTCGCATTTGTTAAAAGCTCTGTGCCGTCCCATATTTGGCGTGATATCTTATGATATATATTACCGGCCTTAAACTGGATCTGGCACGCTTTCTGGGCTTAAATGGTATACAATGCAACTAGAAATACATTAGTTGGGTTTTCATTTTTGCATTTTTTTTTTTGTATTACTTCTTCTTCTAGTTCTCGCTCTTTCTCTTCCTATCCCCAAAAGTATAAGCAGTATACTTGAAATTATGAAAAAGCTAATTTGAAAATATGTCAAAAAAATTGAAAAGATAGTTATGACAATTATCTGAATGAAGCTCAAGAATTCCTGTTCAAAATCAGATTTTTTATTTCCAATAAATATCTGAAAATTACTGTAAGTTCTTGAGGATATCAGATTATTTAGTCATGTAATAAAACTTCATTCTTTAAACCAAATAAATTAGAACGTTTGATTATCAGGATTGTGCCTTTAAGATTCTTCTTATTGTTTTGAATTCTCATTATTCCATTTATCCAAATGGTGCATGGAAGAAAAAGATGTTAAGATGAATTGTAAATATTTTAAATTATAATAGATTATGATAAGATATAAGATATCAATTATAGATTATGATAGATTATATTCAAATTTAAAATTTGTCAAGATTCATTGTATCTTTTCCTATTATAGATTATGAAAGCTTATATTCAAATTTACAATTTATCTAGATTCATTGTATCTTTTCCTTATATTGGCCTATAAATAGGTTGTTGTATCATTTGTGAATAGTGTGAAACATAGAAAATATTTTTCTCCTACATTCTTTCTTCCTTCCATGGTATAGAGTAGGGATTATTGAATCTCGGATATAATTCTAGATTAGGAGCAATGGCAGAATCATCTAAAATGGTCCAATATAGTAATGCGACCTCTATTTTACAAGACTTGACTACACAAATGGTAGAAGTCTTACACCGGAGTCAAAAGGCCGCTCCAACCCACTATTTGTTCATGGTGAATATTGATATCAAGTTAAACGATACCAACTATGCCCTGTGGTCCCATGTTGTGGAGATGTATTTAACAAGAAAAGACAAATTGGGATATATCAATAGTGAAATTTGTCAACTTTCACCAACAAATCTTGCACATAGACAATGGCAGACTGAAGATTCGATCATAAAAGTATGGTTGATAAATAGCATGAATTATCCTTAATAAAAAACTTCATCTATTTCTCAACTACAAATGTAGTTTGGGATGCTGTTGCTACCATATGCTTCGATAGGGCAGATACATGTAGCTGTATGATTTGCGGACGAAGGTGACCAGTATGAGACAAGCTAGAGGATTGATTAACAATATTACAACAACCTCCAAGGCTTGTGGAGAAATAACAATTTTCGTTGGCCAAACCTAATAGAATGTGCTGCTGGTATCAGTAGGTAGAATTCTCTCATACCGGAAGACAGAGCTTACATTTTTTTCAATGGGCTAGATGGCCGATTGGATAAGATTTGCAGTGATATATTACAAATGAAGCCATTTCCAACAATGGATGAGAGAAATCGATTTCTATCGGCCAAATCCAATAAATTGTGCTACAGATATCGGAAGGTATAATTCTCTCATACAAGAAGAGAGAGTTTACATTTTCCTTGACGGGCTAGATGACCAATTGGATAAGATTCGCAGTGATGTATTGTGGATGAAGCCATTTCCAACAATGGAGGAAGTTATGATATGTTTGACATGAAGACAACAGGCAATTGGTAATGTTGACAGGGAGAGAAGACGGAATTAGCTCCATTATGGCAACTAAGAGAATAAAAAATGGGCCGACTGTGCTATTTTAAACCAAAGTATCGATTGACAAGAATAACTTCAGCCAATGCAGTAGGAAAGTGCATACTCAAGACAAGTGTTTCAAGCTGTATGGGTATTCAACTTGGTGGAAGGAGTGCAAAGGATAAAATCAACAGGCTGATCAGTCGACTTCTACACATTAGAAAGAAAAGTTTGGGAAAGTGGCCACAACAACTGCTAATCCAATAACACTTACTGTACCACTCAATATTACAGATGTGTGTTCTGCCGATACCTCAATATCTTGCCAACATCAAGGTAATTGTAGCCTTAATTGGCATGATAATGATTGGATCATCAATTTAGGGGACTATCGATCATATGACTTTTAATCCAAATGATTTCTCATATGCTACTCAGCCAAGATGATCAATGATTTCTAATACTAATGGTGTTAGGTATCTGGTTACAAGGGCTGGAATAGTTGTTCTATCATCATCACTCTCTTTGCTTGACACCTTACTAATTTCCTCATTATCAAATAAGTTACTGTTTGTAAGTCAAATCACAGCCGATCTTAATTGTGTAGCGCTAATGCATCTAACATCTTCTTCAAGATATTTTCACCAAAGAGATAATTGATCATGATACAAGGAGAGGGAGGTTATACTATATGGATGATTTTAATTCTGGTAAAGCAAATCAGATGAAGAGCACCATCAGTACCAAAGAATGAGAGATCTAGTTATGGTATCAACGACTAGGGCATCCATCAAGGGGTTACAGAGACATTTATTCTCTGGATTGTTTTCAAAGATATTTATTTCTGATTTGAAATGTGACATTTGTATTTTAACTAAGAGTCATAGGGTTCCATATCCGATTAGCTAGAATAAATGTGATATCCTTTTTGCCTTAGTGCACTTCAATGTCTGGGGACCATTACTAATTACATTATCGACAACAATTTGTTAGTTTGTATCCTTCGTAGATGATTGTTCTCGGATGAGTTGGTTATATTTGTTAAAAAATAAAAGTGAAGTATTTGATACTTTAAAATATTTTTACATAATGATTCAGACACAATTTTCAACTACAATCAAGGTTCTACAATTTGACAATGGCAGTGAATATGACACAATCAGCAATTTAAGGAGTTTTTTACTACTAACGGCCTCATACACGAGACATCTTGCACTCAAACTCCACAGCAAAACGAAGTGGCTAAAAGGAAGAATCTACACATACTTGAAACAGCACGTGCTTTGATGATTGGTGCTAGTGTTCCACGGCAATATTGGTCTGATGTAGTCATCACAGTAGTGTATCTTTTAAATAGGATGCCCTCAAAATGCATTGATTTTCAAACTCCACTATAGGCTTTCTTTAATCATCACTCCATCTTCGCTACTTATGATCCTAGCACGAGTCTTTGGCTATGTGGCCTTTGTTCATTTGTACAAGAATTAGCACAATAAATTGGATCCTTGTGCTATTCAATGTGTTTTCTTAAAATATGCTGTACACAAGAAAGGATATCGATGCCATGATTTAGTGACTAAGAAGATGTATGAAACAATGGCTATTTTCTTCTTGGAGATAGAGGTGTCACGCCCCGTGCCCGAGACATGGCACCCGCCATGCCCTAAGCTAAGCTAAGACGTAAGGCTAAATCAAAACAATCATCATCTAATCACAAAATAAGTCTCAAAGAATACTAAGATGCCCAAAGGAATCCATGTCATTCATCTACCAAAGATATACAATATCCATTACAATGCCCAATACATATCTTTTCCCCAACAACCAAAAATAGAGGCAAAACATGTGTAACCTAGTCTATACTAAAAGTATGGCTATACATCAATGCTTTACAAAAATAACCTCATTCATGCCTAACTAGCTATGACTATGAGGCCTAAAAGTCTACCCAATCACCTTCTATAAAGTCGTCACCTACGAGGTCAAACAAAGGGATGAGTGATATAATCACCCAGTAAGTAGTAAAGGCTCTCTTTGGGGCTTTAGTTTGTTATTCATATATAGGTACATTTCCAAATCAAAATCAAAGCCATAATCATCATAACATGTGGTCAATTCATAACTATACAATCTCAAAGCATCACATAATGCCATTCAAAGAAAAGAAGAGCTCAGGCAGTTAGTGGACACATGACCCTGGAATTCCAGTTGTTAACTATAACCCGGTTAACGCGGTTCAAAACCAACTATCACCCGGTTGGTGCGGTTCAAGACTAACTATAACCTGGTTAGTACGGTTCAAACTAACTTGCTACCATTACCAATTTAAGGAACTAATTCCGTCATATAGCCATTTCACATACAAGAGCTCAATCGTAAGTTCATTCAAATGATCAAATAGACCACATCTACTCATTTCATAGAAAATCCAATGTAACCAAACATAAGCCCATTTATATAGAGAAATTATCATTCAAATCATTTATCATTATCAAGGTATATTTACAAAAGCAAAGAGAATCAAGTACTACTTACCTCAATCCAATGACTAGTTCAAATAATCGGAATAAGGGTAAGTGTCATCGTCACCTATAACACACAAATAAGACTCGTATCACATGCTAATTCTATCAAGAAATCATAAAAGAGGCTTAATCCTAGCTTAACACGCAAAACGAGAAAGAAAGGCAAAACTGTATTGACCCGTGGCGTCAGCCGCGATTCAGCTACGATACCTAGCCGCGGTACCAGCCGTGGCTCGGGTCAGAGCCACAAGGGCGCCATCCGCGGTCTCATCCGCGGCACGGATGGCACCACGGATGAGCCCAGAGAGGCAGCCCCAACGAACCGGGGCTTTATCCGTAGCGCGGATGACACCGCGAATGAGCCTAGTAAGACGACCTGCAACCTCTACAACTCGCAAAACTCAAAATCCAACCTTCTCAACTTAACCCAACACAATCTAACACCAAAATAGTTCCAAATATGGCACAATAAGGCAAGAAAACACTATCTTAACATCATAAGCAACACATTTCATGAATCATCCTCAAAATCACACAAGATCTCTACAAGTCTTATATCGAATTTCCTCAAATGTTAAAGGATTCCAAAGCTCACATACTCACACGCTCTAAAGCACAAGCAAAACACTAAAAAGCATGAGACTCAAGGTTTATGCCAATTACAACTACCATAGCACTAGAATCAAGGAATCTAAGCCAAAGAAATGAACTAGATTTTGGAAGAGGGAAAAATACCTTGAAGGGAAGATTCAAAAGGGCTTCTACTAGCTCCCCTTGGTGAGTGAAAGTTGGGTTCTTCAATTCCTTCTTCACCCAAAGTAGAGAAATGGAAGAAGATTTAGAGAAGGCAAAATTGAAAAGAAATAGAAAGATAGAAAGAATCCCTAAGTTCTTTGGGTTAAAGTCAATTCAATAAAATTGCAACCAAACCCTTCAAAGTTTCTATTTTACTAAAAGGCCCAAAGAGTGAGAATTACATACATGCCCATAAAGGGCCCTATTATTACAAGAGGTATTGTTTACATCTTCGGCATCCAATTCTTCATTTCAGGGGGAGACAAAGGATAAAGAAGAGTAAAATTGGATGGGACTAGCACGGCCATCATACCAAATATTGATAGTAATGATGCTAATTTGCCAACAACCAATGATGATCTTTGCATTGATGTTGATTTACCGACACCCGATAATGATCTTAGTGCCAATGCAGACTGGCCCAAATTTAGAGATCCTTTTGATGCTGATTAGAGAATAGCAGCTGATACGTTGTCTAAAGAAATAGCTATTTCTAATATAACCCCTCATTCCTTTGTACATGACCATTCTTTTTTTAAGAATATTCTTGAGGTAAGTTCTCCTATTACATCTTCACCAATTATTGATTTAATTTACCTATTGAATACGTGCTACCTAATAGGCATAATTGTGGGAAGCCACCAAATCAATACTCTACCAATGACATTGGAAAAAGGTTTATATATCTCATTGCCAATCATATATATACTCATGGACTGTCTGAATCATTATAGGTCTTTGTGCATAATGTATCAACTGTTGAGATTTCAAATAGAGTACAAGATGCATTTAGGGATCCAAAGTGGACTCAAGCCATTGAGGATGAAATGTCAACACTACAGAAAAATGATACATGGGCTTTAGTCCCACTATAAGAAGGAAATAAGATGGTTAGATGCAAATGGGTTTTCATAAGTAAATACAAGGTGATGGATCAATCGATCGATATAAGGTGCAACTTGTGGCAAAGGGATATACATAGGCATATGGTATTGACTATCAAGAGACCTTCTTATTGATGGCAAAATTGAACACGCTCTGAGTTTTATTGTTGTTTGCAGCCAATCAGGATTGGCCGTTACATCAATTTGATATAAAGAATACATTCTTGCATGAAGATCTTGAAGAAGAGGAACCAATCGAGCTAATTCAGTTGGCCATCACTAAGCCTCTATGCCTTTCAGGCTTAGTGGAGTGGAAGATCAGCTGTTCATGCTTTGTCTCCTATCAAAAATCCAGATGGGTGCATAGCGCACCTATCTATTCTGATGGCGGTTCAGTCTGCATTGATTCTTCTAATGCTCAATTGGGCCTCCCTCCTTAGAGTAGGTTAGGACTAGGGTTGCATTGATGATTGACAAAAAAAAGAGTGTGACGGGGTTCTCTCTCTCTCTCTCTTGAAAATAAGAATGCATTTCATTGATACTGATTTGAGTTTACAGCATGCATTATTGATAGAGAGAATTCTAAAAACCAAACATTACAACATTTTAGCTAAAGAGCTAACTCAGCAGCCATGTGAGCATGTTCGTTGAGCTGCCTGTTAACATACTAAAACTTCATAGAAGGAAAGCTTGGTATCCGCTTGGCTTAACCATGGATACTATAGACAAATATACCTATCATTCGATAGTATAGCGTGTAAGGAGTACAGAGTGTCGTACCCACTGGGACTTAGCAAGTACTAATAATTACTTACAATCTATTATCTAGTCTAAATAGCATGATAGGTTGGAATAATAACGAGCTACTCTAAGTAAATTAATAGATGAGAGTGCCAACAAATGAAATACAAATACTTGATAAGAAAGGGACTGCAGTAATTTCTACAGAAGATTTAGAAGTGGGATTCCCCTAACCTCAATTATTAGCTTTAATTTGTGCCTAATGGATTACTCAATCTTAATTGACCCTAAAATCCCTTTATTAAGTTGTAATCTTTCTCAAGCTTACAACCTCTATCCCTAGGTTGATTGAATGGAATCTTTTCCCAACTCAAAAAACCCAAGTAAATGCAATTAATCAATGGATTTTATTTGACAAATGGATTCACACCCAATTAGAAGAACTTATGAAACCCTATTTCTAGCGATTCATGCATGTTCTTTCACTTAAGAGTTGTTCTAAATTAATTGAGTGATTTCTTAATTACCAACCAATATAACTATCAAGCTTGAATTCGTGTATAAAAATCCAATCCAATTTATCAATAAACTCACAAGCAAATCAATTAAAGATAGGATTTTTTTTTCATTAAACAGCAAATCAAAACATAATAAACAAATATTAGGGTTCAACCCTTCTAAGTTTTATACAAATCTACTCCATAATTAAAGAAGAAAGTTCAATAAACATCAAAGAAAGCATAGAAAAACTCATTCTCATGTAGTTTTTGTTCACTTTTCTTTGTTGCAAAAATTTCCCTTTGTTGCTGTAATTCCTCCTCTCTTTAATTCTTGAGTTCTCTTCTTTTATCGTTCCCCCTCTCGTTCTCCCTTTCTTTTTGCCCTAGAGAAGTCTTTTATATCCTCCAATTCATTTTTCTCCAAACTTCAGTTGGTTCTCCTCAAATTTTCCTTGAAGACAGACTGATATTGCAGGATTATGCCACTTATCCACGGCACGGTTGAGGTCACAGATGAGTAACATTATGCGTCTGGTGTCACCAACGGTATCATCTACAGCGCGGGTGAGATCGCAGATGGGGGTAGACACTCAATCTTTACACGGTCATGCTACTGCTCCCACTCGCGGCCTCATTCGCGGCACAGATGAAGGCATGAGTGGAAACAGAACTTCAATTTTGTTTAGACTTTATTTTGAACTCGTGAGATCTCTTCCCCATCTCAGCATACAATCAACCATACTTTGGCATTCGACAGTCAAAAGGCCAAAAAACCTATAAAAGCATGAAAAACAAGCCAAATGAGTAGCTCTCATGTCAAATTCACTCAAGAATCCAAAAGAAAGAAAAAAATCGCAATTATCAAGTAAAACTTGTGGAAAAAACGAAATAAATCCTAGCCTAAACATATATAAAACCTAGTCACTTTGGCCATTATCAACTCCCTCACATTTAAATCATTGTTTGTCCTCAAGAAATAAAACTCTAATGATCAAATAATGGTTTTAAAACAAGAAAAACCCATACATGCAAACTTAACAACCGGGAGAAATATGCTGCACACAGTTATTCTTATTTCGATTACTCATCATAATAGACAAAATAGAGGTAAGTATACGTCAACTTTGTCAGTAAGAATCCATTCCCTTCATACTCGATCCTCTTAAGTAATCAACTTCCGTAATTGATGGATAAACCCATGTACCTATGATTGGTTCAACGTGAATCAACAAGGGGACTCTTCTTTTTCTTTCCTTTTTTTCGATTAAAGATGGGTCAGCCTCTCCTTGAGACACGAAATTATCTTTTAATGCGAAAAACGACATTGGCGGTGAAGATCTCTGGTTACTCAACACTTCGTTCGCTCAAGTAGCTATGCTCACTCATAATTTTAGTAGCTTTTTTATGCGAAAGTCAACATTGGTAAATAAAGACCCCCGGTTACTCAACACTAAAACTAGTGGAGTAGATCTTGAGATAAACATTGTTATTATTATTATTATTATATCTCCTTTTGGTTCGTTGTCCCCTCTCCTTCTATTATACTAGTCATAGGATATACTGCACTCCACTTGGATCAAATAATCTATAGGAACTTCTTCAAGTCTCAAAATTATAGCATAATTAACTCTATTTTGCCTACTATGCTTTCACTAAAGTATGAGTTCTTATACACATACTAATTTCTACTTAAGTATAGCATGCATTGGTTCTATTCGTGTAGGAAAACTAATCCTAATCAATTAGAATAATGCAACTCCCTAAAAGCTTGAAATGCATAAGTTGGTCCATTGTTGTGCAAAAATTTTGACAGAGTTTTCCTCTTTCTAGGATCAACCCCCTATCCACACAATTTCAAATCAACCAATATCCTACAAAATTTATATAAGTAAACAACTAATCTACCTATGACACTCCCCCACACTTAAATCACACATTGTCCCTAATGTGTAAAAAGAAGAGAATATAGTAATGAAAGGTATGGTAAAAATAGACAGTTACTACCCTTAGTAGATGTGGCCACTTGGTACACGATTGCACTAAGAGTATAAATCTATGAGTTGCACAAACTACTACAATCACATAAACAGAAGAAACAAAAGAACTACATTATTTCTTTAATTAGTATAGGCCAGAAGTGAATAAACAAAGAAAACAAAAGAAAGAGAGAAAAATAAGAAACAAATATGTCTTATACATGCCAAAAGCAAAAATAAATGAAAAGAAAAGAATAGAAAATAGGAAAATCATGAAGGCGGTGCGTCTTGTCCATCATGACTACCTTCCGGCCCGCCAAAGTGAAAAAAGCAGAAAAAGTCCTCAATATTGCCAATTCGACTGTCAAGGTTGTCCAATTGCCCTTGGATATGACGTAGGATGCCTATGAAGTCAGTCCTTAAGTTTCCCACAGCACCTATGAAGTCATTCTGGAGAGTATCTATAGCTGCCAAGATTTCTTCATTCCCTAACGGTTGTGAATGACTTGAAGAATGTGCCGGTTGGGATAAAGGTCTGGCAGTAGGCTCCATGGTAGGTGCATCAACATCTTCCTTATCCTGTAGGTCTTGTCCCTGTAACATATCAATGGCCCAGTGTCTAACATCGATGCTCTTTAGCACCCGGAGATTTACAATGTCTTTAGTTCCCGTGTCAAATTTGTATTGACCGTCAAGATGCACTCCGTAATGTTCCATAATTAGGGAAATGAGTTTAGGGAACCCAAATCTGGTGGTAGCATTTTGCGCCATAGCCGTCTTCATCATATAAGCGATGATCGCACTTGGCAAGGGGCTGGGTTCACTCATGCCTCCATTCACCATCTTATCGAGAAAGTAGATATCACTGGCTCTAGACTCGTTGAAACTGCTCCTTCTTGGGAAGACATTGTAGCTAAAAACATAGATGATGATGTGATACAAGGCATCAAAATCTTTGGCGTAGTACACCTCACGATTATCAAACCTAGCTAATTTGCTGACTACTCTGAACTTGGCAGCTCCCTGTACTACTGTCCAAGGGCTCCTCTACTGAAATTGTCTAACATACCACACTGGGGGTCCTTCATTCCTACACCCGAGAAAACCAGTCAAAGATGCTCAGTTTAGCTCAATAGGTGTGCCACGAACTATAGTAGTCAAACTAGTTGCACTATACTCAAATTTATCCATATTCGCATAGAACTCACGGACCAACTAAGGGTAATAATAATTTGGGAGCCTCACTATGGGATCGCAACCTAACCTGGCAAAATTCTCAATAATATGGAGAATGTTGTCCACAGCTTCATCTACGATCTTCTTAATAATTAATTCTCCACGTTCATGTTTGGTATACCATTGTGCATTCTTGAACAAGGTGAATCGTGTGGTATCCCATTGTGGCTGGTGACTGTAGGAGTCTTCATCACGAGACCTTTTATGGGCAACGTATTTCCTTGGCATGATGAATACCTAAACCAAACACATTGTGTGAGAGGTTAGCATTCATAATCTATCATTTAATACATGCAAACCCTAAAGAGAATAGAGCATGTAAGAATAAGTCAAGTGGAATATCAACAATTAAAAGTAAGAACATCCTAACATTAAACCCAACTTGTACATAAGAGGTGAAAAATCCCGTTGTGTGTTCAAAGTATGAATGATGCGCTCTAGGTTTAATATCCCTTTGTATGCTCAAAATTTGAATGACAATACTATTAAAACTCAATGACAACTTTGAGCACCATAACACCTAGTCATCTCAAAATTCAAATCATACCCATGTTAATTAGGCTAGAATTATGCACAATATTTATAGAATAAAGTAATGGGATAGCCAACTTTACAATTAAATAATCATATTAACCATAAACATCCATTAGTTAGCTTTTGCTTAATTCAACAAAATTACCAAAAAATCAACTAGCCTATACTTTAACTACCCCCAAAATAGCAATTAAGCATATAAACATTAATTCAAACAACCCAACAATTGAACAAAGTCATGAAAATCTCAATATTTCTATGAAAGCACCATTCTAGATAGAATTAGCCATCGGTAATTTTTAACTTAATTTAGCAAAATTGTGCTTAGCAAAATTGTGCACAAATCAACTAGTCCAAAGTTCAATTTCCCCCAAAACATCAATAAAAACACATAGATAATCATCCAAGCAACCCAAAACATAAATGTCAAACAGAGCAAATATAGGCAATAGAATAACCAACAACATAAAGAATAGAGAAGAATATGAAAGCCCATACCTCAAGAGTATATTAGCAGGGCAAATAATCCAAGAAGAAAGCTACAATTCGGGAAGCAAAAAAAAAAAATCCCTAAAGAAGACCCACGAAAATGGTGCCTAGAAAGTGAAAGAAAAGTGCACAACTACAACGAAAATCATTGAGGTGTATGTTGGTGTGGTATGGGAAGTGTGTTGGATGTGAATATAAAAAGGAATTGGGTGGTAAGGGAAGGGATTAAGGGCTAGGGTGGAGGGGGTTAGGGTTTTGCATGAATGGAGGAAAGGGAAAAAGTGCAGAAACTTTTGGAGAAAAAGGTTTAAGTGAGTCCGCAACTTCATTTGTGTGGGATGTGAATATAAAGAGGAATTGGGTGGTAATGGAAGGGATTAAGGGCTTGGGTGGATGGGGTTAGGGTTTCGCATGAATAGAGGAAAGGAAAAAAGTGCAGAAATTTTTGGAGAAAAAGGGTTAAGTGAGTCCGCGAGATGAAGTCGCGGACTCACTTAACCCTTTTTCTCCAAAAGTTTCTGCACTTTTTATGCTGATGAAGTCGCAGATGAAGTTGCGAAAGGTTCTAAGATTGGCCACGGTCCCACCCGTAGCACAGGTGGGGTGCGGCTGATCCCTCTTTTTTTTTTTGGGTCACACACCCAAGCCGCTGTATGATCCGCAACACTGGTTGGGAACAGAAACTTTATCCAACTTTCTGCTTCCATCTGCGACCTCATCCGCGGTGTAGATGAAGGCACATATGATATCAGAAAGTCCGTTATACCAACCTATTGCTGCACAACCAATCTCCACACCATCCATGTAAGTTATGTCAAAGAAAAATACAAATAAACTAAAAGAATAAACTGAACTCAAAGAATACCAAAACAAAGGTTGGGTTACCTCCTAACTAGCGCTTTGTTTAACATTGTTAGCTCGACCTTATTTGTGGTGCGAATGATGGCCTAGATGGGGATAGAAACTAATGGTCGTCCTTGTGGTTGGACCCACGGCCCTATTTGTGGCGCGGATGAAGGTGTGGGTAACACCAGAAAGTCGGTTATACTAACCTATTGCTGCACAACCAATCTCCACACTATTTATCTAAGTTATGTCAAAGAAAAACACAAATAAACTAAAAGAATAAACTGAACTAAAAGAATACCAAAACAAAGGTTGGGTTGCCTCTCAACTAGCGCTTTTTTAAGATCGTTAGCTTGACCTCATCCATGGTGCAGATGATGGCCCGGATGGGGACAGAAACTAATGGTCGTCCTTTTGGTTGCACTCGTGGTCCTATCTGCGACACAGATGAAGGCACGGGTGACACCAGAAAGTTCGTTATACTAGGCTATTGCTGCACAACCAATCTCCACACAATCCATCTAAGTTATGTTAAAGAAAAACACAAATAAACTAAAAGAATAAACTGAACTAAAAGAATACTAAAACAAAGGTTGGGTTGCCTCCCAACTAGCTCTTTGTTTATCGTCGTTAGCTCGATGCCTTTAACATTTTTTAAACTTGTGGATCATCGAGGTTATAAACCTCCTTTCTTTGCTCTTCAAAGTCACCACCTTGGTAAAACTTTAGGCGATGTCCATTCACCTTAAATATACCCTTCTCCTTGTATGAAATCTCAACTGTTAACTATCAATGGATTAGACCACCTAGACTTAAGCTTACCTAGGAACAATCAAAGCCTTGAATTGAGTAGTAGAATTTAATCGCCCTGCTGGAACTCATTGCTCCTTCTAATCCCTTTATCATGCCAAGCCTTTGGCCTCTCTTTGTAAATTCTCAAATTTTCATATGCCTCTTGTTGCCATTTGTCCAGCTCATTTACTTGAAAATTTCGCTTTGAACCTGCACATTTCAAATCAAAATTAGTAAATTTAACTGCCCAATATGCTTTATGTTCAAATTTAGCCGCAAAGTGACATGATTTACCATAAACTAGCCTATATGGCGTAATGCCAAGGGTAGTTTTATAGGCAGTTCTATAGGCCTATAGAGTATCATTTAACTTTATTGACTAGTCTTTCCATGAATATTCTACTGTTTTATCAAGAATCCTTTTTAACTCCCTATTTTTAAACTCTACTTGGCCACTTGTCTGATGATGGTAAGGGGTACCTACCTGATGTGTAACACCATATTTTTTAAGGACCTTATCAAATTGCTGGTTACAGAAATGTGTACCTCTATCATTTATTATAACTGTGGGTGTGCCAAATCGAGAAAACAACTTTTTAAGAAATTTAACCACTACCTTAACATCATTAGTTCGTAAAGCCTGAGATTCTACCCACTTAGATACATAATCTACAGCTACTAGGATATACTTATTCCCAAATAATACAAGAAATGGGCCCATAAAATCAATGCCCCACAAATCAAAAATTTCACACTCAAGTATATTGGATCGAGGCATTTAATCCTTGAATGAGAGGTTACCTAATCATTGACAATTGCCACATTGTTCAACATACCTTTTGGCGTCTTTGAAGAGTATGGGCTAATAGAAACCTGATTTGAGAACTTTGCGTGCGGTCACATTAACATGATAATGTTCTCCAACTGGTTATCTATGGCAATGTCCCAAAATGGCCTCCGTTTTTGGGTGAGCTACGCATCGCCTAATCACATCATTTGCACAAATACAAAATAGATACAGGTCTTCCCACATGAAATAACGTAAATCAAAAAAGAATTTTTTCTTTTGCTGATTTGTCATACCTTTAGGAATGACCCATGCAGCTAAGTAATTGGCAAAATTAGCAAACTAAGGAGAAAATAAATTAAAGGGGTTAATCAAACAGAGCTTCTCATTTGGAAACTCGTCGTTTATCTCTTCCTAAAAAAGTCTCCCTCTATGGTCATTTTCCAGACGAGAGAGGTGATTTGTTGCCAGGTTTTTAGCTCCCTTTTTGTCCTTTATCTCGATGTCAAATTCTTGCAACAATAGCACCCAACAAATCAATCTTGATTTAGTATCATTTTTATTGAGAAGGTACTTTAGTGTTAAGTGGTCAGTGTAAATAATGACTTTATAAAATAAGATAAGGCCTAAATTTGTCAAAAGCAAACACTATGACAAGCAACTCTTTCTCGATGGTGGTGTAATTCTCCTGAGCGTTAGTTAGAGTCTTGCTTGCATAGTAAATGGGTTGAAAATATTTATCATTTCACTGCCCAAGTACTGCTCCCACTGCATAGTCACTAACATCACACATTAGTTCAAAAGGTGGAGACCAATCTAGTGCTACCATAATGGGGAGGATTAGTCAATTTTGCTTTCAAAATAAAGAAGGAATCCATGCAATTCCTATTAAAATAAAAAATTGTATATTTTTCAAGCAATTTAGTTAATGACCAAGCTATTTTAGAGAAGTCCTTAATGAACCTCCTGCAAAAACTAGCATGGCCTAAAAAACTCCTAATTGCCCTAACAGATGTAGATGGAGGGAATTTCTCTATTGTTTCAATTTTTGCCTTATCTACTTTTATACCTCTCCTAGATATTTTATGGACCAAAATAATACTTTCTTTAATCATGAAATGACATTTTTTCTAATTAATACCAGATTAGTTACTTTGCATTTACTAAGCACTCTACTCAAAATTTTCAAGCATAAATCGAAGAAATCACCAAAGATAAAAAAATCATCCATAAATACCTCAATGATTTCCTCTACTAATTCATCAAAAATAGCAAGCATATGCCTCTGGAAGGTCACTCGGGCATTGCACAACCCGAATGGCATTTTACGGTAGGCGAATGTACCATACAGGCAGGTAAATGTTGTCTTATCTTTGTTCTCCGGGGCTATTGGAATCTGAAAGTAGCCCAATAACCCATCTAGGAAGCAGTAATATTCAGGTCCGGATAGTCTTTCCAGTATCTGATCGATGAAAGGCAATGAGAAGTGATCCTTACAGGTTGCATCATTCAGCTTCCGATAATCGATAGAGACTCTCCATCTGGTGACGGTCCTCATGGGTATCAGTTTATTTTTATCATTCGGGACGACTGTCATGCCTCCTTTCTTTGGCACTACCTGCATTGGGCTAACCCAAGAATTATCAAAGATAGGGTAAATAACTCCAGCATCCAATAATTTAATTACCTCTTATTTAACCACTTCTTTGATGTTAGGGTTGAGCCGTCACTGTGGTTGTACTACTGGCTTGAAGTCTTCTTCCAATAAGATCTTATGAGTGCAATATGAAGGGCTAATTCCTTCTATATTCGTTATATTCCATGCCAATGCCTTTTTGTGTTCTTTTAGTACCTTCAATAATCTTTCTTTTTGAGCACTGCCTATAAAACTCTAGAAATTTAAAGCCACTTAGTTATATATTATGAATGTTAATTGTAAAATTTCCTTATTAATTGTTATGGTATAATTTTCTTTTATAATTTGATTTCTTGAATTATTATTAATACATGTTTGATGATAATCATAGAAAAATTTCACCAATTAAATGCCACCAACCAAGCTTAGATATTTAGAAAAGTAAGGCCACCTATTACTTAGATATTTAGGAGATTATGCCACTTAGCACCATGAATGGCCACTTATTATTGGCTTTTACTTTTACCAATTCTTTTCAATTTTTTGGCTCAAATTTCCTTGCACTTTTTCTCTCTCTTGGCCGGCCACCATAATGCCAAAATACTCTTCAATTTCAACCATTTTAAATACTTAAAAGAATAACTTAATCTTTCCCCAAAAGCTTAACCTAACTAGAAAAGAAATCCCCTCAAATTTCATCAAATTCTCTCGAAGTTTCAAGCTCAAGTTCTTGCTCAAAGTTCAAGGTTCTTGAGGGACCAATTATTCACCCTTCTTTGACTAAAACCCTACCTATTTTGAGCTAAATTCATCAAGAAACTTCAAATTCTTTCAAGTTTTAATAGAAGATTTCTTGTGCTTTTCTTATGATTTCATTAAGTACTTAAGATGTATGGTTATATTTTGTTCTCTTGTTATATATATAACTATTTATGCTCATGATTATGAGGTTTTCCCTTGTTTTGATCCTTTCTTTCATAGTAGATTAATTATGTTATGACTTACTTGATTAGTATGGACTTGTATAAGAATTGATGCTTTATTTGAGTGGCAAACCTTGGAATTCATGGCTGAAATTTTGACTAGAGTTAGAAGGCATGTTTGTTAATCTTGTTAGAGGAAAAATTCTGGAAAATTTTCAGTATTTAAGGCTTGTTTAGTGAGCTAAAGTTATAGGAATTTCAGCTTGCAGACCGGCACTTCCTTATTCCAAATCCTTGAACAAATTTCAGCTTTATTAGTATATAAAATTTCAGCTTTGATAACCAAATATTTCCAGCTATATTAACCTCATTTTAGCCAAGTTTTGATGACATAAACTGCTGGAAATTTCAGCTTGTGAATTAGTTGAAGTGACACCAAATATTGAGGACCTTGAACTTAATCTACTGAACCGGTTTTTAGGAAAATGTTGTATAATGATTTCGGAACCTTGTTAATCAATTTTAAGAAGAAACTCTTATAAATTTTTGAAGATCTAAACTGGTTAGAAACTTGACTTTTAAATGTGTAAGTGAAATTTTGACTAGTTTAACTTTACACTTGATTTAGTATGTTTTCACCAAATAACCCTAATTTGTGATTTAACTAGTCTTAATTTAATTAAATATCATTAATTTGATATTAATCAATTTAAAACCATTAATTTACCTAAATATAGGATATTTTGGAGTTTTCATATTTTAATTTACATTAATTTTGCTAAGTTATTAAATTATAATTGACTATTACCAATGAATCTTTTTTGGAATTTAAAAGCTAGTTTACCTACAAATTAACTATTTTGGACAAATTTTTTTCTTACACCAAAACCTTGAACCCTGATCAATATTTATTTAAATTACCTCTTTAGTCCATAATATTTAGTAATATTTTCTCTTGGTCCAAAATTTATAGTGAATTATTAAAATTTTGCAACTAATATAGTAAATAAAGCAGAAATTAGTAACGAATTTTTAGTATTAATTATTCCTTTTGAATTTAACCTTAATTTTGACACTTAATAAATTATTTACCCTTAGAACCGAATTACTTTCAAAAAAGGAATTTCTTAAAATTCTTTATTTGTTTATTTAGGATTTTTTCCGAATTCCTTTATTACAAATTCTTGAATTTTTCTTATAACCAATTTATATTTGTTTTAAAATTCTAGTTAAACTTGGGTATGTTTTATAAAATTCTTTTAAAAGAAAAATCCAGTAGTTTGATTAGGCTGCCTTTGAATTTTAGGATTCGAGTCTGAACCTTGCATGTTTTACGAGAAACTTTCTTGAAATTTTCAGGTGAGTGTTTCCTTATGTGCGCTTGATGTATGTTTAAGTGTTAATTCCATTTTATGCTTGATACTTGTTAGCTACTACAAAATGTTATATGAGGATAAGATGTATACTTTATCACATCTATCCCGCAATTTGTTACATGCACAACTTCTATCAAATGTAAATGTACTTGTTTGTAAACTTTCAACTGTACTAAGCCTTAAGGCTAGACTTCCATGGTCACACTTTACCAGTTACACCACGATTAGTCATACTGGTTAGGAGGATAAAAGGTGTTTGGGCGTTAGAGATTTGCGTTCTCTCCTTTGAGTTGAGATTCTTCAAAGAGGCCAACTCTGGATTGAACAAACTATTTTACACTCTAACGGTGAGATCTCTCTCTGGAGTGGAGGTATTGAGGAGGTAAAGATGCATGGGTGGTTTCGAGTACTGTTATCTAATAATTACCTAATCATTGCCAAGGACCTGGTTTTCTCTATTAGTCCAAAAACTATTGCCACATGATTATGTACTTGATATTATCGCGATTGAACTTGCTCCCATAGTTGAGATGTATCCTTTCTTATTTGATCAATTGTTTACTTAATTTGCTCTTATATTGTTTTATGGCACTTGTTATTTATTTAGTTATGTTTCTAATTATCTGCCTCTGTGATTGCATGTGTGGGAACCTCACTGGGCTATTATAGCTCGCCCCTTTTACTTGTTCTTCTTAAACAGGCTCCTACTATTAAGGCTGGTGGTGAGGATTTAAGAGTAGTTCTTGGTAGGATTTTATTAGAAAATGATGTTTGAGATTTTATTATATTAGTTAGGTGCTTATGATGTAAACTACTTAACTGGTACTTTTACTCTTAAGTTTGAATCATATGAATGTATTTAGGAGTTTTCTATAGAATATCGATTGTTTTATGAATTCTAGTGCGTGCTTAACCCAAGTCTTGGCGAGAGCTAGGCAGGTAGTCCGCTGAGCCCTTTGGTATGGCTTAGGGTAAGGTGGGGCTATCACACTGCCTAAGTTTGTTGCGATGATTACTGAAATTTTGGAGCACTCAGCTAAAAATGCGTATTCGAGGTGCTCGGGCAGTTGTTTCAACTCCAACTCGGGTGGTTCTTCAATTGGTTTGAGGTTACCACCCTTTGACATTCCAAATTTCTCATAAGCCTTTCTCCTTCTCATTGTCTATCTAGCGTCTAAATACATCACTTGATGAATCACTTCAGGGTTGGACGCATTGCTTCTTTCACCTTGGATGATGCAACCTCCAATGGATCATCCAGTAAAATTTTTTGCATAACAAGGGACGACTCGGCATCAATTATATCTATGAAATAACATATATCATCCCTATCTAGAGAATGCCTCGTGGTGTCAGGAATTCTGAACACCACTTCTTCATCCTTAAGTCTAAGAGTTAATTTTTTAGAATGCACATCAATCAAAGCTTTAGCAGTTGCTAGGAAAGAGCGTCCTAAGATAAAAAAAATTCTAAATCATCTTCCATATCTAATATGACAAAACGAACTGGGAAGATAAACTTATCAATCTTTACTAATACATTCTCTATGATTCCTCTAGGATATTTGATTGATCTATCAGCCAATTGTATACTCATCCTAGTGATTTTTAGTTCACACAACCCCAATTTCAAAAACATTTCATAAGGTATTAAATTGATACTAGTACCTAAGTTAGCTAGAGCTTTATCAAGGAATAAACTACCAATACTGCAAGGGAAAATAAAACTCCCTAGATCCTTGACCTTCTGGGATAGTTTATTCTGTAAGATGGTAGAGCACTCCTCGTTCAATGTCATAATCGATAACTCTTCAAACTTTCTCTTGTTCATCAGGAGGTCCTTCAAGAATTTGACATATTTGAGCATCTGTGCAAGAGTCTCAACAAAAGGTAAGTTGATATGTAATTACTTAAAGAGCTTTAAGAACTAACCAAATTGTGCATCCTGAAGATCTTTTTGGAGTCTGCCAAGGTATGGTATGGGAAGCTTGTACTCCTTTACCTCCTTCTTCTTTGACCTTTGATCCTCCTTGATTTCCTCTTCAGGTTTCATCCCGTCTTCACTTTGTTTGTCAATAATGCTTTCCTCCTTGTTCACCCTTGCTTTGGGATCTTTTAGCTCCTTACCACTCCTCAGTGTGATTACTTTAGCTTGCTTCCTTGGATTATTCTCTGTATTGCTAGAGAGTACTCCTTGAGATCTTTCTAAGATGATCTTGGCTATCTAGCAAATCTGATTCTCAAGGTTATGAATTGAGGCTTGCTAATACGACTCTTTGAGGAATTGGTATATTTTGTCATTAATTCATCCATATATGATTTCTTCTCTTGTGGAGATGGTTGTTGGTACCCAGGTGGGGATTGCTGCCTTTGGTGTCCTTGATTCTCCCAAGAGAAATTAGGGTGATTCGTCCACCCTGGGTTGTATGTTGTGCTCTAAGGATTATTTTGTTGTCTCGGTGCATTGCTCTTGTATTGGCATTGCTCCTCAATATGGTCCGTGACACCGATCGCTTTGCACTCTTAATTACTATGCCCTCCCCCACACAAGTCACACAGCATCAATTGAGGTTGTCTCAGTGCAACCATCATCCCATCTAATTTTTTATTCAATGCCTCCGCCTGGGCTGCTAGAACTATGATTGGATCTACATCATAAACACCAGTTGCTCTATTGGTTTGGGATCATGTGAATTACCATTGGTAACTATTCATGGTCATCTTGTCAAACAGTTCTTGGACTTGCTCCGGTGTTTTGCTATTAAGTATCCCTCCTGCTACAGCGTCAATCATCTGCCAAGTGGTTGGGTTGAACCCGTTGTAAAACTTCTGGACTTGAAGCAAGTGGGCAACCCATGGTGTGGACACTTCCGCGAAAGCTCCTTAAATTGCTCCCAAGTGTCATACAGTGTCTTCGATTCCATTTGGACAAACGAGGACATATTGTTCCTCATTTTTGCAGTATTAGTGGGTGAAAAGTACTTTGCTAAGAATTTTTCTGCCATCTAGTCCCATGTCATTATGGAGCTTCCTAAAAGGGAGCTTAACCACTACTTCGCCCAATTTCTAAGTGAGAAGAGAAACAATCTCAAGCAAATAGCTTCATCAGAAGCTCTATTTATCTTGAAGGTGTCACAGATCTCCAAAAAACTTGCTATATGGGCATTCGGATCTTCATCAGGCAAGACATCAAATTGAACGAACTGTTGGACATTTTGGATAACATTCGGCTTGATCTCGAAATTGTTAGCAGCAACTCTTGGCCTAATTATGCTAGATTCTATGCCCGTGAGGAGGTGTCTAATATAGTCTGACATTGTTCTATGCCTCTCTTGCTGCTGAGGTAGTAGTGGTGCATTGATTGGGTTGAGCGGATTCTCATCGAAAAGAGGATTTTGAATGTGAGCTTGGGGATTGTTTCCGTCAACCATTTCCACTTGCTCTTGATGTTCCTAATCATTCTCCTCTGCTCTTTGCAAAAGTCTCTCTTTGAGGGCTTGATGGAATGTCCTTTCAACCTCAGGATCAAAGGTTAATGGAGTTGAACTGCTACTCCTGGTCATACATTGGGCTAAGTCCTGTAGTAGTAGTGTCAACCAACCAAATTAATGAAGAATTAAAAGAAATGAGTAAAACATAAAACAATAATAAAAAATGAAAGAGTTATGACTAGATTAATGAACCTAAAGCTTTCCTAATATTGGCTCTTTCCCGGCAACGGTGTAAAAAACTTGATATCCGCTTGGCTTAACTATAGATACTATAGGCAAGTATACCTATCGTTCCGTAGTTGTAGACACCAAATTTTGACACACCTTTTAAAATATGTGTATTACTTTATTTTAGGGGACATTTTTTATTTTTCGGGGGTCGAGTACAATTTTCGTGTATTATAACTAATTCGTCGTACTAGGGGGCAAAATGGTAATTTCACTATGTAAATATTAACTTATTTTACTTCATTTTTCTAAATACATAATTTTACTATTTTTATCATTCTTTATGATTTTAATGATTTTTAGGAGTCATTTATTATTTATTTAAAATTTTAGTATTTTTAATTCAACAGCACGTTTTTCAATGTGCTATTTTTATGGGGATTTTCAAGTGAAAAATTTTATATATGCATTTTGAATACTCATAAATTTTTCGTAAAAATCTCATAATTTTTAGAGGTCGTCTAGTATTTATTTAATTTTTATCTTTTTGTTTATTAATGACACGTTTCAATGCAATCTTTTTACGAGAATTTTCAAAGTGAAAAATTTTATATATGCAGTTTGAATACTCATAAATTTTCTGTAAAAATCTCATAATTTTTAGATGTTAGTATATATTTAATTTTTGATTTTTTATCAAAAGGCATGATTCCCAAGAATGCGTTAATCTTAAAAATTTTGAGTGAAAATTATAATATATGTGCTTTATGTGATAATATATGTTGTGTAAAATTTTTGCGATGTTATTTATTAATTTTCATAAATTTTATAATTTTGCCATATTTAGGTCACATTTTCCAATGCACTTTTTTTTATTTAATTTAAAAATTTGTTCTTTATGAGAATTATGTGTGTGTGCATTTTATAAATTTTATGTAAAGAAAATTTTCACGGTTAATTTGTTTATTTATTTATTTTAAAGACCATTCGTTGTTTATTTTAAATTGTATTTTTTTTTCTAACCTAGAATTAACTTCTTTACACTGAATTTTCTTTTTTCCTTATTATAATGTCATATTTCAGTTTTAACATATAATTTAAAAGGGGTTCAAGTAGTTTTTACTTTGTTTTATTTTATTTTATTTTATTTTATTTTATTTTATTTTTTCATTTTTCTTTGTTCTTCAAAAAAAAAAAAAAAAAAAAAGAAGATAATGAACAGCAGCAGCAGCATTGCTGCTGCTGTTTGTTTTCTGGCATGGCTGATGGCAGCCATGCCTCTTCCCATCATCAACACCATCCCTAACCCATACCTCTTATTACCAACTCCACCTTTTCTCCCATTCTACACTCAATTCACCAGATTTTCAGGATTTTGGGCAGACTCTCACAACTCACACAGAATACACACATCACACACACCTGCATTTTCTTTCCCCTCCCTCTCTGCAAAACACAGACACCTTCACTACACTCACTGCACACATACACAGACACTCTCCTGCACACACCATCCTCCTCTTCCCTCACACTCTCACTTTTTTTCCTTTTCGGTCTCCCTAGCTCTCTCTCCCTCACTACCTGCAACATTCACTCAGCTCTTACATCAGACATACCCAACTTCGTCAGACACCAATCAAAAACACCACAACTCCCTCTTCTCTCTCGGTCTCCCTCACTCCCTTTGCCTCCACCATACACATGCCCATTCTCACAACACACCACACGCTACACACACTCACCCCTCAGCTCACTCCCTCTACCTCACGCCTCACTCACTGCACACATAGACATCAGACTCACCTGCACACAACTCCCCCTCTCCTTCCCATTCTACTCTCGGCTTCCCCTCCCCCTGTAAATACTCACTTCTCAGACACCACAGACACACCTCAACTCTCTTCTCTCTCGGTCTCCCCTGCACTTCTCCCTGCATTTTCTCAAAAGCACACACCACACTCACATTCACTCGGTCATCCCCTCCCCTGCAAGCAAACACACAGAACACCAGCAACACACAACACACAACACCTGCACAATCTCACAAACACACGCATAGCAACAGAGAAACCACAAGCAAATACACACACAGGCACGCACACATCAACACACAACACCTGCAAATCACGCACACCAACACACAAGCTGCAAATTCACAACCGGACACACACCAGCACACACACACTTGCAAATCATACACCCAAGTCCAACACATACGCACCAGCACACCACACATCCTGCATAAAACTATAAAAAAAAAAAAAAAAAACCAGCAAACAAAGGCCAACCGGAGCACCACCAGTGACGCCGCCGCACCACCACCTCCCTATTCCAGGTAAACTTCCTTCTTCTTGCTTTCAATTTTTTTTAATTGTCATAATCCCTGAAATAGAAATTGTTAGATAAAATCATCTATAAAAAAAAAACGAAGAAGCCGAGAGGAATCCAGCAGAGAGAGAGAGAGAGAGAGAAAGAGATACCTGCGAGAGAGAGAAACCGAAAAAAAAAAAAGGGGAAGGGAGCAGATCGGGGAGGAGGCGGACCAGGCGAGGAAGAGAGAAAAGAAAGAAGAAGAGAGAAGAAGAAAGAAAGAAAGAAAGGAAGGAAGAAAAAGAAGAAAGAAAAGGAAAAAGAAAAAAGAAAAAAAATCTGGGAAAACTTTAAAAAAAAATGGTAAAAAATAAATAAATAAATTATTAGTTTTAGTGAAACTACGTCGTTTTGACGTAGTTTCACTCAAAACTACGTCGTTTTGATTAGTTTAGTTTTTTAATTTATTTTTAATTAATAATAGGTATTTATTTTATAATCCTTATGCTTTCATTAATGCTACTGTGGCCCCGAGATTTTCTGATTTGTGCATTTAAGTTTCTATTTTTTATAGATTGACCCCCATAATTTTATTTTCTTTGCAATTAGGTCCTAATTAATTGCATTTAGGCCCCTCAACTGGTAGATAATTGTAATTTTGCCCCTATATTTTTCAATTTTCTATTTTTGACCCCTACATTTCTCGATAATTACATTTTAACCCCTATATTTTTCTGGAATTGCATTTTTACCCCTGATATTTATGGAAATTGCAATTTTACCTCCCAAGCTTGCTGTTATTGTATTTTAGGCTTTAAATGTTGCTGAAATTACATCTTTGTCCTTATACATTGTTGGAAATTCTATTTTTTGCCCTAGGATATTGCTGAAACTTTACATTTTAGCCCCTCAAGTAGCTAGAACTTGAATTTTAGCCTTAATAGTTGCTGAAAATTTTATTTTTTGGTATTATACTTGTTGGAAATTATATTTTTTTTGACCTTTAAATTCATTGTAAATTATATCATTATTTTAACCATGGTTTGAAATAATTTTACCCTTTAGCTTGTTATAAATTACATTTTATTTAGAATGTAGTCTAAATTTCCATTTTTATCCAAATCTTTTAATATTTTTTTATTAAAATTAGTTATGTCTTCAAAACTTTAAATTATTTCTTTTCACATTTTCTTTATTTATTTAAAAAAAATTTTACAATTAATGTTCTAAAATTGGGTATTGTTAGTCTAATTAATGTTCAAATTAATTTTCTTTATTTCTCTTTTAGTTATTTTAATAATTCTTATTTTGGTTTTTTTTTAAAAGTTTAAGTATGTATTATTGTATTTTATCTTATATTATCATTATTTCTTTATTTTTGTTGTTTTGTTTTCTATTTAAACAATTTTCATTTTTTTAAATAACTAATTATTATTATCATTATTTTCTTTCCTTTATTTTTGTTGTTTGAATTATTTTAGTATGTTCATAGTGCTTGGTATGAAATTATTTAATTAATTGATTTATTTATTAAATAGTGGTATTTTTGACATGTTTGTTCATGTTAGTAGCAATTTGTACCAAGTTTACGAACGGGAGGTACCTCGACTACCCTTTTAATTTCTTTTTATGTTCTCCTACGTGCTCCTATGTGTTTTTCTATGTATTTTCATGTATCTTTGTGCTTATAATTTTATCCATGTGTGAATGTTTAGTTATTTATTTATGCCATGTTATTTATTTGAATTTAATTTTGATTATTCAAAGAAATGTAATAGATAGGTAATATTCTATTTAGCAAAATTGTGTATTTAGATAGTTAATGTAATAGATAGTTCATATGTTATCTATTTAATAAAAATCTTATGTATTTTAGATAGAAAATGTAATAGATAGGCTAGATAGGTTATCCTTTTATTTTTAGATTGTAATTAGCCTTCTCCGGTGTAATAGTTAGGGCTTTGCGTGCTATGTGTGCTATGTGCTTATGTGTTTTATCCACTTTCTTTAGGATTTTGCATCTAGAATATCATGTTTATGTGTTATGTGCTCCTATGTGCTATTATTTGCTATTATGTGATTATTGCTTTAATACATGCTTCATTTATTTACTTGCTTTAATTATATATGTGTATCATCGCTACACTAGTCCAACGCTAGTTGTGGTTAATTTCGACTTTCTTCGCTAGTCCAACGCTAGCGGAGAATTTTTAGAAAGTAGGCTAGTCCAATGCTAAGCCTTTAGGTCATTTTAGCATTAGGATCATTTTTTGTGTGCATCTCATGACCATTACACACGCTTTTTCTCTTTTTTAGGCCTTTTTTCATTTTTGTATAATTTTTATATATATGTTATCACTTACTATCTATTTTTTTTTAACAAATGTTTAGTACATAACATTTAGATTCCACTACACATAGAATCTTAGGTCATTTGCGTGATTTGACTAAGAAATAGTCATCTACTCACGTGGGAAGCGATGGCGTACATGTCGTTCCCCCCTCCGTGAGTAGAAACAGTTAGTCACGAGCCCATTTCGTCTCCCGTACCCGTTATGTTGCATCCCTACTTTCTTTGTTCACTTACTATCTATGCTACTATTTTCCTTTTCTTTTGCATTCCATTTTTGCACCTATACTCGTGACTCCGTCGAGGTCTACATTCGGGTTTCGCAATTAATGCGATGATTCCGACTAAACCTCAATGGAATATTTTGTCCCTTAACGATATTCATTTTTGGATTAGATTTGCATTTATATAGTTGCATCCAAATGCGATAAAATCTTAGGATTATATTAGAAAAATTTAGACTAAACCTCGCAACTAGTTTCGGCTAGGTTGAAAGGGTGCCTTAGGCGCGAGCCTTTGCCTTCCCTTTCTTCAACTGTGACTCCCGAACCTTTTTCTCTTGTTTTTTCAAAGACCTGGAGTCGTCTAAAAGGGTTTTCTTGTTTTTCCTTATTTTTTCCAAAAACCATTTCTTTAAATAAAGCATTTTGATTTTCTTACCTTTTATAAAATATTTTCGGGTGACTTGGTACACCAAAACTCAATACCAAGTGGCGACTCCTTCTTTACTAAAAAACCCTTTTTAGACTCTATTTTCAGGCCCAAAAACCGTCGCATTTCCAAAAGTCCCATTTTAGGCCCTTTTTCTTTTATTTTAAAAAAATAAAGCGTTTATTTGTCGCGTTTTTATCAAATCATCCTTTACAAAGCATTTTCTAAAAAATCATTTTTTACAAAAATTTACACGCTTTTCTTTTTCCAAAATAAACACAACCTCTTTTTTTCAATAACCATAAAATCACATTTAATTCTCCTTTTTCCTTTTTCCGACACATCTATCAACATTATTTATCATTTTATTTTTTCTTTCAAAAAATGGGGCGCGACAGTAGTATAGCATGTAAAGAGTACCAAGTGTCGTACCCATAGGGACTTAGCAAGTACTAATAATTACTCACAATCTATTATCTAGTCTAAATAACATGATAAGTCAGAATAATAACGAGTTAGTCTAAGTAAATTAATAGATGGGAGTGCCAATGAATCAAACACAAATACTTGATAAGAAAGGGACTCCAGTTATTTCTAATACAAGACTTAGAAGTAGGATTTCTCTAATCCCGATTATTAGTTTTAATCTGTGCCTAATGGATTACTCAATCTTAATTGACTCTAAAGTCCCTTTATTAATTTGTAATCTTTCTCAAACGTACAACCTCTATCCCTAGTTTGATTGAATGGAATCTCTTCCCAACTCAAAACCCCTAGTAAATGAAATTAAATCAATGAATTTTGTCTTACAAATGAATTCACACCTAAATAGAAGAACTTATGAAACCCTATTTCTAGCGATTCATGCAAGTTCTTTCACTTGAGAGTTGTTCTAAATTAATTGAGTAATTTCTCAATTACCCAACTAATATAACTATCAAGATTGAATTCGTGCACAAAAATCCAATCCAATTTATTGATAAACTCACAAGCAAATCAATTAAAAATAGGAATTTTTTTTCATTAAACAGCAAATCAAAACATGATAAATGAATATTAAGGTTCAACCCTTCTAAGTCTTATGCAAATCTACTCCATAATCAAAGAAGAAAGTTCAATAAACATCGAAGAAAGCATAGAAAGACTCATTCTCATGTAGTTTTTTGTCACTCATCTTTGTTGCATAAATTTCCCTTTGTTACTGCAATTCTTCTTATCTCTTCAGTTCTTCAGTTCTCTTCTTTTGTTGTTCCTCCTCTCCGTTCTCTCTTTCTTTTTGCCCTAGAGGAGTCTTTTATATTCTCCAATTCATTTTTTCCCAAACTTCAATTGGTTCCCCTCAAATTGCCTTGAACATAGACTGATATTGCAAGATTACACCACTCATTTGCGACCTCATCCGCGGCGTAGTTGAGGCTGCGGATGAGTAAGAGTATGTGTCTGGTGTCACCCGCGGCATCATCCGCGGAGCGTATTACACCTCGGATGGGGGAAGACACTACATCTTTACATGGCCATGCTACTGCTCCCTCCGCGGCCTCATTCATGGCATGGATGAAAGAGCCAGTGGAAACAGAATTTCATTTTTCTTTAGACTTTATTTTCCACTCACGATGTCTCTTCCCCATCTCAGCATACAATCAATTATACTTTGGCATTTGGCAGTCAAAAGGCGAAAAAACCTATAAAAGTACGGAAAACAAGCCAAATGAGTAGCTCTCATGTCAAATTCACCCAAGAATCCAAAAGAAAAAAAAATTGCAATTATCAAGTAAAACTTGTGAAAAAAACCAAAAAAATCATAGCCTAAACATATATAAAAACCCAGTCACTTTGGCCATTATCAAAGCTTTTTATCATGCCTTTGATGCCTTCTATAATACGACCTCTCATTAACTGGTCATTCTATTTGCTTTTGATCATGTTAATAACGCTTAAAGCATCTCCTTCAACTATCAAATGTATGATATAATATTATGCTACAAACTAAAGAGGCCTCATGAAAGCCACTATTTCTTCATGTTTAGCATTTTGCACATTGTGAGACACGTTGTGTCATTGTGGCTTTAATATTTCCTATGATGCTGCTCACAATGACTCCTATACCAGCTCTTTCCTTTGTATATGCTCCATCAACATTCAGATTTAGGTATCCTTCTGCTCGAGGTATTGATTTGCTATCAACAACATTATGCTCCTGATGGTAGTTGAAAACCTCATTCCTTTCTTGAAAGGCTCGATATTCTTGGAGAAAGTTTAGTGCGTGAAAACAAATATGATAGGCTTTCTTTCCTCATCCTTCAAAGATTGTTTCATTCCTTGACTTCCATATTAGCTAGGTAAGTACAGCTGCAAATTCAGTCTGCTGCTTGTCCATTGAGTTGATCTTTGAAGTTTTTGTAGATCCTATTTTTGGGTAATAAGAAATAATCTACTTCCTTCCAAACCTTTCTTACCTCTCAGCACTCAGAGAGGATGTGTCTGTCAGTTTCCATTGGTTCTCCACACCTGGAACATTTATTATTGAAGTTTTTCATTCTTTTCTACATGTTGTGTCCCATGGTAAAAAATCTGATTGCTTTTTTTGCAGAGGAAAATTTTTACTTTTGGAGTTATTTTTTTCCTTGTAGGATTAGAGTCTTTGCTTCAAGAATGCTTTTCCAAATAAAAGGTGGAGATGTTCCATTCTTTGCTATAGTGAAAGGTACGTTTGGGAGTACTTTGCCTTTAGTACCCTTATAGTAAGGGATTCTAGATTTTTCAAGATCTTCCACCCTTGCTTTGCTAGCAAAGATAGGTTGAAAGACTCTAGGTCTTTGAAACCTATTTTTCCATGGCTTTTCTTGCAACATAATTTATCCTAATTTAACCAATTATTCTTTTTCGCATTTGTTCTTTGACCCTACTAAAAATCCTTGACTATGGGTTTAGGCTCATGGGCTATGGCCTTGGATAGTTTAAAGTAGGAAATTATGGAGGTAGGAATAGTTTGTTTGTGAAACCACCTTGATTAGGATTTCTTTACTTGATTGGGTAAGGTTCTTCTCTTTCCAATCCTTTAATTTTTTTTTTACCTTAGCTTCTTACTAATTGGAACATTTCCTTTTTGATCTTCCAATCATGTAAGACAATCCCAAGTGTATTCCTTTGGCATAATCTACCTTTATCCCAAGCATTTCTGTCAATTCTTCTTGTTCCTGAGAGTTGATATTTAAATTGCAATACACTATGGACTTGAGGAGATTCACTTTTTGTCTAGATGTTCTTTAATAGTCTCCCAATATATTTAACACCTGTCTAATGTTCTGGTCCTCAAGTTTTAGAAACAAAAGGCAATTGTCTGCAAATAGTAAGTCGCTAATCATGAGGCCATGGACACCCATTCGTATTCTACTCTAGATACCTAGGATGTGTGCTCTTCTGATCATTAATGATAAGCCTTTTGTAGATATCATAAAAAGGTATTGTAAAAGGTCGGGATATGGTGGATCATCCTGTGTCAAACCTCTAGTAGGTGAGAATGGTTCTGTTAGAGTGCCATTGATGATTATTGAGAACTTACTACACTTACACATTGCATTATCCTACTACAAAAAGCTTTATGAAAACCACTATCTCTGAGCATTTGTTCTAAATACCTCCATTCTATTCTGTCGAAGGCCTTAGTGATGTCAAACTTCAATCCAAAGTATTTGTTTTGACTGCTCCTTTACACCTTCATCCAATGAAATACCTCAAAAGTTACAATCACATTGTCAATTATCAATTTTTCCTTGACAAAAGCATTTTGTGATTCATCTATGATGGTTGGCAGCACTTTTTGGATTCTATTTTTTTTTTAATTTGGCTATAATCTTGTAGCATACATTGCACAACTGATGGGCCTAATTTAACTCAACTATTTTTGTTGGTTTCTTGACCTTAGGAATGAGCACTGTGTTCGTATTGGTTGATTTTTTTCCTAGGAACAGTTACCAATGAGAAACGAAAGTGTTAGATTTGTTACTTCTTTGCCCACTATCTCCTAGTAGATTTGGTAAAATCCTGCATGTGGACCATCTAAAGCAAGATTGTCCATGGCTGCATTTTCAATATAGCTTCTTTAATTTCTTTCACTGTATATTCCTTAGGTATCCTTTCATTGACCAATCTGTCTAGATTGTCATTATTTGTGACTTTTGTTGTGTATAACTTCTTGAAGAAGTCAACTATATGTGCCTTGATCTGGTATTCTATTTCTAACCCATCGCCTTCATGGTTTTGAATTTTCTCAATGGCATTCCATCTTTTTCTCGAGTTGGCCTTATTGTGAAAGTACTTGATGTTTTTGAATCCAACTTTGAGCCATTATATTCTTTATCTTTATTTCCAATAGGTCTCCCCCAGCTCTAATAAAGTGTCGAGCTCTTTTCTCAGCTCGTTTTCCAGGTTTAATTCCTAATGAGGGTCACATTGTTTTGAGTTCGTCTTATCCTTCACTTTTTTTATCTTTACTTTTATATTACCATCACATTGTTTTGAGTTCATCTTATCCTTCACTTTTTTGATCTATAATTTTATGTCACCAAATTTTACTTTACTCCATCTATTTTGCTACTGCAACATTATTTTTCCATTAGTTACAAACCTATCAAACACGTTTTGATCATTGCTTCTCTGATGCACTTTGCTAATTTCCTGGCAATATTCATTTGTTTGCTAATTTATTGGTCACTTGTTATCCAATCTCTTCGCATTTCTTAGATCTGTGTTTATTTCTTCTTGTACTAATGAGCCATTGTTTCCATCAATTGAGACCATGATATGAATAGGGTCTGAGTATGAGGCTACAAGAAGAGACACCCTTGCATTGGGAATCTTGTACATAATTCAGTATTTGCCAAGGCCTATCTAACCTCTTATAAATTTGTTTGCAGCTTCTTTACCCTTTGACCATGTGAATCTGCTCCCTAAGAACCCCATGCCTCTCAATCCTGTGTCTACTATAACATGTCTAACACTATATTTAGGAGGAAGGAAATGAAGGGAAAAGAAAGAAAGGAAAGGATTTTAAGGTTTTCTTTTGTTTGGAAGTAAGGATGGAAAAGAAGTGAAAAATTACTTAAATATATTCCTTTGTTTGGGAGGAAGGAAAAGGAAAGAAAAGAAATGAAATGGATGGAAAAGTTGGTTTGTTTTGGTCAAAAAAACTTCCTCTCAAATTTGGGAGGAAAAGGAAGGAAAAGAAAGGAAAGTTTCTTTCCCTTCTTTTTTTTTCCCACTTTATTTTCTCTACTTTTCTTTTCTACTCCAACTCCCAAACTAAGCGTAAAGGATTCCTTTTGTTGGGGGTTTCTTTCATTCCCTCCCTATTTCTCAATGTTGTCCGCGATTTCATTAAAGCCTCCATTGCATTGCCACTGTAGTATGTTCTTATTAGCAAGTCTTCCCAGCAATTACGAAGAGTACCATCTATCGCGTCCTAAAAATCATAAGTACAAGGTATTAGTGGGGTCGTTGACTGTTGCATCCCGAAAAGACGGTTCGATCCGATACCCTTTTTGAAAAGATAGACTTTTGAAAAACCGTGCGTGTGTGAGAAAAAATCGTGTTTTAGTGAAAAAAAGTGTTATTTAGTAAAAAAAAATGGTATTTTAAAAGAAAATAAGGCTAGGACTAAAAAAAATGCAACAATTTTGGCCAACTAATTTTGAACAAGGGTTTTATTTTATTTAAAAAAAAAATAGAGTCGCCACTTGGTAATGAGTTAGGGTGTACCAAGTCACCCGAAAAATTGTTTAACAAAACAAAAATAAAAATTTTAAAAAAATATTTTTAAAAACTCTTTTTCGACTCCAGTTTACGAAAAATGAGAGAACAAAGGTCCGGGAGTCACATTTGAAGAAAGAGAAGGCAAAGGCTTGCGCCTAATGCACCCTTTCAACCTAGTCGAGACTAGTTGCGAGGTTTAATCAAATTTTCCTAAATTAACCCTAGTTTCTATCGCATTCGAATGTATCTATATGAATGCAAATCCTAAGTCTAAATGTGGATATCGAGAGGGTCGTCATGTTCCGTCGAGGCTTGGTCGGAATTATCGCATTAATTGCGAAACCCGAGTCGAGACCTCGAGGGAGTCACGAGTTTTTATGCAAAATGTGATGCAAAAAGAAAAGAAAATAATAATGTATGGTAAGTGAAGAAAGAAGGTGGGTATGCAACATGACGGGTACGGGGGAGTAATAACTCGTGACTAAATATTTTTACTCACGGAGGGGGGAACGGCCTATACGCCACTACTTCTCACGTGAGTAGACGACTATTTCTAGTCGAATCACACAAATGTCCTAATTTCTAAGTGAAATGCAACCTGGATGTCATGCATTTTAAAAATGTGTCAAAATAATAATAATAATAATAATAATAATAATAATAATAATAATAATAAAATCATGCCAAATGAAAAAAAACTAGAAGTGTGTGAAATGTGAAATGCACACAAATGCACCTAACACTAAAATGTCCTACGGGTCTAGTGTTGGGCTAGCCTGTTCTAAAAATCCCACTAGCGTTGAATTAGCGGGAAAAGAAAGAAGCCACAACTAGCGTTGGATTAGTGTGGTGATGAAATACCATAAATCATGAATTAAATATTGAAGCATGAATTAAAAGCAAATTAAACATATAAAAACATATAAGACCACATAAGAGCACATAACACACAAACATAATATCTAGGTGCAAAATCCTAATGAAAGTGGTAAAACAGATAAGCATGTAAGCCCGCAAAAGCAAATAAACCCTAACTATTATACCGGGGGACTTGATTTACAATTTAAAAGAGGAAATGAAAAATGCCTTATCTATTACATTTTCTATCTAATTACACAATTTTTGCTAAAATATGAGAAAAATAATCTAACTATTACATTGACTAGCTAAATACAAAATATTATATTTTTTAAAATAATAATAAAAATTCAAAATTAAATAAATCAAATACGTAAATACGCAAAAGGTATGTAAAATAATAAATAAGCAAATACTAATAAAAATAATGTATAAAATCACATTGGAGCATATTGGAGCACATAAAGAAGAAAATAACAAAAAGTCGGGATACCTCTTTGGAGACCCAGTACCAAAGCTTAAAAAACGAACGAACAAGTCAACGTACCACTATTTAAAGCAACAAAGCATAAAATGCAAAATATGACAAAGTAAATTTCAACGAACTGAGGTAGATGCAAATTAAAGCAAATTGGAGGAGGGCAAAGCAGTAAATTCTAGCGAACGTTGGTAATTCCACAAGCTATAAGTCCTGATTGAAGAAACATGAAATCTGAAAAAGGGTCAAGCTCTAAAATTAAAGACTTAATTGCATAAGAGACTTGAAGGCATAGACACTGACCAAAAGCCAAAGACCCAAATGCGATTGTTACCCTCATAATTAAAACCAGAAAAAGGAAAATTAAAAATGAAAAATGAAATTTAAATTAACTTGAACGACTAAGATAATTAAATAAACTAGAAAAACTAAACCAAATCATAAAGAAACAAGAAAATAAACCATAGATTGCAACGAAAAACAAATTATCCAGAGAGAAATAAAAAGAATAAAGCTCGAACTAAAACCCAAGCCCCAAAAATCGTTCTTCCCTTTTAAATTTCAGAAAAAAGACTTCACTTATTTTTTTTCTTTTTTTCCTAAAAAAGACTTCCCTTTTAAAATCGTTCTTCTTTCTTTTTTTTTTCCTTTATTCTCTTCTTCCCTCTTTTCTTTCTTCTTTTCCAATTGTCGTCTCTCCTCTTCTCTCTCAGACTCACAGATTCTCTCCTCTCTGTTTCTCTTCTTCTCTCTCCTTTCTTCTACCCGATTCCCCCCTTTCTTCGTTCTTCTCCAGATTTTCTCTTTCACTCTCCTCTCGCATCTTCTCTCTTCTTTCCGTCCCCTTCCCTCTCAACTTGCTTTTTCTCATCTCTATTTCCCTCCAATTTTTGCCTTCTTCTCCAATTTCTTTCTATTTTTCCTTTCTTCTCTCGCCCGTTCTTTCCTTCTCTCCTGTTCTTTATCCTCTCTGGTTTCCCTATCTTCTCTTTTCTCTCCTCCGATTGTGTTCACTCATCTGCTGCAGTGATGTACAAGAGGTTTCGGGGAGAGGGAAAATGGAAGTGGAATTTGGCTTTAGGGAATTTTATAATGCAAGTGGGTTGATTAGCATTGTTGCTCGAAATTATTAGTTAATTGTGTAAGTGTGTGCAATTGATTTTTGCGCATGTGAGTGATTGTGTGCTGCTTGGGTTAATTGGGGCTGCAATGTTACTGTGATTGTGTGAATGACTTTGTGTAACGTGGGTGTGTGTGTGTGTGTGAGGGCATGAAGTCATCTGTGTGAATTTTGTGTGCTGTGAGACTAATATGTGTGTATGTGTGTGTCACTATGTATGTGTGTTGTGTGTGCAATTTCTGATAGTGGATTGATTGAAGGTGTGATGGAATTGTGGATAAAGATGATGATTTTGCTATCTGATTTTTATTGTGAAACTGTGATTGTGAGTTTGTGTATTGTTGATGCTTCTGTGGTAAGGATTCTGGCAGTAAGGGCTAGGGGAAATAGACGGTAGTTTGTGTTTATTGGCTGTGGGTGGACAAACGATTAAATTGGCGGTGATAAGGCTGTGGTAGGTGGAGTTATACATTGACATGTGAGGTTGTGTTTTGGCTATGATAACAGGTATTACAAGTCGCGTGGGGAGAGTTGCGAACTGGCAGTTGGATTGTGGGCTCAGTAGGGATGGTCCAGTAGCTGTTGTGAATGAGACAGGGGAGGCAGTGGTGGAACTGTGATGGCACTGGTGGTTGATCTTGGACTTGTGGTGATTGACTGGAATTGCTACCGAGGGTTCAAGGTTGAGTTATGGGACCGATAGTGGTGGTTTTGGTGGTTCGACTGGAAATTGATGATGAATGTTAGGTTGTGGTCTAGAGGTGGAGTTGAAGATTGGGGTTTGTTTATGGTCCTATTTTTGTGACAATGGAGGCAGAGGTGGTGGATTGTTGATTGTAGGACAAGGTTGTGTGTTGATGGTTGTTGGAAGAGGTAGACTGAGGGGTTGTCTGATAGTGAAGGGAAACGGTGGTGGATGGAGGACTATGGAATAGTTGGTGGTTCTTGGTGGTGATTAGCTGAGTAGGTGGTGGTGGAAGGTGATGGTCTGATGGCAAGAGATGAAAACATTGAATATGGATTCCAAAGCAACCCAGGAACAGAACAAAACAAGACCCAAAAGATGCATCTCAAACCTAGAAACAAAAAGGAAAGAAAAACCAGAAATAAAATAGATTTAACTAAAATCTCAAATGGATTAATACAAACAAATAGATTCAGAGAAGAAAAATTGCAAAAAAAGGAGAGAAACTAAGAACTCACCTTTCAAAATTTAGAAACAAATATGATGATTAGCAGTGAATCTGATGAACAGTGGCTGAGACCGATGAACAGTAATTGGAAAAATAACGGACGGCTGTTGTGTGTGTTTTTTAGTGTTTTGGTGTGTGTTTGATTCCCTTGGATAAGATTAAAATGTGTTTTTAGGGTTTTTCTGATTTCTCCTCCTTGTTTTTTGCTGATTAAAAGGGTATTTATAGGCCACTTGTCTTGTTGACCAAGAATGCTATAAAATAACGAAAACGCTACTGATAAAAAATACTAATTTTATTTTAAAAAAATTATTTTTTTAACCCCAAAATTAAAATTAATACAAAGAAATGACAACAATTTCTAAAATTTTCAAAAAAAATTCAAAGTAGATTTCAAAAAATAAAAAATAGAGCTTAAAGCAGATAAAAGCACTCTCGGGTGTAAAATGACGATTTTGTCCCTGGACAACGAAAATACACGAAAAATGGCTATTAGCCTCAAACAATTACCAAAAATTAAAAGTAAGCTTTAAACATTAGAAAATACCGTTTTGACTCAAAATTTGACAAAAAATGAATTTAAACTGTAAAATAACGATTTTGCCCTTGAACAATGAAAATTTACAAAAAAAATAGCTATTTACCTCAAAAAATTATCAAAAATTAAAAATAAGCTTAAAATACTAGAAAATGCATTTATGACTCAAAAATTGATGAAAAATGAATTTAATTTGTAAAATAACGATTTTGCCCATGGACAATGAAAATTTACAGAAAAATAGCTATTGACCTCAAAAAATTAACAAAAATTAAAAATAAGCTTCAAACACTGGAAAGTGAATTTCTAACTCAAAAATTGACAAAAAATAAATTTAATATGTAAAATGACGATTTTGCCCTTGGAGAATAAAAATTTGCAGAAAAATAACTATTGTTTATGAAAACATAAAAAAAATTTAGAAACATTCTTAAAGAATTAGAAAAATGAATTTAGAACTAAAGATGAACTAAAATGGTGTTTGCGAGGTGAAATTACCATTTTACCCTTGTGCTAGTAAAATATAAAAAATACCAATTAAATCTAGAAAAATCAAAAAAAAAATAAAAATATGTATGAAAGTGAAAATGTGAATTTAAACCCCCCAAAACTAATGAAAAAGTATTTACAAATAAAAATTACTATTTTACCCCCAAGATTATTGAAAAAATTAAAATTTGTCTCCAGAAATATAAACACCTCCCCAATGTTTGACAAGTAAATGGTGTGTCAAAATTTGGTGTCTACACCATCTTTGATTGGCTACTGGGTTCTCGTAGAAACCAACAATTCTCCAAGCATTGACTTCCTCTTCTAAGCTGATAACTGCATCAATATGACTAATGGAATAGCTTTTCACATTTGCCTTAAGACTATTCTTCACAATAATGCTAGTCTACCACCTCTATTTCTACTATCAACAAAGAAGCCATTCGTAAATCCTAGTTTGTAACACATCTTAGTCATTTCTCTGCTTCGTAGTTTTGTTTATGAGATGAATGCTATTTCAGGATCTTGCTTCTTCAAAATTTCTTTGAAAGCAAGAATTGCACGGGGCTTCCAAGTTCTCGATAATTCCAAGCTAATGCTCTCATTGTTCTCAGTGATGCTACATAGCAGCCACCGCCATTTGAGCCATGATGTTGATTTGTGCTTTTGAGATTTTTCATATTTTAGCAGTTTAATTTTGACTTCGTGAAGGGCTCATCACTGCTCTTTTCCTTATGAATATGCTACTTTCATGTTGTTGAAGAGTTTAATGAGTTAACCCAAGATTTTTTTGGCACGATAATGTTTAGTTTTTTATTGGCCCAATGTCTACTGAGTTGAGTTTGTCTAATTTGTTGTGGCTTCTTTGTAATTTAGCCCAATCCATGTTTTTTTTCTCTCTTTTATTCCTCTCTTCATTCTACATTGAGTCTTCGTTGGTATTTGGGTCTATATCTTAGCCCACTTTAATAGACTATTGGGTATTGTTAAAGGCTCCTTCTGCATACCAGTCTTCTTTCCCACCATTTGAGTTCTCTTTTTCTACAAAAGAGCTGTTTTACATAACCTCATTATTTGTAGCTGCTTGCCCAGGCACCACTGAAGTATCTTTAGCCTTTCCTTCTCCACCTTTTACGATACCATCATGATTACTTGTTATGTCTCTACTGCCTCCTGTTCTATCGCAGTTGGTGGTGTTTGTTCATTCTCAGCCATTATTAATTTTCAAATGCAATTTGAGCTGATGAAATCAGTGAACAACCAGGATCCATACCTATTGTCTTTACTATTTGCATTCTTTCCACAGTTCCTTGTTGTACATCCTATCACCCCACAACCATAACATAATACTGGGAGATGTTCATATATTATAGCCAGCATCTCAGTTGTATCTTCCTTCTTTAGTCTTACAATTTTTCTGATGGGCTTTTTGACATTGGTTGTGGCTTATATTATAAAGAATCTTTTTTGATTACTCCTTTTTCTCTGAATTGAATGCTGGATACATCCTTGAAGTTTTTGGCAATTTTTTGAGCCATCTCTTTGGTATAAATCTCTCTTGGAAGGCCTATTATATTCAACCAGAATTGAATGTGGTCAAAATCTACTTGATCAATTTTGATACTTAGGTAACATTTCTTGATAATTAGGAGGCTATTTTCAATGTTCTAGGGGCCCCTTGCAATTACTCAATGGAATGCCTCCTACGAATTAAAAAAACAATTGGTATAAGTTTGGCATCACCCTGAATATCTTGATGTTTTGAGATTTGCATGCCTTCATTAGAGCATTCCTGAGCCCTTTTAAGTTGATCTCTTTGTCTATAATAAATCTCCCAAGATAGCTATTTGTGCAGTCTAACACTCCTTATTTTATTTCATATGCTTCCACATTTATGATGTCTAACTCCTCCTCTTCGAACTACATGTGCATTTATTGGATTATGTCCTGAATGATATTGTTCATCTTGATGATTGCTGAATAAATGTTGTTCAAAGTGTTTGAACTAGTAGAATGGTGAAGTGCTTGTTATGACTCTTTAGTAAGGGAGAGAGAGAGAGAGAGAAACTCTAGCATTCGAGAGAGAAACAAGGTTTCATATAATTTTCTCCTCTTTGTGGGGGTTCTCTTTGCCTAGTAACTATCTATCAAGGAAGACCATCATAATTATATATTAAGATATAATTGATATTGGTAGACTAGGTCGTGGTGCCAAATAATGTCTTAACCATACAATACCTTCACAAATATCATATATATAAAACAAGGATAGCCAGGTGTTGTGCTACATGAAGTCACACTCATAATCTTATTTTACTCTATTTTTATCATTTTCATTTAACTAAACCTTCCTCTATTTTAAATTTCATTTGTATCCTAATCCTATATTTTGGGCCCACTTAAATGTTTTGGATGTCCTGGTATTGTGATGTTCCCTTAACGAAATGAGTTGTATACTACTTATTTTAATCTATACATTATTTTTTATTTTTAGACCAAGAAACCTTGGGCTTTATCTGGATAGCATTATTTGGAGTGTTTTTTTAGAATTATTGAAAAAAATTATTTGAATTGTTTTTTGTTGACTTTTTTAGAATGGTAAAAAAGTGTTTGGATGTGAAATTTTTTTTGAAGTGACATGATGGTGGTTTGAAAAGTGAATACTTAGTGTGAGAAAGTGTTTGAATGGTTTAAAAATTTTGGACCAACTTGCACTTATTTTTAAATGATTGTATAAGAAGGACGTTGAATTTTTTTGGAGAAAATTTATCTGAAAAAAATGAAAAAAGCACCAATCAAAATGCAATCCACATAGCTGGAAAAAGTAGTGAAGTGGAAAGCACCAATCAAAATGCAATTCATATAGCTGGAAAAAGTAGTGAAGTGGACGTCTGCTTCAAAGATAGAAATGTCCTTAGTGAGCATGGGCACGGACGACGAAGCAGACCTCTGCTTCTTTAAGCGAACGTCCGCTTTAAAGATACAAATGTCTTAGCGAGCACTAGCATCCATGCCTAGTGCTCGCTAAGACATTTCTATCTCTGAAGCAGACGTTCGTTGAAAGACCGTCTGTGCCCAGTGCTTGCTAAGACATTTAAGCGGACGTTCACTTCGTTGTCCCACCTCAAAACCCACCGAAAATGGATCTCATTTTGTTACTGGCGATTTTTCTAGTCTTTCTAAACAAATTTTGAACATAAATTGTGTAAAAAATTTCTAAAGTTCATTTGAAATTTAAAATGAAATCTTGGTATGAAAATTTGATGAAAAAGTTTGACCAAAAAACATTTTAAATTTTTTTACCAAAAAATTTTCAACATGCCCAATGCAATTTTATAAGTTTTTCCAAAAAATCTCCAAAATATTGGCATCCAAACATAGCCCTTATTATTTGGACATATATGTAATGTATAAATCATTACCCTTGCGTTGATTGGCCGCAATACTCTATTTGATTTAATTGTTCACCATTTGTCTTTTATTGTTTTTCTAATCTTTGATTTATTTAGGTAAAAATACTTTAGTCCTTTTATTTGTTTGGATAAACATTCAACCTTTTTTCGAATGGCTGGTTATATTGCTAGAATAAGAAGTTTCTTATCAGAGCAATTTTCGCTCAAATGTCAAGATTGCCCTGAACAAGTCAAACACCACATATTCTTATTAATTTTTTTGGGGCTTTTATTACGTCAATCACTCCTTTTCCAAATCAACTCCTTTTATCTCTTTCATTCCTCTTCCAATCAAATCTTCCCCTTCCCCTTTCTCTTTCTCGCCTATAATTCCTACTTCCTATGCCTTCCTAATTTTCTTATTCTACATTTTTCTTAAGACTTCTATTAGTATATGGATTATACACAACTTATCATTTCCACCTTTCTCTCTCTTTGGTGTTTTTTTTGCTTGTTTTTACTCTTTATATTTATTCAAAAAATTAGCAGTAGACTTTTTGGGATCATATAGCCAGGTCCTAAAGTAGTCTCTTACTAAAAAATTAGATGCAAAATTTGTTAAAGCTTGTAATAGCCTCTTGGTGTGCCTTTCTTTGATGAAATCCTTGGATCTTCACAATCTGGATTTTAAGAGTGTGTGTGTGTACACACATACTTGAAGTTTCATCAGAGGCACATTTTTGTCCCATCTTTTCAAATAAATTTACTACTGCATAGTTTCTTCACTTCAAGCAAGCATTCAAGGTATTGTGAACTCCTATGTCTAAATTCTCGTACAAATTGAACAAACCTAAATCCTTTACAAATAGACACAAGTATTTTTTTGGGCATTTTTACAATTGCTTATTTGTTTGACATAAATAAATTTTAATTATTAAAAAATTTTCAAATAAAAAATAGAAGAACATACTAAAAGAATTGGAGAGCATAGCCAAGTTAGTTGATTTCAATTGATTTATAAAACAATACATAAATGAGAGAGAGAGAGAGAGAGAGAGAGAGAGAGAGAGAGAGATCTAAAAAAAAAAACCAAACCGAGAAAGAGAAAATCAATCAAAGATGAGGAGGGAGAAGAAATAATTAAAAAGAAAAAGAAGGAGTGATTAACTTAATAAAAGAGATCAGAAAAGTTAATGAGAATATATGGTGTTGACATGTTAGGGTGATGTTGATGCTTGGGCAAAAATTACTTCGACAATATTGATGAGAATATATGAGTAATGACTTGAACAATCCTAAGACTGGTCACCAAAAATCTCTCTCTCTCTCTCTCTATATATATATATATGTATGTATGTATGTATCAATTGTTTTAAACTTATTATTATATAACAACATAGTTACCAAAGAATTACTTTTGCTATCTTAATTTTTACTTTCTATTTAGCTTTTTTCAAAGGTTGCAACAAGGTATCTAGTGAAAAAGGCCCTAGGTGTTAATATTGACTAAAAGGAACGAGAAGGTGAATGTTTGCATTTAAAAGGTTTAAGTGGTAATTGTGTGTGTCAAAGGTTCCTTTAGGCTTTTCTTTCAAAAATCATTTTTTTGATTTCTAAATTCTTGGCTTATAAATCACTATTTTATTGTTATTATCACACTTATGTAGATGTAATTTCTTTGAATTTACTCGTAAATGGATCAAAGTTAGTAATTAAAATGACCTTGAATAAAGGATAGCAATACTATTAGAGCATAGATTAGGTGTCAGAACAATTTTTATATTGAATGAATATTTTACCCCTCTCAATCAAGATATATTAACTTAACAAAAGGTTTTGCCACCCACAACTAATTTCTATCTCCTCCACTTTAGGTATAATTCAGCAATCCCCAAAAGTTCCATCATTGATTTCTCTTTATATCTCTCCTTCCCCTCTTCAAGTCTGTCATTAGTAGGGCTGTTAAAAAAAAAATAAAAAAACCGAGGTACCTGATTCAATCTGAACCATAAAAGTAGGGTAACCAAACCGGTTACTAACATCGTGTCAGGTACTGGTTCACAATTTTGTGAATCGGTAGGTAACTGACCTGGTCCATGTACGAGGGCATTTTTGTAAACTTGCCCCTTAGGCCAACACCTTATCCTTATCCTCTAATTTTGTCTACCTCCTTTGGGTTTGGTTCTCACTCTCTCTTCCTCATCTCACTTCCTCCCTCCCTCCCTATCAGGAAAAGTTCTCTGTTAGCTCCCTCCCTCTCTCCTTTCCTCCCTCCCTCCCTCCTTCCCTCTCCGGCCTCACTCTCTCTCTACCACTTTGTTTCTCCTACACTAATCTCTCTCTCTCTCTTCTCGCTTATTTGCCTCCTTGCCCCCCAAATCTCTCTCTATCTCATCTAATTGCTTCTTGCATCATAAACCTACTTTGTGTTCACTCTTCAACACCATGTTGCCAGCCAAGCCCCCCAGCTTCGTCACCATGACCAATATCACTCCTCATCATCTGTCACATCCTAGTTTTTTTAGATATTAATTTAATCTGTATATTGATTTGTATTTATGACTTAATTGTATGTTTTTTGTGATTTATTTGGATGTTTTGAAGGTTAATCTAAAATATGTTGGGATTATTTTTGTTGTTCATGTTTATTTTTTTGTTTTAATTTTTTTGGGTTGTTTTTTTGGGTTCTTGCAGGTTTCAAGTTCAAGATTTGGTTTTTAAATTATTTCTTAGTATATTTTTGGTATTTTTCTGATTTAGTTTATTTTTTGGTTTTGTTTTGGATGAACATAGGATTAGGGTCGGGCACCTGAGGTACTTGAACTAATTTTTACTGGTAATAGGATAATCGGGGTAACTGCATTAAGTGGGCCAGTTACGGTTCAATTTTTTGCCGAACCGGTAAGAGTGGTTCGGATAGTAAAATTGTCTCATGGATGGGGTAGTCAGTCCAGGAATAGCCCTAGTCATTAACCCATCACTCCAATTCGCCCCTGACTGCTACTTTTTTAAAATGCCTTCTTTTGTCATTTCTTTTGTCCCTACTAAAATCATTCTTACTCCTACACTTTCTCAAAATCATCTTACATTCCAAACCTCCCCATAACCTGATGTTCAACCATTTTTTCTTTTGTTGATTAATAATAAAAGCAGAATTAAAAATTCAATGCTTGAATATTTATTTAATAAATCTTAGAACAAAAACCAAAATCCTGAAATGGATTTTGGAAAACAATTTTCCAAAATAAAGAGGCAAATTTTGAACTTTAAAAATTAAATAAAAAGAGGGAGGTAAAGAAAACTCAAAACTTGTTCAAGAATCCCCTTCAATTCTTGAAAATTCCAGCAATGACTATTAAAAAAAAAAAGCTCTAACTAACATTTTTTCTAGTTTAGAGTAGTGTTGGAAGAAATTTTGGACCCACAAAATATTTTCCAAGGAAGAGTTGCAGTTTTTTCTAATGCTATGGTAATAATTCACGAGAAAGATAAGAGAGACAAGATGGATTCGAGTTTTGGTGAGGAAAATTGTGATTTTAAACCCCAAAATTTCGCAAGGATAAATTAGAGTGTCGGCTGACTTGGTAGGGGAGAGGAGAAAGAGAAAGAGATGGGGGTAAAGATAGATACTGTTGGCCGAGTAGATCGATTGGGCTCCTTGGTGACAGAGTGATTGTTTGGGTACTGGGCAAAAGTTTTTTGTGGGGCTGAAGATATTCAGAGAACTTTGACTAGTTGGGCAAAGTTATTATTCAATATAAAATTTGTTCTGTCACCTAATATTTACTCTAATAAGATCGTCAATCTTTAATAAAAGGAAAATTAGTAACTAGTTTAACTGCTGTGAATAGTTGTACATTTATGAAATAAATTTTTTATATCATTTATAACATAAATTTGAGCGGGAAAATGAAAAGTCTGCACTTGAAATCTAAATTTTCACGATTCATATGGCAAAAGTCCCACAATGTGTAGAACATTAATGTTTTAAGATTAAACTTCAGTGCAAAACTTTTAAGTTTTTTGAATTTTGGATCCATGCATATTCTTGATTAACTGAATTTGTGGTATAATCTGATATTCTATCTCCCACATAATTAGATTAAAAGAGTAAATCGCTCTATTTTATTTTACTTTGGATATCGAATTTTCATTATTTCTTTATAAACTAATTTCAATTTTGATGGTCACAAATGTTGAATAAGTGAAACTAAATTATTAACCACATTTAATAATCTGATTTTACAAAGCTATAAAAAGAAAAAAAGAGCAAGATAAGATAGAATACAAATTAGTGGCAAAAAAGTTTTCTTACTGTTACTTTGCTTAGCATCCTTTACTGCTACTTTTCTTACTGTTACTTTGCTTAGTGGCAAAAAAAATCTTGTTACTCTTGCATCACGCTTGCTTGTTGTCCTGCCAAGTTGTCATAGTATTTGCAATTCTGACAGTGATGGGAATCAAATCCTCGACCACTGGGAGGAGTAATAAAACTCTAACCGCTTGACCCACTATTCGTTTCTTGTGGTGTGAGATGATACTAAACTAATTCTGCCAATTGGAAAGTGCTACCAAAAAAAGTCTAATGTCCAACCTTTGCAAGGCCAATGCCCAAAAAACTCATCGGGCCAAATTTGTCAAATATTGATTAATCTCAACTAAAGAAGTCATGGGGACAAAGTGATAATAGTGATACCGACACTATACGAGAGGCCTTGTTACTTCTACTTCTAGTCACAAATAGTGTCGATTTGAAATCCCGAAATTTACCTAAATTTCATTTTATCTTTGAGTGTTGTAGAACTAGAGGCTTAATATGAAAGATCATTGATGCATGCATGTTGTTTATGGTGTTCCTGAAGAATTTAGAGATCATTGGTTTTTTACTTACCCCTAACTGCTAAAAAGGTTTGCACTAAGTTTAGACTTTGTGTTTCAACCATATACTGCGGTGCTCATACTTTTCTAAAGTGTTAACTTGCTAGGTGAATCAATGTGGTCATAATATACGGAGTCAATTGCAATAAACTCCCTTTGAACTTTTGGTAGAGTTGTATTTTGCTCCGGTCAAAATTTTAAAGGCCAAAATTCACTTTACACATCCTAACTTATATCGGATTCTCATTTTGCACCCTAAACTTTAATTTTGAACAGACTGTGCCCTCAACTATTTACAACAATTCCATTTGAGTCCAATCATTGACGGTGTCAACCAAACTAATAGAATTTAGACGCATGCATGTAACGACTGTATTTAAGTGGAATGTTTTGGACCGTTTAGTGTGCAATCTGTCTAACGTTAACACTGTCAATAGTTGAATTTAAATGAACGTTGCACGCATGCACTTAAGTTCCGTTAGTTTTGTTGACATCGTCAATAATTGGATTTAAATGGAAAGTTTGGACAGTTGAGGGTGCAATATGTTCAAAATTGAAGTTTATGGTACAAAGTGGGAATCCAATATAAGTTTAGGGGTGCAAAGTGGATTTAGGCCAATTTTAAATGAGGGATTTTGTCCCCCATTTAATATTGACAAAAATGCCATCAAAATACAGTTCTTTCTATTGTTGTTCATCTAGTATTCTTTATTCATTTCTTATTTCTTTTTTTTTCCTTGTTTGTTATTTCTTCCCTTTCATTCTTTATGTCCTATCTCGGTCAATTTATGTTAGATTCCTTCTCTTTCATTGTTTATGTCCTATCTCAGTCAATTTATGTTAGATGGCCTTTAAATATAACGTATTTGCATTTTCTTTCTCCAATTTTATATTTTTATCTATTTCTTTTACTGTCATACATAAAAGTCTCAATCTGAAAATTATTTAAGACATTCCAAACCTAAGTATACGAAGGTAAGTTTTGCTAGATTAGCACACAAGTATAAGTTAATTTGAATAAGATACTAACAAGATTAATTCTATAGAAAGAAAGCTGATTCCAAAAAGGCAAAGTTCGTAAAATATATCGAGAGTATTTGAAATCTTATGGGCAAAGATATATTTAAATTTAAAAAGTGATTTTCTACATTGTTTATTGATAAAATCTGTAAAAAGTCAATAAATTTGTGAATATTTGTCCAAATAAAATTATGCCTGTAGGGCATATTTAAAAAGTCGTGAATGCAACCCATTACAAAATTCATGGGGGTTTAGTCTTATTGATGAGTGGCATTCAGAAAGACTACATTTGGTAGTCGCCGTAACCAATTTTGACGGCAAGTATTGCGAAGTTGTTTCAATATCGCTGTTAACAAAATGTGTGGTCGTGTCCTAAGGAAGGGGTTAAAAAGTCCAACGCTTATTGGAAGTTTAAGTTGGTCTTCGTAATATGTACTGAATCTGTGCATATTGCATCTATGAATTTGTACAGGTCTTTTCTAACGCTGTAATCATGTATTAACATTTTTCTTTCTTTTTTTTTAATTTTTGAAAAGTCTCGACAAACCAAATGAGATTAGGTAATTTACTAAAGTTCTTATTTCATCCTTTTGATTACTCTAGGCAAAAACTACTTGATCGAAAAAGACACACTTGTTATTCAATATCAATTTATTCTCATATATTATATAATAGAATAAAATTCTGCAACATGCCCTGTGCGTAGCACAAGATTCATGCTAGTCATGACAGGGTCAAAGATATATTTTCTAGTTGTTGTTGTCCCACCAGAATTGTTCCTCAAGATAGTCAATCACTTTCTTGTCCACTTGGAATGCCTTGGTCAGGACATCTGGAGAAATGGGAGGATCGGATCCAAAGACTGCATTTGCAATAGTAATGACTCCTGGATTTTGACTGCTCAAACCGGCAAATGCAACAGCATTTTTCTTCCCAACATTAAATTGGAAGTGAATTAGACCTTGTGGGAATACAAAAACATCTCCTGGTTTTAAAACTTTGGTGAAGAGTCGGTTTTTCATGTTATTTCCTGGATTTGAAGTGACAAAACCGACGTAGAGAGTACCCTGCAATACAAAGAGGACCTCAGTAGCACGAGGGTGCGTATGAGGCGGGTTTAGGCCATAAGGAGCGAAGTCAATACGAGCTACTGAAACACCGAAAGTGTTCAACCCAACTAGATTGTTGACGTTCACGGCAGTGACACTGGAACCAAGTGGATTTGAAGTATTTCCTGGTTTGTTCAGGCCCTGAAAGAAGAAATCATTGGCGTCCACAAGCTTTGGGTCCTTGCATATCTTTCCGTTTACGAACACTGCATGCAAAAGACGGGAGTTAATAATGCAATAATGTTAAAAAAACACACAATACCATACTGCTTTATGCATTTTCTGTCAGATTTCAGAACATACAGGTGTTGCGAAAAAGCAAGAAGCTATATGCGAAGTCACGTGTGGCAACTCAAAAAATATATTTTTACGAAAAATAGAAGAAAAAAGTCTGCAACTTCTGTCTTATGTGACTCAGTTATAGAGATTTACCAGCAGCATTAGTATCATTGATTGCAACACAAAAATCCTGCAAAGGGCTAGGATCAGAAGCAAAAACAACGGATGAAACTAGCACCACAGTGGCAATGGTTATTAAGAATGAAGCTCCCATGGTCACTGTGGATGAAATCTAACGCGTTCGACACTAGCTCTTTGGTTGATGGTATGAGGTATTTTGCCAAAGATTTGATGGTATATATAGGCTCTTTCATTGGACAAAGTCACCAAGTTTTCGATGATACATGAAGCAGATTAGAGTCCTTACCAACTATCTGACTTCGTATCCTATTAAACTACTCCGCGAGGATGAATATTTCTTCAACAAGAGGCATGCACGAGCATTTCTCCAGGTCCTTTGATGATTTTATTTTATTGTTTACTGAGTCAATCTTGTCTCGCTGTCTTTTTTTAGGTATTTTTTTTTTCCCTAAATGCTTAGTTGCATGAATTTGAAGGCTTCTTTAATCTTTCCCGATTCAACTTTTAACGTAGTGATAAGATGTTTGGAAAGGTGATTAAGTAACTATCGACTCGTAATTCTGGAGATGGAGGACTTTTCTTTAACTGCTTTCTCCTACTGATATCATGTCTGAATCCTTGGGGAAATATTCTGTTGATATGGTTTCTTTGAATGTTCAAACTGCAATTAACACTTTGAATTTAATCGCGTTGTTAGGTAGGCCTACTTGATGATCAATTTTTACCATGTCTTTGAGGGATATTAGGTGATAGAAAAAAGTGTGTCGTCGTATTATTTGAGATAATTACACTGAAGCACCTCAATTTTTGTACCTGTGTCGCTCTTTTTCCTTTGTTTTTTGTAATTAATACTTTCTTCCTTGGATCAAAACTAAAACATTTTGTGAAACATCGCACTTTCCCACGACTGATTATTTTCTGAATTTCCTAATCAAACCTTGTTATTTCTAGATGAAAACTAAGAATCAGTCAAGTTTCGGACATTTCTACCATTTGTAAATCTAGATATTTATTTTCCACAAGTAACCTCACGTGAGAAGTTTTCTCGATGTTCAGTTACTTGTGTTAGCTGATTCAAAAGGCCATAATTGCAACTAGGACCACAAATTAATCCACCTTTTAAGTGATTTTTTTACGACTTGCTTTGTTTATACGTGGAAAGTTGATTAATATTAACCACGTTTTTGACAAAGCATTCACTGCCAAACCGGTGGGTGGAACCTCATTTAGCTCTTTCTTCCTAATAACGTGTGTATTTGGTCAAGGACAAGAGATGCTCGAAATCTCTTTTACTATTTTTTTCATTCAAAGCGATAATACCATTTCCCTTTTTTGTATTAGAAGAGGAATGAATTATGCACTATTTAGCTGGGTTGAAGCCAAATTTGCAAAAAAGCCAACTATTTGTAGCTGGTGTAACTGAAACTGAAAGCAATACACTAAGCACACTGGTCAACATCCCCATAGGTGAGCTTCCTGTGAGATATCTGGGATTGCCTCTCATTACCTCAAAACTGTCATTCACAGATTGTCAACCCATGTTTACAAAGGTTCAACAGAAAATACAAGGGTGGGCTGAAAAGAGGTTGAGTTACGCTGGTAGGGTCCAGTTAGCCAAATCTGCAATTTATGGCATACAATTTTTTGGTCAAGTGCATTCATTCTTCCTAAAGCAGTACTAAAAAAAATTGCAAGCATGATTACTAAGCTCATCTGGGCTGGGGAGTTGAAACAGCATGTGTGTGCCAAAGTGAAAATGAGTTATCTGTGCCTCCCTTACAAAGAAGGAGGATTAAACCTCAATAACCTGGAAAATTGGAACAAATGCCTAATCATGAAGCAGATATGGAACATTTGCTACAAGAAAGAATCACTTTGGGTTAAATGGATACACACAAAACCTAAAAAACTCACCATTCTGGGGCCACAAAGCCAAAACAGATTGTTCATGGAGTTGGAGAAAGATCCTAAAACTAAGAGACTCAACTCAAGAGTGGATACTACAAGCTATAGGCGAAGGACAGGAAACATGGTTTTGGTATGATAACTGGCATCCCATAGGCCCCTTATATAAAGTTTTCTTTGAAAATCTTCTTACCAAATTGGGACTAACTAAACTAGATAAGGTAGTAGCTTTCACTAGACAGGGTGATTGGAATTGGCCACTTGGAAGAAAAATGACAGGCGAAGCAATTGTCTTTAGAAATGCTACACCTGACCATATGAAGCCTGTTGCAGGGGCAAAAGATCACACCCTATGGAGAGACAACAAATTAGGTGTTTTTACAGTAAAAGATGCAATGAAGATTTTCAATGGAAATGAAGAAAATGTGAGATGGCATAAGCTACTGTGGGGAAAAGATCACGTACCTAGGTATTCCTGTCACGCCCCGTGCCCGAGACGTGGCACCCGCCATGCCCTAGGCTACGCTAGGACACAAGGCTAAATCAAAACAATTATCGTCTAAACATAGCATAAGGCTCCAAAATATCAAAATGCCCAAAAGAATCCATTTCATTCATCACCAAATGATATACAACATTCATTACACTTCTCTTTCCCCATGACAAAAATAGATGGGAAAGTATGTATAACCTAATCCATACAAAATATGGCTATACATCAATGCTATAAAAAATAACCTCATTCAAGTCTATCCTAGCTATGACTATGAGGCCCAAAAATCGGTCCAATCACCTTCAACAAATTCATCACCTGCGGGGTTAAACAAAAAGGGGTGAGTGATATAATCACCCAGTAAGTAGTAAAGGTTCTCTTTGGGGCTTAAGTTTGTCATTTATACATAAGTACAATTCAAACCAAAATCAAAGCCATAAACATTACAACATGTGGTCAAGTCAAAACCATACACATTTCAAACATTGCATAAAGCAATTCAAAGAAAAGAGAGCTCAAGCAGTTAGTGGACACATGACCCTGGAATTCCAGTTGTTAACTATAACCCGGTTAACGCGGTTCAAAACCAACTACCACCCGGTTGGAGCGGTACAAAACTAACTATAACCCGGTTAGTACGGTTCAAAATGATTTACTACCATTACCAATTTAGGGAACTAGTCCCGTCATATACCCATTTCACATACAAGAGCTCATTCATATGTTCATTCAAAGAATTCATTAGACCACACATCTTGTGTCATAGAAAATCAAAGTAACCAAACATAAGCCCATTTATATAGAGAAAGTACTATCTAAGTCATTTATCATCATCAAAAGCATTTCCAAAGCAAAGAGAATCAAATACTACTTACCTCACTCCAAGACTAATTTAGGTAGTCCGAGTAGGGATAAAGTCCTTCGTCGCCTATAACACACAAGGAAGACTTGTATCACATACTGATTCTATTAAGAAACCATAAAAGAGGCTTAAACCTATCTTAACACGCAAAAAGAGGAAAAGAGACAAAACTGTACTGACCCGCGGCGTCAGCCGCGGCGCGGCTCACGCCGCGGCTCAGATACAGTACCCAGCCGCGACTCCAGCCGCGGCGCGGCTGAGGTCGCGGCTCAAGTCAGAGCAAGCGGCCCCTCATCCGCGGTCTCATCCGCGGCGCGGGTGGCACCGCGGATGAGCCCAGAGAGGCTGCTGCTACGAGCCGCGGTCTCATCCGCGGCGCGGGTGGCACCGCGGATGAACCCAGCAAAACGGCCTGCAACTTGCTCAAAATCCAAAATCCGACTTCTCAACTCAACCCAACACAATCTAACACCAAAATAGCTTCAAATAAGGCATAAAATGGTAAGGAAACACTATCTTAACATCTTAAGCAACATAAGCATGGATCATTCTCAAAATCACACAAGATCCACCAAAATCTCATACCCAATTCTTCAAATTTCTAACTCACCCACCTCACACATCCATCATAACTCACAAGCATTTACACTACCACAATCAAACATCAAGTTAAGGGATAAAATCATCCAATGGTATCCAACCAAGAAACATTAACTACTCACTCTACCACCACATCACATAGCAAAACTAAGAAAGAAATTAGCTTTGAGAAAAGAAATACCTTGGTTGAAAGAATCAAAGGAATTGTTGCTTGCTTCCTTTGGAGAGTGGTGGCCTTCAAGGTTCCCTTCAAGTGGGAGGGATGGAAAGTCTTTAGAAGTGAAAGAAAGAAGCCAAGGAGAAGAAAATTGAGAATGGTGAAAACCTAGGTCATTTGGGGATAAAAATCAAAATCATGAAATTTGCTAATTAGTCCTCTAACTTTCTAAATATTACACAATCTCCCAAAATGGCCAATGACCAAAAGGTCCTTACTATCACATTCTCCCCCTCTAATAAAAAGTTTCGGCCTCGAAACTTACGTACCTTGCGAGTCGAATAAGGCAGGATATTTCTTTCTCATTTCTTCTTCGAGCTCCCACGTCGCTTCACGCACGGTGTGGTTGGCCCATTGGACTTTGACATACGGAATCGTTCTTCTCCTTAGAACCTGATCCTTGCGGTCCACTATCCGAAGAGGTTGCTCGCCATACGTCAAATCTTCTTGGATCAGGTAGTGGCTCGTACTCAAGCACATGGTTGGGATCGGATACATACTTCCGGAGTTGGGAAACGTGGAAGACATTGTGAACCTTGGATAAGGCCGGTGGCAAAGCCACTCGATACGCCAAATCTCCGACTCGGTCTAAGATTTCGAACGGTCCCACATATCTCGCACTTAGTTTTCCACTTTTGCCAAACCGCATAACACCTTTGGTTGGGGAGACCTTGAGGTACACTTTCTCTCCGGGTTCGAAACTCTAAAGGTCGTCTCTTCAAATTTGCCCAACTTCGTTGCCGGTCTTGGGCCGTCTTCATTCGGTCCCTCACTAACGTTAGTTTCTCCACGGTGGCTTGCACCAGTTTGGGTCCTGTGATTGTCTTCTCTCCAACTTCATCCCAGTACAATGGTGAGCGACATTTGCGTCCGTATAATGCCTCAAACGGTGCCATTCCAATACTACTGTGGTAGCTATTATTGTAAGAAAACTCAATCAACACCAAGGAATCTTCCCAGCTACCTCCAAAATCCATGACACACGCTCGAAGCATATCTTCCAAGGTTTGTATGGTGCATTCCGACTGCCCGTCAGTTTGAGGATGATACGCGGTGCTAAGATTCAATCGAGTACCCATTGCTTGTTGGAAGCTTTCCCAAAAACGTGACGTGAACCGAGAATCCCGATCAGACACTATACTCACTGGCACCCCGTGGTACCGAACAATATGATCCATGTAAAGATTAGCCAAAGTATCCATAGGAGCCGTCGTTGTCATCGGTAAGAAGTGAGCGGACTTTGTCAATCGATCGACGATCACCCAAATGGCATCATTCCCTCTCCTTGTCTTCGGCAATCCGACTACAAAATCCATATTTATGTGTTCCCATTTCCACTCCGGTATTTTCAAAGGCTTCAATAAACCGGCGGGTCGTTGATGTTCGGCCTTGGTTTGTTGACACACAAGGCATTTAGACACATATTCCGCGATGTCTCTTTTCATTCCGTTCCACCAATATAGCTGTTTCAAATCCCGATACATTTTCGTGCTCCCGGGGTGGATCGAAAATTTAGAAGAATGAGCCTCCGCCATGATCTCATTTCTCAATCCTTCCTCTTTAGGGACGACTAATCGCTTCCTCATCCATAAACTGCCGTCTTCGTGTAGGTGAAAGTCGGGTAATTCTTCACTTCCGAGTCTTTCTTTGAGCTTCATCAAATCTTCTTCTCTCCCTTGAGCTTCCTTAATTCTTGCTACTAATATCGGTTAAGCGATTAGAGCCGCTAACACATTTTGAGTAGACTCCACTACCTCTAAACTCAACTCTTCCATTTGTTTTGCTAACATTGCCGCCATGGTCCCCATACTCTTCCGGCTTAAGGCATCCGCTACTTTGTTGGCCTTTCCCGGATGATAGCTAATAGTGAGGTCGTAGTCCTTCAATAGCTCAAGCCATCTTCGTTGCCTCATGTTGAGCTCCTTCTGCGTGAATAAGTACTTCAGACTTTTGTGATCGGTGAAGACTTCACACGGTTCTCCGTACAAGTAGTGCCTCCAAATCTTCAAGGCAAACACCACAGCTGCTAGCTCTAAGTCATGAACCGAATAGTTTTGCTCGTAAGGCTTCAATTGGCGCGAAGCATAGGCTATCACCCGCTCGTTTTGCATTAACACACATCCTAGCCCGTTCTTCGAGGCATCACTGTAGATGACAAAATTGCCCGATTCTGAAGGTAGCGCGAGAACCGGGGCCGATACCAATTTGCCCTTCAATTCTTGGAAGCTTTCCTTGCACTTGGAAGTCCATTCGAACTTTACTCGTTTTTGGGTTAAACGAGTCAATGGCATTGCGATAGAAGAGAATCCCTCTACGAACTTCCGGTAGTAACCCGCCAAACCCAAGAAACTTCGTACTTCTGGTACATTGGTTGGTCGAGACCAATCCACAATTGCTTCAATCTTTCGAGGATCTACCGAAACTCCTTCTTCTGAAATCACGTGTCCCAAGAAAGAGACACTCTTGAGCCAAAACTCACACTTGTTTAATTTGGCGTAGAGCTGCTCACGCTTTAGGATTCGCAAAGTCCTCTCTCAGATGATCTTCATGGTCTACTTCACTTGGAGAGTATACCAAAATGTCGTTTATGAACACCACAATAAATCTGTCTAACTGCTCCTTAAACACCATGTTCATCAAATCCATAAAAGCAGCAGGGGCATTGGTTAGTCCGAAAGGCATAACGAGAAACTCATAATGCCCATACCTGGTTCGGAAAGCGCTCTTAGGAATATCCTCCAGTCTAATTCTCAACTGATGGTATCCCGAGCGAAGGTCAATCTTAGAGAACACTCTAGCCCCCTTCAACTGATCGAATAGGTCATCTATCCGGGGTAGAGGATACTTATTCTTCACAGTGATCTTGTTAAGCTCCCAGTAGTCAATGCACAACCGCATACTACCGTATTTCTTCTTCACGAACAAGACCGGAGCACCCCACGGCGACACACTCGGTCGAATTAATTTCTTGTCCAGTAACTCCTGGAGTTGTACTTTGAGCTCTCTCAACTCGGCCGGAGCCATACAGTAAGGTGCCTTGGAAATAGGCTCCGTCCCGGGCACTAAATTGATTTCAAAATCAATTTCTCTCCTTGGAGGCAATCTTGGCAATTCTTCTGGAAATACTTCAGGAAACTCTCTCACCACAGGGATATCTTCCAACTTCACTTCATTCTTCTTATCCACGTCCATCACGTAAGCTAAGAAACAATTGCATCCTTTTCTAATGGCTTTGAAGGTTTGAAGAGCGGATAGAATAGGCAAGGATTTCTCTCTCCCGGGTTTTTGAGCGCACCCAAGGAAGGCAAAGAGAGGGGTATTAGGAATACGAAAGTCTACCCTTTTTCCCCAACAATCTACGTAGGCATAATTGTTTGACAACCAATCCATGCATAAGATTACATCAAAACCGCTCATGTTCAATCGTACCAAATCAGCTTTGAACTCTCTCTCTCCCAAGTCTAACACACACCCCTTATACACAAAACTAGAAACTAACACCTTTCCTCCCGGAGTCTCTACTCTATAAGTCTCATCTAATATGCATGGTGAAACATTCAAGGAAAGAGCAAATTTCTTGGAAATAAAGGAATGGCATGCCCCACAATCGAATAATGTATAAGCTGGGAGGGAATTTATTGTCACTATACCTGTAACCACATCATCCGATCCCTCAGCCTCGGACGGAGTCATAGCATACACCTTTGAATTCGCCGGCGCACGATTGACATTGCTTGATGCCGGAGTCCCTTGCTTATTGCCGCCTCCCACGGGCTTATGGCTCGCTTGACTTGCCGTAGACCGGACTTGATTGGAATTGGCTTGACTTGCATTGGAGTTGATGGGGCTTGCGGTGGCTTGTTTCGGGTTTGGGCAATGGCTCACTCGGTGCCCGAACTGCCCACATCCGAAACATGCCCCAGATTTCCATCTACACTCCCCCGAGTGCACCTTAGAACACACTGCACATTGCTTGGCTGCGCCGGAGAAACTACGCTTCATCGGTAGCATTTGTGTGGAGCCACTTGATTGAGAGCCCGTTGGCCTAGGTACATTGCCTTGACGGGATGGCCTTGCCGCTTGAAATGATTGTCCTCCGCTTAGGTGAGGTCCTTGCACTTGGAACGGCTTGGACCTTTGTCTCGTTTTCTGCATCCTCTCTCCGGATGTCTTGCTCCGCATCTAAGCTCGCCTCATACATTTGGTCACATGAGGTATAGAAGTTGCCAGAGATCTTGGATTGAATTCGTCCATTCAATCCACCCTTGAAGGACACCATCTTCATTGTCTCGTCCGCCATCACGGAGGGAACGAAGCGTCCTAAGGAGAGGAAGGTAGAATGATACTCAACCACGGATGTTGATCCTTGCTTCAAGTTGTTGAATTGTTGGATCTTTTGGATGCGGATCGCCGGCGGAAAGTAGTGTTAGAGAAAGACTCGCTTGAAATCTTCCCATGTCAAGTCACGGCCGGTGGAGGTCAGGGTCATAGATACACCGTCCCACCACTTCTCGGCCTCACCAACTAAGAAAGAGACCACCACTTGAGGCCGAATGTGGTCCGGTACTTGCATAGTCTGGAACTTCTTCTCCACTTGAGAAAGCCATCTCTCGGCCATATCAGGGATTTGGGCCCCCATCAAAGGTAGGGATGTTCACTTTGCTCAACTCCTTGAAATGGTAGCGAACGCTACCTCGGTCTTCTTCTTGGATCGCCCTAGTTCCTCCTTGTTGTCGTTGGTACTCTTGGAAACCATGGAGGAATTGGTACGCAACCGCCAAAGTCGTAGGATCCAATTGGGGCGGTGGAGGACGATCCTCATTCCTTGGTCGTGAGGGAGGGGTCACGCGAGATGTCCCCTCTTCCCTAGGCCTCCGGGAAGTTCGGCGGGCGTCCGCCATGAAACTCCCGATAGGCACATTGAGGCCTTCATCTTCTTCTTCATTCTCTTCCCCTTCGGGGCCAAGGTCTTCCACCGAAGGCTCGGTGTCATCCACTACTCGCTTGCCGGTGCCCTCTAAGTGCACCTCCAATCTTTGCTTTCTTCGAGGTGGCATTCTGCACAAAACACATGTTAGAAACACCTCAACCTCGATTACATCTAACGCTAGCGCAATAAAAAAAAACAACGCCCAAAGAAAACATTCACTAGATCAACTCTAGACATTTTATCCATTTTCACACCTAGGACAGCCCACAAGATTCAAACCTAAGCTCTGATACAACTAAAAATGTCACGCCCCGTGCCCGAGACGTGGCACCCGCCATGCCCTAGGCTACGCTAGGACACAAGGCTAAATCAAAACAATTATCGTCTAAACATAGCATAAGGCTCCAAAATATCAAAATACCCAAAAGAATCCATTTCATTCATCACCAAATGATATACAACATTCATTACACTTCTCTTTCCCCATTGGAGCATTGCCATTGAGGATTTGACAAATGCTATTTGGTCCCAAACAACACTAATTTGTGCAACAAAATCATGAATAGATCGATTGGTCTCTTGTTTCATGTGAGACAAAATGGTCAGAATTTGATTTTGCATGGCAAGATCACTCTTAGTATACCGATGAGCAAGAAAATCATATATGTCCTTCGCTGTGTTAAAGTGACCAAATTGTTGGTGAATAGATGGAATAGAAGCACTGCTAATCCAAGGGATACTCTGATGATTTTTGCTCTCCCATTCCTCTAGACTATCTGTAAAAGAATCTTTTGATTCATCTATCCCAATGGTGGGTATGGTAGAAGAACCATTAACAATTTGCCACAATTTGCGACCTTTGAGAAAAATCTGCAATGCTTGGGCCCAAGAAATATAGTTGGAACCATCCAAGATGGTTAAAATAGGGTGGGAACCTCTAAATGAGCCATGAAAACTAATGAACCAATTAAGAAACAAGTCCTTTTCTGGAGACATATATTGTGGAGTCCGGTTTTAAAGAAACCAAGTTCACGGGTGGATTCAAAAGGCTCGAATTAGTAGGGAACCAAATTGAACTAGAGAAAAACCACCACTAAATAACCCAACTCAGATGAGAAAATATATTTGAACAGTGAACCAGATGTGGTCAGACTAGAATAAGTCAGAACCTGACTTGCCGAGGTGGGTGGCAAAACTACTGACGTTTTTGATGATGTGGCAGATGACGTGGCCTGGAGGAAGAATAAACCCAAAATCGGGTCTAATTTGCATAATTGATTCGTCTGCTTTTGTCGGTGTGTGCGGCAGTAGAATGGAGTAATTCTGGTAGCGATGAACACGAAAGGAGGGGAAGAGTTGATTTTTGGTGGCAGTCTATGGAAATTCTTGATGGAAGATGCTTATAAAATGTGATAAAGAATTCGGGTTTTCAAGAGAAAAAAAAACTTGAATTTTAAAGACTAAAAAAAAAATAGAAAATTAACAAGGCTCTGATACCATGTGAGAAATAAAGGAATGTTTGTTATTGAATTTTGTGTTTCAATTCTACATAATAAGCCCATATTTATAGGCCAAAGAAACAAACCTATTCTAAATATGATTACTATACAAGAACCAACAGTTAGGAAACTAACATATAGACAATCGGATATTTACACATGTTAAGGAAATTTACATTTTAGATGTTAACAGACTTACTAAACTCAATTTAGAAACCAATTGAAAACTTATAGGTCAAATTAAATTATCCACTCAAGAACCTGAAGAATAATATTACAAGTACTTTGTTAAAGATAAAAAAAAGATTATTATCAATTCACAGGGCTAATTTAAATCGTCGCTAAACGTTATACAAAACTATCTCTAGTTTACATAAAACATCTTCTGAAAAAAATTCCTTGGATACAGCACAAAATAGTTTGAATGGGCAAGTTGTCTGAGTATATTGGTTTTCACACTGTTTAGTGAAGAAAAAGGTTGATTTATGTGTAGCTTTGCTTGTGTATGGCATGAAGTAAAGAGTTCAACTAAGGTGGAAGAAATTTACCAACACAAATTTGGACAAGTTTTGCATTCTATGCATAGTCCTCTACTTTCACACATGGTATGCCTATATAATCAGCTAGATATAGTTTCACGAAACCTTAATCATTACCTCCTCAGTTGTAAATATTGGATTTTGCAAAAAATATATATGTAGCTAATGCAATAGCACTGAGTCCAGTAAGCAGCCAATAAAAATAATCGAGATGTGCCTTATTCAAGTTGTCGGAGAACCATCACGTCCATCTCCTCCTGTGATCTTCTCAATAATAGAGATGAGAAAGCTACTTAGGAAGCTCCCTATGCCGAATAAACTGAGGTATAGAGCCAAACCAATACTTTTCAATTCACTAGGCACTTGGTCGTAGAAGAATTCTTGCAGACCGACCATCGTAAATGCTTCAGAAACTCCGAACAACAAATACCAAGGTATCAGCCATGCCACGCTAATAGGAATTGTTGCTTTTGGCTTATCAACCAATCCATACTCTTGAGCAGTTTCAAGTCGCTTCATCTCAACTAGAGCAGCTACAACCATTGAAATACATGATAGAATTATTCCAGTTCCAATTCGTTGCAACATTGTTATACCTAAGGGTTTTCTGGTTATAGCTCTTGCAATAGGGACCAACACACAGTCATATATAGGCGTAAAGAAAACTATTGAAATACTGAGAAAAGATTGCAAAGAGGTAGCTGGTACTAAAAAGCCAGGACTGATAGATCTGTCCATTGTAACACCTTGCTTGATAAACAGAGTAGATGATTGTGAACATACAATTCCATAAACCAAACATGTTGCCCATCTTGGAAATAGCCTCAGAATTGCCTTTGCCTCTGCAATCTCACTGATATAATAAGCTTTTCCGCTTCTTTTGAATTATCAAATGGTAGCAATGCTTTGTTCAGAAACCTATGACAATTGCAAAATGAAAATTTTCAAGGAAGAGTTTTGGTTCTTGGGGTTCAGATCTTAAAGATCAAAGGTATTCACCACAAGAATCTTACCGGCCAAAGGGACGAAATGCATGATGCACAATATTATAAGACTTAATTTTGAATTGGAAAATTATTTCATTTTGATCGTATAATCTCTGAATGTTATTGAAGAAATAATACATTAAAACTTTTTGGGATGTGATTTATGTGGGATGAGAAATTAGTTAAAAATATAACAAGGTGATTGGAAAGAGAATACTTCATAATAATTTTCTAAAAAATATGTTTGTTCAGATGGACTCCAAAATAATAGTTTGTCACGTGAAAACTAAATTAATAGTTTGTTCAGTGAAACCTCTTATATTGTCATTTGATTGATCAATAATCGAAAATCAATAGATATTTAACATATTACTTTAAATCATATCAGAATTCATTACAAGTCAAAAACACTAATTCAAACATTGATCGAGAAGTTAATAGATCAAGAAATTTGGTCCAAAACAAAAAATAATGGGGAAAAGCTCAAACTGATAGCAAGTAAAATTGTAGAAGAAAATATTATTTCTCACTTGAATTGTTGAGAACCCTGGGAAGACAGAAAGCCCCGAGACTTCTCTTCCATGGGTATTTCTGAAGAGGTGGTTTTCCAGTTCCTAGCTCCTCTGACAAACACCCCACCAAGTCTGACAAAGGGGTTCGTCTCATTTCTATGGAAAGGGAACCCATATGTCATAGTTCCGAGCAAGAACACGATTAATGCAAAACCCATAACAAGGCAGGGAATTCCAAATCCAAGACTCCATCTAAGGTTATCTTGAACATAGGGCGAAAACAATGTTGTGACCATCGTAGCCATGGTTCAATGTCGCGGTCGCGGTCGAGGTCGCAGCGCGTACCATTCCACCTAGGACTCGGCGTATCGGTCGCGGTCTCGGCGAGACGCAAATTTTGATTCAATTTCTATTCCAAAAAATATAAATAATCATTTAAAATATAAAAAAAAGTATACTAAACAAAAATAGTCAAAGAATAAGTAAATAAATGCTCTAAAATGTACCATTTTTATCGATAAAAAAAAGCAATCTATATCTTAAAAAAGGAATCATATTAAACAAAATGCAAAGACTTGGAAAAAGGTCTAATATTATTTTGAATGTTTATACCTATCAATACCAAGTAGAATGACGATGCGGTTCAAAATCACTTTCATTTTCCCCCGATTGATGGTAAAACAAATGTGGATATGGAACATGACCTTGAGTAGGTAACATATAAGAGCCATCTTGTGCATTTGTTGATTGTGAGGATTGACTTGGTATTCTATGATCATGATACGTGAGAAATGATTGATTGCCAGTGAATTTCGGAGCATAATGATAATATCCGAATCCTCGATAATCAGCACTATCACTAGTACGATCATAGCCAAAGCTATTAGAGTCAAAAGAGGAACTGTCATGATGTCTATCAATTACTTGTTCATAATATCTACCACCATGACTACTAGTAGAGCTGTCAACTTGTCCAGTTCCATCAAATAAACCATATTGGTTATAATAGCCCCTGTCGTAGTCATACCTCAGTTGACTAGTGCTCTGATTTGGACTAGAATCGCACTTATACTCCGGATCTATACTCAAATTTTGCATATGCTCTTCAACTCCTCTATGTCTTTGTGAGCCTGAAGGATAAGAGAAAGTATCTTGACTTGGAAACTCAGTTAATTTGTTGAGATATTCTCGTTGTGCTTCTATGCCTAGGACGATAGCCGTGATCAGTGTCTTGAGTGGCATAATAATTATCTTGACCTCAAGCCCACGACGTATCTCCTGTTTGTTGGCTCTCTTGATCGTGACTTCTACTATGTCTCAAAGAATTATCTACTCCATTTCCATCGCCGCTGTCATCACCATCATCACTGTCACTATCACTTTTATCAGATGAAGATGAAATAGCAATATGCTTACTCGTTTGTCCCATCTTACCCTTACCCTTATCCTTATGCTTTTGAGATGATGATTGAATTGTATTTTTCTTGTTCCTCTTGGTAATAAATTGGGACAATGTATCACCAAAATCATCATCACTATCACGTCTATAGTCATCTTGACTTCTTTCTGATTCGTGTTGGCGAATGCCCTCATCCAACCATTCGAGATTATCTTCAGATAAGGCAGGCTGATCACTTTCTCTTATCCATTCATCTAATATGTCATCTTGATGAAAAATGTGATTCAAATCAATTGGACTGTAAAAATCATCAGTATCCCTTTGATGCATCAGATTTTTCACCTTTAATCGCATATTATAATGCACAAAGACCAATTTGTGCAATTTTTTAATTGCTAGACGATTGCGAAGTTTTGTATGAATCAATGACCAAGTACTCCAATTTCTTTCGCAACCAGAGGATGTGCATGTTTGACTTAATATTTTCACTGCAATCTTTTGCAGATGTGGAGCATCTTCACCATAATTGAGCCACCATTCAGCTAAAAAAATAAAATAATAATTAATTATGATAATAATAATAATCTTAATAACATAAAAAATATTAACTTCGTTCATATAATTTAAATATTAGTATATATTGAGTTGAGCTCGAACCTGGTAAGGATTTCGATAATGCTCTTACTGCAACAGAACTTCCAAATCCTCCTCTTTTCTCTCTAAAAATTTTGATCTACAAAAATAACATATGCATATATGTTGAAATTCTAGAATTTAGTAATGTATATGATCACTAATACATATAAATAGCATAATGATAAATATACCTCATTTATGGCATCAACTTGTGCATCCAAATCTGGCTTCAATTTTGCAATGACTCTTTTCAATCCTTTACGAACCTTGTCAATATTATACTCACATGTTCCAGAGTATTGTAGAGTCGGGTTTAAAAAATATGCTAAATAAAATAAAATAAAAAATTAAATAAACAAGTGAATAAATATATAATCCATATTTAAATTACGTGTATTATTTTAAATTACCTGCTGCATGTAAATCACAATGTAACTAGTCGTACCACCTATCGTCAATCACATCCCAAATACTCCTGTAATGTTTCACCGACTTTTTTATGGCCATTTTTGCTCTATCCATGGCTTCATAAATAATTGTTAAGGTCGGTTTATTGTCTTGATCAACAGTCTTTAAGACTTTGACCAAAGGCCTCCATTATTGCACAAACAATCTGACTTTGTTCCAAAACCTTTCAGATAGTATCAATTCACCTACTTTAGCAGCTTCTGCTCTTCGTTTAGTAGTGTTATTGAAATCTATCCATTCATCTGAGGTGCACATTCTTTTCAATTCTGTACAATGCCGAAGAAGACTTTCCAAAGAAATGAATTCAGTAGCGAATCTTGTGATGCCGAGGCGTAACAATTCCCTTTTGCTTGTATATGTCTTCATCAAATTCACTACTTTATCACTGTTGTATATGAAACTAGTGATCTTCTTTGCCTATGCAATGGTTTTTTTCACCTCATCCATCTTACCAATATCCTCCAACATCAAGTCAATGCAATGAGCAGCACAAGGTGACCAATATAGATGTTTCCTTTTTTGCATTAGTAATTGTCCATGCAGCTTTCATACTAGATTCATTATCTGTCACAATCTGTACAATATTTTCTTCTCCTATGGACTCTACTACTTCATCCATTAATTTAAAAATATATTCTACATTTTTTCTCACATTTGTGCAATCAACTGATTTGTTAAATAACATATGCCTATCACAGTATACCATAAAATTTATTATTGGGTGTTTAGTGCGAGTACTCCAACCATCACACATAATTGTACACCCAAAAGTTGAAAATTTATCATAGACATCCTTCAAATATTTATGAAGTTCATCAAATTCTTCATCTAAATATTCATTTCCAATTTGATAAGCTGAAAGGGCCTTTAATTCCAGGACCAGCTTTGGCAATTTCATCAATCATTGATTGATAGTATGGATTATCAGCTGCATGGAATGGTACAGCATTAAAATGAAAAAATTTTGAAATTGCCTTATCGACTCTCTTTATGTTTTCCCCCGCAAACATTGATTTAACTGATTTTTGTTTCGAAGAAAACATATGCGAGTCAACTCCTCTGCTTATCATTTCATCTGCCTATCTAAGACTAAAATTACGAGACAGGCCTCTTTTACTTCTAACAGTTGCTTGCTCTGAAGTACCAACACCCATATATTCTGCAGTAAAAAATATTCAAAAATAATAATAAATAAATAAATAATTTTAATGTATTTTAATTAATTGATATGACACTTATCATAACATTTTAATTTACAAATAATACCTTGGCATAGATATGGATGGTCGACTTCCAGACACTGAATGCCTTCGCTGTTCTTCCACAAATTCTAAGTATCGGCTCTCTCTCATTGCTTGCCTTATCTGCTTTTTTTCTAATTCATCAATCTCATATAAGTCTTCTTCATTCTCGTCGCCATACATATTCTCCTCTTACAAAGAGCTCAATATTTCTGCTTTTTTCTTTTTTAGACTAGCTCTTTGAGCCTTACCAGCTTTTAAATACATTTTTATTACATTTGTAACTTCTCTTGGAGCTTTTGGACAAGCTTCAACTTGTCCTATAATGTGACCGACATGCTCTTTTAATCTTGTAATACCGCTATGCACTATTTTTCCACAATAGTTACATCTCACAACTTTTTTATTTCCACCTACAGGTGTACCATGTTCCCAACCAATATCCTTACTTGCCATTTAACCTGTTACATACACCATTGTAAAATGGTTAGTATTAGTAATGTATCAAAAAGTACTACAAGTAATGAGTTAGTATTTAACAAAAGAAAATAATTATTTAAATTATGTAAATAACTTGCAAATCTTATTTACATATTAACTTGTTTGCATACTAAATTGAGATTAGTTTTAAATTTAGGGGTAATTTTTCCTATGAAACTTGATCCCTATCAGCACCGTTATCATTTTATGCAAAGCCATTAAATATTGATGAATTAGCACCGTTGTCATTGAATTATCCAGCAGGTACCAATTGAATAAAACATGTATTACTGGATAATTCAAAGATAAATTATGTGTATTGCGCCAATTGCTTAAGTGGATAATATAAAAGTGTAGTTACGGTAATTATGTCTTCACAAAATAATATATTATTATCTATTTTATAAACTCAAGAAATTAACAATGAAAAGTAACAGAGAATATGTCTAAAATAATATATGTGTGTGTGTGTATCTTAGCATAAGTAATTAATTATTTGTCTTAGTAATAAACTAGTAAAATATGTATTCTTAATGCATTTGGAATTTAGGCTTAGTTTGTTAATCACTCAAACTAAATTTATTTTTAAAAAAAGAATAACATACCATAACAAAATAAAACAATATATCACTTAATATACAAATATAAATTTATTTTCAAAAAAATAATAACATACCATAACAAAATAAAACAATATATCACTTAATATACAAATATAAATTTATTTTTAAAAAAAGAATAACATACCACAACAAAATAAAACCACATATCACTTAATATACAAACACAAATTTATTTTCAAAAAAATAATAACATTCTACAACAAAATAAAACCACATATCACTTAATATACAAACACAAATTTATTTTCAAAAAAATAATAACATACGACAACAAAATAAAACCACATATCACTTAACATACAAACATAAATTTATTTTCAAAAAAATAATAACATACGACAACAAAATAAAACCACATATCACTTAATATACAAACACAAATTTATTTTCAAAAAAATAATAACATACCACAACAAAATAAAACCACATATCACTTAATATACAAACATAAATTTATTTTCAAAAAAATAATAACATACCACAACAAAATAAAACCACATATCACTTAATATACAAACACAAATTTATTTTCAAAAAAATAATAACATTCCAAGACAAAATAAAACCACATATCACTTAATATACAAACATAAATTTATTTTCAAAAAAATAATAACATACCACAACAAAATAAAACCACATATCACTTAATATACAAACACAAATTTATTTTTAAAAAAATAATAACATTCCATAACAAAATAAAACCACATATCACTTAATATACAAACATAAATTTATTTTCAAAAAATAATAACACACCACAACAAAATAAAACCGCATATCACTTAATATACAAACATAAATTTATTTTCAAAAAAATAATAACATACCACAACAAAATAAAACCACATATCACTTAATATACAAACATAAATATATTTTAAAAAAAACAATAACATACCACAACAAAATAAAACAACATCTCACTTATTATACAAACATAAAAGAATCATAAATTACATTTTAAATAAATCATTAAGTTTAGGGAATAATAGCTATTTTGATAAACAAAAAAAAAACTTATTATAGTCTTTTTTATAGACATAAATAGGGAGGAAATTTCATTACTTTATTTTTGAAAATAAGCAAACATTCAAAACATAGCTTCGTCACTGTCTTTAAGCATCCATATGATTTCAATCAAGTAGATTGAAAAAATTGCATAGTCAAGTCACATCAAATTGTTAAGAACCATCAATTTAATCACATGAATTTCTAGTATGTACCCAACAAAATAAAAAAACATATCACTTAATAAACAAAATAAAAGAATCATAAATTACATTTTAAATAAATCATTAAGTTTAGGGAATAATAGCTATTATGATAAAAAAAATGAACAAACTTACCTAAAAAATATTGGTGCAGATGAAATTGAAGAAGATGAACAAACAAAGAAGATGAACAAGCAGCTCGATATCTGACAATGTGAAAACTGACTAAAGAAAGAAAGCGAAGAGATTGTGCGTAAGAATATGATAAAGAATGAATACATTATATACGGCTTTCTTCACAGCTTTTGCCGAAATTTACGTGATTTATTGAATCCATTATTGCATGTGCGGTCATCTCATGTCAGTGCATTATTGCACCGATTCCCTTTTTTTTTTTTTTTGCACTCCAGTCCCTAAGGACTGGAGTGCAATTTTGAAAACGCTATCAATTAAAACATGCGTTGAAAAAAAAAAAAGCAATCTGCGCGCAATGCGCTCAGATTGTCAAGTTAAAAACAAAAAACCTCTGCGCACATTGCGCGCAGTAGTTTCAATAAAAAAAAAATCTGCGTCGTCTCCTTCCCCACCCCACAACTGACGCTGCTGGCTAATTTGCTGGACAAATCCACACCACAACAACTCACCACCACCATAGCCAGCTTCAACATCACCACCACAGCACCTCACCTCACCTCACCCTCAACCACCACCCCATCAACCAAATGGTTGCCATAAACACCGAAATCACACCCCCCAAATTCATCCCTAAACCGCCGAAAAATACCACAAAAGTCACACCTAAACGGCTGGAAAATAGCCCCAAATGATTGCAAAATAGTTGGACCAAGGCCACTGGTAAGATCTCTGATTTATTCCATCCGAATTGATCCGATCGATCCATTCCAAAATCGGCCGATTTGGACTGATTCGGATCCAAATCAGTCCGAGTTGGCCGAGATCGGCCGATCTCTAGGCAAGGCCGCCGTCTCCGATTGAACTCAGAGCGATATTGGAGCACCAAGCTCTAATCCCGTTTCGACTCGGCCGAGTCTTTGAACCCTAATCGTAGCCGAACACATGCCAAAAGACCACCAGTTGAAGAATGAGCTTTTGGCTTTACACTCTTCTAGATCTAGTCCATCAAATTGGTCAGCTCCAAAAGCTGGAATACAAGGCTTATGCCCTGCTTGGGCTACTGCTACTAGATACAATGAAATAAGAAGAATGTAATTTGGAGCTCAGAGGGAGAACACTCTGCTACAGTCACTCCATTTGGACACTCAGAAGACTTGAAAGAGGGGAGGAGAGTTGAAAGGGCCAAGAAGCCAGGTCCCTGTGATTCACGACCATCCAAGTCTTAATAAATTGTAATCCAAAGAAAATTTGTAGTTCTTAAAGAAGTAGAAGTAATGGTCATTCCTATGTACTATTGAAGTTTTCCAACATGGATCCAAGTCTTAATAAATTGTAATCCAAAGAAAATTTGTAGTTCTTAAAGAAGTAGAAGTAATGGTCATTTCTATGTACTATTGAAGTTTTCCAACATGGTTCAAAGTCGTGATTGCGGTTGTAGTCGTTACGTGTACTATTCCATATTGGTTTCGACATATCGGTTGCGGTCGCATATTTCAATATAAATTTTATTTTAAAAATTATAAATAATTATTCTCTCTCTCTATATATATAAAGTGCTAAACAAAAGTAATAAAAAAAATTAGTTGAGAAAATCTCTAATGACAATAGTATGCCTTATTTTCAATCAATCAAATATTTTCAATCCAAAAAAGAGAGAGAGAGAGAGAGATTAAGTGTGCACAATAATTTTTTCAGAGCATTGCTTCCTTCCCCCCTCTCCCAAAAAAAAAAAATTATTCCAGAAATGTTTTGTCGGGAAAAAAATATTTACCTAAATTGAAAAAAAATATAATTAGATTATACGAAACTCAATTAATTTGATACCACAATTTATTTTTACAAATTATCATTATTTTCTTCATCACTTTTTTGCTTTAATGATTTACTTTATTCAATACATATCTTGTGTAAAAGGTGTTTTTAAAAATAAAATAAAAGAATTAATAAATTGAATATTTTATTGACCAAATGGTTTATTTACTACAAGTAAATGATTTGATCTGCTACTGCTACCAAATGGCCGAACATCATCCTCCAAGTTCTTGCCTAGAACAGTATCCCCCAAATCAATTCTCCACCACCATCCTCACAAAAACGTCACCACTGTACCATACCTAGCCCTCAACCACCACCCTATCACAGTACCACAAATCGGCCATAAACCACCAAGACAGCTATCTAAACCTCCAAAATCAGCCCCTAATCAGCCACCCATGACCGCCAAAATCAACCCCAACTGCCAGCCAAAACAACATGATCTCCACCAGCGAACAAGACAACCCAAACTCGCCACCTTCCACTCCAATATAAGCCTGCACAAGTTTTTGATTTGCAGGACATCCTTGCATGATATTTCCTTAGATTAGATAAATAACTTTCTATTGTTTGGTGGGAGTGCATTTGTAGTGTAATGTTTGAACATGTACATAATATAAGATTTTTTACAGCCCTGTAATTATATTTTTTCGTAACAAAATAAACTCATTTTGACAATACATTTTGATAATGTACCCCCAAAATACAAACCAAATATCCCAAAATACCTTTAATTATTTTTTAAAAAATATTAAGTAAAAAATTAAAATGACCCTAAAAATTAAAGTTTTCTACCCCTCAAATTAGACCTTCCAAGCAATTTACGCATGGTTTTTTTAATAATTTAATCATCTCTTTCTTACTATAGTTGTTTGTAACATTTTGATAGATAAATTAGATTAATTAGTTAGTTAGATAACTGTGATTTAGATAATAGAATTTGATGGAGATTGAAAAGTTAGTGTAAGAGTATAAGTCCTTTTGACATTTTTATGACTAATTAATTAATTTTTTAAGATTTATTTTATTTTTTTTAAATGTAACTAAGGTTATTTTAGCTTGTTTGGTGGTTAGTGATGTTGGGATAAATTATAGATATGGGTTTATTTTGTTATAAAAAAATATGAACACAGGGGGTGTAAGTGTAATTTTTAAAACTTAAGAGGAGCTAAGCACAATTATGTGAAACCTTAGGGGTGGTCTGGGAAATTGTCCTGGAGAAATTTATATAGAAGTGAACATGTTAATTATGACGTGACCAAGTTCAACACCCAAGATAAATGACTAATAATGCAATAATTGCATTTCCTTGACTTATTTGTGCCGATCACCAATCCGACATCTGACTTGCATATCTAGACGTCAAATCATTTATGTATTTCTTGATCATAGAGTGATCAAGAAGAATATTGGAAATTTTTTCCTTCAAATAATTCATTGTTTCCCTGTGAGCCAACAGAAGCATATTGAATTTTCTCTTACAAGCACTTGCAAGGATGTTGTATTGGCACTACTCTAATTACTAGGCAGACATGCTTCATGTGGTACTACTTTTTGGTTTTTCATTCAAAGAAAACTTGGTCATGTAAAGGGAAAGAAGAAAGGGAAAGAAGGAAGAGAAATGCTTAAAATGGAATCATGATGCTTCATGGCTCACAACTAATATTCTGACCAGTTGAGCTCAAAGTATTGTTTTCATATTCATGCCTTCTTAGTGCTTTTAATGTTCGAAATTGCTGGAACATGTTCTTACACACTCGTTTGAGTTTCAAAAAGGCATAATTGTATGATAAACAAATCGAGTTCGATATAAGATTAAAGTAGTTGACTCAATAGAGCTGAACTCAAACTTGTTAGCAAATTGAGGGAATAGTTTCATAGATACTTATATAGATATAAATAAATAAATAATAAATGCATATACCTTGTTTAGCAAAATATGCACAAAATTAATGTAATTATAATGGAAACACAAATCATATGTTTTTTCCCAAAAAAAAAAAAAAACACTAGCTTTTCAAATTTGAACTAGAACTCGAAACTTGTAACTTCATGGCAAAGAATCAACTAGATTGACCTAGTGGATAAATCAAGAATATAGAAACAAAAACGGCAATTGAAGCAGAGAATGTGGAGACAGGGTATGTTTGTTATACCCGTCATGACTCGTTTAGGAATTACCAATTCATCATTTAACTATTGCAATTCTTTTCCTGATAGCCAATCACATGTAGATACCTTTCCATACTTTATATCTAGAGTACTTCATTTAATTTCCTCGGCGGTTTTGGGCTTTGGTGGTATTTATCATGCACTTCAACAAAATAGATCGGTTTAAACTATGATCATGAGCATTGAGTTCAAGTACAACTCGTTAAATATAAATGAATCTAACTTGTACACTTTTACCAATTAACGAATCGAATTTGTTAACAGATGAATAGATTCAAACCTTATTTACATAATATAGAAATCGAACACCGAATATTCAGTTCGATTCGCATTTGTTAAAAGCTCTATGACGTCCCATATTTGGCGTGATATCTTATGATATATATTACCGGCCTTAAACTGGATCTGGCACGCTCTCTGGGCTTAAATTGTATACAATGCAACTAGAAATACATTAGTTGGATTTTCATTTTTGCATTTTTTTTTGTATTACTTTTTCTTCTAGTTCTCACTCTTTCTCTTCCTATCCCCAAAAGTATAAGCAGTATACTTGAAATTATGAAAAAGTTAATTTGAAAATATGTCAAAAAAATTGAAAAGATAGTTATGACAATTATCTAAATGCAGCTCAAGAATTCCTGTTCAAAATCAGATTTTTTATTTCCAATAAATTTCTGAAAATTACTGTAAGTTCTTGAGGATATCAGATTATTTAGTCATGTAATAAAACTTCATTCTTTAAACCAAATAAATTAGAACGCTTGATTATTAGGATTGTGCCTTTAAGATTCTTCTTATTGTTTTGAATTCTCATTATTCCATTTATCCAAATGGTGCATAAAAGAAAAAGATGTTAAGATGAATTGTAAATATTTTTAATTATAATAGATTATGATAAGATATAAGATATCAATTATAGATTATGATAGATTATATTCAAATTTAAAACTTGTCTAGATTCATTGTATCTTTTCCTATTATAGATTATGATAGCTTATATTCAAATTTAGAATTTATCTAGATTCATTGTATCTTTTCCTTATATTGGCCTATAAATAGGCTATTGTATCATTTGTGAATAGTGTGAAACATAGAAAATATTTTTCTCCTACATTCTTTCTTCCTTCCATGGTATAGAGTAGGGATTATTGAATCTCGGATATAATTCTAGATTAGGAGCAATGGCAGAATCATCTAAAATGGTCCAATATAGTAATGCGACCTCTATTTTACAAGACTTGTCTACACAAATGGTAGAAGTCTTACACCGGAGTCAAAAGGCTGCTCCAACCCAATATTTGTTCATGGTGAATATTGATATCAAGTTAAACGATACCAACTATGCCCTGTGGTCCCATGTTGTGGAGATGTATTTAACAAGAAAAGACAAATTGGGATATATCAATAGTGAAATCTGTCAACTTTCACCAACAAATCTTGCATATAGACAGTGGTAGACTGAAGATTCGATCATAAAATTATGGTTGATAAATAGCATGAATCATCCTTAATAAACAACTTCCATCTATTTCTCAACTACAAATGCAGTTTGGGATGCTTTGCTACCATATACTTCGATAGGGCAGATACATGTAGCTGTATGATTTGCGGACGAAGGTGACCAGGATGAGATCAGCTAGAGGATCGATTAAGAAATATTACAATGACCTCCAAGGCTTGTGGAGAAATAACAATTTTCGTTGGCCAAACCTAATAGAATGTGCTGCTAGCTAGATGGCCAAACCTAAGAGAGCTTACATTTTTTTCAACGGGCTAGATGGCCGATTGGATAAGATTTGTAGTGATATATTGCAAATGAAGCCATTTCCAACAATGGACGAGAGAAATCAATTTTTGTCAACCAAATCCAATAAATTGTGCTATAGATATCGATAGGTATAATTCTCTCATACAAGAAGAGAGAGTTTACATTTTCCTTGACGGGCTAGATGACCAATTGGATAAGATTCGCAGTGATGTATTGTGGATGAAGCCATTTCCAACAATGGAGGAAGCTTATGATATGTTTGACGCGAAGACAACAGGCAATTGGTAATGTTAACAGGGAGAGAAGATGGAATTAGCTCTATTATGGCAACTAAGAGAATAAAAAATGGGCCGATTGTGCCTTTTTAAACCAAAGTATCGATTGACAAGAATAACTTTAGCCATTGCGGCAAGAAAGTGCATACTCAAGACAAGTGTTTCAAGCTGTATAGGTATTCAACTTGGTGGAAGGAGTGCAAAGGATAAAATCAACAGGCTGATCAGTCGACTTCTACACATTAGAAAGAGAATTTTGGGAAAGTGACCACAACAGCTGCTAATCCAATAACACTTACTGTACCACTCAATATTACAGAGGTGTGTTCTGGCGATACCTCAATAGCTTGCCAACATCGAGGTAATTGTAGCCTTAATTGGCATGATAATGATTGGATCATCAATTTAGGGGGCTGCCGATCACATGACTTTTAATCCAAATGATTTCTTATATGCTACTCAGCCAAGATGGTCAATGATTTCTAATACTAATGGTGTTAGGTATCTAGTTACAAGGGCTGGAATAGTTGTTCTATCATCATCACTCTCTTTGCTTGACACTGTAGATACCAAATTTTGACACACCATTTATTTTCAAACATTGGAAAGGCATGTTTGCACTTTTTGGGAAAATTTTAATTTTTCAATAATATGGGGGGCAAAATAGTAATTTTATCTGTAAATAATTTTTCTATCAGCTTTTGGGGGGGTTTAAATTCACATTTTTACTTTCATACATATTTTTTACATTTTATGATTTTTCTAGATTTAATTCGCATTTTTTATATTTTTACCAGCACAAGGGCAAAATGGTAATTTCGCTTCACGAACACCATTTTAGCTCATTTTTTGTTCCAAATTCATTTTTCTTAATTCTTTAAGCATATTTCTAAATTTTCTTAATTTTTTCGGAGACAATTACTATTTTTCTATGAATTTTCATTACCTAAGGGCAAAATCGTCATTTTACAGTCTAAGTTCATTTTTTGTCAAATTTATAGTCGTAAATGCCTTTTCTAGTGTTTTAAGGTTATTTGTAATTTTTGATAATTTTTTGAGGACAATAACTATTTTTCTGTGAATTTTCATTGTTTGAGGGCAAAATCGTCATTTTACAGCCTAAATTCATTTTTGGTCAAATTTTGAGTCAAAAAGGAATTTTCTAATGTTTTAAGTTTATTTTTAATTTTTTGATAATTTTTTTAGGCTAATATTTATTTTTTGTGTATTTTCATTGTTTAGGGGCAAAATCGTCATTTTACACCTTGAGCGCGTTTCTATCAGTTTTGAGCTCTAGTTTTTATTTTTGAAATATACTGTGAATTATTTTTGAAAATTTACAGATCTCTGTCATATTTCTTGTATTAATTTTTAATTTTAGAGTTAAAAAATATTTTTTTAATAAAATTAGCATTTTTTTATACCGGTGGCATTTTCGCTATTTTACAACATTCTTGGCCAACAAGACAATTGGCTTATAAATACCCTCTTTAATCAGCAGAAGAAAAGGAAGAGAAAAAAAACCCCTAAAAACACTTTGGTTTTGTGCTTTAAGAATCAAACACACACCATACACTACAAAACACACACTTGCCGATTATTTCCCAAGGTTTCCACTGTTCATCATCTACAACCTCAAGATCACGTTACTGTTCATCAGATCATTTTTCAAACGTTAAAAAAGTTAGTTCTTATCTTTAATTGATATTCTTTTCTTCTATTTTTCCAAGCCAAATCAAATTAATTGTGTTTATTTATTGGAAATTTTAATCAGATTATCAGCTTTATCTTTGTTCTTGTTTTTCTGGATTTTTATTAGTGAGAGTTCTTTTTAGTCTTCTTCATGATTTGCTTTTCTGGATTTTTATTCTTCTTCCATGGCTCTCTCTCTCTCTCTCTCTCTCTCTCTCCACCGCCTATCTTCATCACCATTAACTATCTATCACCACTGCTATACAAAACCCAAACCACTAGCCATCCCTTGATTATCACCCAAAACAACTAAAAAAAAAAGGGAACTTCAGCCCAGGAAAGGATGTCACAACCACCATAGTCCACCTGAAACAACCCCTCCCCAATCCTTCCCCCTATAATCATAGCAAAGCAACAGGTTTCCTCCCACAACCACCGGAGTAATCTTAGTTCAAAAAACCACCACAATCACTCACAAATTCCCTAACACCATAAACTTAACCAGCCCCAAAGTAAATTGACATCAACCCTTAATCAAAGTTACTCCAGACCTGCGCTCTGAACCTGCAAACAAACCACCAGAGAAACACCAAAATTCACAGCTCCAACCTGCACAAACATACTTCACACACACATATACATGCAGCAAAGAAACCACAAGCAATCAGTTGCATATAATCACACACTAGATTCGCACACTAAACACGTACTCTCAGATGCACACACAGAAAACAAACGCCTTCACAATCAGCCCCCTAAACTACCCAATTTAACCCAAAACCACAACCCAATAGCTTTACCAATCAGCTACCCAACATACATCTCGGCAATCAATACAAATCGCAAATCCCATAACACAGAACATCTCCAATTGCCCAAAAACCTGCAATAACATCCAATACGCACACACCACACACTGGATTTTACAGACATAGAGAGCATAAAAAACACACATAGAAACACACACTGCACACACCAATTTACACACACAAATACACACAGATTCCACCAAAAATAGCCCAATCGCCACCACCTGCCCAAATTTCATCGCCAATGACCCCAATGCCCTCGCCCCAGTACCCAAATTCAACCAAAATCACCTCTGTCTCCATCTCCCCTCGTCATCGTTGACTACCACTCTCACGTTCACACGCCCCCAAACCAATTGCTATGCCCGTTCTCCTCCACCGCCAGAGGAAACTCCATTACCTGCCACAAAAAAAAAAATTCAAGGATCACCACCAGCCCCTGTGCATAATCACCAAGAATAGACCCCGCAATGCCCGTTCCAACTCCCCTCACCACCACAACCAACAATCAGCACTGGATGCCAAATTATTCCATCATCGCTATCATCTTTCCCCGATTTCGAATGAATGATTGCAAAGAGAAATAAAGATGGATGGAGAGACAGAGGTTCGGAGAGAGGGTCGGATAAAGAAAAAGAAATAGAAAGAGATGGAGAGAGAACAAAGGCAAGGGAGAAGCCCAGACAAGAGAGAGTGATCGGAGGGAGTGATGGCGAGAGTGAACAGAAATTGTGAGAACAGAGAAAAAGATATAAAGCAAAATAGAGAGGAAGAAAAAGGGCAAGGAAGAAACAAACCAAGAAAAGAAGAGAAATGGAGAAGAGAGAGTGAGGGAGAGAAATGAAGAAAACAGAAAAGGAAATTTAGAGAAGAGAAAAAATTGGAAAAGGTAGAAGAAAAGAAAAAGAAAGGAAGAAATAAAGAATAAAAAAATGAGAAGAAAGAATGATTATTGGGAAAAATGAGTTTCTGATTGTTATATATATATATATATATTTTATTTTTAGATTATTGTTATTATGGTTTAGGATTTTAGTAAAATAGTTTTGTATAAAAATTAACATTTATGCCTAAACCTCCCAAGATTTTAATTACTGTTGTTATACCCCACAATATTCTTGTCTTGTGCAATTAGGTCCCTCCTAATTTACAAATTAACCCCTCCAGATTTCATATTTCCTTCAATTAGGTCCCATGACTTGCAATTTGGCCCCATATTTGCTAGAATTACATTTTTGCCCCCCAATTTACTTTAATTTGCATCACACCCCTAGACTTGTGTAGATTTTTAATTTTTGTCCCAATTATTTTAAATTTACTATTTGGCCTCAATTTATTCTATTTTTTATTTTTTTCCTCTAACTTGCTATAATTTACATTCTTCTAATGTGTTAGTATTTCATATTTTCCTCTTTATTTTTAAATAGTTGTCCCTTTAACTAGTGTGTTCATTTTTAAGCTTTGGTACTGGGTCTTCAAAAAGGTATTTTCGTTACCTTTTAATTGCTTCTTTTATGTGCTCCAACATGCTCCAACGTGATTTTATGCATTATTTTTATTAATTATTTGTACGTTTTCTTATTTTACATACTTTTGCATATTTATGTAGTTAATTTATTTTATTTAAATTTTGAATTTTTATTATTATTTTGAAAAATATAATGTTTTGTATTTAGATAGTCAATGTAATAGTTAGATTATTTTTCTCATATTGTAGCAAGAATTGTGTAATTAGATAGAAAGTGTAATAGATAGGGCATTTTTAATTTCCCCCTTTAAATTGTAAATCAAGCCCCCCGGTGTAATAGTTAGGATTTATTTGCTTTCGCGTGCTTACGTGCTTATTTGCTTTACCACTTTCATCAGGATTTTGCATCTAGAATATTATGCTTATGTGTTATGTGCTCCTACGTGATCTTATATGTTTTATATGTTTAATTTGCTTTTAATTCTTGCTTTAATGCTTAATTCATGATTTATGGTATTCCGTCACCACACTAGTCCAACGCTAGTTGTGGCTTTATTCTTTTCCGCTAGTCCAACGCTAATGGGAATTTTTTTAAAACGGGCTAGCCCAACGCTAGACCCTTTAGGACATTTTTGTGTTAGGTACATTTGTGTGCATTACATATCTCATTTCACACACTTTTAGTTTTCTTTCCATCTATCATGATTTTATTATTACTCTTATTATTTTATTATTATTATTATTATTATTATTATTATTATTTTGACACATTTTTTAAAATGTATGACATCTAGGTTATATCTCACTTAGAAATTAGGACATTTGTGTGATTCGACTAGAAATAGTCGTCTACTCACGTGGGAAGCGGTGACATATAGGCCGTTCCCCCCTCCGTGAGTAGGAATATTCAGTCACGAGTTATTAGTCCCCCATACCCGTCATGTTGCATACCCATCTTCGATCACTTACTATATATTATTATTTTCTTTTCCTTTTTTTTTGCATTTCATTTTGCATTCACACTCGTGACTCCCTCCAGGTCTCGACTCGGGTTTCGCAATTAATGCGACAATTCCGACCAAGCCTCGATGGAACATGCCGACCCTCTCGATATTTATATTTAGACTTAAGATTTGCATTCATATAGACACATCCAAAATGCGATAGAATTTAGGGTTAATTTAGGAAAATTTGATTAAATCTCGCAACTAGCCTCGGCTAGGTAGAAAGGGTGCCTTAAGCATGAGCCTTTGCCTTCCCTTTCTTCAAATGTGACTCCCGGACCTTTTTCTCTCGTTTTTCGTATACCAGAGTTGGAAAAGGGTTTTAAAATATTTTTTTCTAAAAATTTTTGTTTTGTTTTGTTAAACAATTTTTCGGGTGACTTGGTACACCCCAACTCAGTACCAAGTGGCAACTCCATTTTTTTTAAAAATAAAATCCTTTTTCAAATTATTTGGCCAAATCTATTGCACTTTTAGTCCCGGCCTTGTTTTCTTTTAAAAATACCAATTTTTTTTAAAATACACTTTTTTACTAAAATTTGATTTTTTCTCACACACGTACGGTTTTATTTTAAAACCTTTATTTTCAAAAGGGTCACCGAGACTAGACCGTCTTTTCTGGACGCGACAGTCACAACCCTACTCGTACCCTTTTTCTCATGATTTTTTAGGACGCGATAGGATTTTGGCGACTCCACTGGGGATCACTAGTGAGTCCGAGCACTAGGCTTAATCATATTTTCCTTATTTAACCCTTCTACTCCATCCCGTTTGGATGTTAGGATTGCATTTTTCTTTCCTAGATTTTTAGGTTTTTCTTTTGCATTTTACACACTTCCTCGTCTCTCCGTTGCTTATATGATGTATGTTTTATTTACTTTTGCTTTATCCAACCGCATTTGCATTTGGGGAAGGGGTCAATCACCCTTAGAGCCCACGCGTGTTAATATTACATTCCCTCCTCTCATAAGGAGCATTCCATACGTGCATTCGATGTTTTTTTACCCTTTTTATATTTTGGTGGTTGTCACCTACCTGTCCTTTCAGGAATTAGGATCGATCTACTTAGATGTGTGACCGTGGCACGACGTGCACGTAACATTGTTTAGGAGATCACCCAAACTCTCGACTTGAGTCCACAAGTCTAGAGATTTGGGCTTTAAAAATCGATTCGCTTGGACATGTGGCCGTGGCCCGACGTGCGCATAGCAATTCCAGAGAATCACTCGAACCGCCGTCCTGGGATCTTTGAAATTGACGGACTTGTTACTTTTTGGATCCCTTAGTCTGAAGGTTCGGGAACCACAGTCTAATTGAGTTTAGATGCATTAGTGAGCCCAACCTCATGCATCCATGTAGAATAACCTAGGGTAGAGTCAGCCTTACCCTATCAGGTACACTAAGGCACGAGAGGAGGGAACCAACCTCTTTTATTTTCCTTATTATGCTATTGTTATCTATGTGTATTATTTATTTCTGTCAATGTGTTATTTGTTGAACGAACTAACGCATTCTCTCTTATTCTTTGATTGCATTCACAACCATAGAAGAAAGAGCCCTGGCATGGTGCTCTCATAGAAAGCCAACCCTCTTTTGGCACGTTTAAATTTCGTTTTCATAATTAATTTTCTCGAGAAAGATGGATTGTAAACAAAATAACCAAGAGTCAAGGCATTGTAAATTGTGTAAAAGTCCTGAAAATCTAATTTTTTTTAAGTGTAATTTCAAAACATTTTCAAAGTTTACTCACTCTTGTTGTACTTGTCAATCTTATCCGAACTAATTTCTTTTTAAGTCAATAAATGCACCCAAGTGGTCAAATTTTTTGCACAGCTTACGTTTATCATTTTGTTTCCAAAAATTGATATGTCATTTTTGCCGTATCCCCCGCCGTCCCATCCCACATCACACGAAAGTCATTCCATAAATTGACATTTTTGACTCGTAAAATCATGATCTTTAATTTCTATTCAATGATGTATCCCGTAACCTTTTGGAGGTTCGATCTTTTTTCACATATTTTTGGAGGCAATAATTTTTTTTTGTACAGTTTATGATCCGTCTTTCTCGAAGAAATTTTTTGCATAATTGTTAGATAAAATAAAAAATCTCTTTAGGATATTTCTCAAAATTTGGCATTTTTGCATATTTTAACTTGTTTTAATAAACTAGCATCATGCATAAACCCTAAAGGGAATGCCATTTCGGGAATCCCATGAATAGGAAAGCCATCCTTTTGTATTGGGTACGTAACTCTAAAAAGACATTGCACGTTTAAAGTTCAGTAAATCCTAATGGGTGAGACCTTAGGTAAGGTAATCAAATAAGATTGTATTTTTGAATCAGCATGAATACCCCACGACGCATCAAGCAGATGTTGACAATCCCGCCAAAGGTTCGAAAATGGCCAAGGCTTCTTCTTCCTAGTGAGATCAATCAAGTAGCAGCATTTTTAGGGCCTATTGGTGATTTCAAGGAAATAGAGACAAATGGATGTTTGGTAGAAGCTCTGATTCATCTATGGGACCCGACTTGTTCAGCATTTAGGATTAGAGACAAGGAATTGACCATTACAGTTGAAGAGGTAACCGGCCTACTTAATTTGCCAGTGGAGCAGATGACTATGATCTATTCATATGCTTTTGGAAAAGATGAGTTCTGCCATTTTGCAGAGTTGAAGGAGTCTGCAGTGCAAAATTTCGATCAGAACATAAACGTAAAGTTCCTATTTGACAGATTCGCAGACAAAGACAGGTTCGACAAGTACCCGGGAGATTTCACGCTAGCATCCAAAATAACATGGACACAAAAGAGAGTTTGAGTATACGGGTTTGTCATGGCAGGTATTTATTTGTTTCCGAGAGAAGACAAGAAGATCGATTTCAAGATAACCAAACTTATGTTTGATCTTTTCTCTGAGATCGGGGGTCAGAGAGCTTCCGTAATGCCCATTGTGTTAGTAGATATATTTGTTACCTGCACTAATTGCCAGAAAGGAACAAACTTCTTTCATGCATCTAACAGAATTCTGCATATTTGGGCAATAGAACATTTCAATAGGCACCCGTCTGTCCCCCACAACTTGCCACTGGTCGAATATAATTGGATAGTCACTCATTGTAAAAGGATTGATAGAAATAGCCCAATGAGAACGGCGTCAGAATGTCTAGACCTTTTGATGATGATACCTGATCAAAGAATCCGATGGGTTTTGGATTGGACACACTGCATCAAAGTTGCTCTCCGTACTAAGTTGGTCGATTTCATACCGCTACTGGGGACTCAGGGGCATTGCAGCTTACACTCCGAAAAGATTTCTTTGACAGTTAGGGCGTATCCAGGGATTACCGCCGACACCTGATTTATCAGACTTTCTCATTGTCTTTGACTAAAAGGAAATTGTCCCACTGAGATCCCTAGAAGATCAGAATTGACGAAAGCATGGGAAAGTTAGTGTACAGACTGAAATCTCCCATTTGATGCAAAAAACAAGGTTAATCTTGTAACCACTCCACAGTATGAGATGTGGCTCAACAATCAAAACGTTTCAACAAGGCAAGTTGTCATTGATCCTGCCGAAGAGGTTGCTCGACTAAGAACCCTGCTAGAAATGAAGGATCGTGAATTGATACAAGAGAAACAGAGTTTCAAAAGGAATGAAGAGGAATATGAGTCTGTCAAAGAACTTTACATAGAAACCAAACAAGAGCTGCAAGAGAAGAAAAGGAAATGCTTGAAGCTGAAAGACGACATCAATCAGACTATGAACAGGTACTCTTGGGAGCCGGACCACAGCAAAGCTCAGCGCTGGGAAGACCAATTGAAGAAAGTTTTAGAATGTGTAAATGAGTTAACAGAATGATGTACTCTCTTGTATTGGTTTGGTAATGAAAGTAGTGAAGTGTTTGTCTTTTATGTTCACGTTGTATGAAAGTTTACTCAAGAAATAAAAATGCTATTTCTTTTGGAGCTGAAATTCATCCTGTTCAAATATTAAAATGGGGGTCTCACCCTAAAGGATTGTATTTCATGCTAAGCTTACCCTTGACATAATAAGGGCTCCCCCTAGGACATGCATTGAAATTATTTATACACTTACCAACTTCAGTATTTTTCTTTTTTCTTTTTGAACAATGAATTTTTGACAGCACCAATAATGAAAGGACAACTAAATCAGTTTCCTCTCCAACATGTATTTCAGGTACTCTTAATGTAACACCCTAGAAAATGCACATATAAGAAGCATTTTTTTTTATTATTTAGGGTTAAGTGCTAATCTTAGAATTATTAGTTGGGAGATTTCTTGAGTTAATTAAGTTAATTAGTTAAGATTTTCATTCTAAGCAAGAACACTTAGGTACTAAAGTTAGAATAATTTCTCTTGACCATTTAACTTATAGTAGTGTTTAAATTTTTACTAGTTCATTTCATTATTTTCTAGTCTTTTGACTACTTGAAATTTTGCTCAATTTTATTCAAAAGTTTCACTTATTTTCTTACCTTATTTTCTTTTCCCCTTGGCCGAAATTTTTCTCTCTCTTTTCTTTCTTTCTTGGCCGAAATTTTCTTTTCTTTTCTTTTCTTTTCTTTAGGCCGAAATTCTTCTTTTCTTTCTTTCTTATTGTGGCCGGCTTCTCTCTTTCTAATTTTATTCTATTTTGCTTTAATAATTTATGTCTAATTATTGATTATATTAAGTGGTAAGAGTTATTAATCTTCACCAATTAAATTGATCCAAGTGGTTATTCTTGCATTAAAAGACTAACTATTTACTTTACTCTTGTAAGGATTTAATTGGACCACCATTTTTCCCATCTTTTCTTCATTTCTTTTTCATTTTTCCTAGCCTAATTCTCTCTCCTTTTCTCTTCCCTTGGCCGGCCAAGCTCTTCCTTCTTCTTCCCTCATTTTGCTCTCAACTTCTTGGACTTTCATCTCTCAAATTGGAACAAATCCACCATAGGAAGTGGACTTCTATCTTTTCTAAGCAAAATTCTAAGCATATCTAAGGTATTTACCATGAACCTACCTTATTAATTTCATGTTTTAATTAGTTTTTATTCAAGTTTAATACCAAGTTCTTGTTAAGATTACTTGAAGAAATTAGTTAGAACTTGATATGTACTTGTTAGATAAAGTGTTCTTGTGGTTAATTAGACTAGTATGTGGTATTGGAACCTTGAAATTTCATGAAGAACATGTTATTTGGGTGAAAGTTCTTGGAGCTTAATCCTTGAAATTTAGTGAGATTTTGATTGAATTTGAGTTTGGATTGAACTAAGAAGTTGTAGAACTTGATGAATTATGGGTTGGATGATTGAAATCTTGATGAAAAACAAGATTGGAAGGGCCGAAATTTAGGGGAAATAATGCCCAATTTTTGTTAGAAAAACCCTAGAAAAACCCTAGAAAACCCTAAAATAAAAACCCTAGAATGAAAACCCTAAACCCTAAACCCTAAACCCTAGAAAAAAAAAAAAACCTAGAATTTAATGAGGTATTTCTTGCATTTTCTTACTAGGTTAATTAGGGTATAAATTGGGTTTTTCATTAGATTATTTCTTTCAAATTGCAGGATCCAATAGTGAGACCCAACCTTTCTACGAGATATTTTCTTAGGCACCAGGTGAGTGTCTTTATGTGTGCATGATGCATGGAATGTGATAATTTTATTTTGTGACCATTATGCTTAACTTGCAAATATTATGTGAGTACATGTGTTATCTGAGGAAAGATGTGTACTTTATCGCATCTATTCCACAATGTGTTACACGCTTTTATTATTTAAAATGTTATTTGTGTGTGAGACTACCGTGACTAACGTCACTATTATTTCACGGTTAGTCAACCAGGCTGCAAGTGGGAGGACATAAGGTGCTGGGTGTTTTAGGGTGTGATGTTCTTTCCTTTTGAGTTGTGAATCCTCAAAGAGGCCAACTCCGGAATGAACTTTCTTGATTGTGTGTTGGCCCTCCAGGGTTGAGATTTTTCTCCCCCGGATGTGGTAGCTTGTACGGAGGTTATAAGGTGATTGGCGGTTAGGGCTTGTGATTGATAAAACTGATATGTTCCTTGATAAAGACCTGAGCTATTATCTCGGTCTAAATATCGTGGCTACATGATCAGTACCTGCTCCTCTACGGTTAAGCTTGCTTCCGTAGTTGAGCCCTGTATCCGCCAGTGACTACATGTGAATTAAATTGCTCATATATTGTTTATTTAATTTATTGATTATTTTAATGACCTGAAATCATGAGTGCTGGTATGATTGCATGAATTGGACATTCACTGGGCTATTATAGCTCATTCCATTTTATTTGTTTTCCTTTACTCAGGTCAACTGAAAAATTAAAGCTGGACTAACTGGTTTTTGGGTTATTATAAGTGTTTTAGTGTTGTAATAGTCGCACTATGTTAGGCTATTATTGTGAAAAAATTAGGTACATTATGACTTGTAACTTTTTGATATGACTTGTAATTTTAAGTTAAATAATAGAAGTTTGTTTTATTTTATTCCATTTTATTTCATGTTATTTTATTTTAAGTTAAGTACGTTTGGATTTCCACGTGAGTGCGTGCATCGAGTCCTGGCGAGAGCTAGGCAGGCGGTCCGCTAAGCCCTTTGGTGTGCCTCTGGGCAAGGTGGGGCTGTCACACTTAATCATAGCTTCATTCCACCGAAGCCCCATTTACATGAGGTCCCGTGCCAGATTACTGCATATAAACATGAGTAACCGCCCAGAATCTCCCGAAGCACCCACGGGAAATCAGTTATCTGAGATGACGACACTGAGAGTCCAGATGAACAAAATGCTATCCAAAATGAATAACATGACTCAGGAGGTGTCTTCTCACAGTCAGATTATTGCATATTTCATCAGCAACATGAACAATGATGGCTCTACCTCTAGTGCACCAACTGCTCAAGGAACTCTGCAGACCCGACCCAATACAGAAGGGAACACACCAAATGTAAACAACACTGTCCCCATTGCCCAACAGACTTCGTCCCTGGATACTCAGAATACCCAAATGCCTCCTCCACCTCCAATCATGCAAAACCCACCAATGTCCATTCCAATTCCTCCCAGCCCTAAACATACTCAAAACACCCTGGAACAACCTCAATACCCTCAGCAAACCACCCATTTTACCCAGAACAAACCCTTGCCAGTCCATACTACAACCCAATTTGTGCGGGATTCCAGATTTCAAGGAGGAGCGGATGCAGAACCATATGCCAAAGAAGAGAATCCCAATGTGATGGAAAAGGCTTTATTAAGAAAGTTGGATAGGTTTGATGACTTTATCAAAGAAAGTCAGGGATTCGATAGATATAGAGGATTGGACTATGAAGACATTTGCATGTTTCCAGATGCCCAACTACCACCAAAATTCAAAATTCCAGAGTTTTCCAAGTACAATGATAATGGAGACCCTGTGGTTCACCTCAAGATGTTCTGTAACAAGTTGGGAAAGCCAACTGAAGACGATAGATTGCCGATGAGGTTATTTGGTGAAAGTTAGGAAAAGGATGCATTGGAGTGGTATTTGAAGTTGGACTTTTTCAAAAATTCGAAACTGGACAGACCTCTCTAGAGTTTTTATTAAGTAGTATGAGTTTAACTGTAATCTAGTACCTGATAGATTCTTTTTGGTAGAATTAAAAAAGAAACCTTCAGAAAGCTATGTTACCTATGGTCAGAGGTGGCGAAGCGTCGCAGCCAAGGTGAGCCTGCTGATCGATGAGAGCGAAATGGTGAAGCTGTTTATTGATGCTCAAGACCCACCGTACTACCAGGCGATTGTTGGTTCCATTGAAAAATTTTTTGCTCAGGTCATTGAACAAGCAGAGGCCATAGAGAGAGATGTGAAGAAAGGAAAAGTAGTGGATATGGCAGCTATAAAAATGCAAGTTGAGTCTTTGCAAAACATGAACAATGTAAAAAAGGCCATTGGAAATAAACCCGAGAAGAAAGAAGGGGAAGCAGCTTTTGTCATAAACAAGGTCCCAATCCTAAAACCCAGATTTAACAATCGATCAAACTATCCGACTCAACACCTACAGTATCCCCAATCAGCACCTCCGCCACCTGTTTACCCTCAATATCTTCAACCCGTCTTTAACACCCAATCTCAACCAGTAAATGTTCAATCATTCTACCCAAACACCCAACCCATGTTCCAAAACCCTCGACCCACACAAAATAACTTTCGCCCACCCATCTAGAACCGCTTGAGGTTTGTTTATCCTAACAATTACGCTCCACCCAATCAGCCTCAAAATACAATAGGTCCAGCTAACCCTCCACAGAGGCGGCCTAAGGCTTTCACTCCCCTTGGTCATCCTTTAGATCAAATATATGACCAACTGAGAGCAGCGGGCAAGATTAGCACGATACCGCAGAAAACATTTTTTAACGGGTTATCCCATGACTATGATCATCAAGCCATCTGTGCTTATTATTCCGGAAGTCGAGGACACCCCACAACTAACTGTTGGGTTTTGAAACACAAGATTCAGGACATGATTGATGAAGAAGAAATAGTATTGAGGAGAGAGAGAGGACAGGCACCTAATGTAGACAATAACCCTTTGCCTCAGCATGGGTCTACAGTTGGGATGATTACCTTGGATGAAGAGTTTGCTGACCCTTCTGAGATGATAGTTGCGGTTGAAGAAATAGTGGGCATTACTGATGAGGATGACAGGCAAGCTAGAACGATGTTATCGGGAAAGGAATTCATGAGTCAATTTATGGATGATATTTTTACTGAAAAATTGGCATCATCCGTAACCCAACCAAAAGAATCGATCATGTTAGAAGAAGTACTATCAGCCATCAATTCATCAAGCCAGCCTTTTGTTTTAAATGTTTCACCTTTTGAGTTGGAAGTCTTTGAACCAGAAATCATTGATTTGCCAGAACAGTTGCCAATTGAGGACTTACAACAAGTGCCCTGGAACTATGAAGGCTCTAAATACAATGATGATGTAACAGCAGTTTTGAGGTCTAGAAGAGTGATGGCTGAACCAGAGATTATGGTTCCAACTAAGGGGAAGGAGAGCACTTTGCCACCCAAACCACCCGCTAGTGAGAAGAACGCTGAAAACTTTTTGAGGATCTTAAAGAGAAGTGAATACAAGGTAGTGGAACAGTTAAGCCAAATGCCAGCACAGATTTCGATTCTCAATTTCTTGTTAACATCTTAATTGCATCGGGATGCCCTTTTGAAGATTCTTAATGAGTCTCATGTTCCCAAGAATATTCCCACTGAAAAATTGACTGGAATAGTAGAGAATATTTTGGCATCCAACCAGATCACTTTTTCTGAGAACGAACTGACGCCCGAAGGGAAAGGGCATAACAAAGCTCTGTACATATCCATGCGATGCAATGGGAAACATCTGCTTAGGGTTTTGATTGATAATGGGTCTACTCTGAATATCTATCCCTGAGGCACTCTACAGAAGTTGGGATACTTGTAATCACAAGTTTGTCAATCGCCAACTATAGTCAGAGGATTTGATAGATCAAGGAAAGAGACTATGGGAGAGATCGATTTAGTGCTTGAAATGGGCCCAGCCCAATATCAGGTTACTTGTCAAGTCATGAATTTTTTGAGAATCTACAATGTGCTACTAGGGCGACCATGGATTCACTCTTCAAGATCGATACCATCATTCTTGCACCAGTTAGTAAAATTCATTATGAATGATAAACAGATCACTGTCTTTGCTGAAGACGACTGCACCTTGATGATAACCGCGGATCTTCAGAAAAGGCAAAAGACAAGCTGCCACTGCACCGGGGTTTTCGCGCTTTCAATATTGTATCGGTTAATTGGATCCCTGAAGGAAAGCTGCCTGTAGAGCCGATGTTATCTGATGCTAGTATCATGATTGCCAAAGAATTAATCAGAGCTGATTTCCAACTATGTAAAGGTATTGGAAGGATGCTACAAGGAGTGGTAGAACCCATTTGGCTGATAGAGCAGAAAGATACCTTTGGGTTTGGTTTTCACCCAACTGGTAAGGATGTGAGAGAGATGAAAGAGAAGAAGAGAGTTGAGAAGGAAGGACGGCACGTCCCACTCTATATTTCCCCACTTTATCATAGCTTTTTGAGGTCATCTGATGTTACTATCTCTGAAATCTGTAATGAGGATGACAATATCGAAGAAGGGATGAGCCGCCTGTTCATCGGAATGACCGACATTGAGAAAGCATCTGACACTACCAGTTTCGATGAAATTGAAGAAGGGGCATTGAACAACTGGATTGCCGATTATCTCCCTATGCAAAGGGAGTTTCGGTAAATTTGGGATTACTTCTTCTCAATGTTCATCTCTAGACAGAGCCCTAGAGTGGACTTTTTCTTTTATGTTAATAGAGTCAGGCTCATATCATGTTTTGCATTTTACTTTTCAATGAAAATGGTTTTTTAAACCTTTCTTTAAAATTGAATTGCATCTTTATGTTTTCCTTGAAGGATAGTGCCACACTTCTGTGGTTGTACATATTTCACTTTTTAAATTAATGCATTCTAAGTTTTAGTGAGATGAAGATTATGTTTTTGTCTATTCATTTATGTATTCTTTACTTTTATTTTTTTTTCAAATGGCCAAAAATAACTACTTATGATCTTTTGGATGTCACTTTACTTGAAACCGATGATTACAATTTTGATATCTCTCGGAATTCTGAAATAATGCTAGCCGTTGATGAGAATGAAAGTGATATCGAAAAAGATTATGATTCCGTACTTAAGAATCTTGAACAATACAAGGAAAAACTCAAGCCAAACTTGGAAGAAACAGAAACTATTAATATTGACACTAAGACAGAGGTGAAAGAAGTTAAAATCAGTGTGCATTTAAACAAGAAATAGAGAAATGAAATGATTGAATTCCTCACACAGTTTCAGGATGTGTTCGCATGGTCATATGACGATATGCTTGGGGTTTCTACTGATATAGTAGTTCACCGATTACCCACTGACCCAAACTTTCCTCCAATAAAATAAAAACCTCGTAAATTCAAACCTGAAATGAGCCTTAAGATTAAAGAGCAGATAGTCAAACAATTCAATGCCAATATCATTGTTGTGTCCCACTATCCCATTTGGCTATTGAATATGGTTTCGGTTCTCAAAAAAATAAAGATAAGTGCGAGTTTGTATGGATTATCGAGATTTAAACAAAGCCAGTCCAAAAGATGATTTTCCTTTACCTAATATTCATATTTCATTTGACAATACAGCAAGATATGAAATGGATTCGTTCATTGATTATTTCGCTGGGTACCATCAGCTCTTGGTAGCAGAAGAAGATAGGGAGAAAACGTCACTTATCACTCCATGGGGTATATTCTGTTATAGAGCATGCCTTTTGGACTGAAGAATGTTGGGGCCACTTATCAAAGGATTATAACTACATTGTTTCACGACATGATCCACAAGGAGATAGAAGTTTATGTGGATGACATCATAGTCAAGTCTAAGAGTTTTGAAAACCATTTGGTAGATTTGAGAAAATTGTTTGAAAGGTTGAGGGAATATAATTTGAGATTGAATCATGCAAAATATGCTTTCGAATCTCCTGCTGGAAAGTTATTGGGATTCATTGTTAGCAAGAAGGGTATCGAGATAAATCCCACAAAGATAAAAGCTATACGAGAAATGCCAATTCCGAAGACACAGAAGGACGTGAAAAGTTTTCTGGGAAAGACAAATTTCATCGATAGATTTATCGCTCAGTTAACCCTCACTTGTGAGCTACTGTTTAAGTTGTTAAGGAAGAATGCCCCAATAGATTGGAACGAGGACTGTCAGCAAGCTTTTGATAAGATTAAAAATTATCTGTTGAACCCCCTATTTTAGTACCACTACAGCCAGGCCGACCACTCATCATGCATATCTCAGTTCTGGACGGAGCAATGGGTTGTGTCTTGGGTCAGCATGATGATTCAAGAAAAAATGAGCAAGCAATCTATTACTTGAGTAAGAAGTTCACGGCTTATGAAGTGAACTATTCATTCTTGAAAAGGTTGTGTTGTGCATTAGCTTGGGCCACTCAGAAACTCAGGCATTATCTTCTTGATCACACCACTTACCTCATATCTCGATCAGATCCTTTGAGGTACCTACTTGAGAAACCGATGCCTACTGGACGCATGGCTAAATAGCAGATGATTTTCCATTAGTTTGACATTGTGTTCACAACTCAGAAGGCAGTTAAGGGGTAAGCTATTGTAGATCATTTGGTAGGGAATCCCCTAGAAGATGATTATACACCCTTGCACACTTATTTTCCAGATGAAGAAATATTGTTTGTAGGAGCAGTAGATCATACAAATAAGGAATCTTCGGGATGGAGGTTATTCTTTGACGGTGACTCAAATTCGTTCGGAGCAGGGATAGGTGCAGTTCTGATATTACCTCATGAAAACATTATCCTGCTACAGTTAAGTTGAAATTTGATTGCACTAATAACATGGCCGAGTATGAAACTTGCATTTTGGGTTTGAAAATGGTGTTGGATATAGATATTAAGAAGTTGACAGTGTTCAGTGATTCTGACTTGTTAGTTCATCAAACATTGGAAAAATGGATAACTCGGGATTCTAAAATCATTCCGTATCATTGTTGCTTACTCACTCTTGTTATGTAATTCAAAACCTTGGAATTCACTCACATTCCATGTACTCAAAATATATTTGCAGACGCTTTAGCAACTTTGTCTTCCATGATCAGTCATCCTGATGATATGGTGATCGAACCCATCTCCATCAAGATTCAAGAAGAACCAGCTCACTGTCTGCGCATTAAGCTGGAGCCCGATAGTCTTCCATGATTTCATGATTTGAAAGAGTATTTAAAGAGTGGATTCTATCCCTCAGGCATCAGTACGAAGGCTAAGAATTTTCTCCGAAAGATGTCTATGAGATTTTTCTTGAACGGAGAAGTATTGTATAAAAGAACAAACATGCAGGGGATGCCACTTCAACCAATTCACAAGAGAAGTTTTATTGTTTCATGTCTACACTTTCTTAGTCACCTTTGGAATGTATTGTATAAGTTGTTATAAGATTAAAATAAGGTAATGTCACATGTTTGTAAATTATTGCTCACAATTGGGATTTTTGTCTAATTCTCTTACTTGTTGAAATTACTTTATGTACTTTGACAAATGCTTTCTTCAAGTACCAAGAAATAATTATTATGTGATTTGGAGTTTTGTTCTTATAGAAAATATATCATGTACAGTGGTTGAAATTATGTCCAAAATTTTGCATGTTTGATGAAAGTTTCTTTTCTTTACTCGATTTCACACGTTGAATATTGATTATGGTCAATTATTGCATTCATATAATATGCGATATGACATCTATTATGAGGAATTTTTATACTACAAAAAAAAGATGAAAAGGAAAAAAGAAAAAAAAAAGAGAGAGAAAAGAAGCAAAAAGAAAAGAAAGAAAAGTATGACATAACTTTTTTCTACTCCAATGGTTCTCGTGCTTAGTAATCGGGAGTCTTCATCCAAAAATTTCGACTTTCGCGCCAAACGGTACTTGAATTATGAGTAATGCATCGTAAATTTGATTGAATAAATTATTGTGTAACTAGGGGTCTTCATTTAACCAATGTCGATTCTTGCGTAAAAATGCGATTTTACTTTTCAAATACAGTTTTTGTTACTTGCTTAAGGGTTGAGGTGTTGAGTAATCAGGAACCTTCATAATTAATGTCGGTTTTCGCGTCAAAAGACATTCTCGTAACTTGAGTGATTAGTCTGATATTACAAATATCCCTCAAGTGAAAAAAAAATGATGATGAAATTGATCATAAATATGTGGTGTTTTGCGATTGATCATATAATTCGTCTACTTGTGAAATTCAGTAAGGCAAAGAAATTAAGTTGAACTTTCTTAATTGTGATATAATTCCTTCTCCTTTGCTTGATATTATGTGTATTAAAGGCAAGACAATAAATTACATAATGATCATTTATTTGGTCTTGAGAAAATACATTTTAGAATGCACATGGGTGATTTCAAATACTTGAATCACTAGTTGAGCTCACATTTTTTGAATGATTGAGAACAAATAATGATTCAAGTGTGGGGGAATTGACAAGTGTCAAAATGATGTGTTCTAGTACATTGGCAGATGATGTTAATATATCTATCCCAATTAACAAGGGAAGATTGCCTTATTGATGTCAAATATTCTTTGAGCACTGATCTGTTTTAATGGAAAAAGGAGAGACCATCTCAATTTTGGACACTGTCATTCGTTCCATTTCTCCTCCTGAAGTTAGTAATTCGGAAGAATCTTATGGTTAGGAGAATGTGACAAGATGAAGGCTCACGGATGAGAAAATTAGTATACCGACATGGAAGTCATTGGGAAGTTGAAGAGAACAGTTGATTGAGGTTTTTTGTTTGCATTGATCAGTTGTTACAATGTCAAAATTCAAATGGGAATGACATCCAAAGATCAAAAAGCATCTTTGAAACCATTATTCTAAAATTGACTTTTTTGAAAAATGTTTCATTTAGTTGTATGTCGTTTAGTCTTTGTATATTGTTTACTGTACATAATTTCTTTTACATTATTGCATGTGAAGCATTTTTCTAACCAATTCATGTTTTGAAAATTTTGACATTTGCTGTGTTTAAATTTGCATAAAAGTAAAGGCAATCCTAAGTTTATCAGAAGTTAGAGGCATGCATGAATTGAAAGACTATTTCGAGAGATTTGGATTTGAGTTGTAAATCAAAATTCACTGAATCAGGAAACTTGCAGAGATTAAAGCAAGAGATTGGTCAGAGACTAAGAATGGCAATATTCATGTTTATATGCGCTAGTAGAGTCAAGGGACCGCCAGATGGTGGCATCACTTTTGCAATTGTAGTTGCTTTCTCTTTTTGCAGATGCAATCACATCGTCATCAATTGAAGCCTTCATCAAGAATGAAAACTAGGGCAATTTTTTTTAAGATAATGATGATTTGATCAAGAACGCAATTCATTTCAAAGATTGATTTTAAAATTGACACAAAGGCAAAATTTTTGGTAAAAATTTAATTTTAAGATTGATTTTGAAATTGATTTATACTGGGACAAGTTTTTTGTAAGAGATGAATTTAAATAGATTTTGATACCAAATCTCAAAAGAGTGGTTTCGAATCAGTTTGATGCCATACACTGGGGCAAAATTTTTTAAAAATTTTATTTTTTGGGATGATTTGGATACAATGATTGACAATTGTTTCAAGTTTTCATTTGTCTCAAATTTCTTTATGCATTTTTTTTAGCAATCTGAATTTCATTTTGTTCATTTTAGTCTGGTGCATTTTGTTCATCAGTTTAAGATCATGCATTCATGCATTTTGTCTAGTAGCCTGTGCTACGTCATCTTGTTTTACTTTTTCGAACCGACATTTGTTCATTATTTATTTAGCATATTGCATGTTGTTTTGATTTTATCTAGCATTACGCATATTTTACATTTTTGTTTAAGTTCCAACTCGTTCGTTGGGCCCTAACTCGTCTGTTGGGTTTACTTTTATGTTTAAGTCCCAACTCGTCCGTTGGGCCCCAACTCGTCCGTTGGGCCCCAACTCGTCCGCTAGGTTTACTTTCTACTTAAGTCCTATCCTGTCCATTGGGCTCCAACTCGTCCATTGGGTTTACTTTTTTACTTAAATCCCAATTCGTCCGTTGGGTCCCAACTCGTTCATTGGGTTTATTTTTTTGCTTAAGTCCCAACTCGTCCGTTCGGTTTACATTTCTGCTTAAGTCCCAACTCGTCCGTTGGGCCCCAACTCGTCTGTTGGGTTTACTTTTTTGCTTAAATTCCAACTTGTCCATTTGGTTTACTTTTTTGCTTAAGTCCCAACTCGTCCGTTAGGTTTACTTTTATGTTTAAGTCTCAACTCGTCAGTTGGGTTTATTTTTCTGCTTAAATCCCAGCTCGTGTGTTGGATTTACTTTTCTGTTTAAGTCCCAACTCGTCCGTTAGGTCCCAGCTCGTCCGTTGGGTTTATTTTTTTGTTTAAGTCCCAGCTCGTCCGTTGGGCCCCAACTCGTCCGTTGGGTTTACTTTTCTGTTTAAACCCCAACTCGTCCGTTGGGCCCCAACTCGTCCGTTGGGTTTACTTCTATGCTTAAGTTCCAACTCGTCCGTTGGATTTACTTTTCTGCTTAAGTCCCAACTCGTCCGTTGGGTTTACTTTTCTGTTAAGTTCCAACTCGTCCGTTGGGTTTTAATTTCTGTTTATTTTAATCTGGTTGCTTCAACTCTGCATTTTTATTTTTATATATCATGCATTCATTTCTCAATTCGTGCCCCATTAGCATGTTTTATTTCTCTAAATTTGCATTCATTTAGTAATTGTCTTGTATTTGTCCAGCATATTGCACGGTGTTTTAATGTGTTTAGTAATTTGCATACTATGTTTGCACGTTTTTGTCTTTATTTTCAATTCTCGATAGGCTCAATCATTGCATTAGATATCGATTTTCATTTTTGGTTTGTGGTAGGCTCAATCGTCAGCATTGGGTACCATCTTTATTTTCAATTTTCAGTAGGATCAATCATTGCATTGGGTACCGATTTTCATTTTCGGTTTGTGGTAGGCTCAATCGTCAGCATTGAGTACCGTCTTTATTTTCAGTTCTCGGTAGACTCAATTTTCAACATTAGGTACCGATTTTTCAATTTTCAATAGCTATATTTGTAGCATTAAATACCATGTCATTCTAATTGCATACTCATGCGTCTTATTTTTCCATTCTTATTCTTCTTATGCCATCATGCATTAATCGTCATGTTAGTTTATTTACTTTCATATTTCTCAAAAAAAAAAAAAAGGTGAAAAAAAGAAAAAAAAAAGAAAAAAGTGAAAATTTTTTGAGTTAGATTGCATCCTATGCTCAATACTTATTTCTCCCTTATTTAAAATCTTTATTGCATTTAGTTTGTCCAGTAGTCTGAACTCGCTTTTTGTCATTTACATTTTTAAGTCTGACAGCCTAGACTTTGCATTCCATGATTCCTGATAACTCAAGATCATCCATTTGTCATTTACTTTTCCAAATCTGACAACCCAGACTTTGCATTCCATAATTCCTGATAGCTCAGGATCATGCATTTGTTTTTTACTTTTCCAAGTCTGACAGCCCAGACTTTGCATCTCATGATTCCTAACAGTCTAGGATCATGCATTTGTGTTTTACTTTTTCAAGTCTGACAGCCCAGACTTTGTATTCCATGATCCCTAACAGCCCAGGATCATGCATATTTTCATTTACGTTTCCAAGTTTGGCAGCCCAGACTTTGCATTGCATTTTATGATTCCTGGCAGCCCAGGATCATTTATTTACTTTTTCAAGTTGGCAGCCCAACTATGCATTCATCAACCTTAGCAGCCCAAGGTCATGCATCCGTCCAGCAGCCTGGTCGGCATCTGTTTATTTATGTTTTCAAGTTTGATAGCCCAAACTTTGCATTGCATTTTATGATTCCTGACAGCTCAGGATCATTTATTTACTTTTCCAAGTTGGCAGCCCAACTTTGCATTCATCAACCTTGTCAGCCCAAGGTCATGCATCCGTCCAGCAGCCTGGTCGGCATCTGTTTATTTACTTTCCCAAGTTGGCAGCCCAACTTTGCATTCATCCACCTTGGCAGCCCAAGTCATGCATCCGTCCAGCAGGCTAGTCGATGTCTTTTATTTTTGTTTCTAAGTCTAGCAGCCTAGACCTTGCATTGCATTTTATGATTCCTGACAGCTCAGGATCATTTATTTACTTTTCCAAGTTGGTAGCCCAACTTTGCATTCATCAACCTTGGCAGTCCAAGGTCATGCATCCGTCCAGCAGCCTGATCGGCATCTTTTTATTTACGTTTCTAAGTCTGGCAGCCCAGACTTTGCATTGCATTTTATGATTCCTGGCAGCCCAGGATCATTTATTTACTTTTTCAAGTTGACAGCCCAACTTTGCATTCATCAACCTTGACAGCCCAAGGTCATGCATCCGTCCAGCAGTTTGGTTGGTATCTTTTTATTTACGTTTCTAAGTCTGGCAGCCCAGACTTTGCATTACATTTTATGAGTCTTGGTAGCCTAGGATCATTTATTTACTTTTTTAAGTTTGGCAGCGCAAACTTTGCATTCATTAATCTTGGCAGCCCAAGGTCATGCATCCGTCCAGCAGCTTGATCGGCATCTTTTATTTACGTTTCTAAGTCTGGCAGCCCAAACTTTGCATTGCATTTTATGATTCCTGACAGCCCAAGATCATTTATTTACTTTTTCAAGTTGGCAACCCAACTTTGCATTCATCCACCTTGGCAGTCCAAGGTCATGCATCCGTCCGGCAGCCTGGTCGGCATCTGTCTATTTACTTTTTCAAGTTGGCAGCTCAACTTTGCATTCATCAACCATGGCAGCCCAAGGTTATGCATCTGTTCAGCAGCCTAAACGGCATATATCTATTTACAGTTTCAAGTTTGGTAGCCCAGACATTGCATTTAGCTTATCAATATTTATTTTGTTCAGCAACCTGAACTCATTTTTTGTCTGTTAGTTTAAGCACTTTGCTTTGTCTTGTAGTCTCGTACCAATCTATGTTATCTTTGCTTAGCAATTCGAATGTTGCATTTCTTTTTTTTTATCACAAGTTTGAACTATTGTTTTACCATTTACAATTGTGTTTCACATCCACCGTTCACCTGTATTTGAACTACGTTTGACTTGATTTCCTTCACTGGGATACGTAGGCAGCTCCTAGAAAGCTCAGTCGCATGTTTATATATATGTTCTCTAGTCATTAGTTACATCTCATCACATTTATTGACTATGCATGATTAGATGTCTAGTTTACATTCTTATCTGTTTCTACATTTTAGGTAAGTCAAAATTTGGTGTTATCTACGTCTTTGTCTGAAATCTCTACGAGATTCCTGAAAAAGAGGGGCAAACTATAGACACTAAATTTTGACACACAATTTATTTTCAAACATTAGAAGGGCATGTTTGCACTTTTTGAGAAAATTTTAATTTTTCAATAATATAGGGGGCAATATAGTAATTTTATCTGTAAATAATTTTTCTATCAGCTTTTGGGGGGGGTTTAAATTCACATTTTTACTTTCATACATATTTTTTATTTTTTATGATTTTTTTAGATTTAATTGATATTTTTTATACTTTTACCACCACAAGGGCAAAATGGTAATTTTGCTTCACGAACACCATTTTAGCACATTTTTAGTTCCAAATTCATTTTTCTTAATTCTTTAAGCATGTTTCTAAATTTTCTTGATTTTTTCAGAGATAATTACTATTTTTCTGTGAATTTTCACTGCCTAAGAGCAAAATTGTCATTTTACAGTCTAAGTTCATTTTTTGTCAATTTTTGAGTTGTAAAATCCTTTTCTATGTTTTAAGTTTATTTGTAATTTTTGATAATTTTTTGAGGACAATAACTATTTTTCTGTGAATTTTTATTGTTCGAGAGCAAAATCGTTATTTTACAGCCTAAATTCATTTTTTGTCAAATTTTGAGTAAAAAAGGCATTTTCTAATGTTTTAAGTTTATTTTTAATTTTTTGATAATTTTTTGAGGCTAATATTTATTTTTTGTGTATTTTCATTGTTCAGAGACAAAATCGTCATTTTACACCCCAAACGCGTTTCTATCAGTTTTGAGCTCTAGTTTTTATTTTTGAAATATACTGTGAATTCTTTTTGAAAATTTAGAGATTGCTGTCATATTTCTTGTATTAATTTTTAATTTTAGAGTTAAAAATATTTTTTAATAAAATTAGCATTTATTTTATACCGGTAGCATTTCGTTATTTTACAACATTCTTGGCCAACAAGACAAGTGGCTTATAAATACTCTCTTTTATCAGTAGAAGAAAAGGAAGAGAAAAAAAAACCCTAAAAATACTTTGGTTTTGTGCTTTAAGAATCAAACACACACCATACACTACAAAACACACACACTTGCCGATTATTTCCCAAGGTTTCCACTGTTCATCATCTTCAACCTCAAGATCACGTTACTGTTCATCAGATGATTTTCAAAAGTTAAAAAGGTTAGTTCTTATCTTTAATTGATATTCTTTTCTTCTATTTTCCAAGCCAAATCAGATTAATTGTGTTTATTTATAGGAAATTTTAATCAGATTATCAGCTTTATCTTTGTTCTTGTTTTTCTGGATTTTTATTAGTGAGAGTTCTTTTTAGTCTTCTTCACGATTTGCTTTTCTGGATTTTTATTCTTCTTCCATGGCTCTCTCTCTCTCTCCACCGCCTATCTTCATCACCATTAACTATCTATCACCACTGCTATACAAAACCCAAACCACAAGCCATCCCTTGATTATCACCCAAAACAACTAAAAAAAAAAAGGGAACTTCAGCCCAGGAAAGGATGTCACAACCACCATAGTCCACCTGAAACAACCCCTCCCCAATCCTTCCCCCTGTAATCATAGCAAAGCTACAGGTTTCCTCCCACAACCACCGGAGTAATCTTAGTTCAAAAAACCACCACAATCACTCACAAATTCCCTAACACCATAAACTTAACCAGCCCCAAAGTAAATTGACATCAACCCTTAATCAAAGTTACTCCAGACCTGCGCTCTGAACCTGCAAACAAACCACCAGAGAAACACCAAAATTCACAGCTCCAACCTGCACAAACATACTTCACACACACATATACACGCAGCAAAGAAACCACAAGCAATCAGTTGCATATAATCACACACAGATTCGCACACTAAACACGTACTCTCAGATGCACACACAGAAAACAAACGCCTTCACAATCAGCCCCCTAAACTACCCAATTTAACCCAAAACCACAACCCAATAGCTTTACCAATCAGCTACCCAACATACATCTCGGCAATCAATACAAATTGCAAATCCCATAACACAGAACATCTCCAATTGCCCAAAAACCTGCAATAACATCCAATACGCACACACCACACACTGGATTTTACAGACATAAAGAGCATAAAAAACACACATAGAAACACACACTGCACACACCAATTTACACACACAAATACACACAGATTCCACCAGAAATAGCCCAATTGCCACCACGTGCCCAAATTTTATCGCCAATGACCCCAACGCCCTCGCCCCAGTACCCCAATTCAACCAAAATCACCTCTGTCTCCATCTCCCCTCGTCATCATTGACTGCCACTCTCACGTTCACATGCCCCCAAACCAATTGCTATGCCCGTTCTCCTCCACCGCTAGAGGACACTCTATTACCTGCCACAAAAAAAAAAAAAAAATCCAAGGACCACCACCAGCCCCTGCGCATAATCCCCAAGAACAGACCCCCGAATGCCTATTCCAACTCCTCTCACCATCGCAACCAACAATCAGCACTGGATGCCAAATTATTCCATCATCGCTATCATCTTTCCCCTATTTCGAATGAATGATTGCAAAGAGAAATAAAGATGGATGGAGAGACAGAGGTTCGGAGAGAGGGTCGAATAAAGAAAAAGAAATAGAAAAAGATGGAGAGAGAACAAAGGCAAGGGAGAAGACCAGACAAGAGAGAGTGATTGGAGGGAGAGATAGCGAGAGTGAACAGACATTGTGAGAACAGAGAAAAAGATATAAAGCAAAACAGAGAGGAAGAAAAAGGGCAAGGAAGAAACGGACCAAGAAAAGAAGAGAAATGGATAAGAGAGAGTGAGGGAGAGAAATGAAGAAAATAGAAAAGGAAATTTAGAGAAGAGAAAAAAATCGGAAAAGGTAGAAGAAAAGAAAAAGAAAGGAAGAAATAAACAATAAAAAAAATGAGAAGAAAGAATGATTATTGGGAAAAATGAGTTTTTGATTTTATATATATATATATTTTTTATTTTTAGATTATTGTTATTATGGTTTAGGATTTTAGTAAACTAGTTTTGTATAAAAATTTACATTTATGCCTAAACCTCCCAAGATTTTAATTACTGTTGTTATACCCCACAATATTCTTGTCTTGTGCAATTAGGTCCCTCCTAATTTACAAATTAACCCCTCTAGATTTCATATTTCCTTCAATTAGGTCCCATGACTTGCAATTTGGCACCATATTTGCTAGAATTACATTTTTGCCCCCCAATTTACTTTAATTTGCATCACACCCCTAGACTTGTGTAGATTTTTAATTTTTGTCCCAATTATTTTAAATTTACTATTTGGCCTCAATTTATTCTATTTTTTTATTTTTAACTTGCTATAATTTACATTCTTCTAATGTGTTAGTATTTCATATTTTTCTCTTTATTTTTAAATAGTTGTCCCTTTAACTTGTGTGTTCATTTTTAACCTTTGGTATCGGGTCTTCAAAAAGGTATTTTCGTTACCTTTTAATTGTTTTTTTATGTGCTCCAACATGCTCCAACGTGATTTTATGCATTATTTTTATTAATTATTTGTACGCTTTCTTATTTGACATACTTTTGCATATTTATGTAGTTAATTTATTTTATTTAAATTTTGAATTTTTATTATTATTTTGAAAAATATAACGTTTTGTATTTAGATAGTCAATGTAATGGTTAGATTATTTTTTTCATATTGTAGCAAGAATTGTGTAATTAGATAGAAAGTGAAATAGATAGGGCATTTTTAATTTCCCCCTTTATATTGTAAATCAAGCCCCCCGATGTAATAGTTAGGATTTATTTGCTTTCACGTGCTTACGTGCTTATTTGCTTTACTGCTTTCATTAGGATTTTGCATCTAGAATTTATGCTTATGTGTTATGTGCTCCTACGTGATCTTATATGTTTTATATGTTTAATTTGCTTTTAATTCATGCTTTAATGTTTAATTCATAATTTATGGTATTCTGTCACCACACTAGTCCAACGCTAGTTGTGGCTTCATTTTTTTCCGCTAGTCCAACGCTAATGGGATTTTTTTTAGAACGGGCTAGCCCAACACTAGACCCTTAGGACATTTTTGTGTTAGGTACATTCATGTGCATTACATATCTCATTTCACACACTTTTAGTTTTCTTTCCATCTATCATGATTTTATTATTACTCTTATTATTTTATTATTATTATTATTATTATTATTATTATTATTATTATTATTATTTTGACACATTTTTTAAAATGTATGACATCTAGGTTACATCTCACTTAGAAATTAGGACATTTGTGTGATTCGACTAGAAATAGTCGTCTACTCACGTGGGAAGCAGTGGCATATAGGCCGTTCCCCCCTCCGTGAGTAGGAACATTCAGTCACGAGTTATTAGTCCCCCGTACCCGTCATGTTGCATACCCATCTTCGATCACTTACTATATATTATTATTTTCTTTTCCTTTTTTTTGCATTTCATTTTGCATTCACACTCGTGACTCCCTCGAGATCTCGACTCGGGTTTTGCAATTAATGCGACAATTTCGACCAAGCCTCGACAGAACATGCCGACCCTCTTGATATTCACATTTAGATTTAAGATTTGCATTCATATAGACACATCCAAAACACGATAGAATTTAGGGTTAATTTAGGAAAATTTGATTAAACCTCGCAACTAGCCTCGGCTAGGTAGAAAGGGTGCCTTAGGCGTGAACCTTTGCCTTCCCTTTCTTCAAATGTGACTCCTGGACCTTTTTCTCTTATTTTTCGTAGACCGGAGTTGGAAAAGGGTTTTAAAATATTTTTTTCTAAAAATTTTTGTTTTGTTTTGTTAAACAATTTTTCAGTTGACTTGGTACACCTCAACTCAGTACCAAATGGCGACTCTATTTTTTTTAAAATAAAACCCTTTTTCAAATTATTTGGCTAAATCTGTCGCACTTTTAGTCCCGGCCTTATTTTCTTTTAAAAATACCATTTTTCTTAAAATACACTTTTTTACTAAAATTTGATTTTTTCTCACACACGCTCGGTTTTTTTCTAAAACCTTTATTTTCGAAAAGGTCACCGAGACTAGACCGTCTTTTCTGGACATGACAGTCACAACCCCCACTCGTATCCTTTTTCTCACGATTTTTTAGGACACAACAGACACCTTACTAATTTCCTCATTATCAAATAAGTTACTGTTTTTAGGTCAAATCACAGCCGATCTTAATTGTGTAGCGCTAATGCATCTAACATCTTCTTCAAGATATTTTCACCAAAGAGATAATTGGTCATGATACAAGAAGAGGGAGTTTATACTATATGGATGATTTTAATTCTGGTAAAGCAAATAAGATGAAGAGCACCATCAGTACCAAAGAACAAGAGATCTAGTTATGGTATCAACGACTAGGGCATCCATCAAGGGGTTACGTGAGACATTTATTCTCTGAATTGTTTTCAAAGATATTTATCTTTGATTTGAAATGTGACATTTGTATTTTAACTAAGAGTCATAGGGTTCCATATCCAATTAGCTAGAATAAATGTGATATCCCTTTTGCCTTAGTGCACTTCAATGTCTGGGGACCGTTATTGATTACATTATCGACAACAAGTTGTTAGTTTGTATCCTTCGTAGATGATTGTTCTCGGATGAGTTGGTTATATTTGTTAAAAAATAAAAGTTAAGTATTTGATACTTTAAAATATTTTTACATAATGATTCAGACACAATTTTCAACTACAATCAAGGTTCTAAAATTTGACAATGGCAATGAATATGACACAATCAGCAATTTAAGGAGTTTTTTACTACTAACGACCTCATACACGAGACATCTTGCACTCAAACTCCATAGCAAAATGAAGTGGCTAAAAGGAAGAATCTACACATACTTGAAATAGCACGTGCTTTGATGATTGGTGCTAGTGTTCCACAGCAATATTAGTCTGATGTAGTCATCACAGTAGTGTATCTTTTAAATAGGATGCCCCCAAAATGCATTGATTTTCAAACTCCATTACAGGCTTTCTTTAATCATCACTCCGTCTTCGCTGCTTATGATCCTAGCACGAGTCTTTGGCTATGTGGCCTTTGTTCATTTGCACAAGAATTAGCATAGTAAATTGGATCCTTGTGCTATTCAATGTGTTTTCTTAAAATATGTTGTACACAAGAAAGGATATCGATGCCATGATCCAGTGACTAAGAAGATGTATGAAACAATGGCTATTTTCTTCTTGGAGACAGAGGTATTCTTTACATCTTCGGCATCCAATTCTTCATTTGAAGGGGAGACAAAGGATAAAGAAGAGTAAAACTGGATGGGACTAGCATGGCCATCATAGCAAATATTGATAGTAATGATTCTAATTTGCCAACAACCAATGATAATCTTTGCGCTGATGTTGACTTACCGACACCCGATAATGATCTTAATGCCAATGCAGACTGGCCCAAATTTAGAGATCCTTTTGATACTGATTAGAGAATGGCGGCTTATATGTTGTCTAAAGAAATAGCTATTTCTAATATAACCCTTCATTCCTTTGTACATGACCATTCTTTTTTAAGAATATTCTTGAGGTAAGTTCTCCTATTACATCTTCACCAATTACTGATTTAATTTACCTCTTGGATATGTGCTACCTAATAGGCATAATCGTGGGAAGCCACCAAATCAATACTCTACAAATGACATTGGAAAAAGGTTTATATATTTCATTGCCAATCATATATGTACTCATGGATTGTCTGAATCATTAGAGGTCTTTGTGCATAATGTATCAACTGTTGAGATTCCAAATAGAGTACAAGATGCATTTAGGGATCCAAAGTAGACTCAAGCCATTGAGGATGAAATGTCAACACTACAGAAAAATGATACATGGGCTTTAGTCCCACTGCAAGAAGGAACGAAGATGGTTAGATGCAAATGGGTTTTCATAAGTAAATACAAGGTGATGGATCAATCGATCGATATAAGGTGCAACTTGTGGCAAATGGATATACATAGACATATGGCATTGACTATCAAGAGACCTTCTTATTGATGGCAAAATTGGACACGTTCTAAGTTTTATTGTTGTTTGCAGCCAATCAGGATTGGCCATTACATTAATTCGATATAAAGAATACATTCTTGCATGAAGATCTTGAAGAAGAGGAACCAATCGAGCTAATTCAGTTGGCCACCACTAAGCTTCTATGCCTTTTAGGCTTAGTGGAGTGGAAGATCAGTTGTTCAAGTCTTGTCTCCTATAAAAAATCCAGATGGGTGCATAGTGCACCTATCTATTTTGATGGCAATTCAGTCTGCATTGATTCTTCTAATGCTCAATTGGACCTCCCTCCTTAGAGTAGGTTAGGACTAGGGTTGCGTTGATGATTGACAAAAAAAGAGTGTGACGGGGTTCTCTCTCTCTCTCTCTTGAAAATAAGAATGCATTTCATTGATACTAATTTGAGTTTACAACATGCATTATAGATAGAGGCAATTCTAAAAACCAAACATTACAACATTTTAGCTAAAGAGCTAACTCAGCAGCCATGTGAGCATGTTCGTTGAGCTTCCTGTTAACATACTAAAACTTCATAGAAGGAAAGCTTGGTATTCGCTTGGCTTAACCATGGATACTACAGACAAATATACCTATCGTTCTGTAGTATAGTGTGTAAGGAGTACCGAGTGTTGTACCCACAGGGACTTAGCAAGTATTAATAATTACTTGCAATCTATTATCTAGTCTAAATAACATGATAGGTTGGAATAATAACAAGCTACTCTAAGTAAATTAATAAATGAGAATGCCAACAAATGAAATACAAATACTTGATAAGAAAAGGACTGCAGTAATTTCTAACAGAAGACTTAGAAGTGGGATTCCCCTAACCTCAATTATTAGCTTTAATTTGTGCCTAATGGATTACTCAATCTTAATTGACCCTAAAATCCCTTTATTAAGTTGTAATCTTTCTCAAACTTACAACCTCTATACCTAAGTTGATTGAATGGAATCTTTTCCCAACTCAAAAAACCCTAGTAAATGCTATTAAATCAATGGATTTTATCTGACAAATGGATTCACACCCAATTAGAAGAACTTACGAAACCCTATTTCTAGCGATTCATGCATGTTCTTTCACTTGAGAGTTGTTTTAAATTAATTGAGTGATTTCTCAATTACCCAACCAATTTAACTGTCAAGCTTGAATTCGTGCTCAAAAATCCAATCCAATTTATCAATAAACTCACAAGCAAATCAATTAAAGATAGGATTTTTTTTTCATTAAATAGCAAATCAAAACATGATAAACAAAGATTAGGATTCAATCCTTCTAAGTCTTATACAAATCTACTCCATAATCAAAGAAGAAAGTTCAATAAACATCAAAGAAAGCATAGAAAGACACATTCTCATGTAGTTTTTGTTCACTCTTCTTTGTTGCAAAAAATTCCCTTTGTTGCTGCAATTCCTCTTCTCTCTTCAATTCTTGAGTTCTCTTCTTTTATTGTTCCCCCTCTCTATTCTCCCTTTCTTTTTGCCCTAGAGAAGTCTTTTATATCCTCCAATTCTTTTTTCTCCAAACTTCAGTTCGTTCCCCTCAAATTTTCCTTGAAGACAGACTGATATCGCAGGATTATGCCACTTATCCGCGGGGCGGCTAAGGTCACCGATGAGTAAGATTATGTGTCTGGTATCACCAACGGTATCATCTGCAGCACGGGTGAGATCGCGGATGTGGGTAGACACTCCATCTTTACACAGTCATGCTACTGCTCCCACCCGCGGCCTCATTCGCGGCACGGATGAAGGCGCGAGTGGAAATAGAACTCCAATTTTGTTTAGACTTTATTTTGCATTTGTGAGATCTCTTCCCCATCTCAGCATACAATCAACCATACTTTGGCATTCGATAGTCAAAAGGCCAAAAAACCTATAAAAGCATGAAAAACAAGCCAAATGAGTAGCTCTCATGTCAAATTCACTCAAGAATACAAAAGAAAGAAAAAAATCGCAATTATCAAGTAAAACTTGTGGAAAAAACCAAATAAATCCTAGCCTAAACATATCTAAAACCTAGTCACTTCGCCATTATCAACTCCCCCACACTTAAATCATTGTTTGTCCTCAAGAAATAAAACTCTAATGATCAGCTAATGGTTTTAAAATAAGAAAAACCATACATGCAAACTTAACAACTGGGAGAAATATGTTGCACACAGTTATTCTTACTTCGATTACTCATCATAATAGACAAAATAGAGGTAAATATACGTCAACGTTGTCAATAAGAATCCATTCACTTTATACTCAATCCTCTTAAGTAATCAACTTCCATAGTTGATGGATAAACCCATATACCTATGATTGGTTCAACGTGAATCAACAAGGGGACTCTTCTTTTTATTTCCTTTTTTTTTATTAAAGATAGGTCAGCCTCTCCTTGAGACACGAAATTATCTTTGAATGCAAAAAACAACATTGGTGGTGAAGATCTCTGGTTACTCAACACTTCGTTCGCTCAAGTAGCTATGCTTACTCATAATTTTAGTAGCTTTTTGATGCGAAAGTCGACATTGGTAAATGAAGACCCCCAGTTACTCAACACTAGAACTAGTGGAGTAGATCATGAGCTAAACATTGTTATTATTATTATTATTATTATATCTCTTTTTTGTTTGTTGTCCTCTCTCCTTCTATTATACTAGTCATAGGGTATACTGCACTCCACTTACTATATCCATTAACTACTCAATTGGATCAAATAATCTATAGGAACTTCTTCAAGTCTCAAAATTACAGCATAATTAACTCTATTTTGCCTACTATACTTTCACTAAAGTATGAGTTCTTATACACATACTAATTTCTACTTAAGTACAGCATGCATTGGTTCTATTCCTGCAAGAAAACTAATCCTAATCAATTAGAATAATGCAACTCCCTAGAAGCTTGAAACGCATAAGTTGGTCCATCGTTGTGCAAAAATTTTGACAGAGTTTTCCTCTTTCTAGGATCAACCCTCTGTCCACACAATTTCAAATCAACCAATATCCTACAAAATTTATATAAGTAAACAACTAATCTACCTATGACACTCCCCCACACTTAAATCACACATTGTCTCCAATGTGTAAAAAGAAGAGAATATAGTAATGAAAGGTACAGTAAAAATAGACAGTTACTCCCCTTAGTAGATGTGGCCACTTGGTGCGCGATTGCACTAAGTGTATAAATCTATGAGTCGCATAAACTACTACAATCACATAAACAGAAGAAACAAAAGAACTACATTATTCCGTTAATTAGTATAGGCCAGAAGTGAATAAACAAAGAAAACAAAAGAAAGAGAGAAAAATAAGAAAAAAATATGTCTTATACAGACCAAAAGCAAAAATAAATGAAAAGAAAAGAATAGGAAATAGGAAAATCATGAAGGCGGTGTGTCTTGTCCATCATGACTGCCTTCCGACCCACCAAAGTAAAAAAAGCAGAGAAAGTCCTCAATACCGCCAACTCGACTGTCAAGGTTGTCCAATTGCCCTTGGATATGACCTAAGATGCCTATGAAGTCAGTCCTTAAGTTGCCCACAACACCCATGAAGTCATTCTGGAGAGTACCTATAGCTGCCAAAATTTCTTCATTCCCTAACAGTTGTGAATGACTTGGAGAATGTGCCGGTTGGGATGAGGGTTTGGCAGTAGTCTCCATGGTAGGTGCATCAACATCTTCCTCATCCTGTAGGTCTTGTCCCTATAATATATCAATGGCCCAGTGTCTGACATCGATGCTCTTTAGCACCCGGAGATTCACAATGTTTTTAGTTCCCGTGTCCAATCTGTATTGACCGTCAAAATGCACTCCATAATGTTCCATAATTAGGGGAATGAGTCTAGGGAACCCAAATCCGATGGTAGCATTTTGCGCCATAACCGTCTTCATCATATAAGCGATGATCGCACTTGGCAAGGGGTAGGGTTCACTCATGCCTCCATTCACCATCTTATCAGGAAGTAGATATCACTGGCTCTAGACTCGTTGAGATTGCTCCTTCTTGGGAAGACATTGTAGCTAAAAACATAGATGATGATGTGATACGGGGCATCAAAATCTTTGGCGTAGTACAGCTCACAATTATCAAACCTAGCTAATTTGCTGACTACTCTGAACTTGGCAGCTCCCTGTACTACTGTCCAAGGGCTCCTCTACTGAAATTGTCTAACATACCACACTGGGGGTCCTTCATTCCTACACCCGAGAATGCCAGTCAAAGATGCTCAGTTTAGCTCAATACGTGTGCCATGAACTGTAGTAGTCAAACTAGTTGCACTATACTCAAATTTATCCATATTCGCATAGAACTCACGGACCAACTAAGGGTAATAATAATATGGGAGCCTCACTATGGGATCGCAACCTAACCTGGCAAAATTCTCAGTAATGTGGAGGATGTTGTCCACGGCTTCATCTACGGTCTTCTGAATAATTAATTCTCTACGTTCATGCTTGGTATACCATTGTGCGTTCTTGAACAAGGTGAATCGTGTGGTATCCCACTGTGGCAGGCGACTGTAGGAGTATTCATCACGAGACCTTTTATGGGCAACGTATTTTCTTGGCATGATGAATACCTAAACAAAACACATTGTGTGAGAGGTTGGCATTCATAATCTATCATTTAATACTTGCAAACCCTAAAGGGAATAGTGCATGTAAGAATAAGTCAAGTGGAATATCAACAATTAAAAGTAAGAACATCCTAACCATTAAACCCAACTTGTACATAAGAGGTGAAAAATCCCGTTGTGTGTTCAAAGTATGAATGACATGTTTGAGGTTTAATATCCCTTTGTATGCTCAAAATTTAAATGACAATACTATTAAAACTCAATGACAACTTTGAGCACCATAACACCAAGTCATCTCAAAATTCAAATCATACCCATGTTAATTAGGCTAGAATTATGCACAATATTTATAGAATAAAGTAATGGGATAGCCAACTTTACAATTAAATAATCATATTAACCATAAACATCCATTAGTTAGCTTTTGCTTAATTCAACAAAATTACTGAAAAATCAACTAGCCTATACTTTAACTACCCCCAAAATAGCAATTAAAGCATATAAACATTCATTCAAACTACCCAACAATTGAACAAAGCCATGAAAATCTCAATATTTTTATGAAAGCACCATTCTAGATATAATTAGCCATTGGTAATTTTTAACTTAATTTAGCAAAATTGTGCTTAGCAAAATTGTGCACAAATCAACTAGTCCAAAGTTCAATTTCCCCCAAAACATCAATAAAAACACATAGATAATCATCCAAGCAACCCAAAACATAGATGTCAAATAGAGCAAATATAGGCAATAAAATAACCAACAACATAAAGAATAGAGAAGAATATGAAAGCCCATACCTCAAGAGTATATTAGCAGGGCAAATAATCCAAGAAGAAAGCTACAATTCGTGAAGTAAAAAAAAATCCCTAAAGAGGACCCATGAAAATGGCACCTAGAAAGTGAAAGAAAAGTGCCCAACTACAAGGAAAATCATTGAGGTGTGTGTTGGTGTGGTATGGGAAGTGTGTGGTATGTGAATATAAAGAGGAATTGGGTGGTAAGGGAAGGGATTAAGGGCTTGGGTGGAGGGGGTTAGGGTTTCGCATGAATGGAGGAAAGGGAAAAAGTGCTGAAACTTTTGGAGAAAAAGGGTTAAGTGAATCCGTGACTTCATCTGTGTGGGATGTGAATATAAAGAGGAATTGGTTGGTAATAGAAGGGATTAAGGGCTTGGCTGGATGGGGTTAGGGTTTCGCATGAATGGAGGAAAGGGAAAAAGTGTAGAAACTTTTAGAGAAAAAGGGTTAAGTGAGTCCGCGAGATGAAGTCGCGGACTCACTTAACCCTTTTTCTCCAAAAGTTTTTGCACTTTTTATGCTGATGAAGTCGCAGATGAAGTTGCAAAAGGTTCTAAGATTGGCTGCGGTCCCACCCGCAACGCTAGTGGGGTGCGGCTGATTCCTTTTTTTTTTTTTTGGGTTCCAGACCCAAGCCACTGTGTGATCTGCAGCGCGAGCTAGGAACAGAAACTTTATCCAACTTTCTGCTTCCATTTGCGACCTCATCCGCGGTGCAGATGAAGGCACAGATGATATCAGAAAGTCCGTTATACCAACCTATTGCTGCACAACCAATCTCCACGCCATTCATCTAAGTTATGTCAAAGAAAAATACAAATAAACTAAAAGAATAAACTGAACTAAAAGAATACCAAAATATAGGTTGGGTTACCTCCTAACTAGCGCTTTGTTTAACGTTGTTGGCTCGACCTTCTCTGCAGTGCGAATGATGGCCTGGATGGGGATAGAAACTAATGGTCGTCCTTGTGGTTGCACCCACGGCCCCATTTGCGGCACGGATGAAGGTGCGAGTAACACCAGAAAGTCAGTTATACCAACCTATTGCTACACAACCAATCACCACACCATTCATCTAAGTTATGTCAAAGAAAAACACAAATAAACTAAAAGAGTAAATTGAACTAAAAGAATACCAAAACAAAGGTTGGGTTGCCTCTCAACTAGCGCTTTTTTAACGTCATTAGCTCGACCTCATCCACGGTGTGGATGATGGCCCAGATGGGGATAGAAACTAATGGTCGTCCTTTTGGTTGCACTCACAGTCCCATCTGTGGCGCGGATGAAGGCGCGGGTGACACCAGAAAGTTCGTTATACTAGGATATTGCTGCACAACCAATCTCCACACTATCCATCTAAGTTATGTCAAAGAAAAACACAAATAAACTAAAAGAATAAACTGAACTAAAAGAATACCAAAACAAAGGTTGGGTTGTCTCCCAACTAGCTCTTTGTTTAACATCATTAGCTCGATGCCTTTAACATTTTTTAAACTTGTGGATCATCGAGATTATAAACCTCCTTTCTTTGCTCTTCAAAGTCACCACCTCGGTAAAGCTTTAGGCGATGTCCATTCACCTTCAATATACCCTTCTCCTTGTATGAAAAATCTTGTTAACTATGAATGGATTAGACCACCTAGACTTAAGCTTACCTAGGAACAACCGAAGCCTTGAATTGAGTAGTAGAACTTAATCACCTTGCTGGAACTTGTTGCTCCTTCTAATCCCTTTATCATGCCAAGCCTTTGTCCTCTCTTTGTAAATCCTCAAATTTTCATATGCCTCTTGTTGCTATTTGTCTAGCTCATTTACTTGAAAATTTCTCTTTGAACTTGCACATTTCAAATCAAAGTTAGTAATTTAATTGCCCAATATGCTTTGTGTTCAAATTTAACCGAAAGGTGACCTGATTTACCATAGACTAGCCAATATGGCGTAATGCCAAAGGGAGTTTTATAGGCAGTTCTATAGGCCTATAGAGCATCATTTAACTTTATTGACTAGTCTTTCCGTGAATATTCTACTGTTTTATCAAGAATCCTTTTTAACTCCCTATTTGTAAACTCTACTTGGCCACTTGTCTAACGATGGTAAGGGGTGCCTACCTTATGTGTAACACCATATCTTTTAAGGACCCTATCAAATTGCTGGTTACAGAAATGTGTACCTCTATCATTTATTATAACTATGGGTGTGCCAAATCGAGAAAATAACTTTTTAAGAAATTTAACTGCTACCCTAGCATCATTAGTTGGTAAAGCCTGAACTTCTACCCACTTAGATATATAATCTACAGCTACTAGGATATACTTATTCCCAAATAATACAAGAAATGGGCCCATAAAATCAATGCCCCACAAATTAAAAATTTCACACTCAAGTATATTGGATCGAGGCATTTAATCCTTGGATGAGAGGTTACCTAATCATTGACAATTGCCACATTGTTCAACATACCTTTTGGCGTCTTTGAAGAGTGTGGGCTAATAGAAACCTGATTTGAGAACTTTGTGTGCGGTCACATTAGCATGATAATGTCCTCTAACTGGTTATCTATGGCAATGTCCCAAAATGGCCTCCGTTTTTGGGTGAGCTAGACATCGCCTAATCACATGATTTGTACAAATACAAAATAGATATAGGACTTCCCACATGAAATAACGTAAATGAAAAAAGAATTTTTTCTTTTGCTGATTTGTCATACCTTTAGGAATGACCCGTGCAGCTAAGTAATTGGCAAAATTAGCAAACTAAGGAGAAAACATATTAAAGGGGTTAATCAAACAGAGCTTCTTATCCGGAAACTCGTCGTTTATCTCTTCCTGAAAAAGTCTCCCTCTATGGTCATTTTCCAGGCGAGAGAGGTGGTTTGTTGCCAGGTTTCTAGCTCCTTTTTTGTCCTTTATCTCGATATCAAATTCTTGCAACAATAGCACCCAACGAATCAATATTGATTTAGCATCATTTTATTGAGAAGGTCCTTTAGTGTTGAGTGGTCAGTGTAAATAATTACTTTAGATAAGATAAGATAAGGCCTAAATTTGTCAAAAGCAAACACTATGGCAAGCAACTCTTTCTCGATGGTGGTGTAATTCTCTTGAGCGTTAGTTAGAGTCTTGCTTGTATAGTAAATAGGTTGAAAATATTTATCTTTTCACTGCCTAAGTACTGCTCCCACTGTATAGTCACTAACATCACACATTAGTTCAAAAGGTGAAGACCAATCTAATGCTACCATAATGGGGGGGATTAGTCAATTTTGCTTTCAAAATAAAAAAGGCATCCATGCAATTCTTATTAAAATAAAAAATTGTATATTTTTTAAACAATTTAGTTAATGACCTAGCTATTTTGGAGAAGTCCTTTATGAACCTCCTGTAAAAACTAGCATGGCCTAAAAAACTCCTAATTGCCCTAACAGACGTAGATGGAGGCAATTTCTCTATTATTTCAATTTTTGCCTTATCTACTTTTATACATCTCTTAGATATTTTATGGACCAAAAAAATACTTTCTTTAATCATGAAATGACATTTTTTCTAATTAATACCAGATTAGTTTCTTCGCATTTTCTAAGCACTTTACTCAAAATTTTCAAGCATAAATCGAAGAAATCACCAAAGATAAAAAAATCATCCATATATACCTTAATGATATCCTCTACTAATTCATCAAAAATAGCAAGCATACACCTTTGGAAGGTCACTGGGGCATTGCACAACTCGAATGGCATTTTACGGTGGGCAAATGTACCATACAGGCAGGCAAATGTCGTCTTATCTTTGTTCTCCGGGGCTATTGTAATCTGAAAGTAGCCCAATAACCCATCTAGGAAGCAGTAATATTCAGGTCCGGATAGCCTTTCCAGTATCTGATCGATGAAAGGCAATGAGAAGTGATCCTTACAGGTTGCATCATTCAGCTTCCGATAGTTGATAGAGACTCTCCATCCGGTGACGGTCCTTATGGGTATCAGTTCATTTTTATCATTCAGGACGACTGTCATGCCTCCTTTCTTTGGCACTACCTGCACTGGGCCCACCCAAGAACTATCAGAGATAGGGTAAATAACTCCAGCATCCGATAATTTAATTACCTCTTATTTAACCACTTCTTTGATGTTAGGGTTAAGCCGTCACTGTGGTTGCACTATGGCTTGAAGTCTTCTTCCAGTAAGATCTTATGGGTGCAATACGAAGGGCTAATTCCTTCTATATTCACTATATTCCATGCCAATGCCTTTTTGTATTCTTTTAGTACCTTCAATAATCTTTTTTTCTTAGCACTGCCTATAACACTCTAGAAGTTTAAAACCACTTAGTTTATATGTTATGAATGTTAATTGTAAAATTTCCTTATTAGTTGTTATGGTATAATTTTCTTTTATAATTTGATTTCTTGAATTATTATTAATGCATGTTTGATGATAATTATAGGAAAATTTCACCAATTAAATGCCACCAACCAAGCTTAGATATTTAGAAAAGTAAGGCCACCTATTACTTAGATATTTAGGAGATTATGTCACCTAGCACCATGAATACCCACCTATTATTGGCTTTTGCTTTTACCAATTCTTCTCAATTTTTTGGCTCAAATTTCCTTGCACTTTTTCTCTCTCTTGGCCGGCCACCAAAATGACAAAATACTCTTCAATTTCAACCATTTTAAACACTTAAAAGAATAACTTAATCTTTCTCCAAAAGCTTAACCTAACTAGAAAAGAAATCCCCTCAAATTCTCTCCAAGTTTTAAGCTCAAGTTCTTGCTCAAAGTTCAAGGTTCTTGAGGGACCAATCATTCACCCTTCTTCGACTAAAACCCTACCTATTTTGAGGTAAATTCATCAAGAAACTTCAAGTTCTTTCAAGTTTTAATAGAAGATTTCTTATGCTTTTCTTATGATTTCATTAAGTACTTAAGATGTATGCTTATATTTTATTCTGTTGTTATATATATGACTATGTATGCTCATGATTATGAGATTTTCCCTTGTTTTGATCCTTTCTTTGATAGTAGATTAATTATGTTATGACTTACTTGATTAGTATGGACTTGTATAAGAATTGATGTTTTATTTGAGTGGTAAACCTTGGAATTCATGGCTGAAATTTTGACTATAGTTAGAAGGCATGTTTGTTAGTCTTGTTAGAGGAAAAATTTTGGAAAATTTTCAGTATTTAAGGCCTGTTTAGTGGGCTAAAGTTACTGGAATTTCAGCTTGCAAATCGGCACTTCCCTGTTCCAAATCCTTGAACAAATTTCAGCTTTACTAGTATATAAAATTTCAGCTTTGATAACCAAATATTTCCAGCTATATTAACCTCATTTTAGCCAGGTTTTGATGACATAAACTGCTGGAAATTTCAGCTTGTGAATTAGTTGAAGTGACACCAAATATTGAGCACCTTAAACTTAATCTACTTAACCAGTTTTTAGGAAAATGTTGTATAATGATTTTGGAACCTTGTTAATCAATTTTAAGAAGAAACTCTTATAAATTTTTGAAGATCTAAACTGGTTAGAAACTTGACTTTTAAATGTGTAAGTGAAATTTTGACTAGTTTAACTTTACACTTGATTTAGTATGTTTTCACCAAATAACCTTAATTTGTTATTTAACTAGTCTTAATTTAATTAAATACCATTAGTTTGATATTAATCAATTTAAAACCATTAATTTACCTAAGTATAGGAGATTACAGAGTTTTCATATTTTAATTTACATTAATTTTGCTAAGTTATTAAATTATAATTGACTATTACCAATGAATCTTTCTTGGACTTTAAAAGCTAGTTTACCTACAAATTAACTATTTTGGACAAAATTTTTTCTTACACCAAAACCTTGAACCCTGATCAATATTTATTTAAATTACCTCTTTAGTCCATAGTATTTAGCAATATTTTCTTTTGGTCCAAAATTTATAGTGAATTATTAAAATTTTGCAACTAATATAGTAAATAAAGAAGAAATTAGTAACAAATTTTTAGTATTAATTATTCCTTTTGAATTTAACCTTAATTTTGACTTAATAAATTATTTATCCTTAGAACCAAATTACTTTAAAAAAGGGAATTTCTTAAAATTCTTTATTTGCTTATTTAGGGTTTTTTCCGAATTCCTTTATTACAAATTCTTGAATCTTTCTTATAACCAATTTACATTTATTTTAAAATCCTAGTTAAACTTGGGTATATTTTATAAAATTCTTTTAAAAGAAAAATCCAGTAGTTTAATTAGGCTGCCTTTGAATTTCAAGATTCGAGTCTGAACCTCGCACGTTTTACGAGAAACTTTCTTGAAATTTTCAAGTGAGTGTTTCCTTATGTGCGCTTGATGCATGTTTAAGTGTTAATTCCATTTTATGCTTGATACTTGTTAGCTACTACAACATGTTATATGAGGATAAGATGTGTACTTTATCACATCTATCCCGCAATTTGTTACATGCACAACTTCTATCAAATGTAAATGTACTTATTTGTAAACTTTCAACTATATTGAGCCTTAGGGCTAGAATTCCATGGTCACACCTCACCAGTTACACCACGATTAGTCATACTGGTTAGGAGGATATAAGGTTTTTGGGCATTAGGGATTTGCGTTCTCTCCTTTGAGTTGAGATTCCTCAAAGAGGCCGACTCTAGATTGAACAAACTATTTTACCCTCCAATGGTGAGATCTCTCCCTGGAGTGGAGGTATTAAGGAGGTAAAGGTGCATAGGTGGTTTCGGGTACTGTTATTTGATAATTACTTGATCATTGGCAAGGACCTGGCTTTCTCTATTGGTCCGAATACTATTGCCACATGATTATGTACTTGATACTCTCGCGGTTGAGCTTGCTCCCCTAGTTGAGATGTATCCTTTCTTATTTGATCAATTGATTACTTAACTTGTTCTTATATTGTTTTATGGCACTTGTTATTTGTTTAGTTATGTTTCTAATTGTCTGCCTCTGTGATTGCATGTGTGGGAACCTCACTGGGTTATTATAGCTCGCCCCTTTTACTTGTTCTCCTCAAACAGGCTCCTACTATTAAGGCTGGTGGTGAGGATTCAAGAGTAGTTCTTGGTAGGATTTTGTTAGAAAAAGATGTTTGAGATTTTATTGTATTAGTTAGGTGTTTATGATGTAAACTACTTAACTAGTACCTTTACTCTTAAGTTTGAATCATATGAATATATTTATGAGTTTTCTATAGAATATCAATTGTTTTATGGATTCTAGTGCGTGCTTGAACCGAGTCTTGGCGAGAGTTAGGCAGGCAATCCAATGAGCCCTTTAGTACGGCTTAGGGTAAGGTGGGGCTATCACACTGCCTAAGTTTGCTGCGATGATTACTGAAATTTTGGAGCACTCAGCTAAAAATGCATATTCGAGGTGCTCGGGCAGTTGTTTCAACTCCAACTCGAGTGGTTCTTCAATTGAAGGTTTGAGGTTACCACCCTTTGATATACCAAATTTCTCATAAGCCTTTCTCCTTCTCATTGTTTATCTAGCATCTAAATGCATCACTTGATGAATCACTTCAGGGTTGGACGCACTGCTTCTTTCTCCTTGGATGATGCAACCTCCAATGGATCATCCAGTGAAATTTTCTGCATAACAAGGGATGACTTGGCATCAATTATATCCATGAAATAACATATATCATCCCTATCTAGAGAATGTCTCATGGTGCCAGGAATTCTGAACACCACTTCTTCATCCTTAACTCTAAGAGTTAATTTTCCAGCATGCACATCAATCAAAGCTTTAGCAGTTGCTAGGAAAGGACGCCTTAAGATCAAAAAAATTTCTAAATCATCTTTCATATCTAATATGACAAAATGAACTGGGAAGATAAACTTATCAATCTTTACTAACACATCCTCTATGATTCCTCTAGGATACTTGATTGATCTATCAGCCAATTGTATACTCATCCTAGTGATTTTTAGTTCACCCAACCCCAATTTCAAAAACATTTCATAAGGCATTAAATTGATACTAGTACCTAAGTTAGCTAGAGCTTTATCAAGGAATAAACTACCAATACTGTAAGGGATAATAAAACTCCCTAGATCCTTGACTTTCTGGGATAGTTTATTCTGTAAGATGGCAGAGCACTCCTCGTTCAATATCATAATCGATAACTCTTCAAACTTCCTCTTGTTCATCAGGAGGTCCTTTAAAAATTTGACATACTTGAGCATCTGTGTAAGAGTCTCAACAAAAGGTAATTTGATATGTAATTACTTAAAGAGCTCTAAGAACTAACCAAATTGTGCATCCTGACGATCTTTTTGGAGTCTACCGGGGTATGGTATGGGAAGCTTGTACTCCTTGACCTCCTTCTTCTTTGACCTTTGATCCTTCTTGATTTCCTCTTTAGGTTTCATCTCGTCTTCATTCTATTTGTCAATAATGCTTTCCTCCTTGTTCACCCTTGCTTTGGGATCCTTTAGCTCCTTACCACTTCTCAGTGTGATTACTTTAGCTTGCTCCCTTGGACTATTCTTTGTATTGCTAGAGAATGCTCCTTGAGGTCTTTCTGAGATGATCTTGGCTATCTGGCCAATTTGATTCTCAAGGTTATGAATTGAGGCTTGCTAATACGACTCTTTGAGGAATTAAAATATTTTGTCATTAATTCCTCCAGATTTGATTTCTTCTCTTATGGAGGTGGTTGTTGGTACCCAGGTGGGGACTGCTGCCTTTAGTGTCCTTGATTCTCCCAAGAGAAATTAGGGTGATTCGTCCACCCTTGGTTGTATGTTGTGCTCTAAGGATTATTTTGTTGTTTTGGTGCATTGCTCATGTATTGGCATTACTCCTCAATATGGTCCGTAGCATCGATCGCTTTGCACTCTTAATTGCTATGCCCTCCCCCACACAAGTCACACTGCATCAATTGAGGTTGTCTTTGTGCAACTATCATCCCATCTAATTTTTTATTCAATGCCTCCACCTGGGCTGCTAGAACTGTGACTAGATTTACATCATAAACACCAGTTGCTCTATTGGTTCGGGATCATGTGAATTACCATTGGTAACTATTCATGGTTATCTCCTCGAACAATTCTTGGAATTGCTCCGGTGTTTTGCTATTAAGTATCCCTCCTGCTATAGCGTTAATCATCTGCCAAGTGGCTGGGTTGAGCCCGTTGTAAAACGTCTGAACTTGAAGCCAAGTGGGCAGCCCATGGTGCGAACACTTCCGCAAAAGCTCCTTAAATTGCTCCCAAGTGTCATACAGTGTCTTCGATTCCATTTGGACAAACGAGGACATATCGTTCCTCATTTTTGCAGTATTGGTGGGTGAAAAGTACTTTGCTAAGAATTTCTCTGCCATCTGGTCCCATGTCATTATGGAGCTTCCTAAAAGGGAGCTTAACCACTGCTTCACCCAATTTCTAAGTGAGAAAGGAAATAATCTCAGGCGAATAGCTTCATCAGAAACTCCATTTATCTTGAAGGTGTCATAGATCTCCAAAAAACTTGCTATGTGGGCATTTGGATCTTCATCAGGCAAGACGTCAAATTGAACGAACTATTGGACATTTTGGATAACATTCAGCTTGATCTCGAAGTTGTTAGCAGCAACTCTTGGCCGAGTTATGCTAGATTCCATGCCCTTGAGAAGGTGTCTAACATAGTCTGACATTGTTCTATGCCTCTCTTGTTGCTGAGGTAGTAGTGGTGCATTGATTGGGTTGAGCAGATTCTCATCAAACAGAGGATTTTGGATGTGAGCTTGGGGATGTTAGTGTATGCCCTAAAACCAAGTTGGTTTTTGGGATTTTTATTACGCTTATTTCGTGTTATACTTATATATGTGGCATTTTCTTTGTCATTTAATACTTGTTATCAATATTACTTGTTTATTTGATAAAGTCCATAGAATATTAACTGTGTATAAGAGATTGTAAGAGTTACAATGATGAGACTCTTATTACACATTAAGTTATATTCTTAAATATCCCTAGTCGTAGTATTAATGAGATTGGACATCATTAATATGGGAAGACTAGCACATACTTTGCCTCTACTTATGGTAAGTAGTAGTTGATCTCGTCAACTATGGCGTGTGACACCTAAGCTGGTATGTGGATGCTTGTTAGAGAACAAGTTCATTGGATTGATCCGCCAAGAGTTACTATTCATAGTGCTAATGAATTATACTCTTAATGGCAATGGTGTAAGTGATCCTTAGACTTGAGATTACCATGGCATCCTGAGTGTGGATTGCTATGCTTTGACTCTATTGCTCGGTGCTCGTAAAAGAGTAACCCATACGGTAGAGATTGGGCATAGTATGAAGCATGGAAGGATAGTGAGTAATCGATATAGGATTCACCACTCCTTATTATAGGAAAGTATATCCCGGATTGACCACTTGTTGAAATATGACTTAAAGAATCTTTTGCGCAAAAGTGAAAGTATGACTTGAAAGAGTTTCAAGGTTATACTTTTATGGAAAGTTATATTTCGAGAACAAGAAATCATTAATTAGTCATTTAAAGAGTGCGCATTACACTCTTAGACTAATTGGGATATAGTGTGGTGAAAGGATATTAATTACACGGTAACATTGTCATTGATAGGTGTAGTCTACCATATGACTTTCCTATTCACTTGGGTGGTCATGATGCATTTCTAGACGCCACTCATGATCTATAAGTGCAAATTAATTAATTAGTGAATTAATGATAAATTAAAGTATTAATTTATCTGGCTCTTAATTAATTAATTAATGAGTTATAATTTGTACTTATTGCCAACGTGAATGGAACCTAATGGGTCACACACAATAAGAACATGGTCTTTGGGTTAAATTGTTATTAAGATAAGTATATGATACTTATGGGGTTAATTTATATGATAAATTAACTTAAAGGACTTAATTATAAATATTCTAAGTCTTGATGGAAATTAGTTTCCTAAAAGGAATTAAGAAGCTATTTGGTTTCCTTTTGGAATTGGTTTCCTAAAGGAATAGGATTAGCTTAAGGCAAGCTTCCTAAACCTTCTTGGTTTCCAATTGCTCTTGTTTCCTTAAAGACTATGATACTACATCTATAAATAAGTCCATGCCTTGACTCTTGATAGATTGATGAAACATAACACAAAATTTAGAGAGAGAAAAAATTGAGAGCTTGGTGGCGTTTTTCTCTCCAAGTAAAACGCCACACCTCCTTCCCTAATTGTTAAGGTTTCAACTTCTTTCTTCTTCTTGTGTTCTTCATGAATCATTCAAGGGAGCTAGCACTCAAAAGGCAAGGCAAGCAAGCCCAAAGGTTCCTAAAGATCGTGTTCGTGTGGATACCATTGGAGGCTCAACACTTGGAGGGCTTTTCGCGGTAGATCAACACCTTCGTCGAATAGGATCTTGCCCTTTGAAGCATAGAAACCTTCTATGCTTGAGGTATTTGTGCTAAACACCTTTTAATCGTATAGATTATATCAAAGAGATCCATGGCTAAGGTAATAAATTTTTAAATTTTTCGTTGCGTTACTCCCCTTATTACCTTACAGGGGATTGTTTTCGTCAGCGATTTCCACTTGCTCTTGATGTTCCTGGTCAATCTTCTCTGCTCTTTGCAAAAAGTCTCTCTCTGAGGGCTTGACGGAATGTCTTTTCAACCTCAGGATCAAAGGTTAATGGAGTAGAACTGCTACTCCTAGTCATACACTAGGCTAAGTCCTGTAGTAGCAGTGTCAACCAACCAAATAAATGAAGAATTAAAAGAAATGAGTAAAACATAAAACAATAATAAAAAAATGAAAGAGTTATGACTAGATTAATATACCTAAAGCTTTCTTAATATTGCCTCTTTCCTGGCAACGGTGTAAAAAACTTGATATCCGCTTGGCTTAACTATGGATACTATAGGCAAGTATACCTATCGTTCCGTAGTATAGCATGTAAGGAGTACCGAGTGTCGTACCCACAGGGACTTAGCAAGTACTAATAATTACTCACAATCTATTATCTAGTCTAAATAACATGATAAGTTAGAATAATAACGAGCTAGTCTAAGTAAATTAATAGATAAGAGTGCCAATGAATCAAACAAAAATACTTGATAAGAAAGGGACTCCAGTAATTTCTAATACAAGACTTAGAAGTAGGATTTCTCTAATCCCGATTATTAGTTTTAATTTGTGCCTAATGGATTACTCAATCTTAATTGACCCTAAAATCCCTTTATTAATTTGTAATCTTTCTCAGGCGTACAACCTCTATCCCTAGTTTTATTGAATGGAATCTCTTCCCAACTCAAAACCCCTAGTAAATGAAATTAAATCAATGAATTTTGTCTTACAAATGGATTCACACCTAAATAGAAGAACTTATGAAACCCTATTTCTAGCGATTCATGCAAATTCTTTCACTTGTGAGTTGTTTTGAATTAATTGAGTGATTTCTCAATTACCCAACTAATACAACTATCAAGATTGAATTCATGCACAAAAATCCAATCCAATTTATTAATAAACTCACAAGAAAATCAATTAAAAATAGGAATTTTTTTTCATTAAACAACAAATCAAAACATGATAAACGAATATTAAGGTTCAACCCTTCTAACACTTACACAAATCTACTCCATAATCAAAGAAGAAAGTTCAATAAACATCGAAGAAAGCATAAAAAGACTCATTCTCATGTAGTTTTTCGTCACTCTTCTTTGTTGCATAAATTCCCCTTTGTTGCTGCAATTCCTCTTATCTCTTCATTTCTTCAATTCTCTTCTTTGTTGTTCCTCCTCTCCGTTCTCTCTTTCTTTTTGCCCCAGAGGAGTCTTTTATATTCTCCAATTCGTTTTTTCCCAAACTTCAATTGGTTCCCCTCAAATTGCCTAAACATAGACTGATATTGCAAGATTACGCTATGCGTCTGGTGTCACCCGCGGCATTATCCGCGGAGCGTATGACACCTCGGATGGGGGCAGACACTCCATCTTTACACGGCCATGCTACTGCTCCCTCCGCGGCCGCATCCACGGCGTGGATGAAGGAGCCAGTGGAAATAGAATTTCAATTTTCTTTAGACTTTATTTTCCACTCACGAGATCTCTTTCCCATCTCAGCATACAATCAATTATACTTTGGCATTTGGCAGTCAAAAGGCGAAAAAACTTATAAAAGTACGGAAAACAAGCCAAATGAGTAGCTCTCATGTCAAATTCACCCAAGAATCCAAAAGAAAAAAAATTGCAATTATCAAGTAAAACTTGTGGAAAAAACCAAACAAATCATAGCCTAAACATACATAAAAACCTAGTCACTTTAGTCATTATCAAAGCTTTTTATCATGCCTTTGATGCCTTCTATAATATGACCTCTCATTAACTGGCCCTTCTAATTGCTTTTGATCATGTTAATAACGCTTAAAGCATCTCCTTCAACTATCAAATGTATGATACAATATTCTGCTAAAAACTTAAGAGCCCTCATGAAAGCCACTATTTCTTCATGTTTAGCATTTTGCACATTGTGAGATACGTTGTGTCATTGTGGCTTCAATATTTCCTGTGTTGCCGCTCACAATGACTCCTATACCAGCTCTTTCCTTTGTATATGCTCCATCAACATTCAGATTTAGGTATCCTTTTGCTCGAGGTATTCATTTGCTATCAGCAACATTGTGCTCCTGATGGTAGTTGAAAACCTCATTCCTTTCTTGAAAGGCTTGATATTCTTGGAGAAAGTTTAGTGCGTGAAAACAAATCTGATAGGCTTTCTTTCCTCATCCTTCAAAGATTGTTTCATTCCTTGACTTCCATATCAGCTAGGTAAGTACAACTACAAATTCAGTCTGCTGCTTGTCCATTGAGTAGATCTTTGAAGTTTTTGTAGATCCTATTTTTGGGTAATAAGAAATAATCTACTTCTTTCCAAACCTTTCTTACCTCTCAGCACTCAGAGAGGATGTGTTTGTTAGTTTCCATTGGTTCTCCACACCTAGAACATTTATTATTGAAGTTTTTCATTCTTTTCTACATGTTGTGTCCCATGCTAAAAGTCTGATTGCTTTTTTTGCAAAGGAAAATTTTTACTTTTGGAGTTACTTTTTTCCTTGTAGGATTAGAGTCTTTGCTTCAAGAATGCTTTTCCAAATAAAATATGGAGATGTTCCATTCTTTGCTATAGTGAAAGGTACGTTTGGGAGTACTTTGCCTTTAGTACCCTTATAGTAAGGGATTCTAGATTTTTCAAGATCTTCCACCCTTGCTTTGCCAGCAAAACTAGGTTGAAAGACTCTAGGTCTTTGAAACCTATTTTTCCATGTCTTTTCTTGCAACATAATTTATCCCAATTTAACCAATTATTCTTTTTCGCATTGGTTCTATGACCCTACTAAGAATCCCTGACTATGGGTTTTAGCTCATGGGCTATGGCCTTGGATAGTTTAAAGTAGGAAATTAGGGAGATAGGACTAGTTTGTTTGTGCGACCACCTTGATTAGGATTTCTTTACTTGATTGGGTAAGGTTCTTCTCTTTCCAATCCTTTAATTTTTTTTTTTTTTGACCTTAGCATCTTACTAATTGGAACATTTCCTTTTTGATCTTCCAATCATGTAAGACAATCCCAAGTGTATTCCTTTGCCATAATCTACCTTTATCCCAAGCATTTTTGTCAATTCTTCTTGTTCTTGAGAGTTGATACTTAAATTGCAATATACTATGGACTTGAGGAGATTCACTTTTTGTCCAGATGTTCTTTAATAGTCTCCTAATATATTTAACACCTGTCTGATGTTCTGGTCCTCAAGTTTTGGAAACAGAAGGCAATTGTCTGCAAGTAGTAAGTCGCTAATCATGAGGCCATGGACACCCATTCGTATTCTACTCTAGATACCTAGGCTGTGTGCTCTTCTGATCATTAATGATAAGCCTTCTGTAGATATTATAAAAAGGTATTATAAAAAGATAGGGATATGGTGGATCTTCCTATGTCAAACCTCTAGTAGGTGAGAATGGTTCTGTTAGAGTGCCATTGATGATTATTGAGAACTTACTACACTTACACATTGCATTATCCTACTACAAAAAGCTTTATGAAAACCACTGTCTCTGAGCATTTGTTGTAAATACCTCCATTCTATTTTGTCAAAGGCCTTAGTGATGTCAAACTTCAATCCAAAGTATTTGTTTTGACTGCTCCTTTACAACTTCATCCAATGAAATACCTCAAAAGTTACAATCACATTGTCAGTTATCAATTTTCCTTGACAAAAGCATTTTGTGATTCATCTATGATGGTTCGCAGCACTTTTTGGATTCTATTTTTTTTTTAATTTGGCTATGAACTTGTAGCATACATTGCACAACTGATGGGCCTAATTCGAACTCAACTATTTTTGTTGGTTTATTGACCTTAGGAATGAGCATTGTGTTCATATTGGTTGATTTTTTTCCTAGGAACAGTTATCAATGAGAAACGAAAGTGAAAGATTTGTTACTTCTTTGCTCACTATCTCTTAGTAGATTTGGTAAAATCCTGCATGTGGACCATCTAAAGCAGGACTGTCTATGGCTGCATTTTCAATATAGCTTCTTTAATTTCTTTCACTGTATATTCCTTAGGTATCCTTTCATTGACCAATTTGTCTAGATTGTCATTATCTGCGACTTTTGTTGTGTATAACTTCTTGAAGAAGTCAACTATATGTGCCTTAATCTGGTATTCTATTTCTAACCCATCGCCTTCATGGTTTTGAATTTTCTCAATGGCGTTCCATCTTTTCCTCGAGTTGGCCTTATTGTGAAAGTACTTGATGTTTTTGTATCCAACTTTGAGCCATTATATTCTTTATCTTTATTTCCAATAGGTCTCCCCCAGCTCTAATAAAGTGTCCAGCTCTTTTCTTAGCTCGTTTTCCAGGTTTAATTCCTAATGAGGGTCACATTGTTTTGAGTTCATCTTATCCTTCACTTCTTTTATCTTTACTTTTATATTACCATCACATTGTTTTGAGTTCATCTTATCCTTCACTTTTTTTATCTATAATTTTATGTCACCAAATTTTACTTTACTCCATCTATTTTGCTACTGCAACATTATTTTTCCATTAGTTACAAACCTGTCAAACACGTTTTGATCATTGCTTCTCTGATGCACTTTGCTAATTTCCTAGCAATATTCATTTGTTTGCTAATTTATTGGCAATCTTCACTTGTTATCCAAATCTCTTCGCACTTCTTAGATCTGTGTTTATTTCTTCTTGTACTAATAGAGCCATTGTTTCCATCAATTGAGACCATGATATGAATAGGGTCTGAGTATGAGGCTACAAGATGAGACACCCTTGCATTGGGAAATCTTGTACATAATTCAGTATTTGCCAAGGCCTATCTAACCTCTCATAAATTTTTTTTGCAGCTTCTTTACCCTTTGACCATGTGAATCTGCTCCCTAAGAACCCCATGCCTCTCAATCCTGTGTCTACTATAACATGTCTAACACTATATTTAGGAGGAAGGAAATGAAGGGAAAAGAAAGAAAGGAAAGGATTTTAAGATTTTCTTTTGTTTGGGAGTAAGGATGGAAAAAAAGTGAAAAATTACTTAAATATATTCCTTTGTTTGGGAGGAAGGAAAAGGAAAGAAAAGAAGGAAATGGATGGAAAAGTTGGCTTGTTTTGGTAAAAAAAACTTCCTCTCAAATTTGGGAGGAAAAGGAAGGAAAAGGAAAGAAAAGAAAGGAAAGTTTTTTTCCCTTCTTTTTTTTCCCATTTTATTTTCTCTACTTTTCTTTTCTACTCCAACTCCCAAACTAAGCGTAAAGGATTTCTTTTGTTGGGGGTTTCTTTCATTCCCTCCCTATTTCTCAATGTTGTCCGCGATTTCATTAAAGCCTCCATTGCATTGCCACTCTAGCACATTCTTATTAGCAAGTCTTCCCAGCAATAACGAAGAGTACCATTTGTCGCGTCCTAAAAATCATAGGTACAAGGTACTAGTGGGGTCGTTAACTGTCGCGTCCCAAAAAGACGATCCGATCTGAGACCTTTTTTGAAAAGATAGAGTTTTGAAAAACCGTGCGTGTGTGATAAAAAATCGTGTTCTAGTGAAAAAAGTGTTATTTAGTAAAAAAAATAGTATTTTAAAAGAAAATAAGGTCGGGACTAAAAAAAATGCGACAGTTTTGGCCAGCTAATTTTGAAAAGGGGTTTTATTTTATTTTTAAAAAAATGGAGTCGCCATTTGGTATTGAGTTAGGGTGTACCAAGTTACCCGAGAAATTGTTTAACAAAACAAAAATAAAAATTTTAGAAAAGTATTTTTAAAAACCCTTTTTCGACTCCGGACTACGAAAAACAAGAGAACAAAGGTCTGAGAGTCACATTTGAAGAAAGGGAAAGCAAAGGCTTGCGCCTAAGGCACCCTTTCAACCTAACTGAGACTAGTTGCGAGGTTTAATCAAATTTTTCTAAATTAATCCTAGATTCTATCACGTTTGGATGTATCTATATGAATGCAAATCCTAAATCTAAATGTGAATATCGAGAGGGTTGTCATGTTCTATCGAGACTTGGTCGGAATTATCGCATTAATTGCGAAACCCGAGTTGAGACCTCAAGCGAGTCACGAGTTTTTATGCAAAATGTGATGCAAAAAGAAAAGAAAATAATAATGTATAGTAAGTGAAGAAAGAAGGTGGGTATGCAACATAACGGGTACGGGAGACTAATGACTCGTGATGGAATGTTTCTACTCACGGAGGGGGAGAACAGCCTGTACGCCACCGCTTACCACGTGAGTAGATGACTATTTCTAGTCGAATCACACAAATGTCCTAATTGCTAAGTGAGATGCAACATAGATGTCATGCATTTTAAAAATGTGTCAAAATAATAATAATAATAATAATAATAATAATAATAAAATCTTGCCAAATGAAAAGAAAACTAGAAGTGTGTGAAATGTGAAATGCACATGAATGCACCTAACACTAAAATGTCCTAAGGGTCTAGCGTTGGGCTAATCCGTTCTAAAAATCCCACTAGCGTTGAATTAGCAGGAAAAGAAAGAAGTCACAACTAGCGTTGGACTAGTGTGGTGACAGAATATCATAAATCATGAATTAAATATTGAAGCATGAATTAAAAGAAAATTAAACATATAAAAACATATAAGATCACATAGGAGTACATAACACACAAACATAATATCTAGATGCAAAATCCTAATGAAAGCGATAAAACAGATAAGCATGTAAGCACGCAAAAGCAAATAAACCCTAACTATTACACCAGGGGACTTGATTTACAATTTAAAAGGGGAAATTAAAAATGCCCTATCTATTACATTTTCTATCTAATTACACAATTTTTGCTAAAATATGAGAAAAATAATCTAACTATTACATTGACTAGCTAAATACAAAATATTATATTTTTTTAAAATAATAATAAAAATTCAATTAAATAAATCAAATACGTAAATACGCAAAGGTATGTAAAATAATAAATAAGCAAATAATAATAAAAATAATGCATAAAATCACATTGGAGCATATTGGAGCACATAAAGAAGAAAATAACAAGAAGTTAGGATACCTCTTTGGAGACCCAGTACCAAATCTTAAAAAATGAACAAACAAGTCAACATACCACTATTTAAAGCAATAAAGCACAAAATATGAAATATGACAAAGTAAATTTCAACGAATTGAGGTAGATGCAAATTAAAGAAAATTGGAGGAGGGCAAAGTAGTAAATTCTAGCGAACATGGGTAATTCCATAAGCTATAAGTCCTAATTGAAGAAACATGAAATCTGAAAAGGGTCAAACTCTAAAATTAAAGACCTAATTGCATAGGAGACTTGAAGGCATAGGCACTGACCAAAAGCCAAAGACCCAAATGCGATTGTTACCCTCATAATTAAAACCAGAAAAAGGAAAATTTAAAATGAAAAATGAAATTTAAATTAACTTGAACAACTAAGATAATTAAATAAACCAAAAAAACTAAACCAATCATAAAGAAACAAGAAAATGAACCATAGATTGCAACGAAAAACAAATTATCCAGAGAGAAATAAAAAGAATAAAGCTCGCACTAAAACCCAACCCCCAAAAATCGTTCTTCCCTTTTAAATTTCAGAAAAAAAACTTCACTTATTCTTTTTTCTTTTTTTCCAGAAAAAGACTTCCCTTTCAAAATCGTTCTTCTCTCTCTTTTTTTTTTATTCTCTTCTTCCCTCTTTTCTTTCTTCTTTTCCAACTATCGTCTCTCCTCTTCTCTCTCAGACTCACAGATTCTCTCCTCTCTGTTTCTCTTCTTCTCTCCTCTTTCTTCTACCCGATTCCCCCCTTTCTTCGTTCTTCTTCAAATTTTCTCTCTCACTCTCCTCTCGCATCTTCTCTCTTCTTTCCGTCCCCTCCCCTCTCAACTTGCTTTTTCTCATCTCTATTTCCCTCCAATTTTTTCCTTCTTCTCCAATTTCTTTATGTTTTTCCTTTCTTCTCTCGCCCGTTCTTTCCTTCTCTCTTGTTCTTTATCCTCGCTGGCTTCCCTATCTTCTCTTTTCTCTCCTCCGATTGTGTTCTCTCATCTGCTTCAGTGATGTACAGGAGGTTTCGGGGAGAGGGAAAATGGAAGTGGAATTTGGCTTTAGGAAATTTTATAATGCAGGTGGGTTGATTAGGATTGTTGCTCGAAATTATTGGTTAATTGTGTGAGTGTGTGCAATTGATTTTTGCGCTTGTGAGTGATTGTCTGTTGCTTGGGTTAATTGGGGCTGCAATGTTACTGTGATTGTGTGAATGACTCTGTGTAATGTGGGTGTGTGTGTGTGTGTGAGGGCCTGAAGTCATTTGTGTGAATTTTGTGTGCTGTGAGACTGATGTGTGTATCCGTGTGTGTATGTGTGTGTCACTGTGTATGTGTGTTGTGTGTGCAATTTCTGATAGTGGATTGATTGAAAGTGTGATGGAATTGTGGATGAAGATGATGATTTTGCGATCTGATTTTTATTGTGAAACTGTGATTGTGAGCTTGTGTATTGTTGATGCTTCTATGGTAAGGATTCTAGCAACAAGGGCTAGGGGAAATAGACGGTAGTTTGTGTTTATTGGCTGTGGGTGGACAAACGATTAAATTGGCAGTGATAAGGCTGTGGTGGGTGGAGTTATACATTGACATTTGAGGTTGTGTTTTGGCTATCGATAACAGGTATTTCAAGTCGCGTGGGGAGAGTTGCGAATTGGCAGTTGGATTGTGGGCTCGGTAGGGATGGTCCAGTAGCTGTTGTGAATGAGATAGGGGAGGTAGTGGTGGAACTGTGATGGCACTGGTGGTTGATCTTGGACTTGTGGTGATTGACTGGAATTGCTACCAAGGGTTCAAGGTTGAGTTATGGGACCGATGGTGGTGGTTTTGGTGGTTCGACTGGAAATTGATAATGGTTGTTGGGTTGTGGTCTAGAGGTGGAGTTGAAGATTGGGGCTTGTTTATGGTCCTATTTTTGTGACAATGGAGGCAGAGGTGGTGAATTGTTTATTGTAGGACAAGGTTGTGTGTTGATGGTTGTTGGGAGAGGTAGACTGAGGGGTTGTCTAACAGTGAAGGGAAATGGTGGTGGATGGAGGACTGTGGAATAGTTGGTGGTTCTTGGTGGTGATTAGCTGAGCAGGTGGTGGTGAAAGGTGATAGTCTGATGGCAAGAGATGAAAACGTTGAATATGGATTCCAAAGCAACCCAGGAACAGAACAAACAAGACCTAGAAGATGCATCTCAAACCCAAAAACAAAAAGGAAAGAAAAACCAGAAATAAAACAGATTTAACTAAAATCTCAAATGGATTAATACAAACAAACAGATTCAGAGAAGAAAAATTGCAAAAACATGAATCAAACAAGGAGAGAAACTAAGAACTCACTTTTCAAAATTTAGAAACAAATATGGTGATTAATAGTGAATTCAATGAACAGTGGCCGAGACCGATGAACAGTAATTGGAAAAATAACAGACGGCTGTTGTGTGTGTTTTTTAGTGTTTTGGTGTGTGTTTGATTCTCTTGGATAAGATTAAAATGTATTTTTAGGGTTTTTCTGATTTCTCCTCCTTGTTTTTTGCTTATTAAAAGGGTATTTATAAGCCACTTGTCTTATTGACCAAGAATGCTATAAAATAATGAAAATGCCACTAGTAAAAAATACTAATTTTATTTTAAAAATATATTTTTTTAACCCCAAAATTAAAATTAATACAAAGAAATGACAACAATTTCTAAAATTTTCAAGAAGAATTCAAAATAGATTTCAAAAAATAAAAACTAGAGCTTAAAGCTGATAAAAACGCTCTCGGGGGTGTAAAATGACGATTTTGTCCCTAGACAAGGAAAATACACGAAAAATGGCTATTAGCCTAAAAAAATTACCAAAAATTAAAAGCAAGCTTTAAACAATAGAAAATGCCTTTTTGACTCAAAATTTGACAAAAAATGAATTTAAACTGTAAAATAACGACTTTGCCCTTGAACAATGAAAATTTGCAGAAAAATAGCTATTTACCTCAAAAAATATCAAAAATTAAAAATAAGCTTAAAACACTAGAAAATGCATTTATGACTCAAAAATTGATGAAAAATGAATTTAATTTGTAAAATGACGATTTTGCCCTTGGACAATGAAAATTTACAGAAAAATAGCTATTGACCTCAAAAAATTACCAAAAATTAAAAATAATCTTAAAACACTGGAACATGCATTTCTAACACAAAAATTGAAAAAAAATAAATTTAATCTGTAAAATGATAATTTTGCCCTTGGACAATAAAAATTTGCAGAAAAATAGCTATTGTTTCTGAAAAAATCAAGAAAATTTAGAAACATGCTTAAAGAATTAGAAAAATAAATTTGGAACTAAAGATGAACTAAAATGGTGTTCGCAAGGTGAAATTACCATTTTGCCCTTATACTAGTAAAATATAAAAAATAGCAATTAAATCTAGAAAAATCATAAAAAAAATAAAAATATGGATGAAAGTTAAAATGTGAATTTAAACCCCCCAAAACTAATGAAAAAGTATTTACAAATAAAAATTACTATTTTACCCCAAGATTATTGAAAAATTTAAAATTTGTCCCCAGAAATATAAACACCTCCCCTATGTTTGACAAGTAAATGGTGTGTCAAAATTTGATGTTTACACCATCTTTGATTGGCTACTGGGTTCCCGTAGAAACCATTAATTCTCCAAGCATTGACTTCCTCTTCTAAGCTAATAACTACGTCAATATGACCAATGGAATAGCTTTTCACATTTGCCTTAAGACTGTTCTTCACAATAATGCTAGTCTACCACCTCTATTTCTACTATCAACAAAGAAGCCATTTGTGAATCCTAGTTTGTAACACATCTTTAGTCATTTCTCTGCTTCGTAGTTTTGTTTATGAGATGAACGCTATTTCAGGATCTTGCTTCCTCAAAATTTCTTTGAAAGCAAGAATTGCACGGGGCTTCCAAGTCCTCGATAATTCCAAGCTAATGCTCTCATTGTTCTCAATGATGCTGCAAAGCAGCCCCCGCCATTTGAGCCATGATGTTGATTTGTGCTTTTGAGATTTGTCATATTTTAGCAGTTTAATTTTGACTTCGTGAAGGGCTCATCACTGCTCTTTTCCTTATGAATCTGCTACTTTCATGTTGTTGAAGACTTTGCTGAAGAGTTTAATGAGTTAACCCAAGATTTTTTGGCATGATAATGTTCAGTTTTTATTGGCCCAATGTCTACTGAGTTGAGTTTGTCTAATCTGTTGTGGCTTCTTTGTAATTTAGCCCAATCCATGTTTGTTTTCTCTCTTTTATTCCTCTCTTCATTCTGTATTGAGTCTTCATTGGTATTTGGGTCTGTATCTTAGCCCACTTTGATAGACTGTCGGGTATTGTTAAAGGCTCCTTCTGCATACCAGTCTTCTTTCCCACCATTTGAGTTCTTTTTTTCAACAAAAGAGCTGTTCTACATAACCTCATTATTTGTAGCTACTTGCCCAGCAACCACTGAAGTATCTTTAGCCTTTCCTTCTCCACCTTTTACGGTACCATCATGATTACTTGTTATGTCTCTACTGCCTCCTGTTCTATCGCAGCTGGTGGCGTTTGTTCATTCTCAGCCATTATTGATTTTCAAATGCAATTTGAACTGATGAAATCAGTGAACAACCAGGATCCATACCAATTGTATTTACTATTTGCATTCTTTCCACAGTTCCTTGTTGTACATCCCATCACCCCACAACCATAACATAATACTGGGAGATGTTCATATATTATGGCCAACATCTCAATTGTATCTTCCCTCTTCAGTCTTACAATTTTTCTGATGGGCTTTTTGACATTGGTTGTGGCTTATATTATAAAGAATCTTTTTTGATTACTCCTTTTTCTCTGAATTGAATGCTGGATACATCCTTGAAGTTTTTGGCAATCTCTTTGGTATAAATCTCTCTTGGAAGGCCTATTATATTCAACCAGAATTGAATGTGGTCAAAATCTACTTGATCAATTTTGATACTTAAGTAACATTTCTTGATAATTAGGGGGCTATTTTCAATGTTCCAGGGTCCCCTTGCAATTACTCAATGGAATGCCTCCTACGAATTAAAAAACAATTGGTATAAGTTTGGCATCACCCTGAATATCTTGATGTTTTGAGTTTTGCATGCCTTCATTAGAGCGTTCCTAAGCCCTTTTAAGTTGATCTCTTTGTCTATAATAAATCTCCCAAGATAGCTATTTGTGCAGTCTAACACTCATTTTATTTCATCTGCTTCCACATTTAAGATGTCTAACTCCTCCTCTTCGAACTATATGTGCATTTATTGGATGATGTCCTAAATGATATTGTTCATCTTGATGATTGCTGAATAAATGTTGTTCAAAGTGTTTGAACTAGTAGAATGGTGAAGTGTTTGTTATGACTCTTTAGTAAGGGAGAGAGAGAGAGAGAAACTCTAGCATTTGAGAGAGAAACAGGGTTTCATATAATTTTCTCCTCTTTGTGGGGGTTCTCTTTGCCTAGTAACTATCTATCAAGGAAGACCATCATAATTATATATTAAGATATAATTGATATTGGTAGACTATGTCGTGGTGCCAAATAATGTCTTAACCATACAATACCTTCACAAATATCATATATATAAAACAAGGATAGCAAGGTGTTGTGCTACATGAAGTCACACTTATAATCTTATTTTGCTCTATTTTTATCAATTTCATTTAACTAAAACTTCCTCTATTTTAAATTCCATTTGTACCTAATCCTATATTTTGGGCCCGCTTAAATGTTTTGGATGTCCTGGTATTGTGATGTTCCCTTAACGAAATGAGTTGTATACTACTGATTTTAATTTATACATTATTTTTTTTTTAGACTGAGAAACCTTGGGCTTTATTTGGATAGCATTATTTGGAGTGTTTTTTGAGAATTATTGGAAAAAATTATTTGGATTGTTTTTTGTTGACTTTTTTAGAATGGTAAAAAAGTGTTTGGATGTGAAATTTTTTTTGAAGTGACATGATGGTGGTTTGAAAAGTGAATACTTAGTGTGAGAAAGTGTTTGAATGGTTTAAAAATTTTGGACCAACTTGCACTTCTTTTTAAATGATTGTATAAGAACGACGTTGAATTTTTTTGGAGAAAATTTATCTGAAAAAATGAAAAAAGCACCAATCAAAATGCAATCCACATAGCTGGAAAAGGTAGTGAAGCGAATGTCCGCTTCAAAGATAGAAATGTCCTTAGCGAGCATGGGCACGGACGACGCAGCAGACCTCTGCTTCTTCAAGTGAACGTCCGCTTTAGAGATACAAATGTCTTAGTGAGCACTAGCATCCATACCCAGTGCTCGCTTAGACATTTCTATCTCTGAAGCGGACGTTCGCTGAAAGACCGTCTGTGCCTAGTGCTTGCTAAGACATTTAAGCGGACGTCCGCTTCGTCGTTCCACCTCAAAACCCATCGAAAATGGATCTCATTTTGTTACTTGCGATTTTTCTAGTCTTTCTAAACAAATTTTGAGCATAAATTGTGTAAAAAATTTCTAAAGTTCATTTGAAATTTAAAATGAAAACTTGGTAGGAAAATTTGATGAAAAAGTTTGACCAAAAAATATTTTAAATTTTTTTACCAAAAAATGTTCAACATGCCAAATGCAATTTTATAAGTTTTTCCAAAAAATCTGCAAAAAAAATGGCATCCAAACATAGCCCTTATTATTTGGACATATATGTAATGTATAAATCATTAACCTTGCATTGATTGGCTGCAATACTCTATTTGATTTAATTGTTCACCATTTGTCTTTTATTGTTTTTCTAATCTTTGATTTATTTAGGTAAAAATACTTTAGTCCTTTTATTTGTTTGGATAAACATTCAACCTTTTTTCGAATGGCTGGTTATATTGCTAGAATAAGAAGTTTCTTATCAGAGTAATTTTTGCTCAAATGTCAAGATTGCCCTTAACAAGTCAAACACCACATATTCTTATTAATTTTTTTGGGGCTTTTATTACGTCAATCACTCCTTTTCCAAATCAACTCCTTTTATCTCTTTCATTCCTCTTCCAAATCAACTCTTCCCCTTCCCCTTTCTCTTTCTCACCTATAATTCCTACTTCCTATGCCTTCCTAATTTTTCTTATTCTACATTTTTCTTAAGACTTCTATTAGTAGATGGATTACACACAACTTATCATTTCCACCTTTCTCTCTCTTTGGTGTTTTTTTTTGCTTGTTTTTACTCTTTATATTTATTCAAAAAATTAATAGTAGACTTTTTGGGATCATATAGCTAGGTCCTAAAGTAGTTTCTTACTGAAAAATTAGATGCAAAATTTGTTAAAGCTTGTAATAGCCTCTTGGTGTGCCTTTCTTTGATGAAATCCTTGGATCTTCACAATCTGGATTTTAAGAGTGTGTGTGTACACACATACTTGAAGTTTCATTAGAGGCACATTTTTGTCCCATCTTTTCAAATAAATTTACTAATGCATAGTTTCTTCACTTCAAGCAAGCATTCAAGGTATTGTGAACTCCTATATGTCTGAATTCTCGTACAAATTGAACAAACCTAAATCCTTTACTTTTTATTTGCCTTTAATTTTGCAAGTAAATTTTAGTCAAATAAGAAACAAATTTTTATTTTTGGTATAAGATTGTAGTGCTTTGCTATTTTTTCACATTTTGCATTAGTACTATGGAAAATTATTTCTTCAATTACTTTTATTTTATGATAGTGGAAAGTTTAGATAGGATTATTTTTTAATAGATTTGAGCAATTTATTTTATGTTATTTATGAAATAATAGACACAAGTATTTTTTTGGGCATTTTTACAATTGCTTATTTGTTTGACATAAATAAATTCTAATTATTAAAAAATTTTCAAATAAAAAATAGAAGAACATATTGAAACTAAAAGAATTGGAGAGCATAGCCAAGTTAGTTGATTTCAGTTGATTTATAAAACAATACATAAATGAAAGAGAGAGAGAGAGAGAGAGAGAGATCTAAAAAAAAAAGCCAAACCGAGAAAGAGAAAATCAATCAAAGATGAGGAGGGAGAAGAAATAATTAAAAAGAAAAAGGAGTGATTAACTTAATAAAAGAGATCAAAAAAGTTAATGAGAATATATGGTGTTGACATGTTAGGGTGATGTTGATGCTTGGGCAAAAATTACTTCGACAATATTGATGAGAATATATGAGTAATGACTTGAACAATCCTAAGACTGGTCACCAAAAATCTCTCTCTCTCTCTCTATATATATATATGTATGTATGTATGTATCAATTGTTTTAAACTTATTATTATATAACAACATAGTTACCAAAGAATTACTCTTGCTATCTTAATTTTTACTTTCTATTTAGCTTTTTTCAAAGGTTGCAACAAGGTATCTAGTGAAAAAGGCCCTAGGTGTTAATATTGACTAAAAGGAACGAGAAGGTGAATGTTTGCATTTAAAAGGTTTAAGTGGTAATTGTGTGTGTCAAAGGTTCCTTTAGGCTTTTCTTTCAAAAATCATTTTTTTGATTTCTAAATTCTTGGCTTATAAATCACTATTTTATTGTTATTATCACACTTATGTAGATGTAATTTCTTTGAATTTACTCGTAAATGGATCAAAGTTAGTAATTAAAATGACCTTGAATAAAGGATAGCAATACTATTCGAGCAAAGATTAGGTGTCAGAACAATTTTTATATTGAATGAATATTTTACCCCTCTCAATCAAGATATATTAACTTAACAAAAGGTTTTGCCACCCACAACTAATTTCTATCTCCTCCACTTTAGGTATAATTCAGCAATCCCCAAAAGTTCCATCATTGATTTCTCTTTATATCTCTCCTTCCCCTCTTCAAGTCTGTCATTAGTAGGGCTGTTAAAAAATAAATAAAAAAAACCGAGGTACCTAATTCAATCCGAACCATAAAAGTAGGGTAACCAAACCGGTTACTAACATCGTGTCAGGTACTGGTTCACAATTTTGTGAATCGGTAGGTAACTGACCTGGTCCATGTACTGAGGGCATTTTTGTAAACTTGCCCCTTAGGCCAACACCTTATCCTTATCCTCTAATTTTGTCTACCTCCTTTGGGTTTGGTTCTCACTCTCTCTTCCTCATCTCACTTCCTCCCTCCCTCCCTATCAGGCAAAGTTCTCTGTTAGCTCCCTCCCTCTCTCCTTTCCTCCCTCCCTCCCTCCCTCCTTCCCTCTCCGGCCTCACTCTCTCTCTACCACTTTGTTTCTCCTACACTAATCTCTCTCTCTCTCTTCTCGCTTATTTGCCTCCTTGCCCCCCAAATCTCTCTCTATCTCATCTAATTTCTTCTTGCATCATAAACCTACTTTGTGTTCACTCTTCAACACCATGTTGCCAGCCAAGCCCCCCAGCTTCGTCACCATGACCAATATCACTCCTCATCATCTGTCACATCCTAGTTTTTTTAGATATTAATTTAATCTGTATATTGATTTGTATTTATGACTTAATTGTATGTTTTTTGTGATTTATTTGGATGTTTTGAAGGTTAATCTAAAATATGTTGGGATTATTTTTGTTGTTCATGTTTATTTTTTTGTTTTAATTTTTTTGGGTTGTTTTTTTGGGTTCTTGCAGGTTTCAAGTTCAAGATTTGGTTTTTAAATTATTTCTTAGTATATTTTTGGTATTTTTCTGATTTAGTTTATTTTTTGGTTTTGTTTTGGATGAACATAGGATTAGGGTCGGGCACCTGAGGTACTTGAACTAATTTTTACTGGTAATCGGATAATCGGGGTAACTGCATTAAGTGGGCCGATTACGGTTCAATTTTTTGCCGAACCGGTAAGAGTGGTTCAGGATAGTAAAATTGTCTCATGGATGGGGTAGTCAGTCCAGGAATAGCCGTAGTCATTAGCCCATCACTCCAATTCGCCCCTGACTGCTACTTTTTTAAAATGCCTTTTTTTGTCATTTCTTTTGTCCCTACTAAAATCATTCTTACTCCTACACTTTCTCAAAATCATCTTACATTCCAAACCTCCCCATAACCTGATGTTCAACCATTTTTTCTTTTGTTGATTAATAATAAAAGCAGAATTAAAAATTCAATGCTTGAATATTTATTTAATAAATCTTAGAACAAAAACCAAAATCCTGAAATGGATTTTGGAAAACAATTTTCCAAAATAAAGAGGCAAATTTTGAACTTTAAAAATTAAATAAAAAGAGGGAGGTTAAGAAAACTCAAAACTTGTTCAAGAATCACCTTCAATTCTTGAAAATTCCAGCAATGACTATTAAAAAAAAAAGCCCTAACTCACATTTTTTCTAGTTTAGAGTAGTGTTGGAAGAAATTTTGGACCCACAAAATATTTTCCAAGGAAGAGTTGCAGTTTTTTCTAATGCTATGGTAATAATTCACGAGAAAGATAAGAGAGACAAGATGGATTCGAGTTTTGGTGAGGAAAATTGTGATTTTAAACCCCAAAATTTCGCAAGGATAAATTAGAGTGTCGGCTGACTTGGTAGGGGAGAGGAGAAAGAGAAAGAGATGGGGGTAAAGATAGATACTGTTGGCCGAGCAGATCGATTGGGCTCCTTGGTGACAGAGTGATTGTTTGGGTACTGGGCAAAAGTTTTTTGTGGGGCTGAAGATATTCAGAGAACTTTGACTAGTTGGGCAAAGTTATTATTCAATATAAAATTTGTTCTGTCACCTAATATTTACTCTAATAAGATCGTCAATCTTTAATAAAAGGCAAATTAGTAACTAGTTTAACTGCTGTGAATAGTTGTACATTTATGACATAAATTTTTTATATCATTTATAACATAAATTTGAGCGGGAAAATGAAAAGTCTGCACTTGAAATCTAAATTTTCACGATTCATATGGCAAAAGTCCCACAATGTGTAGAACATTAATGTTTTAAGATTAAACTTCAGTGCAAAACTTTTAAGTTTTTTGAATTTTGGATCCATGCATATTCTTGATTAACTGAATTTGTGGTATAATCTGATATTCTATCTCCCACATAATTAGATTAAAAGAGTAAATCGCTCTATTTTATTTTACTTTGGATATCGAATTTTCATTATTTCTTTATAAACTAATTTCAATTTTGATGGTCACAAATGTTGAATAAGTGAAACTAAATTATTAACCACATTTAATAATCTGATTTTACAAAGCTATAAAAAGAAAAAAAGAGCAAGATAAGATAGAATACAATATTAGTGGCAAAAAAGTTTTCTTACTGTTACTTTGCTTAGCATCCAAAACGTCCGGCCGCCACTGGGTAGGTGTGGAAGTAAAACTAGTAGGAGAAATTTTGTGCTGTGAGATTTCTATTTCTTTTTTTTTTATTATTCAAATTCTCTTCTAGGTACAATAAGAGTCTTGAGTGAAAGGGATTACTAATCGGAGGAACTCTTGTTACTCTTGCATCACGCTTGCTTGTTGTCCTGCCAAGTTGTCATAGTATTTGCAATTCTGACAGTGATGGGAATCAAATCCTCGACCACTGGGAGGAGTAATAAAACTCTAACCGCTTGACCCACTATTGTGGTGTGAGATGATACTAAACTAATTCTGCCAATTGGAAAGTGCTACCAAAAAAAGTCTAATGTCCAACCTTTGCAAGGCCAATGCCCAAAAACTCATCGGGCCAAATTTGTCAAATATTGATTAATCTCAACTAAAGAAGTCATGGGGACAAAGTGATAATAGTGATACCGACACTATACGAGAGGCCTTGTTACTTCTACTTCTAGTCACAAATAGTGTCGATTATGAAATCCCGAAATTTACCTAAATTTCATTTTATCTTTGAGTGTTGTAGAACTAGAGGCTTAATATGAAAGATCATTGATGCATGCATGTTGTTTATGGTGTTCCTGAAGAATTTAGAGATCATTGGTTTTTTACTTACCCCTAACTGCTAAAAAGGTTTGCACTAAGTTTAGACTTTGTGTTTCAACCATATACTGCGGTGCTCATACTTTTCTAAAGTGTTAACTTGCTAGGTGAATCAATGTGGTCATAATATACGGAGTCAATTGCAATAAACTCCCTTTGAACTTTTGGTAGAGTTGTATTTTGCTCCGGTCAAAATTTTAAAGGCCAAAATTCACTTTACACATCCTAACTTATATCGGATTCTCATTTTGCACCCTAAACTTTAATTTTGAACAGACTGTGCCTTCAACTATTTATAACAATTCCATTTGAGTCCAATCATTGACGGTGTCAACCAAACTAATAGAATTTAGACGCATGCATGTAACGACTGTATTTAAGTGGAATGTTTTGGACCGTTTAGTGTGCAATCTGTCTAACGTTAACGCTGTCAATAGTTGAATTTAAATGAACGTTGCACGCATGCACTTAAGTTCTGTTAGTTTTGTTGACATCGTCAATAATTGGATTTAAATGGAAAGTTTGGACAGTGAGGGTGCAATATGTTCAAAATTGAAGTTTATGGTACAAAGTGGGAATCCAATATAAGTTTAGGGGTGCAAAGTGGATTTAGGCCAATTTTAAATGAGGGATTTTGTCCCCCATTTAATATTGACAAAAATGCCATCAAAATACAGTTCTTTCTATTATTGTTCATCTAGTATTCTTTATTCATTTCTTATTTCTTTTTTTTTTCCTTGTTTGTTATTTCTTCCCTTTCATTCTTTATGTCCTATCTCGGTCAATTTATGTTAGATTCCTTCTCTTTCATTGTTTATGTCCTATATCAGTCAATTTATGTTAGATGGCCTTTAAATATAACGTATTTGCATTTTCTTTCTCCAATTTTATATTTTTATCTATTTCTTTTACTGTCATACACAAAAGTCTCAATCTGAAAATTATTTAAGACATTCCAAACCTAAGTATACGAAGGTAAGTTTTGCTAGATTAGCACACAAGTATAAGTTAATTTAAATAAGATACTAACAAGATTAATTCTATAGAAAGAACGTTGATTCCAAAAAGGCAAAGTTCGTAAAATATATCGAGAGTATTTGAAATCTTATGGGCAAAGATATATTTAAATTTAAAAAGTGATTTTCTACATTGTTTATTGATAAAATCTGTAAAAAGTCAATAAATTTGTGAATATTTGTCCAAATAAAATTATGCCTGTAGGGCATATTTAAAAAGTCGTGAATGCAACCCATTACAAAATTCATGAGGGGTTTAGTCTTATTGATGAGTGGCATTCAGAAAGACTACATTTAGTAGTCGCCGTAACCAATTTTGACGGCAAGTATTCCGAAGTTGTTTCAATATCGCTGTTAACAAAATGTGTGGTCGTGTCCCTAAGGAAGGGGTTAAAAAGTCCAACGCTGATTGGAAGTTTAAGTTGGTCTTTCGTAATATGTACTGAATCTGTGCAGTACTGCAATCTATGAATTTGTACAGGTCTTTTCTAACGCTGTAATCATGTATTAACATTTTTCTTTCTTTTTTTTTAATTTTTGAAATGTCTCGACAAACCAAATGAGATTAGGTAATTTACTAAAGTTCTTATTTCATCCTTTTGATTACTCTAGGCAAAAACTACTTGATCGAAAAAGACACGACTTGTTATTCAATATCAATTTATTCTCATATATTATATAATAGAATAAAATTCTATTACATGCCCTGTGCGTAGCACAAGATTCATGCTAGTCATGACAGGGTCAAAGATATATTTTCTAGTTGTTGTTGTCCCACCAGAATTGTTCCTCAAGATAGTCAATCACTTTCTTGTCCACTTGGAATGCCTTGGTCAGGACATCTGGAGAAATGGAAGGATCGGATCCAAAGACTGCATTTGCAATAGTAATGACTCCTGGATTTTGACTGCTCAAACCGGCAAATGCAATAGCATTTTTCTTCCCAACATTAAATTGGAAGTGAATTAGACCTTGTGGGAATACAAAAACATCTCCTGGTTTTAAAACTTTGGTGAAGAGTCGGTTTTTCATGTTATTTCCTGGATTTGAAGTGACAAAACCGACGTAGAGAGTACCCTGCAATACAAAGAGGACCTCAGTAGCACGAGGGTGCGTATGAGGCGGGTTTAGGCCATAAGGAGCGAAGTCAATACGAGCTACCTGAAACACCGAAAGTGTTCAACCCAACTAGATTGTTGACGTTCACGGCAGTGACACTGGAACCAAGTGGATTTGAAGTATTTCCTGGTTTGTTCAGGCCCTGAAAGAAGAAATCATTGGCGTCCACAAGCTTTGGGTCCTTGCATATCTTTCCGTTTACGAACACTGCATGCAAAAGACGGGAGTTAATAATGCAATAATGTTAAAAAAACACACAATACCATACTGCTTTATGCATTTTCTGTCAGATTTCAGAACATACAGGTGTTGCGAAGAAGCAAGAAGCTATATGCGAAGTCACGTGTGGCAACTCAAAAAATATATTTTTACGAAAAATAGAAGAAAAAAGTCTGCAACTTCTGTCTTATGTGACTCAGTTATAGAGATTTACCAGCAGCATTAGTATCATTGATTGCAACACAAAAATCCTGCAAAGGGCTAGGATCAGAAGCAAAAACAACGGATGAAACTAGCACCACAGTGGCAATGGTTATTAAGAATGAAGCTCCCATGGTCACTGTGGATGAAATCTAACGCGTTCGACACTAGCTCTTTGGTTGATGGTATGAGGTATTTTGCCAAAGATTTGATGGTATATATAGGCTCTTTCATTGGACAAAGTCACCAAGTTTTCGATGATACATGAAGCAGATTAGAGTCCTTACCAACTATCTGACTTCGTATCCTATTAAACTACTCCGCGAGGATGAATATTTCTTCAACAAGAGGCATGCACGAGCATTTCTCCAGGTCCTTTGATGATTTTATTTTATTGTTTACTGAGTCAATCTTGTCTCGCTGTCTTTTTTTAGGTATTTTTTTTTTCCCTAAATGCTTAGTTGCATGAATTTGAAGGCTTCTTTAATCTTTCCCGATTCAACTTTTAACGTAGTGATAAGATGTTTGGAAAGGTGATTAAGTAACTATCGACTCGTAATTCTGGAGATGGAGGACTTTTCTTTAACTGCTTTCTCCTACTGATATCATGTCTGAATCCTTGGGGAAATATTCTGTTGATATGGTTTCTTTGAATGTTCAAACTGCAATTAACACTTTGAATTTAATCGCGTTGTTAGGTAGGCCTACTTGATGATCAATTTTTACCATGTCTTTGAGGGATATTAGGTGATAGAAAAAAGTGTGTCGTCGTATTATTTGAGATAATTACACTGAAGCACCTCAATTTTTGTACCTGTGTCGCTCTTTTTCCTTTGTTTTTTGTAATTAATACTTTCTTCCTTGGATCAAAACTAAAACATTTTGTGGAACATCGCACTTTCCCACGACTGATTATTTTCTGTATTTCCTAATCAAACCTTGTTATTTCTTGATGAAAACTAAGAATCAGTCAAGTTTCAGACATTTCTACCATTTGTAAATCTAGAGATTTATTTTCCACAAGTAACCTCACGTGAGAAGTTTTCTCGATGTTCAGTTACTTGTGTTAGCTGATTCAAAAGGCCATAATTGCAACTAGGGACCACAAATTAATCCGCCTTTTAAGTGATTTTTTTACGATTTGTTTTGTTTATACGTGGAAAGTTGATTAATTTCAACCACGTTTTTGACAAAGCATTCACTGCCAAACCGGTGGGTGGAACCTCATTTAGCTCTTTCTTCCTAATAACGTGTGTATTTGGTCAAGGACAAGAGATGCTCGAAATCTCTTTTACTATTTTTTTCATTCAAAGCGATAATACCATTTCCCTTTTTTGTATTAGAAGAGGAATGAATTATGCACTATTTAGCTGGGTTGAAGCCAAATTTGCAAAAAAGCCAACTATTTGTAGCTGGTGTAACTGAAACTGAAAGCAATACACTAAGCACACTGGTCAACATCCCCATAGGTGAGCTTGCCTGTGAGATATCTGGGACTTGCCTCTCATTACCTCAAAACTGTCATTCACAGATTGTCAACCCATGTTTGACAAAGGTTCAACAGAAAATACAAGGGTGGGCTGAAAAAGAGGTTGAGTTACGCTGGTAGGGTCCAGTTAGGTCAATATCTGCAATTTATGGCATACAATATTTTTGGTCAAGTGCATTCATTCTTCCTAAAGCAAGTACTAAAAAAATTGCAAGCATGATTACTAAGTTCATCTGGGCTGGGGAGTTGAAACTAGCATGTGTGTGCCAAAGTGAAAATGAGTGATTCTGTGCCTCCCTTACAAAAAAGGAGGATTAAACCTCATACAACCATGGAAAATTGGAACAAATGTCCTAATCATGAAGCAGATATGGAACATTTGCTACAAGAAAGAATCACTTTCGGTTAAATGGATACACATAATAAACTTAAAAACTCATCCATTCTGGGGTCCACAAAGCCAAAACAGATTGTTCATGGAGTTGGAGAAAGATCCTAAAACTAAGAGACTCAACTCAAGAGTGGATACTACAAGCTATAGGCGAAGGACAGGAAACATGGTTTTGGTATGATAACTAGCATCCCATGGGCCCCTTGTATAAAGTTTTCTCTGAAAATCTTCTTACCAAATTGGGACTAACTAAACTAGATAAGGTAGCAGCTTTCAGTAGACAGGGTGACTGGAATTGGCCACTTGGAAGAAAAATGACAGGCGAAGCAATTGTCTTTAGAAATGCTACACCTGACCATATGAAGCCTGTTGCAGGGGCAAAAGATCACACCCTATGGAGAGACAACAAATTAGGTGTTTTTACAGTAAAAGATGCAATGAAGATTTTCAATGGAAATGAAGAAAATGTGAGATGGCATAAGCTACTGTGGGGAAAAGATCACGTACCTAGGTATTCCTTCATCAGTTGGCTAGTGTGCAGAGATAGGCTCACTACGAAGGACAGAATACGCGCATGGGGCATTCAACTAGCAAACCCCAACTGTGTTTTTTGTAAGTTGCAGGAGGAGACAATAACTCACTTGTTTTTTGACTGCCCTATTACACATGCAGTTTGGCAAAAAGTTACTGGAATTTTGTTCTATTTTTAAAGAAATTTACCCATGGCAAGATGAGTTGGATTGGATGTGTACAACTTGGAGATCAAATGATTTTGCTGACAAGTTCCAAAGAGTAATGTGTACTGCCACCATTTACCACATTTGGAGATATAGGAATCAGATTATTTTCCAAGGCAAACAGCCAAATGCAGCGGATATAGTTTGGAAAATTAGACAAACCATGTACGAAGTGGTCTTGCAATGGAGAAAGGTACCAGCAACAAGGAGAAACTGGCAACTAATGGTTGACTAGGGACTACCACCAAGGATCCTCGCAAGCTAAAACTACTAAAAATAGTGGTTGATTGTTTTGTAAATCAAGCTGTATAGTTTAGCGACTTTGTAGGGCAGTGTTTCTTTTATGAACCACCGTATAAATATCACTTTTCTACACTATCAATATAATACAAAATTTTTGCCCAAAAAAAAAAGAATTATACACTATTTTTTTAATATACATTTTGCCTTTTGCATCTCACACCAAATAATCCACATTGTTTGGGCTTATTAGTATTTGTATGAAAATTTCAAATGTTAAAATTCAGGGGTACAAAATTTAAATAGAATGTATGAATCAAAAAGTAATGTACATAAATAATTAACCCTTAAAATATGTGATTGGGTGTCATCATCTTGGGCAGCCTGGAAAGGGATCAGCAAAAATCACCTACATTTTAATTTAGAATGGGGGGGGGGGGGGGGGGGGGATTACTAACTGTTGGACATTTAATAGAAAAATGTACATATTTATTTTTTGATTCAAGCACAATGAGTTACAAAATGTTTAATGAATTTTCAGCTACAAATTCAACTTTCAAAAGTGTAACTTGTGTCTTTAAAAGTTGATTTATGTATATTATTTTGTAACCTATGTAAAGGTTAGCTTTATGAATTCATTAAGTAAAGTTTTACCTGTTATACAATGAATTTAGACTTTTCATTTTGTAGCTGAAAAGAATGAGATAATTACTCTAATTATTCTATTTAATATTGGTATTTTGGAACTTCTAATTTCTTAGCTTATAAATAGAGGCTTCTACCAATATTGTGAAACACACACCTTTGATATCTTCAACTTCTCTCCCTTGATATTGGGCAGTAGTTAGATGTTGAGAAAAGCTTTAACTTCTCTAGATTGTGTAGATTTAGTAGAAGCAATAGTGATGGGGTTGTTATATCCTAGAGACGACATGCCATCCACCTTCTATGCTGGGAATAATCAGCGTAAGGAGCGTGAATCGTCTTAAGAGAGGGATTAGTGTCGCACCTCATCTAGCCAATCTACTTTACTTGTTTTTCGTTGACTTTATTTTTACAGGTTGGTAATGCAATTTCAGTTCTCAAGAAACAACAATTTAAGACAATTCACTTCTAAAAAAAATTAACTTGGAAGAAGTGTTTGTTTAAAATTTTGATCTACTTTCCCGTAAGCAAAGTTGTGCAACTTGATGCAATAAGCATGTGTTGGTATGGAAGAGGATTTGGTGGCATTGGTGGAATACTTTGCTACCAGCTTGACATGCGATCCTTCGATAAGCCATCTGATTAAGAAGGCTTTATGAGAATTCAGATCAAGATAAGTTCTTCCAATTCCTTCTAATTTAAGTTGAGAAATATGTGGTTAGTCCCATGAGTTTTAGATGTTATATACAACTTTTTGTTAAAGAGCTTTTCCATACAATTGTTTAATTTTAATTGTCTGCATTTGTGTAGGAAAATTGTAGTTTGCAAGAGCTATGTAAATTGGACTTTATTGTTAAATCATCTCGTATGCTGTGCTATTTCTGTGAGTTTGAAAAAGATGATTTTAAATGGTTACCTACAATAGTGTAGTGTCTTGTGTTCAAATTTTGTAATAATCATACTAACAAAAAGGACATAAAATTTTTTGTTAATATCATGCGATGCCTTGAAAATAATTTTTTTAGTTAAAATAAGTGGGGGATTGTTGGATATTTTAATTAAAAAAATCACATATTTATTTTTTGATTCAAACACAATGAGTTACAAAATGTTTAATGAAATTTCAGCTGTAAATTCAACTTTCAAAAGCGTAACTTATGTCTTTAAAAGTTAATTTACGCCAATTATTTTGTAGCCTATGTAACAGTTAACTTTATGCATTCATTTAGTAATTTTTTTAGCATTATACAATGAATTTAGACTTTTCATTTTGTAGCTGAAAAGAATGAGATAATTTCTCTAATTATTCTATTTAATGTTGGTATTTTGGAATTCCCAATTTCTTAGCCTATAAATAGAGGCTTCTACTAACATTGTGAAACACACACCTTTGATATCTTCTACTTCTCTCCCTCAATAATAGGCATTAGTTAGGTGTTGAGGCAAGGTTTAGCTTCTCTAAATTGTGTAGATTTAGTAGAAGGAACAGTGATGGCTGAGTTGTTGTATCCCAGAGACGACTTATCATCAACCTTCTACACTAGAGAAAATTTCGTAAGGGAAGCGAATTGTCTTAGGAGAGCGACCTAGACTATGCCTCACCTAGCCAATTAAAATTAATGACTAGGAAAACTAGACTTTAATAGTCTTAAAGCACCCTACTAAATATTTGCAATTTAGGGACTTGTAAATTAGGGGCTTGATATAAGCTTTTTACCAATTCAAAGGCTTTGTAATTCTACGGATTAACAAATTTCTTCTAGCAATATATATAAATATAAGATAACTGCTTCTATTATGAGTTAATAATTGTTAAAGTTTTGCCTCAACAATTTTTAACTCTTCATAAATTTCTTTATTAGATAATTCTTCTACTAGAAGATAAGCCAAACTTGTTGGATTTACATTTTCTCTAAGAGAGTTTCAATATGCAATATGGATACAAGCACAACAATCAGATAAATGATGCAATTCACAATTCATAAACTTGGCGGTACTAGGTTCAGGTAATAGGAGTTTAAAAGATATACCTGTATGAAGTATTCAGGCTGAACAAATTCAACTTTTCATTCAACTCTTCCTTCTGCCTCTTCTCCTAACACATGACCTTTCACCTTTTTGGCCTTTCTCAACGGGTACTTCGGCTCCCTCAAAAGAGTCTACTAAAGTTACTTATGTTCAAAGAATATTTTCACATTGATATTTTTCTACCTATACCTTCCCCGTTCGCTTTTTCCCTTAAGTTTTGCTTAAGAGAAGAGAAGGAAAGCAAAAGCACTTAAAGGCAATAACACAAAATGTGATAAAAGGGTTTTTATTGATGAAAGACTTCTTTACAAGAGCTAGAGGATTTGTTCTATAATTGCTACGACTAATTGTTATAACTTTTCTTACCACGGTGCTCAACATGTCCGAGACTCGTGGTATTTATAGGCTATCTATCGGATTTCAAGTCCGGACTTTAAATACATTTTGAATGGACTTCAAAACTTTTGAATCCGGAAAGTAACTGTGCGGAGTTCAATTATGTTGGAATCTAAAAAAGTATGTGGGTCCCATTAGTCTTCCATCATATTCTCTAAATTGTCTACTATCTATAATATATAATATTTATGTATATATAATATATTTATATATATTATACACACATACATGTGTATGTATATGCATGGATACATACATACATACATATATATAAAAATATATATATAGATATATGTATGTATATATATTATCTATATATATATTATATATTATAATACATATAAATATATAATATATATATAAATATATATAATATACAATATATATTTATATATATTATATGTTCATACATGCATATGTACATGCATGCATACATATAGACAAACATATGTATATATAATATAATATATATATATACATATAAGTATGTATATATATTATATATTATATATATTATAATACATATAATATATATAATATAAAATATATATGTAATATATATAGATAATAAACATATTATATGTACATAAATGCGTATGTACATGCATGCATACATACGTACATACATCTATATAATATAATATATATATAAATATATGTATGTATAGATGTTATCTATATATCTATATATATTATATATTATACTACATACAATATATATAATATATATTATATATAATATATATTGATAATAAATATATTATACGTACATAAATGCGTATGTACATTCATGCATACATACGTACATACATATTTATATATAAATATATCTAATATCTAATATATATTTCTATATAACATATTTATATGTATTATACGTACGTACATACGTATGTACATGATACATACATACATGCATATATATACTATAATATATATCAATATATGTATGTATATTGTATATATGTGTATTATATTATGGTATATATGTTATAATACATATAATATCTATAATATATATTATATATAACATATATAGGTAATAAATATATTATGTGTACATACATGCGTGCATACATATGTACATACATATATTTATATATAAATATATACTATATAATACATGTTTATATATAATATATTCCTATATATTATATGTACATACATATGTATGTACATGCATGCGTATCTATGTACGTATAATATATATATCTCTGTGTGTGTGTGTGAAAGTGAGTATATGTTCTTGGTATTCTTGGTGTGTAGGATTTGGTGTGTGTAAAAATGTGTGTGTGCGCGGGCAAACCAAAAATTGTGCCAAAAACACTCTTTCAGTGTTTTTTGTGCTAAAGAAACTCATTTCTCAAAAAATCGCTCATCCAAATACACCCTTTATTTTTGTAAGTTGCTCATGCGATTTTAGTTCTTAAGGAATGACAATTTGTTCCTTGAGAACTGAAATCGCATGACCAACATGCAAAAATAAAGTCAACAAAAAAAAATAAGGTAGATTGGCTAGGTGAGGTGTGGACTAAGTCACTCTCCTAAGACAATTCACATCCCTTGCAGTATTATTCCCAGTGTAGAAGGTTGATGGTGCGTGTCAACTGAGATACAACAGCCTAGCCAACACTGTTGCTTTTACTAAATCTACACAATCTAAAGAAGCTAAAGGTTTTTTTAACACCTAACTAATGCCCAATATCGAGGGAAGTAGAAGATATCAAAGTTGTGTTTTTCACAATGTTCGTAGAAGCCTCTATTTATACGCTAAGAAATTAGGAGTTCCAAAATACCAACATTAGATAGAATAATTAGAATAATTAGAATAAGTATCTCATTGTTTTCAACTACAAAACAAAAAGCCTAAATTCATTGTATAATGGTAAAAATTTACTAAATGAATGCATGAAGCTAACCGTCACATAGGTTGCAAAATAATATACATAAATCAACTCTTAAAGACATAAGTTACACTGTTGGAAGTTGAATTTATAGCTAAAAATTCATTAAACATTTTATAACTTATTGTGTTTGAATAAAAAAAATGTGGTATTTTTTTATTAAAATATCCAACAATCTCCCACTTATTTTAATAAAAAAAATTCACTCGGGCATTTAGTGAGAACATCATGCCTTATTAAGGTAGCAATGCCTTTAAACTTCCACTTAGTGCTTTAGTTTTCTTGTATTAGAGTTATAGTGGACTTAGCCTTTAGACTATAAGTACTTGGAGACATGTAGAATACTTAACATACACGATGTTCATTGTGTTCTTAAACAAGCTTTTGAGGCCAACACATTACGGCATTTGCTTTATCCCAGTTTTCATGAGTGCTCTAGAGAATTAGTCCAAATTCTCATAGGGGCGGCCTTAAACCCTTACAAACAATGAGTTACAAAATATTTAATGAATTTTCAGCTATAAATTTAACTTTCAACAGTATATCTGACGTCTTTAAAAGTTAATTTATGTCTATTATTTTGTAACCTATGTAACGGTTAACTTTATGAATTCATTTAGTAAATTTTTACCATTTTACAATGAATTTAGACTTTTCATTTTGTAGCTGAAAAGAATGTGATAATTACTCTAATTATTCTACTTAATGTTGGTATTTTGGAATTCCTAGTTTCTTAGCTTATAGATAGAGGCTTCTACCAACATTGTGAAATACACACGTTTGATAACTTCTACTTCTCTCTCTCGATGTTGGGCATTAGTTAGGTGTTGAGAAAAGCTTTAGCTTTTCTAGATTGTGTAGATTTAATAGAAGCAATAGCAATGGCTGGGCTGTTGTATCCTAGAAGCGACGTGCCATCAACCTTTTACATCAAAAAAATTCTGTAAGGGGCACGAATCATCTTAGAAGAACGATCTAGTCCACACCTCACATAACCAATCTACTTTACTTGTTTTTCGTTGACTTTATTTTTGTAGATTGTTCGTGCGATTTTAGTCATTAAGGAACAACACATGTAAGGTAATAAGAGGAGTAACGCAACGAAAAATTTTAAATTTTATTACCTTAACCATGGATCACTTTGATATAATCTATACGATTAAAGGGTATTTATCACAAATATCTCAAGCATAGAAGGTTTCTATGCTTTAAAGGGCAAGATCCTATTCGATGAAGGTGTTGATCTACCATGAAAAGCCCTCCAAGTGTTGAGCCTCCAACGGTATCCACACGAACATGATCTTTAGGAACCTTTGGGTTTGCTTGCCTTGCCTTTTGAGTGCTAGCTCCCTTGAATGATTATGAAGAACACAAGAAGAAGAAAGAGGAAGAAGATGAAAACCCTAACTATTAGGGAAGAGAGTTGTGGCATTTTTCTTGTAGAGAAAGACAACACCTTCTCTCAATTTTTCTCTCTCTAAAATTATGTGTTTCATCAATATATTAAGAGTCAAGGCATGGACTTATTTATAAATGTAGTATCCTAGTCTTTAAGGAAACAAGAGCAATTGGAAACCAAGAAGGTTTAGGAAGCTTACCTTAAGCTAATCTTATTCCTTTAAGAAACCTATTCCAAAAGGAAACCAAATAGCTTCTTAATTCCTTTTAGGAAACTAATTTCCATCAAGATTTAGAATATTTATAATTAAGTCCTTTAAGTCCTTTAAGTTAATTTATCACATAAATTAACCCCATAAGTATCTTATACTTATCTTAATAACAATTTAACTTAAAGACCATGTTCTTATTGTGTGTGACCCATTAGGTTCCATTCACGTTGGCAATAAGTATAAATTATAACTCATTAATTAATTAATTAAGAGCAAGATAAATTAACACTTTAATTTATCATTAATTCACTAATTAATTAATTTGCACTTATAGATCATGAGTGGCGTCTAGCAATACATCATGACCACTCAAGTGAATAGGATAGTCATATGGTAGACTACACCTATCAATGACAACGTTATCGTGTAACTAATATTCTTTCACCACACTATATCCCAATTAGTCTAAGAGTGTAGTGCGCACTCTTTAAATGACTAATAACGATTTCTTGTTCCTGAAATATAACTTTTCATAAAAGTATAACCTTGAAACTTTCAAGTCATACTTTCACTTTTGCGCAAAAGATTCTTTAAGTCATATTTCAACAAGTGACAATCCAGGATATACTCTCCTATAATAAGGAGTGGTGAATCCTATATTGATTACTCACTATCCTTCCATGCTTCATACTACACCCAATCTCTACCATATGGTCTACTCTTTTATGAGCACCGAGCAATAGAGTCAAAGCATAGCAATCCATACTCAAGATACCATGGTAATCTCAAGTCTAAGAATCACTTACACCATTACCATTAAGAGTATAATTCATTAGCACTGTGAATAGTAACTCTTGACGAATCAATCCAATGAACTTGTTCTCTAACAAACATCCACATACCAGCTCAGGTGTCGCACACTATAGTTGATGAGATCAACTACTACTTACCCTGAGTAGAGGCAAAGTATGTGCTGGTCTTCCCATATTAATGATGTCCAATCTCATTAATACTACGACTAAGGATATTTAAGAATATAACTTAATGTGTAATAAGAGTTTCATCATCGTAACTCTTACAATCTCTTATACACAGTTAATATTCTATGGACTTTATCAAATAAACAAGTAATATTAATAACAAGTATTAAATGACAAAGAAAATGCCACATATATAAGTATAACACAAAACAAAATAAGTATAATAGAAATCTCAAAAACCAACTTGGTTTTAGGGTATACACTAACAAACTCCCACTTGCACTAAAACCATTCACCTATAGGTTTTAGGCCATAAGCATGACTATTGTGCCTATTCTGGGACAAGGCCATGGTGAAAGGATTAATGACATTATCCTTGTGGGAACTTCCTCTATCTTTTCATCATTTGACCTAAACTATTTCCAAAAAATAGATGGTGGCACCTAAATACACTTTTGGATCATGGATGAGATTTTAGTTCCTTAATTATGTGATGGCACAATTGTTTCATAAAACAATGGAAGGAAATATTTTTTGTCCAACAAAGAATCCCTTGATCCATAGTAATTTCTAAAGCTACCATGTACTCGCCTTTGTTGTAGAATATGTTGAAGTGTCTATCATAAAACGCTTTTATCCACTACAGTTCATTGTGAACACCAATTCATGCCATGATTTACTTATCATCTCTATTGGATTAAAAGTTTATATCTTTAAATCCACACACTTCCTAAGTGTTATCTCCATAGTCAAGAACAGTCTTTTAGTGCTTCTTGAGTACTTAAGAATATTCTTTGATAACCATCTAGTGACACTCACTAGAATTGCTCGTAACACTTAAAGCCAAAATACATCGAGTCTTGTACATAGGATAGCATATACAATGAAACCTATTGCAAAAGCATACGGGATCTATTAATGCTATCAATCTCAACAAGTGTCAAAGACACATGTCTCTCGAAAGAGTAATCTCCTATCACATAGGTAAAACCCCTTCTTCGATTGCACTATGCTAAACCCTTTAGCATCTAGCCCATGTATTTGGATCTACTGAGACCAAGCAACCTATTGGATTTATATATATAGATCTTAATTTCCAAATTAGAGATCGCCTCTTCTTTATTAAGAAATTCTTGGACAACCATATCTTTGCCTTTAAAGTATGTTGTTTCCATCAACGACATGTCATCCACATATAGTATCAAGAAAATGACAACACTCTCACTCAACTTTACATTTACACAAAGCTTGTCTTTATTTTCGAGAAAATCAAAACTCTTTGATTATCTCATCAAAACAAATGCTCCAACACCTTGACACTTGCACAAGTCCATGAATGGGCCCTTAAAGCTTGCATACCTTATAACGATCAATGGAAGTGAAAACTCAAAAAATGTGTCATATACATACCTTTTAATTCCCATTAAGGAATGGGGTTTTATATTCATTTGACATAGCTATAATAGCAGCTATTGCAAGCAAAATCTTAAATGGATTTAAGCATGGCTATTGGTGAAAAAGGGTTCTTTCAAAGTCAAGCCTTGGAATTAAATCCTTTTTCTATTAACCTTACTTTATAAGTAACCATTTTACCATCCATGCCAGTCTTTCTCATAAAAACCTACTTGCACCCTATGGGTTTTATTTGATTAGGTGACTTGAGCAAGGTCTACACCTTGTTCTTGTACATGGAATCCATTTTGGATTTTATGGCATCTGGCCACGTCAAGGAGTTTACATTAGACAGAGTCTCTTCGTGACTAGTAGGTTTGTCATCATATATGACTAGTACATTATTGCTCTTGCTAATGAGAAATCTATATATCTCATATTTGAGAAATCTGTATTTCTCCAGAGTATAACACACTCTACTAGTCTTTTGAAGATTTTGTGCACTTTAAGCTTTCCTTGCGCCTCATCAACATGTGGCATACGTTCTAGTTCCAACTATTGATCTTTGTCAATTCATGGTCCTTGAACCTTTCAACTTTTATCTTGCTCCCACTGTCTCTTTTAAGAATAACTGCTTTTCTAGAAAAGAAATTTCTTGAGACAAACATTTTGCTCAGGGGATTATAGAAGTGGTGTCCATTGTTTTCACAGGGTTACCTTATAAATAGACATTTGTCAGAACATGACTGAGTGTTTAGGAGTTGGCATCTAAGACACGAACCCCTTAAATGAGATTAGGAATTGTAGTATGGCTCATCATAGTTTGTGCCATATCTCGTAGGGTACAACTTCTCCTCTTTCACACATCACCAACAATGGCGTGTCAAGTGGAGACATTGAGAAAAAAATCACATTCTTCTTTAATTATTTTGAAATACTTGACATTGAGTGTTATCCACATAGATCAAATCTTTAGTGTTTAAATACTCTTGTCAACTTGTTTTTCTTACTTCAATCCTAATGACTTTGAACACTTCAAAGGCCATGGATTTGTATATCATCTGATACACAATCATATTCCATATGATCATCCATAAAAGTGATGAAGTATGATAAACAACCTCTAGCATTGATCGACATTGGGCCAAACACATCTATATGTTGAAGCCCTATGAAGATCACTAGCACATTCACCTTTTATAATAAAGGTGTTTTGGTCATCTCTCTGAGTAAATGAGAATCGCATGTCTCAAACGATTCATAATTGAATGAGTCCAAGTACACAACTATTATGTAATTTGGAAATGCATTTCTCATTTACATGACCAAGTCTATAATACCAGAAGGATAGTTGTTTTAAAAATATTAAGTTTTTGTCTATGTTTGAGAATGGACTTATCAAGGTCTAAGATTTGTAAAACGTTGTTTTAATGATCTAATACGACAAAGAACACCAATATGTAAAAGAACAGTATATATTCTCTTTTGTAATGGTAATTCTTTTCAAATTTAATGTGAATTGATTTCATGTTCTTTTATAAGTATCACAACATAATAACAATGTTTTAAATTCTTAAATAAGCCCAGTTGGTAAAGAGTGTATAAGTCTCTACAGCTAGTGTAGCAACTCTTGCTCCATTCATCACACGTAATTTGACTTTCTCTTTCCTTATTGTCTACCATGCTTAAGATCTTTGCACATTTTTGCAAATATGGGATCCAAATCCAGTATCTTATACCCAATGGTCTTAATTAGTAGATGAATTTATTTCAAATATAAACATACTTAGAAGTAGAAGCTTCACTAGGCCTCTTCATCTTCTTAGTATTGAAACGAACCTTACAATTCCCTTTCCAATAGAATTGGAAATATGTGCCCTTAGACTTGTCCTTTTTTATCACACCTTTAAGCCTTGTCATAGCTACTTGAGTCCTCTCAAGACCACGCTAGGGTTTTCCTTTAACAAGCAATAAAGTGCCCCTTTCTTCTTTAATAGACTACTCCTTAGATATCTCATATCTAATGGTCATAGATTGTGTATAAACAACTCTTTGAGATGCACAGTCACAGACAAAAAGATCTATCAATTTTTGCTACTTTTATAGCTTCGGAATTATAGATGACATCACAATACAAGTAGCAATAACATTATCATCTTTTATGCATCTTGTATGCACATTGTTTCCTAACTATAATTGTCACTGGAGGACAAGTCGAAGTGGGTATCAAGGACATAGCCAATTGTGCTTAAGAACTATTCTCAACTCTTACACTAGTCTAAGAAAATCGTATATAAATGGAGATATAGGGTGATAAGTGTGTTCATGTGTACATTCATTCTACAACAAATGAAAAGATAGTACAAGTATTTGTTTCATGTTATAATTGCAAACCAAAATTGTGGGCTTCGAATTTATTTAGTTTGCTCCCACTATTTTACTTCAAATCAATAACCCTCAATCTATTGATTCGGGAATCCGTTGGAGATTCCTAGTGGGCTAGGATCCCATCTAAATTAACTTTGGGTTTGATAGAGACCAACGCCCCAAAGGTAACTTCGATCAGGTAGATAACTTTTATCAATCACAACTCTTGCGACTCTTAGATAGCTGGGTATCAATTCTTGATATTCACATCTTATGTGTTGCCCAACATTGCCTCAAAAAATATCATAACATTGAAGAAGGCCAAACTCGTTATGTATTTTTGTTAAGACATACCCATTACTCAGAGATCACATCTCATAACAAGAACATATTTCAAGTAAGGTGACCTTGACAGAGGCCAACGTGTCCACACTTAATAGGAACTCTTCGTTTATGCTATAATAATGGAAGGCAATTTATATATTGACTTAATATCACCTCAAAAACACCATAACCTTGATGGAGACCAACAAGTTGAGTATTTTGGTTAAGTCTTACCCATTATTTGGATATCATATCTCATAGTAAAAAACATGCTCTAGGTAAGCTGACCTTGATAGAGGCCAACGTGTCAACACATAGCAAGAACTATGATTTCTACTATAATATAATGGAAGGCAAGTGACTTAATATTTTATTTGAGAGATTTTATTTTAATTATACAATATATAGTCTCATCATAGCATGTAATTAAAATATATTCACGTATAAAATAAAAACATGCACAATAAACCATGGATGATTATGGACTTTGCTAAGATATTTTCCTCGAGCCTTAAGGAAAATATATAGTCAAATTCCTAAGGGACGTGATCAACTCCTTGATGCATTCCTTGGGAGGTCTCCAACTCTTGATGAGCCTCCATGGTTGCTCCTTGGTTCCATCTCTATCTTCTTTGTGCATTACACTTGTAATTCTACTCTAAACAATTTAGAAAATTAAAACCTAACTCTAACCTACACAATGGTACATTATATGTATTGATTAAGAAACCTTGAGTTACATTCGAGGGGAGTTAGGTGAGAAGAGAATTACATAAGAATAATAGATAAGGTAGGACACGCAGGCCCTATTTTTAAAAACCAATACAAGCCAACCATCAAAATTAATAAAAATTCAACCATTCAATCACATTGGTCATAGTCCATAATCATCCACCATGCCATCATAATATTTAACAATTAAATAAATTAATTTATTTAATTCTAGTCATAAATCACACGGTATAATTTAATTAGATTAATATTCTTGAATTTATTTGTCTCAAAAATAAAGTTATAGAAGGTGTAGGTTTCCAAAATTTAACTTTCCAAATATTAACAATTAAAATTAGAATGTGTTTTTATAGAGAAAATTTAAAAAATTTGCATTTTCCAAAAAAATTAGGAAAAATCCTACGAGAGCTCAACCAGCAAACTGTGGGACAAAATGTGCGCGGTTTCATCCGTGGTGTACAAACCGTGGGACAAACCGTTCGCGGTTTCATCCATGGTTTGTGGATAGAAAATACAGGATTTTAACCGCAGGTGAAACCGCGAGTAAAAACCCGTGGTTTGTCACGCGGTTAGTGTGCAAAAAATACGTTTTTTTGAAATTCTTTGGTTTTTTTCAAAATTCTTTTGAATCAAAGCATACTAAAACCCTTTTAGCACATCAAAATAATTTAGAAACCTTGAATACAACCATAAGAACTCATCTTAATTATTTAAAACACTTTTAAACAATTAAGAACTTATCTTAAAAATCAAACTCTTGATTTTTCTAAAACAAATTTGAGACAAATTTCATCAAGAACAAAACATCCATATTTATGACAATTAAATAAACAAAAATCATATAGATATAATCAAAGGAAGCTCTGATACCACTGTAAGGTAATAAGGGGAGTAACACAGCGAAAAATTTAAAATTTTATTACCTTAGCTATGGATCTCTTTGATATAATCTATACGATTAAAGGGTGTTTAGCACAAATACCTCAAGCATAGAAGGTTTCTATGCTTCAAAGGGCAAGATCCTATTCGATGAAAGTGTTGATCTACTATGAAAAGCCCTCCGACGGTATCCACACGAACATGATCTTTAGGAACCTTTGGGCTTGCTTGCCTTGCCTTTTGAGTGTTAGCTCCCTTGAATGATTATGAAGAACACAAGAAGAAGAAAGAGGAAGAAGGTGAAAACCCTAACTATTAGGTAAGAGGGTTGTGGTGTTTTTCTTGTAGAGAAAGATGCCACTTTCTCTCAATTTTTCTTTCTCTTAAATTATGTGTTTCATCAATCTACCAAGAGTCAAGGCATGGATTTATTTATAGATGTAGTATCCTAGTTTTTAAGGAAACAAGAGCAATTGGAAACCAAGAAGGTTTAGGAAGCTTACCTTAAGCTAATCCTATTCCTTTAGGAAACCTATTACAAAAGGAAACCAAATAGCTTCTTAATTCCTTTTAGGAAACTAATTTTCATTAATACTTAGAATATTTATAATTAAGTCCTTTAAGTTAATTTATGACAAAAATTAACCCCATAAGTATCTTATACTTATCTTAATAACAATTTAATCCAAAGACCAAGTTTTTATTGTGTGTGACCCATTAGGTTCCATTCACGTTGGCAATAAGTACAAATTATAACTCATTAATTAATTAATTAAGAACTAGATAAGTTAACACTTTAATTTATCATTAATTCACTAATTAATTAATTTGCACTTATAGATCATGAGTGGCATTTAGCAATGCATCATGACCACCTAAGTAAATAGGAAAGTCATACGGTAGACTACATCTATCAATGATAATGTTACCGTGTAATTAATATCCTTTTACCACACTATATCCCAATTAGTCCAAAAATGCAGTGCGCACTCTTTAAATGACTAATTAACGGTTTTTTGTTCCCAAAATATAACTTTTCATAAAAGTTCAAGTCATACTCTCACTTTTGCGCAAAAGATTTTTTAAGTCATATTTCAACAAGTGGCCAATCTGGGATACTACTTTCCTATAATAAGGAGTGGTGAATCTTATATCGATTACTCACTATCCTTCCATACTTCATACTACACCCAATCTCTACCCTATGGGCTACTCTTTTACGAGCACCGAGTAATAGAGTCAAAGCATAGCAATCCACATTCAAGATATCATGGTAATCTCAAGTCTAAGGATCACTTACACCATTGCCATTACGAGTATAATTCATTAGCACTATGAATAGTAACTCTTGATGGATTAATCCAATGAACTTGTTCTCTAACAAGCATCAATATACGAGCTTAGGTGTCGCACACCATAGTTGACGAGATCAACTACTATTTACCCTAAATAGAGGCAAAGTATGTGCTAGTCTTCTCATATTAATGATATCCAATCTCATTAATACTATGATTAGGGATATTTAAGAATATAACTTAATGTGTAATAAGAGTCTCATCATCGTAACTCTTACAATCTCTTACACACAGTTAATATTCTATGGACTTCATCAAATAAACAACTAATATTAATAACAAGTATTAAATAACCAAGAAAATGCCACATATATAAGTATAACACGAAACAAGGAAAATAAAAATATCAAAAATAACTTGGTTTTAGGGCATACACTAACACACTAAATGCCTTAAAATCCCTATTAAATCTTAGCCAAAGCTCCAGGCTAATCTTCAGCTTGACTTTACACTATTGATATTTTATTTTCACTTTGAAAAGGTTATTATGATTGCTTGCAAGCGTTTTTATAACTTGAGCTTTCCATCACCAGATGACTTCGTAAAATTAGTGTACTTTTCACTGCATCATATGCCTCCGCCACTTCGAAGGGTGGAAAATGGGTTTAAAGATCCAGCAGAATTCTGATGGTTCATTAAGTCCGTTTGGTTGCTGAAGGCTATATCCAAGTTCGAGGCATTGATTCCCACGACACCTTTACTCTAGTCACTAACTTGTCATTGTTCGTGTTTTTTTTAGTTATTCCCGCTGATCGTCACCGGGCGCCAACTTAATGCAAATAATTTTTTTACATGGAGATCTTAATGAAAAAGTAGAGGTGGCATGAGTCCCAAGACACAATAAAATACCCCTATCTAAATTTAATTTGGCCGGGATGAGCATAAAAAATATGGAATTAAGTCTAAATGAGAATATACCCAACAATACCTATTTAAATATGAGTATAAATGAGATTTACTTGGAACTCCCATGGGTATGATAAACAATTATTTAAGCATTATTTAAATGACTTAAAATTAAAATTTTATATATTTGATAGCCAAATATTATTTAAATTACTCAAAATTACAAGTATATCCAATAATTTGTTTATTTTGCTATCAAAAAAACTATTATTGGGAATTTGAGTAGTACCAAAAATGGGTTTAAATCCGTTTTAATCCCTCTCATATTGATCCTATGGCCAATATGAAATTGTTTAGATATAGCTCATATTTTATAGTTCTAATTAAATCCTGCCCATTCTGTCCCTGTTGCAAGAGCTATAACCGTATGTTGGTCCCTATGCCGAATATACTGAGGTATAGAGCCAAACCAATACTTTTCAATTCACTAGGCACTTGGTCGTAGAAGAATTCCTGCAAACCGACCATGTTAAATGATTCAGAAACTCCGAACAACAAATACTGAGGCATCAGCCATGCCACACTGATAGGAACTGTTGCTTTTGGCTTATCAACCAACCCATACTTTTGATGTAATACCCAATATAAATAAAGGGCAAAAAGGTCATTTGACCTAAAAAAAAAAAAAAAGGGGCTGTCGGTGGGATTTTCCCATAAGAAGACTGCAGAATTTTCTGCAGAAAGAAAGGAAAGAAGCTGCGAGAAAGAAAGAAAAGAAAAGAGAGAAGAAAGAAAGAAAAGAAAAGAGAGAAGAAAGAAGAGAAAAGAGAGAAGAAGGAGAAGGAGGGGGAAAAAGAAAGAGGAGGTCCGGCCAGCAGGAGAGAGAGAGAGAGAGAGAGAGAGAGAGAGAGAGAGAGAGAGAGAGAGAGAGAGAGAGAGAAGAAGAGAAGTAGGGAAGAAAAGAAGAAAAAAAAAAGAGGAAGAAAAAGGAAAAAATTTGGATTTAGCTAAATAAGGTAAATCTTTATGCTTAAATCTTGTTTATTAAATAGATTATGATAAGTATGTGATGTTTTTGGTAGAAATAATAGCATGCATGGAATAGAAATTGAGTAGATAGAATTTTAGAGTTTAAGAAATTTTAGGAAAATTTAGAGAAAAATGATTTCTTGGTATATCTAGAATTAATAGTTTTATTATGGTGTTAATTTCTAGTAAGAGGAGGAAAAAGTTGATTTGGGAAATTAAAGTTGAGATTTAATTATAGTTTAGGCCATGTAAGATGGGTAAGTGATTGAGTTAAGCCTTGGGGCTAGATTAAAGTTAGAGTATTATTTTTCTAATATATTTTTAGTGGTTAATTTTGATGGTTATGTTATATAATAGATTCAAGAGAGCAAGTGGCGGAGGAAGCCGCTTAAGAAGGAGACTCTACTACAAGATTTTGGTATATAGCCTAATTGAGGTAAGTGTAATGCATATTATGAATCACTAGTACGATATCTTGCTTGCAAAGAATTTTGTAGATATTTTAAAGTATGCCATATGTTGACAAATGGATGTACTTTGAGAGAAATGCATACAAAGTGATTTATTTTGTACATGAAAGTTTAAATGAGCTTGCAAAGTATTTAAAGGAAAATGATTTACGTTGAGTGTATAAGATAATACATTTGACGTTTTTTCAAAGTATGTTTTATATGTTGTTAAAGTTTTAACTTTAAAGAATGAGAAAGTGAAGGATTGTTTGTAACAATGATTTTTGTCAATAAGTTGAAAGAATTTAGTTGTGAAAATGATTTGGAAGTAACTCTGTGCAGAGCTAACTAAAACTAACAGGGTTATTGTTAGTCTGGGTGCACCTAGTATATGCCGGCTAGGGAATGTCCGCAGTGATTCCCTCCCTTCGCGGGATAGTACACCCTTCGGGGGATAGCCCTTCGGGGAACAGAGACAGATACCCTTCGGGGGATAGCCCTTCGGGGACAGAGTTACCCTTCGGGGGATAGTAGGTTCTGCATAGTTGTGACTTCGAGAAATAACAAAAGTTGTTTATGAAACTAAAAATGTGATTTTATTGAATGTTTTATGTCATATATGATGATTATACGATTTTTCTGCCAAAAGTGTAATTTTGAGTAAATTGTTTAAAATATTTTACAATATGTATTATGCTTACTGAGTGTGAAAACTCACCCCTCAATATTTTTCAGTATTTTGTAGAAAGTGCAGGAGTAGGATCAAAGCAGAGAATTGCATAGCCACAAAAATTGAAAGGTACCACCCGGTTATTTTTGTTTATCCGGGTATAGGACAAGGTTATTATTTACAAATTGTGGCAATATGGTATATGACTAGTTTGGTATTGTAAATGTTATTTTTGGAATAGATGCTCCGTTGGTTGTAAGTTATGAATGTTGAGATATTTATATGAAATATATGAAATTCTTGTGGGTATACCTCTTTATGATTGAAATGGATGATTGATGACTTGCGAATGAGATAATATAATGTATTGTGAATGTATTGGAAATGTTTGGGTTGGCTGAAATCTTGTGCAGGTATTTTTAAATTTTTGGGAAAGGTCCAGATACTAGAGGAGATGCTTGCCGAAATTTCGGTAGAATTTAGAGAAAAGTTAGGCTTACGTGGTTTTGGAGTGGTTTATTCCACTTTGAACTACGTGCCGGTCATGACCTTTAAATTCGGGTCGTGACACTTGAGCAGTTTCGAGACGCTTCATCTCAACTAGAGCAGTTCCAATTCGTTGCAACATTGTTATACCTGATGATTTTCTGGTTATAGCTCTTGCAATAGGGACCAACATACGGTCATATATAGGCATAAAGAAAACTATTGAAATAGTGATAAAAGATTGCAAGGAAGCAGCTGGTACTTCAAAGCCAGGACTGATAGATCTGTCCATTGTAACACCTTGCTTGATGAACAAAGTAGATGATTGTGAAAATACAATTCCATAAACCAAACATGTTGCCCATATTGGAAATAGCCTCAAAATTGCCTTTGCCTCTTCAATCTCACTGATGCAACAAGCATTTCGGCCTTCTTTTGAACCATCAGATGCTAGCAAAGCTTTGTTCAGAAACCTATGACAAATGAAAATTTCCAGAGAAGCGATTTCAACATAAGAATCCCATCAGCAAGAAGGGAGCAAGTGCATGATGCACGATATGATAATTTTGAATTGGAAAAATATTTATTTTGGTTGTATAATTTTGCAATATTATTGGAGGAATAATACTGTTGGCTTTTTTTTTATGTGATTTATTTGAAATAAAAAAATAGTTAAAAATATGACAAAATGATTGAAAAAACATATTTGAAGAATATTTCAAAATAAATTTTCTGATAATCAGTTTCTAGATGAACTCCAGAATAAAGTTTGTTAATTGAAAATTACAGTAATAGTTTGTTAAGTGAAAACTATTATACTTGATTGATCAATAATTGCAAGTCGGTAGATATTTAACAAAATTACTTTAAATCATATCAGACTTCAATAAAGGTCAAACGTCAATTCAAGCATGGAACAAGAAGGTAAAGATCAAGAAACTTGATCCAAAACAAAAATAAGGTTAAAGAACTCAAACTAATTAATAGCAAGTAAAATTCTAGAACAAGAGATTGTTTCTCACTTGAATTGTTGAGAACCTTGGTAAGACAGAAATCCCCCCGACTCCCCTATCATGAACATTTCTGAAGAGGTGGTTTTCCAATTCCTAGCTGCTTTGACAAACACCCGACCAATTCATCTCATTTCTATGGAGAGGGAACCGGTATGTGATAGTTCCAAGCAAGAACACGATTAATCCAAAACCCATGACAAGGCAGGGAATTCCAAATCCAAGACTCCAGCTAAGGTTATCTTGAATATAGGGCAAAAACAACGTTGTGACTATCGTAGCCGTACACATGCCAAAATACCACCAGTTGAAGAATGAGCTTTTTGCTTTAAGCTCTTCTGGATCTTGTCCATCAAATTGGTCAGCTCCAAAAGCTTGAACACAAGGCTTTTGCCCTCCTTGGGCTACTGCTACTAGATACAATGAAAAAAAGAAGAATACAACTTGGAACTCAGAAGGAGAACATTCCGCTTCGTTCGCCTTATTTTGACACTCAGAAGAAAGGAGAGTTGAAAGGGTCAAGAAGCCAAGTCCCTGTGATTCATGGCCATCCAAGTCTTAACAACTTGTAATCAAAAGAAAATCTGTAATTCTTAAAGAGTAATGGTTATTTCTATGAGAAGGGGTATTTCCTGAAGCACGTACAAGCAGAAGTCAATGAAGAAATAACTACATATAAACAAATTATCAGAATTCAACTCCCAAAGAACATGCTGAGATTCAGCTTTTTTGGAGTATAAGCGGATGGATTATTAGAAGGTTTAAGTAACAAAAAAACAGATAAAAAAAGTACCAAAGAATCTGACGGAACTAAAACTACTAACCAGGATATAGAGCACAGATGCAATTACAATGGTGCGGTCACGGCCGAGATATGCGTCGGCTACAAAAGCACCCAAAAATGGGGAAAGCATCGATGGGCCGGACCATGCATTGACGTTCTCAGCGGCGGTAGCAGTGGATTGGCCAAATTTAAAAAAGTATCCTACACTTTGCATCTACTTTAAGTTATAAGTAACAAATATGGAGTTCATATGAAGTGTCAAATTGTATCTACCTAACTATCTTCCTCGTACCATAGTTTCATTTAGCACCTGAGAATTATCCATAAATGCGAATAGATGATACCTATAATGAAAGATACCGACGTCCAACGACCGGATTTGGTCCGTTTAACAGGGCGGCCTTTGTGGTCAACGTTTCCGTCAACGATGTCATCGAGTAATGGAGCTTCGATAGCCTCTGAAACGTTGTCCTCCGAGGTGGTAGAGACAGCCATGTGTGGAGCAAACCGTGTAACTTCACTTGGATTTTGGTAGTTGTTTTAGTTTTGTTTGACTGGTGGGATATACTCGTTTGATATTCCGTAGGCTAGATACTCCTGCACGGTAAAGCAGAATCTATTGTTTGGTGGGGGTGCATTTGTAGTATAATGTTGGAACACGTACATAATATGAGAATTTTTTGGGAGAATTAAGAGTAATAAATTTTATGAACGAGTTTAGCAGGAACTTTTACAAATTATGTGTAGCAGTTAGTCTTAGAATGTAATATTCAACTGGACACTTTGACACGATTACATGGTGCAACAGAAAAATGTTTTTTTTTTTTTTTTTTTTGCCTTGCACGCTTTTTCCCAAACATATTCTTCACCACACGCCACATTCTCAACTTGGAGCAACGTAAGCCGTTGCCATTGTCAATCGAGGCTGTTATTTTCAAATTGCCTAACTGGCGGCCGTCATATTTTCCATGATCACTACCTACCAGTGGGTTCGGTTGAGGTATTATAATTAAAAAGGCTCAAAATTATCAGTTTGGTCAAGACTTCAAATTGGTAAAGAAGGGCATGTCGTGTAATATTTTAATTTTTTGAATTTAAACTTTAATTGACAAAAAAATGGGCTAGTATTTTAACGTTTGGTTGTAGTACTGTACTGCTATATTCTTGTTCCATGCCAAGAAAACGATATAAGATATTGAACTTAGAAGGACCCTTTGAGTCCCACACTTCCGGAAATAGGAGAAATTTGTTTAGAAGTTAACATGTTAATTTTGACGTGAACACTCAATCTAAATGGCTAATAGCGCAATAATTGCATTTCCTTGACTTTTTTGGGCCGATCACCAATCCGACGTGTGACTTGAATGTGTGGACGTCAAATCATCTATGCATTTCTTGATCAAGAAGAATATTGTGCCGAGTTTTCAAAAAAAAAATAGAATGATCAAGAAGAATATTGACAATTTTTTCCTTCAAATAATTCGTTGTGTGTGTGTGCCTGTGAGCCAATAGAAGTATGTTGAATTTTCTCTTACGAGCACTTGCTAGGGTGCTGTATTAAGTAGTGTTTTTAGAATTGGACCGGACTGACAGTTCGATCGTTTGAATTGCGAACCGGCCATGTCACCTGTGCAAATGTAAAAAAAAATCCAATGAACCGTAGAATGACGTTTTTTAAATTTTTTATATATTAACTTAAGTAAAATATTAAATAATAATAAAAAACCCTCCCTCAAAAAAAAAAAAAAAAAAAAAACACAAGGCTGATTTTGGCTTTGACACCGCATAACCATTTACCATGACGCCGCTGATTCAATGTTGCCAACCCATTTGCCTTGACACTGCTGATTTCCATTGGTTTTCTTGCCTTGATAGTGCTGATTTCTCTAGTTTTCTTCTCTTGCTTCAATATTTTTTTTGTCCAGGCTCATCCCTTCAACCAAGATTTGGCAGATCTCAATAAGATCCAGGCGAACAATTTGCCCCATTGCCGATGGTTTCTAGCGGAGATGAACCTGGTTGCTTCATTTGGGGCACGAGATGTTTTATTCTCACTACAAGAAAGTGACAACTTAAAAGCAAAGAAGGGGGCCCATATTTGTACAATTCCCACTGGCAAAATTATTGGCAGCATCCTCCCTTCTAAAGATCTACTGCTTGGGGTGAAAAATCTGCTTGCAGGCCTGTGTCCTACCTCCAACAACAATAGGGGGTTTGTTTGAGAGTATATGGCACTTTTTCAACACATTTCACTAAAGAAAGTATTGAAGGAATTGTTTTTCAATACCAAGAGAGGTGTCATTGCAACTCAAACATAAAGAAAGCTAATAATATGAAGATGAAAGGAGAAAAAAGCAACAAAGACGATGATATAATTTACTCATTTTTTAGCACACACATGAAAATAAGGATTTTAACTGTAAATAATCTTCATGAAAAAAAAAAACAGAAAAGAAGAAGAAAATGGACCTTTGGGGCCAAGAAGTGAAGGGCCTAATGGGACTGAGTTAGATGAGTCCTGGGCCAGTGGTTGTGGATGGGCCGAAATTTGCATGTTGTGGGTTCTAATTTTGGATGCAAATTTGGGACTGTATATGATAATATAGACCTTGAGGGGCTTTTTGGTCAAAGGCTCCCTTGGAGTGTTTCATGAATTGTGAAAGATGAGGGACCTACAAGCAATTTTAGTAAATATGATTTTTCCCTAAATGCTAGGGCTCTTCTCTTCTACTCTTTGTTTTCTATTCTTCCCTTCCACTTAGCTCTCTCCCATCTCCTTAAAGATTTTATCTTCTACTCTTGCTAGAAGGAAGTGGTGAAGGACTTGTTCTTCAAGGGAAGGCAAGTAGGGGGTGCTATTTTGAAGCTTATAACCAAGGTAATCCTCCCTCTTCCAAAGTCTAATTTCATTTCTTTAGTTTGATTCTTTGATTTTGGTGGGAATGGTAGTTGCAATTGGTGAAGTCCTTGAGCCTTATGCTTTTAAGAGTTATGCTTGTGCTTTGGAGTGTGTGAGTATGTGAGCATTGGAGTCTCTTGGCATTTGATGAAATATGGGCATGAGATCTTGGGAATTTTGTGTGATCTTTGAGAGTAATTCATGATATGTGTTGTATTTTGTGTTAAGATAGTGTTTTCTTGCCACATTATACCATTTTGAAGTTATCTTGTTGTTTGGGTAGAGCTAGAAGAAGGTGAATAGTATTGGGTGTGAGATTGGGTTGTTGCAGGTCGTCTCTGGGCCGTTTCTGGTGCCATTTGCGGCCCCATCCGTGCCGGGGATGGAACTGCGGACGAATCAACCCAAGTTTTTGGGCCGATCCACGGCGTGATCCGCGCCGCGGGTGCTCTTTTGATCTACGGGCGCAGATCACCCTGGTCCACCCGCAGATCACATCTTTTTGGTTGGGTTTTGCTTTGTTTTGTGCGTATAAATTTAGGATTAGGCCTTGTGCAAGAATGATTGATAGAGTAAGGACATAACCAAACCTTATTTATGCATTATAGGTGACGAAGGTGATTATCCCTACTCGGATTACCTAAATTAGTCTTGGGATCGAGGTAAGTAGTATTTGATTCTCTTTGCTTTTGAAATACACTTTGATAATGCTAAAGTTTTGAAATGATATTTTCTATGTAAATGGACTTAAGTTTGATTATGTTGGCTTTGTTATGAAATGAGTATATGTGGTCTGAATAATTATTTGAATGAGTATGTGATTGAGCTCTTGTATGTGAAATGGATTGTGACGGGACTAGTTCCTTAACGTTGGTATTTGTAGTAAAAATATTTGAACTGTACTAACCGGAGTGATAGTTAGTTTTGAACCGGACCAACCTGGGTGATAGTTGGTTTTGGATCCGCGTTAACCGAGTTATAATTAACAACTGGAATTCCAGGTCATGTGTCCACTAACTACTTGAAGCTCTCTTTCTTTGAATCGCATTATGTTATGTTTGAGATTGTATACTTTGTAAATTGACCACATGTTATGAATGATGATGACTTTGATTTTGATATTGGAAACTATCTATGTATGAATAACAAGCTAAAGCCCCAAAGAGAACTTTTGCTACTTACTGGTGATTCTATCACTCACCCTTCAATTGTCAAACTCTGCAGGTGATGTATTTTGTAGAAGGTGATTGGGATCGACTTTTGGGCCTCATAGTACATAGTTAGTATAGACACTGAATGAAGGTTATTTTTGAAAGCATTGATGTATAGCCATACTTTTGGTATAGATTAGGTTATACATGTTTTCCCAACTATTTTGTTATTGGGAAAAAGAAATGTAATAGGTAGTGTATATTTTTGGTTATGAATTAAATGAACTTCTTTGGGCATCTTTAGTATCCTTTGAGCTTTATTTGTGTTAGATGATACTTTGTTTTGTTTTAGCCTTGTGTCCTAACTTAGGTTAGGGCATAGTGGATGCCACGTTTCGGGGACGGGGCGTGACACTGTATGTCTTGGATCTGTGTTGGGTTAGGTGATTGAGCCCATATGTTGTTCAAGCCCATATGTTAAAGAATAAATTCAGAAAACCGTGGTCGGACCGATCGAATCGCGAACCGAACCCCTTTCTAGTTCACTTGCCAATCCAAGTTTAAAAACATTGGTATTAAGGTGACACTACTCTGGTTACTAGGTGGACATGCTTCATATGGTACTATTTTTTTTTTCATTTAAAGAAAACTTCGATTCATAGAAAGGGAAAGGAGAAAGAGAAATGCTTAAAAATTGAATCATGATACTTAGTGCTCAAGTATTCCGACCACTTGGGCTCAAGTATTGTTTTCTTATTTAGGCCCTCTTAGTGCTTTTTAATGTTTGGAATTGTTGGAACATTTTCTTACACACTCGTTTGAGTTTCAAAGAGGCATAATTGTCGAGTCCAATTGTAAGATTTGACTCGTTGATCAATTGAGCTCAACACAATCTTGTTTGCAAATTGATTGAATAGTTTCGTGAATACTTACATAGATATAAATAAATAAATAAATAAATAAGTGCATACACCTTGAATTTTTTTTTAAAAAAGTAAATACACCCAAAACTAGTATAGTTATATTGAAAACATAAACCATGTTACTTTTAACAAAAAAAAAAATGGAACTCAATCTAGAACTCGAAACTTCAAATACAACTCGTTAAATATAAACGAGTTGAACTTGTGCACTTCTATAAATTAATGAATTGAAATCGAATTGCATTGTGTCTGTTCATTTAAATGAACCGATTCAGACCTTGTTTATATAATATACAAATAAAACTTAAACATTGAAGATTCAGTTCGATTCGCATAGTTAAAAGCTCTGAGCCGTCCCATATAAGGCGTGATGGCTTCCGTTATATATTATTGGGCTTAAATTGGATGTGGCAGGGTCTCTTTCGGCTTGAATGGTATACAGTGGAACCAGAAATACATTAGCTGTTTTTCATTCTTTTTTGGACATTATTTTTTCTTCGACTTCTCCCTTTTTCTCTTCCTCTCCATAAAAGTAAAATCAGTGTACTTGAATTTGTGAAAAACTTAATTTGAAAATATGTTAAAACAATTGAAAAGATAGTTATGACAATTATCTAAATGCCTTTAAGATTATCAGGAAAATGCTTTTAAGAGTCTTCTTATTGTTTTGAATTCTCATTGTGCCATTTATCCAAATTGTCCAAAAATTAGGGGTGGTAATTTTCGATACGACCTAAAATTACGACACGAACCTAATAAAAAAATAGCGGGTTTGGATTTAAGCTTGGCGAGATGAGTCGAAATTGAGTCAGAACCCACTGACTCGTGAACCCGAAAAAAATAAAATAAAAAGACCTAACATTTTGTAGTTTTGTGTCACCCATCCACATTCAAACACAAATTTCACCCATTGGATAACTAACCAAATAAATTATAGGAGAAATTAAGAATTCTACCCAGGTTTATGAAGAGTAAATTGTAAAAGAAATCAAGTGTATATTAATGTGTGACTTTGATAGTAGTGTGTACAGAAAATGTGTTTGATCCTTGTGTGTGTGAAAAGTGTGTGACTTGGGTTTAGATTAGGTGTAGCAAATATGAACAAATACACACAAATCAAGTAATAAAAACTTGATCTCCCAACTTAATCCGTAAGTGCACGGGTCTATTGTAGTTCTTAGAGTATTAAGTGTCGAATCCCACGAGAAATCAAATATGTGCAACTAGTAAAGCTTTTTCACTAACTTTTATTATCAAAACACAATTAAAAACAAGATGGATATGAGGTCCATTCAATAGAATAGGTATATGATTGAAGACTTTTGTAGAATCCAAGCAAAGAAGCCTAGAACATAGAATCCACTAATGAATCATACATGAATGACTTGCTAAGTTTCACCTTGCCTTGTTTAGAATGCAATTCCATAAGTATCATAACTAGATCTCTCTGTAAGATTCCCACTATTCTCATGATGAAACCTTGTGAAAAACATGAATTATATTAATTCACTTAAGCATCCATTATTCTCATATGAACTACTTAAGCATTACTTGTTCATTGTCCGTCATTACACGCATTTCTCAATGTCAAGTAACAACTAAATGACTTGTTTAAGTTGGCCAAGAAAATGCAAGTGTTAAAGCTTGAACAAATAAACAAACAAATGCAAGCTTAGCAAGTGCAATAAATTTAAGTCTTTTTTTTTTATTAGCTAACCCTCTATGCAGAGAGGGCGCTACTCCCAAATTTAGTAATTATAAAAATGAAACAAGGAGGAGGCCATAAAGCCTAAACCTTCCATTATTACAATGAGTCAAAATAGCAAAATAAAGCAAGATCTAAAAATAGAAAATAAGTTATAATTATTGCTATACAGAAAACGAATAGACTATAGGACTAAGATCAAGAAAAACGAAAGCTAGGAAATCCTAAACAATCCAATCTAACAGCATCACGAGCTTCCCTTGGTAGAGAGCCAAATCCCGAATAAGTCATGCTTTGTTTTCTTGTGTATTTGACAAGATATCTACTGGTTTATTGACCTCCCTATAGCAATAAGAAATGGTAAGTACATAAGGCTAAAACTTTTTCATATCTACCAACCATTTCGTGTAAAACCATGGACAATTTGCTTCACCTCGTAAAATTTTTACAAGGATTAATGAATCAGACTCCACATGAAATGAAACTATACCCTCTTCCAAGCATAACTAAGCCCCAAACAACATTGCCTTCATCTTAGCCTCCAAATTTGTGCCAATACCAAAATAACAAGAAAACCCCAAAAACTGTTTTACCATGTTGATCTCTAACCACACCTCCTCCTCCACAATCACCCGGATTCCCCTTAGAACAACCACCAATGTTAGGTTTGAAACCATTAACCAGTGTCATCCATCTCACCAAAACAACATTAGCTTTTTTCTTTTTACTACACTCAAAAGATAAAATATCATGCGAACTAGAATTATGAATTGTGATGCAACATTTGCTTTCCAAAGCCAAATAAACATCCCTAAGAATGTCATGAACAATATGTTCCCATGTAAGGGAAGTACCTGAAAATACAAAGATATTCATAGCTTTCCACAAATGCTAGAGAATCAAGATGGTAATGATTTGAACAATGAACAACATGATATCATTTGTTGTAGGAAGCAACCACCAATTCATTAGCCTCATACGTACACAATCAATATTCATGATAAGGCCTAAAGGACCATTAAAATAATCTCATACCTTGGCTGGAGTTCCCCCCAAACAGAAGCAATGTTCAATCAATTCTATGGAATGAAGACTACAACAAAAGCACATAGAAGGGCCTTGCAGCCCCATCCTCAAAAGAACGTTTGCAGTAGGAATTCTTTCATACAACAATCTAAGAGTGAAGAAAGACATTCTAATAGGTATATAAGGGTTCCAAATTCTTTCGGAAAAGAAGCCTAATACCTACAACTATGAACACAATCAAAAGCAGATTTCATAGAAAACAATCCAGAGTTTGTTAACTTTCATACCAAATTAGCCTCCTGCTCCACATTTGGGTCTTGATAGCTTGATCCATCTAGTCGGATCCATGTCACATTTTCCTCAGCCACATCTCACATCGCCAGCATTCTTTTTTATGCTCCTACATCCAATTGTTTCTTCTACACCTGAGAAGGAAGGCACATCTTACAACCATAAAATTTGCCCATAAAGATTTTTGCTCCCTAACCCACCACCATAATTTGATAGGAAAAGCCTTATACACCTTAGCCTGGGACCTAATACCAACACCCCCTTCATCCATAGGAAAACATAATGTCCTCCATCCAATCCAAATGATGTTTCGCTCTTTCACCATCATGCCCCCAAAGGAAATTAGCAAACATCCTCTCCAGCTCACCGAATATACCCTTAATAGTAGTTGAAGCTGTCAAGATATGCAAAGGAATCGAAGATAAAACATGTTTAATTAAAATTAATCTTTCACCCACAGACAAGAACCAGTTCTGCCAAGCCATCACCCTATGCATGATTGACACTCCCAAATTAGAAAAGTAAAATCTTCTACATTTATCAATAAAAAGAGGGCAGCCTAGATACTTCATCGGGAAAGCCCTACTAGAAAACCTCGTGACTTGTTTAATTGATAATCTCCTGGAATGTGGAAGATTAGGATGAACATAAAGGCCAATCTTGAAGCTATTAATGCCTGAAAAACTTTCATATTCCCCTAGAATGTCCATGATCATCTGCAATGATTGTTTAGACACGCCTAAAAAAATGATAACATCATCAACAAATGCAAGGTGAGAAATGACTGGGCAGCCTGAAGGAACTTGAAAATGAGAGAAATTCCTATGAAGAATCATTTGATTTAAGGCCCTAGACAGCCCTTTAGCAGCAATAATGAACAACACTGGAGATAACGGGGTCCCCTTAGTGAAGGCCCCTAGATGATTTGAAAAACCTCTAGGCACCCCATTTACAAGGACTAGGAAACAGAAATCGGAAAGAATTCTCCATATCATATCAATCTATCTTTCACCAAAACCAAACCCTTGCGAAATTCTGATGAGATATAGCCAACACCTATCATAAGTTGTGGCCATATCTAACTTTGGAACCACGTTCCCCCCCCCCCCTAGTTCTTCTTGCCCATACTTCCAATAATTTCCTGTGCCAGTAAAAATTTTTCGCCATTAATCTCTCTTTAACAAATCCACTCTGCTAGCTTTATATAAAACCCTTGAAATAATTTTATTCACAAAGTTACATAAGCTTATAGGTCTAAACTGAGCAAAATTCTGAGGATGCTCAAGTTTAGGAATTAAAACAATCAGAGTGGAAGACATACTCTTTGGAATCACCTCCCCACAGAAAAAGCTAACCACGGCTTTATGGACATCCTCAGCAATTACTTCCCAAGCCAGAGTAAAGAACTTGCCTATGAAGCCATCTGGGCCAGCAGCACTATCACCATTTGTAGCAAATACAATCCTTTGAATTTCCTCCATCGAGGGAGCCTCCTCAAGCAATGTATTGTCTTCCTCCATAATGAGTTTTGGAATGTGACCAAGATCACAACCCATGACCACATCATCCTGAGAAAAAAGAAAGTCAATAATAAGTTTTGACTATGAAGAAATATTTGCCACTATAGCCTGCATCACAGTCCCTCTTTGTGAATTTTTTTCCCTTAAACTCTGGGCAATAGTCTTAAATTGTTGTTCCTTGAGAAGTCAAATTCCACGACCAACTTGTAAAAACAAAGTTAAAGAAAGAACAAGTGAACTATATTGAACTAGGTGAGATGCGGACTATATCGCTTTCTTAAGACGATTTGCACCATGGACAGGACTATTCCCAGTTTCGAATGTTAGTGACACGTCGCCTCTAAGATACAACAGTCAATCTTTGCTGTTGCTTTTACTAAACTTGCATGATCTAGAAAAAATAAAGCTTTTCTTAGCACCCATTTAATGCCCAATATTGTAGCGAGAGATAGTTTAGAGATATTAAAGAGTTGCGTGACAATGTTGGTAGAAGTCTCTATTTATTTGCTAAGAAATTAAGAGTTACAAAATGCCAACATTAAATAGAATAATTACCTCATTTTTTCAGCTACAAAATGTAAAGTCCAGGTTCATTGTACAATAGTAAAATTTCACTAAATGAATTTATAAAGCTAGCGTTACATGGGTTACACAATGATATACATGAATCACATTTTAAAGGCACAAATTATACTTTTGAACGGTTGGATTCGCAGATGAAGATTCATTAAATATTTTGTAACTCATTGTGTTTGAATTCAAAAATAAACATGTGACATGTTTTATTAGAATATCCAACAAACCAAATTATGGTTTTGCATTCGACTCAAATGACTTTTATGCTATGAAATTGCTTCACGCCTTCCTTAATTGATAAAAGTTATTAATTTGGTTCTAAGAACTATTATTTGTAATTATATACATACATAGCACTTGCTTTTTCATAGTGAGTTTGAAATAAGTGCTAAACTCAACTTTATAAAATACTCTCCACATCCTACTGTATTTGGTATATTTTATTACTTTAAGCAAGCAGTATTTTTAGTTTGACCAAAGGAAAGAGTTTCTGAAAGTATTTGGCCATATTTTACGAACAATTTTTCAGCTTACTCAATTCTTCTTTTTTTTTTGGAGCAAACAAAATTTATTTTTATTTATGATTAAAGCCTTTACGGATTACTCATGAGGGGAAACCTGCAGTACCTACATGCAAGAAGAAACTCTAATTTGTCCTAAATTTGTTATATTAGATCATTTAACATTATACTATCAATACACTTATCCATCCATTTCCTGATTCTGCCAACCCAAAGCAATCATGGGATAAGCCCCATTCCATCAGCACACCATCCCCCATGATGTTCCAGCTGTACTAACTTTTCGATAATTTCCACAACTCTTTGCAAAGATTTACACATACCTTCATATATTTTCATGTTCCTGATTTACAGCTTACCTCATTCAGTTGAAAAATCAATTGATGAAAACTTTTAGTTCAGAAAAACAAGTCATTCAAACTAAAATATCCACTCATGAACCAGAAGAATAATATAACAAATCCTTTCAAAAACAAAAACAAAATTATCAATTGACAGGGCTTGTTTAACACCATCGCTTCAGAAAACAACGGTTTCAAATGTTCTACAAAACTATTTCTAGTTTACACGAAACATGTTAGAAACATACCTTTAATTCTCATACAGCATGAAACAGTCTAAATACACAATTCATCTGCGTATATTGTTTTTTACACTGTTTAGTGAAAAAAAAGGAGATATATTTGTAGCTTTTTTTTTTTTTTGACAATATTTGTAGCTTTGTTTATGGCATGGAGTAAAGAGTTCGGCATAAGGTGGAAGGAATTTACCAACACACTTTTGGACAAGTTTTGCATTCTATGCACAGTCCTCTACTTTCACACATAGTATACCTATTTAATATGCTTGATATATATAGTTTCAGGAAACCTTAGTTATTACTTCCTTGGTTGTAAATATAGGATTTTGCAAAATATACGTAAGTAGCTAATGCGATAGCACTAAGTCCAGTAAGCAGCCAGTAAAAATAATCGAGATGTGCCTTATTCAAGTTGTTGGAGAATTAACTATCACGTCCATCTCCACCTGTGGTATAGATTATATTCTCATCATAATTGTTAGCATAAAATTTTGAAAAACGATAGTTAGTTTACTTTTTAAGTAAAAGTTCATTTCAATTTCATTCCTTGACTAATCAAGTCTACATATAAGATATATTCTTATTAAAATTTCTAAACTAGATTCAATAATGATAGAACTTGAAATTCACATATTAATAAATTAAAATACTCAAAATCAATTTGACCTTATTGAACTTAATTTGAATATTGAGCAAACAAGCTTCAAACACAATGTTAAATCTATTGAAAAGGTCAAATAAACTTGAACAAGTTGATTGGATAAGTTCGATTAAAATAACTTGTATCATTCTGCATAAAATGGCCACATTCCACTTGCTCAAAGGAGCTAGTGAAAAACAAAGTGCAAATATTATTTTTTTTTAACTTTTCACGAGTCATTCAAGGTGATACGAGTCAACTCGTCAAGGACCTGACTCGACTTGTTTGTTTGACGAGTCAGTCGAGTTCAACTTAATTTTGACTTGGACTTGCCAAGCTTTAACCCAAAATCATTATATTCATATTAGCTTCGTGTTGTATTTTCAAGTTGTATAAGAAATTATCTTCCCCTAGTTTGATTCCCCCCTAGAATATTCGGTTTGATCCTCCCTCTCTCTCTCTCCCCAATATCACACACCCACAAAAGCTTAATTAGGCACCCTACCTGAGTATGCTAGCGTGAAAATAAAAAATTGAACTCCGTTCTTTAGGGAGTCCATGTATGGAAGCGTCAGCATCAGTCTTTTACTTTCATTTATTTGTTCCATTTTTGGCTAGACCCGATTAAACAAAGGCATTGTTCATTTTAAAGTCCTATTCTTCACAAAAACCCATCGCGCAACTCATTCAAATAGGGTGTTTTTTTTTTTTTTTTTTGCGATTTACAATCTTAATTATTTTTTCCTTATCGAATTAAACGCATCAAATGAAAATTAAGGATAAAAATTTAAATTAGTTGTCCGCATTGCATAAGACTCCAAGAAGCTCATTGAGATAAGGACTACTGATCGTGTAGAGAAACTAGCATGTAGCTTCCTGGTGAAGTCACTAAACTAGAAATATTTTTTTTACTGATTGAGTGATATAATTTTTTTTACTGATAGAAAGCAAATTGTATGTGGACATTTAAGTGGTAGAAATGAGGACCAGTATAATTTCCTCCTACGGGAAAGATCAAGTTTAGAAACACGCAGCATGCAAAAGTCATAAGTACGGTGTTCTGGTATCAACAGTTTGAGCCTTGGACTAAAATTGAATATATAAAAGATGTAAAGTTACCGAAAGAAGACAATCTTTTCCACCAGAATGCATGTGGAATTCTATACCTTTTGACCGGAGATAGAAAAAATGCATAGTATTACTCTGGAGAAAGACAAAATCAGACCATCTCAATTTTCAAATCTTAGAATAAGAATCTTTGTGCTTTTCTCTCTGAAAACCTGATTAGCATAAGTAGATACATGACATCCTAGCTTCCTGGGCTGCTCTTTGGCAATTCATCGAACAACTTTCCAGTATCACAAATACTACTCTTGCACTCAAAAAATTATATGAAAACATCACAAAATAAATTTTTCAAAAATTAGAAGTCAAAATCAGGTAGAAAAAAAACCTATTGAGAACATGCCTAAAGGCATTGTTCATTTTGCAATCTTATTCTACAAAAATCCGCTGCGCAACTCATTCAAATAGTGCATTTTTTTTGCGATTTACAGCCTTAATTATTTTTGTCGTTAATTCCCTATTCAAACTAAACGTATCGAACGAAAATTCAATCAAAGGAAAAACTTAAATTAGGCATCTGCATTGCATAAGATTCCAAGATTCTCATTGAGATAAGAAATCTACCAATCTGGTAGACAAATAGATATGGTAGGAAAATATTAAACGAACTATATTGTTTGGCTGTTATTATTGCCAGGGCAATTATTTTAATGCCAGAACAATTTTAAATAAAATGGCCAAATTGCCCTTCCTTCCCTAATAAGCCCCAGCAGCCACGGACCACGGCTTTCTTTCCTCGTCTCTCTCACTGTTTACCATCACCCAGCCCTCCAATGACTTTTATCTTTCCCATTGTTAACCATATCGCATCCCTCCAATGGCTTGTAATAGCACCAGGAAAAACATTACAAATTCCAAAACATCAAAATTTATACATGATACCATTAGTTCTCAAACAACCATTAATTCTCAAAACACCTTTTTTTTTTTTTTTTCAATTGTTACAGAACCATTAGTATCATGGATTTCATGTACATCTTCCTAAATTTGAAATCCACTGAATCATTCTCACGAAAACACCAAATAAATTGAAAATTTTAGATCTTCATCATTTCCAATCGAAATTGATCGAAATTGACTAAAATTCAACAATACACCACAACATTAAAACCAAGAAACAACTGTAACTATTAGCATAGAAGAACTCGTTTTGCTACTCCTATCATACTCGTTCGAGAGAAGAGAGGGAGCACAGGGCTTAGAGATGTAGAGATATGTAACCTAGCAATGGTAGAAGAGCATAGATGGGTTTGCAATGGTAGTGTTAGAAGCCCGAGTTGGAGTGAGAAAATAGTAAAATGGTTGGGAGGAGAGAGAGAGAGAGAGAGAGAGAGAGAGAGAGAGAGAGAGAGAGAGAGAGCATAGAGGGTGGAGAGGAAGCATGAGAAGCCATGGATGTCGGATAGAAAGAAAAGGGGAAATGTTGGAGATGATGGAATTGATTTGGAAAGGGTTGTATGGTCATTTTATCAAAAATTGCTCTGACATTAATATTATTGCTCTGGCAATATCAATAGCCATATTACTTATTCATTTTTATAATAAGGTCCACGTGTCTTACTTTCATTGGTTGGTTTATTCTTGAGGTATTGTAGGGTTTTAGTATTTAACTTAAGGTATACCTATTTTGTTATATAGTAGTTAATTGTTATTTTTAGATAGATAAAACTTTTTGACTTCTTCATAATTTCTTTCTAGTGATATCTTGTCTAAGTTCCTGTGAGTTTTATTCATCAAATTGATTTGGATCCATCAGAGTGATAGTAGAGCCATGGTACCTATAAATATTACGTGTTTAGTTCCAAAACTCAAGAATAGGGAATAATATAATTTTTGAGGAAACATATGTTAACCCATTTGATAACATATGGGTTAGATCAATATGTTGATGAAACTGCATCAGGATGTTATGTATAGACTATAAAGAAGGATAGCCTGACATTGTCTCAAATTTATCAGGCAATTGATATATCAATTTTTAGAAAACTGCAATTGCAAATGCAACAAAGAAGGTTTGGGATATTTTGAAGAGAACATACAGAGGCATAGATCGAGTTCAACAAAATAATTAGATGATGTTAGAGAGGAAGTGTGAACTTGCAACAATGAAAAATTTTAATAAATTGGATCATATCTTTCTCGTCCATCAGAGATCAAGAATGAGATGAAACTCACTAATAGAGAATTTGTTGGGGAAATTCTTTACACTTTACCCATGAAATTTGATCACGTGATAGCACTAATTCAAGAAACCCACGCTTTGTCATAATTGAAAATTGAAGAATTTTAGAACTTATTAATTCTATATGAAGAAAGAATTGTGGAAAGATGGATGTCGGAAAACTTCCCTACTTGATAAAAAAAAATTAATTTGATTCTCGAATTTATTAATTTCTAATTATATGCGTACATTGCACATGTTTTCTCGTAATCACAGTTAGAATTTGTTAAGAGTTTGAGATGAAGTACTAAACTGTGTGAAATATGCTCCAAAAGATCTTACAGTATTTGGCATATGGTAATACTTGAAGCAATATATATTATACTTTGAATGAAAGGAAAGAGTTTCTGAAAGTATTTGGCCATATTTTACAAACAATTCTTCAGCTTTGTGAGAAATAAAAGAATGTTTGTTTTTGAATTGTGTGTTTCAATTGTACATAATATGCCTATAATTATAGGCCTAAGAAACTAACATATTCCAATTATGATTACGATACAAGAACCTACAATTAGGAAACTAACACATAGTCAATAGGAAATTTACCCATTATAAGGAAATTTACATATTTTATGTTAACATCCCCCCTCAAACTTAGGATGGTTGAGCACAAACCAACTTTAGTTTGGAAAGTAGATCATGGAAACGTCCAGGTTGATGAGCCTTGGTAAAAATATCAACAGTTTGATTGTTGGAGGATATAAAATGTAAATGCACAGTACCATACCAGGAACAACATGCTGACGAATGAAATGACAATCATTTTCTATATGCTTAGTACGCTCATGAAAAGCATCATTGTGAGCAATCTTAATAGCACTTTGATTGTTATAACGTAGAACCATGGCAGAAGCATATGATACTCCCATAGCTTCTAGTAGCCAACAAAGCTAAACAAGTTCTTGTGAGCATTAGCAAGTGCACGATATTCATCTTTAGTGCTAGAATGAGAAGTAACTATTTGCTTTTTACTTCTCCAAGAAATAAGAGAATCACCAAGAAAAAAAAAAGAAGCCACTAATAGGTTGCTTATCAATAGGATCTCCTAACCAATCCGCATCACAATTGGCATGTAACTTGAGTGCAATATGAGATGAAAAGTGTAATCCATGAAAAAGGGTATCATTAATATATAACAGTAGGTGAATAATAGTAGCATAATGAGTTGTTCGCGGAGCAATCATAAACTGACTGGCAACATGAACAACATAAGCAATATCTGGCCTAGTAACAGTAAGATAGACTAGACTCCCAACCAATTGTTGATATAATGTAGGATCATGAAGAGAAGAGCCATCTTGAGGAGTAAGACGAACATTAGTCTCAACGAGAATGGACACAACCTTGTTAATAGTTAAACCAGCTCGAACAAGAATAAAGATAATGGCCATCAAAGTTGGAAGATATCTCAATGCCCAAGAAATAATTCAAATTACCAAGATCTTTTATTTCAAATGCTGAAGAAGATATCTTTTCAACTAAAAAATTCCATCGTAAAACTAGAATACTACCATGATTAGTAGTTCTTCCATAAAGAGCTCATGGAGTTTATAGACCTTGTTTGGTGGATGAGAATAGCCAGGTGGTGGCTTCATATACACATCCTTAGGGAGATCACCATGGAGAAAAGCATTTTTGACATCCATCTAAAGTAGCTACCATCTTTTAATTGCAGCAATAGCAAGCAAGCTACGAACAGAACTAACCAGGCAACAGGAGCAAAAGTCTCTTCATAATCAATTCCAGACTCCTATGCAAATCCTTTTACTACTAGATGAGCTTTGTACCTTTCTATAGTTCCATCAAAGTGAGTCTTGATTTTATAAACGCGCTTTCAACCCACAACAAATTTGCCTGGACGTAGATTTGCTAGATCCTAGGTATTCATCTTGTCTAGTGCTTGTAATTCATCTAACATAGTTTGCTGCCAAACAGGATTAGAGTTGACCTCCTGATAGGAAGTAGGTTCATGTAAAGAAAAGATAGTAGAAAAATAATAAAAATCTCGAAGACAAGTGAATGGTTCTCTTACACTTTTAGACCTACAAATGATAGGTTGAGTAATAGGAGGGGATATAGGAGACATTTTAGGGGTGAGATCACCAGTTGGGGAAGTATCTTGGGAACCATGCAGGTCATCATGAGGGGATTCTGCCAATAAATGATCATTGGGATTACTCTCTTCAATTAAAATATCAACGGATGGATTGGTAAAGAAATTTGATGAAGAATAAAAAAGGAGATATAATTTGGACATAGAAGAGAGCATTTGATGTTCCCAAAGGACAACATGACGAGAGACACGTAACCTCTTTGACTGAGGATCCCAACATCTATAACCTTTATGTTCACCCATACCGTAGAAAATAGCATAATTGAGTTCGGGGATGTACGTGAGGCTGAAGAAGAACAATATATGCACAACCAAAAACTTTTAGCTATGGAATTAGGAGGAGATCTATAAAGGTGTTCAAAAGGAGTTTGATTATTGATGATAGAAGATGGAACTCCATTAATTGTAAAAACAGTAATTAGCACAAAAGGAGTTTGATTATTGATGACAGAAGATGGAACTCCATTAATTGTAAAATAGCAATTAGCACATATTCACTCCAAAAACGTTTAGACAAGAAGAGAAAATCAACAAGGCACATGTTATGTCTAGAATATGTCAATGCTTATGTTTAGCACAACCATTCTGTTGGGAAGTACCAAGACATGACCTATGAACCACAGTGCCATTTTGATGAAGAAAATGCAACAATGATGTATCCTTATACTCCATGGCATTGTCTGTATGAAGAATTTTAAAAACACTAAAAAATCAAGCTTTGACCATATGAGCAAAATTGCGATAAATTTGTGGCAAATTAGATTTGTTTTGAAGAATATATACCCATGTATAAGGAGAAAAATCATCAACGAAAATAACAAAATATTTTGATCCTCTCATAGTATTAATAGACAAAGGTCCCCAAATATCAAAATGCACAAGATCAAAAGGTGCACTAGAAATAGAATCACTTTTATTAAAAGCTAAAGCATGATGCTTTGCAAGTTGACAAGGAAAACACTCAAAATGTTGATCAGTATTAGGACCTAAATGACCTTGGAAAACTAATGTTTTCAAATGACTTAAGGAAACATGAGCTAAATGTGAATGCCATAACCCTAGTGATGAAGAAGATAATGTCAGTGTAACTGAATGGGATGTCATGTACAAATGAGTTGGTAGATGAAGATGACTAAGCTCAAAAAGATGACTAACTTTACGATAGGTCCCAAGAATCCTGCTCGTCCAGGGATCCTACACAAAATAACCAGATGGAGAGAAAAGTAAATGAAGTCTGAAATCACAAAGTTGGCCAACAGAAATGAGACTAAATATAAGTTTAAGAACAAGAAAGTGTTAGGAATGGAAAGGTCTAGAGTAGATATGATGCCTATATGACTAAAATGCCTACTGGAGCCATCAGTAGTATGGATAGATGGTGCAAAAGTGGCAACATGTTTAGAATTAAACATTGCAAAGTTATAGGTCATGTGATTACTAAAAGCAAAATCAAAATACCCAGAAGAAGTACCTGGATAACCCTAAGATCAGTAGATGCAGTTGATTTTTGTAAAACCTGTTTGAGCATGGCACTAATATTAGGAAGACTGATGGAAGGAGTAGATAATTCAGGAGGAACATCAGTAGTGATAGAAGCACGACATGGATGAGGCCTAGCTTGGGAAGAATCGACTCATTTTATAGTTTTATTCATAGGACAATTAGATGCAAAATGACGTGGTGGTTTCCTTTGACATATGTGGCAAACCTGAACAGGACAATTTGATAAGTGCTTAAGTAGAATAGTATATTAGAGTAGTAAAGTAGTACCTTAGGTCATGATGTTAGTAAATTAGATTAGGCAAGAATGGCTTTTTCTTTACTTTTGTATTGTTATTAATTGAGTTGACATTTATGCTATTATTGTGTTTCTGTAGGTTTTTGAGCATTTTATCATCACTTGAGGTCAATCATGAAGAGTATTGATGATGATTTACTACTGACTTGATGATGGTGGGAGTTGGTCTCAAAAGGAAAAGTGAAAACAAGAGTAAATTCGCCAAAAATAGGAGAAAAAGAGTATCCATGACCCTTCCATCTGCATGTATGGTTGCGGGTACAGATAGATGCACCAACCAAGAAGAATTTCTTAAATTCCAATAAGTACGAGTCATCTGCAGCCTTACCCATCTACAGGAACCGTCTGCAGATAATCATACACACGCGGTAATAATCGTTCACGGGTAGAGGTCGTGGGAACACGTTTTCTACTGACTTGCTACAGACAGGAAAAGGTTTTCAATGGGAATAAAACTCTTGGCTTGGGTTTTTCACTTGGATTTCATCTCCTTCCCCTTTTAGAATCTTAGATAGGTCAAATTCTCTCTTGTAATTAGTTTAGATAAGTTTTTATTCTTTCGTAGAATAGAGAGGAGAGAATAGCATATATTTTGGAAGGACTTTTGTATCAACTCAAGGAGAGAGGAAAAGTGCAGTCTTTTGGAAGAATAGCCTTCTTTTACTCCTATTTTCTTATTATTCCTGTGTTGTTATGGAATTCCTATGCAAATTTTTTATTTTTATTGTTTGCCTTGCCACATGTAACTAATATACTTGTCTAGCGATTAAGGTAATTGCCTAAATATTCATGCTTTGTATTGTTCTTGTTTATTCACTATTTTGCATATCATGATTTATGATTGACTAGCCATCAGTGGTAGAGTTCAAATCATTATTATAGCAACAGGAGTTGGTAATAATGGTAAAATTGGAATAGATGAAGTCTAGGTTGCATGTCACATGAAAGTAGCAGTGCTCCTAGGTGAGTTAGGTAATTCATGTGGCTAAAGAACCAATACTAGCATTTTTACCATGCGAGTAGGAAAGAACTAGTGGGAAGATAATCATTAACTTGTCACAAGAGTAAAAGTTAAGTACACTTGAAATTGGACCCTAAACGAAACAAGACTAAGGCATGAATTAAGTCAATTAGGATTATCTTAAGATCACTAGTGGAATCTATATCCTAGACACTTTACATACCACTTTCTCTGAGCTTTGTTATTCTGTTTTATTTTCTTTCCTTAGTTGGTTTAGTTTTAGTCTAGTTTAATTGTTCTTATTTGGGTTGTTTGAATAATAGAGTGAATTCAGTAGTCTTAGTACTTCAAAGCCGTTCTTTGTGGATTTGACCCTTTTACCATGTAGTACTACATGATCTGTCCTCTTGTAGACAATAGGGTAATTAGGTATTTTAACTTGATGATTGTGTGATTTTGATTTACTTTAATTGATATATCTTTAGCCTAATTACACTCCTTTCACAATTCAAAATCAGATGAGGAGGATCATGACAATAATTACACTCTTGAGGTTTATTTGATCCTCTGGAAGATGAAGTTACCAGAATAGTGTTAGAAAAATTTGGACCACCGTGCGACATAGTATTAGAACTCAAGATTTTCAGGGAGCGAAGACGGATTTCTTTGAAGAGGAATTTCTGAAATTGCAGATTCAATAGTAGGAAAAGGAATCCTATGAATTAATGATACTCAAATAGGCTCAAATTCATCATTAAGAGCCAAATCGCATCAATCGTTGTTGATCTCAGTGAGCAACATATTTTACCGCATCATTGGAGCACTGCCATTGAGGATTTGACAAATGCTATTTGGTCCCAAACAACACTAATTTGTGCAACAAAATCATGAATAGATCGATTGGTCTCTTGTTTCATGCGAGACAAAATGGTCAAAATTTGATTTTGCCTGGCAAGATCACTCTTAGTATACCGATGAGCAAGAAAATCATATATGTCCTTCACTGTGTTAAAGTGACCAAATTGTTGGTGAATAGATGGAATAGAAGCATTGCTAATCCAAGGGATACTCTGATGATTTTTGCTCTCCCATTCCTCTAGACTATCTGTAAAAGAATCTTTTGATTCATCTATCACAATGGTGGGTATGGTAGAAGAACCATTAACAATTTGCCACAATTTGCGACCTTTGAGAAAACTTTGCAATGCTTGGGCCCAAGAAATATAGATGGAACCATCCAAGATGGTTAAAATAGGGTGGGAACCTCTAAATGAGCCATGAAAATTAATGAGCCAATTAAGAAACAAGTCCTTTTCTGGAGACATATATTGTGGAGTTCGGTTTTAAAGAAACCAAGTTCACGGGTGGATTCAAAAGGCTCGAATTAGTCGGGAACCAAATTGAACTAGAGAAAAACCACCACTAAATAACCCAAATCGGATGTCAAAATATATTTGAATAGTGAACCAGATGTGGTCAGACCAGAATAAATCAGAACCTGACTTGCCGAGGTGGGTGGCAAAACTGCTGATGTTTTTTATGATGTGGCAGATGACGTGGCCTGGAGGAAGAATAAACCCAAAATCGGGTCTAATTTGCAGAACTGATTCGTCTGCTTTTGCCGATGTGTGCAGCAGTAGAATGGAGTAATTTTGGTAGCGATGAACACGAAAGGAGGGGAAGAGTTGATTTTTGGTGGCGGTCTATGGAAATTCTCGATGGAAGATGCTTATAAAATGTGATAAAGAATTCGGGCTTTCAAGAGAAAAAAAAAACTTGAATTTTAAAGATTAAAAAAAAAAAAATTAACAAGGCTCTGATACCATGTGAGAAATAAAAGAATGTTTGTTATTGAATTGTGTGTTTCAATTCTACATAATAAGCCCATATTTATAGGCCAAATAAACAAACCTATTCTAAATATGATTACCATAGAAGAACCAACAGTTAGGAAACTAACATATAGACAATCGGATATTTACACATGTTAAGGAAATTTACATATTATATGTTAACAAACTTACTAAACTCAATTTAGAAACCAATTGAAAACTTATAGGTTAAATTAAATTATCCACTCAAGAACCTGAAGAATAATATTACAAGTACTTTGTTAAAGAGAAAAACAAAATTATTATCAGTTCACAGGGCTAATTTAAATCGTCGCTAAACGTTATACAAAACTATCTCTAGTTTACATAAAACATGTTCTGAAAAAATACCTTGGATACAGCACAAAATAGTTTGAATGGGCAAGTTGTCTGAGTATATTGGTTTTCACACTGTTTAGTGAAGAAAAAGGTTGATGTATGTGTAGCTTTGCTTGTGTATGGCATGAAGTAAAGAGTTCAACCAAGGTGGAAGAAATTTACCAACACAAATTTGGACAAGTTTTGCATTCTACGCATAGTCCTCTACTTTCACACATGGTATGCCTATATAATCAGCTAGATATAGTTTCACGAAACCTCAATCATTACCTCCTCCGTTGTAAATATTGGATTTTGCAAAATATACATATGTAGCTAATGCAATAGCACTGAGTCCAGTAAGCAGCCAGTAAAAATAATCGAGATGTGCCTTATTCAAGTTGTCGGAGAATCATCACATCCATCTCCTCCTGTGATCTTCTCAATAATAGAGATGAGAAAGCTACTTGGAAGCTCCCTATGCCGAATATACTGACGTATAGAGCCAAACCAATACTTTTCAATTCACTAGGCACTTGGTCGCAGAAGAATTCTTGCAGACTGACCATGGTAAACGCTTCAGAAACTCCGAACAACAAATACCGAGGTATCAGCCATGCCACGCTGATAGAATTGTTGCTTTTGGCTTATCAACCAACCCATACTCTTGAGCAGTTTCAAGTCGCTTCATCTCAACTAGAGCAGCTATAACCATTGAAATACATGATAGAATTATTCCAGTTCCAATTCGTTGCAACATTGTTATACCTAAGGGTTTTCTGGTTATAGCTCTTGCAATAGGGACCAACACACAATCATATATAGGCGTAAAGAAAACTATTGAAATACTGAGAAAAGATTGCAAGGAGGCAGCTGGTACTAAAAAGCCAGGACTGATAGATCTTTCCATTGTAACACCTTGCTTGATAAACAGAGTAGGTGATTGTGAACATACAATTCCATAAACCAAACATGTTGCCCATCTTGGAAATAGCCTCAGAATTGCCTTTGCTTCTTCAATCTCACTGATATAACAAGCATTTCCGCCTTCTTTTGAATTATCAGATGGTAGCAATGCTTTGTTCAGAAACCTATGACAATTGCAAAATGAAAATTTTCGAGGAAGAATTTTGGTTCCTGGGGTCCAGATCTTACCGGCCAAAGGGTCGAAATGCATGATGCACAATATTATAAGACTTAATTTTGAATTGGAAAATTATTTCATTTTGATCGTATAATTTCGGAATGTTATTGAAGAAATAATACATTAAAACTTTTTGGGATGTGATTTATGTGGGATGAGAAATTAGTTCAAAATATAACAAGGTGGTTGGAAAGAGAAGACTTCATAATAATTTTTTAGAAAATATGTTTGTTCAGATGGACTCCAAAGTAATAGTTTGTCACGTGAAAACTAGATTAATAGTTTGTTCAGTGAAACCTCTTATACTGTCGTTTGATTGATCAATAATCGAAAATCAATAGATATTTAACATATTACTTTAAATCATATCAGAATTCATTACAAGTCAAAAACACTAATTCAAACATTGATCGAGAAGTTAATAGATCAAGAAATTGGGTCCAAAACAAAAAATAATGGGGAAAAGCTCAAACTGATAGCAAGTAAAATTGTAGAAGAAAATATTATTTCTCACTTGAATTGTTGAGAACCCTGGGAAGACAGAAAGCCCCGAGACTTCTCTTCCATGGGTATTTCTGAAGAGGTGGTTCTCCAGTTACTAGCTCCTCTGACAAACACCCGACCAATTCTGACAAAGGGGTTCGTCTCATTTCTATGGAGAGGGAACCGGTATGTCATAGTTCCGAGCAAGAACACGATTAATGCAAAACCCATAACAAGGCAGGGAATTCCAAATCCAAGACTCCATCTAAGGTTATCTTGAACATAGGGCGAAAACAATGTTGTGACCATCGTAGCCGAACACATGCCAAAAGACCACCAGTTGAAGAATGAGCTTTTGGCTTTACACTCTTCTGGATCTAGTCCATCAAATTGTTCAGCTCCAAAAGCTGGAATACAAGGCTTATGCCCTGCTTGGGCTACTGCTAGTAGATACAATGAAATAAGAAGAATGTAATTTGGAGCTCAGAAGGAGAACACTGCGCTACGGTCACTCCATTTGGACACTCAGAAGACTTGAAAGAGGGGAGGAGACTTGAAAGGGCCAAGAAGCCAGGTCCTGTGATTCACGACCATCCAAGTCTTAATAAATTGTAATCCAAAGAAAATTTGTAGTTCTTAAAGAAGTAGAAGTAATGGTTATTTATATGTACTATTGAAGTTTTCTAACATGGTTCAAAGTCGTGATTGCTGTTGCGGTCATTGCGTGTTCCATATTAGTTTCAATATATCGGTCGCAGTCGCATATTTCAACATAAATTTTATTTTAAAAATTATAAATAATAATTCTCTCTCTATCTATATATAAAGTGCTAAACAAAAATAATAAAAAAAATTAGTTGAGAAAATCTCTAATGACAATAGTATGCCTTATTTTCAATCAATCAAATATTTTCAATAAAAAAAAAAAAAGAGAGATTAAGTGTGCACAATAATTTTTTGAGCGCATTGCTTCCTCATCAGAACGGTTTCAAACTGAAAACTTTCATTTCGGTGATGACTCGGCTGAGACGGAGATGTTTTGGCCTTTGAACCTCGTTCTCCAATGAAACAAAATCAAAGAATACAAGAGAAGGGGCACTTCCTTAAGCACATGCATGTCAATGAACAAACCACTACATATAAACAAATTATCAGAAATTCAGCTCTGCTGAAATTCAGCTTTTTTGGAATATAAGCCGATGATTATCTGAGGGTTTAAGTGACAATAAATAAATAAAGAAGGTACCAAAGAATCTGACAGAACTGCAACTAATTCCCAGGATATAAAGCACAGATGCAATTACAATGGTGCGGTAAGGGCCGAGATATGCGTACTCGGCAGCCGTACCGGACCAAGCATTGACGTTCTCGGCAGCCGTAGCAGTGGATTGGCCAAGTAGTCCGGTCAAGTAATTGATCAAATTCGCACTTATTCCGCAATATGCAAATCTCTCTGCCATCTCAACACCTGCCCCCAAAATAAATTTAAAAGTGTCCTAGGTGTTATATCTACATTAAATTATAAGTAACAAGTATGGAGTTCATATGAAGTGTCAAATTAATCATGTGCCAGATAGAATCTACCTAACTATCTTCCTCGTACCATAGTATATTTGAGTTATATAGATTTAGCACCTGAGAATTATCCATGAATGTGAATAGATAATACCTATGATGAAAGATGCCGATGTCCAACGACCAGATTTGGCCCGCTTAACAGGGCGGCCTTTTTGGTCAATGTTTCCTTCAACGATATCATCTAGAAATGGAGCTTCGATAGCGCCTGAAACGTTGTCGTCCGTGGCGGCGCATAACGCCATGTGTGGAGCAGCCCTGCAACCTCACTTCGACTTGGGCTGTTGGCTTAATTATTCAACGCACAAGTTTTTATTTGCAGGACATCCTTGCATGATATTTCCTTAGATTAGATAAATAACTTTCTATTGTTTGGTGGGAGTGCATTTGCAGTGTAATGTTAGAACATGTACATAATATAAGATTTTTTACGGCCCTGTAATTATATTTTTCGTAACAAAATAAACTCATTTTGACAATACATTTGATAATGTACCCCAAAATACAAACCAAATATCCCAAAATACCTTTAATTATTTTTTAAAAAATATTAAGTAAAAAAATTAAAAAGACCCTAAAAATTAAAGTTTTCTACCCCTCAAATTAGGCCTTCCAAGCAATTTATGCATGGTTTTTTTCATAATTTAATCATCTCTTCCTTACTATATTTGTTTGTAACATTTTGATAGATAAATTAGATTTATTAGTTAGTTAGATAACTGTGATTTAGATAATAGAATTTGATGGAGATTGAAAAGTTAGTGTAAGAGTATAAGTCCTTTTGACGTTTTTATAACTAATTAATTAATTTTTTAAGATTTATTTTCTTTTTTTAAAAGTAACTAAGGATATTTTAGGATGTTTGGTGGTTAGTGATGTTGGGATAAATTATAGATATGGGTTTATTTTGTTATAAAAAAATATGAACACAGGGGGTGTAAGTGTAATTTTTAAAACTTAAGAGGAGGTAAGCACAATTATGTGAAACCTTAGGGGTGGTCTGTGAAATTGTCCTGGAGAAATTTATTTAGAAGTGAACATGTTAATTTTGACGTGACCAAGTTCAGCACCCAAGATAAATGACTAATAATGCAATAATTGCATTTCCTTGACTTATTTGTGCCGATCACCAATCCGACGTCTGACTTGCATATCTAGACGTCAAATCATTTATGTATTTCTTGATCATAGAGTGATCAAGAAGAATATTGGCAATTTTTTCCTTCAAATAATTCATTGTTTCCCTGTGAGCCGACAGAAGCATATTGAATTTTCTCTTACAAGCACTTGCAAGGATGTTGTATTGGCACTACTCTAATTACTAGGCAGACATGCTTCATGTGGTACTACTTTTTAGTTTTTCATTCAAAGAAAACTTGGTCATGTAAAGGGAAAGAAGGAAGAGAAATGCTTAAAATGGAATCATGATGCTTCACGGCTCACAAACTAATATTCCGACCAGTTGAGCTCAAGTATTGTTTTCATATTCATGCCTTCTTAGTGCTTTTAATGTTCGGAATTGCTGGAACATGTTCTTACACACTCGTTTGAGTTTCAAAAAGGCATAATTGTATGATAAACAAATCGAGTTCAATATAAGATTAGAGTAGTTGACTCAATAGAGCTGAACTCAAACTTGTTATCAAATTGAGGGAATAGTTTCATAGATACTTACATAGATATAAATAAATAAATAATAAACGCATATACCTTGTCTAGTAAATATGCACAGAATTAATGTAGTTCTAATGGAAACACAAATCATATATTTTTTCCCAAAAAAAAAAAA